>CM070589.1:24126297-25358241 GCA_036346355.1 Rhipidocladum racemiflorum | reverse complement strand
TCTTTTGTCTAAAGTACTCTCATCAAAAGAGTACAAACCCTAAAAGCTGAGCTTGAGGCTCTCAATGCGCTCGACTCAGATTGATTCAATTGATGCCCTTCAACAGAGACACCCTCCTATTTAAAGGAGCAAAACACAAGGAGTTCTGAATACAATTCCTAATCTAGAAGGAGTATGTATACAACTCCTCTTGGCCCAACCTGGCCGAGTACAATTCTTGCACGCGTATGGCAACCCTACCATACTCACGTGACTAACATTTTGCACGCCAGATGGCCACCTGCCATACTCACGTGACTAACACTTTGCACGCGAATGACCTCCTGCCATTCTCACGTGACTAACCATTCTTCATGTGCACCATTCTCTTAGCCCGAACGTCCCGCATGACATCCTTGACCACCAAGACCTCAGTTCCTCCCTGAACCTAGTCCCGAACCTCAGCTCCTCCATGAACCTAGTTTCGGTCCCGTCATCGACCACGTTCGTCTTCGAGCAATACCTGCACATGAACAAACCACAAGACAATTTCGAGCACAAGTCCACGACTTGACTCACATCAATCCATGCAAATACTCACACGAGCATTGCATAAAGTCCACTTCAAGCATCATGAAATTTGTGAAATTCTCACAAATTTCATAATCTCAAAAACAAATCAAACACAATTCCAATTTTGCTCAAAACCCTAATCGAGCAAAAACGCATTCACGATGGACCAACAAAATCGGTCCGGCGTACACATGAAAAAGTCACTCAAAAAACCATTCACGACGGACCAACAAAATCGGTCCGTTGTACACGTGAAAGTCTCTGTTCCAAGAAGAAAACATTTTGGCGAAAACACGTTCACGACGGACTAAAAGAAATCAGTCCGTCGTACATGCGAAAACAATCCTCAAAAAGCCGTTCACGACTGACCAAAGAAATTGGTCCGACGTACATGCAAAACTTACTGGTTTCTTGGAAAATTGAGTCCGGCACAAAAACATTTGAAAAACACGTTCACGGCGGATCAAAAGAAATTTGGTCTGGTGCAAACGTGCCACGCTCGGTTTAAAAAAAAAACTTGGTCCAACACGAAACCCTACAAAAACACGTTCACGCCGGACTAAAAATCGGTCCGTATGGCGCCCATCTCTCAGTCACTTCAAAGAATTTGTCCAAATAAGCACAAGCTCAAAACCATGTTCACGACGGACAAAAAAATTGATCCGGCGTGCACATAAAAATAGGCCTTCAAAATGCGTTTATCAACGGACCAAAAAATTTGTCTGGCGCAAATGTAAGGAATTAATCCGGTGCAAACATGTCCAAACGCATGTTCACAGTAGACCAAAAATTCGGTCCGTCGTAGCCTCAAGAAATGATCCGGCGCAAAAGCGAAACTTACTGTTTCTTGTCAAATTGTCAAACACATGCACAAGCACATTTTGCAAAACCAATTCTAAGTTAATTTTTCAGTTCAAAGCCAATTTTTCAGCACATGATTTCACAACAACAGTCTGTGATAAGTGGATCATCACAGACGGTTCTATTTTGTAACCGTCTGTGATGACCCACTTATCACAGATTGTTCTATCTTGGAACCGACTATAATGACACAATTATCATAGACGATTCTAGCTTGGAACTGTCTGTGATGATTTTGTTCACAAATGGTTGGAAAATCGTCTATAATGACCTTGAGTAATCACTGACAGTTTCATACAGATGGTTCACAAAACCATCTGTGATGTTGTTTGTGAACCGTCTGTGATGAGGGTTTGTACAGTAGTGAATTATTGCACGATTGCCAAACCTCCATGTTGTTGGTTTTCTTTGTACCGATGATGAGTTGCATGATGTGGCAAACGTAGAATCCACATAGGTTATTTTCCTTTCCCTGCTGGTGACACTGCAAAAATAGAATTGGTTACTTCCAAAGGCATTTTGGTGTGTGATATAGGATTATTGTGTACAAGCATATACCAAAAACTTAAAATCATGCTTCAGCTTCGATCCGGCCCTTGGATGGCCCTCCACGATATATGTACACTTTGAACGACCTCGTGATTCTAAAAGTTAGCCTCAACCATTCCACAAGCAACGTATACCTTGAACGGCCTACATGAGAGTTATCCACTACTACACAACAGGCAATCCTCACCGCCATATCACTGCCGGTTGGGGTAGAGCAGTCAATGATAAAATATCACTCCCGGTTTGTAAGATCCGCTGCGCAGGAAACGTATCACAGCCAGTTTGAATAACCAACTGGCAGTGATAACAAACTATCATTGCCGGTTTATACCCAAAACTGGTAGCGACGTATCACTGCTGGTTCTACTTAGAACCGGCAGTGATCTTGGAACTTTTACTGTCGGGTTTACTCTTTAACCGCAGTGATATGTATTTTCCCGCGCATCTGAGCATAATCTGACCTTATCACTGTCGGTTCTGCGCAGAGCCGACAGTGATAAGGTATTTATACATTGCCATGACTTGGATCATCCAAGTCATGGTAAAATTGAAAATTGAACACTTAGTCAAAATTTGAAACATCCATGTCATGGTAAATTCGGAATATGAGAATACTAAAAACAGTGTTCGGGTGCTTTGTGAGGTTAAGGGGAGTGGGACGCGTTATATTTCAAATGCTATCATATCGACACTACGGTACTAGATCATGTAAGAACTCTGAAGTTAAGCATGCTCGGGCGAGAGTAGTACTAGGATGGGTGACCTCTTGGGAAGTGCGTTAAAATCGATGATAGAACTATTAGTTAAGCATGCTTGGGTGTGACCTCCTGAATCTCTTCGTGTTGTTTTAAAATTGACAGAATATTGAATATAAACATTTATATCACTGTCGGATTTGGTGTGAGCCGGTAGAGATATTGATTATCATTGCCGAATTTTTGTGTGAGCTGGTAGAGATATCTATTATCACTGCCGGTTCCTGAGCCGATAGTGATAATCCTGAGTATCACTGCCAGCGCCCATAACCAGCAATGATGGTGTTTCGGACCCGGCAGTGATGTACTGTTCTATAGTAGTGATCTATGGAGGAAACGTGATTACCTGACGAGTAATTTTGCGATAGGCTGCAAGTTGTGGCTGCCACCCTTTAAGAAATCAAGGTAGATAACCCAATTCTCACTTGGTTGAATTACAATTAGAACCCAGTAAAACCTATACATGTATGTCGCCATGGTCATTCAACGTAACTTTGAGTCACGTGTAAAGTACAATCAAAGTATAGAAAGTAGTGCAGCACTTACCCCATGTTGTAGGGTAGAAGTATATAATCTCTATCACGTTGAGGCAACAATGATTGTTCCACGTATTCTTTGACAGCTTTTAAATTTCCGTCCATTGTTTGCTTTGAGACCATGTGTGGGTTGAGGAAACCCATTGGTTCTTTAATTTTTTTCGCTTCAAGGACATGTATCTATATATTCAAAAGCAAGGAGTTATGTATATATGATATTTGTCGGTATCACATGAATGTACATTGTACATGCTTACAATGTCTAGCATCTCATAAGCAAGACGTCGAGGTTGTGGAGATTGAATAAGTCACTTAAGTCGACCGTGAAGAAGCCCCCCACCCTCAATGATTGGTTGAACAGATGTTTCTCCTTGAAGCTAACCGGGATACTTAATATCCGTTCTGCCACCGACTTGTTGGCTTCAGCTATGTACCAATCATGCAGTCTAGTGCAAGCCAATGGAAGCCCTTGTAGGCCCTTTCCTGTTAAGAAAGGTTCTCCTAGCTTGTATGTCCGAGACAACGGGGCAAACGGATAGTCAGGGGCCTCGTTGATCTGCTGCGATTTTCTCTTGTCTCGCTTTCTAGCGTAGTGCATCTTCACAAGAGACCTTTGGTCTGGAAGTGATGTACTGGCCTGTGCTGTAGGATGGGCATCCAGGAATGATGCATGGAGCATGGACATTAATTTGGTGGTCTGCTTTGGTTTAGCAGGTGACCCCTTGTAGTGCTGATACCTCCGGTGCTAGGGGATGGGCCTTTAGGAAGATGTTGCTTTTGGACCACTAGATGAATGTGTTAATGGCATCTACAAGTGTCACAATCATGTCGTTTTGGGGCATCGGTAGCATGACAACCCTGAAATTATCACGTACACCATTCATATTGACCTTTGCCAAACCCAGCACTATTGACATACCTTTCACTAGTGCCCCTTCAATGAATAGATATGCGAGCCCCCAAGCAGCCTAAATGATAACGCAACAATTGGCAAGCCTTAGATGGAGATTGCACTGTGTGGCCACCTACATAACCGTGCATGATTAGCTAAGGCGTCCAACAACAGGTATATATGTGGAGCATTCAATAGATATATTACCATGATGTCATCAATTAGAAAAATCATTATTGTTGTCATCTATGTTAGGGGCAAACATATAGTTGCTCTTACAGGTAGTGGGGCTGAATTGCATAGGTACGTTTCGGGCTTGCGTGGGTCATCTTACTTGATTATTGAACCATTCCTCGAGGCTTCTTATCTAATTATTGATAGGAATCAAACTATGTGATACGCTATCTCTTGAAAAAAATCAACGAGCATATCATCCTCTAGAGAACACTGGATTGGGCAAAAGGAGGGGGACTCACAGAGGGGGAGGTCGAGGCGTAACCTCTGCCGTGTGGGAGTGGCCGAGGATAGTGGCACATCGAGGTGGAGCCACCACCGAGGGGGAACCACCGCCGAGGGGAGTGGACAGGGGAGTGGTGTCTTTGAGGAGCCACCGCCGAGGGTCATGAGCACCGAGGGGAAGTGTCGCACCAAGGGAAAGCCACCACCGAGGAGGAACTGCACGAGGGGGAGTCTTTGGGGAGGGAGTGGTGCGCCGAGGGGAGCTATGGTTTTGGGGAAAGGATTGATGGTTACGTGCTAGGAATGAATGACCAAACCGATTATGAGCTCGATGTGTAAGTATCATAGACGATTCTATTATATAATCATGCGTGATTTGCATATACAAATTAATAGTGGCCTAGTGGCACTTTCAAGCATCGAGGCAAAGTATTCTTGTAAAAAGGACTTCCAACTTGAATTCTTTGCTACAAGATTCGCTTATGTATGTGTTTGAAGCAATCGGAAATGCCGTATCCTTTCCATGTTACAATCAGTAAATGCTGGCCCTTTTGCCAACCATTTTAGCGTATCACCGACGAGCTCCCGGTGATGCGTCACTCCTTCAACCATATATTGAATCAAGGTTATGTCGTCTCATGATCCAAGACTTCTGCCACGCTGGATTTTCTTGCCGTAGCTAGTTCTTGTGCTCATTGATATTTGAGGACACTACAGCTATGTGTTGCAAAATCGTGAAATGGGCTTGAGCGCACGGAAACGAATTAGACGTGATTGCTTTCCATTCGATGATCCCGATACCCTAAAGCCTCCCCCTCATAGCGAGATCAAGACACACATATCGGTTCAGATCGACTCTTTCACAAAAAGCCCCTTTGAAAATTCTGAAAATAAAAACAAGTCCCGTAAAATCACCCTCGCACCCTGTCATACGGTGCGTACGTATCTAGTATAATATTATAAAATCTCGAAGTCTCGAGCTAATATTGATTTCGTTTACTGGAGTTAGCTAACTGGTGTGGCATCCGAATCGTCTAGCTAAATTGAAGTGAAGGTTCAAGTCTCGTTGAGTCTTCACTGGTGTGCATGATTGGATTATATGAGGAATGCTAGTGTTTTTTTTCCCGAGATTTGACTTCATTGCTTTTCTAATTAACCACTAAGGGCATGTTTGGAAGTCCAATTCCCAGCCGGGAACCCAGCCCATTCCCAGGTTTGGAATCCACTGGGCTTGATCTCCCCGGGCCGATGAAAATAGCGTTTGGAGCCCGACGAGGTGAGGAAATCTCGGCCTTTTCCTCGCTGCTTCCCTGCGGAAACATTCCGCTCCTCCTGAGGTCGGGCTAGGGTTCCCGTCTCGTCCCCCTCGCGAGTTGCCTCCCGGATCGAGCGTCGCCTCCGCCTCGCGACCACACCTCCGTCCGTGCCGCCTCTGCCTCGCGACCTCACCTCCGCCTCGCGACCACACCTCCGCCAGTGTCGCCTCCGCCGCGACCACACCTCCAGAGGTAACGCCCGCCGCCGCCCCATCTCTCTCCGTCCCTATCCGCATATTCTTAGATTTCCGTCCACTAGGTTCCTCATCTCATACGTATATGGCATCAATCCTATTGAGATTTCCGTCCACTATGTTTCCCCATCTTCTATGTTTGATTTTGTGTTTTGGGATGAATTAGTATTGAGATTTGATGCTTATGCTAATGCAACTGCATACCAGATATGGCATCAATCCTATCATGTTCATTGTCGATAATGGTAATGCAACCGCATACCGTATATGCTAATTCTCTGTTTGATTTTGTGTTTGGGATGAATCTCTGTGTGTGTGTGTTTGGGCGCTATACACTGCATTCTTTTCTGTGAAATGCATTTCGAATCTTGTTGCCGAATTGACCAGTCCCAGATTGCACAAACAGAGCACAAATGGTCTCCTTATATCTATTTATTTAAAATGAAGATGAGCACACTGCATTTTTAAAAAAACCTGATAGCAACCTAGGTATATGAAAGGGTGCTGTTGAAGTATATCTTCCACATTTCTTCATTAGAGTAAGCTTTTGGGTGAATTATTTAGTGCATACAACTCAATACAAACCATTTAGATGAGTCCATCAACTATCTCCGCATCACTCAAATGAGAAACACTGCCGCAACAAGTTGCCGATGATTGTAGGTTTTTGTTGGTTTCATCCCAACCGCCAACTCGTAGAGAATCAAATAAAAATCGGCAAAAAGGATCAACTAGCGCTAATCCTCTTTGCTCTCATTGTTCGATTGCTTTTGGGGTTATTAAGATGCTAAATTGATACTAGTGTAAATTTGTGCAAAGTGGTCAACATGCCTGGTGTAAATTTGGGGTTATTAAGATGCTAAATTGATACTAGTAATCATTAACATCTTATATGGGTTTATACATCTTTGAACCAATTTATCTTGAATAGATGCATTCAAATGTGTAAATGTTATACTATATGCACGATTATGAATGATTATTAGTATAAGTTACGAGCAGCTTCAACATTACTCTGTCATTGCTTGATTGCGCTGAAACATCTTATATGGGTTTATACATCTTTGAACCAATTTTATCTTGAATATATACATCCAAATGTGTTATTTGAATGCATGAGTGTCCTGGCTAGATGGGCTAAGATGGTGTTTGCTTGGTTTCAATGAAACCTATACTAGCTCCCATAATGTTGCTAGTATTTAATTGTTTTGCATCAAAAATAATTTATATCAAATTTGAGAATCCAATAAGATTGGTTCTTTGTGATCCAACAAAAATGTGGTACATCTGAATGAGCCTGAATATATGCATGAATAGCTTCACCAGCTTGTAAAATTGTAACAACAAGCACCAATGCATTACTAAAAACTCTTCTCCTTCAGACCTAGCCTGCAGCTTATGGTGAGCTGGTTTCCATTGGAGGATCGAACCCTGATGTCAACAAGAAGTCGAGTCTTGGCATTTCTGTCCATTCCCAAGTCCCGTTTCTACCTCAAGTTATATGACTCGAAGGCAAGCTGCCCTGTTTCTTGACCATATGTTGTTTCATGTTGTCTTTCTTAGTTGTGCATTTACTTCCATTATACTTGCTTATATAGATGGTGTTAATATCTTATATTTATCATCTATCAAATCTCTCAGGACCATGCTAATTGTGAGCACTGATAAATATATTATTTGATTATGCAAATACTCGGACTTGGGATGGAATGGCTCCACATTTTAGATTAATCCCGATTTTGTGAGAATGACTTGGGATGGAATGGACCATGCTAATTGTGAGCACTGATATATATCGTTATGTGAAACTGTGTGGACGTCTGAAATGCAACTTAGCATGCTTGTGATTTGTGTGTTTGGTTAATCCCGATTTTCTTGGAATGCTTGGAATGGTTATACAGTGTTTGGTTAATCCCGATTTTCTACCGCTTTTGGTTGGTCAATCGGCTATTCTATGCTTGGAATGGTTATACATTGGTCAATCGACTAAAATCAGAACTATCTGTGATCTCTAGTTAGATTTCTACCAGATTTTTCAGATTTTTCTCTATATTTTTGAACTTTCTTGAATGTTAGGGATTTTTATCCCTATGGCTTCCAAATGGTGGGTGGGAATATTTCCCTTGAGGGGAAATTATCCCTAGGGGTTGGAGGGGATTTCATGTGCCATTAAAATCCCTCTAGGGAGAAATATTCCCTAGGTATTATTTCCCTAGCATCCAAACATGCCCTAAAGATAGCTTCGTTAACCGACCATTTCTATAGGTGTTTAAATGACAAACTACTCTATCGGGTCACAAATAGTTATCATGGTGGACAACCATACGGTCTTCAAAACACAATTTTGATAATTAATTTCTATTATAATATATTTATAAATTTAACAAAATTATAATATTGTAATTAAAAGTATTTTTTGAGAAAAATCTATACATATAATTTTTATGTATCCAATTTAAATATTTAAAAAGATATTAACAGTTAAAATTTTAAAAATTTAATTATAGCTATGTGTAAAACGAAGCTATTTGTGATCAGGGAGAGTATTTGTTAAGAAAATGAACAGAATTTTTACTTTTACCGGGCAGGGTATCCAAATCTCACCCTTGCTACAAGCCTAGAACACTACTACAGAAAACCTCATTACAGACGGTTCTCAAACGTTATTACAGACGGTTTTGTGAACCGTCAGTAAGAATGGGTCAGTGATGACTCGTAATCATCACAGACGGTTTTCCAACCGTCTGTAAAAAAGCTATCACAGACGGTTCTAAATTGGAACCGTCTGTGAAAACATCACTGCACGGTTCTAAATTGGAACCGCTCAGAATGTACCTCATCATGCAGGCGGTTCCAAATTAAAACCGCCTGTGATGATTTTTTTTTCACGCATCTGCCCACAATTTAGAACCGCTCTGTGATGTTGATTTTTCATTTTATTAGTAATTTTGATCATTTTATTAGTAATTTTGATTTGTTCTCATGTACTTCGTAACTGCCCAAGAACACGTAACTTCTGAGCTATATCACTACTGATTTTAACACAATACAGGCACTTCCCAAGCGGTCACCCATCCTAGCATTGCTCTTACCTAAGCATGCTTAACTTCAGAGTTCTTATATGATCTGATACTATAATGTTAGTATGATAGCATCTGAAATATAACGTGTCCCCCTCCTTTTAACCTCACCGAACACTTGTCGGGACCCCGAATTTGCAAATCCGGACCCTCTGTGTATTCCGCACTAGTCCAGGAACACGCTAGTGCACACAGTCTTTACATCGGTAAATATCACAATCATACCATTCGATATTATCAAAGTACTTTATTTAAATAACCAAAGTGGTTACTCGACCTTATGGCCAAGTTACAAATATATGCCTTACAAGGCGAAACTTATTCAGAGAGAAATAATAGCAGCGGAAAATCAAATAAACTTCGTGGCGCCATCCAGTATACCACAGCAAATCGATCGCTCGCATCCCTAAGTAGACGGGTCCTCTTGGAACTCCTCCTCCGAAACCGCGTAGTCTCCTCTTCAACTGTATTGTGTTGAGGCAAGGGTGAGTACTTGGTACTCAAAGAAGTCATGCACAATGCAAGCTAATATACTATATGCATGGCTTGGTACAAAGGAATAGCTCAAGGTATATTTGCAGAAATGACTTTTGACAAGTAATAAAAGTAGATTCGAAAGCAGTAGAAATAAGTAAAGCATAAATAACTTTTCAAGAAGTTTAACAAACATTTTTCCCATCCTAAACCACATTTCCATCATCTTCATTGTTAAACCAACCCAATTTTCAAATCCAAGTTATTTTCGTAAAGTCTAACCCTTGATCAGTAATTCCGAGCATTGTCCAAAGATCTGTGGACTCGGCTATTCAAATAGATTCTACACTCACAGAGGTTATGCACTTTACCCACAAGATACAAACAAACACCACAAAGGCGAGTTCCTCGTAACAAAGCCTTCTAAGCCTCAAACAACACAGTGGTCCTCTCCTGTTCAGGCTCTACACCATCCCTTCCTTAGCTAAGGCGAAGTATGGGACCAACACACCGTTAGATGGGTATCTGGCCACAAACACAGCCACGATACGCCCCCCGCACAATCACACAAACGGTAATCGACACCCTGAGGCTCCACAAGTGAGTCCTTAGCAACTTAGTCAACTAGGGCCGCCCCATTCCGGCCATGTGGTTGCAAGTATGACCAGTTCAAAGGCTTGCAAGGTTAAGTCCTTAGAGTGACCAGGGCAAGACTACCCGAAGAACCAAATCAACATTCCCAACGCCATTAATCGCCCACTGACATTCTTGCCACATGCCCTGGCCGAAAACCGCTTATCAAACCCCGCTTGATTACCATGCACCACGTGCCATCAACATCACATGATACTTTTCCAAAACAGGTTCAATATATCATTAAGTCAATATTAACATTTAATTATCCAAAATCATGTTATGAGCACGAAAGTGTGTCTAAGCAAGATACTACAACTGCCTAAACCCATGTTGGCAATTTAATAATGTCCAACTAGTAAACCACAACTAGGGTGAAAAAGGGTCATGGCACATACTTAAGTAATCAAGGTGTCATATAGCAAATTGGTATTTATCTAACCCCCATGTTTAAACCAAGTATTTTTCTAATTGAACTAGCATGCAATAGTTTAAATCAAAATAGGTTTCAAAATGGGATCAACATGGTCAAAGCACAACTTGCCTTCAAAAAGTACTTGTTCTTGGTCTTGGGTTGGATCCTGAGCCAACACTTCTCCTTCGAATCCTCCCGGCACTTCAACGTCTACTCGTAAAGCGTGCAAATAGCAAATACACAAATAAACACTATGCAAAAAGATCCCAAAACTCCAAATAAAATCCATAAACAGAGAGAACATAATTTTGTGGATTTTTAGAAACTGGAATCGTCAAATTTGGAGTTAAAACGCAAAAGTTATGATTATTTAAAGTTTAAATAATCATTTAAATAATTTTGCAGAGAAAAACTTTAGTCCAAAAATTAAATAAAATTCATATTTAGGTAGATCTCAATTTTATACAAATTTAGAAATTTGAATTGCTCAAATCGGAGTTGAAACGCAAAAGTTATAAGCGTTTGAAGTTTGAATCTAAATTTGAATCAATATTTCGAATTAATAAATCATTTTCTTTTTCGGAAATTAATTATTGCGTCAGCAATGACACGTGGCAGCCTCTGATTGGTCGGTGGCGTCACCGGCCCATGGACTTGGTCCACGCTCGGCTTGGGTCCACCGTGGACTCGGTCCACGACTCCACGTGAGGCCCGACATGTGGGCCCACCGGGTGACGTCATCGCCGACGTCGGCCGGGCTCACCACTGGTCGGCGACAGTGGGACCCACCGCGGACGTCATGGGTGACGTCGGCGCTTGGCGGTCGACCATCGACATGCGGGCCCTCGACACGCCGGGCCCCGCTGTCGGTCGGGCTGCCACACGCACGCTGCGGGATTCGTGGACCGCGTCGGTCCAACTTCCCGACACGTGGCGCAATCACGACCGCTGATTTGAAATTCAACCGCGGATTAGATCCAGGGTTAACACGTTAAACTACTCGATGATCGTGGGCCGCTCGATCTAGATCGGACGGTCCGTATCTAATCCTATAATCGCACTTTGCTACAAAGACGTGGCGATTGTGAACCGCTGGATCTTGATCCAACGGCCCGCATCTAATCGGGTTTCTAGGGTTTGGGAAAACACGTGAACTCACCGCTGCCGTCCGATCTGGATCCGACGCGGTGCACGGCTTCGGGACGGCGATGGCGCGTGCGGCGGCTTGCTGTCGGCCGGCAACCGGAAGACGACGTCGAACGGCGTTAAGCCAGCCTCCGGCGAGATGAAGTATGAGCCTGTGTTCGTCTCGTCGCGGGGTTCCGAATCGCTACGGAGCGGCGAGCACTACCGGTGGTTTCTTGGCGAAGGTTGAAGAACTTCGCGGCGGCGCTCTTTGGCTCCGGCGAGAAATTGCGGCGGCTCTAGGGTTTCCCTGTAGGCGTGGACTAGGCAACGAGCTCGGTATGGGGAAGGCGAACCTCGGGCAGCTCAAGCATTAAATAGCCCTCGAGTCCGTGTCCGAGAGGCGGCGACGGCGAACGGAGTCCGCGCGAATCCGGGCCGAGACGAAGACGTGGAGCCGTACACGTGGCACGACCAACGCCACGATCGCGGGCGTAACGGTTCGGGTCGGACTCGACTAGGGGCGACGTGGCGCCAATCACAACCGCTGATCTTGATCCAACGGTCAGCGTGGCTAGGTTCTGGCGACGGGTTTGGCTCGACCACGTGGCTCGGTCGGACTCGAACTCGAGTCTGACTCGGGCTCGATCGGATGAACAAGATTTGACCCGAGTTTGATTTTCCAATGATTTAATATTTAATTTAATTCCCGATAATTCATTTAATTCATTAAAAATAGCAAATGACTCGTAAAAATTCCAGAAAAATTCGAAAATACTTTGGATCATTTTGGACTCAAATAAAATATTTCCAACAAAAATTTATTTGCAAAATTAAATTCTTTAATTATTTCAAAATGGAATAAATTCAAATAAATTCCAAATAAATCCAAATAAATTCTAAAATTCCAAAATTCACCAAAGTGCCAAATCACACATGAATTTAGGAAAAATAAAATTTTGGGGTGTTACAAACCTCCCCCCCTTAATAGAATCTCGTCCCCGAGATTCAGGGCTTACTAAAGGAATAGGTTTGGAAACTCTTTCTTCAAATCCTCTTCGCGCTCCCAAGTCGCTTCACTTTCTTCATGGTTGCTCCCTGAACTCTACAGAAACGGGTTGACTTGTTTCTAGTTTCTCGATCCATTGTGTCTAGAATCCTACGGGATGCTCCTTATAAGTCAAATCCTCTTGCAACTCAATTGACTCCACGGTGTATGCATTCCTCGAGGAACTCGGAGACACTTCTTCAATCGGGACACATGGAATACATCATGTACTCCGCTAACGATGTGGCAACTCCGGTGATAAGCAACCGCCTCATGCGGCTCAAAATCTTAAATGGTCCAACATAACGGTGCGAAGTTTCCCTTTGGCATGGAACCTCTTAACTCCCACGAGGCGTAACTCTGAGGTAAACAAAGTCCTCTGGTTCAAAACTCAAGTCTCGGCGACGATTGTCAGCATAACTCTTTTGTCGTGATTGGGCTATCTTCAACCTTTCCCTAATCATAGCGATCTGTTCCTCAGCCTCTTGAAGAATATCAGGCCCAAAGACACGGCGCTCGCCGGTCTCATTCCAATTCAATGGCGTCAGGCGAAGTCGACCATACTGAGGCCTCAAAAGGTGACATCTCAGAACTGCCTCGATAACTATTGTTGTAATCGAACTCGGCATATGGCAAACTCTTATCCCAAGAGGTAGCATAAGCTAATGCACAAGCTCTCAACATATCTTCCAGAATCTGGTTGACTCTTTCGGCCTGTCCATCCGCTCTGTGGATGATAAGTCAGATCAAGTTCAAACGGGTTCCCATGGCTTCATGCAACTTATTCCGAACCTTGAGGTAAATTGGGTACCTCTGTCTCGATACAATCCTCTTTGGCACTCCGTGCAAACAAACAATCCTGATCATGTACAATTACGCTAATTTATCTCCGAGTAAGTGGTCTTCACGGGGGATAAAATGGGCTACTTTAGTCAAGCGATCCACTATAACCCATATGGAGTCATAACCTCCTTGAGTCTTCGGCAAACCGGTAATGAAATCCATTCCGATTTCCTCCCACTTCCACTCAGGTATTTTCAGCCGGCTGTAGCAATCCTGCTGGTTTCGATGCATTGCCTTGACTCTCCGCATACGCCGCACAATGCAACATGCTTGGCAACTTCACGTTTCATACTCGGCCACCCGAATCTCTCCTTCAGATCCTGATACATCTTGGCGTTTCAGGATGAATCGAGTACTTGAGTCATGGGCTTCTTCCGTAATCGGTTGCTTTAACTCCTTTTGTTAGGCACACAAATGCGATCCTTCATCCACAACGTGCCTTGCTCATCCAACTTGAAGTCCTCTCGCCTTGCCTTCCTCCTTTTGGACTTAATCCTTACGGATCCTGTCATCATCCTTCCGCCCTTCTCGGATCTGGTCCTCTAAGGTAGGCTTTACTTCCAATGCGGCCAAGAATCCGCTTAGGTACAACCTCAATCTTCATCTTTTGAAAATCCTCACATAACTCATCCTGACTTGTGGCTAGCAACGCACTCACGGTATGGCTTTTCCGACTCGAGCATCGGCTACTACATTGGCCTTCCCGGATGGTAATGGATTCCAACATTATAGTCCTTGATCAACTCTAACCATCTCCTTTGCCTCATATTCAGATCCGATCGGGTGAATATGTACTTAAGGCTCTTATGATCCGTATACACTTCACATCTGCTTCCAATCGAGATAGTGACGCCATATCTTCAAAGCATGCACTACGGCAGCCTAACTCTAGGTCATGTGTCGGATAATTTTCCTCATGCGGCCTTAATCGCCTTGATGCATAAGCGGCGACCTTTCCATT
The DNA here is from genome assembly GCA_036346355.1 of Rhipidocladum racemiflorum. NCBI lineage: Eukaryota > Viridiplantae > Streptophyta > Magnoliopsida > Poales > Poaceae > Rhipidocladum > Rhipidocladum racemiflorum. Next base: position 25,343,548 of record CM070589.1, on the reverse strand, counting down.
CTGCATCGACACATCCAAGTCCTTGGCGCGTCGTCACAATAAATATCGAAGCTTTGAGCAACATCCAGAGAACTAACAGGGGCTGATGTCAATCGCTTCTTCAGCTCTGAAATCCTTTCTCACATTCTCAAGGCGTCCATGCAAACTTCTTTTCCTTCTTCAGCAATTTCGTAAGAGGTTTCGCAATTGTCGAAAAGCCTTCAATGAAACGGCGGTAGTATCCTGCCATTCCAAGGAAACTCAGAATCGGGTCACAGTCTTGGTGCTCCCAATGTAGCACGCCTTCTACTTTGCTTGGATCTACGGCGACTCCTTCTGCATCATTACATGTCCAAGAAACTCCACCTTGTCCTTCCAAAAATCACACTTGCCGAACTTGGCGAAAAGTTGCTGTTCCTCACTTTTCCAAAACTCGCCTTAAGTGTTCGGCATGTTCATCCTCTGTCTTGGAGTAGATTAGGATATCGTCTATGAACACGACGACAAACTTGTCCAAATATTCCATGAACACCTTATTCATCATATTCATGAAATAAAATTTGGCGCATTCGTCAATCCAAAGGACATAATCAGAACTCGTAATGTCCATATCTTGACGAGAATGCGATCTTGAATATCTTCCGATCGGATCTTCAATCGATGGTATCCCGATCTCGAGATCAATCTTGGAGAAAACTCCGGCTCCTCTTAGCTGATCAAACAAATCATCAATCCTGGGTAGCGGATACTTATTCTTCACGGTGACTTCATTGAGTGCACGGTAGTCAATGCACATCCTGAAACTCCCGCCCTTCTTCTTGACAAACAAAAGCGGGTGCTCCCCACGGCGACGAACTTGGTCTCGATAAATCCTTTCTCCATTAACTCTTCCAAATTGTTTCTTCATCTCTACCAACTCCTCGGTAGACATCCGATAGGGTCTCTTTGCTATCGGTGCCGCATCTTGCATACAAGCTCTATCACAAACTCTATGTCCCCTGCCAAGCGGCATACCGAGGTAGATCTTCTGGAAAAACATCTGGGTACTCATTCACTCTTTGGGACATCCTCTATGCCGATTGCCTTGGTACTGTTAACCATCAATCGTCCATCTCTAATCAGAGTGGCTTGGAATTCCACATTCTTCCCACACGGGCTCTCAACTGAGATAGTCCTTCGTCCACAATCCAATACGGCCTTGTGCTTGGATAACCAATCCATTCCCAATATAACATCTAAGGTCTGGGTCTCCAAAATTATAAGGTTTGCTAGGAACTCTATTCCATCTATTAGTATTCTCACCCCGGAACATCCTACTTCCGTTCGGAGTTCGGATCCAGGGGTTTGAACTAAAAGCATGCACTTAAGTCTCGCAATCCTCAAATCATTTTTAGTAGCAAAGCCTTGCGAAACAAACGAATGCGAAGCTCCAGAGTCAAACAAAATCAAGCGTGCAGTACTGAGTTAACAAGTAACTTACCCGATCTGACGTCAGTAGCATTCTCGCAGTGTATCTGCGGTGACATGGTTGACTCGGCCTCTCACCACGGTGCAGGGTGTGGCTCCTGGTCTTTGGCGTCCTAGCTGGGTGGTTCCTAGGTTGAAGCGAATCGGGGTCACTCCTGCTGTCTTCTTTGGACAAGCTGTTGGCGAAGTGTCCTGGCTCGTTGCGGTTATGTAAAGTCTCACTTGTTCCTTCTTTATTTGCTGGGGTAGCGTTTCTAGCGGGGATTGAAGTGCAGTAGTTACGATTGACAGGTCTTGGTGCCGTGGATGGTGTCCTTGTTGCATTCTCGTGGTTGGAATCAAGAATTGATTTGGTGCAACTCTCAAAGCGCCATTGCGCTCCTGGCGTGATCCTTCTTTGTTGCATCCTGCGCTTCTGTTCTCATCCAGTTCCTTGCGCTTGTCCTCAAGAATAAGCGCCTTATTCACCAACTCTTGGAAATGCGAAAGGTGTGGGTGATCAACCCTACTTGCAATCCTGAGTTAAGTCCCTTCATAAAAGCGAGACTGCGGATTTATCGGTCGCTACATCCTCGGTGCGTAGCGTGCTAGCTGTGTGAACTTGTTCAGTAGTCGGCCATGGCTGATTACCTTGCTTGATGCTCTGAACTCCTCCTTCTTAAGGTCCATGATTCCTTCAGGCACGTGATACCGCCGAATGCGGTGTGAACTCTTCCCAAGTGATATCTTGAGGGTTCTCTGCGTGGCACGAAGTTCTCCCACCATTCGGCGGCTGTTCCTTCCAACTGATGAGAGGCGTAAAGTACCTTCTCATTCCCTATGCATTGAGCTATGTGTAGCTTCCTCTCGATTGATCTTAACCAATCATCGGCCTCCAATGGATTGGCATTCCCAGAGAAAGTGGGTGGTGAGTCCTCATGAACTCTGACACTTTGTATTCTGGCGTGGTCCCCGATTAACTTGATTAGCGATGGCCTGGCAAAGGACGTGCTGCATTTGTTGCATCATAGCATGCATCAATCGAGTCTGAGCAGCAAGAAAGGCTCCAAAATTCTGCATATCAATGGCGGTCTTTGGTGCTCCATCATTGGGGTTTTCTGGCGGCGAGATCCACTCCCATTGCTTCCAAAGTTTCCACGGGTGTTCACCATCTGTCGATTTGCTCTAGGTTTAGAGATGAGAGGGAAACAAGAATAGACAAGTAATATGGAACTTATGCGGGGCGAAAGGGGTAACTTTAAGGTCCAACTTTATTATTAATAACTTGGTATGGCTGCTTACAATGCCTAAGGGCCTTGCAACACATACTGCACACTCAGCAAACAAAGCAAATCCAAATCGAACTAACTCTGGAGTCTAACGCCTAAAGGGTGACTCTTTATTCTATGACGCGACTCGGCGAAGGAGTCTCATCAGTAGAACCTATGCTCACTCATCGAGAAAACCTCCACGGCCTGGAGTGCGGGTGGTCTTTGTGGCATAGGCGCGTAACGATTGCCATGTCCAAAGCAATCTGTGTCCTCTATGGTAGTCGAAGAAGCGTTGTCCTCATCGAGATCGACTCTTCCGGATCTGGCTCGTGCGGCTCAAATCTTGGCTGCAGTCCGGTCCGTACAAAGTCATCTCCAACTCGTCAATCCTTCGTAGAAGGTGTGCCACATACTCTTGAGCTTCCGCCATCTGTTCTTCTCTGTCGTGATCTCCTTGCGGGCCTTCTGTAGCTCCTTGCTTGTATTATCTAGTACATCCTCCTGGCGACGACAAATCGTGCCAAGCGTGTAACCGTGGCATCCTCATCCTGAATCTCCTTCGGTCGAAGGTTATCGCTGCTTGCGGATGATAACGGAACACCGTGCTCTCCAACTCTCCTGGCGTAGATACGGGTAATGTGCCGCATTGCTCGTCGTGATACTTCTTGGATACCCATCTGCATCGTAGATCTCCGGCAAAGGCGGTGTATCGGCGATTGCCTGGGCCCTTTTTCCTAGCAGTACCTCAATCTTCACGTCACAAGCCTTGATCAATCCCGCTTGTCCGATCACTTCCACTTGGTATTGGGGCTTCTCAAAATCTCCAAGAGTCTCAGAGCATATGCCGAGTTCCGCGGCGTGACCAACTCCCGAGATCAACGTGGTTGAACTCTTCCTCCATCTGTCACAAGAGTGCTTTACGTAAGAACTCGGAATTTTTAAATTGTGACAAGGTAAGGGAAAATTTCAGCAAGAGACAAGAAAAGAGAGAAGGGGATAAGTCGAGATGTCATTTCTTGTCTTCACAAATTTTTAGCTTTAGAAAATAGGTTTTATCCTCACTACGACCATTCTAGCTTAGGGTTGAGCCTCAAATCAAGTATGGCTCGATACCACCTCTGTCGGGACCCGAATTTGCAAATCGGACCCTCACGTATTCCGCACTAGTCCAGAACACGCTAGTGCACACAGTCTTTACATCGGTAAATATCACAATCATACCATTCGATATTATCAAAGTACTTTATTTAAATAACCAAAGTGGTTACTCGACCTTATGGCCAAGTTACAAATATATGCCTTACAAGGCGAAACTTATTCAGAGAGAAATAATAGCAGCGGAAAATCAAATAAACTTCGTGGCGCCATCCAGTATACCACAGAACCTGGCGCTCGCATCCCCTAAGTAGACGGGTCCTCTTGGAACTCCTCCTCCGGCTGGCGTAGTCTCCTCTTCAACTGGTATTGTGTTGAGGCAAGGGTGAGTACTTGGTACTCAGCAAGTCATGCACAGAATGCAAGCTAATATACTATATGCATGGCTTGGTACAAAGGAATAGCTCAAGGTATATTTGCGATGTGACTTTTGACAAGTAATAAAAGTAGATTCGAAAGCAGTAGAAATAAGTAAAGCATAAATAACTTTTCAAGAAGTTTAACAAACATTTTTCCCATCCTAAACCACATTTCCATCATCTTCATTGTTAAACCAACCCAATTTTCAAATCCAAGTTATTTTCAGAAAGTCTAACCCTTATTTGTAATTCCGAGCATTGTCGATCAGTGGACTCGGCTATTCAAATAGATTCTACACTCTGCAGAGGTTATGCACTTTACCCACAAGATACAGTCAAACACCACAAAGGCGAGTTCCCGTAACAAAGCCTTTCGGAAGCCTCAAACAACACAGGTGGTCCTCTCCGGTTCGTGCTCTACACCATCCCTTCCCTTAGCTAAGGCGAAGTATGGGACCAACACACCGTTAGATGGGTATCTGGCCACAGCCACAGCCACGATACGCTCCCCCGTACAATCACACAAACGGTGTAACTGACACCCTGAGGCTCCACAAGTGAGTCCTTAGCAACTTAGTCAACTAGGGCCGTCCCATTCCAGCCATGTGGTTGCAAGTATGACCCAGTTCAAAGGCTTGCAAGGTTAAGTCCTTAGAGTGACCAGGGCAAGACTACCCGAAGAACCAAATCAACATTCCCAACGCCATTAACTGCCCACTGATTACTCTTGCCACATGCCCCGGTCGAAAACCGTTTATCAAACCCCAGTTGATTACCATGCACCACGTGCCATCAACATCACATGATACTTTTCCAAAACAGGTTCAATATATCATTAAGTCAATATTAACATTTAATTATCCAAAATCATGTTATGAGCACGTAGCAGGTCTAAGCAGTATACTACAACGGTCTAAACCCATGTTGGCAATTTAATAATGTCCAACTAGTAAACCACAACTAGGGTGAAAAAGGGTCATGGCACATACTTAAGTAATCAAGGTGTCATATAGCAAATTGGTATTTATCTAACCCCCATGTTTAAACCAAGTATTTTTCTAATTGAACTAGCATGCAATAGTTTAAATCAAAATAGGTTTCAAAATGGGATCAACATGGTCAAAGCACAACTTGCCTTCAAAAAGTACTTGTTCTTGGTCTTGGGTTGGATCCTGAGCCAACACTTCTCCTTCGAATCCTCCCGGCACTTCAACGTCTACTCGTAAAGCGTGCAAATAGCAAATACACAAATAAACACTATGCAAAAAGATCCCAAAACTCCAAATAAAATCCATAAACAGAGAGAACATAATTTTGTGGATTTTTAGAAACTGGAATCGTCAAATTTGGAGTTAAACGCAAAAAGTTATGATTATTTAAAGTTTAAATAATCATTTAAATAATTTTGCAGAGAAAAACTTTAGTCCAAAAATTAAATAAAATTCATATTTAGGTAGATCTCAATTTTATACAAATTTAGAAATTTGAATCGCTCAAATCGGAGTTGAAAGCATAAAAGTTATAAGCGTTTGAAGTTTGAATCTAAATTTGAATCAATATTTCAATTAATAAATCATTTTCTTTTCGGAAATTAATTATTGCGTCGGCAATGACACGTGGCAGCCTCTGATTGGTCGGTGGCGTCGGTGGCCCATGGACTTGGTCCACGCTCGGCTTGGGTCCACCGTGGACTCGGTCCACGACTCCACGTGAGAGGCCCGACATGTGGGGCTCACTCGGTGACGCGTCATCGGCCCGACGTCGGTAGAGGCTCGGCCACTGCGGTCTTGACAGTGGGACCATCGTGGCGTCATGGGTGACGTCGGCGCTGGCGAGTCGACCATCGACATGCGGGCCCTCGACACGCGGGCCCGCGTGTCGGCGTCCACTGCCTGCGACGCTGCGTGGGCCAGCCGATCGCGTCGGTCCAACTTCCCGACACGTGGCGCCAATCACGACCGTTGATTTGAAATTCAGCGGCGCGGATTAGATCCAGGGTTAACACGTTAAACTACTCGATGATCGCGTGGGCCGCTCGATCTAGATCGGACGGTCCAGATCTAATCCTATAATCGCATTGCTAAAGACGCGTGGCGATTGTGAACCGCTGGATCTTGATCCAGCGGTCCGCATCTAATCGGGTTTCTAGGGTTTGGGAAAACACGTGAACTCACCGCTGCCGTCCGACCGATCCGACGGTGCACGGCTTCCGACGGCGATGGCGTCGCGGCGGCTTGCCGCGAGCAAAGACGACGCGTCGAGCGGCGCTCCGACGCAGCCTCGGCGAGATGAAGTATGAGCCCTGTGTTCGCCTCGTCGCGGGGTTCCGACCGCTACGGAAGCGGCGAGCACTACTGTTTGGCGAAGGTTGAAGAACTTCGCGGCCGGCGCTCTTTGGCTCCTCGGCGAAATTGCGCGGCTCTAGGTTTCCTCAGTGGCGTGGACTAGGCAACGAGCTCAAGATGGGAAGGCGAACCTCGGGCGACTCAAGCATTAAATAGCCCTCGAGTCCGTGTCCGAGACGGCGCGACGGCGAACGGAGTCCGCGCGAATCCCGGCCGAGACGAAGACGTGGAGCCGCACACGTGGCACGACCAACGGCCACGATCGCGCGGCGTAATCGGTTGGTCGGACTCGACTAGGGGCGACGTGGCGCCAATCACAACCGCTGGATCTTGATCCAACGTCGCGTGGCTAGGGTTCGGCGAGCGGGTTTGGCTCGACCACGTGGTTTCGCCTGACTCGAACTTCGAGTCCGACTTCGGGCTCGATCGGATGAACAAGATTTGACCCGAATTTGATTTTCCAAATGATTTAATATTTAATTTAATTCCCGATAATTCATTTAATTCATTAAAAATAGCAAATGACTTTAAAAATTCTTAAAAATTCGGAAAATACTTTGGATCATTTTGGACTCAAATAAAATATTTCCAACAAAAATTTATTTGCAAAATTAAATTCTTTAATTATTTCAAAATGGAATAAATTCAAATAAATTCCAAATAAATCCAAATAAATTCCAGAAAATTCCAAAAATTCACCAAAGTGCCAAATCACACATGAATTTAGGAAAAATAAAATTTTGGGGTGTTACAACACTCGAACACCGATTTTAGTATCCTCATACTCCGAATACAGCTTGGAGATCACGGAAACACACACAAAAAGGTCGAAACGGGTACAAAACTTCAGAGGCCGTTTTGAGGGCCTAAACGACGCTTTTTTGGAATTGATTTTCATGCATACGTATTTCGCCCAAAAGTTCAAGATCCGATCATCCGATTTCCCGCACTAATCAATTCCGATGAAACTTTTCGTTATCTTTTCAACGAGCCAAAGAACGCCTCGATCGGAGTTACGAGTCAAAAGTTATAACTATTTTACCAAAGCGCATTCGGATTTTCTACTTGCGTAATCGAATCGGACTTTATGCCTACAGGAGAAATTGAAGAGCTCATCGTCTTTGATTCCGTAAAGCACAAGAACACCAAAATCGGAGTTACGAATTAGAAGTTATAGTGTTTTTACCATTTCACCGAAATCGGAGCTCATTGTGCTCATCACGCACGGTTTTGGCTAAGACCGTCTACGATATGGTTTATTACGACGGTTTTTGCCAAAAACCGTCATTATGTGCCTCGCCTCATCACATTCGCGTTTTGTTAAAACCGCTCGTGATGTGGCTTCATTACGCACGGTTTTAGCCAAAAACCGTCTATGTTATTATCAATGATTTGCCACACTATAGAACCATCTCGTGATGTGGTTTTTCATCATGTATTTCCATTTTATCCAAAAACCGTCTATGCTTTTATCACTGACGGTTACACTATAGAACCGTTTGTGATGTTCCATATCACAGACGGTTTATCAAAACCGTCTGTGATAAGGAGTCTAATATAAGTTTTTTTGTAGTAGTGGAAAGACATCATTTAAGACCTTTCGGCCCAAGCATACTTAGCTCACCTTTTTCCTCTCCAAAAGCAACTAAATGTGGCACCTACTACTTCTTAAGTACCTTCAACATTACAATCAATTCAAGATGAAAAAAAGGTCGCAATGGTCCTGTTCGTTCTGACGTGGCTTGATAACTTCCTTGGAGAATTGGCTGGCACATGTATGGGCATTGGGCAATGAGAGCATATCATGCCCTAAACCCCACAAAAAGGAAGGACAAGCGCCCCAAAAGCCATCATTTAACCCCTTTTTATTCATCACTTTTATCTCACTTAACTGTAATTTGGTCGCTTAAAGCTCAATTCTTTCCTTTGTAGAGTAACCCCTGCCAAGTGCATGCCAAACATGCCATGTGCACAAACCTTCCCCAGCTTCTCCCTTTGCCTTACCTCTTTATGATCTCCAAAGGAAAAAAGAATCCTTTTCTTTTCTTTTGCAATTGCACTGCAGTTACAGCATGCAAACCACCAAATTACCTTACAAACAAGTTTTGTACAACGGTTTTGGTAAACCAGTTAACCAATCTCTCAACGGACTGTTTAATTTATGATTTACTAATATGGTTTCATAAAAAAAAACTATTATACTCCTTCAGTCTACAATATAAGTCTCTATTCTTGAAAAGCGTATCCCATAATGTATGTCTATTATGGAGAACAATGGTGTAAATATTGCAATATTTTCATCATATACCCTTATTTTAATGCTAAAAAAAATAGGTGGGGAGTTGTATTATGCCATTTAATAGGGGTATTATGGTACAATGACATTTTTTCTAAAAAATAATTTTGATCAACTAGCATACCCATCCTTCCAAACTCTATAGCATGACTAAGCAAATGCAGTTATTACTCGATTATACCCATTTAACATTTCGTATAATGTTTACACCTAACCTAGGGTTAACAAGGTTCTCATGTCAATATGATTAAGGAAAACCCACGATTTAGGATTTGTAACTACCAATTCCCACAATATAGCAACCTTACGAAAATTACACGTATGCATATTAATTTGATAAAAATAATAGACTCCATAAAATATGAGATCAAAATGATCAAAGTAATGTGCTTGTCTTGTTGCTCGATGTCAGGTGAGTAATCGGGATCGGTGATAAAATCGTCGTCAACAAATTCTGCATCATCGACGTCTACTCGTCTATCAACAACAACTATGGCAAATAACAAATGACAAGCCTTAAAATAGGGCAAAAAATCTATAAAAAAAACCAAATAGAAACCTACCAAAAGTGATGTGTGTGGTTTTATGATTTTAGGGTCATCATAATGTGCATGTTGGTTCCATTAGTTCCCTTATTCACGATTTGGTCCTTTTCAGTAGTGTTAGGTCAAAAACAACCTAGGGTTCATTTTTTGGTATGATACCTTGAGTTCTATGTATATGTTATTTTTATTTCTCGAATTCAACAAGCTAAAATTATAATTATGTATAAGATTAATTACAAATTCAAGAGGCTAAAATTATTTGGACTCATTTAAAATGTATTACCAAGTTATCACATAATGGTGTATATATACAAAGCATATTTCATGAGTTTATGCATAAGGAAAGTGTTAAGGCATTTAAACCTAAGGTCATGCTACTATGATGGGACTACATGCTGTGATTTTTTTCATTAAGGTTAAGCTTTATTTTAAAATTTCTAGAGACTAGTTGCATTATTTACTCATGTTTCACATTTTTCTACTTTATTCAAATCTTTCTAAGGTATAAACATGAGTAACCAGAGCAAGAAACCTAAATATTATTGTATACACAGTATGAACATCATTTTTAAAGACCCTTAGAACTGGTCTCACTGAATTTGGATTTTATTTGCACAAGTTATAGACATTCAAACTTTTGCATGCATTGAAATTTAGCTATTTTAGCATTTGTTATAATTTAAGTCCAAATTCAAATTTTTTATATATTTGGAAATCTTATGACCACATAATTGTGATAAAACTTATCTCATCAAATTTTGAGTTGACTTGTGAAAAATTTTATATAGAGAATACTTTTGGCCTAAAGATTAATTTTGAGCTCATTTACTGTGCAGTGAGAAAAACTAAAATATTTCTGCATATTCAAATTCCTCATGATTTTACACAAATTTAGAGACTTTTCACACTGAATTTAGAGTTTCCTGGCAAAAGTTATACAAGTTTGAATCTATTAGGTTTTGAAAAATCCAAGAAAAATAAAAAATACGCTTTCCAACTTCGAAAATGCCTTTCGCAATTTCGCGGGATTTCGAATCTTGCCGCGCCGACTGATAGCATGGCCCCACCCATCAGTGGGCACATGAGTGCGAGCCACCAACAGCTCGGACTTGAATGTCAGCGGCATGAGGCAAAGGGGCTCAGAGACGAGCTCGTCGGCAATGAAGGGTGGCTGGAGGCGGTCGGGCGGCAACTCGGTGAGCAATAGGAGGTGGCCATGAACCTAGGGGATCTGTCAAATTGGGTTGAATGGCGGTGAGGCGACCTGGTGACGGAGGAGGGTGGAGCTTGTCAGAGGTGGCTGTCGAGAGGGGAGATGAAGGCTGCTTAGTCTTAATTGAGCGGGGGATAAGCACCAAGGAGCTAAGAGGAGTTGAACGGGATACCTCAGAGCAGCAGAGAATGGCCAAGGTGGACTTTCACAATGCGACCGGTGGTGGCGAAGAAACGGGGTCCTAGCAGCGGTGCGGCCGGTTCGAGCTGCAATCAAAGCACGCAATGGGCTTAGGGGGCCGTGCAGTAGTTGTGTGCAAACGGAATTGAGTCATGGAGCTCACCCAGGGATGAATCTCTCAGAGGCGTACTCACCAGCTCTACCCGTGCTCTCGGTGATTTCGTGGAACTGTGAGCTCGAGACAGCAGGAATGAGCGGGGTTGAGCAATGAGTTAGATGAGCTACTCATCACTTAAATGCATGCCCCTAGCGGAGCCGGTGAGACACGGCATGGGTAGGGCAGACCAGGCGAGGCATGCCAGCGCGCGAAAAATGTGGCGTGCGCCCGCGCGTGGCATGGCCGTCGCGTTGCGGTATGGGCGGAGGGAGGAGAAGATGTAGGGGGAGGGCAACGGTGTGAGGCCGGGGGCAGCGGCGTAATGGCTGGCGCATGAAGTATCAACAACGCGGCTTGACGGAGTTCGCTGGCATTTCGTCGAGCATGTCCCAGGCACACTGTAGCGGCATTTAGGGCAGGGTAGGTATGGCAGTTGGTGCTTTCCAAAAATAGGTCTAAGTGTTCTGGAAAATTCTGGCAAAATTCATGGAGGTAGCCCAAAGGATTGAGTTTCAAGTGCCCCTGGTCTCACTCAGTTTGAAATTGTATATTTCAAATTAAAATTCGTTAAAATTTTCTATTTTTAAGCTTCAGTTGAATTTTTGGAGCATTTGCATTTTGTGCAAAAATTATGAAAAATTCATATATATTCATTTAACACATTTTAGTATTTTAAAGAATTATTTTGGTTAGGTTATTTGACATTTTTATAAGTTTCTTGTATTTTTTAGAGCATGTACAATAGTCTGTCTTTTAAGATTGTCTCTAAAGATTTTAACTCACCTAGAAACAATATTAGAGACAACATCTCCAATAGTTATCTCTAAAATTATTTATCTTCATTATATTTTTCGTCTCACACTTCATCACTTTTTACGTTGATTTACGTGATCAAATTGTTTTTTGTAGAAGAGATAGCACATTCTCTTTTATTATCTTTTCTTTTCTTAACGTGTAAGATTTTATTTATATAATATAGCTAAGAAATAGCTGAAATAGCACCCTTAAGGTGTTACATTTTCTACGGGACTTCGGGGGATCCCTATCCTCTCGGGTATGCACGAGGGCAAGCTCGCTCCAGCACCGCCCTCTGTCAGACTGTCACTGACTTCTCCATGTGTCCCAATCACTGCATGCGGCTCCACTCCTCTCCATTTTCTCCCCATCTCCCATTAAAACCCTTCCTCTCCAATCTCGATGTATAAAAGCTCACACCTACCTCCGTCTAATTAATACACCTGCTATATAGCTCCATTTCATCAAACACAAAGCCAATCTATCCATCTATTCCATATTCCCATTCACTCACTCATCGAGATACCATTATAGGCAGCAGAAGCCAAAAGATAGCTTTCATTTCGCGGTTTCAGAGAGAAGCATGAGCAGTGCTGGCTGTCCTGCCTCCCCTTCTGTCTGCTCAAGATCATGGTAACTACAACTAACCAACCGATTGGCATTCCATTTTGCTTTTTTAATCAACCTATGTACATAGGTCTATCTGTGTAGTTAGTCTTATCATTTGCCTATGGTATGATCAGTCACCTTTCTAGGGAAAAGAAATCGATGAGATCTTTATAACAAGGTCAGGTCTGATATCATGTTTGTTTGTGTGTGTCATGCGTATAAGGTCTATAAGTGAGGATTCTTTGAAAAGGTATGTGAGCTATGCCAGCGAGAGCTGCATCCAGGAGCTGCTTGCAGCGTCGTCGGACTCCGGCCAGTGTGACGCCGCCCAGGGCGGCGGAGGAGGGGGCGACGACGGGTGGAAGGTGCTGGTGTACTGCAATGGCGTGGAGATATCGAAGCGCCGGTCGGGGACGGCACACGTGTTCAGGAGCCGGTGGCTGCTGCACGCGGTCTCGCCGCAGCAGTTCATGGCCGTCGCCAACGCCGTCGACGCCGCCAAGGTACGTTCGCGCGCGCGATTAGTTGAGTGGATTAAGCACGGTTTTTGACTAGACATGATTAAAGAACCTAGTTAACGTTTTTAGCAAAGAGATTAAGAAACTGTTTTTTTTTTCACAGAGCTTATCGAGAACTTGCATGCTTTGGGAGAGGCTTTTGTGATGTGATGTGGTTTTGCTGATTTAAAGCAACCTACTTTTCTTAAATAGCCTAGTTTTCTTAAATAGCCTAGCACTTAGGTTGATGTGATTTTGCTAATTAAAACTGACCTACTTTTTAAGTCCTTAATTGCTAGTAGTACTCCACTTTAAGTTGGACTAATCTTCTCACTTTCGAATTTAAGTTGGATTAACCTAGGAAGGAGGAAGTGGCATTGGGGCCCAAAAAAAACACAAAGTATTTTGGTAAAAGCTAGCGGCGACAGTAATTAAAACCTGTTCCTACTGAGAAGTGAAATGGCTCGTGATTCGCCAGCCTGACAGTACGTACTGGCGTAGCTTCGTTACACCCGTGATTCTTAAAGCCTTCGTAGCGAAGCACCATCGATCCACCGTGACGGGAGTTACCAATGGATCGTATAATAATGCGTGATCTTAACCGCAGTACGCCAAAACATTACTACCAGTAGTTGCAAGAAAAGTTTTTTATGATAAGAAACCGGCTCTTTGTTTTTGCTGCTTGTTAAGATCACACGGAGGTAATTTTGGTGCAGTTCAATGCCCTAGTTTGTACAGCTTTCTTCTACAATCAAATGTACGCCGTGCCTTGCTTTACTAGCTAGGTAGAAATTAGGAATAATGTTATCCTTGAACATTGATGTATTATGCATTAATTCTTCTAGCAACGGTAGCTAGCCTCGGTGGAAAAAGCCCTCCGTTAGTTGGGAATATTGAAAATTCGTGAAAAGAATCGTACCGTATATAAGAACCAAAATGTCAAACATTGTATATACAGAATGGTTAGTTCGAGCATATTTGGCTTCACCTGACATCCATGATCGCTACAGATTTTGTTATTTAGGTTTTATGACAAGAATTGCAAATAAAATATAAGCAAATTCTCTAGCTATTTATGGTGCAAAATGTTACATATTACTCCCTCTGTTTCTTTTTATAAGGCGTATTTGGTTTCGTTAGGACAAGACTTTGACCAACGATTACTTCATTAATATATCATTTATGCAATACAAAATCATAATTATATATAAGTACTTTTGAATACAAATCTGCTAATATCAATTTTGTGTCATAAAAATTATATGCTAATAGAATAATTGTTGGTCAAAGCCTTGTCCTAACGAAACCAAATACGCCTTATAAAAAGAAACAGAGGGAGTAGCATGTATATTAACTCGCATGTTGGTACTACCAGTGTTCCTTCTAGAAATAAGAATTCACTTAAACCCATATGACACGGCAAAACCTGGGTAAAAGTGCTATGTAACCCTAGTCACACCCCTATCTAGGATTTAAGCGTCCACTTAATTAATCCGCAGTACGCATGCAACAAATTTCATGCCGAGTTGTCGCCATGCTGCTACTCCCTTCATCCCAAAATATAAAGCACTACTCTTTTTTTTTCTAGTTTTAGAATACTGAGCGCGGCACCTCCCCGGCTCATGTTCTGGTTTCTCTCCTATCTCTCATGCGTATGTAAACATCTATTAACCTTCTCTCTCATCTATCATGCGCATGTATGCATGCATTAACCCCTTCGAACCCTGCGCGATGAAACTGCTTCCTTGGTCTTTGCGTTGATAGGATAGTTACGCCTTATATAATAAAATGGAGGGAGTATGCCAAATTGATACCTGACGGCTTCAGAAAGTGTTTCCAAAAGATTAACACTGCAATAAAAAAATTAACCAAATACTGTAGAGTAGTGCTAGTAGTATACTAGTACTTTGTCAGTTTAAAAATGTAAGACACAGTCCGAATATTCTGGTTTATAGATACAATTAAGTCTTGCATATAGATTTAATAGACTTTTCCTACGGTTCCTTATTCATTCTCTCCCAATTATATCTAGTTATTTATTCTCACCCCATGAAGTATTACCATCTCTCATCTTTTAAGATAATTAAATGAGGATATCTAAATCATTTTTTCTTATAATTTTTTCAATTTCATCGCAACAATATTAATCTTCATGAAAGTTAAAATTCATATTATATTTCTAAGCGGAGAGATTATAATCCAAAGGGAAGATCAGTATATGAGGCAAGCAAACACGGAGCCTTGTGGCAAATTTCTTAAGGGACTGCAACTTAAGGAGTTACGTATGAGGCGTTGGATTGAAAAGCGATGGTCCAAAGTGATCCGAAAATACTGTAGCAAAAGTACTGTAGTTGTACCGCGTTTTAGCAAAATACTGTAGCACATGGATTTAAAAGATTCAAACCGTTTATTTGCTCGATCGAATGGTCTACACCCTCTTAAGTTGCAGTCTATTGGATCCACTTCCGAGGCAGGCATATGCATGCATGAGTCTGCGAGCCCACAAGTACAGACCAAGTCATTTGGTACTTGGAGACCAGAAAGGGGAGCTGCTAGACAGAGGTATACGAGGATGATTAATTAGATGCATGTGTGCTGATTAATCGTGATTAAAACTGGTGGGCATGCATGCAGCCATGTGAGCGCACGTGGAACCACATGCCGACAAACAAACACTGTGTTATTAACTTTAAATTAAAATATAGCTATAGTCGTAGTCGTCTTGATTTATATAATATCTTGAATTCAAGCTGGATGGCAGATCAAACGCCGGTACTCCGTCCGGTCATCTTGATATCAATACTTTGATTGTTAATTTTTATTATAATATATATAACATAATAATATTATAATATTATAATAGTACTCTTCAAGGTAAATCTATAATATAATTTTCATGTATCGAATTTAAATATTTAAAAAGATATTGACAATTAAAATTTGAAAAACTTGACTGCAACTATATATGCAAAACAACAATTATTTTTGATTGGATGGAGTAGTAATTTTTTCAGTAAAATCAAACTAGTGGAAAAATTTTATGCCTTAAAATTGAAAAATAATGTAATGTTTTTAACTTTTTTTTCCCTAATACGTAGTAAAAGCCACTAGCTTACTCTCTCCGTTTTCACTGTGTTTATCCAAAACCTTGGGGTCTACTTTCCGAAATATTTGTGCATTGAGAAAATCAAGAGTATAATTATTAATTAAAATGATTTTATTTTTTACTTTTACTTAAATGCTTTCAAATAGATCAACTGAATATGATATGTTATTGAACAGAAGAATGCATGGTCATTTTTTATTAACATTTCTTTAGTTTGGTGCCTCCTTGATATGTAAATACGGTGTGACGTACGTGGAGTGAAGCTAAGGACTACATACAGAGAGATGCCATGCATAACGGCAGGATTATGGGCATAGCCCGATCAACTTGATCTTCCATGAAGCGACGCCCCCTGGTTAGTCACAATAAAAATTAAAGAAATTAATCGGAGACTCCGGTTTGGTCTAACAAGCAGGTCACGTAGCTTTGATTAGTAGAAAAAGATGGTGTACGTGTACAAGATAAGGAGAGGAAATTTTTGAATACAATACAACATTTGACTCGTATTTTCAAATCGATAGAATACGTTTACATATTTATAGAAAACCCAACCATAAACGAAATTTAAAATTTCGTTTATCCTTTACCAATTTTCAAAATTTATTTTCGATGTATTTGAAACCTGGTATTTCGTATAGCTTAAACTAAAAATGAAATTTTGGGTGGCGGCCCCACCCTATACCCGAAATCTCATATTTCAAAGAAAGACCAGCGCCCAGACTCACTTTCCCCATGAGTGAGATTCACGCATTCAAACCATCCAATCGCCTGACTTTAGCAGAAAAATGAGATTTGGGTATCTGGCGCCCATACCCAAAATTTCATTTTTCGTTTAAGCTATACTCTAAATACAAGGTTTCAATACATCAAAAACGAATTTTGAAAATTCGGTACAGGATAAACGAAATTTTAAATTTCGTTTATGGATGAGTTTTCTGTAAATACGCAATCGTATTGTATCGATTTGTAAATACAGATCAAATGTTATCTCCTAATCAAAAATTTCTGTGAGGACCCCCTCTTCCTATACCGTACTGTACGCCGTCTACTGTAGCGTATAGCACCGTATAGCAACAGGAAGCCTCGACACCGAAGATCTGAACCTAAAAATTCGATCGGCGGATCGAACCCTTAACCGGACCGGTGCTCAGACGATCTGACATCGATCCAGATCGCTGTACCAACAACACGAGTACCAAGGCACGGAAGAATAAACTACGATAATTTACATAACTGGGTGTAAACCTTGAACAAGAGTATTACGAAACCAAAAGAAGTAAAGCGACAATGAAACAAAAGAAAGACAACCAATTTGGCCCGACCACCCCACAAAGCTCTTGATCGAGGGAGGGACTACGGCCGCAACACTCGCAGAAAAGGGGCTCGCCATCATCCTGACATCATCATTACCTTCCTCTGTGGAAAAAGGGTTAGCGACAACGATGAGTACACGTATGTACTCGCAAGACTTTAGTGTATGGAAATATAAATAAATGCAGTGATTCATCTGATAAAGCTTCTACATCAAGTTAATTGCGAAAGTCGGATTTAAAGCAGTTCATCGAAAAGTAATACATAATTTGAAAGACAATAGCTTGAATAAAACATATTTACGATAATGCAATAATCGAGCTCCACAAACCGCCACCATCCATGGTCGAATCGATACGAATCGACATCCATACATACTCATAATCCCATCGAGAATCATATACATATATCCACAATTCCATCAAGTACCATTCCACCACATACTTTATACCGACTCAAATAGATTTTCATTTTCAAAACCAAACCAAATCTCTATACTTGATATGATTAGAGAAGATTGCTCATAACCGTGAGCACGGCTAATCGATTAGAATTATTTGATACTCTGCAGAGTTTGCGCACTTTACCCAAACACAACTCGGACTTGCATCCCTGTCATCCAGGGTACACGCGATACACGAGGTATCCGATATACAAGAATGATCTATTCTTTCCCATCGTTGAGGTTATAGCCACACCCCAAAGACCGGTGACGACAAATCCACTACTATGGCGATAAGAGGCCAACCACCACTCGAGGCGGCCACGAATACTCATCGTGACGACGGCGAATTGTTGGCCGCGGCATTACCCCATAGCAAGGCGTACACCGTTGTATCAACAAACATGAATCGAGCGATTCCTCGCCGCAAAAGTACAAGCGCACACACGAAGGCGCATACGCGGCGGTCGTGAGGACACACACACCGCGCTTTGATCAAGCTCAACACAGGAAAAGGTCCACTCTTCGCCTACCAACAGCATGGCTATCCTCACACTTCAAGTACTAGAATAGGCTGCCCCATCCCAAAGATTGCGCTGTTGCACTGTTCAATTCAAAACCGTCACAAGTTCGGTCCTTATATTTTTGCCTAGTGACTCAAGCGGGAACTCCACTTAACTCGCCAACCAATCGCCACCATGTTTAACTAGCACATATTATACCTCCCGCCAAGTCTAATTACCAACTAGACACTTCACATTTTTATCAATATACCTTTACGATTCACATTTCCAAAACTTTTCCAAAACCAATTACATTTATCATAATTTTGAGCATTTGGTAAGGACTGACTTTGCTCACCTCTATTGCAGTGTCTAAGCGTATGCAATTACTAAATCGTTTATACCCAAGTGACATTTTATTAAATTGTCTAACCCTACTAAGGTTATCAATGATCTCGGGAATTAAATTGAGGGAAACCACCAAATCAGTGGTATATCTACCATTCCCACAAACTAGCAATTTCTTGAATATAAACAATGCATATGGTTTGAGAAATCAAAGTAGACATCGTGAAATATAGGTTTCAAGATGGTCAAAGGAGGTGCTTGCCTTGTTGTTGCACTTCGGTGATGTCCGGATGATGCTCGGGTTGTTCGAGGCTTAGCCCGACTCGCTAGCCTCTAATCGGTCAAAGCAACAAAACGATGTAAAGAAATACAACTTAGCAAAAGAAAGTTTTAAATGCACCATGAAGTGCATGCAATACACAAGAATGAAGTACAACCAAGAAACCTCAAGAAACGACGCGCTCGGACAACACAACACGGCCGAAACGGCTTAACCCGGACGGTCGGGTTTTGCATCCAGACAATCGGATAGGTCGGACACTCGATTGCGTTGTCCGGATACTCCGGACAATTCGGACACTCCGGACCATATGCCCGGATACTCCGGTCCTAGGGCATTTGGTCCAACTCGACGAGGAGACGGAGACCTTACCACTCCTACAACTTCACCGCGACCCGATCTACGACTTTCAGACACCTAGCGAACCGGAAGGAGTTCGAACTAGCCGATTCTACGAGAAAACGCCGCTAACCCGCCAAACCTCTAACTCACACCAACAACTTCTTAAATCAACATTACTACTACCCGATCTACCACTCTAGCATACCACATTCACTAATCCCAATCCCATTTTCAACCCTAGAACCACTACACCCAAAACCCTAGAATCCAAGTTCAACCCTAGCCTCCCAAATCCAAACCTACGTCCTAATCCCACCATGAACGACTCTAGAACCCAAGAATCCCGCGAATCAAACCCTAAGAGAAAAGCTTACCTCCAAGGAAGATGGAGGAGGAGCAACGCCGGTGGAGGATGGGGAATGACGGCTTGGGAGGAGCACACCGAGATGGAGGAGTCACCGGGAGGGTCACCGCACGTGGCTCGGAGAGGAGCTCGAGGGTGGTGGAGAGAGCACCAAGGAAGTGGGGAAACCAAAGTAGAAGAAGAAAGAATGGAAGGGAGCCACGAAATGGGACTTTTATACAAAACCCCACGCTAATAGGACTCTCGGACTCAACCCGAGACTCCGGGTTGGGGTCTTCAGAACACTAACTCGGACACTCGGACATTGGTCCGGACACTCCGGTTGGACCTTCGGCCACCAATCCGGACACTCGGACTTTGTCGGACATTCCGGTTGGATCCGGATACTCCGGACATCCCGTAACTTTTGAACTTGGGCCTTGACGGCTAAAGCTTCGTGGTTGATTACTAATTGTTCCAAAGTATTTGGAAGTTAATAAGTCACGTGCACTTGCCCAACCTAATTCGAATTTACTTATGAGCGAAATTACTTAAGTTGAAGGGTTCTTTCGATCCCAAGCAAGTATGTTCACTCAAGACACTAAAATACACAAGCACAAAGGTATTATTGAACAAATATTGAGTACAAATGTACAAGTGGCTTGAGTATAGAAATACTCGGGATATTACACCCTACCCCCCTTACAAAAATCTCGTCCTCGAGAGTGCTAATTCTCGCGAAGAAATTCGGGGTATTCGCTCGAATATGGTCTTCACGCCCCACGTGGCTTCATCTTCGAATGGTTGCTCCATCGACCTTGAGCATCTTGATAACCTGATCGCGAGTGTGACGCCACCGTCTCGAGAATACGATCGATACTCTCGATCTGAAAGATCAGCCGCAAATCAAGATGGTCCAATTGGGTAACTTCCGATGGAACCCGAAGACTCTTCTTCAATTGAGACACGTGGAACACATCGTGAATGTCCGAAAGATGTGGCGGTAGCTCAAGCCGATAAGCCACAACACCAACCTTCTCAAAAATCCGGAACGGACCGATGTATCGCGGGGCTAGCTTCCCGCGGACTTGAAATCATGAGTACCGCGGAGTGGTGAGACCTTGAGATAAACAAAGTCACCCACCTCAAAACTCAACTCATGGCGTCGACGATCAAGATAGCTCTTTCCGACGAGACCGAGCTTCTCTCACCGGTCTCGAATCAAGCTAACTTGCCTTCAAACCTCTTCAATCATGGTGGCCCAAGAATTGCCTCTCACCAACCTCGGACCAAAACAAAGGGTGTTCTGCACTTCTTGCCATAAAGAGCCTCGAAGGCGACATCCGAAGACCGACTTGATGATCGTTGTTGTAGGAGAACTCAAAGCAAATGGCAAGCATTTCTCCCACGACTTGCTTTGTCAGAGCACAAAGACACAAGCCCTTAGCATGTCTTCAAGGATTTGGTTTGCCCTTTCCGTCATCAGTCGGTTTGGGGATGGTAAGTCAGATGAAGGATAGCTTAGTGCCAAGAATGGATCGCAAACTCTCCCAAAATCGAGGTGAATCATGAACCACGGTCGAGATTATGACTTTTGGAACTCCATGGAGCCGAACAATATTCTCGCAAATAGAGTTCCGCTAGCTTGGCCTGCATTAGGTGGTATGAATCGAATGAAATGAGCTACCTTGGTCGACGGTCAATGATCACCCAAATAGAGTCGTGACTCGGTGGAGGACCTTGGTAGACCAGTAATGAAATCCATCCCAATCTCTTCCCACTTCCACTCAGGGATCTCGCAATGGCTGAAGTAATCCGGCCGGCCTTTGATGTTCAGCCTTGACACGCCGGCACACATCACAATGCGCCACATGAGCCGCGATCTCCTTCTTCATACCCGCCACCGTAATTGCTCGCGAAGGTCCCGTACATCTTGGTGTTTGCCCAGGATGGACGAGAGAGAGGAGTATCATGAGCTTACGACAGATCAACCCCTTGATCTCAACATTATCGTGACATACACTGCCGCCCATGCAAGATCACCATTGGACTTCACAGAAAACCTCGAGATGCGCCATTTTCAATAATCAAGGCGTCTAATCTCAATCACAAGATCATCTTGTAGTTGAGCCGCTCGACCGAGACTCTAGAGTGGGTTGTACCGCTAAAGCGAAGCGTAACCATACTCAACCACTTCTAGATTGAGCTTCGAAACTCTTCAACCACCGAGATCAAGCCAATGACACCCAAGGCATTCATTTGTGTGCAGCTTGCATCGAGGGCATCTGCAGAACCACATTTGCCTTGCCAGATGGTAATGAATACCCGCATCATAGTCTTTGATCAGCTCACTAGCCATCGACGCTGCCTCAAATTTAGATCTGTCATAAAAGAAGTACTTTAAGCTTTTGTGGTCGGTGTAGATCTCACATCTGCTTCCTATGAGATAATGTCGCCACAGCTTGAGAGCATGAACAACACCGCAAGCTCCAAATCATGCGTCGGGTAATTGGCTTCATGAGGCTTTAGCTGTCGAGAAGCATAAGCAACCACTTTGCCCTCCTGCATCAACACACATCCAAGTCCAAGACGGGATGCATCACAATAGACATCAAAGTTCTTGTGAATGTCGGGAAGGACCAAAACTGGTGCAGTGGTGAGTCTATCCTTCAGCCCTTGGAAACTGGACTCACAATCAGGTGACCATTCATATTTCTTCTCCTTCTTGAGTAGCGCCGACAATGGTTTAGAAATTTTGGAGAAATTCTCGATAAACCGCGATAGTATCCTAAGAAGACCGAGAAAACTCCGAATCTCGTGGACATTCTTGGTCGCTCCCAATTGAGTACGCCTTGTACCTTGCGTGGATCAATCGCTACTCCCACCTTCTCGACAGACATGCCCCGTAAACTCCACTTGCTTGAGCCGTAACTCGCACTTCATCGAACTTGGCATACAATCGATGCTCGCGAAGCTTGCTAAGCACCATATGCAAGTGAAGTGCGTGCTCATCATCATCCTTAGAGTATATGAGGATGTCATCAATGAACACCACCACAAATCTATCAAGGAACTCCATGAAGACTTTGTTCATCGATTCATGAAGGTGGTGGTGCATTGGTGAGGCCAAACGAAACAACTGGTACTCGTATTGCATCAGTGAGCGAGTGGTGAATGCGGTCTTCACGATATCCTCCTGACGGATCTTGAGTTGAAAATAGCCGGATCTCAAGTCTATTTTGGAGAAAACTCGAGCTCCGCCTAATTGGTCAAACAAATCATCGATCCGAGGGAGAGGATACTTGTTCTTGACAAGGACTCCTCATTCAACGACGGTAATCAACGCACATGCGAAGAGTGCCGCTTTTCTTCTTCACAAACAGAACTGGCCGCCTCTGTGGAGAAGAACTGACGAATGAACTCCTTCTCTAATCGCTTCCTTGAGCTGAATCTTCAACTCGATCGGCTCATCACAGGCATCCTGCACGGACGCTTAGAAATTGGAGAAGTGCCAGGTAAGAGATCGATGATGAACTCCAAATCACGATCCCGGGTGGCAAACTGGCACTCATCGTGGAACACATCGTGGTACTCACACACCACCGTACTGATCGACCGTCCCGGAATAAAGAGCACCGAGCAAAGGTCGCCAGACCGCCGAATAAGAAAAGGTAACAAAGAATGCCATCGTGGTTGACTAATGAAACGGATCTCCTGGCACAATCAATATGCCCTCGATGCTTGGACACCAGTCCATACCTGTAATCACATCAAGACCTGACGCCTCAATGTTGATAAGATCACCCCGAAATTCTACCCCATTGATCTCAATTCTAACCCCTGGACTCACGAGCTCGGCAGTCAAAACAGATCCAGGCGAACGGATCAATAAGTACTTCTCGAGGTACGAAGAATAGACCTCATGCTGAACAACAAACTGTGAAGAAATAAAGGAATGCGACGCTCCAGAGTCAAATAATACCAAGGCGGGTACGGAATGAACAGATAACGTACCCAACACCACATCTCGAGCCGCTGCCGCCTCTGCGGTGGCTACATTCAGCGGCCATGGCCCGGAGCTGGCCGCACGGAACCGGCGTCTGACGCCTCACTCCCACGCTCACCCGAGGCCGACCACGGGCTGTGCCTGACCCCAGTGTCATTCTTCTTTGCCTGCTTTCAGACGAGCCTTGGCAGTAGCTCCACTCGGCCGCAGGAGAAGCAAGTGATATGGCCAAATGGATTACGGGACCCCAAGCTTAGTCTTGGCGGCTAGGTGATCGCAGAACTCGGGCGTGGCGAGGAGGTAAGCCCCGAGACCTCGAATCAAGGGCGCTGAAGGCCGAAGCCGATCGAGTGAAGGTGCGAGTCTGGAAGGTCCGCCGACCGGCCGCCGAGCCGCTTCACTTGCGCTATGCGGCTCTCCATAAGCGCCTTGGCGCCATCCTCAATGCTAATGGCCTTGCCTACCAAGACCTCGCAGTTAGGAATGTCATGACCGGCGAGCTGGAAACGGATCTCCTCGGTGAGGTGCTCCTTGAACAATGTCACTCTCCTAGCCTCTGGTCACCTCATCGACAACATAGCGTGACAAATGGTTGAAGCGGTGGAGGTAGTCCATCAACGCCATAGACCTGGCGAAGGTCGTAGAACTCCCGCTTCTTGATCTCGATCAAGCCCGCCGAACATGGAAGGAGCGAAGGCGCCTTGAACTCGCCCATGTGGTGACTGATCTGCAGGCGAACACTCAAGCCGCTTCCACCACGGTGCCGGTCCCTGGAGGTAGTAGGCGGTGCATCGAACCTTCTCCGCATCGCTGCAACCGACTAACTCCAACTTCCCCTCCATGTCGCTAAGCCAATCCTCCGCCTCCATCGGATTCAGAGTCGAAGAAAAGCTCGCGGCCGAGTTCGGCTGAACTCCGACAACCGAGATCTAACTTGCCGCTTCTTGGCCATTGTCGCCTCGACAGCTGGACCATCAGCTCCATGAGCCGAGTCTGCCGCAACATGAGTGCACCATATCGGGAGCAGGAGGAGGTGGAGGGAGCTCCTCACTGGGCATGTAGCCGAGATCGAACCCCACCGACCCACCAAGAGGGGACTCACGATCGTTGGGCCCCGCCCCATCAGATCACACGCCTCAAAGATCATCACCGAAGCGCACGAATCGTTTCTCCTTCGGGAGGCATCTCGAAATGCACAGCTGAGTCAACTAATCAGGCAAATCAAGTGCGTAATGATTGATCCCAAAGGATGCACTCATAAACACAAACACACTACAAGCATTCATTCAAAGAAGCATAAGAACCAATTCAAAACCAACTCAGTGGGAAACGACAAATAACCCTAATTACAACCACAAACATCTATCCCTAATCCCATTCTTAGCTAAAACCGCATTCCTCTTAATCCTTTTGAACAAGATAGAAGAAGGAAACAAATTTTGAAATTTGGATTAAGATCAGATTCATTTTGAAGAGTAGATAAGTTTAAAAGCTATAGAATGGACAAGAATAGCATTCTACACTTTGAAAATAGAGTTTTGTACTTCAAAATAAATTTTGAGAAGAAAAATCATCCCTAAGTCTAACGTCCCAGGCTAACTAAGTCCTCCTCAGCAAATAATGGCTCGATACCGGTATTTGTGAGGACCTCTCTTCCTATACCGTCATCAGACGCCGCTTCATCAGAGCGTATAGCACCGTATAGCAACAGGAAGCCTCGACACCGAAGATCTGAACCTAAAAATTCGATCGACGGATCGAACCCTTAGCCGGACCCGGTGCTCAGACGCGATCTCGATCATCGATCCTGGATCAAGAGCCCAAGATCGCTGCACCAACAACACGAGTACCAAGGCACGGAAGAATAAACTACGATAATTTACATAATCGGGTGTAAACCTTGAACAAGAGTATTACGTAAACCAAAAGAAGTAAAGCGGCAATGAAACAAAAGAAAGACAACCAAATAAGAAATGGCCCGACTCACCCCACAAAGCATCGATCGAGTGAGGGACTACGGCCGCAACACTCGCAGTAAAAGGGGCTCGCCATCATCCGACATCATCATTACCTTCCTCTGTGGAAAAAGGGTTAGCGACAACGATGAGTACACGTATGTACTCGCAAGACTTTAGTGTATGGAAATATAAATAAATGCAGGCTGATTCATCGGGATAAAGCTTCTACATCAAGTTAATTGCGTAAATTTGGATTTAAAACAAGTTCATCGAAAAGTAATACATAATTTGAAAGACAAGCAGCTTGAATAAAACATATTTACAAGATACGTAATAATCTAGCTCCACAAATGCCACCATCCATGGTCGCAATCGATACGAATCGACATCCATACATACTCATAATCCCATCGAGAATCATATACACATATCCACAATTCCATCAAGTACCATTCCACCACATACTTTATACCGACTCGAAATAGATTTTCATTTTCAAAACCAAACCAAATCTCTATACTTGATATGATTAGAGAAGATTGCTCATAACCGTGAGCACGGCTAATCGATTAGGAATTATTTGATACTCTGCAGAGTTTGCGACTTTACCCAAACACAACTCGCACTTGCATCCTCGTCATCCAGGTACACGCGATACACGAGGTATCCGATATACAAGAATGATCTATTCTTTCCCATCGTTGAGGTTATAGCCACACCCCAAAGACCTGGTGACGACAAATCCACTACTATGGCGATAAGAGGCCAACCACCACTCAGGCGCCACGGAATACTCATCGTGACGACGGCGAATTGTTGGCCGCAGATTACCCCATAGCAAGGCGTACACCGTTGTATCAACAAACATGAATCGAGCGATTCCTCGCCGCAAAAGTACAAGCGCACACACGAAGGCGCATACGGCGTCGTGAGGACACACACACCGCGCTTGATCAGCTCAACACAGGAAAAGGTCCACTCTTCGGCCTACCAACGAGCATGGCTATCCCTCACACTTCAAGTACTAGAATAGGTCGCCCCATCCCAAAGATTGCGGTTGCACGCAGTGTTCAATTCAAAAACCGTCACAAGTTCGGTCCTTATATTTTTGCCTAGTGACTCAAGCGGGAACTCCACTTAACTCGCCAACCAATCGCCACCATGTTTAACTAGCACATATTATACCTCCCGCCAAGTCTAATTACCAACTAGACACTTCACATTTTTATCAATATACCTTTACGATTCACATTTCCAAAACTTTTCCAAAACCAATTACATTTATCATAATTTTGAGCATTTGGTAAGGACTGACTTTGCTCACCTCTATTGCAGTGTCTAAGCGTATGCAATTACTAAATCGCTTATACCCAAGTGACATTTTATTAAATTGTCTAACCCTACTAAGGTTATCAATGATCTCAGGGAATTAAATTGAGGGAAACCACCAAATCAGTGGTATATCTACCATTCCCACAAACTAGCAATTTTCTTGAATATAAACAATGCATATGGTTTGAGAAATCAAAGTAGACATCGTGAAATATAGGTTTCAAGATGGTCAAAGGAGGTGCTTGCCTTGTTGTTGCACTTGGTGATGTCCGGATGATGCTCGGGTTGTTCGAGGCGAAGCCCGACTCGCTAGCCTCTAATCGGTCAAAGCAACAAAAACGATGTAAAGAAATACAACTTAGCAAAAGAAAGTTTTAAATGCACCATGAAGTGCATGCAATACACAAGAATGAAGTACAACCAAGAAACCCTCAAGAAAGCAGCGCTTTTCGGACAACACAACACGGCCAGGACGAGACTTAACCCGGACGGTCGGGTTTTGCATCCGGACAATCCGGATAGGCGGACACTCCGGGCCGCTTCGTCCGGATACTCCGGACAATTCGACACTCCGGACCATATGCCCGGATACTCCTGGTCCTAGGGCATTTGGTCCAACTCGACGAGGAGACGGAGACCTTACCACTCCCTACAACTTCACCGCTGACCCGATCTACGACTTTCAGACACCTAGCGAACCTAAGGAGTTCCGAACTAGCCGATTCTACGAGAAAACGTCGCTAACCCGCCAAACCTCTAACTCACACCAACAACTTCTTAAATCAACATTACTACTACCCGATCTACCACTCTAGCATACCACATTCACTAATCCCAATCCCATTTTCAACCCTAAAACCACTACACCCAAAACCCTAGAATCCAAGTTCAACCCTAGCCTCCCAAATCCAAACCTAAGTCCTAATCCCACCATCAACGACTCTAGAACCCAAGAATCCCGCGAATCAAACCCTAAGAGAAAAGCTTACCTCCAAGGAAGATGGAGGAGGAGCAACGCCGGGTGGAGGATGGGGAATGACGGCTGAGGAGCACACCGAGATGGAGGAGTCACCGGGGAGGGTCACCGGCCAGTGGCTCATTTGAGAGGAGGCTCGGGGTGGTGGAGAGAACACCAAGGAAGTGGGAAACCAAAGTAGAAGAAGAAAGAATGGAAGGGAGCCACTAAATGGGACTTTTATACAAAACCCCACGCTAATACCGGACTCTCTGACTCAACCCGAGACTCGGGTTGGGGTCTTCGTGAACACTAACCCGGACACTCCGGACATTGGTCCGACACTCCGGTTGGACTTCGGCCAGCCCAATCCGGACACTCGGACTTTGTCGGACATTCCGGTTGGATCCTGATACTCTGACATCCTGCAACTTTTGAACTTGGGCCTTGACGGCTAAAGCTTCCAGGGTTGATTACTAATTGTTCCAAAGTATTTGGAAGTTAATAGGGTCACAGGCACTTGCCCAACCTAATTCGAATTTACTTATGAGCGAAATTACTTAAGTTGAAGGGTTCTTTCTGATCCCAAGCAAGTATGTTCACTCAAGACACGAAAATACACAAGCACAGTGTATTATTGAACAGCGTTTGAGTACAAATGTACAGTGGCTTGAGTATAGAAATACTCGGGATATTACAATTTCCGACAAGGAGAACGTGAAGTGGGTACACCGTACTTGCACACGGTCAATTCAAGTTAGGTCTGTACGAATTTTGGGTCAAAACCCAACCTAACATGCATAACCTCTTTAAGTAGTACCACTAGGTAAGCGTGGCACTAAAGCACCCACCGTGATGGGATGGTCCCAATTTAGAAAATTAAGATTGGGTATTGCTAATTTGAGGCTGCTCTCTCTAATTCTTTGATGATGATAATGATATAACCAAGTGTTTCATATGGTGCTCCTCCCTCCACTCTCCATTCTCTTCCCCTTTCCCACCCTTTCTTCTCTAATGCAAAAAATTTCAATTCCATAATTTTAGATATATTCAATCGAAAACTTTTGGTTCAAAAAATTTCAACTAAAAAATCTTTCCATTAAAAAACTTTTGATTCAAAAATTTCTATTCGAAATCGTCTAACTAAAAAAAACGTTCCGTTCAAAAAATTTTGACTAAAAAAAATTGATTCAAAAACTTTAAAAAATAGTTAAAAATACTTCCTATTTTAAAACTTAGGAAAATTTGAAAAAAAACTGAGTTTAGGGGAAGAGAATGAGTAAGGAAAGTGAGATAAACAGGATGACGCTTAGTGCCACACTACATGTCATAACTCGATGACTTTCTTAAAAAAAAAATTGGTGAGAGTGCCTTTAAATTAGCAATTCGGAGCTTTTACCATTTTGGGATGGTAGTTGGCTAACAATTATGCTTTGGCAGATTAGTCGAAATCATTCTTGCAAATAATGGGACGTGTGTGGGCCGAAAGCTAATGGGCTAGATTGCTCAAGAGCTCTTCATTCTTCAGGCTACATATAGTACAACTTATTAGTAATGATCAGATTACAAGCCCAATATCTACTTATTAACAACATTGCTACTTCTTTTTGCGAAGCAACAACATTGTTATTTTACAATGCAATGCTATCATTTGCTTAATTATATCTGAATTAGTTAGTTAAATAGTTTAACAATGATGATAATGTTGAGGATAAGTTAAGCTAGGTAAGTAATATAACCTTTAATTTACGCTGTCGACATGGAGTGACATGCATTTTGCAATTTCGAAACAAGTGCAGCAGTGGGAGTCTGACCTCGTTGACGCGACGTACATCAAGGAGCTGGGGGACGACCTGAGCATCATCCACCTCAAGCTGGGCGACGCCTCCAAGCGGCCGGTCGGCCTCTTCAGACGCCGCGACCTCGTCGTCTACGAGCGCCGCCAGACCATGGACGACGGCACGCTAGTTGTGGCCGTAGCGTCGCTGCCCAAGGAGATCGCCGCGGGGCTGCTGCCGCCGGACTCCAAGGGCCGGAGCGGCGGCAGCAGCTCCGTCGGCCGGGGCCTGCTCCTTCAGTCGGGCTGGGTCGTCGAAAAGCTCCACGGCGACGGCGGCGGCTCCGGCGCCGAGTCGTGCATCGTGACCTACGTGGTGCAGCTCGACCCGGCGGCGGGGTGGCTGCCACGGTGCTTCGTGAGCCGGCTCAACAGCAAGCTGGTCATGATCATCGCCAAGCTCAAGAAGCTGGCGCAGACCACCGTGCCTGCCAGTTGCAACGCCGACGAGATGCGATGAGAAGAGTACGTCTGAATTCTGATGACAAGTCTCGTTGTTTACATAAGTAAATACGGTTTTGTAGAAATGGTGTGTCGAAGTCTGATCACGTACAGCATGGGAGTTTGCCTTGCATTTATATATTTTACTTTGTGGGTGAGAATGCGTGCATAATGTACCTAAGGCTATATGCATTCTTTGTATAAGTGCTAGCTGCAATCTATTTGTCTGATATGTAGAGAAAGGTAGCTGCAATTTTGCCATGTCACAAAACTATCAATTTGATAATGTTGCTATATCTATGTCTACGGTGGTAAAATCACTAGTACATAAATCATCATTAGTGGTGGTTTTTAACTGATATGAGTAACGGTTTTAAACCACTACAGATTAAGCGTTACTGATAATCGAGGATTATCAATAACAGTTTTAAAACTGTCACAGATAATATTATTAGTGGCAGTTTTTGGCTAAAACCGCAATAGATAATACTATCAGTGGCAGTTTTTAACTAAAACCGTCAAGATACTTATACAATCAGTGGCTTTTTTTGACTAAAACTACCACTGATACTCATATTACCATAAAATAAAAAACCGACAATCAGGAACAAAATTACCGCAAAGTAGCATAAGATTAGCCATAATAAAATATCAATTTACACTTTGTAATGAAACAATTTAAATAATAAAAGCCTACACTAGTTTTCGAAACTTTAAGCCTACGAGAAGCATGACGACTTGAAAAGTGAGACTAATGACTTGACTGCCAATTCTATTGTGAAGGTTTTGCCCTTTTCCTACTAACTGATTTTCCCTTCACACTACAAAGGAATGAACTTTTGCAACATAGGTATATGGTGCATTTCATTGTTCACTGTTCAAGTGTTCCATTTTAATATGATTGAGGCTAGTGCACTAATTACAAACTTTTGACAATGAATCTGTAACATCTCGAACTTTTCAAAAATGGGGAAAATGAAAATTTTAAATTTAAAAATAGAATCAAATAGAAATTTTAATTGGGATCAAGAACTTAATTTAAAATTTATTATCTTCACCTCATTTTCTTTAACTCTGATAAAAAAATAACTCAATCCGGAAATTATTTTCCAAATGAAAAAGCTATTAAAAATGAATTTAAATGATGATATCAAGTATGAATATGCATTATTTCTGAATTTCTAAATCTTTTATTAATTTTCTCCGTATTGAAAAGTCATTTAGTAAAAAGATAAAAAGTAAAAGTAAGAAAAATCTCCAAAGGATGTAAAAAATCATTAGAGTTATCTGAAATCCTGATGTGGTGGTCAAAAATCAATATGAACACATTTAATACATGAAATGATTATTTCTCTTAATTAGGTTTGACTTAGAACAATGCAAGAAAAGATTTTTATAAATTTTTACTAAGCTTAACTGTAGTTAAACCTTTTACCATAAGATATTTATACCTATAACCTTATATGTTAAAATTGGTAAAAATTAAAAGTTACATGTACTATTTATCCTAATTTATTTATCCCAAGTCTAAAAATCAACAAAATAGAGTAAAAGAATTATTATAAAATAAATATTAAATTTTTAGACTTGACATTTTTATGGGAGGTTCCCGACACCATTGTAAACCTTGTGTAATTTTTTTTAAAAAAAATTAAATTTAAATTAATCCCCCAATTAAATAATTTCCTAAAATTATAATTCAAAACATCTCCTATTGTCAGAATTTTAGTAATTAATATACCATGATTTTTAATCTCAAATTTTTACAAATAGTATAATGTTTACCCAGAATCATTATTAAAAAGTTTGAAAAATTAATAAAATGATTTGATAGCCCAAATAATTGCCCTAAGTTGGTGCTGTCCTAAGAAACCACATTGAAATTTTCTCTCTCTAGTGCTTGGGCCCACCTGTCATATTTGCTTCTTCCTCATGCCTCCCCACGCAGCATGCTCAAGCCAAACACAAACACAACCATTTTTCTTTCTGTTCTTTGGCCAAATCAAAGAGAAAAATCAATCAAAAATCAAACAAAAATATACAACCGACCTGTAACATCCCAAAATTTTGCTTTTCTTAAAATCATGTGTGATTTGGCACTTTGGTGAATTTTTGGAATTTTCTGGAATTTATTTGGATTTATTTGGAATTTATTTGAATTTATTCCATTTTGAAATAATTAAAGAATTTAATTTTGCAAATAAATTTTTGTTGGAAATATTTTATTTGAGTCCAAAATAATCCAAAATATTTTCCGTAATTTTTACGGAATTTTTCTCGAAAGTCATTTGCTATTTTTAATGAATTAAATGAATTCTTAAGGAATTATTTTAAATATTAAATCGCTGGAAAATCCAACTCGGTCAAATCTTGTTCATCCGATCGAAGTCGGACTCGAGTCCACCCGAGGCGATTGACTCGACCGAACCACTCCTAACCCTGTCGATCCCAACCGTTGGATCAAGATCCAACGGTGAGATCCGCCCAGACCGGCCGTAGTGTTCGGACCGGACCGATCGCCGTCGCGATCGTGGCGTTGATCGCGACACGTGGACGGCCACGATTCGTCGTCTTCCAGAATCGAAGCCGACTCCGCCGAAGCCGCCTTGTGGCCGTGACTGATTAGGGCTCCGCCCGAGCACGCCTCCGGCTATTTAATGCCCGGATCGCACTCGAGGACCGCCGTGACCCCGCGCACTTCTTGCCCTAACCCGCCGAGCTCTAGCCGCCGTGAGGTTCGCCGGAATCGCTCGCCGTAGTTGCGTGAAGCGCCACCACGGTCCTTGCCTCGCCTCGCCGCCGTCCGCCTCCTCCGCCATTGACCCCAGATTGAAACCCGGCGGCGCGCACCAAGACACCCTCCATCTCGCCGAGCACGCCCCAACCGCCGTTTGGGTGGTCGCCGTCCCTCGGCCAGCCGGCGCCCGCGCAACTCGCAGTGAAAGCCATCGCCGACCGAAGCTCCACCAACCGTCCGATCAAGATCCAAAGGCCCGAGATCGTGCCACGTCACTTCGGTGAGTTTCCGTTGAAAATCCTAGATCTAATCCCAACCGTTGGATCTAGATCCAACGCCCACGATCGATCACGTGCGCCCCAAGCACATGAGGCCAAACTCAATCCCGGTAGTCGGATTTCAAACCAACGCCACGATTGTGCCACGCGTCCAGGAAGCCGAACCGTCGCGCCCACGCGCGCGTGCGTGGTCACTGACACGCGGGGCCCGCGTGTCAGCGACAGTACCGTGACGTCACCCATGACGTCATCGGTGGGACCCACCTGTCAGCACCGTGGGCTGAGCCCCGCCGACGCCGAATGACGCTACCCGAGTGGGCCCACATGTCGGCCTCACGTGGAGCCGTGGGAACCGAGTCCACGGTGGACCCAAGCCGAGTGTGGACCGAGCCCATGGACCGGCTGACGTCAGCAGGCCAATCAGGAGCTGCCACGTGTCCATGCTGACGCAATAATTAATTTCTGAAAAAGAAAATGATTTATTAATTCGAAATATTGATTCAAATTTAGATTCAAACTTCAAACGCTTATAACTTTTGCGTTTCAACTCCGATTTGAGTGGTTCAAATTTCTAAATTTGTATAAAATTGAGATCTACCTAAATATGAATTTTATTTAATTTTTGGACTAAAGTTTTTCTCTGAAATATTATTTAATTGATTATTTAAACTTTAAATAATCATAACTTTTATGCGTTTAACTCCAAATTTGACGATTCCAGTTTCTAAAAATCCAGAAAATTATGTTCTCTCTGTTTATGGATTTTATTTGGAGTTTTGGGATCTTTTTGCATAGTGTTCATTTGTGTATTTGCTATTTGCACGCTTTACGAGTAGACGTTGAAGTGCCGGAAGGATTCGAGGGAAAAGTGTTGACTCAGGATCCAACTCAAGACCAAGAGCAAGTGCTTTTTGAAGGCAAGTTGTGCTTTGACCATATTGATCCCATTTCGAAATCTATTTTGATTTAAACTATTGCATGCTAGTTCAATTAGAAACATACTTTGCTTAAACATGGGGATTAGATAAATACCAATTTGCTATATGACACCTTGATTACTTAAGTATGTGCCATGATCCCTTGTCACCCTAGTTGTGGATTACTAGTTGGACATTATTAGATTGCCAACATGGGTTTAGATCGTTGTAGTATCTTTGCTTAGACACCTTTCGTGCTCTTGACATTGTTTTTGACAATCATATGTTAATATTGACTTAATTATATATTGAACCTGTTTTGGAAAAGTTTCATGTGATGTTGATGGCACGTGGTGCATGGTAATCAAGCGGGGTTTGATAAAGCGATTTTTCGGGGCATGTGGCAAGAGTAATCATGTGGGCCAGTTGTGGCATTGTGAGTGATGATTTGGTTTTTCGTGTAGTCTTGCCCTGGTCACTCTAAGGACTTAACCTTGCAAGCCTTTGAACTGTGTCATACTTGCAACCACATGGTCGGGAATGGGACGGCCCTAGTTGACTAAGTCGCTAAGGACTCACTTGTGGAGCCTCAGGGTGTCGATTACACCGTTTGTGTGATTGTGCGGGAGGCGTATCGTGGCTGTGGCCAGTACCCATCTAACGGTGTGTTGGTCCCATACTTCGCCTTGGCTAAGGGAAGGGATGGTGTAGAGCACGTCTGAGAGGACCACCTGTGTTGTTTGAGGCTTCCGAAGGCTTTGTTATGATCGCTCATTCGCATACTCTTGTATGGCGATTCACGGTGACGTGGTGAGTGGATTGTATCTTGTGGGTAAAGTGCATAACCTCTGCAGAGTGTAGAATCTATTTGAATAGCCGAGTCCACGATCTTGGACAATGCTCGGGAATTCTGATCCAAGGGTTAGATTTTCTGAAAATAACTTGGATTTGAAAAGTTGGGTTGGTTTAACAAAGAAGATGATGGAAATGTGGTTTAGGATGGGGAAAAATGTTACTTAAACTTCTTGAAAAGTTATTTATGCTTTACTTATTTCTCACGCTTTGAATCTACTTATATTACTTGTCAAAAGTCACATTTCTTGCAAATATACCTGAGCTACTCCTTTGTACTAAGCCATGCATATAGTATATTAGCTTGCATTCTGTGCATGACTTCTTTGAGTACCAAGTACTCACCCTTGCCTCAACACAATATCAGTTGAAGAGGAGATTACGCCGACTTTGGAGGAGGAACTCCAAGAGGACCCGATCTACTTAGGGATGCGAGCCCGGTCGGTTGCCTGTGGTATCTTGGATGGCGCCACGAAGTTTATTTGATTTTCCGCTGCTATTATTTTTCTCTGAATAAGTTTCGCCCTACGAGGCATATATTTGTAACTTGGCTATAAGGTCGAGTAACCAGTTTTATTACTTTAATAAAGTACTTTTATGGTATCGATTGGTATGATTGTGATATTTACCGATGTTAAAGACTGTGTGCACTAGCGGCGTTCTGGACTAGTGCTGAATACACGGAAGGGTCCGGATTTGCAAATTCGGGGTCCCGACAGAGGTAGGTGGTATCAGAGCCATACTTGACTGTAGGCTCAACCCTAAGCTAGAATGGTCGTAGTGAGGATAAAACCTATTTTCTAAAGCTAAAAATTTGTGAAGACAAGAAATGACATCTCGACTTATCCCCTTCTCTCTTTTCTTGTCTCTTGCTGGAATTTTCCCTTACCTTGTCACAATTTAAAAATTTCGAATTCTTACGTAAAGCACTCTTGTGACAGATGGAGGTTTTCTCGATGAGTGAGCATAGGTTCCATAGTGAGACTCCTTCGCCGAGTCGAGTCATAGAATAAAGAGTCACCCTCTAGGCGATAGATTCCAGAGTTAGTTCGATTTGGATTTGCTTTGTTTGCTGAGTGTGCAGTATGTGTTGCAAGGCCCTTAGGCATTGTAAGCAGCCATACCAAGTTACTAATAATAAAGATGGACCTTAAAGTTACCCCTTTCGCCTCGCATAAAGTCCATACTACTTGCCTATTCTTGCTTCCCTCTCATCTCTAAACCTAGAGCAAATCGACAGATGGTGAACACCCGTGGAAACTTTGGAAGCAATGGGAGTGGATCTCGCCCAGCAGAAAACCCCAATGATGGAGCACCAGCACCGCCACTGGATGTGCAGAATTTTGGAGCATTTCTTGCTGCTCAGACCCAGTTGATGCATGCTATGATGCAACAAATGCATGCACGTCCTTTGCTCGAGGCCACGCCAATCAAGTTAATCGTGACCACGCCAGAATACAAGGCTGTCAGAGTTCATGAGGACTCACCCACCCACTTTCTCTGGGAATGCCAATCCGTTGGAGGCCGACGATTGGTTAAGATCAATTGAGAGGAAGCTACACATAGCTCAATGCATAGGGAATGAGAAGGTCCTCTACGCTTCTCATCGGTTGGAAGAACAACGCCAGAATGGTGGGAGAACTCATTGCCACGCCTTGAGGAGAACCCTCAAGATATCACTTGGGAGGAGTTCACACTGCATTCGACAGCAGTATCACGTGCTGAAGGAATCATGGACCTTAAGAAGGAGGAGTTCAGAGCAGAGGCAAGGTAATCGGCCGGTGGCCGACTACTGAACAAGTTCACACAGCTAGCACGCTACGCTTTTTGAGGATGTAGCGACGAGATAAATCCAGGCAGTCTCGTTTTATGAAGGGACTTAGCGAGAATTGCAAGACTTAAGTGCATGCTTTTAGTTCAAACCCACGGTTCCAGAACTCCGAACGGAAGTAGGATGTTCCGGGGTGAGAATACTAATAGATGGAATAGAGTTCCTAGCGAACCTTATAGTTTTGGAGACCCAGACCTTAGATGTTATATTGGGAATGGATTGGTTATCCAAGCACAAGGCTGTATTGGATTGTGGACGAAGGACTATCTCGATTGAGAGCCCGTGTGGGAAGAAAGTGGAATTTCAAGCCACTGCGATTAGAGATGGACGATTGATGGTTAACAAGTACCAAGGCAATCAGCATAGAGGATGTCCCGAAGAGTGAATGAGTACCCAGATGTTTTTCCCGAAGATCTACCGGTATGCCGCGAGACAGGACATAGAGTTTGTGATAGAGCTTGTGCAAGATGCACCGATAGCAAAGAGACCCTATCGGATGTCAACCGAGGAGTTGGTAGAGATGAAGAAACTTGACTAGAAGAGTTAATGGAGAAAGGATTTATCGAGACCAAGTTACGCCATGGGGAGCACCGTTTTGTTTGTCAAGAAGAAGGGCGGGAGTTTCGGGATGTGCATTGACTACCGTGCACTCAATGAAGTCACCGTGAAGAATAAGTATCCGCTACCCAGGATTGATGATTTGTTTGATCGATTAAGAGGAGCCGAGTTTTCTCCAAGATTGATGCGAGATCGGGATATCATCGATTAAAGATCCGATCGTAAGATATTCAAGATCGCATTCTCGTCAAGATATGGACATTACGAGTTTACTGATTATGTCCTTTGGGTCGACGAATGCCCGACTTATTTCATGAATATGATGAATAAGGTGTTCATGGAATATTTGGACAAGTTTGTCGTCGTGTTCATAGACGATATCCTAATCTACTCCAAGACAGAGGATGAACATGCCGAACACTTAAGGCGAGTTTTGGAAAAGGCGAGGAACAAAGCAACTTTTCGCCAAGTTCAGCAAGTGTGATTTTTGGAAGGACAAGGTGGAGTTTCTTGGACATGTAATGACCGCATGAAGGAGTCGCCAGTAGATCCAAGCAAAGTAGAAGGCGTGTTACATTGGGAGCGGTAGAAGGCGTGACCCAGATTCGGAGTTTCCTTGGAATGGCAGGATATTACCGCCGTTTCATCGAAGGTTTTCGACAATTGCGAAACCTCTTACGCAATTGCTGAAGAAGGAAAAGAAGTTTGCATGGACGCCAGAATGTGAGGAAGGCAAGGCAAAGGATTTCAAGCTAGACGAGCAAGGCACGTTATGGATGAAGGATCGCATTTGTGTGCCTAACAAAAAGGAGTTAAAGCAACTGATTCTGGAAGAAGCCCATGACTCTAAGTACTCGATTCATCCTGGAAGCGCCAAGATGTATCAGGATCTGAAGGAGAGATTCTGGTGGCCGAGTATGAAACGTGAAGTTGCCGAGCATGTTGCATTGTGCGACGTATGCCAGAGAGTCAAGGCAATGCATCAGAGACCAGCAGGATTGCTACAACCGCTGAAAATACCTGAGTGGAAGTGGGAGGAAATCGGAATGGATTTCATTACCGGTTTGCCGAAGACTCAAGGAGGTTATGACTCCATATGGGTTATAGTGGATCGCTTGACTAAAGTAGCCCATTTTATCCCGTAAAGACCACTTACTCGGAGATAAATTAGCGAGTTGTACATGATCGAGATTGTTTGTTTTGCACGGAGTGCCAAAGAGGATTGTATCGGACAGAGGTACCCAATTTACCTCAAGGTTACGGAATAAGTTGCATGAAGCCATGGGAACCCGTTTAAACTTCAAGATGACTTATCATCCATGCACGGATGGACAGACCGAAAGAGTCAACCAGATTCTAGAAGATATGTTGAGAGCTTGTGCATTGGCTTATGCTACCTCTTGGGATAAAAGTTTGCCGTATGCCGAGTTTAGTTACAACAATAGTTATCGAGGCTAGTTTACGATGTCACCTTTTGAGGCCTTTGTATGGTCGACCACTGTCGAGACACCATTGAATTGGAATGAGACCGGCGAGCGCCGTGTCTTTGGGCCCGATATTCTTCAAGAGGTGAGGAGCGGTCGCTATGATTAGGGAAAGGTTGAAGATAGCCCAATCTCGACAGAAGAGTTATCTTGACAATCGTCGCGAGATTTGAGTTTTGAACTGTAAGACTTTGTATACCTCAGAGTTACGCCTCTCGGGGAGTTAAGAGGTTCCATGCCAAAGGGAAACTTCGCACCCGTTATGTTGGACCATTTAAGATTTTGAGTCGCAGAGGTGAAGTTGCCTATCGGTGGAGTTGCCACGATCGTTGGCGAGAGTGCATGGCGTGTTCCATGTGTCCCAGTTGAAGAAGTGTCTCAGAGTTCCCGAGGAACAGGCCGCTAGAAGTCAATTGAGTTGCAAGAGGATTTGACTTATAAGGAGCACCCTGTGAGGATTCTAGACACAATGGATCGAGAAACTAGAAACAAGTCAACCCGATTCTGTAGAGTTCGGTGGAGCAACCATGAAGAAAGTGAAGCGACTTGGGAGCCTTGAAGAGGATTTGAAGAAAGAATTTCCAAACCTATTTCTTTAGTGAGCCACGAATCTCGGGGCGAGATTCTATTAAGGGAGGTTTGTAACATCCCAAAATTTTGCTTTTCTTAAAATCATGTGTGATTTGGCACTTTGGTGAATTTTTGGAATTTTCTGGAATTTATTTGGATTTATTTGGAATTTATTTGAATTTATTCCATTTTGAAATAATTAAAGAATTTAATTTTGCGAATAAATTTTTGTTGGAAATATTTTATTTGAGTCCAAAATAATCCAAAATATTTTCCAGAATTTTTACGGAATTTTTACGAGTCATTTGCTATTTTTAATGAATTAAATGAATTATCGGGAATTATTTTAAATATTAAATCGCTGGAAAATCCAACTCGGGTCAAGTACTGTTCATCCGACCGAAGTCGGACTCGAGTCCGACCGAGCGATTGACTCGACCGAACCCACTCCTAACCCTAATCGATCCCAGCCGTTGGATCAAGATCCAACGGTGAGATCCGCCGACCGACCGAAAGCCGTGTTGGACGGACCCGATCGCGCCGTGCGATCGTGGCCGTTAATCGCGACTACGTGGGCGGCCACGATTTCGTCGTCTTCCGTAATCGAAGCCGGACTCGCGCCGAAAGTGCCCTTGCCGTGACGATTAGGGCTCGCCCGCACGCCTCCCGAGGGCTATTTAATGCGGATCGTACCGAGGACCGCCGTGACCCGCTGCACTTCTTGCCCTAACCCGCCGAGCTCTAGCGCCGTAGGTTCGCCGGAATCGCTCGCCGTAGTTGCGTGAAGCGCCACCACGGTCCTTGCCTCGCCTCGCCGCCGTCGCCTCCTCCGCCGCCATTGACCCCAGATTCAAACCCCGGCCAGCGCACCAAGACACCCTCCATCTCGCCGAGCACGCCCCAACCGCCGTTTGGGTGGTCGCCGTCTCGGCCCAGCCGGCAGCCAACTCCGCCAGTGAAAGCCATCGCCGACCCGAGCTCCACCAACCGTCCGATCAAGATCCAAAGGCCCGGATCGTGCCACGCCACTTCGGTGAGTTTCCCGTTGAAAATCCTAGATCTAATCCCAACCGTTGGATCTAGATCCAACGGCCCACGATCGATCACGCGTGCGCCCCAAGCACATGAGGCCAAACTCAATCCCGGTAGTCGGATTTCAAACCAACGGCCACGCGATTGTGCCACGCAGCGTCGAGGAAGCCGAACTCGGCGCCCGCGCTGCGTCGCGTGGTCAGCGACCGCGCGGGGCCAGCGTCGGCGGCCGATGCGTGGCGTCACCCATGGCGTCATCGGTGGGACCCACTGTCGACCGCAGTGGTGAGCCCCCAGCGTCGGCAATGACGCGTCACGAGTGGGCCCACATGTCGGATCTCACGTGGAGCCGTGGACCGAGTCCACGGTGGACCCAAGCCGAGTGTGGACCGAGCCCATGGACCGGTGACGTCGCAGGCCAATCAGGAGCTGCCACGTGTCCATGCGGCGCAATAATTAATTTCGAAAAAAGAAAATGATTTATTAATTCGAAATATTGATTCAAATTTAGATTCAAACTTCAAACGCTTATAACTTTTGCGTTTCAACTCCGATTTGAGTGGTTCAAATTTCTAAATTTGTATAAAATTGAGATCTACCTAAATATGAATTTTATTTAATTTTTGGACTAAAGTTTTTCTCTGAAATATTATTTAATTGATTATTTAAACTTTAAATAATCATAACTTTTGCGTTTTAACTCCAAATTTGATTTATTCCAGTTTCTAAAAATCCAGAAAATTATGTTCTCTCTGTTTATGGATTTTATTTGGAGTTTTGGGATCTTTTGCATAGTGTTCATTTGTGTATTTGCTATTTGCACGCTTTTACGAGTAGACGTTGAAGTGCCTAAGGATTCGAGGAAAAGTGTTGACTCAGGATCCAACTCAAGACCAAGAGCAAGTGCATTTTGAAGGCAAGTTGTGCTTTGACCATATTGATCCCATTTCGAAATCTATTTTGATTTAAACTATTGCATGCTAGTTCAATTAGAAACATACTTTGCTTAAACATGGGGATTAGATAAATACCAATTTGCTATATGACACCTTGATTACTTAAGTATGTGCCATGATCCTTGTCACCCTAGTTGTGGATTACTAGTTGGACATTATTAGATTGCCAACATGGGTTTAGATCGTTGTAGTATCTTGCTTAGACACGCTTACGTGCTCATGACATGGTTTTGGACAATCAAATGTTAATATTGACTTAATGATATATTGAACCTGTTTTGGAAAAGTATCATGTGATGTTGATGGCACGTGGTGCATGGTAATCAAGCTGGGGTTTGATAAAGCTGATTTCGGCGGGGCATGTGGCAAGAGTAATCAGGTGGGCGGTTGTGGCATTGGGAGTGATGATTTGGTTTTTCGGGTAGTCTTGCCCTGGTCACTCTAAGGACTTAACCTTGCAAGCCTTTGAACTGGGTCATACTTGCAACCACATGGTGGAATGGGACGGCCCTAGTTGACTAAGTCGCTAAGGACTCACTTGTGGAGCCTCAGGGTGTCGATTACACCGTTTGTGTGATTGTGCGGGGGGCGATCGTGGGCGTGGCCAGTACCCATCTAACGGTGTGTTGGTCCCATACTTCGCCTTGGCTAAGGAAGGGATGGTGTAGAGCACGTCTGGGAGAGGACCACCTGTGTTGTTTGAGGCTTCCGAAAGGCTTTGTTATGATCGCTCATTCGCATACTCTTGTATGGCGATTCACGGCTGACGTGGTGAGTGGATTGTATCTTGTGGGTAAAGTGCATAACCTCTGCAGAGTGTAGAATCTATTTGAATAGCCGAGTCCACGGTACTGGACAATGCTCGGGAATTACAGTCAAGGGTTAGATTTTCTGAAAATAACTTGGATTTGAAAAGTTGGGTTGGTTTAACAATGAAGATGATGGAAATATGGTTTAGGATGGGGAAAAATGTTACTTAAACTTCTTGAAAAGTTATTTATGCTTTACTTATTTCTACTGCTTTCGAATCTACTTATATTACTTGTCAAAAGCTGTTTACTGCAAATATACCCTGAGCTACTCCTTTGTACTAAGCCATGCATATAGTATATTAGCTTGCATTCTGTGCATGACTTGCTGAGTACCAAGTACTCACCCTTGCCTCAACACAATATCAGTTGAAGAGGAGATTACGCCAGCTTTGGAGGAGGAACTCCAAGAGGACCCGTCTACTTAGGGATGCGAGCCCGATCGGTTGCACTGTGGTATCTTGGATGGCGCCACGAAGTTTATTTGATTTTCCGCTGCTATTATTTTTCTCTGAATAAGTTTCGCCCTACGAGGCATATATTTGTAACTTGGCTATAAGGTCGAGTAACCAGTTTTGTTACTTTAATAAAGTACTTTTATGGTATCGATTGGTATGATTGTGATATTTACCGATGTTAAAGACTGTGTGCACTAGCGCGTTCCTGGACTAGTGCTGAATACACAGAGGGTCCGGATTTGCAAATTCGGGGTCCCGACACGACCTAAGCGTCGTATAGAGCCAAAGGAAGGCATCACCATCACTCAAAACCGGTCATGATCACTACACGTTGCTCTCCACTGTCAAAATTTTCAGTGATGCCATGGAGCTTGAATTCACACCCTGTTTGCTCGCCTATAAAGCTTCCACATGCTCCCTAGCACTTTGTCCACCAAAATCAAGCACCAATTCCACCCGGAGCACCTTCAATTTCTCCAATTTCTACCATGGCCGAAAATTCTCCAATCCAACCTAGCTCCTCAATTAGCATACTATTTTCCAATTAATTGGGTATGAAGCATCTTCATCCATCCACGATCAAAACACCCATATCAATTTCTTTATTCCTCCACTGAATTAAGCCACCACCGTGAGCCACCATGCACTTTAGTACATCTCCGTCGCGCCATTGCTACGGGATATCCTAGCCCAAACCGAGATCACCTATGGACTTGTCATGACCTCGGGTTTTCATTTTTGGTTTCGGTCTTTCCTCTCCATGCTTGTTTGGGCGCCAGCTATGCATACCAGTGAAGCTCCCATGGCAAGTACTGTAGCTGAGCTACTGTAACACATCCACTACACCACAACATATCTTTGAGGGTACTCCTTCTACCAGAAAAATGGCTGTTAAGGGCAAATCCTCTGCCAGGAATGACTTTTGCCAACACATGATCTGCCAAAACTGTATGCCAGAGACGTAGCCGTCCGCAATTGTCTTTACCGACAAATATGTAACATCCTGAAAATTTATAAAAGGATAAAATCAAATATTAAAATGTGAAATTACTTTCATGATGCATTTCTTGATTTTATGTGCATTTAGTGAATTGTTGATTGATGGAAAATGATTATTGGAATTTAGAAAAGAAAGAAAA
The DNA here is from genome assembly GCA_036346355.1 of Rhipidocladum racemiflorum. Taxonomy (NCBI): domain Eukaryota; kingdom Viridiplantae; phylum Streptophyta; class Magnoliopsida; order Poales; family Poaceae; genus Rhipidocladum; species Rhipidocladum racemiflorum. The sequence continues at coordinate 25,299,876 of CM070589.1, read as the reverse complement.
GGAGAAATTGTAAAATGATAAAATGGTAAAAGATTAAAATTACCAAAGTAAATTCTTGGATAACCTTATAATGCCCTAGAAATCACTTTGGCTGGTCAAAAGTAAATGTGAAACCATTTGCAAGTTGATAGGATAAATTAATTGGGGAAGCATACTCTTTGACCAAAACCATTGTCAGAATTTTGGAGAAATCTGTAGAGCTCTCCAGCACCTAAAGTTTATAACATGCGATCTCAGTCACCTTACCCTTATCTGCAAAAATTTACAAAAATTAATAACTAAATTTACTATTTATTCTCATTTAAACTTTCCAATCCTGAAAATCTGCAAAATATAGTACAAGAATTCTTAGAAAATAAATAAGGAGACTTTGGTTCTGAAAATTTTATGGTAGGTTCATGTTCTAAATACAAACCTACTGTAAAAGTTTCGAAAATTTGGATATTGGTTTGGTCCCTCTGATAAATCAATTTCCGAATTTGATTTTCTGTGCAGCAGCTGCTGTCAGAATTATCAAAATTATTTTACTACGAATTTAAGTACCAAAATTTTATATAACGTAGATAAGTTTCCCAGGCAGCTCGTCAAAAAGTGTCGAAAATTCTGGACTTGATTAGACGCCTCATTTAAATGCTTACCTTGATGTCTGAGGAATCGTATCTAGACTGTTTTCGCTTTTCTCTCCCTTCCACGTGGGACCCACGAGCTAGGTGGCTAGCAAACCAGCCCATTTGACCTGAGACGCGGGCAAATGTGGGACCCCATGTCATTCTAATACCTCTTTCCTCCTCTTCCTTTCTCCGACCGGTGGTCCCTGGGCCCGCTCGTCAGGATCATCTTCATTCTTTGCTCTCTGTTTGTTCTCTCAGTTGAGCTCTGCCAACGAAAAATCTTGCACTACCGCCTCACTGATTTGTCTGTTTCCGCCACAACTCTTGTGCCTTAAGGGCCACGTCGAGCCCTCCGCAGCATGTCCGTACCTCGCCCATACTTCGCGTCATCCGGCCACCTGCAAAAACCAGGCTTGACCCATTTTTCTCGGCCAATGTTGCGGCGCTGCCCTGAGGCTTCTCGGTTTGAGGGGAGATTTTGGATTCAGACCCTGTAACAACCGCCTCGGAGCTCTATAAAAGCGCTATGCCATCTCTGGATTCAAGTTCCACTTTTGCCTCTCCATACCGAGCTCCAATTCCTTCTCCTCCTCCTCCGTGTTCGGCCAAACTGCCGCATGCCAATTCCTTAATCCCGTTTCTCCTACATGCAATAAAATCCAAATTGTTTCCGCCCAAAGCCTCTCCAATCACTGGCGACCAAATCCCCTCCGTCAATTTGAATGAAGATTCGCCGTAGCTCTCCCTCCACGGCGCACTCTCTTCTTTGGCTCCGGTGACCGTCGACAGCTCTCTCCGACGCTCCAATCGCACGGAGAGACCTCCCGAAGCAATCAATAGGCTCCCTAGATGCTGTTTAATAGGATGATTGAACTCAAAGATCACTAGTTCGTCGTCCCGTCCAACCGGTCATGGCATCGCCGCCTATGCATGCCGCGAGCCCATTCGGTTTTCGTCGAAGCCTATCTGAGCCTACCTGCGAGACACATAGAACCCCTTTTTGCTCACCGTACCGGCGCTCGTCTCCGGCGAACCTTCTTCGCCGCCGGCGAGCCGCAAGGCCAAGCTCCCCTGCCCTGTCTCGCTGAGCCACGGGGCCCCCTGGTCAGCCGCGTGAGCCAAGCCATCTCCATGCCAACCGGGCCCGCATGGCAGTTCCTCCTGCCGCCCGGAACCACTGACCGTTTAGGCCCACACAGCAGCCAGCCAACTTCGCGTCGGCTCACTTGAGGTCACTGACCTTTGGGCCCACATCGTCAGTAGGCCAGTCCATTTTCAACCTAGCACGCGCAGCAGAAAGACGCTTTCCTGTGGGGAAAGCGTATTCCCAATTTGTTTTGATTTTAGGAAACCGAATGAATTCAAATGGCTATAACTTTTAAACCATAGGTCCAAATCAGGTGAGAAAAATTTTTAAATTCATTTTAAATCATCTAGTTTTAGAATCTACAAAAATATTAGAAACTTGTTTAGTAATTTAAATTAAAATTTGAATTTAAAGAGAAGGATTCAAATATGATGTATGTACAACTTCTGCGAATCTTGTCCGAATTGAATGAAACCAATTTTGTTGCAATCCTTATGTTATATACTATCTAAATATGCAATTAGATTTGAATTTGAAGTTAGTTTTCATTAATCCCCTTTTAGCTTGATTTCAATACATGGAATGTAGAAAGTACAATAACTTGTTCGTATTTTATCCAAATAATATGGAACTTGTTCTGTTATGCTAGTTAGACAGTATAGAACATGATTCTACAAAAATACTTAGGATGTACCATGCATGTTTTATATTCCAATAATTAATGACTTTAAGTATTGTTTTAGATTGACCTTTGTTTAAATCAAACCATGAATAGACTATTACTCAATGCATGAAGATTTAAGTAGTTATAATACATAGAAGAAGTTCCTAGACCTGTTTATGAAATCTTAATATTGAACCATGTTGTAAGACCATTTAATACTACAAACATGATTATACTTAACCCTAGCCAGGTTAGTTCTCATGTATAAATTAAACTTAATGTACTTTTGGCCTTTAGGTAACATATGTTTCATATAATAGATGTAACATGATTTAATAGATGAACTAATATGACCCAAATGCTATAGACCTACTATTGAAATATTCTTAAGGTCAAAGACCCTATTAATCTGCAAGAATGATTACATATCATGTTTAGTCGCAAACCTAGGGTATAGCTATCCAAAGAATGATTGAGATATCACCGATAAGTACTAGTATCTATAGAACCAGCTTTAGAATGCTTCATAAAGCTAGACCATTCCATTATGTAGAAAGTAATTCTATTGTGACCTGCTTTGCATCTGAATCCTATTTAAAACATAACCCTGCGCATCATGAGCCATAAAAACCCATAACATATATATAGGTAAATAACTTTGTTCAATAATTGCTACTATAAGTTAAGCTTTACCCGCACTAATTATTAATTGTTGAATGCCTGATGTTTGCTCAAATTGAACCATGCATGCACAAGTGATTAATTATTGATGACTGTTATTGTTTTTACTCAATAGTGCAAGTTATACCTTCCCACACCCTGTTGTTTTATGTATTGATTTATAACAACATATACAATCTTAGCTTCTTGCATTCATAAAATAAAATAGAATGAATCATAAAGAATAGATGTTGTGTGCGATGCGATCCTCAAACCATTAACCGGTAATAAGACTACGACGTAAAAGTAGTACGTTCGCTTATACGATCTTGAAACCCTAAACCACGACCCATGCCTGTTTTATGTAATGATTGCTTATTTGAATTTCCATCTGATTTCCTTTTTCCCTTATTGAAAGTGCTATTTGCTATTTGCTATCTTTTCCGTTATGCGACGTGTAGAATCCGACGTCTCGGACTTCATCGCCGACGATTTCAAGATCATGTCTTCGGCTTCGTCACTGAAAACAATGGATAGCAAGGCAAGCACTCATGTAGATCCTATTTTTCCTTTAATAAGAAGAATTAAAATAAATTTTGCATGCATATGCTATATTTGGTATACACTGCTATATTATGGGAAGAATGGTGGATATAACCTTCATTGATGGTTTTCCTTAATCAGTAGTGACAGATGAAACCCTAGATTGATGATGGATACACAAAATGGGTATATCTGATTATTACTTGCATATGCTTAGCCCTGCTTTAGATTGGGAACACGAACAGTGGGTTTTACTGTTCGCGATAAACTAAAATTTTGGACATGATGAACTTTAATCTTGAACCTCATGGTATTTTGTGGATTTAGTATTTTATCACTTCTGAAAATAAAATTATGTTTTCGATGTGGGTGATTATTGGCAATAGCCGGCTGTACATGTTTTAACGTGTACGTAGATAGGGTGAAGTATCGCCCATGTCACTTTAAGGACCGAACATAGTGTCCCGTGATCCAAGATTACCCGTACAACCACAATGCCGGTATGGTGACGGCTATAACCAATTAAGTTATTAAAAACTGACCTTGAATTATGGAAGGTTGTAGTAGCACGGGCATTTCGGATATAGGTTTGCTCGAGGGAGGTGCCATCACCGAGGTGTTGACACTTGCCGATGCAACAGTATATGTCTTACTAATGGGGAGAAATGATCCGTATACACGATGTGCTTCTACTGCCATTTTCCAATGGGGAGGAATGATCCGTGCATACGATGTTCTTCGGCCGCCATTAGTAAGAGTCTGTCATACTGGACTGGTGCAATGTCAGGTTTTAGTAATGTAAAGGTTATATATGGTTTTTCCCTGGCGACACACCAAAGGAAGTGTGTAATTATCGATTGCAAAAAGGGAAGTCATTATTTGTGGGTAAAGCTGTACAAACTCTGCAGAGTCTAAAACTATTCGAATAGCCGTGTCCACGGTCATGGACGACTTGGCGAACTGACACTAGTTAGCTGTCTTATAAAATGTTTTGGTGAGCTTACCCTTACAGATGATTCAATACTTGACATTACGTTGGCAAGGTTGAATTCAAATTGTTGTGCCCTGTGTGGACAAAAGTTTATTCTTCAGATAATATTTCATATGTTGGGACTGGACGTTTATCACTCACGAAGGGATGTGGGTATTTTGTTACATTTTATTCGCAAAGGGCTGTGAGTTATCTATCTCTTCGCATTACTTTTAAGTACATACTTGTTACTTTACTTATTTATTTACTTTTACAAATTTTCGCTTTCACTCTACTATTCAGTATCTATATTTCAATTTGGCTCCAAGCAAAAGTTAACCGTAGAAGCTTTATTCTAGGATCAGCATGCATTCCAAACACACAACTCAAGTCTTGCTGAGTACAAAATGTACTCACCCTTGCTATCATTATTGTTTTTAGGTGAAGATGCAGGTATGTCCGATGAACTTTACTTTGACGCAGGATTGCGGGATTATTAACGACAGTTCTTTCTAAGGCTTTACCTTGTTAGTTGCCTGTGGATTATGTGGCAAACTACAAGTCATCTGATTCTTTTGCTATGTTTAGTCGACCTTGTCAGTCATATTGTATCAATACTTCCGCTGTAATAAAATATTAAACTTTTGTATGGTTGTGATTCCAAATTGTGTTTGTGCGTGCTAGCTACTGATCATGGGACTAGCACAGTATGCACATTAGAACCTTGCTTTTATGTTTGCACTGTAGCATAAAAGTGAGGGTCTTACAGTTTGGTATCAGAGCCATGCTGATTGTAGGAAAACCTTAGTTAGAATGATCGTTAGTTGAAATTTTAAAATTTGAAATAGACAATTCTATATTTAGGAATGAAAGATTGCTATATATATGTTATTAACCTTCTCTTGTTCCATATTATCTGTTATTAATTCTTCTCTCATCACATTACATCTATTACTACTTATTCTTTATTATCTTAAAAACATCTCCATTACTATCCTTTCCTTATTATATTATCTAAATATTCTCCTTCTCATTGAACATTTTGTATGTTCATTCTTTTCCAATAGAACTTTCTTTCTTATTATTTCTATAAGGATTCTTTCTCTTATCTACGTTCTTATTAGATACTGCTAATAAATCTTTTTGAAAATGATTTAACGGTCTCTGTTGACTGCTAATTAAAACACATAGGGCATCGCTGCCACCAACTTTAGGATGTCGGTGATATATCATTATTCTTCTCCCCACGTAACCTAGGAAGACTATTGCATCCACACCGATAACCTCAGAAAGACAGATATGACAGTCCGCAACGTTTCCAACTTTATGGAAGCTTTGAATTATCACTGTCAACAAGAGATGCAAGAGTTCGAAGAAATTCAATGCCAAGTAGTGTACTTTGAAAGACAATATCATCTAAACTACAAGTAGCTTTGGTGATACATAAAACTTTCACGTAGGACTAAGTTACTAGGGAAAACCTAGCACTTCCATGCATCACGATTTAAGTACGCGTTTTTCTTGTTGAAGTTTCCTTGTTCACTTTTGTATTGCTTCTCGGGAATGCACTCGTGAATGCTTAACATAAAGTTAAAAATTTCACGATGTTGCAACCCCTTAAATTGATAAGAAGTTATAAATAAGAAACTTTGAACAATAATGTCATCTTGTACTAAATAAAGGATGGTTTTAGAATTTAAATTACCTCTAATAAGGTGTCTCTTCCCTCGTATAGACATTCTAAATAAAACCTTTGAGGAAAGTAATATTGTCTAAAATAGGGTAACCTGAACTTTTAGACATACAGCTTTGGGATATAATATTCTCGTATAACTTACCTCTTCCTCCTGTAAGACTTCTCACCTGTGTATTACCCTAGTTACTAATCTTCTCTGATTCTTTTATACAAAACTAATATCTAGTAAGATGTTTTGTGACCCCCATAGTCATATTGTAGGTGTAGGAGTGTGCTGAAAACTATCTTGCCGCTTACGTAAACTCTACTGCATAGGTAATAATGCCTTATTATTCCCATACTATTCACGTAAGATAGCAAAAGCCTTCTCAGAACATAGCTACAAAGGAATTAATACTATAATTTCCATTATCACCCTAATTATGCTTGAGCCTATGTTGTTTATAGGAAAATCAAAATCAATACCTCGCTATACTGGTAACCGTAGAAAATACCTAAGCTACTATAAGCCAGTTACTAACCAACTTCTCCTACAAGTAACAACCCCAATTTCTAAACCCAGAGAATCTACATCTTATCACCTTACTTTGGAAAGAAATCACAATGTTAAGTCACATCATATAGAATTTAATATTATTTAGTTAAATAAAAATGTTTGAAAATAGAATAATGATTGACAATCTAAATGTTTCTTTGTATGTTTTGAGTGCAAACTTTTGTGTTGTTATTCATCGTGATGAAATTCTGTGTATCAATATAAGGATTGCTCTCGCAAATATTAAACCTTTGTGTTGAAAATTCACGATGAGACAATCTTAAGAAAATAATACTAATTATGTGAATTAAACTCTTAACAAATGGAAAATAGGCCCTAAATTAAATCATTCCTTGTAAATACCTCATCCCTTTTAAATTGTAGAAATTTTATTTAATAAAATTTTTAGGGAACGAAATGTTGCCTTATAACCCAACCGAATCTTGTCCTTTCTATCCTAACTATCCACCATTCCTCAATAGTTCTAATGAACCAGCATCTCAGCCATAATCATTCCATGTTCACTAGGTTAATAAGTATGACAGACAACCTCTTGCTATTCCAAACATGTCAACCAATTTCATTTACATCAATTATAAAAGATAACATTACCTACCCCGAGTAGACTCATACTCAGCACTATTCTCGATTCAAGAAATTCTACCGCAATCCCCAAAGTTATTTCCATGAATCTAAAAGAACATCGAGTTTCTAAAGTTCTTTTATCCAAACCTGGTGAACTCATTGTGCACCAGAAGCAACCTAAGGAACAATTGGACAACAAAGTATGTTCTTCTCAAATTTCTCCTTGGGTTAGCCCTATTCTTTTTGTCAATAAAAAGAATGGTAGTTTACGCTTATGCTTGAATTATCATACTATGAATGACGTCACTATCAAATACTTCTTCCCTAGCATCGACAACTTGTTCAATCGTAATGCCATTCGAATTTACAAATGTTTTTCGCCAACTCTGACCCCATAAGTTCGACTACCCTATTTATGATCTGGAACTAGTTGCAATTGTTCACGCTCTTAAAATCTGGCATCCCTACCTCGTCGGAAATTGATGTAATATTTAAATAGATCAAAAGAGCTTGAAACAATTCTTCACTAAATCAAATTCTTGGGGACATATTGAAAACTTTTGTGCTATCATATAGCACTAAGTGGGAGAAGTCTTGCCTTCTACAAAAATTCTCCTACAAAATAGTTTTCAAGCAAGTCTTCAATTATCGCCTTTGAAACACTTTGCGAAAGAAAAGTGCAAAATCCTTTTCCCTTGGTCTGAAATTGGAAAATAAAAAGATCTTTAGACCAAACCTTGTTTAGAAAACCTAAAAGTAAATTGACGTGATCAAGGGATAATTGAGGAAAGCTCTATCCCGACCAAGTTATGTCAACCATCATTAACACAAACTCAGTAATCATGTGAACTTAAATGTTTTCCCGATTGCACAGTTGGTCATTGACAAAATCCGCAAAGATATGTTCCTTCGACCTATTGGACGATATCCGACCACTAAAAGCTAGGTGAGATGGCATATAAGCTAAATTGCCACCTCATCCATTCGAAGTCCGTATTATCTTCTTTATATCTCAAATTAATAAAGATCTTTGCCTACCCTCAGATCTCATCAATTCAGAAAATTCTTGATGTGCAAATTGATCATTGTATCTTTCCGAATAAGTAGGCAAATCAATTTAACACCCAACTTCCACTCACCCTTTTAACCCTACGAATCTCGGGGACGAGATTCCTGTTAAGGGGGGTAGTCTGTAACATCCTGAAAATTTATAAAAGGATAAAATCAAATATTAAAATGTGAAATTACTTTCATGATGCATTTCTTGATTTTATGTGCATTTAGTGAATTGTTGATTGATGGAAAATGATTATTGGAATTTAGAAAAGAAAGAAAAGGAGAAATTGTAAAATGGTAAAATGGTAAAAGATTAAAATTACCAAAGTAAATTCTTGGATAACCTTATAATTAGGGGTGCAAACGGAGCGGATATGGACGGATTTTGTTCATCCCGTATCTTATTCCAAATTTTTTCTCGGATACATATCGAATACGGACAATGCCGGATTCGAATACGAATACGGATTACTTCGGTCATGAATACGGAGCGAATACAGGTCGTTCCGGATACGGCTAGTGAAGGATCATTGTTTTTTGATCCATGTGTTTTTGATGATGAGTATTTGAATATTCGAAGAGATTTGAAAAGATTTGAGTTGATTTGATTTTGGTTCAGTATTTGAAAAGGATTTGAAACCAATTTGAAACGATTTATTTTTTGGTTTCTTTATTTGAAAAGATTCAGATTTTGCAAAAGAGTTTGGTCTGATTTTTAATTATGTTTTTGGTTGATTTTATTTGATGCAATGCGCTCGTGTGAGTAGTTGCATGGATTAACTTGAGTCAAGTCGCGGACTTGGGCTCGGAAATTGTTTTTGTGTTTTTGTTCACGTGCAGGTGTTGCTTGAGGTCGAACGTGGTCAAGGATGTGGACTCGAGACTAGGTTCAGGGAGGAACTGAGGTCGTGAGGGTCGAGGGTGTCATGCGAGATGTTTCGGACTAGAGAATGGTGCACGTGAGATCGAGATCGTTGCAGCGTAGTGGCAGGAAGCCGTACGCGTGTATACGAATTTTAGAGTGTGTGTGTGCATATGTGTGTGCATGCATGCAAGTGTGTGTGTACGTGCATGTGTGTGTGCATGCATGCAAGTGTGTGTGTATACATGCATGTGTGTGCATGCATGTGTGTGTGAATGCATTTAATGCATGTGTGTGTGCATGCATGGAGTGTGTGTGTTTGCATGCATGTGCAGTGTGTGTGTGTGTGAATGCATTTAATGCATGTGTGTGTGCATGCATGGAGTGTGTGTGTGACGTGCTGCATGTGTGTGTGCATGCGAGTGTTGTGTCGTGTGTGTGCGTGGCGTGAGTGCATCGCTGTGTAGCGTGAGTCCGAGTGGAGGCTGGAGGCTGGCTGCCGTGAGTTGCCGTCCAAAGTGTTTCCGAGTACGAGTTGGCCAGAGCAAGCAGTGTTCAAGTCAATGAAGAATAGGAAAAGGATTCCTGTTCCCTTGTCCTTTAAATAGGGGTTCTAGGTGCTTAGAATCAATCAATCCAAGGCAAAGGGCAATATGCAAGAGGTGCCTACAACAAAGAAAAGCTTTTGTGCTCTCTTTAGTTTGTTTAGGGTTTTCTAATCTTGTGAGATTAGAGATTTTGTTTAGGGTTTTCTAATCATTGAAGATTAGAAGATTTTTTTTTGGTGTCATCTTGTTGAAGATGGCTTTGGAATAAAAAGATAAGTTTATGCAATATTCTCTTATTTTTTTGTTTGCTTTGATTCTTGATTAGAAGGTTTGTTCGATTTTTGATAGAACTAGTTTTGATTTTTGTTCGACTTGTCTCGCTAATTAATCTAGGGTTTTGATCTCTACAATATTAGATATTCTTCCGCTATTTAGGGGTCTTTAATTTTCCCAAAGAAATAGTTGAATTTTATTCAGCATCTATTCACCCCCCCTCTAGTTGCCTACTCGGTCCTACAAGTGGTATCAGAGCAAGGTTCTACTAATCCATCTTAACAGGTGATTAGTAAACGGTAAGTTATGGCAATAGAGAAATACTCAAACAAGCCGCCAATCTTCGATGGCACAGACTTCCCCCACTGGCGGATCCGGATGACTGGATATCTTCAAGCTCAAGGTAACGCGATTTGGCGCAAGGTAAAAATTTCGTACGAGCTTCCTTCTAATGATGATATTGATAAAATCGAGTTTGAAAAAGATGTTGAAAACAATAATAGAGCTAGAAACATATTGCTTCAAGGACTTGCTAGAAAAGAATTCGATAAGTCTGTCATTTACTCACTGCTCATGAAATTTGGAAATCTCTTCAAGATTATCATGAGGGCAATCGACTCTGTAAAAGAAGCTAGGCAAGATCAATTTAAAAAGGAATACACTAGATTTGAAATGAACTCTGGAGAATCTCTAGATGATTGTTTTGCTCGCTTTAACAGAATCTTAAACAATCTTAGAGCTGTAGATGTAAAGTACACTGACTCTGAAAATGCTAGACATTTCCTATCATCTCTTGATCTTAAAATCTGGCAAATGAAAGTGACTGCATTTAGGGAGGCTCACAAGATGAGTGAAATGACATTGGATAAATTATATTCTAGTCTCAAGACTTTTGAGATAGACATTGTTTCAAGAACATCCAATGATATCTCTATGGCTCTTAATGCTAATTCTTCATATGATAATGCTACTAGTTCTTCATCATCATATTCCATTTTACGCTTTGAGTGCTCTTAGTGATGAACGGCTAGATCAAATACCGGAAGATACACTTGCTCTTCTTTCCAAGCGTGTCAATGCAGCTTACATGAGATCAAGGGAGAGAAGAGGAGCCTCCATCCATCGCTACAAGCTGCGGCAAGGCAGGGCACATCCGTGCTAACTGCTTCAAGAACAAAAATAGAGACGAGAAGGATCAAAGCAACTCCTCCAAATCCTTCCAGCCAAAAGAGAGCAAGGACAAAAATAAACAACGAACAAAGAAGATGCTCAACAAAGTCTTCGCTGCAATTGGTCGCTTAGACTTAAGCGACATTGATGACTCAACTGACGATGAGAAGGAAGCGAAGCAAACGGTTGAGCGAAAGATTTCACCGGACTATGCTTCATGGCAAAAGGGAACACTAGTGATTCTAGTGACAACGACAGCACCTCCAGCGACGGTGATGAGGTAATGCCTTCATATAATGAGCTTTGTGAAGTTTTAGTCATATTGAGAAAATCTTTAAGAAAATCTTCACTCAAAAATAAAAACTTAGAGAAAGATCTATCCATGCTAAAAACTGAAAACTTTGATCTTAGAAATTCAAATTCTGAAAAGACATGTGATTCTTGCTTAGATCTCAAATTTGAAATTAAATCTCTAAAAGAGGAACATATAATTAAACTAGAACAAGTTTATGCCAAACAATTGAAAAATGAAAAACTTGTGAAAAATGTTGGTTGCTCTACTGATGGTTTACATGATCAAACTTCTTGTTCTAAATGTTCCATACTAGAATTGAAGTTGCATGATGCAGATGCTAAGATTACTCAATTGTTTAATGATTTGCTTACACATGAAGTTCTTTCATGCTCAACTTGTCGCAAGCAAAAAGGAAAAATAGATATTCCCTGTAATAATTGTTTAACACTCTCTCGAAAAATTGATTACTTGGAAAAGTCTTTAGAACGTTTTACTAAAGGAAAGAAAAATCTAAATATGATTTTGGATCAATCAAAAGTCAGCACTCATCATAAAGGTTTAGGTTTTAATCCTTTTGCTCATCACAAATCATATGCTCCTACTATTGTTAAAACTCTTGAAAGTGGAAAGTTTGAAATTGTTAAAAAGCCTGAGAAAACTGTCTTCAAATCTGCTGGAATTTTATCTTCTACTATGATGAATGCAAATGTTGCTTCTGCTTCTAAAGTCAAACCATTTGTTAAGTACAATTGCACTCATTGTGGAAAAGATGGTCATTTGGTAAATTTTTGTTTTAGACTAGCCAAACAACAGAGAAAGGAAAATTCAAAGGCTAAGACTAACTTTAGACAAACACGTATCATTTCTCAACATGTTCCGCTAGTGAAAGCAAACAAAATTCCTGGAAATTCATCTACTTTGCATTCACAAGTTTTTGTACGATCACCTCCTCATCGAGTGATTCAGTGCTGGATACTAAATCAAATTTCTCTAACCCCAGCGCTGAATCCTCGGCATCTTCTGTTCATAACATGTAGGTGGTACGAGAAGGGAAGGAGAACATCTGGGTTGTTGATTCAGGATGCTGCCAACACATGACAGGGAACCCAAGTTGGTTCTCCTCCCTAACAAAAGCGTCTGGGAACGAAACGATCACTTTTGGAGATGCTACTACTGGACGCGTCATTGCAAAAGGTACAGTGAAGGTAAATGAGCACTTTACTTTAAAGAATGTCTCTTTGGTGTCTAAACTGAAATTCAACCTTCTGTCTGTATCTCAATTGTTGGATGAAAACTTTGAAGTAAGTTTTAAATCGAATGCATGTAGAGTACTTGATGCTTCTGGAAACTTGATTCTTGAGATATCTAGACTTGGAAAAATTTTCATAGCAAATTTTAGCAATGCTTCAAGTTCACATTGTTTTGTTGCTTCAGAATCTAGAAATCTCAATTTTTGGCATCGTCGGTTAGGTCACATGGGCTTTGATATGTTATCTAGATTGAGTGGTCTAGACTTAATTCGTGGCTTGCCAAAATTAAAATCTTGCAAAGACATTGTTTGTGCTTCCTGTCGACATGGTAAGATGGTTGGAGCCCCTCATGCTCCTGTCTCTACTGTAATGACCACTGGCCCCGGTCAACTTCTTCACATGGATACAGTAGGACCATCTCGAGTACAATCGGCCGGAGGTAAGTGGTACTTTCTAGTAATAGTTGATGATTATTCGAGATACTCTTGGGTGCATTTTCTGTCTTCAAAAGATGAGATTTTTGGACTCTTTCATGTCTTCATTAAGAGATTGATAAATGAATTGCCTAACTCATTGAAAGCCATAAGAACAGATAATGGTACAGAATTCAAAAATGCCTTGTTTAAATCTTTTTGTGAAACTAATGGGATTGAACATCAATTTTCTTCGCCATATTCTCCCTCACAGAATGGTGTTGTAGAAAGGAAAAATAGAACTTTGATTCAAATGGCTAGAACTATGCTAGATGAATACAACACTTCAAGAAAATTTTGGGCTGAGGCAATTTCTTCTGCTTGCTATATATCAAATAGGGTCTATCTCAGAGCTTTACTTGGTAAAACATCTTATGAACTGAGATTTGATCGTAAACCATCTGTTTCTCACTTACGAGTGTTTGGTTGCAAATGCTTTATTCTTAAACATGGAAATCTTGATAAATTCGAAGCTCGTAAGTACTGAGATGGTATTTTCCTTGGCTATTCGTTGCACTCTCGTGGATATCGTGTACTTGATTTATCGACTAACAAATTGTTGGAGACATGCGATGTTACTTTTGATGAGGCTAGCCCTAGAGCTAGACCCGACATTTCAGGTTCACGAGAAGATTTAGAGCCAATCTTTTGGATAAAAGATTCAAGAAAATGATGAAGATAATGATGATGATGAGCTCATACCTACAGTAGCAGGAAGATATTCTGAACAAATTGATGTGACTACTACTTGATTCTCCTACACCTCCCACGACGATCGAAACAACTGGACCTCCCTTACTGCTTTTGAAGAACCATCCTCTGAACAAATTATTGGAAGTCTTCATGAAAGGGTGACACGTTCTAATTCATCTCAAACTCTTTTATGCATGCATTCGCTTTTGTTGCAAATTTTGAACCTAAGAACATTACTCATGCTTTAACTGATAGTTCTTGGGTAGATGCGATGCATGAAGAGTTAGAAAACTTTGAAAGGAATAAAGTTTGGTCTTTAGTGGAGCCTCCTAAAAATCAAAACATTATTGGAACAAAATGGGTTTTTAAGAACAAGTTAAATGAAGATGGAATAATTGTTAGAAACAAAGCTAGACTTGTAGCTCAAGGATATTCTCAACTTGAAGGAATTGATTTTGATGAAACATTTGCTCCTGTTGCTCGTTTAGAAGCTATTCGCATCCTCTTGGCTTTTGCAGCTTCAAAAGGTTTTAAGTTATTTCAAATGGATGTGAAAAGTGCTTTTCTAAGCGGTTTTATAGAAGAAGAAGTTTTTGTGAAACAACCCCCTGGTTTTGAAAATGAAAAATTTCCTAATCATGTGTATCGTTTATCAAAAGCTCTTTATGGATTAAAACAAGCTCCTCGTGCATGGTATGATAGATTAAAAGGCTTCTTGCTTCAACATAATTTTGAGATGGGAAAAGTTGATAAAACTCTGTTTACTCAAAATTCAAATGATCAATTCCTTGTGGTGCAAATTTATGTGGATGATATTATCTTTGGAGGATCCTCCCACTCTCTTGTGTTGCGCTTTTTTCGAAATGATGTCCAAGGAATTCGAGATGAGTATGATGGGAGAGTTGACATACTTCCTTGGATTTCAAATCAAGCAAGCGAAAGAAGGGATCTTCTTGCACCAATCCAAGTATACAAAGGAGCTACTAAAGAAATTCGACATGGGAGAAGGAAAGTCAAGATCTACTCCAATGAGCACAACAACAATTTTGGATCTTGACGAGAATGGTGTCGAGATGGACCAAAAGAATACGTAAGCATGATTGGATCATACATTTGATCGCTTCGAGGCCTGACATACATTTTGCAAGATGTTTGTGCGCTCGATTTCAAGCCTCTCCTCGAGAATCACATCGACAAGCAATTAAAAGAATTTTCAGGTATCTTCGCTCCACTTCTGAATTTGGCATTTGGTATTCTTGTTCTTCTTCGCTTACACTCCTAGGATATTCTCGATGCTGATTTTGCGGGTGTAGATTAGATAGAAAGAGTACTTCCGGCACATGTCATTTTCTTGGCACTTCACTTGTTTCTTGGTCTTCTAAGAAACAATCCTCGATTGCTCAATCTATCTTGAAAGCCGAATACGTTGTACCGCTAGTTGTTGTTCACAAATTCTTTGGATCACTTCAACTCTTAAAGATTACGGCATTAACTTTAATAGTGTTCCACTTCTTTGTGATAATACTAGTGCAATTCACATCGCTAAAAATCCTGTTCAACATTCAAGGACTAAACACATTGATGTTCGATATCATTTTCTTAGAGATCATGTTGAAAAAGGAGCTATTGAACTGAAATTTGTTGATATCAGAGCAAGGTTCTACTAATCCATCTTAACAGGTGATTAGTAAACGGTAAGTTATGGCAATAGAGAAATACTCAAACAAGCCGCCAATCTTCGATGGCACAGACTTCCCCCACTGGCGGATCCGGATGACTGCATATCTTCAAGCTCAAGGTAACGCGATTTGGCGCAAGGTAAAAATTTCGTACGAGCTTCCTTCTAATGATGATATTGATAAAATCGAGTTTGAAAAAGATGTTGAAAACAATAATAGAGCTAGAAACATATTGCTTCAAGGACTTGCTAGAAAAGAATTCGATAGAGTCTGTCATTTACTCACTGCTCATGAAATTTGGAAATCTCTTCAAGATTATCATGAGGGCAATCGACTGTAAAAGAAGCTAGGCAAGATCAATTTAAAAAGGAATACACTAGATTTGAAATGAACTCGAGAATCTCTAGATGATTGTTTTGCTCGCTTTAATGTAATCTTAAACAATCTTAGAGCTGTAGATGTAAAGTACATCGACTGAAAATGCTAGACATTTCCTATCATCTCTTGATCTTAAAATCTGGCAAATGAAAGTGACTGCATTTAGGGAGGCTCACAAGATGAGTGAAATGACATTGGATAAATTATATTCTAGTCTCAAGACTTTTCTAATCATTGAAGATTAGAAGATTTTTTTTTGGTGTCATCTTGTTGAAGATGGCTTTGGAATAAAAAGATAAGTTTATGCAATATTCTCTTATTTTTTTGTTTGCTTTGATTCTTGATTAGAAGGTTTGTTCGATTTTTGATAGAACTAGTTTTGATTTTTGTTCGACTTGTCTCGCTAATTAATCTAGGGTTTTGATCTCTACAATATTAGATATTCTTCCGCTATTTAGGGGTCTTTAATTTTCCCAAAGAAATAGTTGAATTTTATTCGGCATCTATTCACCCCCCCCCTCTAGTTGCCTACTCGGTCCTACAGCTAGTCTCGGTCACGAATAGTTAGTCGGATAATGCGTGAAAGTAGAAACCATATATGTCACATATATTAGAATCAATCAACCACACACAAAATTTTACTATAACTTTCAAGACATGTAAGTGTTTCATTTTCAATAATAGTTGCATTCCCTACATAACAATAATATACAACCAAGTACAATTCCAATCAACATATGCACTTATATGATGTAGCACATCCAACTGCAATCAAGTGTTTTGTAGTGCAATTATAAGAGCTTGCTTCAGAAAGTAGTGCAATTATATTACAACTTGCTCATATTATATCACAGGCTCACAACAGCACTATGTTTCACATTATATTACAACTTGCCTAATCAGATAGCACATAACCAACACGCAACATCTAAAATACAGCTAGCAAGCACTGTAATTCAAATACACACATTATGAACAATATTGCAAGGGTATCGGGTCGGATATTTACCGGGTATTGGGTCGGATATTTACCGGATATCGGATCGGATATTACTCTTCCCATATCCAAACCCATATTACATGAGATTTTTCGGATACGGATCGGATATTGCTCTTCCCATATCCTAACCCATATTACATCGGATTTTCCGGATACGAATACAGATAACATCGGTACGGATTTTTTTCGAATACGGTATCGGATCGGTCGGGAAATATCCGTTCCGTTTGCACCCCTACTTATAATGCCCTAGAAATCACTTTGGCTGGTCAAAAGTAAATGTGAAACCATTTGCAAGTTGATAGGATAAATTAATTGAGGAAGCATACTCTTTGACCAAAACCATTGTCAGAATTTTGGAGAAATCTGTAGAGCTCTCCAGCACCTAAAGTTTATAACAGTGATCTCAGTCACCTTACCCTTATCTACAAAAATTTACAAAAATTAATAACTAAATTTACTATTTATTCTCATTTAAACTTTCCAATCCTGAAAATCTGCAAAATATAGTACAAGAATTCTTAGAAAATAAATAAGGAGACTTTGGTTCTGAAAATTTTATGGTAGGTTCATGTTCTAAATACAAACCTACTGTAAAAGTTTCGAAAATTTGGATATTGGTTTGGTCCCTCTGATAAATCAATTTCCGAATTTGATTTTACGTGCAGCATTTCTTTGTCAGAATTATCAAAATTATTTTACTACGAATTTAAGTACCAAAATTTTATATAACGTAGATAAGTTTCCCAGGCAGCTCGTCAAAAAGTGTCGAAAATTCTGGACTTGATTAGACGCCTCATTTAAATGCTTACCTTGATGTCTGAGGAATCGTATCTAGACTGTTTTCGCTTTTCTCTCCCTTCCACGTGGGACCCACGAGCTAGGTGGCTAGCAAACCAGCCCATTTGACCTGAGACGCGGGCAAATGTGGGACCCCATGTCATTCTAATACCTCTTTCCTCTTCTTCCTTTCTCCGACCGGTGGTCCCTGGGCCCGCTCGTCAGGATCATCTTCATTCTTTGCTCTCTGTTTGTTCTCTCAGTTGAGCTCTGCCAACGAAAAATCTTGCACTACCGCCTCACTGATTTGTCTGTTTCCGCCACAACTCTTGTGCCTTAAGGGCCACGTCGAGCCCTCCGCAGCATGTCCGTACCTCGCCCATACTTCGCGTCATCTGGCCACCTGCAAAAACCAGGCTTGACCCATTTTTCTCGGCCAATGTTGCGGCGCTGCCCTGAGGCTTCTCGGTTTGAGGGGAGATTTTGGATTCAGACCCTGTAACAACCGCCTCGGAGCTCTATAAAAGCGCTATGCCATCTTTGGATTCAAGTGTTAGACAACCTCGCTATCAAATAGTCCGGGGTTGTCTAATAGATCTAAATCGGAGAATAGAGAGAGATGGAGAGAGACACAATATGAGGAGGAACTGCTCTGCTTTATTATTCTCATTGCTTGTGTACAATGGGGTGACCCCCTGCCTCCTATATATAGCGGTTCTGCTTAGAGATAAGGAAGAGTCCATATAGGATATGTCAATCGGTTTCCTAACACTTCCCTTTGGACTCTTCACTGCGAGATGCATATGCCTCATTAAAACTCCATAAAAACCCAGTGGAAAAAATAATTGGAGAAAGAGTACATAGCACACGCTTGCTGTGTTGCACGGATTGTCTCATCAAAAACCTTAGGTAAGAAAACTTCAATGAAAAACTTACTTAAGGAAAAGAGTACAATCCACCCAAACTTCAATGTTAATCTTCAAGATTCACGTTGGGTACTCAAACTTCATGTTCGAGATTTATGTAGAAGTATGTGAAAATTCTCCCCCTGAAATATGCCCTTCTCTAAGCCTCATCATCCCGATTCCTCTAATACATCTTTCAAAGGAAGATGCCGGGAGTGACTTAGTGAATAAATCTGCGAGATTTTCACACGACTTAGTATGCAGTATCTTTATCTCGTTCATCTTATGCATTTCATGGGCATAAAAGAACTTGGGGTTGATATGCTTTGTAAGGTTACTCTTCACATATCCCATTTGCACTTGTGCAACACAAGCTGCATTATCTTCATAGATAATAGTGGGGGTTTGTTCCATGTTCAGGCCACATGACTTCTGGATGTGGTGAACCATTCTTCGAAGCCATGCACATTCCCGAGAGGCTTCATACAATGCAATGATTTCTGAGTGGTTAGTCGACGTTGAGACAAGAGTCTGCTTAGACGACTTCCAAGAAATTGCTGTTCCACCGCAAAGAAAAACATACCCAGTTTGTGACTTGCCAGTATGCGGGTCCGATAGGTACCCAGCATCGGCATAGCCAACTAAATTCAATTCATTGTTTCTTCTGTAAAACAGGCCGAGGTCTTTGCTTCCTTGAAGGTAACGGAAGATGTCCTTCACCCCTTTCCAATGCATTTTGGTGGGTTACGCCTTGTCATCAGTGCTAGCAAATTCACGGCGAACGCAATGTCCGGCCTAGTGCTATTTGCAAGGTACATGAGTGCTCCAATTGCACTCAAATATGGGAATTCCGCTCCCAGGACTTCCTCCCCCTCTTCTCTAGGCCTGTATGGATCTAGGTCTGCTTGGAGTGACCTTCCGACCATTGGGGTCTTTGCGGGGTATGCCTTCTCAAAACCAAATCTCTCCAATACTTTCTGCGTGTAGGATGATTGGTGTACCAAGATTCCGCCTTGGACATGTTCAAGCTGCAAGCCTAAACAGAACTTGGTTTTACCCAAGTCTTTCATTTCAAACTCAGATTTCAAGTATGTGCATGCTTCTTCAATTTCTTCATCCGTCCCAATGATGTTCAAGTCATCTACATAGACGGAGATTATACAAAATCCATTCTGGGATCGTTGTATAAACACACATGGACAATCTTCATTGCTCGAGTAGCCTTTCTTGCAAAGAAAGTCACTCAAGCGATTGTACCACATTCTTCCCGATCGCTTGATCCATACGGTGATTTCTCCAATTTCACCTCATATAGGTTTCTGTTTGCTCTGTCTTGGTTCGGGATAGGGATACCTTCCAGGTACTTTCATGTATATCTCGAATTCAAGTTTCCATACAAATATGTCGTGACAACATCCATTAGCTTCATTTTCAACTTCAAGTTGACTGCCATTGAGATCAAGTATCTAAAGGTAATTTCGCCCATGACCGAGAATAGGTTTCTTCATAATCAACCCCAGGACGTTGAGTGAAACCTTGAGCGACAAGCCTTGCCTTGTACCTTACAACTTCATTGTTTTCGTTTCTCTTGCGTAACAAAAACCCATTTGTGACCTCACGGGTTTATATGGGGAGGCGTGCGGCACACATGTGCCCAAACACCTCTCTTTTGTTCAGAGAGACTAACTCTGCAGTGATTGCCTTCTTCCAATCTTCCCAATCGAGCCTTTTCTTGCACTCATGCGAAGATGCGGGCTCGGGATCATGATTAATGATCGTGGCAATCTTCTTTGCAAAGTATGCATCGACATTGGTCGTTGCTCTATTCATTGATTCTCCTGATATTACAAAATTTATGGCCATTTCATCATGGGGTGCTTCGTGCACTTCTACTTGCTCTTCATTGCTATTTCCCATTCCAGAGCAAGTTCCTTTAGTTTTTCTCCGCCAATGTGTGCGCACACATTATTTCCGTGGCTTCTTCCAATGGAAGGTTTAGATCTGGAATTGCCTTTTCCACAGGCTTCTTTCGATTGCCAGTCTCAACTGGCTCCCCTTCTTGCTTTGGGGCACTTTTGTGATTGGTCGTGGTAAGTCCTCTTGCTTAGTTTTCCCAGACGTCTCCGGTACTTTGGGTTTGAGAAGCCGGTTTTCCTGTTCTTTTTCTTTGAGGCCTCTGAACAGATGAGGATACCTTCGCTTTCTTAGGTATTTCCACCCTCTCTGGTGCATTTCTTGCAGGTACATGCGACTTAACCACGCTCTTGAGATCCACAAAAATGATCAGCAGTTCATTTGCTAAATTCTCGCAAATCAATTATCTTCTCGGACTTCTTGATTTGCTTCATTAGTGCGAGGGTCATGTGCGGGGATCCCGAGTGGAATGCCATATTATTTCCGGCATTTTTCATCCAATGGTTGATTCTCTCCCCTAATGATGGGAAACGGTCCTGCGTCAAAGATACAACAATGAATCGGTCAGATGCAAGTCTCGATCATGGGTTCCAAATACACGATTATGGATGCACTCTCATAACCAACGTATATCCCGCACTTTCATGAGAGGGCCCATTGCAGTCCATTTGTGGGGTGGTATAGGTACATATACCATACAACCAAAATTTCTAAGATGGGAAATCTTCGGATGACCCCTTGCACTAGTTGCATAGGTGAATGGATGTTGTAGGCCCGATGGTCTATAATTGATGAGTCTTCTTTGCGTGCGAGGAAGCTGCGTGTCCCCAACAAGTGTTGGGCAAGTTACAACTCTGCAAGAGCGGTCTGGCAATGAACTTAATCCTCTTTATTAGTGCTTCAGCTAGCCCATTTTGCGTATGGACGTGCGGTACAGAGTGCTCAACAGTTATTCCCGTTGCTGTGCAATAATCATCAAATGCCTTGGAAGTAAATTCGCCGGCATTGTCCATTCGAATGGACTTCACGCGATGATCAGGAAAAGCATTCTTAATTCTGATGATCTGCGAGATTAGTTTTGCGAATGCATGATTCCTTGTTGACAGCAAACATGTATGCGACCATTTCGAGGAAGCATCAATGAGCACCATAAAGTATCGAAACGGCCCTGACAAGGGCTGAATCAGACCGCAAATATCCCCCAGAATGCGTTCCAGGAATGTAGGGATTTCATGTTGCACTTTCATAACAGAGGGTCTAGTTATTAATTTCCCGGTGGCACATGCATGGCACACAAAATCTTCATGATTCGGAAAATTTTTAACATTAATGCTATGACCTTATGAGTTGTTAACTATATTTCTCATCATTCTAAGACCAAGATGACCTAAATATACAATGCCATAAAGGAAAATAATTGTAGCTTCTAAAGAAGTATACACTGCGTGTGTATTGATTCCTCGTGTAGTACAACCAAGATTCATATGAGGGATATTTTTCTAATACCATTTTTTTTTCATATTCCACGTGCTTCACAATGCACAAATGCTCTTTGCCATTTTCTTCATTGGTTTCTATGTGAAACCTATTGGCGCGAGATATCATTGAAAACTTAAGAGAGTGCGTGTTGATTCAGAGGGTACAAAAGGGCTTCTTCAATTACCAAAGTTGTACCCATTGGCAATATAATTGTGGCTTTTTCTGAGCCTATTATATGCGTGTCGCTTCTGCGATTTTCGTAATCCTTCCAGCGTTCTTCGTGATCGTATGGAAGTATTTCGACTCTCTTAAGATGGTATTAGCTTTGTCTACTATCAACAATGCATATCTCCTCTATTTGGGCGCTACACAATTTCTCAATGAAAAGAAATATAATTCTAATCATACAGTGGCAAAGTAATTCAAAAACATTACTTGCAAATATAGAATACTGGAATAAAGAATAAATTGCAATTCTATTTATGAGAAAAGAAAATGTATGCTCTTCGAGAGCTTACAATTCATTATTCAAAATTCATTAACAACCAACTGCTCAGAGTCTGCAAAATTTCAGGTAATTCAATCTTCTTGTGCTTAGAGCAAGATGGTGGACTTGAGCTTCTCGAATCGCTTCAAGTGCGCTTTATAACTCAAAGTACACTCACCTCAACCATGTATTCATTCTTCAGAGTGGCTGAAAGGTGATGTCTGAGAAAGGGCAAAGTTTGATCATTTTGCTCGGCATTAGGTTGTCGTCCTACGAGGACCCTAAGCCACATTTGGAGCTTCTTGCTGCATAAGCATGATATTCAAATTTGATACCCATGTGAGATAGTTCTGTCCATTCGGGTCATTCTTCAAACTCCACGTTTGACAATGCCAGGTATTTGCATATTCACAAAATTCTTTCTTTAGATTACTTCGTGTAATCTAATAGATAGTGGTTGCAAAAATTCATAAATGCATAAAACAAATTCTCATGAATTTCCAAGAAACTAAAAGAAAACAATAATTGCAAGATTCATAAATACAAGATTCATAATTCACGAGATTCATAAATGCAAGATTCATATATACACAGATTCATAAATATTCATAAAGATTCATAAATACAACTTCGTTGCATGTATGTGATCGGCTTCGTGCATGCGATCAGATTTATCTGTAGCGATCGACTTCATGTATGCCATCGGATTCATGTGCATGATCGACTTCGTCGCGATCTATTTCATGTGCACGATCGGCTTCGTGCATGCGATCAGATTCATATGCATGATCGACTTCATGCGATCTGGTTCATGTGCGTCGGCCATCTTGGCGCGACGGTGGCCGCTTCGTGCGGCATGCTTGAATTTCCAATGAATTATATTAAGGTAATTTTTCATCATTACTTGATAACAAAAAATAAATTCCAACATAAATTAAATGCGGTGTAATGCTAATTACAACTTATGTAACTCTCGTTGGTTGGGAGTGAAAACAGGTAACGAATATCTCCATCAATTCGATTCTTGGCCAGGTCAACTTTGCCCCTAGGGCTCACATGAGGAGGGAGCACTTCCGCTTTAAGTGCCAATTAAAGAACCAAGCCTCATGTGTGTTTTCCTAGACACCAATTGTCTCATGTCCTGTTTATTCATTACCAAAATCAAATCCCAACCACTCAGTTCTCATAAAATGTTGTATGAAATATTACGGAATTTTCCTAGCACTTTTCATAATTTACGCTAATTTCCAAGCAATTTTCAGAATTGCTTGTGTAATAGAAAATAATTTACCACATAGTAGCGGCTATAGGCCTCGGAGGCGTGTGGGGAGCTCGGCTCGAGTAGCCGGCGGCGCGAGGCGCCCGATCGACAAGTAGCCGAGGTAGGTGGTCGCATCTGCCGTCGTCGGCCGCTGGTTGCATGGCGCGCATGCTACGGCTGCATGCAATGCAAGCAAACATGCATGTCCTTCAATTCCTCACGTACACCCACATGCATGCATGAGGCAATTGATTGTATCCGAGGAAAGAGCATGCATGCACAAAGGCGTATCGACGATGCCTTGATTCTTCTTGAATCTCGATCGTGTATGCACTAGTTCGTGATGATGCAAACACGCATGCATAGCGCATATACAAAGAAAGAAAGCCTGCGAGGCTGCGATGCAGCCAATGGCGATGGCTTTCGCTAAGGCGAGGAGCACCGGGCGCGGCGATGGGCGGCTCGGTAGCGGTGGCGCCCTACGGTGTGGCGACGGGCGGTTACTGCCAGATCCGGTGAGGTGCCTTCGGGCATCCGGTATGTGATGGCTTTGTGCCCACGCATCGCTGTTTGCCGTGATAGGGCTTCGTGCCGATGTACTATAGCGATCTGTAGCTTCATGCTCACGATCTACGAAAGTTGTTGTGAACTTGTAGCTTCGTGCCACGCGTTGAAGAACACGGTACTTAGATGCGTAGATTAGATGCATACTCGTAGCTTCATGCCACGATTAGATGCATTCATACTATGTACTAGAGAAACACCGCGAACTCGTAGCTTCGTGCCACGATTAGATGCGCGTAAAGAATTGAACGAGCTATTAGATTCAATCTTCTGTTTCTCACCTTTCCAATCTATTCTTCGCTAGGCTATCGCGTAGGATAGAGTCGCGTAGGACTTTTTCTTTCGGCAATCCGAGTGGATGCCGGCTTGATGGCGAGTTGATTGCAGATCGGATCGGGCGATCAATCGCCGGTAGTAGTCATTCGTCATTGTCGACGATCCTTCACTTCTTGTCTTTTTCTCACCTTTCAATCTTTCTCCGGTAGAGCTTCGTGCTGATAACGTGTTAGACAACCTCGCTATTGAATAGTCCGGGGTTGCCTAATAGATCTAAACTGGAGAATAGAGAGAGAGGGAGAGAGACACAATATGAGGAGGAACTGCTCTGCTTTATTATTCTCATTGCTTGTGTACAATGGGGTGACCCCCTGCCTCCTATATATAGCGGTTCTGCTTAGAGATAAGGAAAAGTCCATATAGGATACGTCAATCGGTTTCCTAACATCAAGTTCCACTTTTGCCTCTCCATACCGAGCTCCAATTCCTTCTCCTCCTCCTCTGTGTCCGGCCAGACTGCCGCATGCCAATTCCTTAATCCCGTTTCTCCTACATGCAATAAAATCCAAATTGTTTCCGCCCGAAGCCTCTCCAATCACTGGCGACCAAATCCCCTCCGTCAATTTGAATGAAGATTCGCCGTAGCTCTCCCTCCACGGCGCACTCTCTTCTTTGGCTCCGGTGACCGTCGACAGCTCTCTCCGACGCTCCAATCGCACGGTGAGACCTCCCGAAGCAATCAATAGGCTCCCTAGATGCTGTTTAACAGGATGATTGAACTCAAAGATCACTAGTTCGTCATCCCGTCCAACCGGTCATGGCATCGCCGCCTATGCATGCCGCGAGCCCATTCGGTTTTCGTCGAAGCCTATCTGAGTCTACCTGCGAGACACATAGAACCCCTTTTTGCTCACCGTACCGGCGCTCGGCTCCGGCCGACCTTCTTCGCCGCCGGCGAGCCGCAAGGCCAAGCTCCCCTGCCCTGTCTCGCTGAGCCACGGGGCCCCCTGGTCAGCCGCGTGAGCCAAGCCATCTCCCTGCCAACCGGGCCCGCATGGCAGTTCCTCCTGCCGCCCGGAACCACTGACCGTTTAGGCCCACACAGCAGCCAGCCAACTTCGCGTCGGCTCACTTGAGTTCACTGTTGTAACACCCCAAAATTTTGCTTTTCTTAAATTCATGTGTGATTTGGCACTTTGGTGGATTTTTGGAATTTTCTGGAATTTATTTGGATTTATTTGGAATTTATTTGAATTTATTCCATTTTGAAATAATTAAAGAATTTAATTTTGCAAATAAAATTTTGTTGGAAATATTTTATTTGAGTCCCAAGTACCCTAAAATATTTTCCGTAATTTTTCGAATTTTTACGAGTCTTTTGCTATTTTTAATGAATTAAATGAATTACTGGGAATTATTTTAAATATTAAATCGCTGGAAATTCAACTCGGGTCGAGTACTATTCATCCGACCGAGTCGGAACCCGAGTCGGACTTTAGTCCGGCAGCCGATCGACTTCGACCAAACCCACTCCTAACTCATCGATCCCGACCGTTGGATCGGGATCCAACGGTCCGGATTGGACCGCACCGGCTCGAGCCTCGAGTTCGGTCCGGATCCGTTCGCTAGCGTGAGCCAATCTCGGCGCTGATCGCACCACGTGGGCCGGTGTGCGGCGTGCCCGCGTCACCTCACCATGTTCGGAACGGACTCCGCCGCCCGTCTTGCTCAGCCGAGAAGCCGGCGGATCTCGGCGTCGTAGCCGGTATTTAAGGCGTGGATCGTTGCGAGGATCGCCGACCTGCGTCGCATCATCTTCCCCAACTCCGGAGCCTTATCCGCCGCCCGTCACCTCGCAATTGCTCGCCGGAGTTCTCTCTCTCCCGCGCGTTGCTTTGCTTCATTCCGCCGCCGTTGCCGTCTTCCGCGCGGTTGAGGCGATTCAGACCCCAAGCCAAAAGCGCACTCCGTGGGTACCTCTCACTCGCCGGGCGACCGGCGCCGTCGGGCTCGTCGTCGTTCTCATCTCCGGTGGCCACCTGCTCCGCGCGTCGCCATCGTCATCCGCGAACGCCGCGAGCGTTGGATCTCCATCGCGCGGTCCAAGATCACGCCCGCGTCACCCGACGGTGAGATCTCGTCCAAAAATCGAATCCGATCTCGGCCAGTCGGATCTAGATCCAACGGTTCAGATCAAACGCGTTAACCCAAACGCGTGAGTCGAGATCTAATGCGGGCCGTTGATTTTCAAATCAACGGCCGAGATTGCGCCACGCGTGTCGGGAAGCCTGACGCCGCTGATGGCCACGCACCGTGCGTGTGACGCCGACACGCCCGCCCGCGTGTCGGGCGGCTAATCAACCGCACCATGGCGCCACGCGATGTCATGGCGGGCCCGCATGTCAGCGGCCAGTTGTCCATGGCGCTGGCGTCAGAATGACGCTACAGCGGTCCACCACTTCGTCAACACCGTGGTAACAGTCGGCCGACGCCAAAGAATGACGCTACCCGAAAGTGGTCCCACTGCTCGACCGTGGACATTTGAGCCGTGGATCGAGTCCACGGTAGACCCGAGCTAAGCGTGAACCCGAGCCCATGGACCGGCTGGCGTCAACCAACCAATCAGAGGCTGACACGTGTCCATGTTGGCGCCAATAATTAATTTCCGAAAAAGAAAATGATTTATTAATTCCGAAATAATGATTTCAGATTTTGATTCAAACTTCAAACGTTTATAACTTTTGCGTTTCAACTCCGATTTGAGTGATTCAAATTTCTAAATTTGTATAAAATTGAGATCTACCTAAATATAAATTTTATTTAATTTTTGGACTAAAGTTTTTCTCTGTAAAATTATTTAATTGATTATTTAAACTTTAAATAATCATAACTTTTGCGTTTTAACTCCAAATTTGACGATTCCAGTTTCTAAAAATTCATAAAATTATGTTCTCTCTGTTTATGGATTTTATTTGGATGTTTGGACACTTTTTGCCTATTGTTTATTTGTGTATTTGCTATTTGCACGCTTTACGAGTAGACGTTGAAGTGCCGGAAGGATTCAAAGGAGAAGTATTGACTCAGGATCCAACTCAAGACCAAGAACAAGTACTTTTTGAAGGCAAGTTGTGCTTTGACCATGTTGATCCTATTTCGAAATCTATTTTGATTTAACCTATTGCATGCTAGTTCAATTAGAAAATACTTTATTTAAATTTGGGGAATTAGATAAATACCAATTTGCTGTATGACACCTTGATTACTTAAATATGTGCCATGACCCTTGTCACCCTAGTTGTGGTTTACTAGTTGGACATTATTAAATTGCCAACATGGGTTTTAGACCGTTGTAGTATCTTTGCTTAGACACACTTACGTGCTCATGACATGATTTTGGATAATCAAATGTTAATATTGACTTAATGATATATTGAACCTGTTTTGGAAAGGTATCATGTGATGTTGATGGCACGTGGTGCATGGTAATCAACTGGGGTTTGATAAATAGTTTTTCGACCGGGGCATGTGGCAAGAATGATCAGGTGGGCCAGTTGTGGCATTGGGGATGTTGATTTGGTTCTTCGGGTAGTCTTGCCCTGGTCACCCTAAGGACTTAACCTTGCAAGCCTTTGAACTGGGTCTAACGTGCAACCACATGTCTGTAATGGGACGGACCTAGTTGACTAAGTTGCTAATAACGTACCTGTGGGACCTCAGGAGGTCAACTACACCCTTTGTGTAAGTTGTACGGGGGAGCGTACCGGGGCTGAGGCCAGGTACCCATCTAACGGTTGATTGGCCTAGACTTCGCCTTAGCTAAGGGAAGGGTTAGTGCGCAATAACCGGGGAGGACCACTTGTATTGTTAGAGGTTTCCGAAAGACTTTGTTACGGGAACTCGCCTTTGTGGTGTTTGTTGTATCTTGTGGGTAAAGTGCATAACCTCTGCAGAGTGTAGAATCTATTCGAATAGCCGTGTCCGCGGTATTGGACATCGCTCGGGAATTACAGTCAAGGGTTAGATTTTCTCAAAAATAACTTGGATTTGAAAGGTTGGGTTGGAATAATAATGATGTTGTTGGAAATGTGGATTAGGATGGGAAAGGTGTTTAGTAAACTCCTTGAAAAGTTATTTATGCTATACTTGTTTCTACTGCTTTCGAATCTACTTATGTTACTTGTCAAATGTCGTTTCTTTGCAAATATACCTTAAGCTATTCCTTTGTACCAAGCCATGCATATAGTATATTAGCTTTGCATTCGTGCATGACTTCTTTGAGTACCAAGTACTCACCCTTGCCACAATACAACACCAGTTGAAGAGGAGACTACACCGGCTTTGGAGGAGGAGCTCCAAGAGGAACCGTCTACTTAGGGAAGCGAGCCGGTCAGTTGCTGTGGTATCTTGGATGGCGCCACGAAGATATTTGATTTTCAGCTGCTAATATGTCTCTCTTAATAATTTTAAGCCCTGCGAGGCGATGCATTGTGACTTGACCATAGGTCGAGTAACTTGATTTGGTTATTTAAATAAAAGTACTTTATTAGCATCGATTGGTATGATTGTGATATTTACCGATGTTAAGACTGTGTGCACTAGCGCGTTCCTGGACTAGTGCTGAATACACAGAGGGTCCGGATTTGCAGATTCGGGTCCCGACAGTCTTAACATCGGTAAATATCACAATCATACCACTCGATACTAATAAAGTACTTTAATTAAATAGTCAAACTGGTTACTCGACCTTATGGTCAAGTTACAAACATACACCACGCAGGGCGAAATTTATTAAGAGAGAAATAGTAGCAGCGGAAAAGTAAGATAACATCGTGGCGCCATCCAAAGATACCACAGTAACCTGACTCGCTTCCCTAAGTAGACGATTCCTCTTGGAGCTCCTCCTCCAAAGCCGTGTAGTCTCCTCTTCAACTGGTGTTGTATTAGGCAAGGGTGAGTACTTGGTACTCAAAGAAGTTATGCAATGTAATGCAAATAATATACTACATGCATGGCTTAATACAAAGGAATAGCTCAGTATATTTGCAATAAAACAGCATTTGACAAGTAGCATAAGTAGATTCAAAGCGATAATAACAAGTAAAGCATAGATAACTTTTCAAGGAGTTTAGTAAACATCTTTCCCATCCTAGTCCACATTTCCATTAACGTCATTTGTAAACCAAACCCAACCTTTCAAGTCCAAGTTATTTTTCATGAAAGTCTAACCCTTGACTGTAATTCCAGCGATGTCCAATACCATGACACGGCTATTCGAATAGATTGTACACTCTGCAGAGGTTATGCACTTTACCCACAAGATACAGTCAAACAACACAAAGGCGAGTTCCCGTAACAAAGTCCTTCAAATCCTGATACATCTTGGCGCTTCCAGGATGAATTGAATACTTGGAGTCATGGGCTTCTTCTAAAATCAACTTCTTCAGCTCCTTTTTGTTCGGCACACAAATGCGATCCTTCATCCATAACGTGCCTTGCTCATCCAACTTGAAGTCCTCCGCCTTGCCTTCCTCCTTGATGGACCTGATCCTGCGGATCTTGTCATCATCCTTCTGTCCTTCTCGGATCTGATCCTCTAGGGTAGGCTTTACTTCCAATGCGGCCAAGAATCCGCTAGGTACCACCTCAATCTTCATTCTCTGGAAATCCTCACATAACTCATCCTGACTTGTGGCCAGCAACATACTCACGGTATGGCTTTTCCGACTCAAGGCATCGGCAACTACGTTGGCCTTCCCGGGATGGTAATGGATTCCAACATTGTAGTCCTTGATCAACTCCAACCATCTCCTCTGCCTCATGTTCAGGTCTGATTGGGTGAAGATGTACTTAAGACTCTTATGGTCCGTGTATACTTCACATCTGTTTCCAATTAGATAGTGACGCCATATCTTCAAGGCATGCACTACGGCAGTTAGCTCTAGGTCATGCGTCGGATAATTCTCCTCATGCGGCCTCAACTGCCTTGATGCATAAGCAACAACTTTTCTGTTCTGCATCAGTACACATCCAAGTCCTTGACGCGATGCATCACAATAGATATCAAAGCTTTGATTAACATCCGGTAGAACTAACACCGGTGCTGATGTCAATCGCTTCTTCAGCTCCTGAAAACCTTTCTCACATTCTGACGTCCATGCAAACTTCTTCTCCTTTTTCAGCAATTGCGTGAGAGGTTTCGCAATTGTCGAAAAGCCTTCAATGAAACGGCGATAGTATCCTCGCCATTCCAAGGAAACTCGGATCTGGGGTCACGATCTTGGCTGCTCCCAATGTAACATAGCTTCTACCTTGCTTGGATCCACGGCGACTCCTTCTGCGGTCATTACATGTCCGAGGAACTCCACCTTGTCCTTCCAAAAATCACACTTGCTGAACTTGGCGAAGAGTTGCTGTTCCTCAGCTTTTCCAAAACTCGCCTCAAGTGTTCGGCATGTTTCATCCTCTGTCTTGGAGTAGATTAGGATATCATCTATGAACACAACAACAAACTTGTCCAAATATTCCATGAACACCTTATTCATCATATTCATGAAATATCTTTGGCGCGTCGTCGAGACCAAAGGACATAATCAGAAACTCGTAATGTCCATATCTTGGCGAGAATGCGGTCTTGAAAAATCCTCGATCTGATCTTCAATCGATGGTATCCCGATCTTAGATCAATCTTGGAGAAGACTCGGCTCCTCTTAACTGGTCAAACAAATCATCGATCCTGGGTAGCGGGTACTTATTTTTCACGGTGACTTCATTGAGTGCCACGGTAGTCAATGCACATCCTGAAACTCCCGTCCTTCTTCTTGACAAACAACAACCGGCGCTCCC
Source organism: Rhipidocladum racemiflorum (assembly GCA_036346355.1). Taxonomy (NCBI): domain Eukaryota; kingdom Viridiplantae; phylum Streptophyta; class Magnoliopsida; order Poales; family Poaceae; genus Rhipidocladum; species Rhipidocladum racemiflorum. Next base: position 25,268,339 of record CM070589.1, on the reverse strand, counting down.
ACGGCGACGAACTCGATTACGATAAATCCTTTCTCCATTAGCTCTTCAAGTTGTTTCTTCATCTCTACCAATTCCTCGGTGGACATCCGATAAGGTCTCTTTGCTATCGGTCTTTGTGCAGTACAAGCTCTATCACAAACTCTATGTCCCCTGTGCGCGGCATACCTGTAGATCTTCAGGAAAAACATCTCGAGTACTCATTCACTCTTGAGACCTCCTCTATGCTGATTGCCTTGATCGTTAACCATCAACTGTCCATCTCTAACGGCGGTAGCTTGAAATTCCACTTTCTTTCCACACGGGCTCTCAAGCGAGATAGTCCTTCATCCACAATCCAATACGGCCTTGTGCTTGGATAACCAATCCATTCCCAAAATGACGCTCTAAGGTGCAGGTCTCCAAAATAATAAGGTTCGCTAGGAACTCTATTCCGTCTATTAGTATTCTCACCCCGGAACATCCTACTTTCGTTCGGAGTTCGGAACCAGGGGTTTGAACTAAAAGCATGCACTTAAGTCTTGCAATCCCCAAATCATTTTTAGCAGCAAAGCCTTGTGAAACAAAGCGAATCTGAAGCTCGAGAATCAAACAAAGCTGTCGCAGTCTTGAGTTAACAAGTAACTTACCCGATCACGACGTCAGTAGCATTCTGCGGTGCATCCGCGGTGACATGGTTGACTCGGCCTCTCACCCACGATGCAGGATGTGGCTCCTGGTCTTGGCGTCCTAGCTGGTGTGGATCCTGTGTTGAAGCGAATCGGGGTCACTCCTGCTTTGTCTTCTTTGGGCAATCATTGGCAAAGTGTCCTGGCTCGTTGCGATTGTAGCAAATGGCGTCTCACTGCCCTTGTTGATCGCCCAAGCTTCGGGTCCTGGTTGGTCTTTGGGTCGATAGTTACGATTGGACGGGTCTTGGTGCTGGTGTGGGGTCCTTGTTGCATTCTCGTGGCTGGAATCTGAAAAATTGATTTGGTCCAACTCTCAGCGCGTTTATTGCGTTCCAGCGTGATCCCACTGTTTGTTGCATCCTGCGCTTCCTGTTCTCATCCAGTTCCTTGCGCTTGTCCTCAAGAATAAGCGCCTTATTCACCAACTCTTGGAAATCTGGAAAGGTGTGGGTGATCAGCCCCACCTGTAGTCCTGAGTTAAGTCCCTTCATGAAACGAGACTGTCTGGCTTTATGCGTCGCTACATCCTCAGAGGTGCGTAGCGAGCTTGAGCAAGCAAGGTGTGTGAACTTGTTCGGTGATGACCCTGGCTGATTACCTTGCTTCAGTGCTCTGAACTCCTCCTTCTTAAGATCCATGATTCCTTCAGGCACGTGATACTGACGGAATGCAGCTGTGAACTCCTCCCAAGTGATGTCCTGAGGGTTCTCTTGCGTGGCACAGAAGTTCTCCCACCATTCAACGGCTGTTCCTTCCAACTGATGAGAAGCGTAGAGTACTTTCTCATTTCCCATGCATTGAGCAATGTTTAGCTTCCTCTCAATTGACCTTAACCAGTCGTCGGCCTCCAACGGATTGGCATTCCCAGAAAAAGTGGGTGGATGGGTCCTCATGAACTCTGACAGTCTTGTATTCTGGCGTTGTCCCTGATTGACTTGATTAGCGGTGGCCTGAGCAGTGACATGTTGCATCTGTTGCATCATAGCATGCATCAACTGAGTCTGAGCAGCGAGAAAAGCTCCGAAATTCTGCATATCCAGTGGCGGTGCTGGTGCTCCATCATTGGGGTTTTCTGCTGGGCGAGAACCACTTCCATTGCCTCCAAAGTTTCCGCGGGTGTTCACCATCTGTCGATTTGCTCTAGGTTTTAGAGATGAGAGGGGAACAAGAATAGACAAGTAATATGGAACTTATGCGGGGCGAAAGGTGTAGCTTTAAGGTCCAACTTTATTAATGATATCAATAACTTGGTATGGTTGCTTACAATGCCTAAAGGCCATACAACACATACTGCACACTCAGCAAGCAATGAAAATCCAAATCGAACTAACACTGGAGTCTAACGCCTAAAGGGTGACTCTTTATTCTATGTGTGACTCGGCGAAGGAGTCTCACTATAGAACCTACGCTCACTCATCGAGAAAACCTCCACGGCTGGAGTGCGGATGCTGCGGCATAGGCGCGAAAGCGATTGCCATGTCCAGCAAGCTGTGTCATCTGTGGTAGTCGAAGAAGCGATGTCCTCCTCAAGCTCTGGCTCCTCAGATGCAGCTCGTGCGGCTCGAGCATTGGCTCACGGCTGCAGTGCGTACAATGCCGTCTCTAACTCTCCAATCCTTTGCAGAAGGTGTAACACATACTCTTGAGCTTCCCGCCATCTGTTCTTCTCTGTCGTGATCTCCTTGCGGGCCTTCTGTAGCTCCTTGCTTGTATGATCGAGTACATCCTCCTGGGCGACAACAAGTCGTGCCAACTGTGTGACCATGGCATCCTCATCCTGAATCGCCTTCGGGTCAAGAAGGTTATTGCTGCGCGGGTGATAACGGAACACCGTGCTCTCCAACTCTCTGGCGTAGATACGGGTAATGTGTCGCATCGCTCGTCGTGACACTTCCTGGATACCCATCTGCATTGTAGACCTCCTGGCGGTCACGGTGTATCGGGCGATTGCCTGGGCCCTTCTTCCTAGCAGGTACCACAATCTTCACGTCACAAGCCTTGATCAATCCTGCTTGTCTGATCACTTCCACTTGGTATTGCGGCTTCTCAAAATCTCCAAGAGTCTGTAGCATACGCCAAAGTTCCGCGGCGTGACCAACCTCCAGATCGACGTAGTTGAACTCTCCCTCCATCTGTCACAAGAGTGCTCACGTAAGAACTCGAAATTTTTAAATCGTGACAAGGTAAGGGAAAAAAATTCAGCAAGAGGCAAGAAAAGAGAGAAGGGGATAAGTCGAGATGTCATTTCTTATCTTGACAAACTTTTAGCCTTTAGAAAATAGGTTTTAACCTCTCTACGACCATTCTAGCTAAGGTTGAGCCTACGGTCAGTATGGCTCTGATACCACCTCTGTCGGGACCCGAATCTGCAAATCCGGACCCTCTGTGTATTCAGCACTAGTCCAGGAACGCGCTAGTGCACACAGCCTTAACATCGGTAAATATCACAATCATACCACTCGATACTAATAAAGTACTTTAATTAAATAGTCAAACTGGTTACTCGACCTTATGGTCAAGTTACAAATATACGCCACGCAGGGCGAAACTTATTAAGAGAGAAATAATAGCTTGGCGGAAAAGTAAGATAACATCGTGGCGCCATCCAAGATACCACGAGGCAACCATGGCGGGCTCGCTCCCTAAGTAGACGGTTCCTCTTGGAGCTCCTCCCCCAAAGCTGGTCTAGTCTCCTCTTCAACTGGTGTTGTATTGTGGCAAGGGTGAGTACTTGGTACTCAGCAAGTTATGCACAGAATGCAGCTAATATACTACATGCATGGCTTAATACAAAGGAATAGCTCAGGGTATATTTGCAATAAAACAGCATTTGCAAGTAGCATAAGTAGATTCGAAAGCAGTAGTAACAAGTAAAGCATAGATAACTTTCCAAGGAGTTTAGTAAACATCTTTCCCATCCTAGTCCACATTTCCATTAACGTCATTTGTAAACCAAACCCAACCTTTCAAGTCCAAGTTATTTTTCATGAAAGTCTAACCCTTGACTGTAATTCCCGAGCGATGTCCAATACCGCGGACACGGCTATTCGAATAGATTGTACACCCTGCAGAGGTTATGCACTTTACCCACAAGATACAATCAAACACCACAAAGGCGAGTTCCCGTAACAAAGTCTTTCGGAAACTTCTAACAATACAAGTGGTCCTCCCCGGTTATTGCACACTAACCCTTCCCTTAGCTAAGGCGAAGTTTAGGCCAATCAACCGTTAGATGGAGTACCTGCCTCACTCCCGATGCAGCTCACCGATACAACTTACACAAAGGGTGTAGTTGACCTCCTGAGGTCCCATAGGTACGTTATTAGCAACTTAATCAACTAGGTCCGTCCCATTACAGACATGTGGTTGCACGTTAGACCCAGTTCAAAGGCTTGCAAGGTGAAGTCCTTAGGGTGACCAGGGCAAGACTACCCGAAGAACCAAACCAACATTCCCAATGCCACAACTGGCCCACCTGATTATTCCTGCCACATGCCCCGGTCGAAAAACTATTTATCAAACCCCAGTTGATTACCATGCACCACGTGCCATCAACATCACATGATACCTTTCCAAAACAGGTTCAATATATCATTAAGTCAATATTAACATTTGATTGTCCAAAATCATGTCATGAGCACGTAGCAGGTCTAAGCAGTAAACTACAACGGTCTAAAATCCCATGTTGGCAATTTATTAATGTCCAACTAGTAAACCACAACTAGGGTGACAAGGGGTCATGGCACATACTTAAGTAATCAAGGTGTCATACAACAATTTGGCATTTATCTAATTCCCCATATTTAAATAAAGTATTTTCTAATTGAACTAGCATGCAATAGGTTAAATCAAAATAATTTTCAAAATAGGATCAACATGGTCAAAGCACAACTTGCCTTCAAAAAGTACTTGTTCTTGGTCTTTAGTTGGATCCTGAGTCAATACTTCTCCTTCGAATCCTTCCGGCACTTCAACGTCTACTCGTAAAGCGTGCAAATAGCAACCAATGAATAAAACAGTAGACAAAAACATCCAAACATCCAAATAAAGTCCATAAACAGAGAGAGCATAATTTTATGAATTTTTAGAAACTGGAATCGTCAAATTCGGAGTTAAAATGCAAAAGTTATAGCATTTTGAAGTTTAAATAATCAATTAAATAATTTTGCAGAGAAAAAATTTAGTCCAAAAATTAAATAAAATTCATCATTAGGTAGATCTCAATTTTATACAAATTTAGAAATTTGAATCACTCAAATCGGAGTTGAAACGCAAAAGTTATAAGCGTTTGAAGTTTGAATCAAAATCTGAAATCATTATTTCGAATTAATAAATCATTTTCTTTTTCGAAAATTAATTATTGCGTCAGCAGTGACACGTGGCAGCCTCGATTGGTCTCTCGGCGTCGGTAGGTCCATGGACTCGGTCCACGCTCGGCTCGGGTCTCACCGTGGACTCGGTCCACGACTCCACGTGTCGCTGACAGGTGGGTCCACTCAGGTGACGTCACTTCTTGGCGTCGGCGAGGCTCGGCCACGCAGTCTTTGGCTGTGGGACCCGCTGTGACGTCATTGCTGACGTCAGCGCTCGGCTGGGACAGCCGCTGACATGCGGGCCCGCCATGACGTTAGTGTGACGTCATGGTGCAGGGTGGCTGGGCCGCTGACATGCGGGCCCCGCGTGTCAGCGTCACCTGCCTGCACGCGGCGTGGGCGGCGCCGACGCGGCGGTCAACCTTCCCGACGCTGCGTGGCGCAATCTCGATCGTTGATTTGAAAATCAACGGCCCGGTCGATCTAGCTCTCACGCAGCGTTTGGGTTAACGCGTTTGATCTGGACTGTTGGATCTAGATCCAACGGTCGAGATTGGATCTCGATTTTGGACGGAATCTCACCGTGAGATGGCGTGGCGCAATCACGGGGCGTTGGATCTGGATCGGACGGCGAGCGAGCTCGGGGTCGGCGATGGCTTGCGACGCTACCGCTTGCCGGGATTGGGGCGGCGACCACGGCAGCGGCGCTTGGGCGTGCTCGGCGAGGTGAGAGGTCCTTCCGACGCGGCTTGACCTCCGGTTCGGATCGACCTCAACGGCGGCGGAGAACGACGAGACAGCGGCTGTCGAAAAACTTCTGGCGAACGCTACGGCAACCGGCGAGCGATTGCGGCTAGACGGCGGCGGCTCGAGCGGCGTTGTCTAGGGCTACCAGTGCGCCGCGGAAGTCGGCGTCCGCGGCGCGGGTGGCGGCGCGTTAAATAGGGCCTCGGCGTCAGGTAAACGCCGCGAACCGAGGTCCTCTCCGTTACAACGAGTCCGGCGGCGTCTCGGATTGGGTGGCGTGGAAGCGCGCGCCGCGGCCGTTGGATCGAGATCCAGCGGTGCGTGAGTTTGGGTTCGGTCGGACTCGGGCTCGGTGGCGTGGCTCAATCGTGGTCGTTGGATCTTGATCCAAGCGGTCACCTGAGTTTGGAGTTGGCCGGCGGGTTCAATTTGGACCAAGCGCACGAAGTCGAACTCGAGTCTGACTCGGACTCGGGTCCGGTCGGATGAACAGTAAAACCCACTCGCATTTAAATAATCCAATTAAATTCACAGAAATTCAATTAAATCATTAAAAATAGCAAAAGACTCAGAAAAATTCCAGAAAAATTCTGGAAAATATTTTGGAACATTTTGGACTCAAATAAAATATTTCCAACAAAATTTTATTTGCAAAGTTTAACTCTTTAATTATTTCAAAATGGAATAAATTCAAATAAATTCCAAATAATTCCAAATAAATTTCAGAAAATTCCAAAAATTCACCAAAGTGCCAAATCACACAATAATTTAAGAAAAGCAAAATTTTGGGGTGTTACAAACCTCCCCCCTTAATAGAATCTCGTCCCCGAGATTCAGGGCTTACTCTGAGAATAGGTTTGGAAACTCTTTCTTCAAATCCTCTTCGCTCCCTAGTTTCTTCGCTCTCTGCATGGTTGCTCCAATGAACTCTCTGACGGGTTGACTTATTTCTAGTCTCTCAATCCATAGTGTCCAAAATCTTCACGGGATGCTCCTTGTAAGTCGGATCCTCTCGCAGCTCAATTGACTCTAGCGGTGTATGCATTCCTCGAGGACTCGGAGACACTTCTTCAATCGGGATACGTGGAACACGTCATGTACTCTGTCAACGATCATGGCGGTAACTCCAGGTGGTAAGCAACTTCGCCTCTGCGGCTCAAAATCTTAAATGGTCCAACATAGCAGGTGCAAGCTTCCCTTTAGCATGGAACCTCTTAACTCCCCGAGAGGCGTAACTCGAGGTATACAAAGTCTTCGGGTTCAAAACTCAAATCCGGCGACGATTGTCGGATAACTCTTCTGTCGTGATTGGGCTATCTTCAATCTCTCTCGATCATGGCAATCTGTTCTTGACTTCTTGAAGAATATCCGCCCAAAGACACGGCGTTCACTGTCTCATTCGGTTCAATGGCATCAAGCGAGTCGACCATACAAGGCCTCAAAGGTGACATCGTAAACTAGCACTGTAACTATTATTGTAATCGAACTCCGCATACGGCAGACTCTTATCCCAAGAGGTAGCATAAGCCAATGCACACGCTCTTAACATATCTTCGAATCTGATTGACTCTTTCGCCTAGCCATCCGTCTGTGGATGATAAGTCGCATCTTGAAGTTCAAGCGGGTTCCCATGGCTTCATGTAGCTTATTCCAAAACCTCGAGGTAAATCGGGTACCTCTATCCGGCCACGATCTTCTTTGGCACTCCGTGCAAAGCAGGCGATCCTGGTCATATACAACTCTGCTAACTTATCCCCCGAGTAAGTGGTCTTCACGGGGATAAAATGGGCTACTTTGGTCAAGCGATCCACTATAACCCATATGGAGTCATAACCTCCTTGAGTCTTAGGCAAACCGGTAATGAAATCCATTCAGATTTCCTCCCACTTCCACTCAGGTATTTTCAGCGGCTGCAACAATCCTGCTGGTCTCTGATGCATTGCCTTGACTCTCTGGCATACGTCGCACAATGCAACATGCTCAGCAACTTCACGCTTCATGCTCGGCCACCAGAATCTTTCCTTCAAATCCTGATACATCTTGGCGCTTCCAGGATGAATTGAATACTTGGAGTCATGGGCTTCTTCTAAAATCAACTGCTTCAGCTCCTTTTTGTTCGGCACACAAATGCGATCCTTCATCCATAACGTGCCTTGCTCATCCAACTTGAAGTCCTCCGCCTTGCCTTCCTCCTTGATGGACCTGATCCTGCGGATCTTGTCATCATCCTTACATCCTTCTCGGATCTGATCCTCTAGGGTAGGCTTTACTTCCAATGCGGCCAAGAATCCGCTAGGTACCACCTCAATCTTCATTCTCTGGAAATCCTCACATAACTCATCCTGACTTGTGGCCAGCAACATACTCACGGTATGGCTTTTCCGACTCAAGGCATCGGCAACTCGTTGGCCTTCAGGGATGGTAATGGATTCCAACATTGTAGTCCTTGATCAACTCCAACCATCTCCTCTGCCTCATGTTCCGGTCTGATTGGGTGAAGATGTACTTAAGACTCTTATGGTCTGTGTATACTTCACATCTGTTTCCAATTAGATAGTGACGCCATATCTTCAAGGCATGCACTACGGCAGCTAGCTCTAGGTCATGCGTCGGATAATTCTCCTCATGCAGCCTCAACTGCCTTGATGCATAAGCAACAACTTTTCTGTTCTGCATCAGCACACATCCAAGTCCTTGACGCGATGCATCACAATAGATATCAAAGCTTTGATTAACATCCGTTAGAACTAACACCGGTGCTGATGTCAATCGCTTCTTCAGCTCCTGAAATCCTTTCTCACATTCTGGCGTCCATGCAAACTTCTTTTCCTTTTTTAGCAATTGCGTAAGAGGTTTCGCAATTGTCGAAAAGCCTTCAATGAAACGGCGATAGTATCCTGCCATTCCAAGGAAACTCCTGATCTGAGTCACAGTCTTCGGCTGCTCCCAATGTAACACAGCTTCCACCTTGCTTGGATCCACGGCGACTCCTTCTGCAGTCATGACATGTCCGAGGAACTCCACCTTGTCCTTCCAAAAATCACACTTGCTGAACTTGGCGAAGAGTTGTTGTTCCCTCAGCTTTTCCAAAACTCGCCTCAAGTGTTCGGCATGTTCATCCTCTGTCTTGGAGTAGATTAGGATATCATCTATGAACACGACGACAAACTTGTCCAAATATTCCATGAACACCTTATTCATCATATTCATGAAATATCTTTGGCGCGTCGTCAGACCAAAGGACATAAGCGTAAACTCGTAATGTCCATATCTTGGCGAGAATGCGGTCTTGAATATCCTCGATCTGATCTTCAATCGATGGTATCCCGATCTTAGATCAATCTTGGAGAAGACTCAGGCTCCTCTTAGCTGGTCAAACAAATCATCGATCCTGGGTAGCGGGTACTTATTTTTTCATGGTGACTTCATTGAGTGCACGGTAGTCAATGCACATCCTGAAAACTCCGTCCTTCTTCTTGACAAACAACACCGCGCTCCCCACGGCGACGAACTCTGGCCTGATAAATCCTTTTTCCATTAGCTCTTCAAGTTGTTTCTTCATCTCTACCAATTCCTCGGTGGACATCCGATAAGGTCTCTTTGCTATCGGTCTTTGTACTGTACAAGCTCTATCACAAACTCTATGTCCCATGCAGCGGCATACAGGGTAGATCTTCGGGGAAAAACATCTCGAGTACTCATTCACTCTTGAGACCTCCTCTATCTTTGATTGCCTTGGTAATGTTAACCATCAACTGTCCATCTCTAACGGCAGTAGCTTGAAATTCCACTTTCTTTCCACACGGGCTCTCAACTGAGATAGTCCTTCGTACACAATCCAATACGGCCTTGTGCTTGGATAACCAATCCATTCCCAAAATGACGTCTAAGGTCTGGGTCTCCAAAATAATAAGGTTCGCTAGGAACTCTATTCCATCTATTAGTATTCTCACCCCGGAACATCCTACTTTCGTTCGGAGTTCGGAACCAGGGGTTTGAACTAAAAGCATGCACTTAAGTCTTGCAATCCCCAAATCATTTTTAGCAGCAAAGCCTTGTGAAACAAACGAATGCGAAGCTCCAGAATCAAACAAAGCGTCGCAGTAATCGAGTTAACAAGTAACTTACCCGATGCGGCGTCAGTAGCATTCTGCAGTGCATCAGCGGTGACATGGTTGACTCGGCCTCTCACCACATGCAGGATGTGGCTCCTGGTCTTTGGCGTCCTAGGCGGTGTGGATCCCAGGTTGAAGCGAATCGGGTCACTCTGCTGTCTTCTTTGGGCAGCTGTTGGCAAAGTGTCCTGGCTCGTTGCGATTGTAGCGGCGTCTCACTTTGTCCCTTGTTGATTGCCGGCGGCGGTCTGGTTAGTCTTTGGGGGTCTGATAGTTACGATTGACGGGTCTTAGTGCTTTGGTGATGGGGTCCTTGTTGCGATTCTGTGGCTGGAATCGAAAATTGATTTGGTGCAACTCTCGGTATTTGTTGCGTTCCCTGGCGTGATCTCTGTTTGTTGCATCCTGCGCTTCTGTTCTCATCCAGTTCCTTGCGCTTGTCCTCAAGAATAAGCGCCTTATTCACCAACTCTTGGAAATGCTGAAAGGTGTGGGTGATCAGCCCCACTGTAGTCTGAGTTAAGTCCCTTCATGAAAGCGAGGTATGCGGCTTTATGCATCGCTACATCCTCAGTGCGTGGCGAGCAAGCTGTGTGAACTTGTTCGTAGTCGGCCACTGGCCGATTACCTTGCTTGATGCTCTGAACTCCTCCTTCTTAAGATCCATGATTCCTTGAGGCACGTGATCTTGTGGAATGCAATATGAACTCTTCCCAAGTGATGTCACGAGGGTTCTCTTGCGTGGCACGAAGTTCTCCCACCATTCATTTGTTCCTTCCAAGCGATGAGAAGCGTAGAGTACCTTCTCATTTCCCATGCATTGAGCAATGTGTAGCTTCCTCTCAATTGACCTTAACCAGTCGTCAGCCTCCAACGGATTGGCATTCCCAGAAAAAGTGGGTGGATGGGTCCTCATGAACTCTGACAGTCTTGTATTCTGGCGTTGTCCCTGATTGACTTGATTAGCGGTGGCCTGAGCAGTGACATGTTGCATCTGTTGCATCATAGCATGCATCAATGAAAGTCCGAGCGGCGAGAAAAGCTCCAAAATTCTGCATATCCGATGGCGGTGCTTTGGTGCTCCATTATTGGGGTTTTATTTGGCGAGAACCACTTCCATTGCCTCCAAAGTTTCCTTGGTGTTCACCATCCTGTCGATTTGCTCTAGGTTTTAGAGATGAGAGGGGAACAAGAATAGACAAGTAATATGGAACTTATGCGGGGCGAAAGGTGTAGCTTTAAGGTCCAACTTTATTAATGATATCAATAACTTGGTATGGTTGCTTACAATGCCTAAAGGCCTTGCAACACATACTGCACACTCAGCAAGCAATGAAAATCCAAATCGAACTAACACTGGAGTCTAATGCCTAAAGGGTGACTCTTTATTCTATGACGCGACTCGGCGAAGGAGTCTCACTATAGAACCTACGCTCACTCATCGAGAAAACCTCCACGGCACTGGAGTACGGATCTTTGCGGCATAGGCGCGAAACGATTGCCATGTCCAGCAACTGTGTCATCTGTGGTAGTCGAAGAAGCAGTGGCCTCCTCAAGCTCTGGCTCCTCCGGGTCTGGCTCGTGCATCTCGAGCATTGGCTCTGGCTCTGGTGCGTACAATGCCGTCTCTAACTCTCCAATCCTTTGCAGAAGGTGTAACACATACTCTTGAGCTTCCCGCCATCTGTTCTTCTCTGTCGTGATCTCCTTACGGGCCTTCTGTAGCTCCTTGCTTGTATCATCGAGTACATCCTCCTGGGCGACAACAAGTCGTGCCAACTGTGTGACCATGGCATCCTCATCCTGAATCGCCTTCGGGTCAAGAAGGTTATTGCTGCGCGGGTGATAACGGAACACCGTGCTCTCCAACTCTCTGGCGTAGATACGGGTAATGTGTCGCATCGCTCGTCATGACACTTCCTGGATACCCATCTGCATTGTAGACCTCCTGGCAGTGCAGTGTATCGGGCGATTGCCTGGGCCTTTCTTCCTAGCAGGTACCACAATCTTCACGTCACAAGCCTTGATCAATCCTGCTTGTCTGATCACTTCCACTTGGTATTGCGGCTTCTCAAAATCTCCGAGAGTCTGAGCATACGCCAAAGTTCCGCGGCGTGACCAACCTCCAGATCGACGTAGTTGAACTCTCCCTCCATCTGTCACAAGAGTGCTCACGTAAGAACTCGAAATTTTTAAATCGTGACAAGGTAAGGCAAAAAAATTCAGCAAGAGGCAAGAAAAGAGAGAAGGGGATAAGTCGAGATGTCATTTCTTATCTTGACAAACTTTTAGCCTTTAGAAAATAGGTTTTAACCTCTCTACGACCATTCTAGCTAAGGTTGAGCCTACGGTCAATATGGCTCTGATACCACCTCTATCGGGACCCGAATCTGCAAATCCGGACCCTCTGTGTATTCAGCACTAGTCCAGGAGCAGCTAGTGCACACAGTCTTAACATCGGTAAATATCACAATCATACCACTCGATACTAATAAAGTACTTTAATTAAATAGTCAAACTGGTTACTCGACCTTATGGTCAAGTTACAAATATACGCCACGCAGGGCGAAACTTATTAAGAGAGAAATAGTAGCAGCGGAAAAGTAAGATAACATCGTGGCGACATCCAGTATACCACAGGCAGCCAGTGGGCTCGCTCCTAAGTAGGCGGTTCCTCTTGGAGCTCCTCCTCCAAAGCTGGTGTAGTCTCCTCTTCAAGCGGTGTTGTATTGTGGCAAGGGTGAGTACTTGGTACTCGACAAGTTATGCCTGAGAATGCAGCTAATATACTACATGCATGGCTTAATAAAAAGGAATAGCTCAGGGTATATTTGCAATAAAACAGCATTTGACAAGTAGCATAAGTAGATTCGAAAGCAGTAGTAACAAGTAAAGCATAGATAACTTTTCAAGGAGTTTAGTAAACATCTTTCCCATCCTAGTCCACATTTCCATTAACGTCATTTGTAAACCAAACCCAACCTTTCAAGTCCAAGTTATTTTTCATGAAAGTCTAACCCGTGACTGTAATTCCCGAGCGAGGTCCCACAGTAATGCGTTATTAGCAACTTAATCAACTAGGTCCGTCCGATTAGAGACATGTGGTTGCACGTTAGACCCAGTTCAAAGGCTTGCAAGGTGAAGTCCTTAGGGTGACCAGGGCAAGACTACCAGAAGAACCAAACCAACATTCCCTATGCCACCACTGGCCCACCTGATTATTCCTGCCACATGCCCTGGTCGAAAAACTATTTATCAAACCAGTTGATTACCATGCACCACGTGCCATCAACATCACATGATACCTTTCCAAAACAGGTTCAATATATCATTAAGTCAATATTAACATTTGATTGTCCAAAATCATGTCATGAGCACGTAGTGAGTCTAAGCGAAACTACAACGGTCTAAAATCCCATGTTGGCAATTTATTAATGTCCAACTAGTAAACCACAACTAGGGTGACAAGGGTCATGGCACATACTTAAGTAATCAAGGTGTCATACAACAATTTGGCATTTATCTAATTCCCCATATTTAAATAAAGTATTTTCTAATTGAACTAGCATGCAATAGGTTAAATCAAAATAATTTTCAAAATAGGATCAACATGGTCAAAGCACAACTTGCCTTCAAAAGTACTTGTTCTTGGTCTTTAGTTGGATCCTGAGTCAATACTTCTCATTCGAATCCTTAGGCACTTCAACGTCTACTCGTAAAAGCGTGCAAATAGCAACCAATGAATAAAACAGTAGACAAAAACATCCAAACATCCAAATAAAGTCCATAAACAGAGAGAGCATAATTTTATGAATTTTTAGAAAGCTGGAATCGTCAAATTCGGAGTTAAAATGCAAAAGTTATAGCATTTTGAAGTTTAAATAATCAATTAAATAATTTTGCAGAGAAAAATTTAGTCCAAAAATTAAATAAAATTCATCATTAGGTAGATCTCAATTTTATACAAATTTAGAAATTTGAATCACTCAAATCGGAGTTGAAGCATAAAAGTTATAAGCGTTTGAAGTTTGAATCAAAATCAAATCATTATTTCGAATTAATAAATCATTTTCTTTTTGAAAATTAATTATTGCGTCGGCGAGTACACGTGGCAGCCTCGATTGGTCTCTGGCGTCAGCCGGTCCATGGACTCGGTCCACGCTCGGCTCGGGTCTACCGTGGACTCGATCCACGACTCCGCGATGTCGGCCCGACGGTGGGTCCACTCTGGTGACGTCCTTTGGCGGCGTCGGCGAGGCTCGACCACGATCTTTGGCAGGTGGGACCCCTGTGGCGTCATTCTTGTCGGCGCTTAGGCTGGGACGGCCCGACATGCGAACCCGCCATGACGTCAGTGTGACGTCATTGTGCAGGGTGGCTGGGCCGCTGACATGCGGGCCCCGCGTGTCAGCGTCCCAGCCACCCTGCACCATGACGTGACATCACGGGCCCAGCGTGTCGGCGTCCTGCCTGCCAGCCAGCGCGTGGGCCGACGCGGCGCGGTCGGCCTTCCAGGCCAGCGTGGCGCAATCTCGGCCGTTGATTTGAAAATCAGCGGCCCGGTCGATCTGGCTCTCACGCAGCGTTTGGGTTAACGCGTTTGATCTGAACCGTTGGATCTAGATCCAACGGTCGAGATTGATGCAGGATTTTGGGCGGAATCTCACCGTGAGATGGCGTGGCGCAATCTGGGGCGTTGGATCTGGATCGGACGGCGGGCGAGCTCGGGTCCGGCGATGGCTTGCGAGGCGCTGCTTGCCGGGATTGGGGGCGGCGACCACGGCAGCGGCGCTTGGGCGTGCTCGGCGAGGTGAGAGGTCCCTTCCGACGCGGCTTGACCTCGATTCCGGATCGACCTCAACGGGCGGCGAGAACGGCGAGAGGCGGCAATCGGCGAAAAACTACGCGAACGCTACGGCAACTTTCGGCGATTGCGGCTAGACGGGCGGCGCTCGAACAGCGTTGTCTAGGGCTGCAGTGCGCCTGAAGTCGGCGTAACGGCAGTGGCGGCGCATTAAATAGGGCCCTCGGCGTCAGGTAAGCATACGGAAAGCGAGGTCCACTCCGTTCTTGGCGGCGGAGTCCGTCGGCGTCTCGGATTGGGTGATGTGGCGTCGCCTGCCGTTGGATCGAGATCCAGCGGTGCGGAGTTTGGGTTGGTCGGTTTCGGGCCGGTGGTGGCTCGGTCGGACTTCGGGCTCGGTGGCGTGGCTGTCGTGGCCGTTGGATCTTGATTCCAACGGTCACCGCAGGTTTGGAGTTCGGCGGCGGGTTAATTTGGACCAAGCTGGCGAGTCGAACTCGAGTCGACTTCGGACTCGGTCGATCGGATGAACAAGTAAAACCCACTCGCATTTAAATAATCCAATTAAATTCACGAGAAATTCAATTAAATCATTAAAAATAGCAAAAGACTGAAAAATTCGGAAAAATTCGAAAATATTTTGGAACATTTTGGACTCAAATAAAATATTTCCAACAAAATTTTATTTGCAAAGTTTAACTCTTTAATTATTTCAAAATGGAATAAATTCAAATAAATTCCAAATAATTCCAAATAAATTCCAGAAAATTCCAAAAATTCACCAAAGTGCCAAATCACACAATAATTTAAGAAAAGCAAAATTTTGGGGTGTTACAAACCTCCCCCCTTAATAGAATCTCGTCCCCGAGATTCAGGGCTTACTACAGAATAGGTTTGGAAACTCTTTCTTCAAATCCTCTTCGCGCTCCCAAGTTGCTTCGCTCTCTGCATGGTTGCTCCACTGAACTCTACAGAAGCGGGTTGACTTATTTCTAGTCTCTCGATCCATAGTGTCCAAAATCTTCACGGGATGCTCCTTGTAAGTCAGATCCTCTCGCAGCTCAATTGACTCTAGCGGTGTCTGTTCCTCAGGGACTCGGAGACACTTCTTCAACTGGGATACGTGGAACACGTCATGTACTCCTGTCAACGACTGCGGTAACTCCAGCTGGTAAGCAACTTCGCCTCTGCGGCTCAAAATCTTAAATGGTCCAACATAACGGGGTGCAAGCTTCCCTTTAGCATGGAACCTCTTAACTCCCCTGAGAGGCGTAACTCTGAGGTATACAAAGTCTTCGGGTTCAAAACTCAAATCCTGGCGACGATTGTCGGCCATAACTCTTACATGCGTGATTGGGCTATCTTCAATCTTTCCTGATCATGGCAATCTGTTCTTGACTTCTTGAAGAATATCGGCCCAAAGACACGGCGTTCACTGTCTCATTCGGTTCAATGTTATCCGACGAAGTCGACCATACAGATGCCTCAAAGGTGACATCGTAAACTAGCACAGTAACTATTATTGTAATCGAACTCCGCATCTGGCGGACTCTTATCCCAAGAGGTAGCATAAGCCAATGCACACGCTCTTAACATATCTTCGAGAATCGATTGACTCTTTCGATGGCCATCATGTCTGTGGATGATAAGCTGCATCTTGAAGTTCAAGCGGGTTCCCATGGCTTCATGTAGCTTATTCCAAAACCTCGAGGTAAGCCGGGTACCTCTGTCCGCCACGATCTTCTTTGGCACTCCGTGCAAGCAGACGATCCTGGTCATATACAACTCTGCTAACTTATCCCCTAGTAAGTGGTCTTCACGGGGATAAAATGGGCTACTTTGGTCAAGCGATCCACTATAACCCATATGGAGTCATAACCTCCTTGAGTCTTAGGCAAAACCGGTAATGAAATCCATTCCGATTTCCTCCCACTTCCACTCAGGTATTTTATTGGTGCAACAATCCTGGCTGGTCTCGATGCATTGCCTTGACTCTTTGGCATACATCGCACAATGCAACATGCTCAGCAACTTCACGCTTCATGCTCGGCCACCAGAATCTTTCCTTCAAATCCTGATACATCTTGGCGCTTCCAGGATGAATTGAATACTTGGAGTCATGGGCTTCTTCTAAAATCAAGCTGCTTGACTCCTTTTTGTTCGGCACACAAATGTGATCCTTCATCCATAACGTGCCTTGCTCATCCAAATTGAAGTCCTCCGCCTTGCCTTCCTGTCGGGACCCGAATCTGCAAATCCGGACCCTCTGTGTATTCTGCACTAGTCCAGGATCATGCTAGTGCACCTGATAATACGAGGATGAAGTACCACAATCATACACATGGAAATAATTAATAAAGTACTTCAAATATTAAATAAACTGGTTACAAGACCTTAAGGTCACCTTACAAATAGTGCGCCACGCAACACAACAACAAAAGAGAATAAACCGCGGCGGAATGAAGAACACCGGTGAATCCCATCAATACGCCACGAGGCAAGCGATGGAGTTCGACTCCTAGATAATCGCCTTCTCCACGGAACTTCTTCTTCTTCGACGTTGTAGACTTCTACTCACCTTTGGTGATTTGTTTGTTGCAAGGGGTGAGTACATAAAGCACTCGACCAAGTCATGCCTGAATGCAAGTCTAATAACTATATGCATGGCTTATTCCAAAAGGCAATTTGAATGGTTATTTTGCGAGAAAAGCAACATTTTGCCTCTGTCAAATAATCTTAATAGATTCAAAAGCGAGAAATACCATATTATATAATAAGTTATCAATCTCTTTTCAAACCATTTGGCACAAAGCCTAAATCACTTTAGCAATTATCTACGGCATGCAGCCACCCATTCCCACATTTTGTTTTGGAAAATCTATCCCTTATTTGTAATCCCGAGCTTTGTCTAGTACCATGGACTCGGCTATTCGAATAGTTTTGACACACTCTGCGAGAGGTTGTACACTTTACCCACATGATACTGATCGCACACCACAAAGGCGATTGACCATAACGAAGTTTTTGAAACTTAGTCTACACCTATGACCCTCGCCGGTATTGCCTTCACTATCACTTCCCACGAAGGATCGAAGTGTAGGACCGACAATCACCGTTGGATAGGGTACCAAGCCGTAGCACAAATGCGCTCCCCGCCTGATTACCCGGTGTGGCTTGTCACCCTGAGTATCAAAGGTAAGACTTGAGAATCCTACTAAACTAAGACCGTCCCACTCGACCATGTGGTTGCACGAAAGGCCTAGTTCAAAGGCTTGCAAGGTGAAGTCCTTAACTGTCCAGGGCAAGACATCCTTCTCTCAAGTTTTGGCACAAAGCCCTCACATCACTCATCTCATTGCCACGAAGGCCCACCTGGCACGAAGCCACCTTGCCACTTGCCCCAGTCTAAATCTTTTCCCATCCTAGTTCAACTTATTGTGCAACACATGCCAACAAGATTATCAGTTACCATGTAGAACCACAAAGGTACCTACATTTCACATCATCACGTGACAAGATCACACTTAACTTCCAAAATCATTCCATTTGTCATTAGTCAATATTATTTTGCTATTTGAAATATATTTCACGCAAGCATAGCTAAGCCACTATTCACGGTCTAGCCTCCCGTGTTGGCACAATCATATCATCCAACTATTTTAACCCAACTTAAGGTGACAATGGAATATATGGCATCACAATTTAAATCTTCAAGGGTGGAATTAACAATTAGGTTTATTAACTATTTTACCCAAATTAATTTAAATCCATTTTAATCAACATAGCATGCATAATTTAAATAAAAATACATTTCAAAATTTAGGAGCAACATGGTCAAAGCACAACTTGCCTTCGAAAAGCTGATGATCATGATCTAAGACTTGATCTTAAGCTTGGTCTTCAACTTCCGCACCTTCGCATACGATTCAACGTCTACGCGTAATAGATATACAAATAAACACACAAAAACAACGAATAAACACACATGCAGAAAAATACTACAAATCAAACTAGCTCGTAACTTTCATAAAAATTTCTAGATAATTATTCTAGCATTTTCTAAGATTTATAAAATTTATTTCGGAATTTTTGGACGTATAGTTTAAGATCTACGAACTTCGTAAGTTCGGACTTTCCGTGAATAATTTAACAGTATAGATTTGATTATAAAATTTCATAAAAATTACTGTAGAAAGGTATTAATTTCTAATAATTAACAAAATTTGTTGCAAGCGATTCAGACTTAAAACGAATTTGTAGCGAAAAAGACAAATTTCACAAATACCGAAAATTAACACATGTAATTCACTTTTCCTAGTTTGCATGGCCTTTGTTAGAAACGACTTGGAAATTCATGCACGCCTTTGGTTCGGTGAATACACCCTACTAAAAATGAATATATATATATATATATGCATACATACGTATATATACACGTATACAAATATATGGAAAGATTATACTAGCGATTCGATTGAACATATACTGCGTCGAATCAACCAAAAATAACATGCAGTACACACATATACATATATATACACGGGTATACTAACCGAATATAACCGCAGGTACACATATATATGTACAACACAGTGTGTATATATATATATGTATACATGCTACGACTAATATAGAAATATGCATGCGCCAAATTTTACCTAAGCGAGTATTTTATATACATGTATATATATATGTCTTTCAACTATACCTATGTATACATATATACCTACGCGAATATATAAACGAGATAAAAATAGGAACAGAGCGCGCGCAAGAGAGATGAGGGACTACCGGTCGGTGGCGGCAGTAGTGCAGACCGTCGACGCAAGAGAAGCGTCAAGAAAGTGCACCGGCGGCAGCGGGCGTCAGCGGCGATAGCGGCAGCGGCGGCAGCGTAGAGCGACAACAGCGATGGCAGCGAGGCTGCGGTGGCAGCGAGGAAACCGCAGGGTCGGCCGGTCGGCGGCAGCGACTAGGCGATAGTCGATCGCTCGAGTCGGCTGCAGCGGCGGCAGCGGCGGCGGCGGCTCCAACGGCAGCGGCGGTGACGGCGTACAGCGTCGACCGCAGCGGCGGCGGCGATGATAGCGGCAACAATGACGTAACCGGCGGCAACGACGGCGGCGTAAGAGGCAGCGGCGCAAGAAGAGGCGTCGGCGGCATCAAGTTCGGAAATGACAGGAAGTTTACTCGTTGCAAGAGATGGAAGGGCTACTAGTTCATGTGTTGCCTGGAAATTGAAAGATGTATGTGTGTTGCTAGTAGTGCAGACACCTACATGCGTTGCTTTAATGGAGGAAGCAATTTGGAGTACAAGGCAGAGAGAAAAGAAGCGCCAAGAAACTAGCAGCGTCTGAGGAACTAATGGAGAAGCGGTGGAAAGCGAAAAAACTTCATGCGTGCATGTAGGGAAAGCTTAATTTGGAAAGCTAATTGTCGAGGAGAATGTAACTTCATGGCCGTGCATGCAGGTATGGTACACGTATACGTGACTACATGAGGTACATATACATATATATGCATGCTAGAACAAAACACGTTTAGAATAAAATAGCAGAAAGGTGCTAAAAATCTGAAAAATTCCTCTAAAATACTAGGAACTATTTGGAACTTAACAAAGTTGGTTTCACGATTTTTAAATGGCGTGGATTTTTCGTAAAAATTCTTCTAGCGAATCAGACACTTGTACAGATTTTTGTAAAATCAACGACTTAAGTTATATAGCATGTTTTTCGAAAATATTTGAAGCGAACACTCTCGTCTACTAATTATCTTAATTATCAACAAAATTTTGGATTTTATGCTTATGCGAAAATGCACGACATTTATTTAATGTGATTAGTTCAATAGACTTCCATCCGAATTAACAGCGAGGACTTTAAATAATTTCTGAAAAATTCAAATAAACCCAGAAACACACTAATTAAATTAAAAGCAAATTTTGGGATGTTACACTTCCTCCTTGATGGACCTGATCCTGCGGATCTTGTCATCATCCTTCTGTCCTTCTCGGATCTGATCCTCTAGGGTAGGCTTTACTTCCAATGCGGCCAAGAATCCGCTAGGTACCACCTCAATCTTCATTCTCTGGAAATCCTCACATAACTCATCCTGACTTGTGGCCAGCAACATACTCACGGTATGGCTTTTCCGACTCAAGGCATCGGCAACTACGTTGGCCTTCCCGGGATGGTAATGGATTCCAACATTGTAGTCCTTGATCAACTCCAACCATCTCCTCTGCCTCATGTTCAGGTCTGATTGGGTGAAGATGTACTTAAGACTCTTATGGTCTGTGTATACTTCACATCTGTTTCCAATTAGATAGTGTAGGATCGAAGTATACGAATATAGCAATCAGAGGGGGGGTGAATGATTGTGCAGAAGCTAAAACCAAATTCTTGATCTATTAAAAGTTCACCCCAAAACAGAACCAAATAATTGCCTCGTTTTCGACAAAAACAGAATGATAGAGGTTCGATAAAACGCAAATTCCTGGAGATCCAACCGTTAGATTGATCTGAAATTTGGACACAAGAAACTAAATTCCAATACGAATCGAACCCAAAAAGAATCAGCTCGATCGGACTAACGGATCAAAAGTTATGAGCTTTGCAAGCTTGCTGTTTCAGAACTTGACGAGAATCAATCTAATCAAAACTTCAAGATTAAACAAGATCTTCAAAAGATTAATCAACTAGACTTTGAGAAACTCTAAATCAATACCCTAGAACGGTTTTTGATGGATCAAATCAAGATGAAACTCAACGATCAAAAACCAATCTAGAATTAGAACAAGCATGCAAACAAGAACCAAAAGCAGAAAACAACTGTAGCGGCGTGGTTCTTGTAGCATAAAAACTTGGAAGAATTGATCTTTATTTCTTGTCTAAAATACTCTCATCAAAAGAGTACAAACCCTAAAACCAAGCTCAAAGCTTGATGCGCTCAGCTCTACTTGATGCCTTTCAACAGGAGACCCCCCACCTATTTAAAGCACCAACCCACAAGGAGTTCTGAATACGATTCCTATTCCCTAGAAGGAATCCGTATCCAACACAACTCTACTTGGCCCAACCTGGCCGAGTACAACTCTTACTGCAGCGTATGGCAACCCTACCATACTCACGTGACTAACACTTTGCACGCAGCGTATGGCCACCTGCCATACTCACGTGACTAACACTTTGCACGCGAATGACCTCTGCCATTCTCACGTGACTAACCATTCTTCATGTGCACCATTCCCTTAGCCCGAGCGTCCGCGCATGACATCCTTGACCACCAAGACCTCGGTTCCTCCTGAACCTAGTCCGAACCTCGGTTCCTCCATGAACCTAGTTAGGTCCGTCATCGACCACATTCGTCTTCGAGCAATACCTGCACATGAACAAACCACAAAACAAATCCGAGCACAAGTCCACGACTTGACTCAAGGTCAATCCATGCAACTACTCACATGAGCATTGCATAAAGTCCACTTCAAAAGAAGCATCATGAAATCATCACAAATTTCATAATCTCAAATTCAAATTATTTCAATTCTGCTCAAAACCCTAATCGAGCAAAAAGCCATTCACCTACACCAGATCGCCAAAAGCATGTGTATGGCGGACCAAAAATTTGATCCGTCATGCATGGGAAAAAGCGATCGCCAAAAGCATGTGTATGGCGGACCAAAATTTGGTCCGTCATGCATGGGAAAAACGAGTTCGCCAAAAGCATGTGTATGGCGGACCAAAAAATTTGGTCCGTCATGCATGGGAAAAACGCGATTTCTTGAACAAGCGTAAAAGCATCAAAATCACGTTTATGACAGACCAAAGACTTTGGTCCGTCATACATGCGAAACTCACTGTTTTTGGATGTTTGGTCTGGCGCAAATGCAAAGTCTCTGTTTTTGGATGTTTGAATGTTTGGCCCTTTATGCAAGCAATTTTGCAAGATTAAACCTAATCAATTTTTCAGCACATTATCAAGCCAATTTTTCATCACATGATCAAGCCAATTTTTCATCACATGATTCACAATCTCCCCCTTGATGAAAACATTGGCAACACCACTTTAGATTTGAACATTGGCATTCTCTGTTTTTAAAAGATTTTGAGATCCAAAGGATTAACACCAAAACACAGAACCTCCCCCTTGACAAAAAGGCAAAACAAAATCTCCCCCTGAGAATGAAAATGTGTGTGAATGTGCAATGTGTCCAGGAATTCCAAAATTCTCCAAACTTTTCCCAAAAAGCTCAAATTTCCAAAAAACTTTTTCCTTTTTTTTTGAACTTCTCAAATATTCCCAAAATATCTCCCCCTTTGACAATGGATTCATCAAGAGTACAAAAGAGAGAACAGGTTCAAAATTTTTCCTGTAGCAAAGATTTCACAAGGAGAAACAAGGGAGTGCCAAGATAGGAAAAGATGAGCTCATTCGATCATATAACCTTATATATCACATAATATGCAAAATACATGATCTTGAAGTGATTTTAACAAGTTAGGGAATGACATGCATCTCAACCTCAATTTAGTCAACTATAGCCAAGTACTAAGCAAGATCTTAGCAAAAAAAAGCAAGGCTTTAAAAAATTGAAGCAACTAACAACTTAGGGCGAGCAAGTAGTTTCAACTCCAATCTAGTAGACCAGTTTAATCTTTAAACAATAAGTTGCATGTGGCATGCTTGAAGCATACTTCTTTTATTTTCTAGGAGTGGCATGCTTGAAGCATACATCTTATCTTTGAGGGAATGGCATGCTTGAAGCATACATCTTATCTTTTTAGGGAAAGCACCCTGAAGCACATAACTTGAGGTTTTTGCTTTTAACAACCCTTTTATTGATTCCCTTTTCTTTTCATTTTTCTTTGATTATAAACATGCAAAAGTGATTAAAAGGTCTTATGAAAGAGTAAAGTTGAAACCACACTTGCTTCATAGCCCAAATTTGTCAAGAGGATTCAATATCAAGCCTAGAAGAGTAAGATATCACAGAGTATTTAGCTATAGGCAATCGGATCGAGGAATTCATAATGTCATTCTTAGTTCAAGTGGAACAATTTAGATTATCATATAATAGCACAATTACATAATATATAAAGAAATATGATAAAGTGAGCTCATTAAGTGAAAGAACTTGGCAAGGGAACTCCCCTCAAAACAAACCCATTGGATGAACAATCCCAAGTTCTCCCGAATAAAAGCAAAAGCGAGAAGAAGACAACGGTTTTGTGAAAATGTCTGCCAATTGATGTTCAGTATCCACATGATGAAGCACAATGTTGCCTTTTTCAACATGATCTCTAAGAAAGTGAAATCGATGTCAATGTGTTTTGTTCTAGAGTGTTGCACGCAGGGTTCTTAGCAATGCAAATTGCACTAGTGTTATCACACAAAGAGGAACACTATCCAAATTAACCCCATAATCTTTAAGTGTAGCTACTATCCAAAGAATTTGAGAACAACAACTAGCGGCGACCACATATTCAGATTCAGCGATTGATTGTGCAGAAGATTGCTTTCTAGATGACCATGCAATGAGAGAATTTCCCAAGAAGTGACATGAACCGAAGTGCTCTTCCTATCAATTCTACATCCTCCAAAATCAGCATCGAAAAAGATCTCAAACTAATGCATGAGGAAGCGAGAAAGCCAAATGCCAAAATCTTGAGTTCCATGAAGATACACGAAAATCCTTTTGACGGCTTGTCGATGTGAAGCACGTGGGAAGCTTGAAAAGCGAGCACACAAGCACCACGACAAATTGTATATCCGGCCTTGATGCGTTGAGGTACAAAAGTGAACCTATCATGCTTCTATATTCCTTTTGATCAACCGGCTCACCATCTTCATCGAGTCAAGTGCGCCAAGTGCTCTACATAGGTGTCATGATCGACTTCTTTGTTTTCCATCCCAAAACGATGTAGCAAGTCTCTTGTATATTTGCTTTGATGCACAAAAGTACCATCCTTCGTTTGCTTGATTTGAAATCCCAAAAAGTATGTCAACTCACCCATCATACTCATCTCAAACTCCTTCCTCATTGTTTACGAAAACTCGGACACTAAAACATGAGATGAACCACCAAAGATAATATCATCAACATAAATCTGAGCGAATAGTTGATCATTGCCTTGCTTGAGTAAAAGAGAGTTTTGTCAACCTTTCCCATTAAAAGCCCTTTTCAAGTAAAAGGTTTTTAGCCTATCATACCATGCTCTAGGGGCTTGTTTCAAACCATACAAAGCTTTTGTTAGTTTGAACACATGATTTGGAAACTTTGGATTTTCAAAACCAGGTGGTTGCTTGACATAAACCTCCTCATTTATGTAGCCATTAAGAAAAGCACTTTTCACATCCATTTGATACAATTTGAAACCTTTGGATGCAGCAAAAGCTAAAAGGATTCTAATGGCTTCAATTCTAGCAACAGGAGCAAAGGTTTCATCAAAATCTAAGCCTTCAATTTGAGTGTAACCTTGAGCAACCAATCTAGCCTTGTTTCTAACAACAACACCATCCTCACTTTGTTTATTTTTGAAAACCCATCTAGTTCCAATAACATTAAAATCTGGAGGTGGTGAGACAAGTTTCCAAACTTTATTTAGTTCAAAATTCTCTAATTCTTCATGCATGGCATTGATCCAAGATTAATCGGATAATGCATGAGATATATCTTTGGAGTTCAAAAGAAGCAACTAAAGCGAGAATGAGTATGAGTGTCGAATGAATAAACCTGGATCGAGTGACTCTCTCATTTAGGTCTCCAATCATTTGTTCAGATGGATGCATTTTACGAATGTGCAAGGGAGCATTGGCTTTTGAGACTTCTCCTTCTCCTTCTTCATTTTCAGCATGTACAGATGATGTTGTAGCTTGAGGATGGTTAGTGTAGGTGATGTAGTAGTAGGTGCCAAAGGTGCTCTGACTTGTTGTGCATTAGAAAGAGTCAAGACCTCATCTTCAACATCATCATTATCTTCAAAGATTTTCTCCCCCTGAACATATGCTTTGCACTGCATTGCTTGGACTAGTGCCTGGACTAGCCTCATCAAAAGTAACTTCACAAGTTTCCACAATTTTGTTAGTCTCCAAAACAAGCACCACGATAGCCACAGTATGAGCAGGATATCCAAGAAAAATGCCATCAGTTGATCTAGCTTCAAATTTATCAAGATTTCCAGATTTCAAGACAAAACATTTGCATCCAAAAACTCGAAAGTGAGAAACAGAAGGTCTATGTCCAAACCGAAGCTCATATGGAGTCTTACTCAATTTTGATCTCAGAAACACACGGTTTGAAACATAACAAGCAGTTGAAATCACTTCAGCCCAAAAATTTCGAGGAGAGTGATGCTCATCTAGCATAGTTCTAGCCATTTCAACTAACGTTCTATTTTTCCTTTCAACTACACCATTTTGTTGAGGCACTCTAGGAGATGAAAATTGATGATCAATTCCTTTTTCAGCACAAAAGAGATCAAAGGAAGCATTTTTGAATTCAGTTCCATTATCACTTCTAATAGCTTTGAGAGCTCCTGGAAGGTCAACAGAAAGCCTAAGAACAAGACTTCTAAAATGACTAAAAGCTTCATCCTTAGATGCCATAAAGTATACCCAAGAGTATCTAGAAAAATCATCAACAATCACAAGCACATACCATTTGCCTCCAAAGGATTGGACTCGAGATGGTCCAACTGTATCAAGATGTAGAAGCTGTCCTGGAGCGTTTGTCATCACTATGGTAAGAGGTGGATGTGAACCTGCAATCATCTTACCATGTCTACAAGAAGAACATACTAGATTGCTATCACCCTTAAGCTTAGGCAAGCCACGTATAAGATCTAAACCACTTACACGAGTAAGATGATCAAAACCAACATGACCAAGTCTACGATGCCAAAAGAATAAATCTTTAGAAACATTGGCAATTAGACACCTATGCTTAGAAGAAGGTGATGCATCAAAATCAGCTTTAAAGACTCTTCCAAAACGAGAAATTTTGAACACAAGATCACCTGAAGCATCTAGCACTTTGCATTCATTTTTCTTAAAGCTTATCTCAAGATCTTCATCAAGCATTTGAGAGACAGAAAGCAAGTTATATTTCAAGTTTTCAACAAGAGCCACATCCTTGAACATAAACTTGTCACTTACCTTTACTGTACCTTTTGCCACAACAAAAGAGGAAGAAGCATCTCCAAAAGTAACACTTTCAGCACGAGATGCACGAGTGAGGGAGGAGAACCAATTCTTATCACCGGACATGTGGCGTGAGCATCCGGAATCCACTAGCCATATGTTCTCCTTCCTCGCGCGAGAAGCCTACATAGCAACAAAACATGTCGAGGTCTCAGTACCGGGGTTAGGAATGAGATTTTTGGGAATCCAAAGATCTTGAGACACACGACGCCTTTGTGATAGGCACAACACGAGAATTTTTATGCACAAAATCAGATTTGCCTTTTCCCATGTTTCTAGGAACAGAAGGTGTTTTCATCACTCTAGGCGCATAAAAATGTGCTTTGCTGAAATTTGACCTAGCCTTAGTTCTTTCCTTCTTTTGCTGTTTGGCTAGTTTAAAGCAAAAATCTACTAAGTGTCCATCTCTACCACAATGAGTGCAAGTGTACTTGACATGATGTTTAGCTTTAACAGTAAAAGCACATTTTGCATTCATCATAGTAGAAGATAAAAAATCAGCAGATTGAAAAGCAATTTTCTTAGGCTCATTAGATAACTCAATTTTGCAAGGAGCCTGAACAACGATCTGAGGTTTAGTTTCATATGTGGCATAAGGATCAAAACCTAAACCTCTCTTGTTTGTGCTAACCTTAGATTGATCCAAAATCATGTTCAACTTCTTCTTGCCATTAGTGAAACGTTCCAAAGAATTTTGCAAGTAATCAACTTTCTTAGCAAGAGTTAAACAATTATTGCAGGGAACATCTACTTTTCCTTTTTGCTTGCGACAAGTTGAGCATGAGAGAATTTCATGTGAAAGCAAATTATCGATTAATTGAGAAACCCTAGCATTTGCATCTTTCAATTTTAATTCAAGAGTTGAGCATTTAGAACAAGAAGTTGAACTATGCAAATCATCGATTGGAACAGCTAGCATGTACAACATGTTTCTCATTTTCTCATTTAGATGCAACAAAAGAGCATGTTCTTTCCTAAGCAAGGTGAGCTCATTGTAAATTAAGTCACATGATTTGCAAGTCTCATCACTAGGAATCAAAGTCTTAAGTCTAGCACTTTCAGCATTCAATGATTCACTAATGAAATCAGGTTTCTTCATTTGCTTAGCACGTTTGTCAAGCAATTTTCCAAGACGAGCAACAAGAATAGCTAATTCATCATAAGAGGATCTACCTCATTGAAGTCATTTGTCGTGGTCGCCCTCGGTGAAGCTATCCTTGCCGCTTGCCATGAGACATAATCCTATCAAATCATGCTTGCTTGGAGTTGCATCATCTTCGCTGCTCTCCGAGTCCACATCGCTCAAATTGACTTGTTCAAGAGCGGAAAGAACTCAGTGAACCACCTTGCGGTTGATGAAGCTCTTCTTCTTCCTATCATTTGACGAGAACCTTTTCTTCTCATTCCTTCGCCGTTGTCCTTCTCCTCCTTTGATGTTTTTCCTGCAAGCTTAGGACAATTTGTGCGAATATGGTTGAGGTCACCACACTCATAGCATCTTGGAGGACCACCTCTCTTTCTCATTCTCATATTCTGCAAAGCTTTGTTAAAGCGAGAAGAGAGTAGTGCCAGATCTTCTTCAGGAAACTCTTCAAGTTGCTCATCTGTTAAAGAAGACATGGAAGACAAGGCAAAGCTAGAAGAAGAATTTGCATTTGACATGTTAGGGTTAGAGATCAAAGCAATTGATTTAATGTTACCCTTCCTGGCAAGAATATCCAACTCATGAGTTTTCAACTTAGAGTAAAGAACATCTAATGTGAGTGTGCTCATGGTAGTAGATTCTTGTATGGATGTTACTTTCATCTCCCACACTGACATGTCCAAAGCACTAAGCAATTGTCGAGCATTTTCAGCATCAGTGTAGCTAACTCCAACAGCACGTAGATTGCTAAGAATTTTATTGAAACGTGCAAAGAAGTCATCTACAAATTCACTAGGTTTCATCTCAAAACGCATGTATTCTTTTTTGTAAATATCTTGGCGAACCTCTTTAACAGTGTTAGAACCCTCATGGTAATCACAAAGAGATTTCCATACCTCATATGCGGATCGAAGATGAACCACACGATCAAAGTCATTTGCGTCCCAAGCCTTGGATGATCAAGTTGCGCGCCTTGCTATTTGCTTCAACATGTGTGCGATTGGTGTCGTTGGCGTTGTCGTTTGCGAGGAACTTCATATGGCTTGTAGACCTTCTCCCAAATTGTGAAGCCCTGTGCTTGGATGAATGCCTCCATATTGGCCTTCCAAAATTGAAAATCAACACCATCGAACACACATGGTTTTGTCGAATAACGATCCATTGATCTAATCACCGGTTAAGATAGATTAGAGAAACCTTGCTCTGATACCACTTGTAGGATCGAAGTATACGAATATAGCAATCAGAGGGGGGGTGAATGATTGTGCAGAAGCTAAAACCAAATTCTTGATCTATTAAAAGTTCACCCCAAAACAGAACCAAATAATTGCCTCGTTTTCGACAAAAACAAAATGATAGAGGTTCGGTAAAACGCAAATTCCCGGAGATCCAACCGTTAGATTGATCTGAAATTTGGACACAAGAAACTAAATTCCAATATGAATCGAACCCAAAAAGAATCAGCTCGATCGGACTAACGGATCAAAAGTTATGAGCTTCGCAAGCTTGCTGTTTCAGAACTTGACGAGAATCAATCTAATCAAAACTTCAAGATTAAACAAGATCTTCAAAAGATTAATCAACTAGACTTTGAGAAACTCTAAATCAATACCCTAGAACGGTTTTTGATAGATCAAATCAAGATGAAACTCAACGATCAAAAACCAATCTAGAATTAGAACAAGCATGCAAACAAGAACCAAAACAGAAAACACTGTAGCGACGTGGTTACTGTAGCACGCAAAAAAACTTGGAAGAATTGATCTTTATTTCTTGTCTAAAATACTCTCATCAAAAGAGTACAAACCCTAAAACCAAGCTCAAAGCTTGATGCGCTCAGCTCTACTTGATGCCTTTCAACAGGAGACCCCCCACCTATTTAAAGCACCAACCCACAAGGAGTTCTGAATACGATTCCTATTCCCTAGAAGGAATCCGTATCCAACACAACTCTACTTGGCCCAACCTGGCCGAGTACAACTCTTGCACGCGTATGGCAACCCTACCATACTCACGTGACTAACACTTTGCACGCGAATGACCTCCTGCCATTCTCACGTGACTAACCATTCTTCATGTGCACCATTCCCTTAGCCCGAACGTCCCGCATGACATCCTTGACCACCAAGACCTCAGTTCCTCCTGAACCTAGTCCCGAACCTCAGTTCCTCCATGAACCTAGTTCCGGTCCCGTCATCGACCACATTCGTCTTCGAGCAATACCTGCACATGAACAAACCACAAAACAAATCCGAGCACAAGTCCACGACTTGACTCAAGGTCAATCCATGCAACTACTCACATGAGCATTGCATAAAGTCCACTTCAAAAGAAGCATCATGAAATCATCACAAATTTCATAATCTCAAATTCAAATTATTTCAATTCTGCTCAAAACCCTAATCGAGCAAAAAGCCATTCACGCCGGACAGATCGCCAAAAGCATGTGTATGGCGGACCAAAAATTTGGTCCGTCATGCATGGGAAAAACGAGATCGCCAAAAAGCATGTGTATGGCAGACCAAAAAATTTGGTCCGTCATGCATGGGAAAAAACGAGTTCGCCAAAAAGCATGTGTATGGCGGACCAAAAAATTTGGTCCGTCATGCATGGGAAAAACGCGATTTCTTGAACAAGCGTAAAAGCATCAAAATCACGTTTATGACAGACCAAAGACTTTGGTCCGTCATACATGCGAAACTCACTGTTTTTTAGATGTTTGGTCTGGCGCAAATGCAAAGTCTCTGTTTTTGGATGTTTGAATGTTTGGCCCTTTATGCAAGCAATTTTGCAAGATTAAACCTAATCAATTTTTCAGCACATTATCAAGCCAATTTTTCATCACATGATCAAGCCAATTTTTCATCACATGATTCACAGATAGTGACGCCATATCTTCAAGGCATGCACTACGGCAGCTAGCTCTAGGTCATGCGTCGGATAATTCTCCTCATGCGGCCTCAACTGCCTTGATGCATATGCAACAACTTTTCTGTTCTGCATCAGCACACATCCAAGTCCTTGACGCGATGCATCACAATAGATATCAAAGCTTTGATTAACATCCGGTAGAACTAACACCGGTGCTGATGTCAATCGCTTCTTCAGCTCCTGAAAACCTTTCTCACATTCTGACGTCCATGCAAACTTCTTCTCCTTTTTCAGCAATTGCGTAAGAGGTTTCGCAATTGTCGAAAAGCCTTCAATGAAACGGCGATAGTATCCTGCCATTCCAAGGAAACTCCGGATCTGGGTCACAGTCTTCGGCTGCTCCCAATGTAACACAGCTTCTACCTTGCTTGGATCCACGGCGACTCCTTCTGCGGTCATTACATGTCCGAGGAACTCCACCTTGTCCTTCCAAAAATCACACTTGCTGAACTTGGCGAAGAGTTGCTGTTCCCTCAGCTTTTCCAAAACTCGCCTCAAGTGTTCGGCATGTTCATCCTCTGTCTTGGAGTAGATTAGGATATCATCTATGAACACAACAACAAACTTGTCCAAATATTCCATGAACACCTTATTCATCATATTCATGAAATATGCTGGCGCATTCGTCAGACCAAAGGACATAACTGTAAACTCGTAATGTCCATATCTTGACGAGAATGCGGTCTTCGGAATATCCTCTGATCTGATCTTCAACTGATGGTATCCCGATCTTAGATCAATCTTGGAGAAGACTCCGGCTCCTCTTAGCTGGTCAAACAAATCATCGATCCTGGGTAGCGGGTACTTATTTTTCACGGTGACTTCATTGAGTGCACGGTAGTCAATGCACATCCTGAAACTCCCGTCCTTCTTCTTGACAAACAACACTGGCGCTCCCCACGGCGACGAACTCGGTCTGATAAATCCTTTCTCCATTAGCTCTTCAAGTTGTTTCTTCATCTCTACCAATTCCTCGGTGGACATCCGATAAGGTCTCTTTGCTATCGGTGCTGTACCAGGTACAAGCTCTATCACAAACTCTATGTCCCTGTCTGGCGGCATACCGGGTAGATCTTCAGGAAAAACATCTGAGTACTCATTCACTACTGAGACCTCCTCTATGCTGATTGCCTTGGTACTGTTAACCATCAACTGTCCATCTCTAACGGCAGTAGCTTGAAATTCCACTTTCTTTCCACACGGGCTCTCAACTGAGATAGTCCTTCGTCCACAATCCAATACGGCCTTGTGCTTGGATAACCAATCCATTCCCAAAATGACGTCTAAGGTCTGGGTCTCCAAAATAATAAGGTTCGCAGGAACTCTATTCCATCTATTAGTATTCTCACCCCGGAACATCCTACTTTCGTTCGGAGTTCGGAACCAGGGGTTTGAACTAAAAGCATGCACTTAAGTCTTGCAATCCCCAAATCATTTTTAGCAGCAAAGCCTTGTGAAACAAACGAATGCGAAGCTCCAGAATCAAACAAAATCGCCGCAGTAATCGAAGTTAACAAGTAACTTACCCAAGACGACGTCCGTAGCATTCTCGCAGTGCATCCGCGGTGACATGGTTGACTCGGCCTCTCACCACATGCAGGATGTGGCTCCTGGTCGGGCGTCCTAGCCGGTGTGGATCCCAGGTTGAAGCGAATCGGGTCACTCTCGCCTGTCTTCTTTGGGCAATCATGGCAAAGTGTCCGGCTCGTTGCGCTTGTAGCGGCGTCTCACTGCCCCTTGTTGACTGCCGGCGGTGGTCTGGTTGGTGCTGGGGTCTGATAGTTCTGATTGACGGGTCTTGGTGCTGGTGACGGGGTCCTTGTTGCATTCTGTGGCTGGAATCTGAAAAATTGATTTGGTGCAACTCTCAGGCGCTGTTGCATCATGCGCTTCCTGTTCTCATCCAGTTCCTTGCGCTTGTCCTCAAGAATAAGCGCCTTATTCACCAACTCTTGGAAATCTGGAAAGGTGTGGGTGATCAGCCCCACCTGTAGTCCTGAGTTAAGTCCCTTCATGAAACGAGACTGCGGCTTTATCTGTCGCTACATCCTCAAAGCGTAGCGAGCAAGCCGTGTGAACTTGTTCAGTAGTCGGCCACCGGCTGATTACCTTGCTTCAGTTGCTCAACTCCTCCTTCTTAAGATCCATGATTCCTTCAGGCCACGTGATACCGACGGAATGCACCGTGAACTCTTCACTATTGATTTCCTGAGTGTTCTCTTTCGTGGCACAGAAGTTCTCCCACCATTCAATGTTGTTCCTTCCAACTGATGAGAAGCGTAGAGTACCTTCTCATTTCCCATGCATTGAGCAATGTGTAGCTTCCTCTCAATTGACCTTAACCAGTCTCGGCCTCCAACGGATTGGCATTCCCAGAAAAAGTGGGTGGATGGGTCCTCATGAACTCTGACAGTCTTGTATTCTGGCGTTGTCCCTGATTGACTTGATTAGCGGTGGCCTGAGCAGTGACATGTTGCATCTGTTGCATCATAGCATGCATCAACTGAGTCGAGCAAATGAGAAAAGCTCCAAAATTCTGCATATCCAGTGGCGGTGCTGGTGCTCCATTATTGGGGTTTTCTGCTGGGCGAGAACCACTTCCATTGCCTCCAAAGTTTCCGCGGGTGTTCACCATCTGTCGATTTGCTCTAGGTTTTAGAGATGAGAGGGGAACAAGAATAGACAAGTAATATGGAACTTATGCGGGGCGAAAGGTGTAGCTTTAAGGTCCAACTTTATTAATGATATCAATAACTTGGTATGGTTGCTTACAATGCCTAAAGGCCTTGCAACACATACTGCACACTCAGCAAGCAATGAAAATCCAAATCGAACTAACACTGGAGTCTAATGCCTAAAGGGTGACTCTTTATTCTATGACGCGACTCGGCGAAGGAGTCTCACTATAGAACCTACGCTCACTCATCGAGAAAACCTCCACGGCCTGGGTACGGATGCTGCGGCATAGGCGCGAAACGATTGCCATGTCCAAAGAATCGTGTCATCTGTGGTAGTCGGAAGCGATGGCCTCCTCAAGCTCTCGCTCCTCCGGTCTGCTCGTGCATCTCGAGCATTGGCTCGCTGCAGTGCGTACAATGCCGTCTCTAACTCTCCAATCCTTTGCGTAAGGTGTAACACATACTCTAGAGCTTCCCGCCATCTGTTCTTCTCTGTCGTGATCTCCTTACGGGCCTTCTGTAGCTCCTTGCTTGTATCATCGAGTACATCCTCCTGGGCGACAACAAGTCGTGCCAACTGTGTGACCATGGCATCCTCATCCTGAATCGCCTTCGGGTCAAGAAGGTTATTGCTGCGCGGGTGATAACGGAACACCGTGCTCTCCAACTCTCTGGCGTAGATACGGGTAATGTGTCGCATCGCTCGTCATGACACTTCCTGGATACCCATCTGCATTGTAGACCTCCTGGCAGTGCAGTGTATCGGGCGATTGCCTGGGCCTTTCTTCCTAGCAGGTACCACAATCTTCACGTCACAAGCCTTGATCAATCCTGCTTGTCTGATCACTTCCACTTGGTATTGCGGCTTCTCAAAATCTCCGAGAGTCTGAGCATACGCCAAAGTTCCGCGGCGTGACCAACCTCCAGATCGACGTAGTTGAACTCTCCCTCCATCTGTCACAAGAGTGCTCACGTAAGAACTCGAAATTTTTAAATCGTGACAAGGTAAGGCAAAAAAATTCAGCAAGAGGCAAGAAAAGAGAGAAGGGGATAAGTCGAGATGTCATTTCTTATCTTGACAAACTTTTAGCCTTTAGAAAATAGGTTTTAACCTCTCTACGACCATTCTAGCTAAGGTTGAGCCTACGGTCAATATGGCTCTGATACCACCTCTGTCGGGACCCGAATCTGCAAATCCGGACCCTCTGTGTATTCAGCACTAGTCCAGGAACGCGCTAGTGCACACAGTCTTAACATCGGTAAATATCACAATCATACCACTCGATACTAATAAAGTACTTTAATTAAATAGTCAAACTGGTTACTCGACCTTATGGTCAAGTTACAAATATACGCCACGCAGGGCGAAACTTATTAAGAGAGAAATAGTAGCAGCGGAAAAGTAAGATAACATCGTGGCGCCATCCAGTATACCACAGGCAACTGACTGGGCTCGCTCCCTAAGTAGACGGTTCCTCTTGGAGCTCCTCCTCCAAAGCTGGTGTAGTCTCCTCTTCAACTGGTGTTGTATTGTGGCAAGGGTGAGTACTTGGTACTCAGCAAGTTATGCACAGAATGCAGCTAATATACTACATGCATGGCTTAATACAAAGGAATAGCTCAGGGTATATTTGCAATAAAACAGCATTTGACAAGTAGCATAAGTAGATTCGAAAGCAGTAGTAACAAGTAAAGCATAGATAACTTTTCAAGGAGTTTAGTAAACATCTTTCCCATCCTAGTCCACATTTCCATTAACGTCATTTGTAAACCAAACCCAACCTTTCAAGTCCAAGTTATTTTTCATGAAAGTCTAACCCTTGACTGTAATTCCCGAGCGAGGTCCCACAGGTACGTTATTAGCAACTTAATCAACTAGGTCCGTCCCATTACAGACATGTGGTTGCACGTTAGACCCAGTTCAAAGGCTTGCAAGGTGAAGTCCTTAGGGTGACCAGGGCAAGACTACCCGAAGAACCAAACCAACATTCCCAATGCCACAACTGGCCCACCTGATTATTCCTGCCACATGCCCTGGTCGAAAAACTATTTATCAAACCCAGTTGATTACCATGCACCACGTGCCATCAACATCACATGATACCTTTCCAAAACAGGTTCAATATATCATTAAGTCAATATTAACATTTGATTGTCCAAAATCATGTCATGAGCACGTAGCAGGTCTAAGCAGTAAACTACAACGGTCTAAAATCCCATGTTGGCAATTTATTAATGTCCAACTAGTAAACCACAACTAGGGTGACAAGGGGTCATGGCACATACTTAAGTAATCAAGGTGTCATACAACAATTTGGCATTTATCTAATTCCCCATATTTAAATAAAGTATTTTCTAATTGAACTAGCATGCAATAGGTTAAATCAAAATAATTTTCAAAATAGGATCAACATGGTCAAAGCACAACTTGCCTTCAAAAAGTACTTGTTCTTGGTCTTTAGTTGGATCCTGAGTCAATACTTCTCATTCGAATCCTTCCGGCACTTCAACGTCTACTCGTAAAGCGTGCAAATAGCAACCAATGAATAAAACAGTAGACAAAAACATCCAAACATCCAAATAAAGTCCATAAACAGAGAGAGCATAATTTTATGAATTTTTAGAAACTGGAATCGTCAAATTCGGAGTTAAAATGCAAAAGTTATAGCATTTTGAAGTTTAAATAATCAATTAAATAATTTTGCAGAGAAAAAATTTAGTCCAAAAATTAAATAAAATTCATCATTAGGTAGATCTCAATTTTATACAAATTTAGAAATTTGAATCACTCAAATCGGAGTTGAAACGCAAAAGTTATAAGCGTTTGAAGTTTGAATCAAAATCTGAAATCATTATTTCGAATTAATAAATCATTTTCTTTTTCGAAAATTAATTATTGCGTCAGCGAGTACACGTGGCAGCCTCTGATTGGTCTGCTGACGTCAGCCGGTCCATGGACTCGGTCCACGCTCGGCTCGGGTCTACCGTGGACTCGATCCACGACTCCACGTGTCGCTGACAGGTGGGTCCACTCTGGTGACGCCATCGCGGCGTCGGCCGGGCTCACCACGATCGGCCAGGTGGGACCCTGCGACGTCATTCTTGGCGTCGGCGCTTGCTGGGACGACCGGCCCGACATGCGGGCCCGCCATGACGTCAGTGTGACGTCATTGTGCAGGGTGGCTGGGCCGCTGACATGCGGGCCCCGCGTGTCAGCGTCCCAGCCACCCTGCACCATGACGTGACATGCGGGCCCCGCGTGTCGGGCCACACACGCACGCTGCGGACGGCGCCGACCGCGCGGCGCCACTTTCCCGACGCTGGCGCAATCTCTCGCCGTTGATTTGAAAATCAACGGCCCAGATTAGATCTGGCTCTCACGCGTTTGGGTTAACGCGTTTGATCTGGACCGTTGGATCTAGATCCAACGGTCGAGATTGGATCTGGGATTTTGGACGGAATCTCACTGTGAGATGACGTGGCGCAATCTGGGACGTTGGATCTGGATCGGACGGCGGAGCGAGCTCGGGGTCCGGCGATGGCTTGCGGAGGCGCTGGCTTGCCGGGATTGGGGACGACGACCACGGCAACGGCGCTTCGGGCGTGCTCCGGCGAGGTGAGAGGTCCCTTCCGACGCGGCTTGACCTCCTGTTCGGATCTGACCTCAACGGCGGCGGAGAACGACGGAGACGGCGGCAATCGGCGAAAAACTACGGCGGAACGCTACGGCAACTTCGGCGAGCGATTGCGGCTAGACGGCGGCGGCTCAGGCAACGTTGTCTAGGGCTACGGGTGCGCACAGAAGTCGGCGTAACGGCACGGGTGGCGGCGCATTAAATAGGGCCCTCGGCGTCCGTGAAACGCACGGAAACCGAGGTCCACTCCGTTGCGGCGCGAGTCCGCTTGCCTCTGATTGGGTGATGGCGTCGCGACACCGCTGGATCGAGATCCAACGGTGCGCGAAGTTTGGGTTCGGTCGGACTCGACGAGCCGGGCGCTCGGCCGGACTCGGGCTCGGTGGCGTGGCTCAATCGTGGCCGTTGGATCTTGATCCAACGGCCACACGCGTTTGGGTTCTACGAGCGGGTTCGGCCGACCAACCGGGCGCGAGTCGAACTCGAGTCCGACTCGGACTCGGTCCTGGATGATGAACAAGAAACCCACTCGCATTTAAATAATCCAATTAAATTCACGTAAATTCAATTAAATCATTAAAAATAGCAAAAGACTCGTAAAAATTCCGAAAAATTCTGGAAAATATTTTGGAACATTTTGGACTCAAATAAAATATTTCCAACAAAATTTTATTTGCAAAGTTTAATTCTTTAATTATTTCAAAATGGAATAAATTCAAATAAATTCCAAATAATTCCAAATAAATTCCGTAAAATTCCAAAATTCACCAAAGTGCCAAATCACACAATAATTTAAGAAAAGCAAAATTTTGGGGTGTTACAAACCTCCCCTTAATAGAATCTCGTCCCTAGATTCAGGGCTTACTACTGCAATAGGTTTGGAAACTCTTTCTTCAAATCCTCTTCGCTCCCAAGTTGCTTCGCTCTCTGCATGGTTGCTCCAATCGAACTCTACAGAAGCGGGTTGACTTATTTCTAGTCTCTCGATCCATAGTGTCCAAAATCTTCACGGGATGCTCCTTGTAAGTCAGATCCTCTCGCAGCTCAATTGACTCTAGCGGTGTCTGTTCCTCAGGGACTCGGAGACACTTCTTCAACTGGGATACGTGGAACACGTCATGTACTCCTGTCAACGACTGCGGTAACTCCAGTTGGTAAGCAACTTCGCCTCTGCGGCTCAAAATCTTAAATGGTCCAACATAACGGGGTGCAAGCTTCCCTTTAGCATGGAACCTCTTAACTCCCCTAGAGGCGTAACTCTGAGGTATACAAAGTCTTCGGGTTCAAAACTCAAATCCCGGCGACGATTGTCAGCATAACTCTTCTGTCGTGATTGGGCTATCTTCAATCTTTCCCTGATCATGGCAATCTGTTCTTCAGCTTCTTGAAGAATATCTGGCCCAAAGACACGGCGTTCACCTGTCTCATTCCAGTTCAATGTTATCCGACAGGGTCGACCATACAGTGCCTCAAAAGGTGACATCTGTAAACTAGCCTGGTAACTATTATTGTAACTGAACTCCGCATACGGCAGACTCTTATCCCAAGAGGTAGCATAAGCCAATGCACACGCTCTTAACATATCTTCCAGAATCTGATTGACTCTTTCAGTCTGGCCATCTGTCTGTGGATGATAAGTCATCAAGTTCAAACGGGTTCCCATGGCTTCATGTAGCTTATTCCAAAACCTCGAGGTAAACTGGGTACCTCTATCCGACACGATCTTCTTTGGCACTCCGTGCAAACAGACGATCCTGGTCATATACAACTCTGCTAACTTATCCCCCGAGTAAGTGGTCTTCACGGGGATAAAATGGGCTACTTTGGTCAAGCGATCCACTATAACCCATATGGAGTCATAACCTCCTTGAGTCTTAGGCAAACCGGTAATGAAATCCATTCCGATTTCCTCCCACTTCCACTCAGGTATTTTCAATGCCGCAACAATCCTGCTGGTCTCTGATGCATTGCCTTGACTCTCTGGCATACATCGCACAATGCAACATGCTCAGCAACTTCACGCTTCATGCTCGGCCACCAGAATCTTTCCTTCAAATCCTGATACATCTTGGCGCTTCCAGGATGAATTGAATACTTGGAGTCATGGGCTTCTTCTAAAATCAACTGCTTCAGCTCCTTTTTGTTCGGCACACAAATGTGATCCTTCATCCATAACGTGCCTTGCTCATCCAAATTGAAGTCCTCCGCCTTGCCTTCCTGTCGGGACCCGAATCTGCAAATCCGGACCCTCTGTGTATTCTGCACTAGTCCAGGATCATGCTAGTGCACACAGTAATAACAGGGATGAAGTACCACAATCATACACAGCGGAAATAATTAATAAAGTACTTCAAATATTAAATAAACTGGTT
This sequence comes from Rhipidocladum racemiflorum, assembly GCA_036346355.1. Lineage (NCBI taxonomy): Eukaryota > Viridiplantae > Streptophyta > Magnoliopsida > Poales > Poaceae > Rhipidocladum > Rhipidocladum racemiflorum. The sequence goes on along the minus strand of CM070589.1, from coordinate 25,228,734 downwards.
ACAAGACCTTAAGGTCACCTTACAAATAGTCTGCCACGCAGGGCTTACAACAACAAAAGAGAATAAACCGCAGCGGAATGAAGAACACCGGTGAATCCCATCAATACGCCACAGGCAATCGATGTGGTTCGACTCCTAGATAATCGCCTTCTCACGGAACTTCTTCTTCTTCGACGTTGTAGACTTCTACTCACTGGTGATTTGTTTGTTGCAAGGGGTGAGTACATAAAGCACTCAGCAAGTCATGCACAGAATGCAAGTCTAATAACTATATGCATGGCTTATTCCAAAAGACAGGCTGAATGGTTATTTTGCAGAAAAGCAACATTTTGCCTCTGTCAAATAATCTTAATAGATTCAAAAGCAGAAATACCATATTATATAATAAGTTATCAATCTCTTTTCAAACCATTTGGCACAAAGCCCTAAATCACTTTAGCAATTATCTCTGGCATGCAGCCACCCATTCCCACATTTTGTTTTGGAAAATCTATCCCTTGACTGTAATCCCCGAGCTTTGTCTAGTACCATGGACTCGGCTATTCGAATAGTTTTGACACACTCTGCAGAGGTTGTACACTTTACCCACATGATACAGTCGCACACCACAAAGGCGATTGACCATAACGGTTTTTTCGTAAACTTCCGTCTACACCTATGACCTCGCCAGATTGCCTTCACTATCACTTCCCCACGAAGGATCGAAGTGTAGGACCGACAATCACCGCTGGATAGGGTACCAAGCCGTAGCACAAGTATCGCTCCCGCACGCTACCCGGTGTAATCGCCACCCTGAGGTATCAAAGGTAAGACTTCAGAATCCTACTAAACTAAGACCGTCCCACTCCAGCCATGTGGTTGCACGAAAGGCCTAGTTCAAAGGCTTGCAAGGTGAAGTCCTTAACTGTCCAGGGCAAGACATCCTTCTCTCAAGTTTTGGCACAAAGCCCTCACATCACTCATCTCATTGCCATGAAGGCCCACCTGGCACGAAGCCACCTTGCCACTTGCCCCAGTCTAAATCTTTTCCCATCCTAGTTCAACTTATTGTGCAACACATGCCAACAAGATTATCAGTTACCATGTAGAACCACAAAGGTACCTACATTTCACATCATCACGTGACAAGATCACACTTAACTTCCAAAATCATTCCATTTGTCATTAGTCAATATTATTTTGCTATTTGAAATATATTTCACGCAAGCATAGCTAAGCCACTATTCACGGTCTAGCCTCCCGTGTTGGCACAATCATATCATCCAACTATTTTAACCCAACTTAAGGTGACAATGGAATATATGGCATACGAATTTAAATCTTCAAGGGTGGAATTAACAATTAGGTTTATTAACTATTTTACCCAAATTAATTTAAATCCATTTTAATCAACATAGCATGCATAATTTAAATAAAAATACATTTCAAAATTTAGGAGCAACATGGTCAAAGCACAACTTGCCTTCGAAAAGCTGATGATCATGATCTAAGACTTGATCTTAAGCTTGGTCTTCAACTTCCGCACCTTCGCACAGTTCAACGTCTACGCGTAATAGATATACAAATAAACACACAAAAACAACGAATAAACACACATGCAGAAAAATACTACAAATCAAACTAGCTCGTAACTTTCATAAAAATTTCTAGATAATTATTCTAGCATTTTCTAAGATTTATAAAATTTATTTCGGAATTTTTGGACGTATAGTTTAAGATCTACGAACTTCGTAAGTTCGGACTTTCCGTGAATAATTTAACAAAGATAGATTTGATTATAAAATTTCATAAAAATTACTGTAGAAAGGTATTAATTTCTAATAATTAACAAAATTTGTTGCAAGCGATTCTGCACTTAAAACGAATTTGTAGCGAAAAGACAAATTTCACAAATACCTAAAATTAACACATGTAATTCACTTTTCCTAGTTTGCATGGCAATCGTTTCGCTTGACTTGGAAATTCATGCACGCACTGGTTCGGTGAATACACCCTACTAAAAATGAATATATATATATATATATATGCATACATACGTATATATACACGTATACAAATATATGGAAAGTTATACTAGCGATTCGGTCGAACATATCTCAAGGCAAGTATCAACCAAAAATAACCGCAGTACACACATATACATATATATACACTGTATACTAACCGAATATAACCGCAGGTACACATATATATGTACAACACAGTGTGTATATATATATATGTATACATGCTACGACTAATATAGAAATATGCATGCGCCAAATTTTACCTAGCGAGTATTTTATATACATGTATATATATGTCTGTTCAACTATACCTATGTATACATATATACCTACGCGAATATATAAACGAGATAAAAATAGGAACAGAGCGCGCGCAAGAGAGATGAGGGACTACCGGTCGGTGGCGGCAGTAGTGCAGACCGTCGACGCAAGAGAAGGCGTCCAAGAAAGTGCACCGGCGACGACGGCGTCAACGGCGGTAGCGACGGCATGCGACGACGAGACAAAGAATAAGCGATGACGATTTAGACTACGGCGACGACGAGGGAAGCACGGGTCACCGGCCGAGCAATGGCGATTAGACGATAGTTTGCCGCCGAAGTCGGGCAACGGCATGGCGACGCGACGGCGGCGTTCTAACGACGCTGGCGACGGGACGGCGACACGGCGCCGACCACACGCGATAGGCGGCGATGATGACGACGACAGCGACGTAACCGGCGGCGACGACGACGGCGGCGTAAGAGACGGCAGCGCAAGAGGCGTCGACGGCATCAAGTTCGGAAATGACAGGAAGTTTACTCGTTGCAAGAGATGGAAGGGCTACTAGTTCATGTGTTGCCTGGAAATTGAAAGATGTATGTGTGTTGCTAGTAGTGCAGACACCTACATGCGTTGCTTTAATGGAGGAAACGGCTGGAGTACAAGACAGAGAAAAAGGAAACGCCAAGAAACTAGCAACGACAGAACTAATGGAGAAGCGGCCGAAACGAAAAAACTTCATGCGTGCATGTAGGGAAAACTACCGAAAGCTAATTGTCCAGAGAATGTAACTTCATGGCTTCGCATGCAGTATGGTACACGATACGTGACTACATGAGGTACATATACATATATATGCATGCTAGAACAAAACACGTTTAGAATAAAATAGCGTAAAGGTGCTAAAAATCTGGAAAATTCCTCTAAAATACTAGGAACTATTTGGAACTTAACAAAGTTGGTTTCACGATTTTTCCACGCGTGGATTTTTCGTAAAAATTCTTTTCGTGAATCAGACACTTGTACCGATTTTTATAAAATCAACGACTTACGTTATAACATATTTTTTGAAAATCTTTGAAGCGAACACTCTCGTCTACTAATTATCTTAATTATCAACAAAATTTTGGATTTTATGCTTATGCGAAAATGCGTGACATTTATTTAATGTGATTAGTTCAATAGACTTCCATCCGAATTAACAGCGAGGACTTTAAATAATTTCTGAAAAATTCAAATAAACCCAGAAACACACTAATTAAATTAAAAGCAAATTTTGGGATGTTACACTTCCTCCTTGATGGACCTGATCCTGCGGATCTTGTCATCATCCTTCTGTCCTTCTCGGATCTGATCCTCTAGGTAGGCTTTACTTCCAATGCGCCAAGAATCCGCTTAGGTACCACCTCAATCTTCATTCTCTGGAAATCCTCACATAACTCATCCCGACTTGTGGCCAAAGCAACATACTCACTGTGATGGCTTTTCCGACTCAAGGCATCGGCAACTACGTTGGCCTTCCCGGGATGGTAATGGATTCCAACATTGTAGTCCTTGATCAACTCCAACCATCTCCTCTGCCTCATGTTCAGGTCTGATTGGGTGAAGATGTACTTAAGACTCTTATGGTCTGTGTATACTTCACATCTGTTTCCAATTAGATAGTGTAGGATCGAAGTATACGAATATAGCAATCAGAGGGGGGGTGAATGATTGTGCAGAAGCTAAAACCAAATTCTTGATCTATTAAAAGTTCACCCCAAAACAGAACCAAATAATTGCCTCGTTTTCGACAAAAACAGAATGATAGAGGTTCGGTAAAACGCAAATTCCTGGAGATCCAACCGTTAGATTGATCTGAAATTTGGACACAAGAAACTAAATTCCAATACGAATCGAACCCAAAAAGAATCAGCTCGATCGGACTAACGGATCAAAAGTTATGAGCTTCGCAAGCTTGCTGTTTCAGAACTTGACGAGAATCAATCTAATCAAAACTTCAAGATTAAACAAGATCTTCAAAAGATTAATCAACTAGACTTTGAGAAACTCTAAATCAATACCCTAGAACGGTTTTTGATGGATCAAATCAAGATGAAACTCAACGATCAAAAACCAATCTAGAATTAGAACAAGCATGCAAACAAGAACCAAAACAGAAAACATCAGAGCGACGTGGTTATCAGAGCACCCAAAAAACATGGAAGAATTGATCTTTATTTCTTGTCTAAAATACTCTCATCAAAAGAGTACAAACGCTAAAACCAAGCTCAAAGCTTGATGCGCTCAGCTCTACTTGATGCCTTTCAACAGAGACCCCCACCTATTTAAAGCACCAACCCACAAGGAGTTCAATACGATTCCTATTCCCTAGAAGGAATCAGTGATTCAACACAACTCTACTTGGCCCAACCTGGCCGAGTACAACTCTTGCACGCTGTATGGCAACCCTACCATACTCACGTGACTAACACTTTGCACGCCAGTATGGCCACCTGCCATACTCACGTGACTAACACTTTGCACGCGAATGACCTCCTGCCATTCTCACGTGACTAACCATTCTTCATGTGCACCATTCCCTTAGCCCGAACGTCCCGCATGACATCCTTGACCACCAAGACCTCGGGCCTCCTGAACCTAGTCCCGAACCTCAGTTCCTCCATGAACCTAGTTCCGGTCCCGTCATCGACCACATTCGTCTTCGAGCAATACCTGCACATGAACAAACCACAAAACAAATCCGAGCACAAGTCCACGACTTGACTCAAGGTCAATCCATGCAACTACTCACATGAGCATTGCATAAAGTCCACTTCAAAAGAAGCATCATGAAATCATCACAAATTTCATAATCTCAAATTCAAATTATTTCAATTCTGCTCAAAACCCTAATCGAGCAAAAAGCCATTCACGCCGGACAGATCGCCAAAAGCATGTGTATGGCGGACCAAAAATTTGGTCCGTCATGCATGGGAAAAACGAGATCGCCAAAAAGCATGTGTATGGCGGACCAAAAAATTTGGTCCGTCATGCATGGGAAAAAACGAGTTCGCCAAAAAGCATGTGTATGGCGGACCAAAAAATTTGGTCCGTCATGCATGGGAAAAACGCGATTTCTTGAACAAGCGTAAAAGCATCAAAATCACGTTTATGACAGACCAAAGACTTTGGTCCGTCATACATGCGAAACTCACTGTTTTTTAGATGTTTGGTCTGGCGCAAATGCAAAGTCTCTGTTTTTGGATGTTTGAATGTTTGGCCCTTTATGCAAGCAATTTTGCAAGATTAAACCTAATCAATTTTTCAGCACATTATCAAGCCAATTTTTCATCACATGATCAAGCCAATTTTTCATCACATGATTCACAATCTCCCCCTTGATGAAAACATTGGCAACACCACTTTAGATTTGAACATTGGCATTCTCTGTTTTTAAAAGATTTTGAGATCCAAAGGATTAACACCAAAACACAGAACCTCCCCCTTGACAAAAAGGCAAAACAAAATCTCCCCCTGAGAATGAAAATGTGTGTGAATGTGCAATGTGTCCAGGAATTCCAAAATTCTCCAAACTTTTCCCAAAAAGCTCAAATTTCCAAAAAAAAAAACTTTTTCCTTTTTTTTTGAACTTCTCAAATATTCCCAAAATATCTCCCCCTTTGACAATGGATTCATCAAGAGTACAAAAGAGAGAACAGGTTCAAAATTTTTCCTGTAGCAAAGATTTCACAAGGAGAAACAAGGGAGTGCCAAGATAGGAAAAGATGAGCTCATTCGATCATATAACCTTATATATCACATAATATGCAAAATACATGATCTTGAAGTGATTTTAACAAGTTAGGGAATGACATGCATCTCAACCTCAATTTAGTCAACTATAGCCAAGTACTAAGCAAGATCTTAGCAAAAAAAAAGCAAGGCTTTAAAAAATTGAAGCAACTAACAACTTAGGGCGAGCAAGTAGTTTCAACTCCAATCTAGTAGACCAGTTTAATCTTTAAACAATAAGTTGCATGTGGCATGCTTGAAGCATACTTCTTTTATTTTCTAGGAGTGGCATGCTTGAAGCATACATCTTATCTTTGAGGGAATGGCATGCTTGAAGCATACATCTTATCTTTTTAGGGAAAGCACCCTGAAGCACATAACTTGAGGTTTTTTGCTTTTAACAACCCTTTTTTATTGATTCCCTTTTCTTTTCATTTTTCTTTGATTATAAACATGCAAAAGTGATTAAAAGGTCTTATGAAAGAGTAAAGTTGAAACCACACTTGCTTCATAGCCCAAATTTGTCAAGAGGATTCAATATCAAGCCTAGAAGAGTAAGATATCACAGAGTATTTAGCTATAGGCAATCAGATCAGGGAATTCCGCAATGTCATTCTTAGTTCAAGTGGAACAATTTAGATTATCATATAATAGCACAATTACATAATATATAAAGAAATATGATAAAGTGAGCTCATTAAGTGAAAGAACTTGGCAAGGAAACTCCCCCTCAAAACAAACCCATTGGATGAACAATCCCAAGTTCTCCCCGAATAAAAGCAAAACGAGAAGAAGACAAAGGTTTTGTGAAAATGTCTGCCAATTGATGTTCAATATCCACATGATGAAGCACAATGTTGCCTTTTTCAACATGATCTCTAAGAAAGTGAAATCGATGTCAATGTGTTTTGTTCTAGAGTGTTGCACGGGGTTCTTAGCAATGCAAATTGCACTAGTGTTATCACACAAAAGAGGAACACTATCCAAATTAACCCCATAATCTTTAAGTGTAGCTACTATCCAAAGAATTTGAGAACAACAACTAGCAAAGAAATACATATTCAGATTCGCAGCTTGATTGTGCAAAGCAGAAGATTGCTTTCTAGATGACCATGCAATGAGAGAATTTCCCAAGAAGTGACATGAACCAGAAGTGCTCTTCCTATCAATTCTACATCCTCCAAAATCAGCATCGTAAAAGATCTCAAACTAATGCATGAGGAAGCAGAAAGCCAAATGCCAAAATCTTGAGTTCCATGAAGATACCTGAAAATCCTTTTGACAAATTTTGTCGATGTGAAGCACGTGGGGAAGCTTGAAAACGAGCACACAAGCACACAAAGAAATTGTATATCCGGCCTTGATGCGTTGAGGTACAAAAGTGAACCTATCATGCTTCTATATTCCTTTGATCAACCGGCTCACCATCTTCATAAGGGTAAAGTGCGCAAGTGCTCTACATAGGTGTCATGATAGGCTTGCTGTTTTCCATTACAAATCGATGTAGCAAGTCTCTTGTATATTTGCTTTGATGCACAAAAGTACCATCCTTCGCTTGCTTGATTTGAAATCCCAAAAAGTATGTCAACTCACCCATCATACTCATCTCAAACTCCTTCCTCATTGTTTCAAAACTCAGACACTAAAACATGAGATGAACCACCAAAGATAATATCATCAACATAAATCAACGAATAGTTGATCATTGCCTTGCTTGAGTAAAAGAGAGTTTTGTCAACCTTTCCCATTAAAAAGCCCTTTTCAAGTAAAAGGTTTTTAGCCTATCATACCATGCTCTAGGGGCTTGTTTCAAACCATACAAAGCTTTTGTTAGTTTGAACACATGATTTGGAAACTTTGGATTTTCAAAACCAGGTGGTTGCTTGACATAAACCTCCTCATTTATGTAGCCATTAAGAAAAGCACTTTTCACATCCATTTGATACAATTTGAAACCTTTGGATGCAGCAAAAGCTAAAAGGATTCTAATGGCTTCAATTCTAGCAACAGGAGCAAAGGTTTCATCAAAATCTAAGCCTTCAATTTGAGTGTAACCTTGAGCAACCAATCTAGCCTTGTTTCTAACAACAACACCATCCTCACTTTGTTTATTTTTGAAAACCCATCTAGTTCCAATAACATTAAAATCTGGAGGTGGTGAGACAAGTTTCCAAACTTTATTTCGCTCAAAATTCTCTAATTCTTCATGCATGGCATTGATCCAAGATTCGCCGATAATGCATGAGATATATCTTTGGGTTCAAAAGAAGCAACTAAAGCAGAATGAGTATGAGTGTCGAATGAATAAACCTGGATCGAAAGTGACTCTCTCATTTAGGTCTCCAATCATTTGTTCAGATGGATGCATTTTCTCGAATGTGCAAGGGAGCATTGGCTTTTGAGACTTCTCCTTCTCCTTCTTCATTTTCATGCATGTACAGATGATGTTGTAGCTTGAGGATGGTTAGTCAGAGGTGATGTAGTAGTAGGTGCCAAAGGTGCTACAGCTTGTTGTGCATTAGAAAGAGTCAAGACCTCATCTTCAACATCATCATTATCTTCAAAGATTTTCTCCCCACCTGAACATATGCGCCAGACTGCATTGCTTGGACTAGTGCCTGGACTAGCCTCATCAAAAGTAAATTCACAAGTTTCCACAATTTTGTTAGTCTCCAAAACAAGCACACGATAGCCACGAGTATGAGCAGGATATCCAAGAAAATGCCATCGCTTGATCTAGCTTCAAATTTATCAAGATTTCCAGATTTCAAGACAAAACATTTGCATCCAAAAACTCGAAAGTGAGAAACAGAAGGTCTATGTCCAAACCGAAGCTCATATGGAGTCTTACCCAATTTTGATCTCGTAAACACACGGTTTGAAACATAACAAGCGCTTGAAATCGCTTCAGCCCAAAAATTTCGAGGAGAGTGATGCTCATCTAGCATAGTTCTAGCCATTTCAACTAACGTTCTATTTTTCCTTTCAACTACACCATTTTGTTGAGGCACTCTAGGAGATGAAAATTGATGATCAATTCCTTTTTCAGCACAAAAGAGATCAAAGGAAGCATTTTTGAATTCAGTTCCATTATCACTTCTAATAGCTTTGAGAGCTCCTGGAAGGTCAACAGAAAGCCTAAGAACAAGACTTCTAAAATGACTAAAAGCCTCATCCTTAGATGCCATAAAGTATACCCAAGAGTATCTAGAAAAATCATCAACAATCACAAGCACATACCATTTGCCTCCAAAGGATTGGACTCGAGATGGTCCAATCAGATCAAGATGTAGAAGCTGTCCCGAGCGTTTGTCATCACTATGGTAAGAGGTGGATGTGAACCTGCAATCATCTTACCATGTCTACAAGAAGAACATACTAGATTGCTATCACCCTTAAGCTTAGGCAAGCCACGTATAAGATCTAAACCACTTACACGAGTAAGATGATCAAAACCAACATGACCAAGTCTACGATGCCAAAAGAATAAATCTTTAGAAACATTGGCAATTAGACACCTATGCTTAGAAGAAGGTGATACATCAAAATCAGCTTTAAAGACTCTTCCAAAACGAGAAATTTTGAACACAAGATCACCTGAAGCATCTAGCACTTTGCATTCATTTTTCTTAAAGCTTATCTCAAGATCTTCATCAAGCATTTGAGAGACAGAAAGCAAGTTATATTTCAAGTTTTCAACAAGAGCCACATCCTTGAACATAAACTTGTCACTTACCTTTACTGTACCTTTTGCCACAACAAAAGAGGAAGAAGAATCTCCAAAAGTAACACTTTCAAAGACGAGATGCACGAGTGAGGGAGGAGAACCAATTCTTATCACCGGACATGTGGCGTGAGCATCCGAATCCACTAGCCATATGTTCTCCTTCCTCGCGAGAAGCCTACATAGCAACAAAACATGTCGAGGTCTCAAGATCGGGTTAGGAATGAGATTTTTGGGAATCCAAGATCGAGACACACGACGCACAACAGTAGGCACAACACGAGAATTTTTATGCACAAAATCAGATTTGCCTTTTCCCATGTTTCTAGGAACATAAGGTGTTTTCATCACTCTAGGCGCATAAAAATGTGCTTTGCTGAAATTTGACCTAGCCTTAGTTCTTTCCTTCTTTTGCTGTTTGGCTAGTTTAAAGCAAAAATCTACTAAGTGTCCATCTCTACCACAATGAGTGCAAGTGTACTTGACATGATGTTTAGCTTTAACAGTAAAAGAACATTTTGCATTCATCATAGTAGAAGATAAAAAATCAGCAGATTGAAAAGCAATTTTCTTAGGCTCATTAGATAACTCAATTTTGCAAGGAGCCTGAACAATGCTAAGCAGGTTTAGTTTCATATGTGGCATAAGGATCAAAACCTAAACCTCTCTTGTTTGTGCTAACCTTAGATTGATCCAAAATCATGTTCAACTTCTTCTTGCCATTAGTGAAACGTTCCAAAGAATTTTGCAAGTAATCAACTTTCTTAGCAAGAGTTAAACAATTATTGCAGGAACATCTACTTTTCCTTTTGCTTGCGACAAGTTGAGCATGAGAGAATTTCATGTGAAAGCAAATTATCAGTTAATTGAGAAACCCTAGCATTTGCATCTTTCAATTTTAATTCAAGAGTTGAGCATTTAGAACAAGAAGTTGAACTATGCAAATCATCGTTGGAACAGCTAGCATGTACAACATGTTTCTCATTTTTCTCATTTAGATGCAACAAAAGAGCATGTTCTTTCCTAAGCAAGGTGAGCTCATTGTAAATTAAGTCACATGATTTGCAAGTATCATCACTAGGAATCAAAGTCTTAAGTCTAGCAATTTCAGCATTCAATGATTCAATAATGAAATCATGTTTCTTAATTTTCTTATCACGCTTGTCAAGCAATTTTCCAAGACGAGCAACAAAGAATAGCTAATTCATCATAAGAGGGATCTACCTCATTGAAGTCGCTGTCGTGGTCGCCCTCCTGAAGCTATCCTTGCTGCTTGCCATGAGACATAATCCTATCAAATCATGCTTGCTTGGAGTTGCATCATCTTCGCTCCTCTCCGAGTCCCCATCCCTCAAATTGACCTGCGCAACACCGGAAAGAACTCGGTGAACCACCTTGCGGTTGAAGAAGCTCTTCTTCTTCCTATCATTTGAAGAGAACCTTTTCTTCTCATTCCTTCTCGCCGTTGTCCTTCTCCTCCTTTGATGTTTTTCCTGCAAGCTTAGGACAATTTGTGCGAATATGGTTGAGGTCACCACACTCATAGCATCTTGGAGGACCACCTCTCTTTCTCATTCTCACATTCTCGCAAAGCTTTGTTAAAGCGAGAAGAGAGTAGTGCCAGATCTTCTTCAGAAACTCTTCAAGTTGCTCATCCACAAAGAAGACATGGAAGACAAGGCAAAGCTAGAAGAAGAATTTGCATTTGACATGTTAGGGTTAGAGATCAAAGCAATTGATTTAATGTTACCCTTCCTGGCAAGAATATCCAACTCATGAGTTTTCAACTTAGAGTAAAGAACATCTAATGTGAGTGTGCTCATGGTAGTAGATTCTTGTATGGATGTTACTTTCATCTCCCACACTGACATGTCCAAAGCACTAAGCAATTGTCGAGCATTTTCAGCATCAGTGTAGCTAACTCCAACAAAGACGTAGATTGCTAAGAATTTTATTGAAACGTGCAAAGAAGTCATCTACAAATTCACTAGGTTTCATCTCAAAACGCATGTATTCTTTTTTGTAAATATCTTGGCGAACCTCTTTAACAGTGTTAGAACCCTCATGGTAATCACAAAGAGATTTCCATACCTCATATGCGGATCGAAGATGAACCACACGATCAAAGTCGCTGCGTCCCAAGCCTTGGATGATCAAGTTGCGCGCCTTGCTATTTGCTTCAACATGTGTGCGATTGGTGTCGTTGACGTTGTCGTTTGCAGGAACTTCATATGGCTTGTAGACCTTCTCCCAAATTGTGAAGCCCTGTGCTTGGATGAATGCCTCCATCTTGGCCTTCCAAAATTGAAAATCAACACCATCGAACACACATGGTTTTGTCGAATAACGATCCATTGATCTAATCACCGGTTAAGATAGATTAGAGAAACCTTGCTCTGATACCACTTGTAGGATCGAAGTATACGAATATAGCAATCAGAGGGGGGGTGAATGATTGTGCAGAAGCTAAAACCAAATTCTTGATCTATTAAAAGTTCACCCCAAAACAGAACCAAATAATTGCCTCGTTTTCGACAAAAACAGAATGATAGAGGTTCGGTAAAACGCAAATTCCTGGAGATCCAACCGTTAGATTGATCTGAAATTTGGACACAAGAAACTAAATTCCAATACGAATCGAACCCAAAAAGAATCAGCTCGATCGGACTAACGGATCAAAAGTTATGAGCTTCGCAAGCTTGCTGTTTCAGAACTTGACGAGAATCAATCTAATCAAAACTTCAAGATTAAACAAGATCTTCAAAAGATTAATCAACTAGACTTTGAGAAACTCTAAATCAATACCCTAGAACGGTTTTTGATAGATCAAATCAAGATGAAACTCAACGATCAAAAACCAATCTAGAATTAGAACAAGCATGCAAACAAGAACCAAAACAGAAAACACCAGAGCGACGTGGTTATCAGAGTACGCAAAAAACTTGGAAGAATTGATCTTTATTTCTTGTCTAAAATACTCTCATCAAAAGAGTACAAACCCTAAAACCAAGCTCAAAGCTTGATGCGCTCAAATTTCTACTTGATGCCTTTCAACAGAGACCCCACCTATTTAAAGCACCAACCCACAAGGAGTTCTCAATACGATTCCTATTCCCTAGAAGGAATCCGTGATCCAACACAACTCTACTTGGCCCAACCTGGCCGAGTACAACTCTTGCACGCCGTGATGGCAACCCTACCATACTCACGTGACTAACACTTTGCACGCGAATGACCTCCCGCCATTCTCACGTGACTAACCATTCTTCATGTGCACCATTCCCTTAGCCCGAACGTCCCGCATGACATCCTTGACCACCAAGACCTCGGTTCCTCCCGAACCTAGTCCCGAACCTCGGTTCCTCCATGAACCTAGTTCCGGTCCCGCCATCGACCACATTCGCTCTTCGAGCAATACCGCACATGAACAAACCACAAAACAAATCCGAGCACAAGTCCATGACTTGACTCAAGGTCAATCCATGCAACTACTCACATGAGCATTGCATAAAGTCCACTTCAAAAGAAGCATCATGAAATCATCACAAATTTCATAATCTCAAATTCAAATTATTTCAATTCGCTCAAAACCCTAATCGAGCAAAAAGCCATTCACGCCCGGACAGATCGCCAAAAGCATGTGTATGGCGGACCAAAATTTGGTCCGTCATGCATGGGAAAACGAGATCGCCAAAAGCATGTGTATGGCGTATCAAAAATTTGGTCCGTCATGCATGGGAAAAACGAGTTCGCCAAAAGCATGTGTATGGCGGACCAAAAATTTGGTCCGTCATGCATGGGAAAACGCGATTTCTTGAACAAGCGTAAAAGCATCAAAATCACGTTTATGATGCATCAAAGACTTTGGTCCGTCATACATGCGAAACTCACTGTTTTTTAGATGTTTGGTCTGGCGCAAATGCAAAGTCTCTGTTTTTGGATGTTTGAATGTTTGGCCTTTTATGCAAGCAATTTTGCAAGATTAAACCTAATCAATTTTTCAGCACATTATCAAGCCAATTTTTCATCACATGATCAAGCCAATTTTTCATCACATGATTCACAGATAGTGACGCCATATCTTCAAGGCATGCACTACGGCAGCTAGCTCTAGGTCATGCGTCGGATAATTCTCCTCATGCGGCCTCAACTGCCTTGATGCATATGCAACAACTTTTCTGTTCTGCATCAGCACACATCCAAGTCCTTGACGCGATGCATCACAATAGATATCAAAGCTTTGATTAACATCCGGTAGAACTAACACCGGTGCTGATGTCAATCGCTTCTTCAGCTCCTGAAAACCTTTCTCACATTCTGACGTCCATGCAAACTTCTTCTCCTTTTTCAGCAATTGCGTAAGAGGTTTCGCAATTGTCGAAAAGCCTTCAATGAAACGGCGATAGTATCCTGCCATTCCAAGGAAACTCCGGATCTGGTCACGCCTTGGTCGCTCCCAATGTAACACGCCTTCTACCTTGCTTGGATCCACTGGCGACTCCTTCATGCGGTCATTACATGTCCGAGGAACTCCACCTTGTCCTTCCAAAAATCACACTTGCTGAACTTGGCGAAGAGTTGCTGTTCCCTCAGCTTTTCAAAACTCGCCTCAAGTGTTCGGCATGTTCATCCTCTGTCTTGGAGTAGATTAGGATATCATCTATGAACACAACAACAAACTTGTCCAAATATTCCATGAACACCTTATTCATCATATTCATGAAATATGCTGGCGCATTCGTCAGACCAAAGGACATAACTGTAAACTCGTAATGTCCATATCTTGACGAGAATGCGGTCTTCGGAATATCCTCTGATCTGATCTTCAACTGATGGTATCCCGATCTTAGATCAATCTTGGAGAAGACTCCGGCTCCTCTTAGCTGGTCAAACAAATCATCGATCCTGGGTAGCGGGTACTTATTTTTCACGGTGACTTCATTGAGTGCACGGTAGTCAATGCACATCCTGAAACTCCCGTCCTTCTTCTTGACAAACAACACTGGCGCTCCCACTACGGCATTTAACTCGGTCTGATAAATCCTTTCTCCATTAGCTCTTCAAGTTGTTTCTTCATCTCTACCAATTCCTCGGTGGACATTCGATAAGGTCTCTTTGCTATCGGTGCTGTACCAGGTACAAGCTCTATCACAAACTCTATGTCCCTATCTGGCGGCATACCGGGTAGATCTTCAGGAAAAACATCTGAGTACTCATTCACTCATCGAGACCTCCTCTATGCTGATTGCCTTGGTATCAGTTAACCATCAATCGCCCATCTCTAACGGCAGAGCTTGATATTCCAATTTCTTTCCACACGGGCTCTCAACTGAGATAGTCCTTCGTCCACAATCCAATACGGCCTTGTGCTTGGATAACCAATCCATTCCCAAAATGACGTCTAAGGTCTTGGTCTCCAAAATAATAAGGTTCGCAGGAACTCTATTCCATCTATTAGTATTCTCACCCGAACATCCTACTTTCGCTCGAGTTCTGAACTGTGGGTTTGAACTAAAAGCATGCACTTAAGTCTTGCAATCCCCAAATCATTTTTAGCAGCAAAGCCTTGTGAAACAAACGAATGCGAAGCTCCGTAATCAAACAAACTGCCGCAGTAGGAGTTAACAAGTAACTTACCCAAAGACGACGTCCGTAGCATTCTGCGGTGCATCCGCGGTGACATGGTTGACTCGGCCTCTCACCACAGCCGATGTGGCTCTGTGTCGGGCGCCCTAGCCGGTGTGGATCCTGTGTTGAAGCGAACTGGGGTCACTCCTGCTGTCTTCTTTGGGCAACTGTTGGCAAAGTGTCCTGGCTCGTTGCAGTTGTAGCAGCGTCTCACTGTCCCTTGTTGACTGCCCGAAGCGGTGGTCCTGGTTGGTGCTGTGGTCTGATAGTTCTGATTGACGGGTCTTGGTGCTGGTGACGGAGTCCTTGTTGCATTCTGTGGCTGGAATCTGAAAAATTGATTTGGTGCAACTCTCAGGCGCTGTTGCATCCTGCGCTTCCTGTTCTCATCCAGTTCCTTGCGCTTGTCCTCAAGAATAAGCGCCTTATTCACCAACTCTTGGAAATCTGGAAAGGTGTGGGTGATCAGCCCCACCTGTAGTCCTGAGTTAAGTCCCTTCATGAAACGAGACTGTCTGGCTTTATCTGTCGCTACATCCTCAGGTGCGTAGCGAGCAAGCTGTGTGAACTTGTTCAGGTAGTCGGCCACCGGCTGATTACCTTGCTTCAAAGGCTCTGAACTCCTCCTTCTTAAGATCCATGATTCCTTCAGCACGTGATACTAACGGAATGCAGCGGTGAACTCTTCCCAAGTGATGTCCTCGAGGGTTCTCTTGCGTGGCACGTAAGTTCTCCCACCATTCAAATTGTTCCTTCCAATCGATGAGAAGCGTAGAGTACCTTCTCATTTCCCATGCATTGAGCAATGTGTAGCTTCCTCTCAATTGACCTTAACTACCGTCAGCCTCCAACGGATTGGCATTCCCAGAAAAAGTGGGTGGATGGGTCCTCATGAACTCTGACAGTCTTGTATTCTGGCGTTGTCCCTGATTGACTTGATTAGCGGTGGCCTGAGCAGTGACATGTTGCATCTGTTGCATCATAGCATGCATCAACTGAGTCTGAGCAGCGAGAAAAGCTCCGAAATTCTGCATATCCAGTGGCGGTGCTGGTGCTCCATTATTGGTGTTTTCTGCTGGGCGAGAACCACTTCCATTGCCTCCAAAGTTTCCGCGGGTGTTCACCATCTGTCGATTTGCTCTAGGTTTTAGAGATGAGAGGGGAACAAGAATAGACAAGTAATATGGAACTTATGCGGGGCGAAAGGTGTAGCTTTAAGGTCCAACTTTATTAATGATATCAATAACTTGGTATGGTTGCTTACAATGCCTAAAGGCCTTACAACACATACTGCACACTCAGCAAGCAATGAAAATCCAAATCGAACTAACACTGGAGTCTAACGCCTAAAGGGTGACTCTTTATTCTATGACGCGACTCGGCGAAGGAGTCTCACTATAGAACCTATGCTCACTCATCGAGAAAACCTCCACGGCCTGGTACGGATGTCGCGGCATAGGCGAAACGATTGCCATGTCCAAAGAATCAGTCATCTGTGGTAGTCGAAGAAGCAGTGTCCTCCTCAAGCTCTGGCTCCTCCGGGTCTGGCTCGTGCAGCTCGAGCATTGGCTCTGGCTCTGGTGCGTACAATGCCGTCTCTAACTCTCCAATCCTTTGCAGAAGGTGTAACACATACTCTTGAGCTTCCCGCCATCTGTTCTTCTCTGTCGTGATCTCCTTGCGGGCCTTCTGTAGCTCCTTGCTTGTATGATCGAGTACATCCTCCTGGGCGACAACAAGTCGTGCCAACTGTGTGACCATGGCATCCTCATCCTGAATCGCCTTCGGGTCAAGAAGGTTATTGCTGCGCGGGTGATAACGGAACACCGTGCTCTCCAACTCTCTGGCGTAGATACGGGTAATGTGTCGCATCGCTCGTCGTGACACTTCCTGGATACCCATCTGCATTGTAGACCTCCTGGCAGTGCAGTGTATCGGGCGATTGCCTGGGCCCTTCTTCCTAGCAGGTACCACAATCTTCACGTCACAAGCCTTGATCAATCCTGCTTGTCTGATCACTTCCACTTGGTATTGCGGCTTCTCAAAATCTCTGAGAGTCTGTAGCATACGCCAAAGTTCCGCGGCGTGACCAACCTCCAGATCGACGTAGTTGAACTCTCACTCCTTCTGTCCCAAGAGTGCTCACGTTATAACTCTAAATTTTTAAATCGTGACAAGGTAAGGCAAAAAAATTCAGCAAGAGGCAAGAAAAGAGAGAAGGGGATAAGTCGAGATGTCATTTCTTATCTTGACAAACTTTTAGCCTTTAGAAAATAGGTTTTAACCTCTCTACGACCATTCTAGCTAAGGTTGAGCCTACGGTCAATATGGCTCTGATACCACCTCTGTCGGGACCCGAATCTGCAAATCCGGACCCTCTGTGTATTCAGCACTAGTCCAGGAACGCGCTAGTGCACACAGCCTTAACATCGGTAAATATCACAATCATACCACTCGATACTAATAAAGTACTTTAATTAAATAGTCAAACTGGTTACTCGACCTTATGGTCAAGTTACAAATATACGCCACGCAGGGCGAAACTTATTAAGAGAGAAATAGTAGCAGTGGAAAAGTAAGATAACATCGTGGCGCCATCCAGTATACCACAGGCAATTGACTGGGCTCACTCCCTAAGTAGACGGTTCCTCTTGGAGCTCCTCCTCCAAAGCTGGTGTAGTCTCCTCTTCAACTGGTGTTGTATTGTGGCAAGGGTGAGTACTTGGTACTCAGCAAGTTATGCACAGAATGCAGCTAATATACTACATGCATGGCTTAATACAAAGGAATAGCTCAGGGTATATTTGCAATAAAACAGCATTTGACAAGTAGCATAAGTAGATTCGAAAGCAGTAGTAACAAGTAAAGCATAGATAACTTTCCAAGGAGTTTAGTAAACATCTTTCCCATCCTAGTCCACATTTCCATTAACGTCATTTGTAAACCAAACCCAACCTTTCAAGTCCAAGTTATTTTTCATGAAAGTCTAACCCTTGACTGTAATTCCCGAGCGATGTCCAATACCGCGGACACGGCTATTCGAATAGATTGTACACTCTGCAGAGGTTATGCACTTTACCCACAAGATACAATCAAACACCACAAAGGCGAGTTCCCGTAACAAAGTCTTTCGGAAACTTCTAACAATACAAGTGGTCCTCCCCGGTTATTGCACACTAACCCTTCCCTTAGCTAAGGCGAAGTTTAGGCCAATCAACCGTTAGATGGGTACCTGGCCTCAGCCCCGGTACGCTCCCCCGTACAACTTACACAAAGGGTGTAGTTGACCTCCTGAGGTCCCATAGGTACGTTATTAGCAACTTAATCAACTAGGTCCGTCCCATTACAGACATGTGGTTGCACGTTAGACCCAGTTCAAAGGCTTGCAAGGTGAAGTCCTTAGGGTGACCAGGGCAAGACTACCCGAAGAACCAAACCAACATTCCCAATGCCACAACTGGCCCACCTGAATATTCCTGCCACATGCCCCGGTCGAAAAACTATTTATCAAACCCCAGTTGATTACCATGCACCACGTGCCATCAACATCACATGATACCTTTCCAAAACAGGTTCAATATATCATTAAGTCAATATTAACATTTGATTGTCCAAAATCATGTCATGAGCACGTAGCAGGTCTAAGCAGTAAACTACAACGGTCTAAAATCCCATGTTGGCAATTTATTAATGTCCAACTAGTAAACCACAACTAGGGTGACAAGGGGTCATGGCACATACTTAAGTAATCAAGGTGTCATACAACAATTTGGCATTTATCTAATTCCCCATATTTAAATAAAGTATTTTCTAATTGAACTAGCATGCAATAGGTTAAATCAAAATAATTTTCAAAATAGGATCAACATGGTCAAGGCACAACTTGCCTTCAAAAAGTACTTGTTCTTGGTCTTTAGTTGGATCCTGAGTCAATACTTCTCCTTCGAATCCTTCCGGCACTTCAACGTCTACTCGTAAAGCGTGCAAATAGCAACCAATGAATAAAACAGTAGACAAAAACATCCAAACATCCAAATAAAGTCCATAAACAGAGAGAGCATAATTTTATGAATTTTTAGAAACTGGAATCGTCAAATTCGGAGTTAAAATGCAAAAGTTATAGCATTTTGAAGTTTAAATAATCAATTAAATAATTTTGTAGAGAAAAACTTTAGTCCAAAAATTAAATAAAATTCATCATTAGGTAGATCTCAATTTTATACAAATTTAGAAATTTGAATCACTCAAATCGGAGTTGAAACGCAAAAGTTATAAGCGTTTGAAGTTTGAATCAAAATCTAAAATCATTATTTCGAATTAATAAATCATTTTCTTTTTCGAAAATTAATTATTGCGTCAGCGAGGACACGTGGCAGCCTCTGATTGGTCTACTGACGTCAGCCGGTCCATGGACTCGGTCCACGCTCGGCTCGGGTCTACCGTGGACTCGGTCCACGACTCCACGTGTCGCTGACAGGTGGGTCCACTCGGGTGACGCCATCGCCGACGTCGGCGAGGCTCACCACGATCTTTGGCAGTGGGACCCCCTGTGAAGTCATTGCTGACGTCAGCGCTTGGCTGGACGGCGGCCGACATCGCGGCCCGCCATGACGTCAGTGTGACGTCATGGTGCAGGGTGGCTGGGCCGCTGACATGCGGGCCCCGCGTGTCAGCGTCACACGCACGCGCGCGTGGACGGCGCTGACCACGGCGGTCAGCCTTCCCGGACGCGTGGCGCAATCTCGGCCGTTGATTTGAAAATCAACGGCCCAGATTAGATCTGGCTCTCACGCGTTTGGGTTAACGCGTTTGATCTGGACCGTTGGATCTAGATCCAACGGTCGAGATTGGATCTGGGATTTTGGACGGAATCTCACCGTGAGATGACGTGGCGCAATCTGGGACGTTGGATCTGGATCGGACGGCGGAGCGAGCTCGGGGTTCGGCGATGGCTTGCGGAGGCGCTGGCTTGCCGGGATTGGGGACGACGACCACGGCAACGGCGCTTCGGGCGTGCTCCGGCGAGGTGAGAGGTCCCTTCCGACGCGGCTTGACCTCCCGGTTCCGGATCTGACCTCAACGGCGGCGGAGAACGACGGAGACGGCGGCAATCGGCGAAAA
The DNA here is from genome assembly GCA_036346355.1 of Rhipidocladum racemiflorum. Lineage (NCBI taxonomy): Eukaryota > Viridiplantae > Streptophyta > Magnoliopsida > Poales > Poaceae > Rhipidocladum > Rhipidocladum racemiflorum. Next base: position 25,208,220 of record CM070589.1, on the reverse strand, counting down.
ACTACGGCGGAACGCTACGGCAACTTCGGCGAGCGATTGCGGCTAGACGGCGGTGGCTCAGGCAACGTTGTCTAGGGCTACGGGTGCGCACGGAAGTCGGCGTCACGGCACGGGTGGCGGCGCATTAAATAGGGCCCTCGGCGTCCGTGAAACGCACGGAAACCGAGGTCCACTCCGTTGCGGCGGCGGAGTCCGTCGGCGTCTCGGATTGGGTGATGTGGCGTGCGCACAGCCGTTGGATCGAGATCCAACGGTGCGCGAGTTTGGGTTCGGGTCGGACTCGGACGAGCTGGCTGGCTCGGTCGGACTCGGGCTCGGTGACGTGGCTCAATCGTGGCCGTTGGATCTTGATCCAACGGTCACACGGGTTTGGGTTCGGCCGAGCGGGTTCGGCCGACTAACCGGGCGCGAAGTCGAACTCGAGTCCGACTCGGACTCGGTCCTCGGATGAACAAGAAACTCCGCCGCATTTAAATAATCCAATTAAATTCCCAGAAATTCAATTAAATCATTAAAAATAGCAAAAGACTCAGAAAAATTCTGGAAAATATTTTGGAACATTTTGGACTCAAATAAAATATTTCCAACAAAATTTTATTTGCAAAGTTTAATTCTTTAATTATTTCAAAATGGAATAAATTCAAATAAATTCCAAATAATTCCAAATAAATTCCAGAAAATTCCAAAAATTCACCAAAGTGCCAAATCACACAATAATTTAAGAAAAGCAAAATTTTGGGGTGTTACAAACCTCCCCCCTTAATAGAATCTCGTCCCCGAGATTCAGGGCTTACTACAGAATAGGTTTGGAAACTCTTTCTTCAAATCCTCTTCGCGCTCCCAAGTTGCTTCGCTCTCTGCATGGTTGCTCCACTGAACTCTACAGAAGCGGGTTGACTTATTTCTAGTCTCTCGATCCATAGTGTCCAAAATCTTCACGGGATGCTCCTTGTAAGTCGATCCTCTCGCAGCTCAATTGACTCTAGCGGTGTCTGTTCTCGTGACTCGGAGACACTTCTTCAACTGGGATACGTGGAACACGTCATGTACTCCTGTCAACGACTGCGGTAACTCCAGCTGGTAAGCAACTTCGCCTCTGCGGCTCAAAATCTTAAATGGTCCAACATAACGGGGTGCAAGCTTCCCTTTAGCATGGAACCTCTTAACTCCCCTGAGAGGCGTAACTCTGAGGTATACAAAGTCTTCGGGTTCAAAACTCAAATCCCGGCGACGATTGTCAAGATAACTCTTCGCCGTGATTGGGCTATCTTCAATCTCTCCCTGATCATGGCAATCTGTTCTTCAGCTTCTTGAAGAATATCTGGCCCAAAGACACGGCGTTCACCTGTCTCATTCCAGTTCAATGGCGTCCGACAGGGTCGACCATACAGTGCCTCAAAAGGTGACATCTGTAAACTAGCCTGGTAACTATTATTGTAACTGAACTCCGCATACGGCAGACTCTTATCCCAAGAGGTAGCATAAGCCAATGCACACGCTCTTAACATATCTTCCAGAATCTGATTGACTCTTTCAGTCTGGCCATCCGTCTGTGGATGATAAGCTGTACTGAAGTTCAAACGGGTTCCCATGGCTTCATGTAGCTTATTCCAAAACCTCGAGGTAAACTGGGTACCTCTATCCGACACGATCTTCTTTGGCACTCCGTGCAAACAGACGATCCTGGTCATATACAACTCTGCTAACTTATCCCCCGAGTAAGTGGTCTTCACGGGGATAAAATGGGCTACTTTGGTCAAGCGATCCACTATAACCCATATGGAGTCATAACCTCCTTGAGTCTTAGGCAAACCGGTAATGAAATCCATTCCGATTTCCTCCCACTTCCACTCAGGTATTTTCAATGGTCGCAACAATCCTCGCTGGTCTCGATGCATTGCCTTGACTCTCTCGGCATACATCGCACAATGCAACATGCTCAAAGAACTTCACGCTTCATGCTCACCACTGAATCTTTCCTTCAAATCCTGATACATCTTGGCGCTTCTGTGATGAATTGAATACTTGGAGTCATGGGCTTCTTCTAAAATCAATCGCTTGACTCCTTTTTGTTCGGCACACAAATGTGATCCTTCATCCATAACGTGCCTTGCTCATCCAAATTGAAGTCCTCCGCCTTGCCTTCCTGTCGGGACCCGAATCTGCAAATCCGGACCCTCTGTGTATTCTGCACTAGTCCAGGATCACGCTAGTGCACACAGTAATAACAGGGATGAAGTACCACAATCATACACAACGGAAATAATTAATAAAGTACTTCAAATATTAAATAAACTGGTTACAAGACCTTAAGGTCACCTTACAAATAGTCTGCCACGCAGGGCTTACAACAACAAAAGAGAATAAACCGCAATGAATGAAGAACACCGGTGAATCCCATCAATACGCCACAGCAATCGACAGGTTCGACTCCTAGATAATCGCCTTCTCACGGAACTTCTTCTTCTTCGACGTTGTAGACTTCTACTCACCGGTGATTTGTTTGTTGCAAGGGGTGAGTACATAAAGCACTCGACAAGTCATGCACGTAATGCAAGTCTAATAACTATATGCATGGCTTATTCCAAAAGACAGTGAATGGTTATTTTGCGTAAAAGCAACATTTTGCCTTCACAAATAATCTTAATAGATTCAAAAGCAGAAATACCATATTATATAATAAGTTATCAATCTCTTTTCAAACCATTTGGCACAAAGCCCTAAATCACTTTAGCAATTATCTCTGGCATGCAGCCACCCATTCCCACATTTTGTTTTGGAAAATCTATCCCTTGACTGTAATCCCCGAGCTTTGTCTAGTACCATGGACTCGGCTATTCGAATAGTTTTGACACACTCTGCAGAGGTTGTACACTTTACCCACATGATACAGTCGCACACCACAAAGGCGATTGACCATAACGAAGTTTTTCAGAAACTTCCGTCTACACCTATGACCCTCGCCGGTATTGCCTTCACTATCACTTCCCCCACGAAGGATCGAAGTGTAGGACCGACAATCACCGTTGGATAGGGTACCAAGCCGTAGCACAAGTACGCTCCCCCGCACAGTTACCCCGGTGTAACTGTCACCCTGAGGTATCAAAGGTAAGACTTCAGAATCCTACTAAACTAAGACCGTCCCACTCCAGCCATGTGGTTGCACGAAAGGCCTAGTTCAAAGGCTTGCAAGGTGAAGTCCTTAACTGTCCAGGGCAAGACATCCTTCTCTCAAGTTTTGGCACAAAGCCCTCACATCACTCATCTCATTGCCACGAAGGCCCACCTGGCACCAAGCCACCTTGCCACTTGCCCCAGTCTAAATCTTTTCCCATCCTAGTTCAACTTATTGTGCAACACATGCCAACAAGATTATCAGTTACCATGTAGAACCACAAAGGTACCTACATTTCACATCATCACGTGACAAGATCACACTTAACTTCCAAAATCATTCCATTTGTCATTAGTCAATATTATTTTGCTATTTGAAATATATTTCACGCAAGCATAGCTAAGCCACTATTCACGGTCTAGCCTCCCGTGTTGGCACAATCATATCATCCAACTATTTTAACCCAACTTAAGGTGACAATGGAATATATGGCATACGAATTTAAATCTTCAAGGGTGGAATTAACAATTAGGTTTATTAACTATTTTACCCAAATTAATTTAAATCCATTTTAATCAACATAGCATGCATAATTTAAATAAAAATACATTTCAAAATTTAGGAGCAACATGGTCAAAGCACAACTTGCCTTCGAAAAGCTGATGATCCTGATCTAAGACTTGATCTTAAGCTTAGTCTTCAACTTCCGCACCTTCGCACAGTTCAACGTCTACGCGTAATAGATATACAAATAAACACACAAAAACAACGAATAAACACACATGCAGAAAAATACTACAAATCAAACTAGCTCGTAACTTTCATAAAAATTTCTAGATAATTATTCTAGCATTTTCTAAGATTTATAAAATTTATTTCGGAATTTTTGGACGTATAGTTTAAGATCTACGAACTTCGTAAGTTCGGACTTTCCGCGAATAATTTAACAGTATAGATTTGATTATAAAATTTCATAAAAATTACTGTAGAAAGGTATTAATTTCTAATAATTAACAAAATTTGTTGCAAGCGATTCAGACTTAAAACGAATTTGTAGCGAAAAAGACAAATTTCACAAATACCGAAAATTAACACATGTAATTCACTTTTCCTAGTTTGCATGGCAATCGTTAGAAACTTGACTTTGAAATTCATGCACGCACTGTTTCGGTGAATACACCCTACTAAAAATGAATATATATATATATATATGCATACATACGTATATATACACGTATACAAATATATGGAAAGTTATACTAGCGATTCGATTGAACATATCTGCAAGTGTATCAACCAAAAATAACCGCAGGTACACACATATACATATATATACACGGGTATACTAACCGAATATAACCGCAGGTACACATATATATGTACAACACAGTGTGTATATATATATATGTATACATGCTACGACTAATATAGAAATATGCATGCGCCAAATTTTACCTAGCGAGTATTTTATATACATGTATATATATGTCTGTTCAACTATACCTATGTATACATATATACCTACGCGAATATATAAACGAGATAAAAATAGGAACAGAGCGCGCGCAAGAGAGATGAGGGACTACCGGTCGGTGGCGGCAGTAGTGCAGACCGTCGACGCAAGAGAAGGCGTCCAAGAAAGTGCACCGGCGACGACGGCGTCAACGGCGGTAGCGACGGCGACGACGACGTAGACAAAGCAATAAATGATGACGACGAGATCAGCGACGCATTTAGGAAGCACGGGTCACCGGCCGAGCAAAGCGACTAGATCGATAGTCGGTCGCCGAAGTCGGCAACGGCAGCGACGCGACGCGGCGGCGGCTCAATGACGCGGGCGACGGTGATAACAGACACGGCCGACCACAGCGAAGGCGGCGATGATGACGACGACAATGACAGAATCGGCGGCGACGACGACGGCGGCGTAAGAGACGGCAGCGCAAGAGGCGTCGACGGCATCAAGTTCGAAATGACAGGAAGTTTACTCGTTGCAAGAGATGGAAGGGCTACTAGTTCATGTGTTGCCCGAAATTGAAAGATGTATGTGTGTTGCTAGTAGTGCAGACACCTACATGCGTTGCTTTAATGGAGGAAACGGCCGAGTACAAGACAGAGAAAAAGGAAACGCCAAGAAACTAGCAACGACAGAACTAATGGAGAAGCGGTGGAAACGAAAAACTTCATGCGTGCATGTAGGGAAACTACCGAAAGCTAATTGTCCAGGAGAATGTAACTTCATGGCTTCGTGCATGCAGGTATGGTACACGTATACGTGACTACATGAGGTACATATACATATATATGCATGCTAGAACAAAACACGTTTAGAATAAAATAGCAGAAAGGTGCTAAAAATCTGAAAAATTCCTCTAAAATACTAGGAACTATTTGGAACTTAACAAAGTTGGTTTCACGATTTTTCGACGCGTGGATTTTTCGTAAAAATTCTTCTAGCGAATCAGACACTTGTACAGATTTTTGTAAAATCAACGACTTAAGTTATATAGCATGTTTTTCGAAAATATTTGAAGCGAACACTCTCGTCTACTAATTATCTTAATTATCAACAAAATTTTGGATTTTATGCTTATGCGAAAATGCGTGACATTTATTTAATGTGATTAGTTCAATAGACTTCCATCCGAATTAACAGCGAGGACTTTAAATAATTTCTGAAAAATTCAAATAAACCCAGAAACACACTAATTAAATTAAAAGCAAATTTTGGGATGTTACACTTCCTCCTTGATGGACCTGATCCTGCGGATCTTGTCATCATCCTTCTGTCCTTCTCGGATCTGATCCTCTAGGGTAGGCTTTACTTCCAATGCGGCCAAGAATCCGCTAGGTACCACCTCAATCTTCATTCTCTGGAAATCCTCACATAACTCATCCTGACTTGTGGCCAGCAACATACTCACGGTATGGCTTTTCCGACTCAAGGCATCGGCAACTACGTTGGCCTTCCCGGGATGGTAATGGATTCCAACATTGTAGTCCTTGATCAACTCCAACCATCTCCTCTGCCTCATGTTCAGGTCTGATTGGGTGAAGATGTACTTAAGACTCTTATGGTCTGTGTATACTTCACATCTGTTTCCAATTAGATAGTGTAGGATCGAAGTATACGAATATAGCAATCAGAGGGGGGTGAATGATTGTGCAGAAGCTAAAACCAAATTCTTGATCTATTAAAAGTTCACCCCAAAACAGAACCAAATAATTGCCTCGTTTTCGACAAAAACAAAATGATAGAGGTTCGGTAAAACGCAAATTCCCGGAGATCCAACCGTTAGATTGATCTGAAATTTGGACACAAGAAACTAAATTCCAATACAAATCGAACCCAAAAAGAATCAGCTCGATCGGACTAACGGATCAAAAGTTATGAGCTTCGCAAGCTTGCTGTTTCAGAACTTGACGAGAATCAATCTAATCAAAACTTCAAGATTAAACAAGATCTTCAAAAGATTAATCAACTAGACTTTGAGAAACTCTAAATCAATACCCTAGAACGGTTTTTGATGGATCAAATCAAGATGAAACTCAACGATCAAAAACCAATCTAGAATTAGAACAAGCATGCAAACAAGAACCAAAACAGAAACATCAGAGCGACGTGGTTACTGTAGCACGCAAAAAACTTGGAAGAATTGATCTTTATTTCTTGTCTAAAATACTCTCATCAAAAGAGTACAAACGCTAAAACCAAGCTCAAAGCTTGATGCGCCAACTCTACTTGATGCCTTTCAACAGAGACCCCACCTATTTAAAGCACCAACTCACAAGGAGTTCTCAATACGATTCCTATTCCCTAGAAGGAACTGTATCCAACACAACTCTACTTGGCCCAACCTGGCCTAGTACAACTCTTGCACGCGTATGGCAACCCTACCATACTCACGTGACTAACACTTTGCACGCGTATGGCCACCTGCCATACTCACGTGACTAACACTTTGCACGCGAATGACCTCCTGCCATTCTCACGTGACTAACCATTCTTCATGTGCACCATTCCCTTAGCCCGAACATCCCGCATGACATCCTTGACCACCAAGACCTCAGTTCCTCCCTGAACCTAGTCCCGAACCTCAGTTCCTCCATGAACCTAGTTCCGGTCCCGTCATCGACCACATTCGTCTTCGAGCAATACCTGCACATGAACAAACCACAAAACAAATCCGAGCACAAGTCCACGACTTGACTCAAGGTCAATCCATGCAACTACTCACATGAGCATTGCATAAAGTCCACTTCAAAAGAAGCATCATGAAATCATCACAAATTTCATAATCTTAAATTCAAATTATTTCAATTCTGCTCAAAACCCTAATCGAGCAAAAAGCCATTCACGCCGGACAGATCGCCAAAAGCATGTGTATGGCGGACCAAAAATTTGGTCCGTCATGCATGGGAAAACGAGATCGCCAAAAGCATGTGTATGGCGGACCAAAAATTTGGTCCGTCATGCATGGGAAAAAACGAGTTCGCCAAAAAGCATGTGTATGGCGGACCAAAAAATTTGGTCCGTCATGCATGGGAAAAACGCGATTTCTTGAACAAGCGTAAAAGCATCAAAATCACGTTTATGACAGACCAAAGACTTTGGTCCGTCATACATGCGAAACTCACTGTTTTTTAGATGTTTGGTCTGGCGCAAATGCAAAGTCTCTGTTTTTGGATGTTTGAATGTTTGGCCCTTTATGCAAGCAATTTTGCAAGATTAAACCTAATCAATTTTTCAGCACATTATCAAGCCAATTTTTCATCACATGATCAAGCCAATTTTTCATCACATGATTCACAATCTCCCCCTTGATGCATAAGCAACAACTTTTCTGTTCTGCATCAGCACACATCCAAGTCCTTGACGCGATGCATCACAATAGATATCAAAGATTTGATTAACATCCGGTAGAACTAACACCGGTGCTGATGTCAATCGCTTCTTCAGCTCCTGAAAACCTTTCTCACATTCTGACGTCCAGGCAAACTTCTTCTCCTTTTTTAGCAATTGCGTAAGAGGTTTCGCAATTGTCGAAAAGCCTTCAATGAAACGGCGATAGTATCCTGCCATTCCAAGGAAACTCCGGATCTGGGTCACAGTCTTCGGCTGCTCCCAATGTAACACAGCTTCTACCTTGCTTGGATCCACGGCGACTCATTCAAGCGGTCATTACATGTCCGAGGAACTCCACCTTGTCCTTCCAAAAATCACACTTGCTGAACTTGGCGAAGAGTTGTCGTTCCCTCGCCTTTTCCAAAACTCGCCTCAAGTGTTCGGCATGTTCATCCTCTGTCTTGGAGTAGATTAGGATATCATCTATGAACACAACAACAAACTTGTCCAAATATTCCATGAACACCTTATTCATCATATTCATGAAATATGCTAGCGCATTCGTCAGACCAAAGGACATAACTGTAAACTCGTAATGTCCATATCTTGACGAGAATGCGGTCTTCGGAATATCCTCTGATCTGATCTTCAACTGATGGTATCCCGATCTTAGATCAATCTTGGAGAAGACTCCGCTCCTCTTAGCTGGTCAAACAAATCATCGATCCTGGTAGCGGGTACTTATTTTTCACGGTGACTTCATTGAGTGCACTTAGTCAATGCACATCCTGAAACTCCCGCCCTTCTTCTTGACAAACAACACCGGGCGCTCCCCACGGCGATTTAACTCTGGCCTGATAAATCCTTTCTCCATTAGCTCTTCAAGTTGTTTCTTCATCTCTACCAATTCCTCGGTGGACATCCGATAAGGTCTCTTTGCTATCGGTCTTTGTACCAGGTACAAGCTCTATCACAAACTCTATGTCCTCGTCTCAAGCGGCATACCGGGTAGATCTTCAGGAAAAACATCTGAGTACTCATTCACTACTGAGACCTCCTCTATGCTGATTGCCTTGGTACTGTTAACCATCAACTGTCCATCTCTAACGGCAGTAGCTTGAAATTCCACTTTCTTTCCACACGGGCTCTCAACTGAGATAGTCCTTCGTCCACAATCCAATACGGCCTTGTGCTTGGATAACCAATCCATTCCCAAAATGACGTCTAAGGTCTGGGTCTCCAAAATAATAAGGTTCGCAGGAACTCTATTCCATCTATTAGTATTCTCACCCCGGAACATCCTACTTTCGTTCGGAGTTCGGAACCAGGGGTTTGAACTAAAAGCATGCACTTAAGTCTTGCAATCCCCAAATCATTTTTAGCAGCAAAGCCTTGTGAAACAAACGAATGCGAAGCTCCAGAATCAAACAAAACTGTCGCAGGTACTGAGTTAACAAGTAACTTACCCAGTACGACGTCCGTAGCATTCTGCAGTGCATCCGCGGTGACATGGTTGACTCGGCCTCTCACCACAGTCTGGGATGTGGCTCCTGGTGCTGGCGTCCTAGCTGGTGTGGATCCCAGGTTGAAGCGAACTGGGGTCACTCCTGCTGTCTTCTTTGGGCAACTGTTGGCAAAGTGTCCTGGCTCGTTGCAGTTGTAGCAGCGTCTCACTGTCCCTTGTTGACTGCCCGAAGCGGTGGTCCTGGTTGGTGCTGGGGTCTGATAGTTCTGATTGACGGGTCTTGGTGCTGGTGACGGGGTCCTTGTTGCATTCTGTGGCTGGAATCTGAAAAATTGATTTGGTGCAACTCTCAGGCGCTGTTGCATCCTGCGCTTCCTGTTCTCATCCAGTTCCTTGCGCTTGTCCTCAAGAATAAGCGCCTTATTCACCAACTCTTGGAAATCTGGAAAGGTGTGGGTGATCAGCCCCACCTGTAGTCCTGAGTTAAGTCCCTTCATGAAACGAGACTGTCTGGCTTTATCTGTCGCTACATCCTCAGGTGCGTAGCGAGCAAGCTGTGTGAACTTGTTCAGGTAGTCGGCCACTGGCTGATTACCTTGCTTCAGTGCTCTGAACTCCTCCTTCTTAAGATCCATGATTCCTTCAGGCACGTGATACTAACGGAATGCAGCTGTGAACTCTTCCCAAGTGATGTCCTGAGGGTTCTCTTGCGTGGCACAGAAGTTCTCCCACCATTCAGCGGCTGTTCCTTCCAACTGATGAGAAGCGTAGAGTACCTTCTCATTTCCCATGCATTGAGCAATGTGTAGCTTCCTCTCAATTGACCTTAACCAGTCGTCGGCCTCCAACGGATTGGCATTCCCAGAAAAAGTGGGTGGATGGGTCCTCATGAACTCTGACAGTCTTGTATTCTGGCGTTGTCCCTGATTGACTTGATTAGCGGTGGCCTGAGCAGTGACATGTTGCATCTGTTGCATCATAGCATGCATCAACTGAGTCTCGAGCAGCGAGAAAAAGCTCCCAAATTCTGCATATCCAAAGGGCGGTGCTGGTGCTCCATTATTGGTGTTTTCTGCTGGGCGAGAACCACTTCCATTGCCTCCAAAGTTTCCGCGGGTGTTCACCATCTGTCGATTTGCTCTAGGTTTTAGAGATGAGAGGGGAACAAGAATAGACAAGTAATATGGAACTTATGCGGGGCGAAAGGTGTAGCTTTAAGGTCCAACTTTATTAATGATATCAATAACTTGGTATGGTTGCTTACAATGCCTAAAGGCCTTACAACACATACTGCACACTCAGCAAGCAATGAAAATCCAAATCGAACTAACACTGGAGTCTAACGCCTAAAGGGTGACTCTTTATTCTATGACGCGACTCGGCGAAGGAGTCTCACTATAGAACCTATGCTCACTCATCGAGAAAACCTCCACGGCCTGGGTACGGATGCTGCGGCATAGGCGCGAAACGATTGCCATGTCCAGCAACTGTGTCATCTGTGGTAGTCGAAGAAGCAGTGTCCTCCTCAAGCTCTGGCTCCTCCGGGTCTGGCTCGTGCAGCTCGAGCATTGGCTCTGGCTCTGGTGCGTACAATGCCATCTCTAACTCTCCAATCCTTTGCAGAAGGTGTAACACATACTCTTGAGCTTCCCGCCATCTGTTCTTCTCTGTCGTGATCTCCTTGCGGGCCTTCTGTAGCTCCTTGCTTGTATCATCGAGTACATCCTCCTGGGCGACAACAAGTCGTGCCAACTGTGTGACCATGGCATCCTCATCCTGAATCGCCTTCGGGTCAAGAAGGTTATTCTTGCTGGTGATAACGGAACACCGTGCTCTCCAACTCTCTGGCGTGAATACGGGTAATGTGTCGCATCGCTCGTCGTGACACTTCCTGGATACCCATCTGCATTGTAGACCTCCCGGCGGTCAAAGTGTATCGGGCGATTGCCTGGGCCCTTCTTCCTAGCAGGTACCACAATCTTCACGTCACAAGCCTTGATCAATCCTGCTTGTCTGATCACTTCCACTTGGTATTGCGGCTTCTCAAAATCTTCGAGAGTCTGTAGCATACGCCAAAGTTCCGCAGCGTGACCAACCTCCAGATCGACGTAGTTGAACTCTCCCTCCATCTGTCACAAGAGTGCTCACGTAAGAACTCGAAATTTTTAAATCGTGACAAGGTAAGGGAAAAAAAATTCAGCAAGAGGCAAGAAAAGAGAGAAGGGGATAAGTCGAGATGTCATTTCTTATCTTGACAAACTTTTAGCCTTTAGAAAATAGGTTTTAACCTCTCTATGACCATTCTAGCTAAGGTTGAGCCTCACGGTCAATATGGCTCGATACCACCTCTGTCGGGACCCGACCGCAAATCCGGACCCTCTGTGTATTCAGCACTAGTCCAGAACGCAGCTTAGTGCACACAGTCTTAACATCGGTAAATATCACAATCATACCACTCGATACTAATAAAGTACTTTAATTAAATAGTCAAACTGGTTACTCGACCTTATGGTCAAGTTACAAATATACGCCTCGCAGGGCGAAACTTATTAAGAGAGAAATAGTAGCAAATGAAAAGTAAGATAACATCGTGGCGACATCCAAGTATACCACAGCAACCGACTGGCTCGCTCCCTAAGTAGACGGTTCCTCTTGGAGCTCCTCCTCCAAAGCTGGTGTAGTCTCCTCTTCAAGCTGGTGTTGTATTGTGGCAAGGGTGAGTACTTGGTACTCGGCAAGTTATGCCTGAGAATGCAGCTAATATACTACATGCATGGCTTAATACAAAGGAATAGCTCAGGGTATATTTGCAATAAAACAGCATTTGACAAGTAGCATAAGTAGATTCGAAAGCAGTAGTAACAAGTAAAGCATAGATAACTTTCCAAGGAGTTTAGTAAACATCTTTCCCATCCTAGTCCACATTTCCATTAACGTCATTTGTAAACCAAACCCAACCTTTCAAGTCCAAGTTATTTTTCATGAAAGTCTAACCCTTGACTGTAATTCCCGAGCGATGTCCAATACCGCGGACACGGCTATTCGAATAGATTGTACACTCTGCAGAGGTTATGCACTTTACCCACAAGATACAGTCAAACACCACAAAGGCGAGTTCCCGTAACAAAGTCTTTCGGAAACTTCTAACAATACAAGTGGTCCTCCCCGGTTATTGCACACTAACCCTTCCCTTAGCTAAGGCGAAGTTTAGGCCATTCAACCGTTAGATGGGTACCTGGCCTCAGCCCTGGTACGCTCCCCCATACAACTTACACAAAGGGTGTAGTTGACCTCCTGAGGTCCCATAGGTACGTTATTAGCAACTTAATCAACTAGGTCCATCCCATTACAGACATGTGGTTGCACGTTAGACCCAGTTCAAAGGCTTGCAAGGTGAAGTCCTTAGGGTGACCAGGGCAAGACTACCCGAAGAACCAAACCAACATTCCCAATGCCACAACTGGCCCACCTGAATATTCCTGCCACATGCCCCGGTCGAAAAACTATTTATCAAACCCCAGTTGATTACCATGCACCACGTGCCATCAACATCACATGATACCTTTCCAAAACAGGTTCAATATATCATTAAGTCAATATTAACATTTGATTGTCCAAAATCATGTCATGAGCACGTGCTTGAGGTCTAAGCAGTAAACTACAACGGTCTAAAATCCCATGTTGGCAATTTATTAATGTCCAACTAGTAAACCACAACTAGGGTGACAAGGGGTCATGGCACATACTTAAGTAATCAAGGTGTCATACAACAATTTGGCATTTATCTAATTCCCCATATTTAAATAAAGTATTTTCTAATTGAACTAGCATGCAATAGGTTAAATCAAAATAATTTTCAAAATAGGATCAACATGGTCAAAGCACAACTTGCCTTCAAAAAGTACTTGTTCTTGGTCTTTAGTTGGATCCTGAGTCAATACTTCTCCTTCGAATCCTTCCGGCACTTCAACTTCTACTCGTAAAGCGTGCAAATAGCAACCAATGAATAAAACAGTAGACAAAAACATCCAAACATCCAAATAAAGTCCATAAACAGAGAGAGCATAATTTTATGAATTTTTAGAAACTGGAATCGTCAAATTCGGAGTTAAAATGCAAAAGTTATAGCATTTTGAAGTTTAAATAATCAATTAAATAATTTTGTAGAGAAAAACTTTAGTCCAAAAATTAAATAAAATTCATCATTAGGTAGATCTCAATTTTATACAAATTTAGAAATTTGAATCACTCAAATCGGAGTTGAAACGCAAAAGTTATAAGCGTTTGAAGTTTGAATCAAAATCTGAAATCATTATTTCGAATTAATAATTCATTTTCTTTTTCGAAAATCAATTATTGCGTCGAGGACACGTGGCAGCCTCTCGATTGGTCTATCGACGCGTCGGTAGGTCCATGGACTCGGTCCACGCTCGGCTTCGGGTCTACCGTGGACTCGGTCCACGACTCCACGTGTCGGCCGGCTGTGGGTCCACTCGGGTGATGTCATCGCCGACGTCGGCGAGGCTCGACCACGATCTTTGGCTGTGGGACCCCTGTGAAGTCATTCTTGGCGTCGGCGCTTGGCTGGGACGGCCGACATGCGGGCCCGCCATGACGTCAGTGTGACGTCATGGTGCAGGGTGGCTGGGCCGCTGACATGCGGGCCCCGCGTGTCGGCGTCCTGCCCACGCGCGCGTGGACGGCGCTGACCACGGCGGTCAGCCATCCCGGACGCGTGGCGCAATCTCGGCCGTTGATTTGAAAATCAACGGCCCAGATTAGATCTGGCTCTCACGCGTTTGGGTTAACGCATTTGATCTGGACCGTTGGATCTAGATCCAACGGTCGAGATTGATCTCGATTTTGGACGGAATCTCACGGTGTGATGACGTGGCACAATCTGGGACGTTGGATCTGGATCGGACGGCGGAGCGAGCTCGGGGTTCGGCGATGGCTTGCGGAGGCGCTGGCTTGCCGGGATTGGGGACGACGACCACGGCAACGGCGCTTCGGGCGTGCTCCGGCGAGGTGAGAGGTCCCTTCCGACGCGGTTTGACCTCCCGGTTCCGGATCTGACCTCAACGGCGGCGGAGAACGACGAGAAGCGGCAATCGGCGAAAAACTACGGCGGAACGCTACGGCAACTTCGGCGAGCGATTGCGGCTAGACGGCGGTGGCTCAGGCAACGTTGTCTAGGGCTACGGGTGCGCACGGAAGTCGGCGTCACGGCACGGGTGGCGGCTCATTAAATAGGGCCCTCGGCGTCCGTGAAACGCACGGAAACCGAGGTCCTCTCCGTTGCGGCGGAGTCCGCTTGCGTCTCGATTGGGTGGCGTGGGCGTGCGCCTGACCATTGGATCGAGATCCAACGGTGCGCGAAGTTTGGGTTCGGTCGGACTCGGACGAGCCGGTGCCTCGGTCGGACTTGGGCTCGGTGGCGTGGCTCAATCGTGGCCGCTGGATCTTGATCCAACGGCCACACCGTTTGGGTTCGCCGAGCGGGTTCGGCCGACCAATGGCCGCGAGTCGGACTCGAGTCCGACTCGGACTCGGTCCTGGCCGGATGAACAAGAAACCTACTCGCATTTAAATAATCCAATTAAATTCCGAAATTCAATTAAATCATTAAAAATAGCAAAAGACTCAGAAAAATTCCAGAAAAATTCTGGAAAATATTTTGGAACATTTTGGACTCAAATAAAATATTTCCAACAAAATTTTATTTGCAAAGTTTAATTCTTTAATTATTTCAAAATGGAATAAATTCAAATAAATTACAAATAATTCCAAATAAATTCAGAAAATTCCAAAATTCACCAAAGTGCCAAATCACACAATAATTTAAGAAAAGCAAAATTTTGGGGTGTTACAAACCTCCCCTTAATAGAATCTCGTCCCGAGATTCGTGGCTTACTAAGAATAGGTTTGGAAACTCTTTCTTCAAATCCTCTTCACAGCTCCCAAGTTGCTTCGCTCTCTGCATGGTTGCTCCACTGAACTCTACAGAAGCGGGTTGACTTATTTCTAGTCTCTCGATCCATAGTGTCCAAAATCTTCACGGGATGCTCCTTGTAAGTCAGATCCTCTCGCAGCTCAATTGACTCTAGCGGTGTCTGTTCCTCAGGGACTCGGAGACACTTCTTCAACTGGGATACGTGGAACACGTCATGTACTCCTGTCAACGACTGCGGTAACTCCAGCTGGTAAGCAACTTCGCCTCTTCGGCTCAAAATCTTAAATGGTCCAACATAACGGGGTGCAAGCTTCCCTTTAGCATGGAACCTCTTAACTCCCCTGAGAGGCGTAACTCTGAGGTATACAAAGTCTTCGGGTTCAAAACTCAAATCCTGGCGACGATTGTCAGCATAACTCTTCTGTCGTGACTGGGCTATCTTCAATCTCTCCCTAATCACGGCAATCTGTTCTTCAGCTTCTTGAAGAATATCTGGCCCAAAGACACGGCGTTCACCTGTCTCATTCCAGTTCAATGGCGTCCGACAGGGTCGACCATACAGTGCCTCAAAAGGTGACGTCTGTAAACTAGCCTGGTAACTATTATTGTAACTGAACTCCGCATACGGCAGACTCTTATCCCAAGAGGTAGCATAAGCCAATGCACACGCTCTTAACATATCTTCCAGAATCTGATTGACTCTTTCAGTCTGGACATTCATCTGTGGATGATAAGCTGTACTGAAGTTCAAACGGGTTCCCATGGCTTCATGTAGCTTATTCCAAAACCTCGAGGTAAATTGGGTACCTCTATCCGACACGATCTTCTTTGGCACTCCGTGCAAACAGACGATCCTGGTCATATACAACTCTGCTAACTTATCCCCCGAGTAAGTGGTCTTCACGGGGATAAAATGGGCTACTTTGGTCAAGCGATCCACTATAACCCATATGGAGTCATAACCTCCTTGAGTCTTAGGCAAACCGGTAATGAAATCCATTCCGATTTCCTCCCACTTCCACTCAGGTATTTTCAGCGGCTGCAACAATCCTGCTGGTCTCTGATGCATTGCCTTGACTCTCTGGCATACGTCGCACAATGCAACATGCTCAGCAACTTCACGCTTCATGCTCGGCCACCAGAATCTTTCCTTCAAATCCTGATACATCTTGGCGCTTCCAGGATGAATTGAATACTTGGAGTCATGGGCTTCTTCTAAAATCAACTGCTTCAGCTCCTTTTTGTTCGGCACACAAATGCGATCCTTCATCCATAACGTGCCTTGCTCATCCAACTTGAAGTCCTCCGCCTTGCCTTCCTCCTTGATGGACCTGATCCTGCGGATCTTGTCATCATCCTTCTGTCCTTCTCGGATCTGATCCTCTAGGGTAGGCTTTACTTCCAATGCGGCCAAGAATCCGCTAGGTACCACCTCAATCTTCATTCTCTGGAAATCCTCACATAACTCATCCTGACTTGTGGCCAGCAACATACTCACGGTATGGCTTTTCCGACTCAAGGCATCGGCAACTACGTTGGCCTTCCCGGGATGGTAATGGATTCCAACATTGTAGTCCTTGATCAACTCCAACCATCTCCTCTGCCTCATGTTCAGGTCTGATTGGGTGAAGATGTACTTAAGACTCTTATGGTCCGTGTATACTTCACATCTGTTTCCAATTAGATAGTGACGCCATATCTTCAAGGCATGCACTACGGCAGCTAGCTCTAGGTCATGCGTCGGATAATTCTCCTCATGCGGCCTCAACTGCCTTGATGCATAAGCAACAACTTTTCTGTTCTGCATCAGCACACATCCAAGTCCTTGACGCGATGCATCACAATAGATATCAAAGATTTGATTAACATCCGGTAGAACTAACACCGGTGCTGATGTCAATCGCTTCTTCAGCTCCTGAAAACCTTTCTCACATTCTGACGTCCATGCAAACTTCTTCTCCTTTTTCAGCAATTGCGTAAGAGGTTTCGCAATTGTCGAAAAGCCTTCAAAGAAACGGCGATAGTATCCTGCCATTCCAAGGAAACTCCGGATCTGGGTCACAGTCTTCGGCTGCTCCCAATGTAACACAGCTTCTACCTTGCTTGGATCCACGGCGACTCCTTCTGCGGTCATTACATGTCCGAGGAACTCCACCTTGTCCTTCCAAAAATCACACTTGCTGAACTTGGCGAAGAGTTGCTGTTCCCTCAGCTTTTCCAAAACTCGCCTCAAGTGTTCGGCATGTTCATCCTCTGTCTTGGAGTAGATTAGGATATCATCTATGAACACAACAACAAACTTGTCCAAATATTCCATGAACACCTTATTCATCATATTCATGAAATATCTTTGGCGCATTCATCGCACTAAAGGACATAATCAGAACTCGTAATGTCCATATCTTGACGAGAATGCGGTCTTCGGAATATCCTCTTATCTGATCTTCAACTGATGGTATCCCGATCTTAGATCAATCTTGGAGAAGACTCCGGCTCCTCTTAGCTGGTCAAACAAATCATCGATCCTGGGTAGCGGGTACTTATTTTTCACGGTGACTTCATTGAGTGCACGGTAGTCAATGCACATCCTGAAACTCCCGTCCTTCTTCTTGACAAACTACACCGCGCTCCTACGGCGATTTAACTCGGTCTGATAAATCCTTTCTCCATTAGCTCTTCAAGTTGTTTCTTCATCTCTACCAATTCCTCGGTGGACATCCGATAAGGTCTCTTTGCTATCGGTGCTGTACCAGGTACAAGCTCTATCACAAACTCTATGTCCCTGTCTGGCGGCATACCGGTAGATCTTCAGAAAACATCGAGTACTCATTCACTACCGAGACCTCCTATATGCTGATTGCCTTGGTATCAACTAACCATCAACTGTCCATCTCTAACGGCAGTAGCTTGAAATTCCACTTTCTTTCCACACGGGCTCTCAACTGAGATAGTCCTTCGTCCACAATCCAATACGGCCTTGTGCTTGGATAACCAATCCATTCCCAAAATGACGTCTAAGGTCTGGGTCTCCAAAATAATAAGGTTCGCTAGGAACTCTATTCCATCTATTAGTATTCTCACCCCGGAACATCCTACTTTCGTTCGGAGTTCTAACTGTGGGTTTGAACTAAAAGCATGCACTTAAGTCTTGCAATCCCCAAATCATTTTTAGCAGCAAAGCCTTGTGAAACAAACGAATGCGAAGCTCCAGAATCAAACAAAACTGTCGCAGGTACTGAGTTAACAAGTAACTTACCCAGTACGACGTCCGTAGCATTCTGCAGTGCATCCGCGGTGACATGGTTGACTCGGCCTCTCACCACAGTCTGGGATGTGGCTCCTGGTGCTGGCGTCCTAGCTGGTGTGGATCCCAGGTTGAAGCGAACTGGGGTCACTCCTGCTGTCTTCTTTGGGCAACTGTTGGCAAAGTGTCCTGGCTCGTTGCAGTTGTAGCAGCGTCTCACTGTCCCTTGTTGATTGCCCGAAGCGGCGGTCTTGGTGCTGGTGACGGGGTCCTTTTTGCATTCTGTGGCTGGAATCTAAAAAATTGATTTGGTGCAACTCTCAGGCGCTGTTGCGTTCCCTGGCGTGATCCCTGCTGTTGCATCCTGCGCTTCCTGTTCTCATCCAGTTCCTTGCGCTTGTCCTCAAGAATAAGCGCCTTATTCACCAACTCTTGGAAATCTGGAAAGGTGTGGGTGATCAGCCCCACCTGTAGTCCTGAGTTAAGTCCCTTCATGAAATGAGACTATCTGGCTTTATCTGTCGCTACATCCTCAGGTGCGTAGCGAGCAAGCTGTGTGAATTGCTCAGTAGTCGGCCACTGGCCGATTACCTTGCTTCAAGGCTCGAACTCCTCCTTCTTAAGATCCATGATTCCTTCAGGCACGTGATAATCGACGGAATGCAGCTGTGAACTCTTCCCAAGTGATGTCCTGAGGGTTCTCTTGCATGGCACAGAAGTTCTCCCACCATTCAGCGGTTGTTCCTTCCAACTGATGAGAAGCGTAGAGTACCTTCTCATTTCCCATGCATTGAGCAATGTGTAGCTTCCTCTCAATTGACCTTAACCAGTCGTCGGCCTCCAACGGATTGGCATTCCCAGAAAAAGTGGGTGGATGGGTCCTCATGAACTCTGACAGTCTTGTATTCTGGCGTTGTCCCTGATTGACTTGATTAGCGGTGGCCTGAGCAGTGACATGTTGCATCTGTTGCATCATAGCATGCATCAATCGAAATCGAGCAATGAGAAAAGCTCCAAAATTCTGCATATCCGGTGGCGGTCTTTGGTGCTCCATTATTGGGGTTTTCTGGCTGGCGAGAACCACTTCCATTGCCTCCAAAGTTTCCGCGGGTGTTCACCATCTGTCGATTTGCTCTAGGTTTTAGAGATGAGAGGGGAACAAGAATAGACAAGTAATATGGAACTTATGCGGGGTGAAAGGTGTAGCTTTAAGGTCCAACTTTATTAATGATATCAATAACTTGGTATGGTTGCTTAGAATGCCTAAAGGCCTTGCAACACATACTGCACACTCAGCAAGCAATGAAAATCCAAATCGAACTAACATTGGAGTCTAACGCCTAAAGGGTGACTCTTTATTCTATGACGCGACTCGGCGAAGGAGTCTCACTATAGAACCTACGCTCACTCATCGAGAAAACCTCCACGGCCTGGGTACGGATGCTGCGGCATAGGCGCGAAACGATTGCCATGTCCAGAATCAGATCATCTGTGGTAGTCGGAAGAAGCGATGTCCTCCTCAAGCTCGCTCCTCCGGTCCGCTCGTGCAGCTCGAACATTGGCTCGCTCAGTGCGTACAATGCCGTCTCTAACTCTCCAATCCTTTGCGTAGGTGTAACACATACTCTTGAGCTTCCCGCCATCTGCTTCTTCTCTCGTCGTGATCTCCTTGCGGGCCTTCAGAGCTCCTTGCTTGTATCATCGAGCACATCCTCCTGGCGACAACAAGTCGTGCTAATCTGTGTGACCATGGCATCCTCATCCTGAATCGCCTTCGGGTCAAGAAGGTTATTGCTGCGCTGGTGATAACGGAACACCGTGCTCTCCAACTCTCTGGCGCGATACGGGTAATGTGTCGATCGCTCGTCGTGACACTTCCTGGATACCCATCTCGCATTGTAGACCTCCTGGCAAAGGTGGTATCGAGCGATTGCCTGGGCCCTTCTTCCTAGCAGTACCACAATCTTCACGTCACAAGCCTTGATCAATCCTCGCTTGTCCGATCACTTCCACTTGGTATTGCGGCTTCTCAAAATCTTCGAGTCTCAGAGCATACGCCAAAGTTCCGCAGCGTGACCAACCTCCAGATCGACGTAGTTGAACTCTCCCTCCATCTGTCACAAGAGTGCTTACGTAAGAACTCGAAATTTTTAAATCGTGACAAGGTAAGGGGGAAAAAATTCAGCAAGAGGCAAGAAAAGAGAGAAGGGGATAAGTTGAGATGTCATTTCTTATCTTGACAAACTTTTAGCCTTTAGAAAATAGGTTTTAACCTCTCTACGACCATTCTAGCTAAGGTTGAGCCTCACGGTCAATATGGCTCGATACCACCTCTGTCGGGACCCGACCGCAAATCCGACCCTCAGGTATTCAGCACTAGTCCAGGAACGCGCTAGTGCACACAGTCTTAACATCGGTAAATATCACAATCATACCACTCGATACTAATAAAGTACTTTAATTAAATAGTCAAACTGGTTACTCGACCTTATGGTCAAGTTACAAATATACGCCACGTAGGGCGAAACTTATTAAGAGAGAAATAGTAGCAGCGGAAAAGTAAGATAACATCGTGGCGCCATCCAGTATACCACAGGCAACTGACTGGGCACGCTCCCTAAGTAGACGGTTCCTCTTGGAGCTCCTCCTCCAAAGCTGGTGTAGTCTCCTCTTCAACTGGTGTTGTATTGTGGCAAGGGTGAGTACTTGGTACTCAGCAAGTTATGCACAGAATGCAGCTAATATACTACATGCTTGGCTTAATACAAAGGAATAGCTCAGGGTATATTTGCAATAAAACAGCATTTGACAAGTAGCATAAGTAGATTCGAAAGCAGTAGTAACAAGTAAAGCATTGATAACTTTTCAAGGAGTTTAGTAAACATCTTTCCCATTCTAGTCCACATTTCCATTAACATCATTTGTAAACCAAACCCAACCTTTCAAGTCCAAGTTATTTTTCATGAAAGTCTAACCCTTGACTGTAATTCTCGAGCGATGTCCAATACCGCGGACACGGCTATTCGAATAGATTGTACACTCTGCAGAGGTTATGCACCTTACCCACAAGATACAGTCAAACACCACAAAGGCAAGTTCCCGTAACAAAGTCTTTCGGAAACTTCTAACAATACAAGTGGTCCTCCCCGGTTATTGCACACTAACCCTTCCCTTAGCTAAGGCGAAGTTTAGGCCAATCAACCGTTAGATGGGTACTGCCTCGGCCAGACGCCTCCCCGCATAACTTACACAAAGGGTGTAGTTGACCTCCTGAGGTCCCATAGGTACGTTATTAGCAACTTAATCAACTAGGTCCGTCCCATTACAGACATGTGGTTGCACGTTAGACCCATTTCAAAGGCTTGCAAGGTGAAGTCCTTAGGGTGACCAGGGCAAGACTACCCGAAGAACCAAACCAACATTCCCAATGCCACAACCGCCCACTGATTATTCCCGCCACATGCCCCTGGCCGAAAAACTATTTATCAAACCCCAGTTGATTACCATGCACCACGTGCCATCAACATCACATGATACCTTTCCAAAACAGGTTCAATATATCATTAAGTCAATATTAACATTTGATTGTCCAAAATCATGTCATGAGCACGTAGTGTGTCTAAGCAAAGAAACTACAACGGTCTAAAATCCCATGTTGGCAATTTATTAATGTCCAACTAGTAAACCACAACTAGGGTGACAAGGGGTCATGGCACATACTTAAGTAATCAAGGTGTCATACAACAATTTGGCATTTATCTAATTCCCCATATTTAAATAAAGTATTTTCTAATTGAACTAGCATGCAATAGGTTAAATCAAAATAATTTTCAAAATAGGATCAACATGGTCAAAGCACAACTTGCCTTCAAAAAGTACTTGTTCTTGGTCTTTAGTTGGATCCTGAGTCAATACTTCTCCTTCGAATCCTTCCGGCACTTCAACGTCTACTCGTAAAGTGTGCAAATAGCAACCAATGAATAAAACAGTAGACAAAAACATCCAAACATCCAAATAAAGTCCATAAATAGAGAGAGCATAATTTTATGAATTTTTAGAAACTGAATCACAAATTCGGAGTTAAAATGCAAAAGTTATAGCATTTTGAAGTTTAAATAATCAATTAAATAATTTTGCAGAGAAAAACTTTAGTCCAAAAATTAAATAAAATTCATCATTAGGTAGATCTCAATTTTATACAAATTTAGAAATTTGAATCACTCAAATCGGAGTTGAAACGCAAAAGTTATAAGCGTTTGAAGTTTGAATCAAAATCTAAAATCATTATTTCGAATTAATAAATCATTTTCTTTTTCGAAAATTAATTATTGCGTCAGCGAGGACACGTGGCAGCCTCTGATTGGTCTACTGACGTCAGCCGGTCCATGGACTCGGTCCACGCTCGGCTCGGGTCTACCGTGGACTCGGTCCACGACTCCGTGTCGGCCCGATGTGGGTCCACTCGGGTGACGCCATCGCTGCGACGTCACGAGGCTCACTTCACGCGTCGGCGAGGTGGGACCCCTGTGACGTCAGTGCTGACGTCAGCGCTTGGCTGGGACGGCCGGCCGACATCTTGGGCCCGCCATGACGCCGGTGTGACGTCATGGTGCAGGTGGCCGGGCCGACATGCGGGCCAGCGTGTCGGCGTCACGCACGCTGCTGCGTGGGCGGCGACCGCGGCGGTCAACCTTCCAGACGCGTGGCGCAATCTCGGCCGTTGATTTGAAAATCAACGCCCGCATTAGATCGTCGCTCTCACGCGTTTGGGTTAACGCGTTTGATCTGGACCGTTGGATCTAGATCCAACGGCCGAGATTGAATCTCGATTTTGGACGGAATCTCACCGTGAGATGACGTGGCGCAATCTGGGACGTTGGATCTGGATCGGACGGCGAGCGAGCTCGGTCCGGCGATGGCTTGCGACGCTACCGCTTGCCGGGATTGGGGACGACGACCACGGCAGCGGCGCCGGGCGTGTTCGGCGAGGTGAGAGGTCCCTTCCGACGCGGCTTGACCTCCCGGTTCCTGATCTGACCTCAACGGCGGCGGAGAACGACGGAGACGGCGGCAATCGGCGAAAAACTACGGCGGAACGCTACGGCGGCGGCTCAGGCGACTTTGTCTAGGGCTACGGGTGCGCACGGAAGTCGGCGTCACGGCACGGGTGGCGGCGCATTAAATAGGGCCCTCGGCGTCCGTGAAACGCATGGAAACCGAGGTCCTCTCCGTTGCAGCGGCGGAGTCCGGCGGCGTCTCGGATTGGGTGACGTGGAGCGCGCACTGCCATTGGATCGAGATCCAACGGTGCGTGAGTTTGGGTTCGGTCGGACGAATTAGCCGGTCGGACTCTGGCCGACTGCCTCGGACGTGGCTCAATCGTGGCCGTTAGATCTTGATCCAACGGTCACACGGGTTTGGGTTCTACGGGTTCGGCCGACCAATCAGCGCGAGTCGGACTCGAGTCCGACTCGGACTCGGTCCTGGGATGAACAAGAAAAACCCACTCGCATTTAAATAATCCAATTAAATTCCCTAAATTCAATTAAATCATTAAAAATAGCAAAAGACTCGAAAAATTCCAAAAATTCGAAAATATTTTGGAACATTTTGGACTCAAATAAAATATTTCCAACAAAATTTTATTTGCAAAGTTTAATTCTTTAATTATTTCAAAATGGAATAAATTCAAATAAATTCCAAATAATTCCAAATAAATTCCAGAAAATTCCAAAAATTCACCAAAGTGCCAAATCACACAATAATTTAAGAAAAGCAAAATTTTGGGGTGTTACAAACCTCCCCCCTTAATAGAATCTCGTCCCCGAGATTCAGGGCTTACTACAGAATAGGTTTGGAAACTCTTTCTTCAAATCCTCTTCGCGCTCCCAAGTTGCTTCGCTCTCTGCATGGTTGCTCCACTGAACTCTACAGAAGCGGGTTGACTTATTTCTAGTCTCTCGATCCATAGTGTCCAAAATCTTCACGGGATGCTCCTTGTAAGTCAGATCCTCTCGCAGCTCAATTGACTCTAGCGGTGTCTGTTCCTCAGGGACTCGGAGACACTTCTTCAACTGGGATACGTGGAACACGTCATGTACTCCTGTCAACGATCACAGTAACTCCAAATTGGTAAGCAACCGCCTCTGCGGCTCAAAATCTTAAATGGTCCAACATAACGGGGTGCAAGCTTCCCTTTAGCATGGAACCTCTTAACTCCCCTGAGAGGCGTAACTCTGAGGTATACAAAGTCTTCGGGTTCAAAACTCAAATCCCGGCGACGATTGTCAGCATAACTCTTCTGTCGTGATTGGGCTATCTTCAATCTCTCCCTGATCATGGCAATCTGTTCTTCAGCTTCTTGAAGAATATCTGGCCCAAAGACACGGCGTTCAATTGCCTCATTCCAATTCAATGGCGTCCGATGGTCGACCATACAAAGGCCTCAAAAGGTGACATCTCGTAAACTAGCCAGTAACTATTATTGTAACTGAACTCCGCATACGGCAGACTCTTATCCCAAGAGGTAGCATAAGCCAATGCACACGCTCTTAACATATCTTCCAGAATCTGATTGACTCTTTCAGTCTGGCCATCCGTCTGTGGATGATAAGCTGTACTGAAGTTCAAACGGGTTCCCATGGCTTCATGTAGCTTATTCCAAAACCTCGAGGTAAATCGGGTACTTATCCGACCACGATCTTCTTTGGCACTCCGTGCAAACAGACGATCCTGGTCATATACAACTCTGCTAACTTATCCCCCGAGTAAGTGGTCTTCACGGGGATAAAATGGGCTACTTTGGTCAAGCGATCCACTATAACCCATATGGAGTCATAACCTCCTTGAGTCTTAGGCAAACCGGTAATGAAATCCATTCCGATTTCCTCCCACTTCCACTCAGGTATTTTCATGGCCGCAACAATCCCGCTGGTCTCTCGATGCATTGCCTTGACTCTCAGCATACGTCGCATAATGCAACATGCTCAGCAACTTCACGCTTCATGCTCGGCCACTGCATCTTTCCTTCAAATCCTCGATACATCTTGGCGCTTCCAGGATGAATTGAATACTTGGAGTCATGGGCTTCTTCTAAAATCAACTGCTTCAGCTCCTTTTTGTTCGGCACACAAATGCGATCCTTCATCCATAACGTGCCTTGCTCATCCAACTTGAAGTCCTCCGCCTTGCCTTCCTCCTTGATGGACCTGATCCTGCGGATCTTGTCATCATCCTTCTGTCCTTCTCGGATCTGATCCTCTAGGGTAGGCTTTACTTCCAATGCGGCCAAGAATCCGCTAGGTACCACCTCAATCTTCATTCTCTGGAAATCCTCACATAACTCATCCTGACTTGTGGCCAGCAACATACTCACGGTATGGCTTTTCCGACTCAAGGCATCGGCAACTACGTTGGCCTTCCCGGGATGGTAATGGATTCCAACATTGTAGTCCTTGATCAACTCCAACCATCTCCTCTGCCTCATGTTCAGGTCTGATTGGGTGAAGATGTACTTAAGACTCTTATGGTCCGTGTATACTTCACATCTGTTTCCAAATAGATAGTGATGCCATATCTTCAAGGCATGCACTACGGCAGCTAGCTCTAGGTCATGCGTCGGATAATTCTCCTCATGCGGCCTCAACTGCCTTGATGCATAAGCAACAACTTTTCTGTTCTGCATCAGCACACATCCAAGTCCTTGACGCGATGCATCACAATAGATATCAAAGCTTTGATTAACATCCGGTAGAACTAACACCGGTGCTGATGTCAATCACTTCTTCAGCTCCTGAAAACCTTTCTCACATTCTGACGTCCATGCAAACTTCTTCTCCTTTTTCAGCAATTGCGTAAGAGGTTTCGCAATTATCGAAAAGCCTTCAATGAAAGCAGCGATAGTATCCTGCCATTCCAAGGAAACTCCGGATCTGAGTCACGGTCTTCGCCTCCCAATGTAACACAGCTTCTACCTTGCTTTGATACACGGCGACTCATTCTGAGGTCATTACATGTCCGAGGAACTCCACCTTGACCTTCCAAAAATCACACTAGCTGAACTTGGCGAATAGTTCTTTGTTCCTCGCCTTTTCCAAAACTCGCCTCAAGTGTTCGGCATGTTCATCCTCTGTCTTGGAGTAGATTAGGATATCATCTATGAACACAACAACAAACTTGTCCAAATATTCGATGAACACCTTATTCATCATATTCATGAAATATCTTTGGCGCATTCGTCAAACCAAAGGACATAATCAGAACTCGTAATGTCCATATCTTGACGAGAATGCGGTCTTCGGAATATCCTCTGATCTGATCTTCAACTGATGGTATCCCGATCTTAGATCAATCTTGGAGAAGACTCCGGCTCCTCTTAGCTGGTCAAACAAATCATCGATCCTGGGTAGCGGGTACTTATTTTTCATGGTGACTTCATTGAGTGCACGGTAGTCAATGCACATCCCGAAACTCCCGCCCTTCTTCTTGACAAACAACACCGGGCGCTCCCCACGGCGATTTAACTCGATCTCGATAAATCCTTTCTCCATTAGCTCTTCGAGTTGTTTCTTCATCTCTACCAATTCCTCGGTGGACATCCGATAAGGTCTCTTTGCTATCGGTCTTGTGCAGTACAAGCTCTATCACAAACTCTATGTCCCTCGTCTGGCGGCATACCTGTAGATCTTCGTGAAAACATCTGAGTACTCATTCACTCATCGAGACCTCCTCTATGCTGATTGCCTTGGTACTGTTAACCATCAACTGTCCATCTCTAACGGCAGTAGCTTGAAATTCCACTTTCTTTCCACACGGGCTCTCAACTGAGATAGTCCTTCATCCACAATCCAATACGGCCTTGTGCTTGGATAACCAATCCATTCCCAAAATGACGTCTAAGGTCTGGGTCTCCAAAATAATAAGGTTCGCTAGGAACTCTATTCCATCTATTAGTATTCTCACCCCGGAACATCCTACTTTCGTTCGGAGTTCGGAACCAGGGGTTTGAACTAAAAGCATGCACTTAAGTCTTGCAATCCCCAAATCATTTTTAGCAGCAAAGCCTTGTGAAACAAACGAATGCGAAGCTCCAGAATCAAACAAAATCGCCGCAGTAATCGAGTTAACAAGTAACTTACCCAGTACGACGTCCGTAGCATTCTGCAGTGCATCCGCGGTGACATGGTTGACTCGGCCTCTCACCACAGTCTGGGATGTGGCTCCTGGTGCTGGCGTCCTAGCTGGTGTGGATCCCAGGTTGAAGCGAACTGGGGTCACTCCTGCTGTCTTCTTTGGGCAACTGTTGGCAAAGTGTCCTGGCTCGTTGCAGTTGTAGCAGCGTCTCTCATCGCCCCTTGTTGATCGCCCCGGCGGCGGTCCTGGTTGGTGCTGGGTCTCGATAGTTACGATTGACGGGTCTTGTGCCGGTGATGGGGTCCTTGTTGCATTCTCGTGGTGGAATCTGAAAATTGATTTGGTGCAACTCTCAGCGCCGTGCGTTCCACTGGCGTGATCCTCGCCATGTTGCATCCTGCGCTTCTGTTCTCATCCGGGCTTCCTTGCGCTTGTCCTCAAGAATAAGCGCCTTATTCACCAACTCTTGGAAATCTGAAAGGTGTGGGTGATCAGCCCCACCGTAGTCCCGAGTTAAGTCCCTTCATGAAACGACTGCCTCGGCTTTATCTGCCGCTACATCCTCAAAAAGCGTAGCGAGCAAGCCGTGTGAACTTGTTCGTAGTCGGCCACTGGCTGATTACCTTGCTTCATGCTCTGAACTCCTCCTTCTTAAGATCCATGATTCCTTCAGCACGTGATACCGACGGAATGCATTGTGAACTCTTCCCAAGTGATGTCCTCGAGGGTTCTCTTGCGTGGCACGAAGTTCTCCCACCATTCAATGTTGTTCCTTCCAACTGATGAGAAGCGTAGAGTACCTTCTCATTTCCCATGCATTGAGCAATGTGTAGCTTCCTCTCAATTGACCTTAACCAGTCGTCGGCCTCCAACGGATTGGCATTCCCAGAAAAAGTGGGTGGATGGGTCCTCATGAACTCTGACAGTCTTGTATTCTGGCGTTGTCCCTGATTGACTTGATTAGCGGTGGCCTGAGCAGTGACATGTTGCATCTGTTGCATCATAGCATGCATCAACTGAGTCTGAGCAGCGAGAAAAGCTCCGAAATTCTGCATATCCAGTGGCGGTGCTGGTGCTCCATTATTGGGGTTTTCTGCTGGGCGAGAACCACTTCCATTGCCTCCAAAGTTTCCGCGGGTGTTCACCATCTGTCGATTTGCTCTAGGTTTTAGAGATGAGAGGGGAACAAGAATAGACAAGTAATATGGAACTTATGCGGGGCGAAAGGTGTAGCTTTAAGGTCCAACTTTATTAATGATATCAATAACTTGGTATGGTTGCTTACAATGCCTAAAGGCCTTGCAACACATACTGCACACTCAGCAAGCAATGAAAATCCAAATCGAACTAACACTGGAGTCTAATGCCTAAAGGGTGACTCTTTATTCTATGACACGACTCGACGAAGGAGTCTCACTATAGAACCTACGCTCACTCATCGAAAACCTCCACGCCTGGGTACGGATGTCACGCGCATAGGCGCTAAACGATTGCCATGTCCAAAGAATCGTGGTCATCTGTGGTAGTCGAAGCAAAGGTCCTCCTCAAGCTCGCTCCTCCGGTCCGCTCGTGCAGCTCGAGCATTGGCTCGCTCAAAAGTGCGTACAATGCCGTCTCTAACTCTCTAATCCTTTGCGTAAGGTGTAACACATACTCTTGAGCTTCCCGCCATCCTGCTCTTCTCTCGCCGTGATCTCCTTACGGGCCTTCAGAGCTCCTTGCTTGTATCATCGAGTACATCCTCCTGGCGACAACAAGTAGTGCCAATCAGGTGACCATGGCATCCTCATCCCGAATCGCCTTGGTCAAGAAGGTTATTGCTGCGCGGGTGATAACGGAACACCATGCTCTCCAACTCTCTAGCGTAGATACGGGTAATGTGTCGCATCGCTCGTCATGACACTTCCTGGATACCCATCTGCATTGTAGACCTCCTGGCAAGCAGTAAAGGTATCGAGCGATTGCCTGGCCCTTCTTCCTAGCGGTACCACAATCTTCACGCCACAAGCCTTGATCAATCCTCGCTTGTCTCGATCACTTCCACTTGGTATTGCGGCTTCTCAAAATCTCCGAGTCTCAGAGCATACGCCAAAATTCCGCAAGCGTGACCAACCTCCAGATCGACGTAGTTGAACTCTCCCTCCATCTGTCACAAGAGTGCTCACGTAAGAATTCGAAATTTTTAAATCGTGACAAGGTAAGGGAAAAAATTCAGCAAGAGGCAAGAAAAGAGAGAAGGGGATAAGTCGAGATGTCATTTCTTATCTTGACAAACTTTTAGCCTTTAGAAAATAGGTTTCAACCTCTCTACGACCATTCTAGCTAAGGTTGAGCCTACGGTCAGTATGGCTCTGATACCACCTCTGTCGAGACCCGACCGCAAATCCGACCCTCTGTGTATTCGGCACTAGTCCAGAACGCAGCTTAGTGCACACAGTCTTAACATCGGTAAATATCACAATCATACCACTCGATACTAATAAAGTACTTTAATTAAATAGTCAAATCAAGTTACTCGACCTTATGGTCAAGTTACAAATATCATACGCAGGGCGAAACTTATTAAGAGAGAAATAGTAGCAAATGAAAAGTAAGATAACATCGTGGCGCCATCCAAAGTATACCACAGCAACTGATCGGGCTCGCTTCCCTAAGTAGACGGTTCCTCTTGGAGCTCCTCCTCCAAAGCCGTGTAGTCTCCTCTTCAACTGGTGTTGTATTGTGGCAAGGGTGAGTACTTGGTACTCAAAGAAGTTATGCATGTAATGCAGCTAATATACTACATGCATGGCTTAATACAAAGGAATAGCTCAGGGTATATTTGCAATAAAACAGCATTTGACAAGTAGCATAAGTAGATTCGAAAGCAGTAGTAACAAGTAAAGCATAGATAACTTTTCAAGGAGTTTAGTTAACATCTTTCCCATCCTAGTCCACATTTCCATTAACGTCATTTGTAAACCAAACCCAACCTTTCAAGTCCAAGTTATTTTTCATGAAAGTCTAACCCTTGACTGTAATTCCCGAGCGATGTCCAATACCGCAGACACGGCTATTCGAATAGATTGTACACTCTGCAGAGGTTATGCACTTTACCCACAAGATATAGTCAAACACCACAAAGGCGAGTTCCCGTAACAATGTCTTTCGGAAACTTCTAACAATACAAGTGGTCCTCCCCGGTTATTGCACACTAACCCTTCCCTTAGCTAAGGCGAAGTTTAGGCCAATCAACCGTTAGATGGGTACTCTGCCTCACTCGACGCCCCCCGTACAACTTACACAAAGGGTGTAGTTGACCTCCTGAGGTCCCACAGGTACATTATTAGCAACTTAATCAACTAGGTCCGTCCCATTACAGACATGTGGTTGCACGTTAGACCCAGTTCAAAGGCTTGCAAGGTGAAGTCCTTAGGGTGACCAGGGCAAGACTACCCGAAGAACCAAACCAACATTCCCAATGCTACAACTGGCCCACCTGATTATTCCTGCCACATGCCCCGGTCGAAAAACTATTTATCAAACCCCAGTTGATTACCATGCACCACGTGCCATCAACATCACATGATACCTTTCCAAAACAGGTTCAATATATCATTAAGTCAATATTAACATTTGATTGTCCAAAATCATATCATGAGCACGTAGTGTGTCTAAGCGATGAAACTACAACGGTCTAAAATCCCATGTTGGCAATTTATTAATGTCCAACTAGTAAACCACAACTAGGGTGACAAGGGGTCATGGCACATACTTAAGTAATCAAGGTGTCATACAACAATTTGGCATTTATCTAATTCCCCATATTTAAATAAAGTATTTTCTAATTGAACTAGCATGCAATAGGTTAAATCAAAATAATTTTCAAAATAGGATCAACATGGTCAAAGCACAACTTGCCTTCAAAAAGTACTTGTTCTTGGTCTTTAGTTGGATCCTGAGTCAATACTTCTCCTTGAATCCTTAGGCACTTCAACGTCTACTCGTAAAGCGTGCAAATAGCAACCAATGAATAAAACAGTAGACAAAAACATCCAAACATCCAAATAAAGTCCATAAACAGAGAGCATAATTTTATGAATTTTTAGAAGCTGGAATAAATCAAATTCGGAGTTAAAATGCAAAAGTTATAGCATTTTGAAGTTTAAATAATCAATTAAATAATTTTGCAGAGAAAAACTTTAGTCCAAAAATTAAATAAAATTCATCATTAGGTAGATCTCAATTTTATACAAATTTAGAAATTTGAATCACTCAAATCGGAGTTGAAACGCAAAAGTTATAAGCGTTTGAAGTTTGAATCAAAATATGAAATCATTATTTCGAATTAATAAATCATTTTCTTTTTCGAAAATTAATTATTGCATCAGCGAGGACACGTGGCAGCCTCTGATTGGTCTGCTGACGTCAGCCGGTTCATGGACTCGGTCCACGCTTTCGGCTCGGGTCTACAGTGGACTCGGTCCACGACTCCGCGTCGTCGACAGTGGGTCCACTCGGGTAGCGCCACCGCCGACGTCGTGAGGCTCACCATAGTCTTTCGGCAGGTGGGACCCCTGTGAAGTCATTCTTTGGCGTCGGCGCTTAGGTGGGACGGCCCGGCCCGACATCGCGGGCCCGCCATGACGTCAGTGTAACGTCATGGTGCGGTGGTGGCCGTGACATGCGGGCCAGCGTGTCGGCGTCTGCACACGCCAGCGTGGGCCCGGCGCCGACGCGGCGGTCAGCCTTCACGGACGCGTGGCGCAATCTCGGCCGTTGATTTGAAAATCAACGGCCCAGATTAGATCTGGCTCTCACGCGTTTGGGTTAAGCGTTTGATCTGGACCGTTGGATCTAGATCCAACGGTCGAGATTGGATCAGGGATTTTGGACGGATTCTCACCGTGAGATGACGTGGTGCAATCTGGGACGTTGGATCTGGATCGGACGGCGGAGCGAGCTCGGGGTCCGGCGATGGCTTGCGGCGGCGCTGGCTTGCCGGGATTGGGGACGACGACCACGGCAACGGCGCTTCGGGCGTGCTCCGGCGAGGTAAGAGGTCCCTTCCGACGCGGCTTGACCTCTCGGTTTCAGATCACACCACCTGCACATAGGCATCACACACTCTCAATAATTCCCACAAAACAGTACACAAATCCCCAACTCACCCGACATTGCCCACTACTCGCAAAACCTAAAAACAGAGATTCTGTCCCGGCGGGACAGCAGCCTTGCAAAGGACATAACTTGAGTTCTGGGACTCCAAATCGATTAAACGAGTACACCGTCACGAAGCTTAGGAAATTTCCCAACTTTTTCTAGTTATAGGGAAATACTGATTTGGACTCTAAGGTTGTTTAATCTAACGTTGAACACGAACTGTCTCAATCTCGTCACAGATTTGACAGCGCTCGGTAAAACAGCCATAACTTCCAAACGGCTGGGTGGAATTTCAATTTCTTTATATGAACTGAAAGGTAATGAAATTATCTACGACTTCCTAGAAGTCTGTACGGCCATATTCCAAATCTAAATTGGCGAAAACGCGAACCCTAGCTCGACTGCTCAATCTGCCCGAAAACAGAAACGTGGCAACATCTAGATCTAACCCAAATTACTCAAATCCAGCGCCTCCAATTGATCAAAAAACTTGATAAACTCCCTAATAACAGTACCTAGCTCATCCCCGAGGATCCCCATGACCATACCTTTGCCCGACGCACGAAAACTCCAATCGATCTCCTCGCTCCTCGCTCCTCGCACCTCGCACCTCGCTCCTCGCTCCTCGCTCCTCGGATGGATCCATGAGGATGCAGGGGTGGGGAGGTCACCCTAGGGCAGCAAGGGGGGTGGAGGAGAGGTGGTGTGCAATGGGGAGCAATGGGGGCGCCATGGGGGCAAGAGATGGGGCGGCTAGGAGGTGGAGGGAGGAGGAAGGGTGGCGGCTAGCGTTAGGGGCGCATGGGGCAGGGGTGGACGCCCCAAGGGCTGGTGGGGAGCCCTTTTACCAGCCCCCACACCCAAACCTAGTCCGTTACGAAGACCTACTCCATCCCACCAAAGCCCACCAAGGCCCAAACTCCCCCGGGAAGGCCCAAAGCCGAGAAGCGGCCTAAAAGCTATTAACCTCCATATCCTATAGTTTTAATCTTAATTCCACATCTCATAATGTTATTAACCTTATCATGCACGTTAAATAAGGTTACGACACTCCGTGGTGTCACAACACTTCAAAAGGCCCAAAAACGCGAGTAAACCTCTAGCCGTAAGATTTTCTTCTCTAATTTCACAATCTGTAATATCACACCAAAACGTAGTGTCACAGTTTGCATTAATCCCCTTTTAGCTTGATTTCAATACATGGAATGTAAAAAGTACAATAACTTGTTCGTATTTTATCCAAATAATATGGAACTTGTTCTGTTATGCTAGTTAGACAGTATAGAACATGATTCTACAAAAATACTTAGGATGTACCATGCATGTTTTATATTCCAATAATTAATGACTTTAAGTATTGTTTTAGATTGACCTTTGTTTAAATCAAACCATGAATAGACTATTACTCAATGCATGAAGATTTAAGTAGTTATAATACATAGAAGAAGTTCCTAGACCTGTTTATGAAATCTTAATATTGAAACATGTTGTAAGACCATTTAATACTACAAACATGATTATACTTAACCCTAGCCAGGTTAGTTCTCATGTATAAATTAAACTTAATGTACTTTTGGCCTTTAGGTAACATATGTTTCATATAATAGATGTAACATGATTTAATAGATGAACTAATATGACCCAAATGCTATAGACCTACTATTGAAATATTCTTAAGGTCAAAGACCCTATTAATCTGCAAGAATGATTACATATCATGTTTAGTCGCAAACCTAGGGTATAGCTATCCAAAGAATGATTGAGATATCACCGATAAGTACTAGTATCTATAGAACCAGCTTTAGAATGCTTCATAAAGCTAGACCATTCCATTATGTAGAAAGTAATTCTATTGTGACCTGCTTTGCATCTGAATCCTATTTAAAACATAACCCTGCGCATCATGAGCCATAAAAACCCATAACATATATATAGGTAAATAACTTTGTTCAATAATTGGTACTATAAGTTAAGCTTTACCCACACTAATTATTAATTGTTGAATGCCTGATGTTTGCTCAAATTGAACCATGCATGCACAAGTGATTAATTATTGATGACTATTATTGTTTTTACTCAATAGTGCAAGTTATACCTGCCCACACCCTGTTGTTTTATGTATTGATTTATAACAACATATACAATCTTAGCTTCTTGAATTCATAAAATAAAATAGAATGAATCATAAAGAATAGATGTTGTGTGCGATGCGACCCTCAAACCATTAACCGGTAATAAGACTACGACGTAAAAGTAGTATGTTCGCTTATACGATCTTGAAACCCTAAACCACGACCCATGCCTGTTTTATGTAATGATTGCTTATTTGAATTTCCATCTGATTTCCTTTTTCCCTTATTGAAAGTGCTATTTGCTATTTGCTATCTTTTCCGTTATGCGACGTGTAGAATCCGACGTCTCGGACTTCATCGCCGACGATTTCAAGATCATGTCTTCGGCTTCGTCACTGAAAACAATGGATAGCAAGGCAAGCACTCATGTAGATCCTATTTTTCCTTTAATAAGAAGAATTAAAATAAATTTTGCATGCATATGCTATATTTGGTATACACTGCTATATTATGGGAAGAATGGTGGATATAACCTTCATTGATGGTTTTCCTTAATCAGTAGTGACAGATGAAACCCTAGATTGATGATGGATACACAAAATGGGTATATCTGATTATTACTTGCATATGCTTAGCCCTGCTTTAGATTGGGAACACGAACAGTGGGTTTTACTGTTCGCGATAAACTAAAATTTTGGACATGATGAACTTTAATCTTGAACCTCATGGTATTTTGTGGATTTAGTATTTTATCACTTCTGAAAATAAAATTATGTTTTCGATGTGGGTGATTATTGGCAATAGCCGGCTGTACATGTTTTAACGTGTACGTAGATAGGGTGAAGTATCGCCCATGTCACTTTAAGGACCGAACATAGTGTCCCGTGATCCAAGATTACCCGTACAACCACAATGCCAGTATGGTGACGGCTATAACCAATTAAGTTATTAAAAACTGACCTTGAATTATAGAAGGTTGTAGTAGCACGGGCATTCCGGATATAGGTTTGCTCGAGGGAGGTGCCATCATCGAGGTGTTGACACTTGCCGATGCAACAGTATATGTCTTACTAATGGGGAGAAATGATCCGTATACACGATGTGCTTCTACCGCCATTTTCCAATGGGGAGGAATGATCCGTGCATACGATGTTCTTCGGCCGCCATTAGTAAGAGTCATCATCTTGGGACTGGTGCAATGTCGTTTTAGTAATGTAAAGGTTATATATGGTTTTTCCTGGCGACACACCAAAGGAAGTGTGTAATTATCGATTGCAAAAGGGAAGTCATTATTTGTGGGTAAGTCAGTACAAACTCGCAGAGTCTAAAACTATTCGAATAGCCGTGGTTCACGGTCATGGACG
This sequence comes from Rhipidocladum racemiflorum, assembly GCA_036346355.1. Classification (NCBI taxonomy): domain Eukaryota; kingdom Viridiplantae; phylum Streptophyta; class Magnoliopsida; order Poales; family Poaceae; genus Rhipidocladum; species Rhipidocladum racemiflorum. Next base: position 25,171,887 of record CM070589.1, on the reverse strand, counting down.
ACTTGGCGAATCGACACTAGTTAGCTGTCTTATAAAATGTTTTGGTGAGCTTACCCTTACAGATGATTCAATACTTGACATTACGCTGGCAAGGTTGAATTCAAGTTGTTGTGCCTGTGTGGACAAAAAGTTTATTCTTCGAGATAATATTTCATATGTTGGGACTGGACGTTTATCACTCACGAAGGGATGTGGGTATTTTGTTACATTTTATTCGCAAAGGGCTGTGAGTTATCTATCTCTTCGCATTACTTTTAAGTACATACTTGTTACTTTACTTATTTATTTACTTTTACAAATTTTCGCTTTCACTCTACTATTCAGTATCTATATTTCAATTTGGCTCCAAGCAAAAGTTAACCGTAGAAGCTTTATTCTAGGATCAGCCTGCATTCCAAACACACAACTCAAGTCTTGCTGAGTACAAAATGTACTCACCCTTGCTATCATTATTGTTTTTAGGTGAAGATGCAGGTATGTCCGATGAACTTTACTTTGACGCAGGATTGCGGGATTATTAACGACAGTTCTTTCTAAGGCTTTACATTGTCAGTTGCCTGTGGATTATGTGGCAAACTACAAGTCATCTGATTCTTTTGCTATGTTTAGTCGACCTTGTCGGTCATATTGTATCAATACTTCCGCTGTAATAAAATATTAAACTTTTGTATGGTTGTGATTCCAAATTGTGTTTGTGCGTGCTAGCTACTGATCATGGGACTAGCACAGTATGCACATTAGAACCTTGCTTTTATGTTTGCACTGTAGCATAAAAGTGAGGGTCTTACAAAATATCACTTTTACCAGCAGCTAGTTTGACACTGTTGGTCCGATTTTCTCTAGCAAACATATTATTACTAACAGACAGTTCATTTCCGATAGACATGTAATTGCCAACAGATTTTGTATTACCGACAGATTGTTTGACACCTACTTGAATAATTATCGGATGCATGCCTTGCCGTTATATAAGTTCCAAAAATTAATTAATATGTGATAATACTAAAGAATTACCAATAGACAGTGTGCAACCAGTACGTATATTTGTTGTTTTTACTAGTTTTACATTTTTGCTATAATAGTAGTCTTCATTCAAAATATATAAAGCATTACATTGAATTTTTCTAAGATGCAAGCATCAACCAACAAATGAATCCACCATAATCATCACAATATCATAGATAAAAACCTATTAATTAGAATTAAGTGTTTAATTACATCCTCCATGACTATGACTTTACAAAAGGTAATATTTAGATGTCTTGTGATACAAGCCACATGTGTTGCCAAAATACTTGCCCACAATCTGGACTAGTCCATGTGTTGCCAAAATATACCACTATCATTGACATCTTCCATAGTGCACACAGAAGATACCTACAAACATCATTGCCCTAATCGAAAATAGATAGTAAAGATAGTCATCTTGTCCATGACTTCATTTTCCAGGTATGCATGCACTTCAACAAGAGGGTTACAGGACAGTTAGTTTAGCTGCCACCTGAAACATATGAATATGCAAATGATTAGCATAATTTATTGTATTTGATAGTAAATACATCCTAAATACAAACAAAAGGTATCCATTCTTTTCACTAAAGTCAGAACAGCAGAATAGTAGAGAACAAAAGGAGCAACTAGCAAGCCATCTGGGCAGTACTACTAGAGCACTGACACGTGGGACCCGCTGCTGACGTCAGCACGCCTCGGTCGAACGGTACTGACACGAGAGCCCCACCGTGACGTCAGCGTGACGTCACGGATGACGTCACCGCACGGTGGGCTGAGCCGCTGACACGCGGGCCCATGCTGACGTCAGCGACGATCGGGAGTCGCCCATGTGGACCGTGGCGTTTCGGCTCCCGGCCACATGGCACGATCTGGGCCATTGGTTTGAAATCCAACGGTCCAGATTGGATCTAATCCCGCACGTTGCGGGTTAACGCGGTTGATCTGGACCGTACGATTTAGATCGGACGGTCGAGATCCGATCGGGTTTTCTCCTCGTCTTGGGGGTGACGTGGCATGTCCCGGCGTGCGACACGTGGCTGCATCTAAACCGTTCGATCTTGATCGAACGGCTGGTATTGCATCTAGTGCTACAACGCGGAACCCTAACCGTACGATCCAGATCTAACGGCTGAGATCTAACCTAGCTGTAGGATCGAAAGACACGAATATAGCAATCAGAGGGGGGGTGAATGATTGTGCGGAAGCTAAAACCAAATCTTTGATCTAATAAAAGTTCACCCCAAAACAGAACCAAATAATTGCCTCGTATTCGACAAAAACAGAATGACAGAGGTTCGGTAAAACGCGAATTCCTGGAGATCCAACCGTTAGATTGATCTAAAATTTGGACACAAGAAACTAGATTCCAATACGAATCGAACACAAAAAGAATTAGCTCGATCGGACTAAAATTGTAGCTCGTTGTGACAGAAGATGACAAGAATAGATCTAACTAAAATTGTAGCTCGCCGAAAGATTTGAAGAACTTGATCTTTATTTCTCCTTTCTTTTGTCTAAAGTACTCCAAACAAAAAGAGTAAGACCCTAAAGCTTGCTCAAAGCTTGATGCCCTTCAACAGGAGACAACCCCTCCTATTTAAAGGAGCAAAACACAAGGAGTCATGAATACAATTCCTACTCCTAATCCTAGAAGGAGTCCCACTCCTAATCCTAGAAGGAGTCCCACTCCTAATCCTAGAAAGAGTATGTATTCAACACAACTCCTCTTGGCCCAACCTGGCCGAGTACAACTCTTGCACGTGTATGGCAACCCTATCATACTCACGTGACTAACACTTTGCACGCGAATGACCTCCTGCCATTCTCACGTGACTAACCATTCTTCATGTGCACCATACTCTTAGCCCGAACGTCCCGCATGATATCCTTGACCACCATGACCTCAGTTCCCCCTGAACCTAGTCTCGAACCTCAGTTCCTCCATGAACCTAATTCCGGTCCCGTCATCGACCACATTCGCCCTCGAGCAATACCTGCACATGAACAAACCACAAAACGATTCCGAGCACAAATCCGCGACTTGACTCACATTAAACCATGCAACCACTCACAAGAGTGCATTGCATTAAATATTCTAAGAACATGATTTCAAAACACGAACCAAAACCTTTGCAAAAATCAAGAAGCTTTTCAAATAATCAAACTGATTTCAGATCTTTTCAAATAAAGAAACCAAAAAATAAATCTTGTCGAAATATCAAATTGGTTTCAAATCTTTTTCAAATACTCATAATCAAAATCAAATGGATCAAAAATAACGATCCTTCAATCTCCACCTTGATGAGTAATTTGACAAAACACAATATAAGATTTGACAAGAGATTGAGCAAGAACCAAAAGACCAAAAAATCCCAATTCAAAAACCTCCTTGACTTGTTCTCCCCCTTTTTGACAAAATAGTCATCAAGATCTCAAAACTCCCCCTTAATGAATGCAGTATCTCAAGCTTTGAAGTATATTCAAGGTATATAATCAAAGTAAAGCATTTGGAGAGTTTTTAGGAGAAATTTCTCATTTTGTATCAATTTATCCAATGAGAAAGCAAATTGTGAGAATATGGAGGCTCTAACACATAGAATAGTTATTGCATAAGCAAATTAGAGCAAACAAGTAAAATGTCATAAACTGATTTTGCCAAAGCGAAAAAGAAATCTATCATGAGCATAGAGAGACTTTCAAATTCACTAATATTTGTCTCAAGCCTTTTCCAACCATTTGAATTTCCTTTTTCTCTTTTAGCAAGTTTGATAATTTTGCTTTGTGATCAACAGGGATGACAAGTAACTGCACACTAGCCCATACTTGTGTATGAGTAGGTAGTTCTTTCTTGTATCTTTCTCAGTTTAAATTGGCAAGTGGCTTCACATTGTTCTGAACTTTTGTTTAGACAAGTAGCCTTTTCTTTCATCTTTTGCATTTAAATCCCTGGCAAGGAAGCTACACATTGTACTAGACTTGTGTTTAGCCAAGTAGCTTTTGCTTGCATCTTTTTCAACTTGCTTTTAACATTTAAACACTGATTTTGATTGAGACTCATAATGATCATTTGAAGTCCAACAAAAAGCTCATACATAGTTTCTAATCAGCTCTAGCCTTTCAACAGATGACAAGAAACTTTTAAGCCTATTTCACAAATGCAATACCATAATGAGCAAGAGCCAAAATATTCTCGAAAAGCATCTCAAATTGAATTATTTTAGCCTTTTAGTGATAAGTAAAGCATTGAGCATTAACTTGGCTATATACACAAGAATAATCACCAAAGCTTTGTACTACATGATGCAATGTAAACAGGGGATTTTACTTGAGGTGTAAAGTCAAAATACCACTTATAAAAAAAATCACTTGTAGGAACCAAAGTCAAGTAACCCAAAAAGAGATAAACTCAAGACTCCCCCTCAAATCAACCCATGGGGATGAATGATCCCAAGTTCACAGCGTAAGAAAGCAAAACGAGAAGAATCAAGCGGTTTAGTGAAAATATCAGCAAGTTGAGCACCCGAATCAACAAATTTCAGTTCAATAGCTCCTTTTTCAATATGATCTCTAAGAAAATGATATCGAACATCAATATGTTTAGTCCTTGAATGTTGAACAGGATTTTTAGCAATGTGAATTGCATTAGTATTATCACAAAGAAGTGGAACACTATTAAAGTTAATGCCATAATCTTTAAGAGTTGAAGTGATCCAAAGAATTTGTGAACAACAACTAGCGGCTGCAACATATTCAAATTTTCTAAGAAGAGATTGTGCAATGTAGGACTCAAGTTTCTTAGAAGACCATGAAATAAGTGAAGTGCCAAGAAAATGACAAGTGCCAGAAATACTCTTTCTATCTAATCTACACCCCGCAAAATCAGCATCAGAATATCCTAGGAGTGTAAGAGAAGAAGAACAAGAATACCAAATGCCAAATTCAAAAGTGGAGCGAAGATACCTGAAAATTCTTTTAATTGCTTGTCGATGTGATTCTCGAGGAGAGGCTTGAAATCGAGAGCACAAACATACTGCAAAATGTATGTCAGGCCTCGAAGCAGTCAAGTACAGAAGTGATCCAATTATGCTTCTGTATTCTTTTTGGTCCATCTCGACACCATTCTCGTCAGGATCCAAAATTGTTGTTGTGCTCATTGGAGTAGATACTGACTTTCCTTCTCCCATGTCGAATTTCTTTAGTAGCTCCTTTGTATACTTGGATTGGTGCAAGAAGATCCCTTCTTTCGCTTGCTCGATTTGAAATCCAAGTATGTCAACTCTCCCATCATACTCATCTCGAATTCCCTGGACATCAGCTCAACAAAATGCAACACAAGAGAGTGGGAGGATCCTCCAAAGATAATATCATCCACATAAATTTGCACCGCAAGGAATTGATCATTTGAATTTTGAGTAAACAGAGTTTTATCAACTTTTCCCATCTCAAAATTATGTTGAAGCAAGAAGCCTTTTAATCTATCATACCAAGCACGAGGGGCTTGTTTTAATCCATAAAGAGCTTTTGATAAACGATACACATGATTAGGAAATTTTTCATTTTCAAAGCCAGGGGGTTGTTTCACAAAAACTTCTTCTATAAAACCGTTTAGAAAAGCACTTTTCACATCCATTTGAAATAACTTAAAACCTTTTGAAGCTGCAAACGCCAAAAGTGTGACACTATGGTTTGGTGTGACGTTATAGAAGGTGAAACTAGAGAATAAAACCTTTCGGCTTAGGGTTTTCTCGCGTTTTTGGGTCGGTTGAAGTGTTATGTCGCCACGGAGTGTCGTAACCTTATTTAACGTGCATGATAAGGTCAATAACATTATGAGATGTGGAATTAAGGTTAAAACTATATGATATGGAGGTTAATAGCTTTTCCGGGGCGTTTCCGGGGTTTTGGGCCTTCCCGGGGGAGTTTGGGCCTTGGTGGGCTTTGGTGTGATGGAGTAGGTCTCCGTAACGGACTAGGATTGGGTGTGGGGGCTGGTAAAAGGGCTCCCCACCAGCCTTTTGGGCGTGCTCCCCCTGCCCTTGGGCGCCCCCACCTCCCCCTCCTAAGCCCTAGCCGCCACCCCCCTCTCCCTCTCCCTCTTGTGCGCCTCCACCTCCCCCTTTGCCCCATTGCTCCCCACCTCTCCACCACCTCTTCTCCACCCCCTTGCTGCCCTAGGGTGGTCTCCAGACCTCTGCACCTTGTGGATCCATCCGTTGGAGCGTGGAGCGAGGAGCGATCCGCGAGGAGATCTATTGGAGATTCGTTCGTTGGGCAAAGGTATGATCATGGGGATCCTTGGAATTGATCTAGGTACTGTTATTAGGGTGATTATCAACTTTTTAGATCAATTGGTGGTGCTGGATTGGAGTTCTTTGGGTTAGATCTAGACGTTGCCACGTTTCTGTTTTCGGGCAGATTGAGCAGTCGGGCTAGGGTTCAAGTTTTCATCGATTTAGAATCCGAATCTGTCCGTACAGACTTAAAATAAGTTGTAGATAATTTAATTATCTTTCCGTGGACATAAAGTACGTTAAAATCTGATCAGCCATTTGAAAGTTATGGCCGTTTTACCGAGCGTGTTAAAATCTGTGACGCGATTGGAACAGATCGTAGTAATCTGTAGATTAAACAATTTTAGAGTCCAAATCAGTCTTTCCGTATAACTAGAAAAAGGTAGGAAATTTCCTAAGCTTCGCGATGGTGTACTCGTTTAATCGATTTGGAGTCCCAGAACTCAAGTTATGGCCTTTGCAAGGCTGCTGTCCCGCCGGGACAGAACCTCTGTTTTTAGGTTTGCAAGTAGTGGGCAATGTCGGGTTAGATGGGGATTTGTGTACTGTTTTGCGGGCATTATTGTGAGTGTGTGATGCCTATGTGCAGGTGGTGTGACACCGGGAGTGCCCTCTACGTCCCACAAATCCGTCGCCCCCGGTTGAGGCAAGTGTGTTGTAATGTATAGCGGATTGTAGGTTGTTTGTTGATATTGGATGAAAGATTGAACACTTGCTATGCTCACTTGCTATGCTTGCTGTTTTCCAATGAAATATTGAGTATGATTATCATGGTTCGATGCCATGTGTTTATATTTGTCATGATGAGTTGCCATATGTTTATGTACATGTGAAATATGATAATTGGCATAGTTGCATGCATGACATGTTACATGGCCCGGGCGGTGAGAAAGTCATTAATTAATCCGGGAAGGTCGGTGAGAAAGTTATGACTAATCCGGAGAGCCATTAGAGTAAGTCCTACATCATGATTCCATCTACCGTGGGTTGTGAAAGCGAGGAGTAGGCACCCTCCATCTTCGGGATGGAAGGGGGGAGAGGGTGCACACCGACGGGTGTGTACTCAACCATACCGGTATGAGTTTCCATGGAGATATGAGCATAACTTTGCATTGCATTGCATTGCAATACATTTTTTTTTAATGATGATGATGTTGTTATGTGCTCAAGTATGAGATGTTATATGTGATGTGAGGTATTATTGTCTTGTAAATGATCTTGTTGTCCATTACAATATGCTTGCTGAGTTTTCGAACTCACGCTTGTGTTTTATGTTGTTTTTAGGTACTTTGAGATCGGCATGCGGGAAAAAGGGATCTAGCTACACTTCTACACGTAGCTCCACCATCATAGTCCATAATTAACCACTTGGAGACATGATATTAAGAGTTGTGCCCTAAACTTAATGTATGGTTTAATCTAGCATGCTTGTGAATCCTTATTTGCTTCGTTATAGTTTATGAAGGGGTTAAGTGTGGTATTATTGGCGTAACTTGATGTTATGTCCATTTATGTTGTTGTTTTAGATGTCGTGTGCTATGATATATATCTTGCCATGATATTGAGATTGTGTTAATTCATGGAAAAACAAAGGAGATGCTGCCGAAATATCGGTTTTTAGCATATGAACCTTTGCTGGAATTTATGTTTAATTGTGGTACTTAGATGTTGTTTAGCTTATGTTTGGTAGCATTCGGGCATATTAAATGCCGGGGTGTTACAAAAAGAATGCGAATAGCTTCTAAACGAGCAACATGAGCAAATGTTTCATCAAAATCAATTCCTTCAAGTTGGGAGAAACCTTGAGCTACAAGCCTAGCTTTGTTTCTAACAATTATTCCATCTTCATTTAGCTTGTTCTTAAAAAGCCATTTTGTTCCAATAATGTTTTGACCTTTAGGAGGTTCCACTAAAGACCAAACTTTATTTCGTTCAAAATTCTCTAACTCCTCATGCATCGCATCAACCCAAGAACTATCAGTTAAAGCATGTGTAATATTCTTTGGTTCAAAATTTGCAACAAAAGCATAATGCATGCATAAAAGAGTTTGAGATGAATTAGAACGTGTCACCCTTTCATGAAGACTTCCAATAATTTGTTCAGGAGGATGGTTCTTCAGAACAGCAAGGGGAGGTCCAGTTGTTTCAGTCGTCGTGGGAGGTGTAGGAAAATCTGAAGTAGTAGTCACATCAATTGGTTCAGGAACATCTTCCCGTTCTGTAGGTATGAGCTCATCATCATCATTATCTTCATCACTTTCTTCGAATCTTTTATCCAAAAAGATTGGCTCTAAATCTTCTCGTGAACCTGAAATGTCGGGTCTAGCTCCAGGGCTAGTCTCATCAAAAGTAACATCGCATGTCTCCAACAATTTGTTAGTCGATAAATCAAGTACACGATATCCACGAGAGTGCAACGAATAACCAAGGAAAATACCATCTGTACTATGAGCTTCGAATTTATCAAGATTTCCATGTTTAAGGATAAAGCATTTGCAACCAAACACTCGTAAGTGAGAAACAGACGGTTTACGATCAAATCTCAGTTCATAAGATGTTTTACCAAGTAAAGCTCTAAGATAGATCCTATTTGATATATAGCAAGCAGAAGAAATTGCTTCAGCCCAAAATTTTCTTGAAGTGTTGTATTCATCTAGCATAGTTCTAGCCATTTGAATCCAAGTTCTATTTTTCCTTTCTACAACACCATTCTGTGAGGGAGCATATGGTGAGGAAAATTGATGTTCAATTCCATTAGTTTCACAAAAAGATTTGAACAAAGCATTTTTGAATTCCGTACCATTATCAGTTCTTATGGTTTTCAATGTGTTGGGCAATTCATTTATCAATCTTTTAATGAAAACATGAAAGAGTCCAAAGATCTCATCTTTCGAAGAGAGAAAATGCACCCAAGAGTATCTCGAATAATCATCAACAATTACTAGAAAGTACCACTTACCTCCGGCCGATTGGATTCGAGATGGTCCTACTGTATCCATATGAAGAAGTTGACCGGGGCCGGTGGTCATCACAGTTGAGACAGGAGCATGAGGAGCTCCAACCATCTTACCATGTCGACAGGAAGCACAAACAATGTCTTTGCAAGATTTTAATTTCGGCAAGCCACAAATTAAATCTAGACCACTCAATCTAGATAACAGATCAAAGCCCATGTGACCTAACCGACGATGCTAAAAATTGAGATTTCTATATTCTGAAGCAACAAAACAATGTGAACTTGAAGCATTGCTAAAATTTGTTATGAAAATTTTTCCAAGTCTAGATATCTTAAGAATCAGGTTTCCAGAAGCATCGAGTACCCTACATGTATTCGGTTTAAAATTTACTTCAAAGTTTTCATCCAACAATTGAGATACAGACAGAAGGTTGAATTTTAGTTTAGACACCAAAGAGACATTCTTTAAAGTAAAGTGCTCATTTACCTTCACTGTACCTTTTGCAATGACGCGTCCAGTAGTAGCATCTCCAAAAGTGATCGTTTCGTTCCCAGATGCTTTAGTTAGAGAGGAGAACCAACTTGGGTTGCCTGTCATGTGTTGGCAGCATCCTGAATCAACAACCCAGATGTTTTCCTTCCCTTCTCGTACCAGCTACATGTCATGAACAGAAGATGCCAAGGATTCAGCACTAGGGTTAGAGAAATATGCTTTAGGTATCCAAAGATCGAATCACTTTCGACAAGGAGGTGATCGAACAAAAGCTTGTGAATGCAAAGGAGATGAATTACGAGGAATTTTGTTTGCTTTCACTAGGGGAACATGTTGAGAAATGATACGTGTTTGTCTAAAGTTAGACTTAGCCTTTGAATTTTCCTTTCTCTGTTGTTTGGCTAGTCTAAAACAGAAATTCACCAAATGACCATCTTTCCCAAAATGAGTGCAATTGTACTTAACATATGGTTTGGCATTAGAAGTAACTTTTGCACTTGAAATAGTGGGAGATAGAGTGCCGGCAGATTTAAACAAAGTTCTTTTAGGCTCATTATCAATTTTCACATTTTTGCTCTTAACAGGTTTAATGATAGTAGAAGCATAAGAGTTAAAACCTAAACCCTGTCTGTTGGAGCTCACTTTAGATTGATCTAAAATCATGGTCAAATTTTTCTTCCCTTTAGTGAACCTAGAAAGAGAATCTTGCAAATAGTCAACCTTTTTAGCAAGATTTAAACAATTATCACAAGAAGTGTCAATTTTAGCTTTCTGTTTCTGGCAATTTGAACACGAGTTAATTTCATGAGTGAACATGTCATTTGTTAATTGGGTAACTCTACAATTTGCATCTTTTAATTTCAACTCAAGAATTGAACATTTAGAGCAAGCAATTTGATCATGTAAACTATCAGTAGAGCAACCAATATTTTTCACAAGTTTTTCATTTTTCAATTGTTCGGCATAAACTTGTTCTAGTTTAATCACATGTTCCGCTTTTAGAGACTTAATTTCAAATTTGAGATCTAAGCAAGTATCACAAATATTTTCAGAATTTGAATTTCTAAGATCAAAGTTTTCCGATTTTAGCATGGATAGATCTTTTTCTAAGTTTTTATTTTTGAGTGAAGATTTTCTTAAAGATTTTCTCAATATGACTAAAACTTCACAAAGCTCATCATACGAAGGCATTACCTCATCACCGTCGCTAGAGGTGCTGTCGTTGTCACTAGAATCACTAGTGTTCCCTTTTGCCATGAAGCACAGTCCGGTGAAATCCTTCTCATTCAGCTTCGTTTGCTTCGCTTCCTTCTCATCTTCAGTTGAGTCATCAATGTCGCTTAAGTCTAAGAGACCAATTGCCGCGAAGACTTTGTTGAGCATCTTCTTCGTCTGTTGCTTATTTTTATCCATGCTCTCTCTTGGCCGGAAGGACTTGGAGGAGTTGCTTTGCTCCTTCTCCTCTCTATCTTTGTTCTTGAAACAGTTAGCACGGATGTGCCCTGCCTTGCCGCAGTTGTAGCAGTGGATGGAGGCTCCTCTTCTCTCCCTTGATCTCATGTAAGCTGCATTGACGCGCTTGGAAAGAAGAGCAAGTGTATCTTCTCGTATTTGATCTAGCTGTTCATCACTAAGAGCACTCAAAGCAGTAATGGAATATGATGATGAAGAACTAGTAGCATTATCATATGAAGAGGAATTAGCATTAAGAGCCATAGAGTTATCATTGGATGTTATTGAAACAATGTCTATCTCAAAAGTCTTGAGACTAGAATATAGTTTATCCAAAGTCATTTCACTCATCTTGTGAGTTTCCCTAAAAGCAGTCACTTTCATTTGCCAGATTTTAAGATCAAGAGATTTTAGTTAATGTCTATCATTTTCAGAGTCATTGTAATTTACATCTACAGCTCTATGATTGTTTAAGATTCTCATTAAAAGCGAGCAAAACAATCATCTAGAGATTTTCCAGAGTTTATTTGAAATCTAGTGTATTCCTTTTAAATTGATCTTGCCTAGCTTCTTTACAGTCGATTGCCCTCATGATAATCTTGAAGAGATTTCCAAATTTCATGAAGCGGTGAGTAAATGATGAGACTCTATCGAATTCTTTTCTAGCAAGTCCTTGAAGCAATATGTTTCTAGCTCTATTATTGTTTTCAACATCTTTTTCAAACTCGATTTTATCAATATCATCATTTGAAGGAAGCTCGTATGGAATCTTTACCTTGCGCCAAATAGCGTTACCTTGAGCTTGAAGGTATGCAGTCATCCGAATCCGCCAGTGGGGAAAGTCTGTGCCATTGAAGATTGGCGGCTTATTCGAGTATTTCTCTGTTGCCATAACTTACCGTTTACTAATCACCTGTTAATATGGATTAGTAGATCCAAGCTCTGATACCACTTGTAGGATCGAAAGACACGAATATAGCAATCAGAGGGGGGGTGAATGATTGTGCGGAAGCTAAAACCAAATCTTTGATCTAATAAAAGTTCACCCTAAAATAGAACCAAATAATTGCCTCGTATTCGACAAAAACAGAATGACAGAGGTTCGGTAAAACGCGAATGCCCGGAGATCCAACTGTTAGATTGATCTGAAATTTGTACACAAGAAACTAGATTCCAATACGAATCGAACCCAAAAAGAATCAGCCTGATCGGACCTACGGATCAAAAGTTATGACCTTTGCAAGCTTGCTATAACAAAAGATGACGAGAATAGATCTAACTAGAATTGTAGCTCGCCGAAAGATTTGAAGAACTTGATCTTTATTTCTCCTTTCTTTTGTCTAAAGTACTCCAAACAAAAGAGTACAACCCTAAAGCTTGCTCAAAGCTTGATGCCCTTCAACAGGAGACAACCCCTCCTATTTAAAGGAGCAAAACACAAGGAGTCATGAAGACAATTCCCACTCCTAATCCTAGAAGGAGTCCCACTCCTAATCCTAGAAAGAGTATGTATTCAACACAACTCCTCTTGGCCCAACCTGGCCGAGTACAACTCTTGCACGTGTATGGCAACCCTACCATACTCACGTGACTAACACTTTGCACGCGAATGACCTCCTGCCATTCTCACGTGACTAACCATTCTTCATGTGCACCATTCTCTTAGCCCGAACGTCCCGCATGACATCCTTGACCACCAAGACCTCAGTTCCCCCTGAACCTAGTCTCGAACCTCAGTTCCTCCATGAACCTAGTTCCGGTCCCGTCATCGACCACATTCGCCCTCGAGCAATACCTGCACATGAACAAACCACAAAACGATTCTGAGCACAAATCCGCGACTTGACTCACATTAAACCATGCAACCACTCACAGGAGTGCATTGCATTAAATATTCTAAGAACACGATTTCAAAACACGAACCAAAACCTTTGCAAAAATCAAGAAGCTTTTCAAATAATCAAACTGATTTCAGATCTTTTCAAATAAAGAAACCAAAAAATAAATCTTGTCGAAATATCAAACTGGTTTCAAATCTTTTTCAAATACTCATCATCAAAATCAAATGGATCAAAAATAACGATCCTTCACTAGCACAGTGCGGTCAAAGGGGCTACATGGCTTATTCTGAGGCGTTGGATCTAGATCCAACGGTTGATATCAGATCTAAAAACCGTGACGTGTATTTCGTACAGGGTGATGTGGACGAACCTGGGCCGTGCGATGAAGATCCGACGGCGGAGGGAGTTCGCAGGTTCAGCAATGTCCACGGCGGAGCTGGCTGGCTGGAGCTGGGAACGACGACCTAGTCAACGGCGTTTTCGTGCTTCTCCGGCGAGGTGAGTGGTACCCCTCGACGCGCCTTAACGCGGGGAGTCTGGATCTGGGCTCGGTGGCGGAGGGAACGATGGACACGGCGGGAAACGACAGAAAACCGTGGCGAAGCACGATTCCAACTTCAGCGAGCGATTGCGGGCTGGTGGCGACGGCTTGAGCACAAGTAGCTAGGTCATCCGACGCACACGGAAACGGAGAAGGTGGCGGCGGGGTCGGAGCATTAAATAGGGGCCTCGGCGTCCGTGAATCTCACAAAAAATGATACCGGCTCGGTTGCGGCGGCGGAATCCGATGATAGCTCGAAGAGGGTGACGTGGCACGATCTCAACCATCCACGCGTGCGTGTTCAACGGCCTAGATTCGATCGGCGAGGTCGGATCCGATTCGATCCCGCGTGGGGCGACGTGGGTTAGGGTTTGGTTGGGCTCGGGTCCGGCTCGAACGCGGCTCAGTCGGACTCGAGTCTGACTCGGGTTGGATGAACAGTAAAACCCGATTGGGGTTTTTCAACGATTTAATGTTTAAAATAATTTCTAAAAATTCAAATAATTCAAGAAAAATAGCAAAATAATCAGAAAATTCTGGAAAATACTTTGAGACATTTTGGACTCAAATGAAATATTTCCAACAAGATTTTATTTAAAACTTTAATTATTTAATTATCTCACATGGGAATAAGTTCAAATTAAATCCAAATAAATTCCAGAAAATTCCAAAAATTCCCAAAAGTGCAAAATATAATTTAAATTCATGAAAAGCAAAAAATGGGGTGTTACACCATACCCCTTCATGTGTTCTCAATGGGACTGCAGCTCGCCTACGCATTATCTAAATGCGTTATCTAGAGCTTCCCCACAAAAAAGGAGCTATAAGCCTAGAACTAAAATCCACGCAAGATCACATTGGATTTTCATTAGAAACTGATATTTGATTACAATACATGAAGATAGAACATACGAAAAGGCTCCATCTTGTCATGGGTGCATAGAGAAAAACATGACCAAAAACAGTAAGCCAGCCATTCTTGATTACTGCAAGATATTCTGAATCGACTTCATGAATGAACTCTCAAATTATCAGTACGAAGAAGCAATCATAAGCAGACGTTTCAAAGGAAAAACAAGGCACACAGTTTAATAATGTTGTAATAATATTGCTAGAAACATACCTTCATTATCTTCTTGTAAGGGTTCTTCGGTCATGTATTCAGGAGCTTCATCTTGCACATCGTCACCATGTTGATTCTCGTTTCTTGTTGGCCTAGGCCACAGATTTGGTCGTCCAATTGCTACTTTATTTGGTGGAGAGGTGGTAGCAGCATGTCTTGTCTACAATTTGCAAAAATAGTTAAAATCACTTTGCGGTGATAGTTCAACTCTAAGATTTCGGTAATAATGCCATAGTATGTCTTGTTTTTAATTGTAGGGCTTTCATTACTTGCAGTGTAGCTTGAGGTTTGTGCAACTAAAGCTACTCCACTACTTCGAACAAATCTGCCCTAATCGTAGAACTTTGTGTGGAAGTTGTATCCATTTATTGGGGGGGGCTAGGGGGTGGCGGCTAGGGTTGGGAGAGGGAGTTTAGGGCGCACCAAGGGGTGGGGGCCAGATTTGGCTGCCCAAAAGTCCCCCCTTGGGCCCAAACCCTTCCACCGGAGGCCCAACTCAACCCCCAAGGCCCAAAGTCCCCCGGAGAGGCCCAAACACCCGAAAACAGCCCAAAAACACGCTATAAACGGCATAACGTAAAGTTTTAACCTCCATTTTCACATTTTATAAAGTTTTTGACCTCAACATTCACATTTTATAAGATACGACACTCCGTGGTGTCACAGGGACCATCGTCCCCAGCTCCGGCAACCCTCGCTCCGCAGCGCCATCGCCAGGATCGCGAGCTCCACCAACCGTCCGATCAAGATCCGAGGCCCTAGGTTCGTCCACGTCACCGCCCCGTGCGTAAATCCCAGATTAGATCTCAACCGTTAGATCTAGATCATACGGTTAGGGTTAGATCTAGTGTTATGGGTTAGATCCATTAGCAACCGTTGGATCTAGATCCAACGCACCAAATTGAGCCACGTAGCCCCTTAACTGCACCGTGCTAGATTAGATCTCAGCCGTTAGATTAAGATCGTACGGTTAGATTTAACCCACTTTGTAAGCATTAGATGTAATCGTGATCATTCGATCCGCAGTATACGGCCCAGATCGTGCCACGCGTCGAGCACCGGGTCATGCCACGTCACCCCATGGTGATGCGAAAACCCGATTCAATCGCAGCCGTCCGATTCGAATCGTACGGTCCAGATCGATCGCGTTAATCCAAAACACGTGAGGTTAGATCTAATCCGGACCGTTGAATTTCAAATCAACGGCCCGGATCACGCCACGTGTCCGGGAGCCGAATCGGCACGGTCAACCGAGCTGCGCTCGGTCACCCGCACGATGACGTCATCCGTGACATCATGATGACATCACGGTGGGGCCCACATGTCAGGGCCGTTTGGCCGAGCGGTGCTGACGTCAGCATCTGACGTCATCGGTAGGTCCCACATGTCAGTGACATTGTTTCCGTGGACCGAGTCCACGGTGGACCGAACCCTAGCCGTGGACCAAGTCCATGGACCGGCTGACGTCATGATGACGCAATAATTCAATTTTCCTTTAGGAAAATAATTTGGTGGAAATTCAAAATCCACGCTGATGCATGCTGACGTCATATTTCGGATTTTTCAACAGAAAAATAAATGAATTAATTCGATTTATTCTTTTAATTTATTTTTCAAATTTCAAACGGTTATAACTTTTGCATTTTAACTCCGATTGAGGCGATTTCATTTTCTAATTTTTTGTAAAATTGAGCTCTATTTAATGGTGAATTTTATTTCATTTTTGGATATGAATTTTCTCTCTATTTTTATTTATTTGGTGTTTATTTATCCGATTCGCATAGACATTGAACTGCCCGAAGGCTTCGAAAGAGAAGTTTTGACCCAGGAGCAAGTTCAAGACCAGGAACCAGTACTCTTTGAAGGCAAGTTATGCTTTGCCCATATTGATCCCACTTTTAAAACTATGTTGATTTAAATTATTGCATGCTCATTTAATTAAAATGCTTTTGAATAATTCCGGGAATAGTTATGTGACCTACTTGATTATGCCACCTTGTCTATAGTAATTGTATGCCATGAATCATTTGTCACCTTAGGATGTGGAATATTAGTTGGACACTATTAATTTGCCAACATGGGTTAATTAGATTGTGCTTAGCCATGCAATCGTATTATTGACATAATTTTGAATGGTAGAAATTAATCTTGACTCAATGAGAGATGGAACATGATTTTGGAAATTGCTACATGTGTTATCGATGATGTTGATGGCACGTGGTGCATGGTAATCAACAAGGGTGATAAAATGATTTAGACAGGGGCAAGTGGCAACATTGTTCTAGTGGGCCAAGGGTGGCACCGGAAAGGTCGTTTTGGTTTTTGCTAATTGGGTAGTCTTGCCCTGGTTACCCTAACGACTTAACCTTGCAAGAATTTGAACTGAGTCTAGCATACAGCCACAAGTCTGGAATGGGGCGGACCTAGCTGAGTAAACTGTGATGTCTAGTCTCTGGTACTGTCGTGGTGGTGTGAGGCCGAGTTTATGTAGGCTCACATGGCACAAGAGGGGGGCCCTGAGAGTGGTAACCAGTCCCATCAGTGTTGAAACCTTAGCGGGCAGTACCGGGTCTAGAAGTAACTTTGGAAAGGCTTTTTTACGGTCACTCCCCTTGATGGTGTTTGACTGTATCTTGTGGGTAAAGTGTATAACCTCTGCAGAGTGTACAACCTATTCGAATAGCCGAGTCCAGGGTATTGGACACTGCTCAGGGATTACAGTCAAGGGTTAGACTTTCATGAGAATAAATGTGGAGTTTGGAAACACTTGGGTTGGGAATTGTGAACTGGACTTAGCATTGTGAAATGTTCTACTTGTGCAATTATTGTGAAAGTTATTACCTACATTATTGTTTCACTGCTTTGCAATCTATTACTGTATTCATAAATGCTGTGTTACTGCGAATAAACCTGTTGGCCATCCTTTGTAATAAGTCATGCATGTAGAATATTAGAAATGCATTATGTGCATGACTTGTTGAGTACCAAGTACTCACCCCTAGCAA
The DNA here is from genome assembly GCA_036346355.1 of Rhipidocladum racemiflorum. Classification (NCBI taxonomy): domain Eukaryota; kingdom Viridiplantae; phylum Streptophyta; class Magnoliopsida; order Poales; family Poaceae; genus Rhipidocladum; species Rhipidocladum racemiflorum. Next base: position 25,154,174 of record CM070589.1, on the reverse strand, counting down.
AAATACAACATCAGTCGAAGAAGAGGCGACGCTAGCTTTGGAGGAAGAACTTCAGGAGGAACCGTCTACTTAGGGAGTGAGTCCAGTCAGTTGCCTATGGTAAATCGAGTGGCGCCACGAAGATGATTTTATTCCGCGCAATTGTTATTTTAATAAGTCTTCGCCTGTAGGCGCATTTTTGTAACTTGACCATAAGGTCGAGTAACTGGCTTTGGCTATTTAAGTAAAGTACTTTACTATTTCGCTAAGTATGATTGTGATATGTACCGATATTTAGATCGTGTGCACTAAGCGTGATTACGGACTAGTGCTGAATACACAGAGGGTTCGGATTTGCACATTCGGGTCCCGATCTGCTATCTTATTTGAGGAGCTATGAATCCCGGTGATTAAGCAAAGTTTTTCACCGGATAATTGACCGATTCCTCTGAAGATTTATTGTAAAATTGGTTAATGATAACATGATTAACACATAATACTTAAAAGTACGTGAGTCGCTATCCTCCTTCCTAAGCAATAAAAATAAAAGCTATACCATGTACATAGCAAGCTTCTAACGCCCTGAATCGGTTTCCTTTTTCTTTTACAAAAGAGAAAATAATGAAAAAACTTGTCTCATGAAACGACCTATAAAGTGTTGATGTTTGTCGCAATCTGCATAACAAAGCTGACCTCGTGAAGCCCAACATTCCAACAACAAATAAATGAGTGCATACAGGCAAGGTTCTGTCCTTAAATAAGTACATATCGCTTACTAGTCAATGGCCGATTTGTGCCTAAATATTTACAGATAACAACCTTGTACCGGCAAAAACAATGTAGCAAAGAAGGTAGGCAATCTAACAGAATGGCAATAAGCAAGCCAGGAACCGGCTTTTTTCCAGTGAAAATCAATACAAAGAAGTTTGGCTTTTGTTCAACAAATTGTGTACAATAATGTATTCAAGTGTAACATTGCTTAAAATTTTGGTAAGAAAGTCAGTTGTCCATAAGACCGTAACTAGCGCCAGCATAGAGTAAGCATCCTAAGCATTCTCAAGCACCAGTTAGATCCAAGAGAAAATAATGGCAGCATAAACCAACTGGCTACAACTGGATTTCCAAAAATGCATACAAGTATTCTGTTTGCGCCAAAATTCGGCATGTATTAAAAATCAGTGCGATAAAAGAATTCGTACGAAGAGATTGGTAGGCGAATCGGAAGGGAATTCCGTATCTAACAAGGAAACCGGATCAGAGGCCAATACGGATTAACAACGTGTCCATGTACAACTCGGATCGGCCGGACGTGTTATAAAAGGTGGCGAACGTCGAGAAAAAAGGGAATCAATCCAACACACAAAACACCTACTTTTGCAAGCCCTTTTTTACATTGTTTTAGCTTCATAAATCTCTCTGCAAGTCGACGGAATTAACATAGCTGCGCATCGCCGATTGTTGGTTTTAACCGATTTCACCCAGGTTCGATCTGCTTTGTTTTGTTGCGCATCGCCTTCTCAAAGCCGATTTTACCTTGTATCCGGATTAACCGTAACTGGTTGATTTAGTTATCCCCTAATCGGTTTCTAGCCGACTAGCGAAAAGCCGATAAACATTGCTCTATCGGCTTTTGATCAAATTACAAATTCTACCTTGTCAATTTCAGGTCAAATTGACTGGCACGCTCTGCAAACCCGGTGTTTGTCTTGTGTGTTCGAAGCTAAGGATCCTGCTTCACATTTTTAGCGCAAACATATTTTGGCACGCCCGGTGGGACAAAGAAAATCAGCATGTCATCAACCGACAAACCTGCAGTCACTGCCGATATCAATGCAGATGCTATAATCGTGCCTCAAATGGCCGATTTGACCCCCGAGCAGCGGAAAGAAATCGAAGACCGAAAGGCTGCTTTGGAAGAAATAATGCTGCGGTGTTTCCAGAAAACACGCCGTGGCGTTACTCAAAAGACTGCACTTCCAAGCATCAATCCTATCGGAGATTCATCCTCTGAACAGGTAAGCCGATACGCACCTGCTCAAGCCGATTTGTCAAATATGATTGAGCAATCTGTCCATCACGCACTAATTAACCAGTCATCGGCTCTAGTATCCACGTTAAAGCCGATGATAGAAAATAGTGTGAAAACAATTGCTCAGGAATTGGCTGTGTCTGGGAGCCTGCTAGATCCACCACAAAACATCCCGACATACCCAGTATACTCCATAACACCCAACACCAATACAGTAAACATGTCGGCTCAAACACCTGTCACGATGCCGACTCAACCTACTGTTTTGAAGCCTAGCACACAGAAAGGTGGATTCACGCACTACCATGGGCACACGGGTGGGGCTAAAATAAGCGCACCAAATCCGTCGAATGCACCCTCCAGTAGTATCGGTTTGTCGGCTTATCAGCCGATTGAAACAGATCAGGTTCCACATTCACGAGGAGCCGCGACTATGAAACAAGCGCCGTATAGGGTAGTGCCTTATATTGAACCTCTCGCACCCCTACCCGATACATTGGTTTTTAATCACTATTATGACCAAGTGCCAAGACCTCCTGTGGCACGATTTGGATAGAGACCCGAGTTTGCACTCGGGGGGCAGGGCGTGAACAATGAAAATTGGCAATGTCCGGTTACACCACAAGCCGACAATGTCAATTGGGCAGAACAAATTGCTAACGTTTTGAGAGAACAGTTCAGCCTACAGCCCAGAGGTAGGGTTATCGGCTACAGAAAGCCGTACCCCGATTATATAGATCGCATACAATACCCACACAACTTCAGGATACCAGACTTCGCCAAATTTTCGGGTGATGATTCTGTTACCACTATTGAACATAGCGGACGGTTTATGGCTCAATGTGTGGAAGCTGCACAATCCGATGGATTAAAAATTAGGTTATTTCCTTTATCATTATCTGGTACTGCATTCACTTGGTTTACCAATCTACCTCCAAATTCAGTTCATATGTGGAACGATTTGGAAAGCCGATTCCATGAATACTTCTTTTCGGGGACTATGGAACTTAGGATTTCTGATCTTAGTTCAGTCCGACAGAAGTACGGCGAATCGGTTTCCGACTATATCAGAAGATTTAGAGGCATATGAAATAGATGCTTCAGCGTAACATTACCCGATGATCAATTGGCCGATTTTGCATTCCAAGGATTAATCCCTCCATTGAAAGAAAAGCTATCTGGCCAGGAGTTCCCCGACTTGGGCCACTTACTCCATCGTGTATCGGCACATGAAAGCCGATATGCAGAGAGCAAAGGATTTAAAGATAGATTTAAGTTAAACAATAATGAAAAGGCCAAAGTAAACATGGTGGAGTATAATTCGAGCGACACTTCCGAAGACGAAGAAACAGAGATAAATATAGCCGAATGGACTAAGGGTTCCAAAAGGCCACTCGTATGCTCTCTACTCAAGCCGGTGAAAAATAAGGCAGAAGTCAAGTATTCATATGATGTGTCAAAGTGTGACAAGATATTTGATTTATTATTACAAGAAAAACTTATAAGGTTACCAGAGGGACACATCATACCATCGGTCAAGGAAATTAAAAAGCACATGTACTGTAAGTGGCACCATTCATTTTCGCATAAAACTAACGATTATAATATTTTTCGACAACAGATTCAATCGGCCATCACAGATGGCAGATTAAAATTTGCGGAAGAATCGGCTATGCAGATTGATGTGAATCCTTTTCAAGTTAACATGGTTCAATGCTCACGGAAAGGGAAAAGACTTGCAGAAAGCAATGAGCCGACTAAAAGAGTTGAGGCACGGACAAAAGGGGACGAAACAGTGCAAATCACTATCGGCTCTATACAAATAGAAGCCGATAAAAGCGGACATAACTCAAGGACAGTGAAACCAAAGGGAGATTTGGAAGTCAGAAAATGGTACAAGGCCGAAAGGGCTCCAAGAAAAGTTGATTTCAAACCAAAGCCGACTTTCTCGTAACTCTTGTGGAAATATGAAAGGATAAGTCGAAGACATAACACTCGACAAACCCAGAGTTTTCATCGACCAGATCAGAAGACAGACAACTATTGGCGACCAGATCGACCAACTACTGAAGAAGAGAGACACCGGCAATGTCCTTTTTGGCAGTTTTGCTGGGAAAGGGGGATGACCTTACCAACGGTTATGTCTTGTCCTATGCAACACTCGTCTACATATCGGCCAAACCAATCGGTAAAAGACAGGTTGTCTAGACCGATACACGATCGACTAGAAGTGAAAGGCAGGAGGCTGATCCATGAAAGGTTGTCAACATCAGAGCAGGGTGAGTCCTCCCGAAATCAAGAGTTATCGGCTTCTCATAACACAAGTAGAATGGAATCTGACAGCGAAATAAGAAATTTAGCTGGAAAAATAAGGAAGCCGATAGAACCTAAACCTAGGTGGTGCCCCTCGTGTCTCAAAGAAGACACAACGCAGTGCTTCAAATGACTAAAGACACAAGAAGAAAGGGAAGCCGAGAAAGAAAGCGAGAGGGATCGGGTGTTCAATAAGTTAAGGCCAATACCGGTTTTGAAAAAAGAGTGGAGAAAGAAGGAACATATCGATAGTGACTCAGATCAATCGGTCGAATCCGGGTCTCCGATGATCCGAGATGATACACCACCAATGGATATAAACATGGTATTCACTCTGCCTGCCGAGTTCAAAACCGAAGAATCGGCTGAAGAAGTGTTCGCCCAATTGTGCCTCGGAGCACCAGACGCTGTGTTCGAAAAGCCACAAGACATGCATCAGCATCTAAAACCGTTATACCTAAAAGGGTATATTAATGGCCGACCGATATCTCGTATGTTGGTCGATGGTGGGGCGACAGTTAATCTGATGCCGTTAAGTACTTTCAGAAAATTGGGTAAAGCCGATGAAGATTTGATTAAGACTAATATGGTGCTAAATGACTTCACGGGGGACCTGTCGGGACCCGAATCTACAAATTTGGACCCTCTGTGTATTCAGCACTAGTCCAGGAACGCGCTAGTGCATACAGTCTTAACATCGGTAAATATCACAATCATACCACTCGATACTTAACAAAGTATTTTAATTAAATAGTCAAACTGGTTGCTCGACCTTATGGTCAAGTTATAAATATACGCCACGCAGGGCGAAACTTATTAAAAGAGAAATAATAGCAGCGGAAAATAAGATAACTTCGTGGCGCCATCCAGTATACCACAGGCAACTGACTGGGCTCGCTCCCTAAGTAGACGGTTCCTCTTGGAGCTCCTCCTCCAAAGCTGGTGTTGTATTGTGGCAAGGGTGAGTACTTGGTACTCAATAAGTCATGCACAGAATGCAGCTAATATACTACATCCATGGCTTAATACAAAGGAGTGGCTCAAGCTATATTTGCAGTAAGAGCATTTAACAAGTATCATAAGTAGATTCGAAAGCAGTAGTAACAAGTAAAGCATAAATAACTTTTCAAGGGTTTAGTAAACATCTTCCCATCCTAATCCACATTTCTATCAATATCATTATTAATCCAACCCAACCTTTCAAGTCCAAGTTATTTTTGAGAAAGTCTAACCCTTGACTGTAATTCCCGAGCGATGTCCAATACCGCGGACACGACTATTCGAATAGATTTTACACTCTGCAGAGGTTATGCACTTTACCCACAAGATACAGTCAAACACCACAAAGGCGAGTTCCCGTAACAAAGTCTTTCGGAAACTTCTAACAATACAAGTGGTCCTCCCCGGTTGTTGCACACTAACCCTTCCCTTAGCTAAGGCGAAGTTTAGGCCAACCAACCGTTAGATGGGTACTTGGTCGCAGCCCCGGTACGCTCCCCCGTACAACTTACACAAAGGGTGTAGTTGACCTCCTGTGGTCCCACAGGTACGTTATTAACAACTTAATCAACTAGGTCCGTCCCATTACGGACATGTGGTTGCATGTTTGACCCAGTTCAAAGGCTTGCAAGGTGAAGTCCTTAGAGTGACCAGGGCAAGACTACCCGAAGAACCAAACCAACATTCCCGGTGCCACAACTGGCCCACCCGATCAATCTTGCCACATGCCCCGGTCGAAAACTATTTATCAAACCCCAGTTGATTACCATGCACCACGTGCTATCAACATCACATGATACCTTTCCAAAATACGTTCAATATATCATTAAGTCAATATTGACATTTGATTGTCCAAAATCATGTCATGAGCACGTAGCAGGTCTAAGCAATATACTACAACGATCTAATTTTCCATGTTGGCATTTTAGTAATGTCCAACTAGTAAACCACAACTAGGGTGACAAGGGGTCATGGCACATATTTAATTAATCAAGGTGTCATACAGCAATTTGGCATTTATCTAATTTCCCATACTTAAATAAGGTATTTTCTAATTGAACTAGCATGCAATAAGTTCAATCAAAATAGGTTTCAAAATAGGGTCAATATGGTCAAAGCATAACTTGCCTTCAAAAAGTACTTGCTCTTGGTCCTGAGCTGGCTCCTGGGTCAAGACTTCTCCTTCAAATCCTTCCGGCACTTCAACGTCTACTCGTAACGCGTGCAAATAGCAACAAATGAATAAAACAGTAGACAAAAAGTGTCCAAACATCCAAATAAAGTTCATAAACAGAGAGAACATAATTTTATGAATTTTTAGAAACTGGAATCGTCAAATTCGGAGTTTAAATGCAAAAGTTATAGCATTTTGAAGTTTAAATAATCAATTAAATAATATTACAGAGGAAAACTTTAGTCCAAAAATTAAATAAAATTCATCATTAGGTAGATCTCAATTTTATACAAATTTAGAAATTTGAATCACTCAAATCGGAGTTGAAACGCAAAAGTTATAAGCGTTTGAAGTTTGAAACAAAATCTGAAATCATTATTTCGAATTAATAAATCATTTTCTTTTTCGGAAATTAATTATTGCGTCAGCGAGGACACGTGGCAGCCTCTGATTGGACGGCTGACGTCAGCCGGTCCATGGGCTCAGCCCATGGCTTGGCTTGGTCCATGTCGGGACCCCGAATTTGCAAATCCGGACCCTCTGTGTATTCAACACTAGTCCAGGAACGCGCTAGTGCACACAGTCTTAACATCGGTAAATATCACAATCATACCAATCGATACTATCAAAGTACTTTATTTAAATAACCAAAGTGGTTACTCGACCTTATGGCCAAGTTACAAATGTATGCCTCGCAAGGCAAAACTTATTCAGAGAGAAATAATAGCAGCGGAAAATCAAATAAGGTAACATCGTGGCGCCATTCAGTATACCACAGGCAACTGACTGGGCTCGCTTCCCTAAGTAGACGGATCCTCTTGGAGTTCCTCCTCCAAAGCTGGTGTAGTCTCCTCTTCAACTGGTGTTGTATTGAGGCAAGGGTGAGTACTTGGTACTCAAGCAAGTCATGCACGTAATGCAAAGCTAATATACTATATGCATGGCTTGGTACAAAGGAATAACTCAAGGTATATTTGCAGTAAAAAGCTTTAGACAAGTAATATAAGTAGATTCGAAAGCAGTAGAAATAAGTAAAGCATAAATAACTTTTCAAGAAGTTTGGTAAACATCTTTCCCATCCTAAACCACATTTCCATCAACTTCACTATTAGTCCAAATTTCAACCTTTCAAACCAAAGTTATTTTAAAATCTAACCCTTGATTTGTAATTCCCGGCGATGTCGATCACAGTGGACACGGCTATTCGAATAGATTCTAAACTCTGCAGAGGTTATGCACTTTACCCACAAGATACAACAAACACCACAAAGGCGAGTTCCTCGTGAATAAAGTCTTTCGGAAACCTCTAACAATACAAGTGGTCCTCCCTGCTATTGCGCACTAACCCTTCCCTTCGCTAAGGCGAAGTCTAGGCCAATCAACTGATTAGATGGGTACCTGGCCTCACTCCAGACGCCCCCCGCACAACTTACACAAAGGGTGTAGTTGACCTCCTGAGGTCCCACAGTGCGTTATTAGCAACTTAATCAACTAGGTCCGTCCCATTACAGACATGTGGTTGCACGTTAGACCCTTCAAAGGCTTGCAAGGTTAAGTCCTTAGGGTGACCAGGGCAAGACTACCCAAGAACCAAATCAACACTCCCAATGCCACAACTGCCCACTGATTACTCTTGCCACATGCCCTGGCCGAAATCGCTTATCAAACCCCGCTTGATTACCATGCACCACGTGCCATCAACATCACATGATACTTTTCCAAAACAGGTTCAATATGTCATTAGGTCAATATTAACATTTGATTGTCCAAAATCATGTCCTGAGCACGAGTGTGCTCTAAGCAGATACTACAACGGTCTAAACCCATGTTGGCGATTTAATAATGTCCAACTAGTAATCCACAACTAGGGTGACAAGGGATCATGGCACATACTTAGATAATCAAGGTGTCATACAAAGAAATTGGTATTTATCTAACCCCATGTTTAAACAAAGTATTTTTCTAATTGAACTAGCATGCAATAGTTTAAATCAAAATAGATTTCAAATAGGATCAACATGGTCAAAGCACAACTTGCCTTCAAAAAGTACTTGTTCTTGGTCTTGAGTTGGATCCTGAGTCAATACTTCTCCTTCGAATCCTTAGGCACTTCAACGTCTACTCGTAAAGCGTGCAAATAGCAAATACACAAATAAACACTAGGCAAAAACATCCCAAAACTCCAAATAAAATCCATAAACAGAGAGAACATAATTTTCTGGATTTTTAGAAACTGGAATCGTCAAATTTGGAGTTAAGGCCTTAAAAGTTATGATTATTTAAAGTTTAAATAATCATTTAAATAATTTTACAGAGAAAAACTTTAGTCCAAAAATTAAATAAAATTCATATTTAGGTAGATCTCAATTTTATACAAATTTAGAAATTTGAATCACTCAAATCGGAGTTGAAACGCAAAAGTTATAAGCGTTTGAAGTTTGAAACAAAATCTGAAATCATTATTTCGAATTAATAAATCATTTTCTTTTTTCGGAAATTAATTATTGCGTCATCATGGACACGTGGCAGCACTGGATTGGTCTGGCGACGTCAGTAGGTCCATGGGCGTAGTCCACGCCGGCTCGGGTCCACCGTGGACTCGGCCCACGACTCCACGTGTCGACATGTGGGCCCATTCGTGACGTCATCGGCCCGACGTCGGCGGGCTCAGCCCACGGTGCTGACAGGTGGGTCCACCGATGGCGTCATGGGTGACGTCACGGTGCAGTCGCTGACACGCGGGCCCCGCGTGTCAGTGGCCACGCACGCGCGCGTACGACGCTGACCGCGTCGGTCCAACTTCCCGACACGTGGCGCAATCACGGCCGTTGGTTTGAAAATCAACAGCGCGGATTAGATCCAGGGTTAACACGTTGAAACTACTCGTTGATCATGGGTCGTTCGATCTAGATCGGACGGTCCAGATCTAATCCTATAATAACACTACTACGGCACGTGGCAATTGTGAACCGTTGGATCTTGATCCAACGGTCCGTATCCAATCGGGTTGGGGACACGTGAACTCACCTCAACCGTCCGACCGATCGGCGGTTCACCGAGCTCGCGAAGTCCGGCGATGGCGCCGGGCGAGGCTTGGGCACCGAGACGAGAACGACGACGAGCCCGACGGCGTTGGTCGCTCGGCGAGATGAATCCTTCCTTCGCGTCTGCGTCACGGTGGTTCCGGATCTGGCTCCTTCTCGGCGGAAGACGACGGACGGCGCGGAATCGGCGTTCAACCGCTGCGCCGCAGGGCTCCAACTCCGGCGAGCACGTCACGGGCAAGCAGCGGCGGCTCAGCGAGATGGCTCGAGAACGGGTGCGCCAAGATGAGGGCAACCTCGGGGGCGTCTCACGCTTTAAATAGCCTCGGCGTTCGTGCGAGACGGAAACCTAGTTCTACACTGCGCGCGGCGCGGCGGCGAGTCCGGCCGGACTCGGCGGAGACGATGACGCTTAGCCGCCCACGTGGCACGATCAACGCCACGATCGCCGCGGCGCGATCGGATCCGGGCGGATACGGCTTGAACCGTGCAGGCGGATCTCGGCCGTTGGATCTTGATCCAACGGTTGGGATTGATTAGGGTTGGAGCTGGTTTGGTCGAGTCAAGCGGCTGGTCGGACTCGAGTCCGACTCGGGTTCCGACTTCGATCGGATGAAACGATGCTAAACCGAGTTGAATTTCCAATGATTTAATATTTAAAATAATTCCGATAATTCATTTAATTCATTAAAAATAGCAAATGACTCAGAAAAATTCGAGAAAAATTCGAAAATATTTTAGGTATTTGGGACTCAAATAAAATATTTCCAACAAAATTTTATTTGCAAAATTAAATTCTTTAATTATTTCAAAATGGAATAAATTCAAATAAATTCCAAATAAATCCAAATAAATTCGAGAAAATTCCAAAAATTCACCAAAGTGCCAAATCACACATGAATTTAAGAAAAGCAAAATTTTGGGGTGTTACAAACCTCCCCTTAATAGAATCTCGTCACAGAGATTCAGGGGCTCACTACTGAGAATAGGTTTGGAAACTCTTTCTTCAAATCCTCTTCAAGGCTCCCAAGTCGCTTCGCTTTCTTCATGGTTGCTCCTTTGAACTCTACTGAAACGGGTTGACTTGTTTCTAGTTTCTCGATCCATTGTGTCTAGAATCCTCACTGATACTCCTTATAAGTCAAATCCTCTTGCAACTCAATTGACTCTAGCGGTGTTCTGCTCTCGTGAACTCGGAGACACTTCTTCAATCGGGACACATGGAATACGCTATGCACTCCTGCTAACGATCGTGGCAACTCCAGTGATAAGCAACCTCGCCTCTGCGGCTCACAATCTTAAATGGTCCAACATAACAGGGTGCGAGTTTCCCTTTGGCATGGAACCTCTTAACTCCCTGAGGCGTAACTACGAGGTAAACAAAGTCTTCTGGTTCAAAACTCAAGTCTCGACGATTGTCAAGATAACTCTTACGCCGAGATTGGGCTATCTTCAACCTTTCCCTAATCATAGCGACCGCTTCTTGACCTCTTGAAGAATATCAGGCCCAAAGACACGGGCGCCACGGCCTCATTCCAATTCAATGGCGTCCGACAGGGTCGACCATACAAAGGCCTCAAAAGGTGACATCGTAAACTAGCCTGATAACTATTGTTGTAATCGAACTCGGCATACGGCAAACTCTTATCCCAAGAGGTAGCATAAGCTAATGCACAAGCTCTCAACATATCCTCCAGAATCTGGTTGACTCTTTCTGGCCTGTCCATCCGCCTGTGGATGATAAGTCAGATCTTGAAGTTCAAACGGGTCCCCATGGCTTCATGCAACTTATTCCGTAACCTTGAGGTAAATTGGGTACCTCTGTCCGATACAATCCTCTTTGGCACTCCGCAAACAGACAATCTCGATCATGTATAATTCGCTAATTTATCTCCCGAGTAAGTGGTCTTCACGGGAATAAAATGGGCTACTTTAGTCAAGCGATCCACTATAACCCATATGGAGTCATAACCTCCTTGAGTCTTGACAAACCAGTAATGAAATCCATTCCGATTTCCTCCCACTTCCACTCAGGTATTTTCAGCGGTTGTAGCAATCCTGCTGGTATATGATGCATTGCCTTGACTCTCTGGCATACGTCGCACAATGCAACATGCTCGGCAACTTCACGCTTCATACTCGGCCACGAATCTCTCCTTGAGATCCTCGATACATCTTGGCGCTTCAGTGATGAATTGAGTACTTAGAGTCATGGGCTTCTTCCGTAATCGCCTGCTTTAACTCCCTCTTGTTAGGCACACAAATGCGATCCTTCATCCACAACGTGCCTTGCTCATCCAACTTGAAGTCCTCTGCCTTGCCTTCCTCCTTGATGAACTTAATCCTGCAGATCTTGTCATCATCCTTTTGTCCTTCTCGGATCTAATCCTCTAAAGTAGGCTTTACTTCCAATGCGGCCAAGAATCCGTTGGGTACCACCTCAATCCTCATTCTCTGAAATTCCAGGCATAACTCATCCTGATTCGTGGCTATCAACGTACTCACGGTATGGCTTTTCCGACTCAGAGCATCGGCTACTACGTTGGCCTTCCCGGGATGGTAATGGATTCCAACATTATAGTCTTTGATCAACTCTAACCATCATCTCCTTTGCCTCATATTCAGGTCCGACTGGGTGAATATGTACTTAAGGCTCTTATGATCCGTATACACTTCACATCTGTTTCCAATCAGATAGTGACGCCATATCTTCAAGGCATGCACTACGGCAGCTAACTCTAGGTCATGTGTCGGGTAATTCTCCTCATGCGGCCTCAACTGCCTTGATGCATAAGCAACAACCTTTCCGCTCGCATCAACACACATCCAAGTCCTTGGCGCGATGCGTCACAATAAATATCGAAGCCTTGAGCAACATCCCAGGAACTAACACCGGTGCTGATGTCAATCGCTTCTTCAGCTCCTGAAATCCTTTCTCACATTCTAGCGTCCATGCAAACTTCTTTTCCTTCTTCAGCAATTGCGTAAGAGGTTTCGCAATTGTCGAGAAGCCTTCGATGAAGCGGCGGTAGTATCCTGCCATTCCAAGGAAACTCCGAATCTGGGTCACCGTCTTTGGCTGTTTCCAATGTAACACGACTTCTACTTTGCTTGGATCTACTGGCGACTCCTTCCGTGGTCATTACATGTCCAAGAAACTCCACCTTGTCCTTCCAAAAATCACACTTGCTGAACTTGGCGAAAAGTTGTCGTTCCTCGACTTTTCCAAAACTCGCCTTAAGTGTTCGGCATGTTCATCTTCTGTCTTGGAGTAGATTAGGATATCGTCTATGAACACGACGACAAACTTGTCCAAATATTCCATGAACACCTTATTCATCATATTCATGAAATAAGTGGCGCATTTGTCAATCCAAAGGACATAATCGTAGAACTCGTAATGTCCATATCTTGACGAGAATGCGATCTTGAATATCTTACGATCGGATCTTCAATCGATGGTATCCCGATCTCGAGATCAATCTTGGAGAAAACTCCGGCTCCTCTCAACTGATCAAACAAATCATCAATCCTGGGTAGCGGATACTTATTCTTCACGGTGACTTCATTGAGCGCCACGATAGTCGATGCACATCCTGAAACTTCGTCCTTTTTCTTGACAAACAAAGCCGGTGCTCCCCACGGCGACGAACTCGGTCCGATAAATCCTTTCTCCATTAACTCTTCTAGCTGTTTCTTCATTTCTACCAACTCCTCGGTGGACATCCGATAGGGTCTCTTTGCTATCGGTCTTGTGCAGTACAAGCTCTATCACAAACTCTATGTCCCTGTGCAGCGGCATACCGTAGATCTTCTGAAAACATCGGGTACTCATTCACTACTGGGACATCCTCTATGCTGATTGCCTTGGTACTGTTAACCATCAACTGTCCATTTCTAACTGCAGTGGCTTGAAATTCCACTTTCTTCCCACACGGGCTCTCAACTGAGATAGTCCTTCGTCCACAATCCAATACCGCCTTGTGCTTGGATAACCAATCCATTCCCAATATGACGTCTAAGGTCTGGGTCTCCAAAATTATAAGGTTTGCTAGGAACTCTATTCCACCTATCAGTATTCTCACCCCGGAACATCCTACTTTCGTTCGGAGTTCGGAACCAGGGGTTTGAACTAAAAGCATGCATCTAAGTCTTGCAATCCTCAAATCATTTCTAGTAGCAAAGCCTTGCGAAACAAACGAATGCGAAGCTCCAGAGTCAAACAAAATCAAGCAGTGTATCGAGTTAACAACTAACTTACCCGATCTGACGTCAGTAGCATTCTGTAGTGCATCTGCGGTGACATGGTTGACTCGGCCTCTCACCACGGTCCTGGGTGTGGCTCACAGTCTTTGGCGTCCTAGCCGGGTGGTTCCTAGATTGAAGCGAATCGGGTCACTCCTGCTGTCTTCTTTGGACAACTGTTGGCAAAGTGTCTGGCTCGTTGCGATTGTAGCAAGCGTCTCACTGTTCCTTGCCGATCGCACGGAGTAAGCGTTTACGGCGGGGCTGGGTCTGGTAGTTTTGATTGACAGGTCTTGGTGCTGAGGATGGTGTCCTTGTCGATTCTCGTGGTTGGAATCTCGAAGAATTGATTTGGTGCAACTCTCGGTATTGCGTTCCCTGGCGTGATCCTTGCTTTGTTGCATCCTGCGCTTCTGTTCTCATCCAGTTCCTTGCGCTTGTCCTCAAGAATAAGCGCCTTATTCACCAACTCTTGGAAATCTGGAAAGGTGTGGGTGATCAATCCTACTTGCAATCCCGAGTTGAGTCCCTTCATAAAAGCGAGACTGCCTGGATTTATCTGTCGCTACATCCTCAAGCGTAGCGTGCTAGCTGTGAACTTGTTCAGTAGTCGACCAGGCTGATTACCTTGTTTTGATGCTCTGAACTCCTCCTTCTTAAGGTCCATGATTCCTTCAGCACGTGATATCTTGTCGGAATGCAGATGTGAACTCTTCCCAAGTGATATCTTGAGGGTTCTCTTGCGTGGCACAGAAATTCTCCCACCATTCGGCGGCTGTTCCTTCCAACTGATGAGAAGCGTAGAGTACCTTCTCATTTCCTATGCATTGAGCTATGTGTAGCTTCCTCTCGATTGATCTTAACCAATCATCGGCCTCCAATGGATTGGCATTCCCAGAGAAAGTGGGTGGGTGAGTCCTCATGAACTCGGCAGTCTTGTATTCTCAAGCGTGGCCCCTGATTAACTTGATTAGCGAAGGCCTGAGCAAAGGACGTGCTGCATTTGTTGCATCATAGCATGCATCAACTGAGTCTGAGCAGCAAGAAATGCTCCAAAATTCTGCATATCCAGTGGTGGTGCTGGTGCTCCCTCATTGGGGTTTTCCACTGGGCGAGAACCGCTTCCATTGCCTCCAAAGTTTCCACGGGTATTCACCATCTGTCGATTTGCTCAAGGTTTAGAGATGAGAGGGAAACAAGAATAGACAAGTAATATGGAACTTATGCGGGGCGAAAGGTGTAACCTTAAGGTCCAACTTTATTATTAATAACTTGGTATGGCTGCTTACAATGCCTAAGGGCCTTGCAACACATACTGCACACTCAGCAAACAAAGCAAATCCAAATCGAACTAACTCTGGAGTCTAACGCCTAAAGGGTGACTCTTTATTCTATGACTCGACTCGGCGAAGGAGTCTCACTATAGAACCTATGCTCACTCATCGAGAAAACCTCCACGGCACTGGTGCGGATCTTTGCGGCATAGGCGCGAAACGATTGCCATGTCCAAAGAATCGTGTCATCTGTGGTAGTCGAAGAAGCGATGTCCTCATCGAGATCCGACTCCTCTGGATCTCGCTCGTGTAGCTCGAATCTTGGCTCGGTCTGGTCCGCATAAAGTCATCTCCAACTCGTCAATCCTTCGCAGAAGGTGTGCCACATACTCTTGAGCTTCCCGCCATCTGTTCTTCTCTGTCGTGATCTCCTTGCGGGCCTTCAGAGCTCCTTGCTTGTATTATCTAGTACATCCTCCTGGCGACGACAAATCGTGCCAAGCTGTGTAATCGTGGCATCCTCATCCCGAATCGCCGGGTCAAGAAGGTTATCGCTGCGCGGATGATAACGAACACCGTGCTCTCCAATTCTCTGGCGTAGATACGGGTAATGTGCCGCATTGCTCGTCGTGATACTTCTTGGATACCCATCTGCATCGTAGATCTCCGGCAAAGGTCTGATGTATCGGCGATTGCCTGGCCCTTTTTCCTAGCAGTACCTCAATCCTCACGTCACAAGCCTTGATCAATCCCGCTTGTCCGATCACTTCCACTTGGTATTGGGGCTTCTCAAAATCTCCGAGAGTCTCAGAGCATATGCCAAAGTTCCGCGGCGTGACCAACTCCCGTGATCAACGTAGTTGAACTCTTCCTCCATCTGTCACAAGAGTGCTTACGTGAGAACTCGAAATTTTTGAATTGTGACAAGGTAAGGAAAAATTTCAGCAAGAGACAAGAAAAGAGAGAAGGGGATAAGTCGAGATGTCATTTCTTATCTTGACAAACTTTTAGCTTTTAGAAAATAGGTTTTATCCTCACTACGACCATTCTAGCTTAGGGTTGAGCCTACAAATAAGTATGGCTCGATACCACCTCTGTCGGGACCCGAATTTGCAAATCCGACCCTCTGTGTATTCAACACTAGTCCAGAACGCAGCTTAGTGCACACAGTCTTAACATCGGTAAATATCACAATCATACCAATCGATACTATCAAAGTACTTTATTTAAATAACCAAAGTGGTTACTCGACCTTATGGCCAAGTTACAAATGTATGCCTCGCAAGGCAAAACTTATTCAGAGAGAAATAATAGCAATGAAAATCAAATAAGGTAACATCGTGGCGCCATCCAGTATACCACAGCAACCGACCGGCTCGCTTCCTAAGTAGACGGATCCTGTTGGAGTTCCTCCTCCAAAGCCGGTGTAGTCTCCTCTTCAACTAGTGTTGTATTGAGGCAAGGGTGAGTACTTGGTACTCGACAAGTCATGCACGTAATGTGCTAATATACTATATGCATGGCTTGGTACAAAGGAATAACTCAAGGTATATTTGCAGTAAAAAGCTTTAGACAAGTAATATAAGTAGATTCGAAAGCAGTAGAAATAAGTAAAGCATAAATAACTTTTCAAGAAGTTTGGTAAACATCTTTCCCATCCTAAACCACATTTCCATCAACTTCACTATTAGTCCAAATTTCAACCTTTCAAACCAAAGTTATTTTCGAAAATCTAACCCTTGATCAGTAATTCCCGGCGATGTCCAAGATCGTGGACAC
The DNA here is from genome assembly GCA_036346355.1 of Rhipidocladum racemiflorum. Lineage (NCBI taxonomy): Eukaryota > Viridiplantae > Streptophyta > Magnoliopsida > Poales > Poaceae > Rhipidocladum > Rhipidocladum racemiflorum. Next base: position 25,137,338 of record CM070589.1, on the reverse strand, counting down.
GGCTATTCGAATAGATTCTAAACTCTGCAGAGGTTATGCACTTTACCCACAAGATACAGTCAAACACCACAAAGGCGAGTTCCCAGTAACAAAGTCTTTCTAAACCTCTAACAATACAAGTGGTCCTCCCGGTTATTGCGCACTAACCCTTCCCTTCGCTAAGGCGAAGTCTAGGCCAATCAACTGCTAGATGAGTACTGGCCTCGGCCAGACGCTCCCCGCATAACTTACACAAAGGGTGTAGTTGACCTCCTGAGGTCCCATAGGTAATGCGTTATTAGCAACTTAATCAACTAGGTCCGTCCCATGACAGACATGTGGTTGCACGTTAGACCCAGTTCAAAGGCTTGCAAGGTTAAGTCCTTAGGGTGACCAGGCAAGACTACCCAAGAACCAAATCAACACTCCCAATGCCACAACCGGCCCACCTGATTACTCTTGCCACATGCCCCGGCCGAAATCATTATCAAACCCGATTGATTACCATGCACCACGTGCCATCAACATCACATGATACTTTTCCAAAACAGGTTCAATATGTCATTAGGTCAATATTAACATTTGATTGTCCAAAATCATGTCCCGAGCACGAAAGGTGTCTAAGCAGATACTACAAATCTGTCTAAACCCATGTTGGCGATTTAATAATGTCCAACTAGTAATCCACAACTAGGGTGACAAGGGATCATGGCACATACTTAGATAATCAAGGTGTCATACAAAGCAAATTGGTATTTATCTAACCCCATGTTTAAACAAAGTATTTTTCTAATTGAACTAGCATGCAATAGTTTAAATCAAAATAGATTTCAAATAGGATCAACATGGTCAAAGCACAACTTGCCTTCAAAAAGTACTTGTTCTTGGTCTTGAGTTGGATCCCGAGTCAATACTTCTCCTTCGAATCCTTCCCAGGCACTTCAACGTCTACTCGTAAAAGCGTGCAAATAGCAAATACACAAATAAACACTAGGCAAAAACATCCCAAAACTCCAAATAAAATCCATAAACAGAGAGAACATAATTTTCTGGATTTTTAGAAACTGGAATAAATCAAATTTGGAGTTAAGACGCAAAAGTTATGATTATTTAAAGTTTAAATAATCATTTAAATAATTTTACAGAAAAAAACTTTAGTACAAAAATTAAATAAAATTCATATTTAGGTAGATCTCAATTTTATACAAATTTAGAAATTTGAATCACTCAAATCGGAGTTGAAACGCAAAAGTTATAAGCGTTTGAAGTTTGAAACAAAATCAAATCATTATTTCGAATTAATAAATCATTTTCTTTTTCGAAATTAATTATTGCGTCATCATGGACACGTGGCAGCACTGGATTGGTCTGCTGGCGTCAGCCGGTCCATGGGCGTAGTCCACGCCGGCTCGGGTCCACCGTGGACTCGGTCCACGACTCCGCGTCGCCGACATGTGGGCCCATTCGGTGACGTCATCGCCGGCGTCGGCGGGCTCACCACGGTCTTGACAGTGGGTCCACCGATGACGTCATGGGTGACGTCCACGGTGCGATCGCCGACACGCGGGCCCGCGTGTCGGTGGCCACGCTGCCAGCAGCGTCTGGCCGCGTCGGTCCAACTTCCCGACACGTGGCGCAATCACGGCCGTTGGTTTGAAAATCAGCGGCGCGGATTAGATCCAGGGTTAACACGCTGAAACTACTCGTTGATCGTGGGCCGCTCGATCTAGATCGGACGGTCCAGATCTAATCCTATAATAACACTACTACGGCGCGTGGCAATTGTGAACCGCTGGATCTTAATCCAACGGTCGAGATCAATCGGGTTGGGGACACGTGAACTCACCTCAACCGTCCGATCTGGATCGGCGGTTCACCGAGCTCGCGAAGTCCGGCGATGGCGCTGGCGAGGCTTGGGCACCGAGACGAAACGACGACGAGCCCGACGGGCGTTCGGGGTCGCTCGTGAGATGAATCCTTCCTTCGGTTGCGTCTCGTCCACGGTGGTTCCGGATCTGGGCTCCTTCTCGGCGGAAGACGACGGACGGCGGCGGAATCGGCGTTCAACCGCTGCGCCGCAGGGCTCCAACTCCGGCGAGCACGTGACGGGCAAAGCAGCGACGGCTCAGCGAGATGGCTCGAGAACGGGTGCGCAAAGATGAGGGCAACCTCGGGGGCGTCTCACGCTTTAAATAGCCTCGGCGTTTGTGCGAGGCGGAAACCTAGTTCTACACGAAGCGCGGCGGCGGAGTCCGGCTCGGACTCAGGCGGAGACGATGACGCTCAGCCTTCCACGTGGCACGATCAACGGCCACGATCGCCTGGCGCGATCGGATCCGGCCGATACGGCTCGAACCGTGCAGGCGGATCTCAGCCGTTGGATCTTGATCCAACGGTTGGGAGTGATTAGGGTTGGGAGCTGGTTTGGTCGAGTCAACTGGCTCGGGTCGGACTCGAGTCCGACTCGGGTTCCGACTCGGTCGGATGAACAGTACTCGACCCGAGTTGAATTTTCAGCGATTTAATATTTAAAATAATTCCCAGTAATTCATTTAATTCATTAAAAATAGCAAATGACTCAGAAAAATTCCAGAAAAATTCTGGAAAATATTTTAGGGTATTTGGGACTCAAATAAAATATTTCCAACAAAATTTTATTTGCAAAATTAAATTCTTTAATTATTTCAAAATGGAATAAATTCAAATAAATTCCAAATAAATCCAAATAAATTCCAGAAAATTCCAAAAATTCACCAAAGTGCCAAATCACACATGAATTTAAGAAAAGCAAAATTTTGGGGTGTTACAGTCCACCGTGGACCTGGTCCACGGCTCGGGTCGCTGACAGGTGGGACCACTCGGGTGACATCATTGCTAACGTCAGCGGGGCTCAGCCCACGGTGCTGACAGGTGGGACCCACTGTGACACTAGCAAAACTTCAAGAAAAGGCAAGGAGCTATCGGTAAGAAGAATACGAAGAAGCTGTTGAGGATTTTGAAGAAGAAAGAAAGGGTTTAGGATTTACCTCTGCCGATTTGCTTGAAGAGATCAACATTAGAGAAGGCGATAGTAAAAGACCAACATTTGTAAGTGCTAAATTAGAACCAAATTATAAAGCAAAGTTGGTCGAAATACTCAAGAAATATAGAGATTGCTTTGCGTGGGAGTATTATGAGATGCCAGGTTTAAGCCGACAATTAGTTGAACATCGGCTACCCATAAAACCTGGATATCGGCCATTCAAACAGTATCCTAGACGGTTTAATCCTACGTTGCATGACGCCATAAAAGAAGAAGTGGGACGATTGCTGAAGCGAAGTTTATCCAAATTTTTGCCGATATCTTTGAATGGGTCTCGAATATCGTTCCTGTAAAAAAGAAAAATGGTAAACTTAGGGTGTGTGTTGATTTTAGAGATTTAAATAAAGCCACACCAAAAGATGAGTACCCGATGCCTATAGCCGATATGCTTATCGATGCTGCATCCGGGAATAAAATCATAAGTTTTTGGGATGGAAATGCCGGATACAACCAGATATTCATGGCCGAAGCTAATATACCTAAAACGGCTTTCAGATGCCCAGGAGCTCTAGGGCTATATGAATGGAAAGTGATGACCTTCGGTTTAAAAAATGCCGGCGCCACTTATCAGCGTGCTATGAACCACATTTTCCATAATTTAATCGGCAATACTGTGGAAATATACATTGACGATGTGGTGGTAAAATCCAAAGAAGATTGGCAACATTTAGCCGATTTGGAAAAGATGTTCGAGAGCACAAGGTTACATGGGTTAAAAATGAACCCACTCAAGTGTGCTTTTGGAGTATCAATTTGGACAGTTCCTTGGATTTACAGTACATGAAAAAGGAATTGAAGTAAACCAGGCCAAGGTAAAAGCTATAGCCGATACTAGACCGCCAACAAACAAAAAGGAGTTGCAAGTATTGATAGGGAAAATCAACTACTTGTGACGTTTCATTTCAAACTTGTTAGGACGTATTCGGGCCTTCACACCACTGCTGAAGGTTAAAGACGACCAAGAATTCAAATGGGGAGCCGATCAACAAAAAGCCTTTGACGACATAAAAGGTTATCTGATGAGCCCACCAGTGTTGACTGCACTAAAGCATGGTATACCTTTTAAACTATATATATCAGCTGAAGGTGATACGGTAGGGGCAGTTTTAACACAGGAAGCCGACAGAAAGGAACGAGCGATATTTTATCTAAGCCGACGTCTTTTAGATGCAGAAACCAGGTATCCCCTAGTAGAAAAATTGTGCTTATCTTTGTATTTTGCTTGCACTAAATTGAGGCATTATATGTTGGCGTCAAGATGCGTCATAGTCTGCAAAATCGATATAATCAAGTACATACTATCTGCACCAATTTTGCGAGGTCGGCTTGGTAAATGGGCATACGCCTTAACTGAGTTCGATTTGACCTATGAATCGGCTAAATCTGTGAAAGGGCAAGCTGTAGCCGATTTTATCGCAAGAGGTGAAACATTAACAGGAACGACCGATGTAGCTCCTTGGCAGTTGTATTTCGATGGATCCGTTTGCCAAGAAGGTGAGGGCATTGGCGTAATATTAATTTCACCCAGAAGACAGGAGTACGAATTCATGTATCGGCTAAATAGCCGATGTTCAAATAATCAAGCAGAGTATGAAGCATTATTGAGGGGACTACAATTGCTAGACAGCATCGGGGTAAAAGACGTCGAAGCTTTTGGAGACTCGATGTTAATTGTACAGCAAGTCAAGGGGGAATACCGATGCAACGATGGTGCACTAACCCAATATTTGCAGCAATGCCTCCAGATTATTGAGACGTTTACTACGTTTTCTGTAGAACATATCCCCAGAGAAGCTAATGACAAAGAAAACCGGTTGGCACAATGTGCATCAGGGTACAGGATTGAAAGCCGACAGAAACCAATCGAGCTAAACGTTTGGCTGATCTTGTGTGTCCATCCTGTCGACTGGAGAACAGAAATAAGGGAGTATTTATCAGACCCATCTAAGCCGACTGAGCAGAAGGTCAGGCGCAAATCACTCAAATATATTCTACTGGAGGATGTATTATACTTTCGAACCATGGAAGGCTTATTGCTAAGGTGCCTGGGAAATGAAGAAGCCAAAATAGCGATGGGAGAAGTCCATGAAGGAATTTGTGGATCACATCAATCGGCCCATAAAATGAAATGGATACTGAGACGAACGGGATATTTTTGGCCGACAATGTTAGAAGACTGCTTCAGATATTATAAAGGATGCCAAACATGCCAAAGGTTTGGTAACATACAGTCAGCACCAGCATCGGCTTTGCATCCGATCATAAAGCCATGGCCATTTAGGGGATGGGGCATAGATATAATCGGCCAGATATTTCCGTCATCTAGTAAAGGACATAAATTCATCCTTGCAGCCACAGACTATTTTTCAAAATGGGTTGAGGCTGTACCACTCAAGAAAGTTACTAGCAAAGAGCTGATCGACTTTGTAAATGAACACATCGTCCATCGGTTCGGAATTCCACAGACGATTACTACTGATCAAGGGACTGTGTTCATGTCTAACGAATTCAAAGGTTTTGCGGAAAGTCTTGGGATAAAATTACTCAACTCTTCTCCTTATTACGCTCAGGCCAATGGACAGGCCGAGTCATTGAACAAGACATTAATAAAATTAATAAAAAGGAAAATCGAGGAGAAACCAAGAAATTGGCATTCAACGCTATCGGAAGCTTTATGGGCTTATCGGCTATCTCATCACGGATCAACTAAATTATCACCTTTTCAGTTGGTATATGGATAAGAAGCCGTTTTGCCCGTGGAGATCAACATCGGCTCAGTAAGGCTATTTAAGCAAAATAATTTGTCAGCCGATGAATACGAACAGGCAATGCTTGACAATCTAGATGACTTAGCTGAACTAAGGCTGATTACGCTAGATCGGCTTAAAAGGAACAAAGAGAGGGTTGCCAGGTCGTATAATAAAAAGGTGATTTTAAAATCCTTCAATCAAGCCGATTTGGTATGGAAAACCGTGTTGCCAATCGGGTCTAAGGATAATCGATTCGGCAAATGGTCTCCAACATGGGAAGGGCCTTATAAGATAAATCGGCCGATTGGCGGGAATTCGTATATACTGGAGTCCTTAGACGGGTTCGTCCTACCTAAAGCAATCAACGGAAAATATCTGAAAACATATTGCCCCAGCGTCTGGGTTGGAGCATAGACAGCCGATCACGTCACCCAAGAAACAGGAACATTAAAACAATCGGTTTTTTAGACCGATAGTAAGATCGTTGCATACAAACGTTCCAAAAACCGATAGTAAGACAGGCAACAAACATTGTTTACAAAGATTACAGCCCAGATCCGGGCAGACGAGCTCCTAGTCCTGATAAAGCCCCCGCAGCTTTGCCAATAGTGTCCTGAACATTGTCGACAATGCGCTTGTCATCATTCGCGCTCCCCGGTATGGCCTTGATCTTAGCCGATTGACTCTTCACCGCTGCCACCATGTCGCCGAGGGCGTGTTTCTGCACCAACAAAGATGAAGCCGACGAAGAGATAGACGTCTGAAGATCGGCCAGTTGCTAGGTCACTTGGGCCAACTGCTCCTCCAGAGACTTCCTCGTAGATTCCAAATCTTTTTGCTTCATCTTAGCCGATTTAAAATCAGAGATATCTTTGTCGTACTGTTGTTTCTTAGCCTTCGTATCGGCCACCAACTTATCCAAGGTATCTCGATCGGCTTGCTGAGCAGTATGTTGGGCGATCCTCTTTCTGGCGGCTGCAACTGTGTCCTTCTGGGCGTCCAAGTGACAAACATCTAAAAGGGCCCTCATAACTTCTGGAGGCAAGTCAGTCTCCATTGCGGCCATAGCTGTCCTCAAAGGTTGCGTATCAGCTAAAAGACGGGTTTCAGGCTGCAGGACTTCATTAAAAAGGCGATTGAGCCTCTCCTGCATTCCTGGTGCGGAAGTCACAGCAGCCGATACCTCTACAGCAGCATCAATGATCCGCTGAACGTCGGCCGGATAATCAGTAGTAGCTATGATCTCGGGGTCACCCAGATCGTCCAAGGAAAAGCCCAAAAGATCGGTAGGATCCGCTTCAAGCATCGGGGAGACAGCAACAGGTTTTGGGGTTGGGGAAGCAGGTGATGGTACAGGAGCCGGAGCCGATAAGACGAGCACATCTGTCGGGGTTTTCTCAGCATCGGCTGAAGTTTCCAACACCTGGACGGAAGGAGTTTCCTGTAATAATAATACTTTGCATCAAAATATAAGCAAAAGCCAAGGCAAAAACCAAATTAAGGATCGAAGCTAACCGCAGTAGCCGATCCAGCTGGAGATGACGCTGCATCACGACCAGCAGGTTTTGGAGATCGCTTGATAACGACTCTGCGGCTCTTCTTTTTTTCTGAAAATGGCAAGCATGGGGTTAGCCGACAGAAGAAATTTGAGCAAAAACGAACTGGACCTACTCTCAACATGCCGCTCGGTGAGATCTGATAATGATGGGCTGTTGACCCTCAACGCGTCTTGGGAGGATAAACCGAAGAAGTGGGGCCGACGGCCTTTGCCGTTTCGAACGGTCGTCGGCCGATGCGGTTTGAGCTGGGGTCGACCTCTTGCTAGTCTGAAGGGCAAAAGATATGGTTAAGCCGATGAAAATCTTATTTCAACAAACATATCAAAATAAAATACCTCTAAAGACGAGTTAGCATAGCCTGAACTCGAGCTAGACCCGGTGGCGGTCTCCGTTGGCTCTTGAAAGCCAGGGAGAAAGGAAGACAAGACCTCGTGAATAGTACGCCTCCGCAAGAGCGACTCAGCTATGGAAGCCCACCACGAGGTAAACTGGCCCGATCGACGTGTGTTCAGCACGAGGAAAGGCAAGTCCACCACATGGAGCTCATCGGCTAGTTCAATAATAAGCTCCGCCGCAGTAGCATTAGTGACTTTGTTTCGTGGCTTGATCATGTTAAGTAAGGGGAGGCAAGGAATCGTTTGTCCAAAACCCAGCTGGCGTGCATACACAGAAGGGTGATAGAACTCATAGGTCGGCTGAAAGGTTCTATTACGAGTGCTCAAGCCGACATGAAGGATGCAAGGAGAAATCAGCAAAGGGAGCAGATCAAGAGTGGACTGGGGCATTAGAGAGCTATCAGAGTTTAAATGGAAAAAAGAAGGCCATGGGAGATCAGCTAATTGGCTATACGAAAAGAAATCTCGACAATTGAAGGTGGCTTGGTTAAGATTCAAAAAGAAGGATAAGTACTTATGAAAACCGGCCGGGGAGATTTTGGGCTCATCGGATGAACACATCATAAATTTCTCACCCGAAGATCGGCTAGGTTGGAATCTAGGGGTTGCGCCCTCAGGAAAATCTTCCGTTGGGAAAGCCGATTCTTCCGAAGGATCTGGGATAATAAGGCGGCCAAAAACACAGTAAAGCCAGATCTGGATAAACCAAAGTGGGCCACCAACGTTGCCCACGACATAGGAACCATTATCGGTAAAGAGCCGACTCCGGATGATATGCATCATATGGTACACAGCCCCCAACAAGGATTTCCCTAAAGCTAGCCGACGACCCATAACCAGTTGCTCCGCCGTAAATTGATAAACCTGGGTTGGCCCTAAGGAAGCGTCGCAGAAAAGGAATCGGTCTAGCCATAGGTTAAAGAAAGCGACATGTTCCTCATCCGATACAGGACCGGTTACTTTGTTATTGTTTTGTATATATCTAGACCAACCTTCCCCCTTTTTTCGAGTCAATTTGTACTGAGGTTTCCCGCTGAAAGCCGATATTTCGTCTCCATCAGGCCTAAGACAACACAACTCGACCATATCTAGGAGGGTTGGGCCGATAGGACCAGTTGGGAAAAAGAAGGCGTTAAAGGAATCCGACCAGAAATAGCAAGCGGCGGCCACCAAGGATTCATTAGGTTCTGGGGCAGCTAAAGACATGGGAATACACTCAGCAATGCCCATTCCTTCCCACTCCGCCTTTTTTTGGGCCGATACTCTAATATACCAAGACCTCTAGCCCTTGAGAGCTGTCGGCCAAGCCCTAAAGCTTTTAGTCCATTCCTTAATGTTGTAGCCAGGAGCCGATAAAGGAAGCCTAGGAATCTCATCTCCAATGACAGTATCGGTTTCTACGGTTCCTATAGGGCCTAAAAAATACTGATGATCACTATTTTGGATGGGAATGAGTACCTGCGAGGCATCCATTTCAGCCGACTGAGAAGGAGGAGGAGACGAAGAAAAGCGAGTAACCGCTCAGGAAGACCAGGAATGCAGAAGAAGCCGATCGACGAGGACGCGAGAGCCTCAAGGGATGAAAATGACCGTGGGGGGACCCCCATATTTATAGCGCGGTAAAAGAATACAAACGGGCGGGAGCAGTTGCGCATTTAAAGCGCACCGAGATTTTTACGGCACGGTTAACGGGGTGGTTCCCAAAAAGGATTTTTCTATAAAGTCGATACGGATGAAAAGCCGATGGATTCCTTTTTAGAAAATAACAAGTTATCTTCCAAAAACGGGGGGCATATGTTTGCGCCAAAATTCGGCATGTATTAAAAATCAGTGCGATAAAAGAATTCGTACGAAGAGATTGGTAGGCGAATCGGAAGGGAATTCCGTATCTAACAAGGAAACCGGATCAGAGGCCGATACGGATTAACAACGTGTCCATGTACAACTCGGATCGGCCGGACGTGTTATAAAAGGTGGCAAACGTCGAGAAAAAAGGGAATCAATCCAACACACAAAACACCTACTTTTGCAAGCCCTTTTTTACATCGTTTTAGCTTCATAAATCTCTCTGCAAGTCGACGGAATCAACATAGCTGCGCATCGCCGATTGTTGGTTTTAGCCGATTTCACCCAGGTTCGATCTGCTTTGTTTTGTTGCGCATCGCCTTCTCAAAGCCGATTTTACCTTGTATCCGGATTAACCGTAACTGGTTGATTTAGTTATCCCCTAATCGGTTTCTAGCCGACTAGCGAAAAGCCGATAAACATTGCTCTATCGGCTTTTGATCAAATTACAAATTCTACCTTATCAATTTCAGGTCAAATTGACTGGCACGCTCTGCAAACCCGGTGTTTGTCTTGTGTGTTCGAAGCTAAAGATCCTGCTTCACATTTTTAGCGCGAACATATTCCAACATAGAAGACAGTTCCACAACAGATTTTACCTAAATAGTGAATGCACAGAGTGTATTGGTCGTCATATCTTGATGTTTGGAGGTGAGATAGTTGAAGACAATGATATAATGTAAGTGGTTGCACAATTGAACCAAGTGTGATTAAGACACTAGGCAAATAACAGGAGTCAACAGATATCAGTAACACAAAATTGTGGTGCTGCTTTCAAAGTATCAATAATCCACAATACACGCTCATGACCACAAAAGGATGTACGAACGTTGAGCTATCAACAGAGCACACCCAAATAAAAGGCAAAAACATGGGCAAGAGGAATGTAGTAAAAATTTATTAACGTGGAAAAAGATTAAGAAGATTTTCCCAAAATAAATAAAGGACCATTGAAAAGAATGCTTCAGCAAACTGGTTCTTTGACTAAGACTTCAGAGAACACCACAAATGAAGTGGATATAAAAGACTAGGAACAGATGGTGTCAGAACATCACCAAAATCATGAGGTAATACCTCGGCTAGAAATCCCAAATCACCACAAAAGTCAACCGACCCAGATATCCAATCACCAGAGAAGTAATACCACGGCTAGAAATCCCAAATCGCGGACAAGGGTACTGGGGTATCTTGCCCTACGCAGATTGCAGAACAAGAAGGAGAAGGGAAAGGAGGGTTCTAGTGAGAGCAAGGTTCAAAATCTTGGCGAAATTCGGTGAAATATCGGATCTCAGAATCCTCGAGTTTCTTAATCCCGACGAAATTAAGAAAACCCTAAAAAATTCAAAGTGCTACAGTAACCTATAATCTCGCTGAGATCTCGGTGAATTTGACCGAAATCTCGGCAAATTTGACCGAGATTTGACTAAAACTTGATTGGATTTGATCGAATTTAACCAGATTTGACCGGATTGGATTCTTCGTGTCGTTTCCCATATGAGACAGTCGGTAGATCATGATTTTGGCAAAATTGAAAAAACCTTTGAAAAATTCAAAGTGTGACAGTGCGTAAAATCTCGCCGAGATCTCGGTGAATCTCGCCGAAATCTTGGCAAATTTGATCGAGATTTGACTAAAACTTGATCGGATTTGACCGGATTCAAATTTTGGTTTTTATATTCCGTTTGGATTTCTTCCAAAATAACGAGATCTCGGCGAAATTTCGAATTTCGGCAGATGACGAGATTTAATTCGAAAACGAAATTTGAAACCTTGAGTGGGAGAGGGTGGCGTGGAGGCCAGATGGGAAAATTGGTGTGGGGATATACAGGGAAGCCCGCCTATTTTTTTTGGCTTCGTGCCTGCTTGCTTGCGCTATTTCTTTTTTGCAGTGCTAGTACATGATATACCGGTAGACACTCATACGGTCTAGGCCATTTAGGATAGACTATCCGCCAATTTTTTTTCCGCCAAATATTCAGTGGGTGATGCATGTTTTATCTGGCAGTATGTTTATCATTGATTTTAAATATAATTTCTGGCAAAGAGTTTGCCATTGCTTTTGTTTTCTACCGACAAACTTCAGCCCTTAATAGTGAGTTGTGGTGTAGTGATCGCTGTGTTCTGTGACTTTTCCAACTGATCAATGCCCCAAGGTATAGTAAGCAGTAGCATATGAGTCTCAGTTAGTTCATTGATTCAATAATTAAGTAGGACCAATCAATTGATTGTTTAAATAGCTGACTCGTTTAAAAAATAGAAGTTAAAAGACGGAGTATCATTTGGTCTGAAGCTAGCAAACTTGATGAATCTTTGATTCAAATAATAGGACATTGAATTAAGCCTAGAGCAGTAAGTAAGCTTAATTTTTTTTCTTCAGAAGATTTCAATTCAAACATCAGTAAATGAACTCAATTGATTCCTAGTCTAATAACATATACGCTTGTAATTAAAGAGAGGGAAAAATAAGACCATGAGTTAGTTCATATGAACCTATGTCCCAATTATACCTATCTATCTGTATGCATATAGGCTTCATGAAAAATCCTTAGCTTGTGAATTAAAATAGTAATTTGATGACACTTGGACCGAAGGAATTAAAAATTAGTTGTATAATTCACAGTTCAAAAATAGAAGGTGAATGAGCTAGTGTAACCTGTCAGTTCATGCATCAAGAGATCAGCTTAAATGAATTTGAATAATCTCAAGACCTAAAGTTATCTAACATTCGAGTAAGCTCAAAATAATCCTAGTTCGAAACCTACTTAAGTACTAATCTGTGCTCGAATTAGCTAAAGCTCAGAAGCCAAATGCACTAATTAGGATGGTTAAGCATGTTTTAATTTAACTCCAAATTAAAAAAAATGGTTATTCAATTCAAAGGTATACCACCTAGCTTAATATCCTTTTGTGCTCATGTCAGTACCATAAGCTAACCAAACCTTGATTTAGTTTAAACAATATTTATCCCCATCTTATATACTTCCACATGTGCTATGCATAGACCTTATAGTTTGACCCATGTTCTAAATATAGGAGTATGCGGATCGTGGCTCAATAAATAAAAGGGGTAAGTTCATTTCTTTTAACCCCAATCAGTAAACTTGAAGTAGTACACAATAAAGCATCACGACCTTAGGTTAAGTAAAACTTTAATAAGCTTAAAGTCAATAATACAAATAAATAAATATAAGCAATAAGAAACTAGTGAATAAACTTCATACATAAGATTAGAAAGTGAATATAGCATTACCAATAGGCACTAATACCTATAGGATCATTGTGAAGACCCTCCCTTTTATAGCACAATGTACCATAAAAGATAGGTTCTAATACACTTTCTATGCTAGTCCCTGGATCAGTAGCTAGCACGCACATACAAATAGAAATCACAACTATACAAATTATTAATACAAGAACTATAATCTTACAAGTTAGAAATATGCAGCGGAAGAAATAAATGTCTTGTAGTATGCCCATCCAATCCCTCAGGCAACTGACAAGGTATAATCCCTAGATAAAAATCATCATCATTATGCCGCAACCTGCGTCAAGTACGATCCGTCAAGATATTCTATGTGTTAACCTAAAAACAACAACAATAGCAAGGGTGAGTACATTGCGTACTCAGCAAGACTTAAAGTGTTTGCAAAACCTATGATATATGCAAGCTGAATAGAAAATGGGTTTCTACGGTTATTTTGCATAAAGATAAATTGAATTTAAATACTGGATAGTAAATTGAAAGCGAAATTGAATAAAACAACTTGACAGATATGTAAAATAATAAACAAGTAAATAATAGATGTCATTTCACAATTCCTCCATGAATGTGAGAAACAAAATATCCAATGCCAATACATGGCATAAAACCAACGCCAACAAGTGGCAAAAAATTTATCTTAACTGCCAACACATGGCACAACAGCTGAATTCAATATTGCCAACGAATGTCAAGTATTGATTCATCTGTAGGGTAACTTCTATTACCAAAATCTTTATTTCTTTCCATTTTTATGAAAATTTCAAAAACATCTATAACTAGTGCAAGTTCACCAAGTGCTCATAACCGAGAGCACGGCTAATCGATTAGTTTTTACTCTGCCGAGTTGTACAGCTTTACCCACAAGATATGTTCTCCCCTTGTGCAACGCATATTTGACACACTTCCTGTCGGGACCCGAATTTGCAAATCCGGACCCTCTGTGTATTCAGCACTAGTCCAGGAACGCGCTAGTGCACACAATCTTAACATCGGTAAATATCACAATCATACCACTCGATACTAATAAAGTACTTTAATTAGATAAACAAACTGGTTGCTTGACCTTAGGGTCAAGTTACAAATATACGCCACGCAGGGCGAAACATATTAAGAGAGAAATAATAGCAGCGGAAAAATAAGATAACTTCGTGGCGCCATCCAAGATACCACGCACAACCGGTGGGCTCGCTCCCTAAGTAGATGGTTCCTCTTGGAGCTCCTCCTCCAAAGCTGGTGTAGTCTCCTCTTCAACTGGTGTTGTATTGTGGCAAGGGTGAGTACTTGGTACTCAGCAAGTCATGCACAGAATGCAGCTAATATACTACATGCATGGCTTAATACAAAGGAGTAGCTCAAGGTATATTTGCAAGAAACAAGATTTAACAAATAATACAAGTAGATTCAGCGGTAGAAACAAGTATATCTTTAACAACTTTTTCAGGAATTAAATAAACATCTTTCCCATTCCTAATCCACATCTCCATTAACGTCATTCGTAAACCAAACCCAACCTTTCAAGTCCAAGTTATTTTTGAGAAAGTCTAACCCTTGACTGTAATCCCCGAGCGATGTCCAATACCGCGGACACGGCTATTCGAATAGATTTTCCACTCTGCAGAGGTTATGCACTTTACCCACAAGATACAGTCAAACACCACAAAGGCGAGTTCAGTAACAAAGTCTTTCGGAAACTTCTAACAATACAAGTGGTCCTCCCCGGTTGTTGCACACTAACCCTTCCCTTAGCTAAGGCGAAGTTTAGGCCAACCAACCGTTAGATGGGTACCTGGCCGCAGCCCCGGTACGCTCCCCCGTACAACATACACAAAGGGTGTAGTTGACACCCAGAGGTCCCACAGGTACGTTATTAGCAACTTAATCAACTAGGTCCGTCCCATTACGGACATGTGGTTGCACGCTTGACTCAGTTCAAAGGCTTGCAAGGTTAAGTCCTTAGGGTGACCAGGGCAAGACTACCCGAAGAACCAAACCAACATTCCCAATGCCACAACTGGCCCACCTGATCATTCTTGCCACATGCCCCGGTCAAAAGCTATTTATCAAACCCCAGTTGATTACCATGCACCACGTGCCATCCACATCACAACACATGATACCTTTCCAAAACAGGTTCAATATTTCATTAAGTCAATATTAACATTTGATTGTCCAAAATCATGTCACGTGGCAAGGCTAAGCATACTACATCGGTCTAACTACCCATGTTGACAAATTAATAATGTCCAACTAGTAATCCACACTAGGGTGACAAGGGGTCATGGCACATACTTAATTAATCAAGGTGTCATACAGCAATTTGGCATTTATCTAATTTCCCATAATTAAGTAAAGCATTTTCTATTTGAACTAGCATGCAATACATTAAATCAAAATAGGTTTCAAAATGGGATCAACATGGTCAAAGCATAACTTGCCTTCAAAGAGTACTTGTTCTTGGTCTTGAGCGGGATCCTGAGTCAACACTTCTCCTTCGAAGCCTTCGGGCACTTCAACGTCTACTCGTAATACGTGCAAATAGCAATACACAAATAAACAATAGGCAAAAGCATCCCAAAACTCCAAATAAAATCCATAAACAGAGAGAACATAATTTTATGAATTTTTAGGAACTGGAATCGTTCAAATCGGAGTTAAAATGCAAAAGTTATGATTATTTAAAGTCTAAATAATCAATTAAATAATATTACAGAGAAAAAATTTAGTCAAAAATTAAATAAAATTCATATTTGAGTAGATCTGAATTTTATGACTTTTTAGAAATTTGAATCGTTCAAATCGGAGTTAAAACGCAAAAGTTATAAGCGTTTGAAGTTTGAAACCAAAATCTGAAATCATTATTTCGAATTAATAAATCATTTTCTTTTTCGGAAATTAATTATTGCGTCAGCGAGGACACGTGGCAGCCCCTGATTGGTCTGCGGCGTCGGTAGTTCATGGGCGTGGTCCATGGTTTGGCTCGGTCTCACCTGTGGACCCGGTCCACGGCTCACGTGCGGTGACGGTGGGTCCCACTGTCGACCACAGGTTCTCACGCCCAGCGTGGGCGCGGTGACGCGTGGGCCCTCGACGCCTTGGTCCGGCGTGTCGGTAGACACGCTCCCCACGCGCTTGGGCGCGGCTAGGCACACGTGGCACAATCTCGGCCGTCGATTTGAAAATCAACGGCCCAGATTAGATCTGATTATCACGCGTTTGGGTTAACGCGGTCAATCCACGCCGTTGGATCCAGATCTAACGGTCCATAATGGATCCGACCCCTAACACTAGATCTAATCTACACCGTTCGATCCCGATCTAACGGTTAGGATCTAACCTAGCTCTAACGGCGTTAGGGCGCACATGGAACTCACCGTAGCAGTCGGATCCGGATCGGACGGCGGAGGAAACTCAAAGTCGACGATGGCGGCGCGGCGGAGCTAGTTCACCGAGGTCGGGGAAGGCGACCAACGCGACGGCGTTCTGGGGCTTCTCCCGCGAAGGGAGTGGTCGGGGTCGACGCGTCTTGTTCTGGGGATCACGGATCTGGACTTCAACGCGGCAGAGACGTCCTCCCGTCGGCGCAAAAGACCACAAACCGCGGCGGCTGTTCTTAACTTCGGCGAGCAATCACGGCTAGACGGTGGGGATCCTGGCGGCGCGAGCTAGGGTTTCGGGTTCGGCGTGGAAAGGCGATCCTCGCGCACCGATTCACTCTTTAAATAGGCTAGGTTTCCGAATCCAACACGGCGGCGGAGAGGAACAGCCTCGCCGGGGAAATCGGAACGAACACGGCCTTACGAGCCGTACCGTGTCACGATCTACGGCTCGATTCGATCTGGTGCAGTAGCGTCTACTTTCGGTCATCCCGGGCGACGCGGGCGCCGCATAGCCGCTGGATCTTGATCCAAGCGGTTCGCGAGCTAGGGTTCGGGCGACGCGGTTCGACCCGACCGTGGCTCGGGTCGGACTCGAACTCGAGTCTGACTCGGGCTCGGTCGATTGAACAGTAACCGACCCGGTTCGATTTTCCAGCGATTTAATATTCAAAATAATTCCAAGTAATTCATTTAATTCAAGAAAAATAGCAAAATACTCAGAAAAATTCCAGAAAAATTCTGGAAAATATTTTAGGGCATGTGGAACTCAAATAAAATATTTCCAACAAAACTTTATTTGAAAATTTAATTTCTCTAATTATTTCAATATGGAATAAATTCAAATTAAATCCAAATAAATTCCAAAAAATTCCAAAAAATTCACAAATGTGCAAAATAATATTTAATTTCATGAAAAGCAAAAAAAATTGGGGTGTTACAAACCTCCCCCCTTAACAGAATCTCGTCCCCGAGATTTAAGGCTAACTAAGGAATAGGTTCAGAAACTCTTTCCTCAAATCCTCTTTGCGTTCCCAAGTCGCTTCACTTTCTTCATGGTTGCTCCACTGAACTCTACAGAAACGGGTTTACTTATTTCTAGTCTCTCGGTCCATAGTATCCAAAATCTTCACGGGATGCTCCTTATAAGTCAGATCCTCTTGCAGTTCAATCGACTCCAAGGGCGTTTGCTCATCTGGCACTCGAAGACACTTCTTTAGCTGGGACACATGGAACACATCATGTACTCCTGCTAACGACTGTGGCAACTCCAGCTGGTAAGCAACTTCGCCTCTGCGGCTCAAAATCTTGAATGGTCCCACATATCTCGGCGCGAGTTTTCCTTTGGCATGGAATCTCTTAACTCCTCTGAGCGGCGTAACTCTGAGGTATACAAAGTCTTCTGGTTCAAAACTCAAATCCGTGATGATTGTCGGCCTAACTCTTCTGTGCGTGATTGGGCTATCTTCAACCTTTCCTAATCATGGCAATCTGCTCTTGACTTCTTGAAGAATATCAGGCCGAAGACACGGGCGCTCGCCGGTCTCATTCCAGTTTAATGGCGTCGACAGCGGTCGACCATACAAAGGCCTCAAAAGGTGACATCGTAAACTAGCCTGGTAACTATTATTGTAACTGAACTCGGCATACGGCAAACTCTTATCCCAAGAGGTAGCATAAGCCAATGCACACGCTCTTAGCATATCTTCCAGAATCTGATTGACTCTTTCGGTCTGTCCATCCGTCTGTGGATGATAGGTCAGCATCTTGAAGTTCAAGCGGGTTCCCATGGCTTCATGCAACTTATTCCAGAACCTTGAGGTAAATTGAGTACCTCTGTCCGATACAATCCTCTTTGGCACTCCGTGCAAACAGACGATCCTGATCATATACAACTCTGCTAACTTATCCCCCGAGTAAGTGGTCTTCACGGGAATAAAATGGGCGACCTTGGTCAAGCGATCCACTATAACCCATATGGAGTCATAACCCCCTTGAGTCTTGGGTAAACCGGTGATGAAATCCATTCCGATTTCCTCCCACTTCCACTCAGGTATCTTCAGCGGCTGCAACAATCCTGCTGGTCTCTGATGCATTGCCTTGACTCTCTGGCATACGTCGCACAATGCAACATGCTCGGCAACTTCACGCTTCATGCTCGGCCACCAGAATCTTTCTTTTAAATCCTGATACATCTTGGCACTTCCAGGATGAATCGAGTACTTGGAGTCATGGGCTTCTTCTAGAATCAACTGCTTCAGTTCCTTCCTGTTCGGCACACAAATGCGATCCCTCATCCATAACGTGCCCTGCTCATCTAGCTTGAAGTCCTTTGCCTTGTCTTCCTCTATTTTGGACTTAATCCTGCGGATCTTGTCATCATCCTTCTGCCCTTCCCGAATCTAATCTTCTAGGGTAGGCTTTACCTCAAGTGCGGCCAAGAATCCACTAGGTACCACCTCAATCTTCATTCTCTGAAATTCCTAGCATAGCTCATCCTGATTCGTGGCTATCAACATATTCACGGTATGGCTTTTCCGACTCAAGGCATCGGCAACTACGTTGGCCTTTCCAGGATGGTAATGGATTCCAACATCGTAATCCTTGATCAACTCTAACCATCTCCTTTGTCTCATGTTCAGGTCTGATTGGGTGAAAATGTACTTAAGGCTCTTATGATCCGTGTACACTTCACATCTGTTCCCGATCAGATAGTGACGCCATATCTTCAAGGCATGCACTACGGCAGCTAACTCTAGGTCATGTGTCGGGTAATTCTCCTCATGCGGCCTCAACTGCCTTGATGCATAGGCAACAACCTTTCCGTTCTGCATCAACACACATCCAAGTCCTTGGCGCGATGCATCACAATAGATATCAAAGCTTTGATTGACGTCCGGCAGAACCAACACTAGTGCTGATGTCAACCTCGTCTTCAGTTCTTGGAATCCTTTCTCGCACTCTGGCATCCATGTAAACTTCCTCTCCTTTTTCAGCAATTGCATAAGAGGTCTCGCAATTGTTGAAAAGCCTTCAATGAAGCGGCGGTAGTAACCTGCCATTCCAAGGAAACTCCGGATCTGGGTCACAGTCTTCGGTTGCTCCCAATGTAACACAGCTTCTACTTTACTTGGATCAACGACGACTCCTTCTGCGGTCATTACATGTCCGAGGAACTCCACCTTGTCCTTCCAAAAATCACATTTACTGAATTTGGCGAAGAGCTGCTGTTTCCTCAGCTTTTCCAAAACTCGCTTCAAGTGCTCTGTATGTTCATCCTCTGTCTTGGAGTAGATTAGAATATCATCTATGAACACAACAACAAACTTGTCCAAATATTCCATGAACACCTTATTCATCATATTCATGAAATATGCTGGTGCATTAAATCGTTGCACCAAAGGACATAACAAGAAATCGTAATGTCCATATCTTGGCGAGAATGCGATCTTGAATATCCTCCGATCGGATCTTTAACTGATGGTATCCCGATCTCAGATCAATCTTGGAGAAAACTCCGGCTCCTCTCAGCTGATCAAACAGATCATCGATCCTGGGTAGCGGATACTTATTCTTCACGGTGACTTCATTAAGTGCACGGTAGTCAATGCACATCCTGAAACTTCCGTCCTTCTTCTTGACAAACAAAACTGGCGCTCCCCACGGCGACGAACTCGGTCTGATAAATCCTTTCTCCATCAGCTCTTCAAGCTGTTTCTTCATTTCTACCAATTCCTCGGTGGACATCCGATAAGGTCTCTTTGCTAACGGTGTACCGGTACAAGCTCTATCACAAACTCTATGTCTCGTCGCGGCATGCCCGTAGATCTTCGAGGAAAACATCACGGGTACTCATTTACCACTTTGGAACATCTTCTATGCTTTGGATTGCCCTGCATGCGTTAACCATCAACTGTCCATCTCTGACGGCAGTAGCTTGAAATTCCACTTTCTTTCCACAAGGGCTCTCGACTGAGATAGTCCTTCGTCCACAATCCAATACGGCCTTGTGCTTGGATAACCAATCCATTCCCAAGATAACATCTAAGGTCTGAATCTCCAAAATAATAAGGTTTGATTTGGTGCAACTCTCAGGCGCTGTTGCGTTCCCTGGCGTGATCCCTGCTGTTGCATCCTGCGCTTCCTGTTCTCATCCAGTTCCTTGCGCTTGTCCTCAAGAATAAGTGTCTTATTCACCAACTCTTGGAAATCTGGAAAGGTGTGGGTGATCAATCCCACCTGCAGTCCTGAGTTAAGTCCCTTTATGAAACGAGACTGTCTGGCTTTATTTGTCGCTACATCCTCAGGTGCGTAGCGAGCAAGCTGTGTGAACCTGTTCAGGTATTCGGCCACTGGCTGATTACCTTGCTTCAGTGCTCTGAACTCCTCCTTCTTGAGGTCCATGATTCCTTCAGGCACGTGATACTAACGGAATGCAGCTGTGAACTCCTCCCAAGTGATGTCCTGAGGGTTCACTTGCGTGGCACAGAAGTTCTCCCACCATTCGTAATTTGTTCCTTCCAAGCGATGAGAAGCGTAGAGTACCTTCTCATTTCCTATGCATTGAGCAATGTGTAGCTTCCTCTCAATTGACCTTAACGATCCATCGACCTCCAGCAGATTGGCATTCCCAGAAAAAGTGGGTGGATGAGTCCTCATGAACTCGGCAGTCTTGTATTCTCGGCGTTGTCCCTGATTAACTTGATTAGCAAAGTGGCCTGAGCAAGGACGTGTTGCATCTGCTACATCATGGCATGCATCAAGCGAGTCGAGCAGCAAGAAAAGCTCCGAAATTCTGCATATCAAGCTGGCGGTCTTTGGTGCTCCATCATTGGGGTTTCTGTGGGCGAGAACCACTTCCCACTTGCCTCCAAGGTTTCCACGCAGTGTTCACCATCGTGGTTTGCTCTAGGTTTTAGAGATGAGAGGAAACAAGAATAGACAAGTAGTATGGAACTTATGCGGGGCGAAAGGTGTAACTTAAAGTCCAACTTTATTATTTTAATCAATAGTAACTTGGTATGGTTGCTTACAATGCCTAGGGGCCTTGCAACACATACTGCACACTCAGCAAGCAATGAAAGTCCAAATCGAACTAACACTGGAGTCTAACGCCTAAAGGGCGACTCTTTATTCTATGATGCGACTCGGCGAAGGAGTCTCACTATAGAACCTACGCTCACTCATCGAGAAAACCTCCACGGCCTGGATACGGACGCTGCGGCATAGGCGCGAAACGATCGCCATGTCCAGCAACTGTGTCATCTGTGGTAGTCGAAGAAGCAGTGTCCTCCTCAAGCTCTGGCTCCTCAGGGTGCAGCTCGTGTAGCTCAGTCTTCGCTCGGCTGCAGTGCGTACAATGCCGTCTCTAACTCTCCAATCCTCTGCGAGGAAGGTGTGACCACGTACTCTTGAGCTTCCCGCCATCTGTTCTTCTCTGTCGTGATCTCCTTGCGGGCCTTACAGAGCTCCTTGCTTGTATCATCGAGTACATCCTCCTGGCGACAACAAGTCGTGCCAAGCTGTGTAACCATGGCATTCTCATCCTGAATCGCCTTTGGGTCAAGAAGGTTATTGCTGCGCGGATGATATCGAACACCGTGCTCTCAATTCTCTGGCGTGAATACGGGTAATGTGCCGCATTGCTCGTCGTGACACCTCTTGGATACCCATCTGCATTGTAGACCTCCTGGCGGTCGCGGTGTATCGAGGCGATTGCCTGGGCCCTTCTTCCTAGCGGTACCACAATCTTCACGTCACAAGCCTTGATCAATCACTGCTGTCGATCACGTCCACTTGGTATTGCGGCTTCTCAAAATCTCAGAGAGTGCAGCATACGCCAAAGTTTCGCGGCGTGACCAACCACCAGATCGACGTAGTTGAACTCTCCCTCCATCTGTCACAAGAGTGCTCACGTAAGAACTCGAAATTTTTAAATCGTGACAAGGTAAGGAAAAATTCAGCAAGAGACAAGAAAAGAAAGAATGGGATAAGTCGAGATGTCATTTCTTGTCTTGACAAACTTTTAGCTTTAGAAAATAGGTTTTATCCTCTCTACGACCTTTCTAGCTAGGGTTGAGCCTACGGTCAGTATGGCTCTAATACCACCTCTGTCGGGACCTGAATTTGCAAATCCGGACCCTCTGTGTATTCAGCACTAGTCCAGGAACGCGCTAGTGCACCGCAGTCTTAACATCGGTAAATATCACAATCATACCACTCGATACTAATAAATTACTTTAATTAGATAAACAAACTGGTTGCTTGACCTTAGGGTCAAGTTACAAATATACGCCACGCAGGGCAAAACTTATTAAGAGAGAAAGAATAGCAGCAGAAAAATAAGATAACTTCGTGGCGCCATCCATTATACCACAGGCAAGCGGTGGGCTCGCTCCCTAAGTAGATGGTTCCTCTTGGAGCTCCTCCTCCAAAGTGGTGTAGTCTCCTCTTCAAGCGGTGTTGTATTGTGGCAAGAGTGAGTACTTGGTACTCAGCAAGTCATGCACAGAATGCAGCTAATATACTACATGCATGGCTTAATACAAAGGAGTAGCTCAAGGTATATTTGCAGTAAACAGCATTTAACAAATAATACAAGTAGATTCGAAAGCAGTAGAAACAAGTATATCTTTAACATCTTTTTCAGGAATTAAATAAACATCTTTCCCATTCCTAATCCACATCTCCATTAACGTCATACGTAAACCAAACCCAACCTTTCAAGTCCAAGTTATTTTTGAGAAAGTCTAACCCTTGACTGTAATCCCCGAGCGATGTCCAATACCGCGGACACGGCTATTCGAATAGATTTTCCACTCTGCAGAGGTTATGCACTTTACCCACAAGATCTGAGTCAAACACCACAAAGGCGAGTTCAGTAACAAAGTCTTTCTAAACTTCTAACAATACAAGTGGTCCTCCCGGTTGTTGCACACTAACCCTTCCCTTAGCTAAGGCGAAGTTTAGGCCAACCAACCGTTAGATGGAGTACTGGCGCAGCCCGATGCGCCTCCCGCATTACAACATACACAAAGGGTGTAGTTGACACCCAGAGGTCCCACAGGTACGTTATTAGCAACTTAATCATCTAGGTCCGTCCCATTACGGACATGTGGTTGCACGCTTGACTCAGTTCAAAGGCTTGCAAGGTTAAGTCCTTAGGGTGACCAGGCAAGACTACCCGAAGAACCAAACCAACATTCCCAATGCCACAACCGCCCACTGATCATTCTTGCCACATGCCCCGGTCAAAAGCTATTTATCAAACCCCAGTTGATTACCATGCACCACGTGCCATCCACATCACAACACATGATACCTTTCCAAAACAGGTTCAATATTTCATTAGGTCAATATTAACATTTGATTGTCCAAAATCATGTCACGTGGCAAGGCTAAGCATACTACATCGGTCTAACTACCCATGTTGACAAATTAATAATGTCCAACTAGTAATCCACACTAGGGTGACAAGGGGTCATGGCACATACTTAATTAATCAAGGTGTCATACAGCAATTTGGCATTTATCTAATTTCCCATAATTAAGTAAAGCATTTTCTATTTGAACTAGCATGCAATACATTAAATCAAAATAGGTTTCAAAATGGGATCAACATGGTCAAAGCATAACTTGCCTTCAAAGAGTACTTGTTCTTGGTCTTGAGCGGGATCCTGAGTCAACACTTCTCCTTCGAAGCCTTCGGGCACTTCAACGTCTACTCGTAATACGTGCAAATAGCAATACACAAATAAACAATAGGCAAAAGCATCCCAAAACTCCAAATAAAATCCATAAACAGAGAGAACATAATTTTATGAATTTTTAGGAACTGGAATCGTTCAAATCGGAGTTAAAATGCAAAAGTTATGATTATTTAAAGTCTAAATAATCAATTAAATAATATTACAGAGAAAAAATTTAGTCAAAAATTAAATAAAATTCATATTTGAGTAGATCTGAATTTTATGACTTTTAGAAATTTGAATCGTTCAAATCGGAGTTAAAGCGCCAAAAGTTATAAGCGTTTGAAGTTTGAAACCAAAATCAAATCATTATTTGAATTAATAAATCATTTTCTTTTGGAAATTAATTGTGCGTCGGCGAGGACACGTGGCAGCCCACGATTGGTCTGGCGGCGTCGGCCGGTTCATGGGCGTGGTCCATGGTTTGGCTTCGAGTCACCGTGGACCCGGTCCACGGCTCACGTCTTGGTGACAGTGGGTCCCACCGCCACTTCGGTTCTCACGCACGCGTGGACGCGGCTGACGCGTGGGCCCTCTGACACGCGGGTCCCGCGTGTCAGAGACACGCTCCCCACGCGCTTGGGCGCGGCTAGGCACACGTGGCACAATCTCGGCCGTCGATTTGAAAATCAACGGCCCAGATTAGATCTGATTATCACGCGTTTGGGTTAACGCGGTCAATCCACGCCGTTGGATCCAGATCTAACGGTCCATAATGGATCCGACCCCTAACACTAGATCTAATCTACACCGTTCGATCCCGATCTAACGGTTAGGATCTAACCTAGCTCTAACGGCGTTAGGGCGCACATGGAACTCACCGTAGCAGTCGGATCCGGATCGGACGGCGGAGGAAACTCAAAGTCGACGATGGCGGCGCGGCGGAGCTAGTTCACCGAGGTCGGGGAAGGCGACCAGCGGCGGCGTTAGAGGCTTCTCCGCGAAGGGAGTGGTGAAGTCGGCGCGTCTTGTTACGAGGATCACGGATCACGGACTTCAGCAGCGAGCGTCCTCCGTCGGCGCCAAAGACCACAAACGCGGCGGTACATGTTCTTAACCCGGCGAGCAATCACGGCTAGACGGTGGGGATCTGGCGGCGCGAGCTAGGAGTTTCGGGTTCGGCGTGGAAAAGCGATCCTCGCGCCTTGCCGATTCACTCTTTAAATAGGCTAGGTTTGAATCCAACACGGCGGAGAGGAAACGACCTCGCCAAAATCGGAGCGAACACGGCCTTACAGGAGCCGTACACGCGTGTCACGATCTACGGCTCGATTCGATCTGGTGCAGCGCGTCTACTCGGTCATCCGGGCGGCCAGGCGCCGCATAGCCGTTGGATCTTGATCCAGCGGTTCTTGAGCTAGGGTTCGAGCGGCAGCGGTTCGACCGGCCGTGGCTGGTCGGACTTCGAACTCGAGTCGACTTCGGGCTCGATCGATTGAGCGATGTCGAGCCGGTTCGATTTTCAGCGATTTAATATTCAAAATAATTCCAAGTAATTCATTTAATTCAAGAAAAATAGCAAAATACTCAGAAAAATTCGAAAAATTCCGAAAATATTTTAGGAGCATGTGGAACTCAAATAAAATATTTCCAACAAAACTTTATTTGAAAATTTAATTTCTCTAATTATTTCAATATGGAATAAATTCAAATTAAATCCAAATAAATTCCAAAAAATTCCAAAAAATTCACAAATGTGCAAAATAATATTTAATTTCATGAAAAGCAAAAAAAATTGGGGTGTTACAAACCTCCCCCCTTAACAGAATCTCGTCCCCGAGATTTAAGGCTAACTAAGGAATAGGTTCAGAAACTCTTTCCTCAAATCCTCTTTGCGTTCCCAAGTCGCTTCACTTTCTTCATGGTTGCTCCACTGAACTCTACAGAAACGGGTTTACTTATTTATAGTCTCTCGGTCCATAGTATCCAAAATCTTCACGGGATGCTCCTTATAAGTCAGATCCTCTTGCAGTTCAATCGACTCCAAGGGCGTTTGCTCATCTGGCACTCGAAGACACTTCTTTAGGTAGGACACATGGAACACATCATGTACTCACCTTCTTAGCTAACAACTCCGGTAGTAAGCAACTTCGCCTCTGCGGCTCAAAATCTTGAATGGTCCCACATATCTCGGCGCGAAGTTTTCCTTTGGCATGGAATCTCTTAACTCCTCACGGCGGCGTAACTCAAGGTATACAAAGTCTTACGGTTCAAAACTCAAATCCCAGGCGATGATTGTCGGCATAACTCTTACATGCGTGATTGGGCTATCTTCAACCTTTCCTAATCATGGCAATCTGCTCTTGACTTCTTGAAGAATATCGGGCCGAAGACACGGCGCTCGCCGGTCTCATTCGATTTAATGGCGTCGGCGAGGTCGACCATACGATTGCCTCAAAAGGTGACATCGTAAACTAGCACGGTAACTATTATTATGGCTGAACTCGGCATACGGCAAACTCTTATCCCAAGAGGTAGCATAAGCCAATGCACACGCTCTTAGCATATCTTCAGAATCGATTGACTCTTTCGATTCTGTCCATCCGTGCTGTGGATGATAGGCCGTCTTGAAGTTCAAGCGGGTTCCCATGGCTTCATGCAACTTATTCGAGAACCTTGAGGTAAATTGAGTACCTCTGTCAGATACAATCCTCTTTGGCACTCCGTGCAAATAGGCGATCTGATCATATACAACTCGCTAACTTATCCCCAGTAAGTGGTCTTCACGGGAATAAAATGGGCGACCTTGGTCAAGCGATCCACTATAACCCATATGGAGTCATAACCCCTTGAGTCTTGGAGTAAACCGGTGATGAAATCCATTCCGATTTCCTCCCACTTCCACTCAGGTATCTTCGGTAATTTGCAACAATCCTGCTGGTCTCGATGCATTGCCTTGACTCTCGGCATACGTCGCACAATGCAACATGCTCGGCAACTTCACGCTTCATGCTCGGCCACGAGAATCTTTCTTTTAAATCTGATACATCTTGGCACTTCGGGATGAATCGAGTACTTGGAGTCATGGGCTTCTTCTAGAATCAAGCTGCTTGATTCCTTCCTGTTCGGCACACAAATGCGATCCCTCATCCATAACGTGCCCTGCTCATCTAGCTTGAAGTCCTTTGCCTTGTCTTCCTCTATTTTGGACTTAATCCTGCGGATCTTGTCATCATCCTTCTGCCCTTCCCGAATCTAATCTTCTAGGGTAGGCTTTACCTCAAGTGCGGCCAAGAATCCACTAGGTACCACCTCAATCTTCATTCTCTGAAATTCCTAGCATAGCTCATCCTGATTCGTGGCTATCAACATATTCACGGTATGGCTTTTCCGACTCAAGGCATCGGCAACTACGTTGGCCTTTCCAGGATGGTAATGGATTCCAACATCGTAATCCTTGATCAACTCTAACCATCTCCTTTGTCTCATGTTCAGGTCTGATTGGGTGAAAATGTACTTAAGGCTCTTATGATCCGTGTACACTTCACATCTGTTCCCGATCAGATAGTGACGCCATATCTTCAAGGCATGCACTACGGCAGCTAACTCTAGGTCATGTGTCGGGTAATTCTCCTCATGTGGCCTCAACTGCCTTGATGCATAGGCAACAACCTTTCCGTTCTGCATCAACACACATCCAAGTCCTTGGCGCGATGCATCACAATAGATATCAAAGCTTTGATTGACGTCCGGCAGAACCAACACTAGTGCTGATGTCAACCTCGTCTTCAGTTCTTGGAATCCTTTCTCGCACTCTGGCATCCATGTAAACTTCCTCTCCTTTTTCAGCAATTGCGTAAGAGGTCTACTTAATTGTTGAAAAGCCTTCAATGAAGCGGCGGTAGTAACACTGCCATTCCAAGGAAACTCGGATCTGGTCCACGATCTTGGTTGCTCCCAATGTAACCACAGCTTCTACTTTACTTGGATCAACGACGACTCCTTCTGCGGTCATTACATGTCAGAGAACTCCACCTTGTCCTTCCAAAAATCACATTTACTGAATTTGGCGAAGAGCTGCTGTTTCCTCAGCTTTTCCAAAACTCGCTTCAAGTGCTCTGTATGTTCATCCTCTGTCTTGGAGTAGATTAGAATATCATCTATGAACACAACAACAAACTTGTCCAAATATTCCATGAACACCTTATTCATCATATTCATGAAATATCTTTGGTGCATTAAATCGAGACCAAAGGACATAACGATAAACTCGTAATGTCCATATCTTGGCGAATGCGATCTTGAATATCTTACGATCGGATCTTCAAGCGATGGTATCCCGATCTCGAGATCAATCTTGGAGAAAACTCCGGCTCCTCTCGGTGATCAAGCAGATCATCGATCCTGGGTAGCGGATACTTATTCTTCACGGTGACTTCATTAAGTGCCGCGGTAGTCAATGCACATCCTGAAACTTCCGTCCTTCTTCTTGACAAACAAAGCGGCGCTCCCCACGGCGGCGAACTCGATCTGATAAATCCTTTCTCCATCGGCTCTTCAAAATTTGTTTCTTCATTTCTACCAATTCCTCGGTGGACATCCGATAAGGTCTCTTTGCTAACAGAGGTGTACTGTACAAGCTCTATCACAAACTCTATGTCTGCAATGCAGCGGCATGCGATCAGATCTTCGAGGAAAAACATCTGGGTACTCATTTACCACTTTGGAACATCTTCTATGCTGATTGCCACTGTATCTGTTAACCATCAAGCTGTCCATCTCTCGACCGGTAGCTTGAAATTCCACTTTCTTTCCACAAGGGCTCTCGACTGAGATAGTCCTTCGTCCACAATCCAATACGGCCTTGTGCTTGGATAACCAATCCATTCCCAAGATAACATCTAAGGTCTGAATCTCCAAAATAATAAGGTTTGATTTGGTGCAACTCTCGAGTATTTATTGCGTTCCCTGGCGTGATCCCTGCTGTTGCATCCTGCGCTTCCTGTTCTCATCAAGTTCCTTGCGCTTGTCCTCAAGAATAAGTGTCTTATTCACCAACTCTTGGAAATCTGGAAAGGTGTGGGTGATCAATCCCACCTGCAGTCCTGAGTTAAGTCCCTTTATGAAAGCAGGTATGCGGCTTTATTTGTCGCTACATCCTCAGTGCGTGGCGAGCAAGGTATGTGTGAACTCGTTCAGGTATTCGACCCCAGGCTGATTACCTTGCTTGATGCTCTGAACTCCTCCTTCTTGAGGTCCATGATTCCTTGAGGCCACGTGATACTAACGGAATGCGGTTGTGAACTCCTCCCAAGTGATGTCACGAGGGTTCACTTGCGTGGTACGAAGTTCTCCCACCATTCGTAATTTGTTCCTTCCAAGCGATGAGAAGCGTAGAGTACCTTCTCATTTCCTATGCATTGAGCAATGTGTAGCTTCCTCTCAATTGACCTTAACGATCCATCGACCTCCAACGGATTGGCATTCCCGAGAAAAAGTGGGTGGATGAGTCCTCATGAACTCGGCAGTCTTGTATTACGGCGTTGTCCACTGATTAACTTGATTAGCGATGGCACGAGCGATGGCGTGTTGCATCTGCTACATCATGGCATGCATCAAGCGAGTCGAGCAGCAAGAAAAGCTCAGAAATTCTGCATATCAAGCGGCGGTGCTTTGGTGCTCCATCATTGGGGTTTTTACTGCTGGCGAGAACCACTTCCACTGCCTCCAAGGTTTCCACAGTGTTCACCATCGTGGTTTGCTCTAGGTTTTAGAGATGAGAGGGAAACAAGAATAGACAAGTAGTATGGAACTTATGCGGGGCGAAAGGTGTAACTTAAAGTCCAACTTTATTATTTTAATCAATAGTAACTTGGTATGGTTGCTTACAATGCCTAGGGGCCTTGCAACACATCGCACACTCGACAAGCAATGAAAGTCCAAATCGAACTAACATCGAGTCTAACGCCTAAAGGCGACTCTTTATTCTATGATGCGACTCGGCGAAGGAGTCTCACTATAGAACCTCGCTCACTCATCGAAAACCTCCACGGCACTGAATACGGGCCCATTTGCGGCATAAGCGCGAAAGCTTGATCGCCATGTCCAAAGCAATCGTGTCATCTGTGGTAGTCGAAGAAGCGATGTCCTCCTCAAGCTCACGGCTCCTCCGGGCAGCTCGTGTAGCTCAATCTTGGCTCGGCTGCAGTGCGTACAATGCCGTCTCTAACTCTCCAATCCTCTACAGAAGGTGTGACACATACTCTTGAGCTTCCCGCCATCTGTTCTTCTCTGTCGTGATCTCCTTGCGGGCCTTCTTGCAGCTCCTTGCTTGTATCATCGAGTACATCCTCCTGGCGACAACAAGTCGTGCCAAGCTGTGTAACCATGGCATTCTCATCCTGAATCGCCTTTGGGTCGAGAAGGTTATTGCTGCGCGGATGATATCGGAACACCGTGCTCTCCAATTCTCTGGCGTAGATACGGGTAATGTGCGCGCATTGCTCGTCGTGACACCTCTTGGATACCCATCTGCATTGTAGACCTCCTGGCGGTCTGCGGTGTATCGAGGCGATTGCACAGGCCCTTCTTCCTAGCAGGTACCACAATCTTCACGTCACAAGCCTTGATCAATCACCTGTCGATCACGTCCACTTGGTATTGCGGCTTCTCAAAATCTCCGAGAGTGCAGAGCATACGCCAAAGTTTCGCGGCGTGACCAACCACCAGATCGACGTAGTTGAACTCTCCCTCCATCTGTCACAAGAGTGCTCACGTAAGAACTCGAAATTTTTAAATCGTGACAAGGTAAGGAAAAATTCAGCAAGAGACAAGAAAAGAAAGAATGGGATAAGTCGAGATGTCATTTCTTGTCTTGACAAACTTTTAGCTTTAGAAAATAGGTTTTATCCTCTCTACGACCTTTCTAGCTAGGGTTGAGCCTACGGTCAGTATGGCTCTAATACCACCTCTGTCGGGACCTGAATTTGCAAATCCGGACCCTCTGTGTATTCAGCACTAGTCCAGGAACGCGCTAGTGCACACAGTCTTAACATCGGTAAATATCACAATCATACCACTCGATACTAATAAAGTACTTTAATTAGATAAACAAACTGGTTGCTTGACCTTAGGGTCAAGTTACAAATATACGCCACGCAGGGCAAAACTTATTAAGAGAGAAATAATAGCAGCAGAAAAATAAGATAACTTCGTGGCGCCATCCAGTATACCACAGGCAACTGACTGGGCTCGCTCCCTAAGTAGATGGTTCCTCTTGGAGCTCCTCCTCCAAAGCTGGTGTAGTCTCCTCTTCAACTGGTGTTGTATTGTGGCAAGAGTGAGTACTTGGTACTCAGCAAGTCATGCACAGAATGCAGCTAATATACTACATGCATGGCTTAATACAAAGGAGTAGCTCAAGGTATATTTGCAGTAAACAGCATTTAACAAATAATACAAGTAGATTCGAAAGCAGTAGAAACAAGTATATCTTTAACAACTTTTTCAGGAATTAAATAAACATCTTTCCCATTCCTAATCCACATCTCCATTAACGTCATTCGTAAACCAAACCCAACCTTTCAAGTCCAAGTTATTTTTGAGAAAGTCTAACCCTTGACTGTAATCCCCGAGCGATGTCCAATACCGCGGACACGGCTATTCGAATAGATTTTCCACTCTGCAGAGTTATGCACTTTACCCACAAGATACAGTCAAACACCACAAAGGCGAGTTCCCGTAACAAAGTCTTTCGGAAACTTCTAACAATACAAGTGGTCCTCCCCGGTTGTTGCACACTAACCCTTCCCTTAGCTAAGGCGAAGTTTAGGCCAACCAACCGTTAGATGGGTACTGGCGCGGCCGATGACGCTCCCCGTACAACATACACAAAGGGTGTAGTTGACACCCGAGGTCCACAGTGCGTTATTAGCAACTTAATCAACTAGGTCCGTCCATTACGGACATGTGGTTGCACGCTTGACTCAGTTCAAAGGCTTGCAAGGTTAAGTCCTTAGGGTGACCAGGGCAAGACTACCCAAGAACCAAACCAACATTCCCAATGCCACAAGGCCCACTGATCATTCTTGCCACATGCCCGGTCAAAAGCTATTTATCAAACCCGATTGATTACCAAGCACCACGTGCCATCCACATCACAACACATGATACCTTTCCAAAACAGGTTCAATATTTCATTAGGTCAATATTAACATTTGATTGTCCAAAATCATGTCACGTGGCAAGGCTAAGCATACTACATCGGTCTAACTACCCATGTTGACAAATTAATAATGTCCAACTAGTAATCCACACTAGGGTGACAAGGGTCATGGCACATACTTAATTAATCAAGGTGTCATACAAAGAATTTGGCATTTATCTAATTTCCCATAATTAAGTAAAGCATTTTCTATTTGAACTAGCATGCAATACATTAAATCAAAATAGGTTTCAAAATGGGATCAACATGGTCAAAGCATAACTTGCCTTCAAAGAGTACTTGTTC
Source organism: Rhipidocladum racemiflorum (assembly GCA_036346355.1). NCBI lineage: Eukaryota > Viridiplantae > Streptophyta > Magnoliopsida > Poales > Poaceae > Rhipidocladum > Rhipidocladum racemiflorum. The sequence goes on along the minus strand of CM070589.1, from coordinate 25,104,895 downwards.
TTGGTCTTGAGCGGGATCCTGAGTCAACACTTCTCCTTCGAAGCTTTCGGGCACTTCAACGTCTACTCGTAATACGTGCAAATAGCAATACACAAATAAACAATAGGCAAAAGCATCCCAAAACTCCAAATAAAATCCATAAACAGAAAGAACATAATTTTATGAATTTTTAGGAACTGGAATCGTTCAAATCGGAGTTAAAATGCAAAAGTTATGATTATTTAAAGTCTAAATAATCAATTAAATAATATTACAGAGAAAAAATTTAGTCAAAAATTAAATAAAATTCATATTTGAGTAGATCTGAATTTTATGAATTTTTAGAAATTTGAATCATTCAAATCAGAGTTAAAACGCAAAAGTTATAAGCGTTTGAAGTTTGAAACCAAAATCTGAAATCATTATTTCGAATTAATAAATTATTTTCTTTTTCGGAAATTAATTATTGCGTCAGCGAGGACACGTGGCAGCCCCTGATTGGTCTCATCGGCGTCGGTAGGTTCATGGGCGTGGTCCATGGTTTGTCTCGGAGTCTCACAGTGGACCCGATCCACGGCTCACGTCTTGGTGACAGGTGGGTCCCACTGTCGGCCATTGGTTCTCACGCACGCGTGGACGCGGCTGACGCGTGGGCCCTCTGACACGCGGGTCCCGCGTGTCAGAGACACGCTCCCCACGCGCGTGGGCGCGGCTAGGCACACATGGCACAATCTCGGCCGTTGATTTGAAAATCAACGGCCTAGATTAGATCTGGTTATCACGCGTTTGGGTTAACGCGGTCAATCCACGCCGTTGGATCCATATCTAACGGTCCAGAATGGATCCGACCCCTAACACTAGATCTAATCTACATCGTTCGATCCCGATCTAACGGTTAGGATCTAACCTAGCTCTAACGACGTTAGGGCGCACGTGGAACTCACCGTAGCAGTCGGATCCGGATCGGACGGCGGAGGAAACTCGAAGTCGACGATGGTGGTGCGGCAGAGCTGGTTCACCGAGGTCGGGGAAGGCGACCAACGCGACGGCGTTCTGGGGCTTCTCCCGCGAAGGGAGTGGTCGGGTCGGCGGCGTCTCGTTACGGGGATCACGGATGCGGACTTCAACGCGGAGACGTCCTCCCGTCGGCGCAAAAGACCACAAACCGCGCGGTGTTCTTAACTTCGGCGAGCAATCACGGCTGAGCGGTGGGGATCTGGCGGCGCGAGCTAGGTTTAGGGTTCGGCGTGGAAAGCGATCCTCGCGCCGATTCACTCTTTAAATAGGCTAGGTTTCGAATCCAACACGGCGGCGGAAGGCAGCCTCGCCCGAAATCGGAGCGAACCACGGCGCCGAGGAGCCGTACACGTGTCACGATCTACGGCTCGGATTCGATCTGGCGCGGTCGCGTCTACTCGGTCATCCGAGGCGGCCAGGCGCCGCATAAGCCGTTGGATCTTGATCCAGCGGTTGCGAAACTAGGGTTCGAGCGGCGGTTCGACCCGACCTTGGCTCGGTCGGACTCGAACTTCGAAGTGCGAGTCGGGCTCGCTTGAACAAGAATCGATCTTAGGCCGGTTCGATTTTCCAGCGATTTAATATTCAAAATAATTCCCAGTAATTCATTTAATTCAAGAAAAATAGCAAAATACTCAGAAAAATTCCAGAAAAATTCTGGAAAATATTTTAGGGCATGTGGAACTCAAATAAAATATTTCCAACAAAACTTTATTTGAAAATTTAATTTCTTTAATTATTTCAATATGGAATAAATTCAAATTAAATCCAAATAAATTCCAGAAAATTCAAAAAATTCACAAATGTGCAAACTAATATTTAATTTCATGAAAAGCAAAAAAAATTGGGGTGTTACACTTCCTTTTGTGTACCTGCAGGGAGTTCATAACGGAACCGTTCAATTATTCAAACCTAACTTTGCACCAGCCCGGTGACGTTACCCTTTGCTATGGCAGTAGAAACAACTCACCCAAGTCATAACACACATATCTTTCACATGGTAGTATATCCCTGCCAAAACAATTTCTCCCCATAGCAAAGCGTACACCATTGCATCGGCAGGCGTTATTCCCAATACCTCAGTGAGGGCACCCCTTCGAGCAACTTAAATCCAGAAGCCCGTGCTACTATGGCATTCCAATATGCAAAGCTAGTTTCAAATAATTATAATAGGTTAAGGCTGTTCCATTCCAGCACTTGTGGTTGCATGGTTAATCTTGGATCATACAACACTACGTTCGGTCCTTAATCTGACCCGGGCGATAAATCCCCCCTATCTACGTGCATTATTAATTGCACTTCCGGCTATTGCCAATAATCGTCCGCGTCCAAATCATAGTTTTATTTTCATTTTTACCAACATATCGGTATCCTTTACTGTCATATCCAACCTTTTTAAATCTTATAAAAGTTCAAGTTAACCATTGTAAGAACAACTAAGCATGTGTCATTATACAGCGAATATACCCATTTTTTATGTCTATGTGTCATTCCATAAGCTAGGGTTTCAATGGATCACATTGCAAAGTTGATTAAGGGAATCCATATTGAAGGGTTTAACTACTGTATCCCACAAAGTAACAATGTATAATATATATAGCATGCATGAAAATAGTTATGAAAACATTTATGGAAACTGGGATCAATATGTTCGAGGGGACCGTTGAGGTCGAGCGAGGTGAGGCCCAGCAGAGGACGGAGGCGGACACGGCCGAGCTCACCGCCCTTCGAGGTACCATGAGAGCCCTCGAGGCCTCTCATGCTACCGAAGCAAAGGCGTCCACGGACACCGAGCACAAGCACAGCTTCCGAGCTATCGAGGATGAATGCGCCAGGTCATCCCAAGCGCTCAAAGCTGTCCGGGCCGAGGCCTCCAAGACCCTCGAGGCCGAGCGCGCCGAGGCCGCCGGGGCCCTGGAGGTCAAGCGTGCTGAAGCTGCCAAGCTCCTGGAGGCCGAGCGTGCTAAGGTGGAGGAGCTCCAGAAGCAGCTTGCTGAGCAAGCTGTCGCGCCGGCCAAAGCCTCGGTCGAGCTCAAAGCAAAGGTCGCCGAGCTCGAGGAGAAGCTTGGGCGGGCGGTGAAGATGGCCAAGACCACCCTGGCCCAACTCCAAGAGGAGCGGGGTCGTTCCGCCAGCTTGGCCACCGAGACGCTCGGTCCCCAAGGTTAGATCACCAGGCTGAGGGCCAGGGTCGCCGAGCTGAAGCAAAAGAAGCTTGCCCAAGAGATGTCAGATCTGTAAATAGGGGTTTTGTAGTTAAGTTTGTACTTGTAGGAAGATGTAATGAAAGAAAATAGAACGCTGGAAATCGCATGGTTGGTTATGGCATGAAATGCGTCTGCAATCGAGCTTGTTTATGATCGAGTGTTGAGTACTTAGCTATTCGTAGGGGGGTTCCTCCTTTATCCAGCCCCTGATGCGGTCGATGTCGTGTAGGAGGCGAGCGCAGTTAGAGCCCGCGGTCGCCCACCCCTAACGCGATCAAAGTTGAGCGAGGCATCGAGCGCAAACCAGGTCCGAGGTCCAGCTCTAGCCCCTGATGCTATCGATGTCGTGTAGGAGGTCGAGCGCAGTTAGAGCCAGCGGTTGCCCACCCCTGACGCGGTCGAAGTTGAGCGAGGCATCGAGCGCAAACCAGGTCCGAGGTCCAGCTCCAGCCCCTGATGTGGTCGATGTCGTGTAGGAGATTGAGTGCAGTTAGAGCCCGCGGTCGCCCACCTCTAACGCGGTCGAAGTCGAACAGGGCCGGACATGATTGCAATAAAAGTTTCCACCCCTGTGTCGCTTTGATTTTTGTGGGTGACGTGTTGGAGCGACTGGTCTCTTGGGAATTTGGGAATGACATCAGCAAAATGTCTATTTCCCATGCACCTTGAATTGCTTTAACTCCCTTAAATAGATGTGATCGGCCGTGACCGCTGTCATTCTCCTCCTGCACTTCATCTTTTTCCCCTTTCTTCTCTCCTCCACTTCGTTCTCATGGCTGCTCCACGTTCTCCCTCCATGATCAACATCTCATCAGACGACGAGATCGACTGGGAGGCCCTCGAACAGGAGGCAGAGGAAGAAGAGCAGCAATTGAGGTCAGAGGTGGAGGGGCAAGGGGGTCGCAGCCTCAGCAATTCCAGCGCCTCCTCTAAGGGGGTGCCTTTGCCGCCGGAGAGGAGGAAGAAGCCGAGTGCGCCTCCTCATCTACCGCCTCTCGACACGGTGCGGGAGAGGGAGGTTGCAGCGATGGCCATTCCGCGCCGAGTTTCGTCTCCCTCCGATAGTCTAGAGTCTACCGGCCCGTCGAGGGCTGCGCTGGTGGTGCTGCCGTTCTCCTCGCAGCTGGATAATCGAGGAGCTCCTGGTCCGCCAGGAAATCAAGGAGCTCTTGGTGGTCCCTCTGGCCTATTTCAAGATCGGAGGGGAATCCCCAGAACTATATCGAGCTCCCGTCGAACCCCATGGACCTCCAAGCGCAACGACAACCCAAAGGCCGAGTAGCTCATAGGGTTTCCATATGTACCTGGAGAGTTTTATCAATGTAAATTATATGTATAAAAGTTCAGCGTTTTTTTACTTGATGCAAGTCGTGCATGGGTCTTCCTGATTTGATTGGCGTCCCGGACGAAGATAGATGACCGTGCTGATTCGGGTCGAGCCGTCTCGGTCGCCTACTGGGGACCTTCCTTTGCAGGGCTTATTGAGTTAAATAGGCGCCCTGTAGTCGCTGGGCCAAGCGAAGTTGTCTTTGAGCATAAACTGAGCCCTATGCCCAGCCCCAAGCGAAACCTCGGGCAAAACCTGCTTTTAAGACCTGCAAAGTTGTTTAAAAGTATAAATAGAGTAGACGTGCATCCACACTGCCCTAAGTGTTGACTTGATCCTGCAACAGGGGGAACGATGACATGACGAGAATTGGTTCACTGTCGTCCTGACCCCTAGAGGAAAATTTTCAAGTTAAAGCACTTAGAATGGCTCGTGAGCATGGATCTACCCTAATGGGCGTGCAAGTAACAAAAGTCGAGTAGAGATCACAGAAAATGTCGCTGATCTTTATTAAAACTCGTAGGGAGGAAAGAGGTTACACGTGGAACTTTCGAAGTTGATCGATGTTCCACGAGCTCGTGAGCTCTCTACCATCGGGTAATGCCAGCCGGTAAGCCCTCGTGCGATCTGTTGAGACGATTCTGTAGGGGCCCTCCCACTGTGGGGATAACTTGTTGGTGTTGGACGTGCTCTGGATTCGTCTCAGAGCCAGGTCCCCGACAAGGAGCTCCCTAGGTCGTATCGATCTGGCTGCATGCATGCGAAGAGTTGCAGGTAATGCGACGATCGCAACAGCGCTCGGCATCTTACTTCTTCTGCTATGGTTAAGTCGAGTGACCTTTCTTGCTCAAAGTCGACCTGGTCAACCAAGCTGACCCTAGGAGAGCCCAGCATCACCTCCGGAGGTAGGACATCCTCCGTACCAAAAACGAGCCGGAAGGAAGAGGGCCCCGTCGCGCGGCTGGTTGTGGTACGGATCGACCATAGGATGGTGGGGAGTTTGTCGACCCAGGACCGACCGTGTTGCTCAAGACCTTGGGCAACTCACCTCTTGACGCCTTGGATGATCTGTCTGTTGGCTCGCTCTACAGCTCCATTGCTCTAGAGGTGGCTCACTGAGGCGTAGCACACCTTGGTTCCCATGTTCTCGCAGAATTCTTGGAACAGTTCACTTGTGAACTGGGTGCCATTGTCAGTGATAATCCTGCAAGGGACTCCATACCTGGTGACCACTGACGAGCGAAAAAACTTGACCACTGCCTGTGCGGTGATGGCTGAGACCGGCTCAGCCTCAACCCATTTGGTGAAGGTGTCGATGGTAATGAACAGGAACCTTTTCCTACCGACGGCCTGTGGGAAAGGACCCAGAATATCCAACCCCCAGGTCGAGAAAGGCCAAGAGAGCGGGATGGTCTGGAGGGCGTAAACTGGCTGGTGTGACTTCCGAGCATGGAATTGATAGGCCTGGCAGGTGCAGACTATGTCCCGCGCATCTTGGAACGTCGTAGGCTAGTAAAACCCCATGCAGATTGCCTTCCCGACCATCGTCCTGTAGGAGGAGTGCGCACCGCAGAGGCCGGAGTGGATGTCGTTTAGCAGATACTTACCCTCCTCTAGGGAGACGCGCCAGACGGGGCGGCTTGACACGCCCCGACGATACAGTTGGCCGTTGATGACCTTGTATGAGCATGCTCGGCGCTTGACTCTGCTCCTCTCTATAGGGTCGTCCGGCAACCGTCCTTGCTCGAGGTAGTCATAGATCGGCTTCGTCCAGGTCGGGCCCCCTTCGAGAATGGTGGCCAAGGGTTCTGATTCCGAGATCGAGCGGGACGCCAAGGTCTCGAGGATGACATCCGGCGGTATTTCATCTTCGGAGGACCCGAGTTTGGCTAGGAGATTGCCGCTGGTGTTATATTTTCAGGGCACGTGCCTGACCTCCAAGTTCCAGAACCATTTCTTCGCCTTGCATACCTCTGCGAGGTAGTTGGCCATCGAGTCCTCCGTGCACTAGTAGTCTTTGTTGTATTGGTTGACGACGAGTTGGGAGTCACCCTTCAAGATCAGACGGTGTACGCCCAACGCCTTGCAGGCCTGGAGGCTAGCGAGAAGAGCTTTGTACTCCGCCCCGTTGTTGGTGGCCGCGAAGCCGAAGCGAATCGCGTACCTTAGCTTATCCCCCTTTGGTGTGATGATGAGGATCCCGGCCCCTGAGCGCTCGAAGGACCTCGATCCATCGAAGTGCATGACCTAGGGCTCTTCCTTGTCGACCTCGGGTTTGGGGGTCGGTTGTGGCGTTTGCTCGACCAGGAAATCTGCCAGTGCTTGTGACTTGATGGTCGTGCAAGCCACGAACTTGACATCGAACTCGTCCAGCTCCATGGCCCATTTGGCTATCCGACCTCTGGCTTTCAGGTTCCTCAAGATTTCGCCGAGTGGGAATCCGCTCGGGACGACCATCGAGTGTGCCTGGAAGTAGTGTCGGAGTTTGCGTGAAGCCATGAAGTGGGCATACAGTAGCTTCTGGACCTGGGGGTATCGTTCCTTGGGTCCGTGGAACACCTCGCTGACGTAGTAGATCGGCTATTGCCGACCATCTCGCTCGGAGGCCAGGACTGCACTTACGGCCTGAACCGTCGCCGCGAGGTATAGCAGCAATTCTTTGTTTGGTCGTAGAGTCGTGAGCAGGGCGGGCTCAAGAGGTAAGCCTTTAGCTCGTCGAAGGACCGTTGTGCCTCGGGTGTCCATTCGAAGCCCCCGTGCTTGTGTAGTGTCTTGAAGAACGGCAAACCGCGTTCGTCGAGCCTCGAGATGAACCGACTGAACGCGGCCATATGGCCGATGTGGCTTTGTACCTATTTAACTAAGGTCAGGGGAGCCATCTTCTCTATAGCTTCAATCTTTTTTGGGTTCGGACCGACCCCCAACCCCCCGATCATGAAACCGAGCACCTTCCCCGAGGCGGTGCCGAACACACATTTTTCGGGATTAAGTTTGATCCCATGCCTATTCAGGTTGGCGAAGGTTTCGGCGAGATCCCATGCGTGATCGGGTTCGGAGGAACTCTTCACGATGATGTCGTCCACATAGACCTCAAGGTTGCGCCCAATCTGAGGGGCGAAAGTTTTGTCCATGAGGCACTGAAACGTCGCGCCCGCATTGCGTAGGCCGAATGACATAGTTGTGTAGTAGTACGTTCCAAACAACATGATGAAGGCCATCTTGCTCTCGTCGTCGATCGCCAGCTTGATCTGGTGATAACCGGAGTAGGCGTCCAGGAAGTTCAACATCTTGGCATTCGCTGTGGAGTCGACGATTTGGTCTATCTGCGGGAGGGGAAAGTTGTCCTTCGGGCATGCCGAGTTCAAGCCCGTATGGTCAACGCACATCCTCTACTTCCCCCCTTTTTTCTGGATGATCAAGGGGTTGGCTAACCATTCGGAATAGTCGATTTCCCGAATGAAGCCAACCCTCAGGAGTTTGTCTAGGTTTTCCTTTATTACGGCCACTTTCTCTCTTGAGAAGAGCGCAGTTTCTGTCGTACGGGCTGCGAGCCGGACCGCACCTGAAGTTTGTGCTCGATCACCTCCCTCGGGATGCCTGGCATGTCCACCGGTTCCCAGGCAAATATGTCCTTGTTGGCTCGGAGGAAGGTGACGAGCTCGAGTTCCTATTTGGGGTCCAGTTCGGCCACGAGACGTAGGTGCACTTGCTCGGGTCGGTCTCCTCGAGCTGCACAGCCTTCGTCATGCCGTTGGGCTGGATCACCGCCTTCTGACGTGCGTTCTTCATGGTCGTCTCTAGGCCCGGCTAGGGTAGTAAGCCGGCGAGAGCTAGGGCCTTACTCTCGCAGCCGTGCGCCGCCTTGAGGTCGCCCCGCACCGTGATGATGCCATTTGGTCCCGGAAGTTTCATACAACGGTGGCCATAGTGGTTAGCCGCCATGAACTTGATCAAGGCCGGGCGCCCGAGTATGGAGTTGTATGGGAGGTCCACATCGACCACCTCAAAGGTGATCAGCTCAGTGTGGAAGTTCTCCGTGTCGCCAAAAGTGACGAGCATGACCACTTGCCCGAGGGGTGTGGTCGAGCTGCCCGGGACGATTTCGAAGAAAGGCACCGCGATATTATTGATTTTCGACCAGGGGATTTCCATCCGGTCGAGTGTGCCGGCTAGGAGCAGATTGAGGGAGCTGCCTCCATCGAGCATGACCCGGCCGACCATGGTGTTGCTGATGGTCGGGGTCATGACCAGGGTAGTCTTGATGTCTTTGGACATGCCCTGGGGGCATCTTCTCCGGTGAAGGCAATCGTCGCGCCAGCCCACCTACAGGGCTGGTCGGCGGGCTTTCCGGTGGCGGCGTGGTAGACCGTCTAGGCAGCGGTTTTGAGCTCACGCCGGGACTGGTAGGAGGATGAGCCACTGAAGATTATGTCTATCCGCCGCTCGCCCTGTTGGAACTCCAGGTCGAGGGCGTCCAAGTCCTCGCCTGCATTGACTCGGTCGGGCTGCTCGCCCTCTTTTGGGACGCAGTGACTTTGATCGAGTGGTTGTGGGCGAGCTTGCCTTGGTCGTAGTCGTGTTTCCAGCGCCATGTGGAACAGCTTGTTGACACTGAGCCTGGGGGCGATCTCGAGGTCCTCAGTGAGGCGCCGATCACGGATGCCGAACTTGAAAGCCTTGATCACGGCTTCGTCGGAGACACTGGGAATCGAGTCTTGGATGCGGATGAACCTTTGCACGAAGTCGCAGAGCGATTCATTCCTGCCCTGGATAACCTGATCCAGGTCCTTTTCCCGCCCAGGTCACTCGTAGCAGCTCTGAAAGTTGGATCGGAGGGCGTTCTGAACTTGGCGCCACGATCGAAAGGAACCGGGCTTCTGATTGAAAAGCCAGGTGAGGGCGGCACCATCCAACATGGTCGGGAGGTAATTGTCCATGATGGCCTTGTCCCCCCCAGCCGCCAAGACCGCCGTCGAATAAATCGACAGCAACTCGTCAGGGTTCTGGGTCCCATCAAATCGCTCGATCATGGCGGGTTTGAATCAGGCTGGCCAGCGCACTCGGCGGAGGTCGTTGGTGTATGCCGAGCAGCCGTAGGCTGGTGTGGCATCTGGTGGGGAACGGTCCCCGTCGCTAGACCTGGAACTATCGCTGGCGGGGAGACCTAGTGCACGGTTGCGTCAGTCGTGATGATAGGCGCGAACGTCGTCCGGGTGGTAACACAGGTGATTGTGAACCCTACGGCGTCTAGGCGGGTTGTCTGGAGATGGACTCCCGGATGCCGCCACATTCGAACGAGTGCTGTTGTGGCTCAACAGGCGCTGGTCGTCTCACCAGGTCGTGATTGGGGAGTGGCGACACGGTGGTGTACGGGACGCGTCCTGAACCTGGCATCGTGGAGGCGACTGGCGGGAACGCGGTGCTGCGAGAAGAGAGGGACCCGAGCGCGCTCCGGCCCGCCGCGAGGAGGGTCGCGACCTGAGCCATCCGATGTGCATCATCGGGGGTCTTTGGCTCGCGGTCTCCTGACTCTGCGTTCGCCCCTTGACTGCTAGCCATGAAGACGAACTGGTCACGAGGCGGCGGTGGTGGAGAGAACGAAGATGCAAATTTCCCATGCTTGGGGGCAGGGATCGCACCCGAGCTCGGAAAGGTCTCCCGAGCCGCGCGCCATGTTCTTCTTTGAAGCGGCGATGTTTCTCGGAGGTTCAATGTCTTGGGCCCCACGGTGGCGTTAGTATCGGCGATCGGGGATCGCCGACCGCAGAAATGATGTTACGTGGGTATGCGTGTGAGGGACCCAAGAACTTGAGTTTGTTTCCCAGGAGATCGATGGCGCTGCTTGCTATGATTTTTGTCGGGAAACGAGCAGAGGACACCAGGAATTATACTAGTTCGAGCCCCCGAGCAGGGTAATAGCTCTACTCCAGTCTTGCCCTGAGGTGGAGGATTTGATTATGTGTGAGTACAAGTGATTGAGTGTCGTGATTTATCTGAGATTCTCATACGTATATATAGATATTACAAAGTCTCTCCTCCCGTTTACTAGAGAACGGCCAAGAGTGTTTTCCAGATGGGGTGGGCCTACTTAGTTCGGCTTGATCTCAACCGTTCCTCGGAGGACATGCCCACATCCCATCTTTGCGGATCATGGCAACCTCCGAGCCTTTGACTCGGCCTCCTCGAGCTCCAAGTCCTGGACGTGTCTCGACCTTCAATCCCCTTGCTTCGGATCACGCAGGCCTCGACCTCGTCGTTGGACAAAATCCTCGGGGCTGAGCATAGCGTTCCAGGTCGGGGCGCGAGCTGGAGTCTGTTGACCGTGCCGTTGACCAGACAGGGAGTTCCAGTCCCCGACAACTATTTGCTATCTTTCTCATTGAACGACGTGTAGACTCCGACGATCCAGACTCCGCCGTCATCATCGACATCGAGCTACGACTTTGACTCCGTCGAATAACAGTAAATAGAAAGGCAAGCACCCTTTGATCATATTGATTCCAGTTTTTCATAATTAACTAAAATTTTGATTAAAACTTGCATGCATGCGCCATGTTCCATAAAATTGTTATTTTGTGGGTTCTAGTAGATATAACCTTCATTGATGGATTTCCTTAATTAATATTGACATGTGAACCTTGGCAACCCTAGCTTCTGGATAGATATTTGATGAGGTCAAAATTGGTATACTCGATTGCTACGTGCATACGCTTAGCCATGCTTTAGACTGGAATACGAACAAATGGTTTTACTGTTCGTAATGAACTTGATATATTAAATTAAAATGTTGGACATGATAAACTTTAATCTTGAACTTGTTGGAATATTCTAATTATTGATATTTTCTTTTTATGGAAATAAAACTATGATTTTGACATGGGCGATTATTGGTAATAGCCAAAAATGCAATTAATAATGCACGTAGATAGGGGGAGATTTATCCCGTGGGTCGATCAAGGATCGAACATAGTGTTGTATGATCTACGGGATAACCGTACAACCACAGGGGCTGGTATGTGACAGTCTTAACTTATTAAGTTATTTAAAACTAGCTTTGCACATTGGTAGGTTGTAGTAGTACGGGCATTCTGGGTAGGTTTGCTTGAAGGGACGTCCACACCGAGGTGATTTGGAACCAACGTTTACCGATACAACGGTGTATGCCTGGCTATGGGGAGAAACAATTTTTGTTTTATTGAGCTCAAAAGATTATTATTTATGTGATTGTTTGTTTCTACCATAGCAAGGACTTAATGTCAGGGGGCTAGTGCAAAGCTAGGTTTGAATACTGTAACGGTTCTGTATGATATCTCTGTGGCACACCAAAGGAAGTGTGCTAACTATCGATTGCAACAAATGTTGATCATTCTTTGTGGGTAAAGCTGTACACCTATGTAGAGTTTAGATCTTTTCAAAAAATCGTGCCCGCAGTTATGAGAGACTTGGTGAACTAACACTAAGTTAGATGTTTTAATATTTTGAATTGGTAAGTTTACCCCTACAGATAATTCAATGCTTGACATGTGTTGGCAAGCTTGAATTCAGCTGTTGTGCAATGTGTTGGCAAAGATTATTTTTCAAATATTAATTCATATGTTAGGAATTGATGTTTTAATACTCATGAAGGGCTGTGAGTTCACTCACGAAGGACTGTGAGTCTTTTATTATTTTTATGTCATTTTTACTTGTTACCTTTATGTTAACATATTTGTTATTTATATACTCGTCAAATTATTTTTATTTTCTTTTCGCTTTCAATCTATATTCAATATCTACAATTCAATTTGGCTCCAGGCAAAATAAACCGTGGTAGCCTTTCCCTTGATACAGTTTGCAGTTATTATAGGTTTGCAAACACTATAAGTCTTATTGAGTACGCAATGTACTCACCATTGCTATTATTGTTGTTTTTAGGTAAAGAAATAGAATATCTCAAAGATTCATACTTTGACGTAGGTTACGGGGATTATAATGATGATTTTATTTAGGGATTATACCTTGTCAGCTGTCTGAGGATTATGTGGCACTCTACAAGACTTTTGATTCTTCCGTTGTATTCTAATCAACCTCACTGGTCATATTATATCAATACTTCCGCCATTATATGAAATAAAACATTGTGTATGGTTGTGATTTCAAATTGTTTTTGTGCGTGCTAGCTACTGACCATGGGACTAGTACAGTATGCACTTAGAACCTTTATTTTATGTTGCACTGTAGCATAAAAGAGAGGTTCTCACAGAATCCTATGCATCTGATATGTGTATCATTACTTGAGTGGTTGAGCCTGTGCATCAGAATCATGCTATATAACTTCATGATATCTAGTCGATAACTATCAGTGATTACAACTATAAAATCGTTAGCATGTGAAGCCAAAGCAAATCCAGTAGCCACATGGGTATACAGATGAATTACCATAGTCAGTCACAGTAATCCTGAGCTAGTTTACCACGTAACTATGATGACATGGAGAACTGGTGTCATGATGCATTTAAACAGTTGAACTAAATCATCATACACGCATCGAGATAACAAGCTGCATTCTGCACATCCGTTCAGTTGATGAAATCTATGATAGCTTTGCTCAAATTTTGAAAACATTTTTTGAAAACTTTTTCACAAAATTTTTGAAAACTTTTCTCAAATTTTGAACTCATTTTATATTTTCTATAAAGCCATTTATATCACTGATATTATTTTAATTCGCAAATGAATTTAAATTTCTTCTTTTCCACATAACTATTCCCATTTGAAGATCCCAAACTCCATGATTTTCATGTACCATTCTTAATTTCCCCAACTACGTGCAACCAAACCCCATCCTTCATCGATCGATGGAACTAAAACATAAATTTGAGCTAGCTAGATCCACACCTTAAATGCGAGATATATTATAATCCAAGCAAATTCTAAGCTTACACACTAAGTTTTTGTATCCTTCTTGAAAAGATCGAGCTAGATCTTTACATTCATAATCTTTCATCGATTATAGAAAAAGATCAAATTTTCTTCATAATTCAAGCAAAGAAGAGGCTCCATTTAACACCAAATTTAGTGAGGAATGATGTTACTAACCTTAGTTACCTTAGTTGCGAGTAAAATGACCAAAAATTTGAAATTTGGGTGGCACCTCCCCTCCCTTGAAGCTCTTGGCCGAAGCTTCTGTTCTTCTCGCGCTATGAACTGTTCTTCCTCTGGCAGAGAGCAGGAGGACGAAGAAGTTTAAATTGGTCTGACATCAGTACCGGTTCAAGGTACCAACCGGCACTGATGGTCTCACATCAGTACCGGTTCGTCTCTCAAACCGGTACTAGTGAGACGCCACTAAATAGTACCGGTTTGTGTCACGAACCGGTACTGATGTTAGACCATCAGTACCGGTTGGTGTCTTAAACCGGTACTGATATCTCCCACAGCTCTTTAGCCGTTGAACCGCGAGATAGTACCGGTACTGATGTGAGACCATCAGTACCAGTTGGTACCTCAAACCGGTACTGATCTCCCCTCGAAGCCCTGTAGCCGTTGAACCAAGGCTGTTGTAACTATCAGTCCCTGTTTGTGCCCAACCGGTACTGATGGGCCGGTGTCAAAGGTCGGTTCTGTAGTAGTGGCAGCTCATGAGAATAGGCTGCAGCCATCACCATATCACCAGCAATGCTAGCAGATACAATCTGGGCAGTGATGTCCTTGTTGCTCTGAAGTAATATTGTTAAGAAATACAATATGCTTCTACATAGTAAAATCGTAGTAATAATAAGCAGAGCAGAGATTATTAATCGTAGTAAAATATACGTCTCCTCTTGAACTTCATTTGGAATCGCTTGTAGTACTCATTGGTATTCTGGGTCTTGACAAACCCCTAAATAAATAACCACAACTGAGTTTATTATCTTCAAGACAAATTAAAGATAGACATCTAGAAAACAATATGTTGCGCTCATCATCTCTAAACATTTAACTGGCAGCACTTCATACGACATATGTATATGTAGATTGACAATATATCAACGGTTATATGCACGAGCTAGTGTAGATCTACTAAACCCTATGATCCAGAAAAAAACTATGAAAACACCATAGTGTCCCAATCTTTGTGATGAACAGCATTCTACAACAGGTCCCAGCCAAATCAAAACGAACTCCATAAATCCTATATGCCGTATGTAACAAGAACTTCGCAGATGTGTTAATGACTAAACTAAACTTCCTAGAACCTTACGACTATAGCAAAACATGGCGCTAGACTTGCAGGACCAACACCAAATCCACACAACAAATCACAAACCACATAGATACAGGCGTGGCAATCACCTAGAGAAGGTGCATAGGGAGTGAAACGGTTGCGGGTCTTACCATCTCGCTCGCTTACTGTGGCTGTGTTGGCATCAAAATTTTGCCGAGATTTCATCCTTTTGGGAGGCATATATTTAGCACCAATTAGGAACGAGAGGGGGGAGAGTGGGCATCTGTGAGAGGCACTGGAGGACGGAGGCGAGGTGGGAGGCAGAGCGACGTCATCGGCTGCGGCAGGCGCTCCTCGGCGTCGGCGAGGGAGCGGAGGCGGGGTGGCATCGTAGCGGAGGCGGATCGGTCGACGCGGAGGCGGGGTGAAGGCCGGGTTGAGCTGGGTCTTGCGCTACGCGATGGTGTGGTTGGCACCCGTGAACACGAGGGTGGAGCTCACGGGCGGGACGAAGTCGTGACGGCTGGCGAGGTGGAGCGTGGTGAGAGCGAGCACGATGAAGACAAGGAGGAGGAGGAGCGCGTCGCAGAGTTGGATGGGATTTGAGTTATTTTGCTGTTGGAATGGGATCTGAGGCGAGGCGGATGCTAAAAGTTAGCAGCAATGAAAAAAATATTAGTGGCAGTTTTTGACTAAAACTGCCTCAGATACTCCTTTAGTAGTGACTGTTTTTGGCTAAAATCGTCATAAATACTCATCAGTATCAGTGGCGGTTTTAGCTAAAATCTGCCACAAATAATTGGACTATTTGGACCACAAATAGTTCCAAAAGTATTTGTGGCCATTCCACATAAAAACCACCATAAAAAATTAATTATTTGTGGTGGTTTCAAACAAAAACCGTCACAAATAGTTTTCCTGCCTTTTTGAATTTTAAAACCGCCACTAATAATTTTATTTACGACGGTTCTAAAAAAACCATCACAAATAGGTCCCATCTATGTGTTGTTTTATAGTAGTGAATATATATATGTACACTAGGAGATCCGGTGCATCCCCTCTCGTAGTATCCCTGCACTCCACCTGATCAAAATACTAACAACCAAATGGTCATGAAAATCTCAAAAATTTACAAGGACCAAAATTTCAACTCGAAATTGGATCTACCCATTGAGAAAAAAAAGAAACAAATTGTGTTGAAGAATATATGCAAGAATAAAGAGGAAAAATAAAAGTAGAAATGCATGTCGACATTTATATGGATGACTATGTACTGTTCTATCCATTCAGAGTGCTATGAGATTTGTGCAATGACATTAAAATTAGGCAAAATTGTCTACATTGCACTGCAAATTCGTGATGTTTGCTCCGGGACATTACCATTTTGTGTCTTTGTTGGAGGACACTTTACTTTGTGGCTATTTACCAAAACACACTTCTTCCTCTGCTCCATTAAAAGGCGGGCTTTTGCACGAGCAGGAGCGTGTGGTTGAGCGAATTGGAAACGGTAATAATGTACTTTGTCACTAACCTTCTATCTCTTTATCCTAGAAGTGAGTTTATATTGGTTAATGTGTGTTTCAGCAAATAACTACTAAAGTATAGTATCATCCCGCAAAGACAAAAAATAGCATTGTCTTGGAGCAAACACACCATGTTTGTAGTGTTCTTTAGCCAATTTTGCCTTAAACCTTTATTATAAGATGGGATATTGATTTCAATTGTCAAAGTTTGCATCAATTTCGAGGCATGTTTGTGTCACGACCCGGAATCTACCCCATGGTCATCATTTTTCCCACAACTGCTTAGGAATTTAGTTGTGGACAGAAGTTGCATTCACCTGCTTACGACAGCAGATGAAAAGTTAGATAGAGTAAGATATGGCTATTGGCTTATATTACAAAGAGCATTGTAGGCCATTGGTCCAGAGTTTAATTTACAAACCAACAATTGAAAACTCATTGGAAAGGCATGATGCAGCCGTGACCATAATATGTCATTGTTGCAGAAACCCACAACATAAAGGTAACCATATGAATGGTCTTCTTTTTCATTCTCTGAATACGTATCAACAAACAAGAGTGAGTATATTTGTATTCAGCAAAACTTGTAATGTATCACAAATATAAATAAATGCATGGCTTATCAACAGAATTCTCTATGCATACAAGCATAAAGCAAGGGTGTGCCAAAGAATAGCTATCCTATAAGGTTTTCCAATTTTGTATAAAGTAAGATTTATTTGGCAATAACAAGTAGTAGATTACTATAACAACCCGAAATTAAAAGAATTGGAAATAAAAATATGAATTATGAATTCTAGTCTTAATACAAATTTCAATCATTTTATGGTTTCATTTGGAGTTTGTATTGCATTGCTTTACTTTCAATTGACCTAGGAGAAAGGTTTTTTTCCTCGAAACTTAAAATTTGGGAATGTAAAGTTTTTTTAATTAGTTTGAATTGATCTATTGGTTGTAGAAAATCACAAACAGCATAGCGTTATTTGAACCCAGAGCAATTTCAAAAAGTTATAAAAACAGCTCTGATACCACCTCTGTCGGGACCCGAATTTGCAAATCCGGACCCTCTGTGTATTTAGCACTAGTCCAAGATCACGCTAGTGCACACAGTCTCAACATCGGTAAATATCATAATCATACATATCGATAGTAGTAAAGTACTTTAATTGAAATAACCAAACTGGTTGCTCGACCTTATGGTCAAGTTACAAGGGTACGCCACACAGGGCGAAAACTTATTAAAGAAAATAAATTGCAGCGGAATAAAAGCATCAACGTGGCGTCATCCAGTATACCATAGGCAACTGACTGGGCTCGCTCCCTAGATAGACGGTTCCTCCTGAAGTTCTTCCTCCAAAGCTAGCGTCGCTTCTTCTTCAACTGGTGTTGTATTGTTGCAAGGGGTGAGTACTTGGTACTCAGCAAGTCATGCACAGAATGCAAACTAGTATTCTACATGCATGGCTCAGTTCAAGGAATGTTTCATGGTTCATTTGCAGTAAACAACAATTAACAAGTAGCATAAGTAGATTCAAAAGCAGTAAATGTAAACATAATATCAATAATTTTTCCAGGAGTTAAGTAAACACTATTCCCTTTCCTAATCCACATTTCCATCAACGTCATCAGTAAACCCAACCAAACTTTTTAAGTCCCAGTTGTTTTCATGAAATTCTAACCCTTGACTGTAATCCCCGAGCAATGTCCAGTACCGTGGACTCGGCTATTCGAATAGGTTGTACACTATGCAGAGGTTATGCACGTTACCCACAAGATACAGTCAAACACCACAAAGGTGAGTGATTGTAACAAAGCATTTCAGAGACCGCAAACAATAAAAGTGAACCTCTCCAGTTTTTTCCATACACCATCCCTTCCCTTAACAGAGGCGAAGTATGGGACCGACATACCGTTGAACGGGTACCATGCCATAGCACTGGTACGCTCCCCTTTCAAGCAACAAAAAAGGTGTAGTTAACACCCCGAGATACCACATGCAAGTTATTAGTAACTTACTCAACTAGGTCTGTCCCATTACAGACATGTGGTTGCACGTTTGATTCAGATCAAAGGCTTGCAAGGTTAAGTCCTTAGGGTGACCAGGGCAAGACTACCCAAAGAACCAAAACGACATCCCCAGTACCACTCATGGCCCACCATAACATTAATGCCACATGCCCCGGTCTAAATCTATTTATCAAACCCAGTTGGTTACCATGCACCACGTTCCATCATCATCATCACAACACATGATACTTCTCCAAAACATGCTCAATATCTCATTAAGTCAATATTAACATTTGATTGTCCAAAATCATGTCATGTGCACATAGCAGGTCCAAGCAATATACTATGACGGTCTAAGTACCCAATGTTGGCAATTTAATAATGTCCAACTATTTAATCCACAACTAGGGTGACAAAGGTTCATGGCACATAATTTTATTAATCAAGGTGTCATATTGCAATTTGGCATTTATCTAATTTCCAGAAATAATTTAAACAATTTCTAATTAAATTAGCATGCAATAATTTAAATTAAACTAATTTTCAAGAATAGGAGCAATATGGTCAAAGCATAACTTGCCTTCAAAAAGTACTTGTTCTTGGTCTTGAGCTGGCTCCCAGGTCAAAACTTCACCTTCGAAGCCTTTGGGTACTTCCACGTCTACTCGTAACGCGTGCAAATAGCAGTAAATAATCAAGCAGTGGACAAAAAGTGTCCAAAAATTCAGATAAAATTCATAAACAGAGAGCACATTTTTATAAATTTTTAGAAATTTGAAACATCCAAATCGGAGTTAAAATGCTAAAGTTATACCCGTTTAAAGTTTGAAAAATCAATTAAATAAATGTAAATAGAGGAAAACTCATGTCCAAAAATTAAATAAAATTCATCATTAAGTAGAGCTCAATTTTATAAAAATTTAGAAATTGGAATCACTCAAATCGAAGTTAAAACGCAAATGTTATAAGCGTTTGAAGTTTGAAAAATCAAATAAAAGAATAAACCGAATTAATTCATTTATTTTTCTATTGAAAAATTGATTTATTGCATCAGCTGATGTCAGCATGGAAATTGAATTTCCACCGAATTATTTTTCTATTGAAAAATCAAATTATGACGTCAGCATTGCGTCATCCGGTCCATAGGCTCGGTCCACGACCCGGGTTCGGTCCACCGTGGACGTCGGCCGATTACACGCGATGTCGCTAACACGCGGGACTCCACCGATGGCGTCATTGCCGACGCGTCATCACGATTCGGCGAACGGCTCGGCTTTGGACCCAGCGTGGCGTCAGCGTGACGTCATGGATGACGTCACCGCACGGTGGGCTAAGCCGCTGACACGCGGGCCCCACGCTGACGTCATGCGTGATGTCAGCGGCGACCGGTCGCGTCCGCGTGGACCGCGTCGGCTCGGCTCCCCAACACGTGGCTTGATCTGGGCCGACGGTCCAGATTGGATCAAATCCCGCTACAGTGGGATCACGTGGTTCAATCTGGACCGTTCGATTTGAATCGAACGGTTAGGATTAGATCGGGTTCCACCGCGTCATGGGGGCGTCGCGGTATGTCCCTGGCGGCGACACGTGGCTCGATCTACCCCGTTCGATTTTGATCGAACGGTCGAGAACGCATCAAACTCTACAACGCGGATTAACCATAACCGTACGATCTAGATCTAACGGCTGAGATCTACCTCTAGCATGGTGTGGTCTAAGCCTACGTGGCTCAATCTAGAGCGTTGGATCTAGATCCAACGGTTGAAAATATATCTAAAACCGTAACGTGGAAATCGAACGGGGTGACGTGGACGAACCTGGACCGTGCGATGGAGATCTAATGGCTGACGGAGCTCACGATTCCGGTGATGGCGCGGCGGAGCTGAGGTGGCCGGAGATGAAGACGACGACCAACCAAACGGCGTTTGCGTGGCTCTCCGGCGAAGTGAGTGGTACTCCCCGACGCGCCTCGTGGCGACGGTCTCGGATCTGGACTCCAACACGGCGGAGGACGGCGGAAACGACGGCTAACGGCGGAAAACGCGACGGAGCGCAAATCTAACTTCGGCGAGCGATTGCGGGTGGGCGGCGGTGGCTCGAGCTCAGTGACCTAGGGCTACGGGTGCGCACGGAAACCGGGAACATGGCACGGGTGGCGGCGCAATAAATAGTGGCCTCGGTGTCCGTGAAAACCGCGGGAACCGAGGCCCACACACGCGTGGCGGCAGAATCCGGCGGCGACTCAGATGGATGACGTGGCCGCATCCTAGCCATCCACATGTCCACGATCGATGGCCACGATCGCGTCAGGCGCGAGCGGGCTCGCACTGGAACGGGCTCGGGTGACGTGGCGTAACGCTGGCCATTGGATGTCGATCCAACGGTCGCGTGCGTTAGGGTTTGGCCTGGCTCGGGTCTGGCTCGGGTCAGACTCGAGTCGGACTCGGGTCCGGCTCGGTCGGATGAACAGTAAAACCCGCTCGGATTTTCCAGTGATTTAATAATTAAATTAATTCCTATAAATTCAAATAAATCGAGAAAAATAGCAAAATTCTCAGAAAAATTATGGAAAATACTTTGAGACATTTTGGACTCAAATAAAATATTTCCAGCAAAATTTTATTTAAAACTTTTAATTATTTAATTATCTCAAAAGGGAATAAATTCAAATTAAATCCAAATAAATTCTAGAAAATTCCAAAAATTCTCAAAAGTGCAAAATTTCATTTAAATTCATGAAAAGCAAAAATTGGGGTGTTACAACTGCTATCCGAAAATCAGGAGAAACTAAAATCCTATTTCTTTCTCCTTTTCACTGCACTGTGGGCCTGCTGATAACCTGGACCCACTTGTCATTGTGCTGGCTAGCCCTCGCCCTCTTTCATGTGGGCCCCCTCCATGGCCCATTGTCAGCCAGCCCTTCCCCTATCTTCCCCTTTATTTTTCTCTCCTTGCGCTGGCGCCTCACAGACGCCACGAGGCAAATGACGCTCCCAGATTTCTTGATGGCGACATTTTTACAGCCATCTTCACCTGTGCTCCCCGATGCAGGAGACCATGGCCACGTTGCTTTGGTCTTCTACAATGGCATGCCTCCCCTCCCACGCGCGCCACCATGATAGCCTTCTCCCTGCGTGTCCTGTCAATTTCTGCCATGATGGCTAGTCCTCGCCCGTGCTTGCTACCTTAGGAAATGGTCGCAACGTCGCACCGAGCCCCTACTGCAGCACTCCCTTTCTTCTGCCCACGCCCGCCATGGCAGCTCCGCTGCCGGTTTTCCTCTTCTGCACGCTGCTGTCACCTTGGTACTCAACTGTTGAGCCATCAAACCACGTCAATTCTTGGGTCTCGATTGACAACTCCTACACTCACTGCTCGACCGTCACTGACCGCCAAAGGCCATTTCCTTCGCAGAAAAGTTCCGCCGGAGGGGATCGGTGCTCTTGTCTCCTTGGCCAAGGATCCAATCGGCCGTTGAACCGACCCTCCCCTTTGCCCATTTAACCTGCGCCTAGCCCTCCTGCGCTTGGTACAAGCTCCCCTGGCCTGGGCTTGTAACATTGGCGCCAGTGAGGATGTCCACACTTGAGGTAAGCTCAAGGAGGGAAGAAAAAACAATTCCACTTCTATGGTCAATGTAACACCCCGGCATTTAATATGCCTGAATGCTACCAAACATAAGCTAAACAATATCTAAATACCATGAATTAAGGTAAATTACAGCAAAGGAGTAAATGCTAAAACCCGAGATTTCGGCAGCATCTCCTTTGTTTTAACATGATTTGAAGGAGCAACAACAGTATAGCAATAAGGCAATATGAGAGACAACTAAAACAGCAATAATTCAAGACTTAACCACAATATAAGTCTATTTTCAAGCATTTAATGTCTCCATGCGCCAAACGAACAATAAGACTCTCATAAAGCAAAGCTAAACCTTAAAGCAATAATCATCACACGCAGTTTATTATCAAAAACTAATTGAATGACTTGTGGAATCAAATGAGTGAAGCTACGTGTGGAAGTGTGGCTAATTCCCTTCCCCGCATGCCGGTCTCATGGTACCTAAAACAATAAGAAACACAAGCGTGAGTTCAAAACTCAGCAAGCATATTGCAATGGTACAACACGAACAATTACATGGCAATAACATCCCACATCATGTAAACCATCTCATTCATGATCACATATCATTATCATCCTCATTATGTATGCAATGCGATGCTATGCTCATGTCTCCTTGGAAGCTCATACCGGTATGGTTGAGTACACACCCGTCGGTGTCGCCCTCTCCCCTTCCATCCGAAGATGGAGGGTGCCTACTCGCTTCCGTTCACCGCGGTGAATGGAATCCACGATGTAGGACTTACTCATGGGCTCTCTGGATTAGTCATAACTTTCTCATCGACCTTCCCGACTAGTTATGACTTTCTCACCGCTTAGGGCGATGTAATCATGCATGTATGCAAATATGCCAACATCATAATTAACTTGTATATTAACACATGGCATCATAACATGATAAACATACTCATCATATCATTGGCAATCATTAAAGCATGGCAAGTGATCATCATATATAATCAATCTCATCTAGTCTCAACTAGCAACCTACAAATCGCTATCCATTGCAATGCACTTGCCTCAACCACAGGCAACGGATTGGTGGGAAGTAGAAGGCACTCCCGGGGTCACACCACCTGCACATAGGTACCACACGCTCACAATCAAGCCCGAAAAACAGTCGCCAAACCCTCATCTACCCGACATGGCCAACTACTCGCAAAACCGAAAACAGCGGTTCTGTCCCGTCGGGACAGCAGCCTTCAAAAGGCATAACTGGGTTCTAGGACTCGAATCAATTAAGCAGTACATCCTCGCGTAGCTTAGGAAATTTCCCAACTTTTTCTAGGTATAGGGAAAGACTGATTCGGACTCTAAAGTTGTTTAATATACAAAATACAGTGATCTATTCCAATCACGTCAAGGATTTTAACACGCTCGGTAAAACAGCCATAACTTTCAAGCGGCTGATACGAATTGGACTTTCTTTATATCCACGGAAATATAATGATTAGGATTTATGGCTGTTTTACGGAGCGATAATTTTCATTATCTTTCCGTGTATATAAAGAACGTCCAATTCCGATCAGCCATTTGAAAGTTATGGCTGTTTTACCGAGCGTGTTAAAATCTGTGACGTGATTGGAAAAGATCACGGTATTTTGTAGATTAAACAACTTTATAGTCCGAATCAGTCTTTTCCTATACCTAGAAAAAGTTGGGAAATTTCCTAAGCTACGCGAGGATGTACTCGTTTAATTGATTCGGAGTCCTAGAACCCAAGTTATGCCTTTTGGAAGGCTGCTGTCCCGACGGGACAGAACCACTGTTTTCGGGTTTTGCGAGTAGTTGGCCATGTCGGGGTAGATGAGGGTTTGCGTACTGTTTTGTGTGCTTGATTGTGAGTGTGTGGTCCCTATGTGCAGGTGGTGTGACCCTGGGAGGGCCTTCTACTTCTCGCCAATCCGTCGCCCGTGGTTGAGGCAAGTGTATTGTAATGGATAGCGATTTGTAGGTTGCTAGTTGAGACTAGATGAGATTGATTATATGTGATGATCACTTGCCATGCTTTAATGATTGCCAATGATATGATGAGTATGTTTATCATGTTATGATGCCATGTGTTAATGTACAAGTTAATTATGATGTTGGCATATTTGCATACATGGCATGATTACATGGCCCGGGAGGTGAGAAAGTCATAACTAGTGCGGGAAGGTCGGTGAGAAAGTTATGACTAATCCGGAGAGCCAATGAGTAAGTCCTACATCGTGATTCCATTCACCGCGGTGAACGGAAGCGAGGAGTAGGCACCCTCCATCTTCGGGATGGAAGGGGGGAGAGGGTGCACACCGACGGGTGTGTACTCAACCATACCGGTATGAGTTTCCAAGGAGACATGAGCATAGCATCGCATTGCATACATAATGAGGATGATAATGATATGTGATCATGAATGAGATGGTTTACATGATGTGGGATGTTATTGCCATGTGTGCTTGCTGAGTTCTGAACTCACACTTGTGTTTCTTGTTGTTTTAGGTACCATGAGACCGGCATGCGGGGAAGGGAATTAGCCACACTTCCACACGTAGCTTCACTAATTTGATTCCACAAGTAATTCAATTAGTTTTTGATAATAAACTGCATGTGATGATTATTGCTTTAAGGTTTAGCTTTGCTTTATGAGAGTCTTATTGTTCGTTTGGTGCCTGGAGACATTAAATGCTTGAAAATAGACTTATATTGTGGTTAAGTCTTGAATTATTGCTGTTTTAGTTGTCTCTCATATTGCCTTATTGCTATACTGTTGTTGCTCTTTCAAATCATGTTAAAACAAAGGAGATGCTGCCGAAATCTCGGGTTTTAGCATTTACTCCTTTGCTGTAATTTACCTTAATTCATGGTATTTAGATATTGTTTAGCTTATGTTTGGTAGCATTCAGACATATTAAATGCCGGGGTGTTACAGTCAATCATCTGTCAATTCAATGGATACAGTGTGCCACCCTGACCTCCCTAGTTCATTCCCCTACTTCTTTGTAGTTGGCCGGGACCACAGCTCCGCTGTAGCGGACTCCTTCTTCCTCAGCTCCGGCACATGGTGCCAAGCTTCTCTGGCCATTTTTCCTCCACTCCAAGGTATCAAACATCACCTTTAGGGTCTCAGATGCTCACTGACCTGCTAATTGAGCTTTGACGCCCCTCTATCTGTCGGGACCCAGATCTGCAAATCCGAACCCTCTGTGTATTCAGCATTAGTCCAGGATAACGCTAGTGCACACGGTTTCAACATTGGTAAATATCATAATAATACCCAGAGAAATAATAAAGTACTTTAATTAATAAACAAACTGGTTGCTCGACCTTATGGTCAAGTTACAAAAGATACACCTCGCAGGGCGAGAACTTATTAAATCTAAATAACTGCATCGAAAAAATAAAGAAATGCGTGGCGCCAACCAATATTCCATAGGCAATTGACTGGGCTCGCTCCCTAGGTAGATGGCTCCTCTTGGAACTCCTCCTCCAAAGCAGGCGTTGCTTCTTCTTCAACTGATGTTGTATTGTTGCAAGGGGTGAGTACTTGGTACTTAGCAAGTCATGCACAGAATGCAAAGCTAATATTCTACATGCATGGCTTAATACAAGGGATAGGCTCATGGTTCATTTGCAGTAAAACAGCATACATAAATACAGTAATAGATTGCAAAGCAGTAAAAGAATAGTAAAGGTAATAACTTTCATAATCGTTTCATAAGTGTTCACAAGAAAACGTGAAGGGGGTTTCGACCTCGAACATACAAGACAAACGCCAGGTTTGCAGAGCGTGCCAGTCAATTTGACCTGTAATTGACAATGTAGAAATCGTAAATCAATTAGAGCCGATAAACAAACGATTATTGGCTTGACACCGGTCGGCTAATAGCCGATCAGGAGATAATTAGATCAACCAGTTACGGTTAATCCAGGGGTAAAGGCAGATCGACTTTGAGAGGCGATGCGCAACAAACAAAGTAGATCGAACCTTGGAAAACAAGTCGACGAGAGCAACAAATTGGCGATGGGCAACTTTTATTGAACTCGATGACTTACAGAGGAAAGATTGCTACGAAAACTAGAAACAGAAATTGTAAATAGGATTGTGTTGGTTGATTGGCTGCCTCCTCCTCGCCTCATGGTCCGTCCCCTTTTTTACTGCTTCGGCCGATCCGAGTCCTGCATGGATACGGCGACTATATCCGTATCGGCTCTTGATCCGATTTTCTTTCCTTGTTGGTGATAGATTCCTTGTTGGCGCCGGTTTTCTTTCCATAAAAATCTCCATATTTGAATTAGGCCGATTTTACCATATACGCCGAATTTTGGTGCAAACATATGCGCCCCATTTTTGGAAGATGACTTGTCGTCTTCCAAAAATCATGTCCCGATTATATCGGCTTATCAATCGGCCTCCAGGGAATACCTACTCGATACCTGCACCGTTAATGGCACCGTCAAAATCTCGATGCGCTTTAAATGCAAAAACTGTTCCCGCCTATTCACCTCTTTTTACTGCGGTATAAATATGCGGGTCCACCAGCAGTCATTTTCACGCCTTCGAACTCTCGATTCACCAGTCATCGGCTTTCTCCCCTTTTTGCATCAAGTGTTCCCCTTTTTCACATTGGCTGCTATGGACCCTTCTCAGGTATTTATCCTGATTCCTCATAGCAACGATCAGTTTTTCCTTGGGCCGGTGGAACCGTAGAAGCCGATGTAGTAATAAACCAAGAAATCCCTAGGATCCCCTTATCGGCTTCCAGATACAATATTACGGAATGGGGAAAAAGTTTTAGGGCTTGGCCTACACCCCTGAAAGGATGGCGGTCCTGGTACATTAAGGTATCGGCTCAAAAGAGAGTAGAGTGGGAAAGAATGGGAATAGCCGAATGCCTCCCTTTGAGCCTGGCCGATCCGGAAGCTAATGAGCCGTTAGTAGCTGCGGCTTGTTACTTTTGGTCGGATTGTCGGATTCTTTTAATGCCTTTCTCTTCCCGACTGGTCCAATTGGCCCTACTTTGCTTGACATAGTCCAACTCTGTTGCCTTAAGCCGGATGGTGATCAGATATCGGCTTTCAGTGGTAAGCCCAGCTACAAACTGATCCGAAAAGAGGGGAGGGTTGGCATAAATATATCCAGAATAACAACAAAGTTAATGGCCTAGTGTCGGCTGAGGAGCATGTTGCTTTTTTTAACTTGTGGTTAGATAGATTTTTGTTTTGCGGGGCGTCCCTTGGTCCTACCCAAACTTTCCAATTAATAGCCAAACAACTAGTGGAGGGCCGTCGGCTTGCACTTGGCAAAATTTTTCTAGGGGCTGTCTACCAAATGATGCATATCATCCGTAGCCGACTTTTCTCAGGTTTTGCCAAGTTTGTAGTCGGCAATGTAGGGGGTCCTTTATGGTTTGTCCAAATCTGGTTGTACTGCATGTTCAGTCGATCTATCCTTTTCCGAACCCCTAGATGCATCGGCTTTCCCCCATGAAGACTACCCAGAGAACACAAAACCTCAATACAGAGCCAGCCGATCCTATGGGGAAAAGTTCATCATGTGTTCTGCCGATGATCAAAAAATAGCCCCTGCTGGTATGCACAAGTATTTGACCTTCTTCTTGACAATAGACCGATCATCCTTTGGCCAACAGAACTTCTTTAGTTATCTTGACGCAGTCGATCATCCTTGGCCCTCTTTTCTCCACCTAGATGCCGACATTTCTCAGATGCCCCAGTCGACTTTAGACTTCTATAAAATATTCCTATCTCCCGGCATCTTTCATGTCGGCTTGAATACCATAAATCGCACTTTTCAGCCGTCATATGAATTTTATCATCCTTCCGTCTATGCCCGACAGCTGGGTTTCGGACAAGCTATACCCAGCTTTTCTTTGCTCGAGCGTATTCAGCCTCGCACCAAAGTAACCAATTCAACCGCGGTTAAACTCGTTCTCGAGTTAGCCGATGACCTCCAAATCCTCCACATGCCGCATTTTTTCCTTAACACTCGTCGGTCAAGCCCATTCTCTCACTGGTGGTCTCGAGTATCTGACGCTCTTCTGCTGGATCGGACTCCATCGACTGTTATTTCCTTATTCTTGCCTGACTTCCATGAGCCGACGGTAGCAGCTACCAGCAGTTCGAGTGAGAGTTCAGGCTATACCGATCCTTCGGTAGTTGTATAGGTACCGGCGCCTATATTTCTCTTGTAGGTTCCGTTTGTGATTGGTTTTACTGAGTTCTTGGTCTTATACAGGGAAGGACCGTGACGGATGTTGGAGGGCAAACAGCTGATCCAAATGCTTCCGCTGGTAGTAGCCGACAGAGACGACCGGGTCAGGCTGTTGGTACACTACGGGTTACTCATCGGGTACCTTAGGTATCGGGAGCCCATCTCTATCGGACCTTGCCCGCCAGCAACGTCCTGCAATTAAGTTGCTCTAATTGCGTTGACTTCTATATTCCTTCTTTTTGTCGATGCTAACCCACGTGTTTCAGAGAGGAAGAAGTCTGCCAGGCGATCGCCAAGGCCTGCGAGATGCTCAGCCGATCACTCTCCGGAGCACTCGGCTACCGATGTAAATCTGATCTTGTTTCTTTCCCTTGAATGAAACTTTACGTGGTGCTAATCATCATCTTCTAATTTCAGCAATCGCCGTCAGTGCAAGTGGCGGGGGTTCTAGCCGATCTCTAGGGTACTTCATCGGCTCTCCCGCCCGTGCTATCTCCGACGCTCCCCGATGTGCCGCCGCCTACAGACGTTGTGCCAATCTCCCCCGACTCAGTCGATCCTACCAACCTTCTGGGCTTCACCCTAGATGAGCTGAGTGATCCCGAGGTGGTGGCTACGGATGATTATCCGGCTGACGTTCGGTGGATACTTGACGCCTCCATCACCGCGTCGGCTGCTGTGACTTCCGAGCCGAGCATGCAGGATAGACTCAATCGTCTTCTTCATGAAGTCATGTAGCCCGAAGCTAGTCTCTTGGAGAATACTCAACCACTCAGGAACGCCATGGCCACGGTTCAAGCCGATCTCCCTCCTGAGGCCATGAACGATTTATTAGATGCCTGCACTTGGATGACTGGAAGGAGGCGGTGCGAGCGGCTAGGTCCAGAATTGCCCAGAGGGAAGCGCAGCGAGCCGACCAGAAGATTCTGGATGAGCTGGTAGCCGATGCCAAGCTTAAGAAGAGGGAATTCGATCAAGGCACTACAGCCCTCAAGTTAGGCAAAGGCAGAGCCCAAGATTTGGAGACGGCCAAGAAGAAGCTCGAGGAACAACTGGCCTTGGTGACGAAGGAACTGACCGACTGCCAACTGAAGAACGCCGAAACGGCTTCATCTCTGGTGGACAAGAAGAAGTAGATCGGCGAAGTTTTTGCCAAGGTTAAGCTTCAGTCGGTCAAGGTAGTTCCCGTACCTGGTGATGCAACAGCCGATGAACGACTTGTGGACAGTGTCCATGCGACCATTGGTAAAGCAGCGGCAGCACTATCGGGCCTAGGAGCCTATCTCCCCGGATCGGGATTGTGAAAAACTTTATGTTGTTTGCACAAACTTTGCTGAATGTTTGGATATTTTGTACTGTGGTTGTAAACTTTTGGATGCTTGGGATGCAATTTTATCATCGGCTCAGATAGCCGATTGTTTTAATGCTTTTCGCTTTATCTACACTGGATGTGTCTACGCCCCGACCCATACGCTAGGATAGTACGGCTTTAAGTATTTTCTGTTGATCACTTTTGGCAATATGTATCCTTCAAGAGTTTCGAGTATGTATGAGTTACCACTGGTTAGCCAATTTATTTTATATGGGCCCTCCCATGTTGGAGACCACTTACCAAATCGGTTGTCTTTAGAACCAACGAGCAATACAGTTTTCCACACTAAATCGGCTTGATAGAAGGATTTAGGCACCACCTTCTTGTTGTAGGATTTGGCAATCATTTCCTTGTTCCTTTTAAACCGATCCAATGTGGCCAACCTTAATTCCGCTAGGTCATCCAAATTATCTAGCATCAAACGTCTGTATTCATCAGCCGATAAATTGTTTTGTTCAGATATCCTGACCGAGTCGATGTTGATTTCCACGGGCAGAACGGCCTCCTGTCCATATACTAGCTGAAAATGTGACAGCTTAGTCGACCCGTGGTAAGATAGCTGATATGCCCATAACGCTTCCGATAACGTAGAGTGCCAATTTCTTGGTTTTTCCTCGATTTTTCTTTTCATCAGCTTTATCAAAGTCTTGTTTGATGACTCGGCCTGACCATTGGCCTGAGCGTAATAGGGAGAAGAATTGAGCAATCTGATACCCAAGCTTTTCGCAAAGTCTTGGAATTCTTTTGACATAAACACTGTCCCTTGATCGGTCGTGATTGTCTCAGAGGATTCGAATCTGTGGATGATATGTTCATTGACAAATTTGATTACATCCACACTTGTGACCCTTTTGAGTGGTATGGCCTCTACCCATTTTGAAAAATAATCCGTCGCTGCAAGAATAAACTTGTGACCTCTGCTGGATGTCGGGAATATTTGGCCGATTGCGTCTATAACCCATCCCCTAAACGGCCATGGTTTGATGATCGGATGTAAGACCGATGCTGGTACTGACTGTACATTGCCAAACTTCTGGCATGTTTGGCATCCCTTGTAATATTTGAAGCAAACATTGTCGGCCAGAAGTATCTTGTCCGCCTTAGCATCCATTTCATTTTATGAGCCGATTGGTGTGATCCGCAAATCCCTTCATGTGCTTCCCCCATTGCTACTTTGGCTTCCTCATTCCCAAGACACCTTAGCAGTAAGCCTTCTATGGTTCGAAAGTACAAGGTACCCTCCAGTACAACATACTTTAACGCTTTGCGCCGGACCTTCCTCTCAGTCGGCTTATTTGGATCTAGCAAGTAGTCTCTTATCTCTGTTCTCCAGTCGACAGTTTGAGCACACATAACCGATCTGTCGTTTAACTTGGTCGATTCCTGTCGGCTTTTACCTTTGTACCCTGATGCCCATTGTGCCAGTAGGTTTGCTTTACCGTTGATTTCTCTGGGGATATGTCTTATGGAGAACGTTGTGAATGTCTCGATTATTTGGAGGCATTGACGTAGATACTGAGTCAGTACCTCATCATTGCATCGGTATTCTCCTTTGACCTGTTGCACGATCAACATTGAATCCCCAAAGGATTCTACGTTGCTTACTCCCATGCCTTCTTGCAGCTGCAACCCCTTGAGTAATGCTTCATACTCGGCCTGATTATTTGAACATCGATCATCAAGCCGATACATGAATTCAAATTCTTGTCCTTTGGGTGAGGTCAATACAATGCCGATGCCCTCACCTTCTTGGCAAATCGATCCGTCAAAGTACAGTTGCCAAGGAGTGACATCCGCCATTCCAGTTAACGTGGCACCTCCTGTGAGGAAATCGGCTATAACCTGCCCTTCGACGGATTTAGCCGATTCATACGTTAGATCGAACTTGGTTAAGGCATACGCCCATTTATCGAGTCGGCCTCGTAGAATTGGTGCAGATAGTATGTACTTAATGACATCGGTTCTACATACTATAGTGCATCTTGACGCCAAGATATAGTGTCTTAATTTTGTGCAAGCGAAGTACAAAGACAAGCACAATTTTTCCACAAGGGGTACCTGATTTCAGCATCTAGAAGTCATCGGCTTAAGTAAAATATGACTTGTTCTTTGCCATCAGATTCCTACATCAGGACGACTCCTACGGCTTCTTCTTCAGCCAATATGTACATTCTGAAAGGTGAATCACCCTTCGGCGCGACCAAAACTGGAGGTGCCATCAAATAACTTTTTATGTCATCAAAAGTTCTCTGCTGATCGACTCCCCACACAAACTCTTGTTTGCTTTTTAGTTTCAACAATGCGGTGAAGGCGCGAGTTCGACCAGACAAATTTGAGATGAAGCGTCGCAAGTAATTAATCTTGCCGATCAATATCTGCAACTCTCTTTTATTTGTCGGTGGTTTAGTATCGGCTATAGCTTGGACCTTCGCTTGATTTACTTCTATTCCTTTTTCATGCACTGTAAACCCGAGAACTTGTTCAGCTGATACTCCAAAAGCGCATTTGAGCGGATTCATCTTCAGCCCATGTGCTCTTGTGCTTTCAAACATTTTTTCCAAATCGGCTAAGTGTTGCTAGTCTCCTTTTGATTTTACTACGACATCATCAATGTAGATCTCTATAGTATGGCCGATTAAATTGTGGAAAATATGGTTCATAGCACGTTGGTATGTGGAGCCAGCGTTTTTCAAGCCGAATGTCATGACGGTCCATTCGTAAAGCCCTAAAGCCCCTGGGCATCGAAAGGCTGTTTTAGGTATATCAGCTTCAGCCATAAATATTTGATTATACCCGGCATTCCCATCAAGGAAGCTTATGAATTTGTTCCCAGATGCAGCATCGATGAGCATATTGGCTATTTGCATCGGGTACACGTCTTTTGGCTTGGCTTTATTCAAATCCCTAAAATCTACGCATACCCTTAGCTTACCGTTCTTCTTTTTTACCGGAACGATATTTGAGACCCACTCAGCGTATCGGCAAGGCCTGATAAACCTGGCTTCTAATAATCGTTCTACTTCCTCTTTTATAGCGTCGTGTAGTGTGGGATTAAATCGCCTCGGATATTGTTTAAATGGCCGATACCCAACCTTTATGGGTAGCTGATGCTCGACGAGCTATCGGCTTAAACCTGGCATTTCGTAGTACTCCCATGCAAAACAATCCTTGTACTTTCTAAGTATGTCGACCAACTTTGCTTTGTATTCTGGGTCTAGTTTAGTGCTTACATAAGTTGGCCTTTTCCTATCTCCTTGTCCAATGTCAACTTCTTCGAGCGGATCGGCGGAGGTAAATCCCTGCCCTCGTCTTTCTTCTTCGAAGTCTTTGATAGCTTCTTCATACTCTATTTCTCGCCAATAGCTCCTCATCTTTTCCTGCAACTCCGTCACTGTCTTGGACTCCATCTTCTCACAACTTCATCCGTCCGATCAAACGCGTTGGGTTTAACGCTGATCGGCTTTAATCCTGATTTCCCAATGCAGATGAAATCGCAATCGTCCAAAAACTTTCCTGTTATGCATTCGGCTTCTTCGTGTTGCCAGTTAGCGTCAGGGCTGGCCATGGCTATGTGAGCCGATGTATCGGTTGACACGACTTCAACTTCATCATTATTCCACTGCACAAGCTTCTGATGCATAGTTGACGGAATGCAACAATTAGCGTGGATCCAATCTCGCCCAAGGAGCACGCTGTAACTACCCTTAGCCTCAATCACAAAGAACGCAGTCGGTAGTGTCTTATTACCGACAGTTAACTCTGTCATCATCACCCCTTTTGCTTCGGTGGGATCTCCTGTGAAATCGTTCAGCACCATGTTGGTCTTAATTAGATCTTCGTCGGCTTTACCTAACTTTCTGAACATGCCTAGGGGCATTAGGTTTACCGTGGCCCCACCGTCGACTAACATCCTTGATATCGGTCGGCCATTGATATACCCTTTGAGATACAACAGCTTCAAATGCCGATGCATGTCCTGAGGTTTCTCGAATACAGCGTCCTGCGCACCAAGGCATAACTGGGCGAACACCCCCTCGGTCGATTCCACTTCAGTCCTGAATTCTGCGGGTAATGTGAATACCATATTGATATCCATCGGTGGCGTATCGTCTCTAATCATCGGGGATCCGGAATTGACTGATTGATCTGAATCACTATCGGCTTGATCCTTTTTCTTCCATTCTTGCCTCATGGCGGGTATTGGCCGAAGTTTATCAAAAATCTGATCCCGTTCTCTCTCTGCTTTGGCCTCCCTTTCTTCCTGTGTCTTTAGTCGTTGGAGGCGTCTGCGCTGTGACTTGCTAAGACCCGAGGGACACCATCTTGGTTTAGGTTCAATCGGCTTTCGGATTTTTCTAGCCAGATTATTTACTTCGTCGCCGAAATCTGGTTCCGCAGTAGTGTCGGAGACTGGTGCTTGGGTGCCCTTGGAGGATTCACCCTTTTCTGGCATTGACAGCCTCTCATGAATTGGCCTTCTATTTTCTGGCCCTAGCCGATCATGTATAGGTTTGGATAACCTATCTTTGACCGATCGTGTTGACCAATCTATGAGTGGATGTTGCATGGGGCATGACTGTACTGTGGTTAGAGTCATACCCTTTTCCCAACAGAATTGCTAGAAAGGACATTGCTAGTGAGATTCTTCTTCACTACTTGCTCGATAATAACCATCCGACTGGTAACGCTCGCTTGATCGATGAGTTTTTGGCAGATAGAAATAGCTCGGCCGATGGTAACTTTGCTGTCGATAGCTTATCTTTTCATATTTTTCCAATAGTTGGGAGAAGGTTGGTTTTTGTTTGAGATTGGGTCTTCTCGGCGAAGTTCTCTCTGCCTTGTACCATCTCCAATTTTCCAACTCCCCCTTTGGCTTCATGGTCCTTGAGTTTCGACCACTACGGTCGGCTTCTATTTGTATTGAGTCGATGGTGATCTGTACTGTGTCGTCCCCATTAGTGCTGGATCAGACTTCGACTTTCTGTGTCGGCCTGGTGTCCTCTTCCACAGGTTCTTTTCCTTTTTCTGAGCATTGGACCATGTTGACTTGGAAAGGATTCACGTCTATTTGCATAGTCGATTCGTCCGCAAACTTCAATCGTCCATCAGAAATAGCCGATTGTATCTGTTGCCGAAAGATATTACAATCGTTAGTATTGTGCGAAAAGGAATGGTGCCACTTGCAATACCTTCGCTTTCTAATCTCATCAGCCGATGGAATGACGTGCCCTTCTGGTAATTTTATAAGTTTTTCCTGCAACAACAAATCAAACATCCTATCGCACTTGGACACGTCAAAGGAATATTTAACCTCCGTTTTACTCTTCGTTGGTTTAAGCCAAGAGCAAACGAGTGGTTTCTTCGGACCCTTGGTCCATTCGGCTATATTCACGTCCGCTTCGTCGTCTTTTGATGTTTCGTTTGAGCTACACTCAACCATGTTTACCTTACCCTTTTCACCATTATTAGCCCTAAACTTGTCCTTAAACCCTTTATCTGAATATTGGCTTTCTTGTGCCGATAAACGATGGAGCAAATGGCCCAAGTCAGTGAATTCCTGCCCCACAAATTTCTCCCTCAGAGGCGGAATCAACCCTTGAAATGCCAAATCGGCCAATTGATCGTCGGGTAGCATGACGCTAAAGCATTTGTTTCGTACGTCTCTGAACCCCCTAATGTAATCGGAAACCGATTCGCCGAATTTCTGTCTGACCGAACTTAGATCGAAAATCCTCAATTCAGTAGTCCTAGAGAAGAAGTATTCGTGAAATCGGCTTTCCAAATCGTTCCAAACATGGACCGAATTTGGTGGTAAATTGGTGAACCATGTAAATGTTGTCCCTGACAAGGATAATGGGAACAATCTGGTTTTTAACCCGTCGGACTGGGCTGCTTCGCCGCATTGGGCGATAAATCGTCCGACGTGTTCTAAAGTGGTTCTGAGATCAAATCGCGAAAACTTCGCGAAATCTGGAATCCTAGAGTTATGTGGGTAGGCCATGCGGTTGATGTAATCTGGGTATGGTTTCTTATATCCGATGACCCTTCCTGGCCGCAAACCAAATCGCTCTCCTCAAAAGCAATGACCGATACATTACGCCAGTTGATATTATCGGCTTGTGGCGCTACATGTCTTGGCCAGTTATCGTAGTTTACGCCCTGCCCCCCGAGTGCAAACTCGGGCCGTCGGCCGAACCATGTCGCCGGACACCTGGGCAATCGATCATAATCATTATCTCTTATAGCCGATACTTCAGGTGCAGGTGGATAAGGTTCATCATACGAGACAACCTTGTGTGGGGCCTGATGTCTGGGTATAGTCCTTTGGTCTGGAGGAACCCTTCCTGCGTCAATTGGCCTAGAAGCCGATTGACCAAACCCACTGGCCAAGGGCACGCTGGGTAGATTCATGTTTAGTTTAGCCCCATCTGTGTGCCCGTGGTAGTGTGCGACTCCATCTACATGGACGCTGGGTTTTAACATGGTAGGTTGGGTCGGCATCATTAGGGGTGTTGGAGCCAACGCATTTACTGTGTCTGTTTTAAGTGGTATTGAATACATTGGGTACGTTGGTAAGGATTGTAACGGGTCTAGCAGACTCCTAGATACGGCCAACTCCTGAGCAATCGTTTTGACGCTATTTTCGATCATCGGCTTTAGCGTGGAGACTAGAGCCGATGATTGATTTATCAATGCATGATGTACTGATTTCTCAATCATACTGGATAAATCAGCTTGACTGGGTATATATCGGCTTACCGGGTCAATAGGGTGATCGCTGATGGAATTGATGGTTGGAAGCACAACCTTTTGGGTGACTCCTCGTCGTGTTTTCTAGAAGCACTTTAACATCATCTCTTCCATTGCTGCCTTCCGAACTTCAATTTCCTTTTGTTGCTCAAGAGTTAAATCGGCTAATGTAAGCGCGATTATTGCAACTGCATTGATGTCGGTGGTAGCTGTGGATTTTCCGGTCGACGACATGATCGACTTCCTTCTGGTCCCACCGGGCGTGCCAAAATATGTTCGCGCTAAAAACATGAGGCAGGGTTTCCAGCCTCGAACATACAAGACAAACGCCGATTTTGCAGAGCGTGCTAGTCAATTTGACCTATAATTGACAAAGTAGAAAGCGTAAATCAATCAGAGCCGATAAACAAACGATTATCGGCTTGACACCGGTCAGCTAATAGCCGATCAGGAGATAATTAGATCAACCAGTTACGGTTAATCCGGGGGTAAAGGCAGATTGACTTTGAGAGGCGATGCGCAACAAACAAAGTAGATCGAAGCTTGGAAAACAAGTCGACGAGAGCAACAAATCGGCGATGCGCAACTTTTATTGAACTCGATGACTTACAGAGTAAAGATTGCTACGAAAACTAGAAACAGAAATTGTAAATAGGATTGTGTTGGTTGATTGGCTGCCTCCTCCTCGCCTCATGGTCCGTCCCCTTTTATACCGCTTCGGCCGATCCGAGTCCTGCATGGATACGGCGACTATATCCGTATCGGCTCTTGATCCGATTTTCTTTCCTTATTGGCGACGGATTCCTTGTTGGAGCTGGTTTTTCTTTCCATAAAAATCTCCATATTTGAATTAGGCCAATTTTACCATATACGCCGAATTTTGGTGCAAACAATAAGTAAAGCATTTCACAACCTAAGCCCAATTCTCAGTCCCAACCCAAACGTTTACCAAAACCAAGTTATTTTCATAAAAGTCTAACCCTTGACTGTAATCCCCAAGCAGTGTCCAATACCGCGGACTCGGCTATTCGAATAGATTTTACACTCTGCAGAGGTTATACACTTTACCCACAAGATACAGTCAAACACCACAAAGGCGAGTGTTCGTAACAAAGCCTTTCCAATGCCTATCTAAACCCAGTACTACTCGCAAAGGTTTCAACACTGGTGGGACTGGTTACCACATCCAGGGCCTCCCTCTTGCGCCATGTGAGCCAACCCGTGCGAGGACTGGTTACCACTACCCGGGCCTCACACCACCACAATAGTACTAAAGTTTAGAATTAACAAATTAATCTGCTAGGTCCGTCCTATTCCAGACTTGTGGTTGTATGAATGACTCAGTTCAAAGGCTTGCAAGGTTAAGTCCTTAATTGACTAGGGCAAAACTATCCCGATACCAATCCTGGCCCACCTGATCAAACTTGCCACTTGCCCCAGTCTAAAGCATTTTATCAAACCCAGTTGATTTCCATGCACCACGTGCCATCAACATCATTCATCAATAACACATGACACTTTCCAAAACATGTTCCATATCTCATTAAGTCAGCATTAATAGTTGATTGTCCAAAATCATGTCATTATCACGTGGCAGGGCTAAGCATACTACGACGATCTAATTAACCCATGTTGGCACTTATTAATGTCCAACTAAATAATCCACAACTAGGATGACAAAGGGGTTCGTGGTATACAATTATATATGTCAAGGTGGCATACAACAACTAGGCATTTAACTAATCCCAGAATTATTTAAAAGCATTTCTAATTAAACTAGCATGCAATAATTTGAATCAACATAATTCTTGAAAATAGGATCAACATGTTCAAAGCACAACTTGCCTTCAAAGAATACTGGTTCTTGCTCTTGCACTTGCTCCTGGGTCAAAACTTCACCTTCGATGCCTTCGGGCACTTCGACGTCTACTCGTAACGGATGAAAATAGCAATAAATAAATAAAATAGAGAGCAACTCAAGTCCAAAAATCAAATTCAGAATCAAATAGAGCTTGATTTTACAAAATTTTAGAAATTGGAATCACTCAAATCGGAGTTAAAACGCAAAAGTTATAAGCATTTGAAGTTTGAAAAATCAATTAAAAGAATAAATCGAATTAACTCATTTATCTTTCTATTGAAAAATCTGGATTATGACATCAGCATGACGTCAGCAACGTAACGATAAAAATAAAAATATATTTTTCAAAAAAAAATGTGTCGCTAACAAGTGGACCCACCGATGACGTCATCGTTGACGTCACGCACGCACGGGCGTGCGATTCCATCTAAACCATTGATTCAAAATCCAGCGGTCTAGATCTAATCGAGATCGGACCGGTCCGAACTAAACGCTAGATCGGAGCGGTCCGAACTTACGCTAAATCGTAGCCATACGATCTAAATCCGACGATCAAGAATGAACGTGCTACGGCGTTCTAACCTTCCACGCGCGACGTGCTATTTGTGATGTGACCCAATCTAGGTCGTCCAATCTAGATCCGACTGTTGGTAATAGATCTAATCTCGTGAAATAACAAAATTATGCAATTTAATCTAACCGTACGATTTTGATCCGACGGTCAAAACAAACGTGCTATAGCGTGCTATTTTGCTTGCTGCGGCGTGCTATTCAATCTAAACTGTTCAATTTAGATCTCACAGACACGATCAAACTAGGATCGGACCAGTTCGAACTTATCGAGCCTACATGGCCTAATCTGATGGGTTGGATCTCGATCCAACGGCCCAGATTGCATCTAATCTCTACGGGGATTAAGGCGACGTGGACTCACCTCGGCCGTAGGATAGAGAGCGGATGGTTGACAGAGCTCGATGGCGGCGATGGCTTCGCAGTGGCTTGCGGCTGCCGGAGCTGAGGATGACGACCATGGGGACGACGTTTGGGCGCGATTCCAGCGAAGTGGATGATACCCCCAGATGCGTCTCGTCTCGACGGTATCAGATCTGGGCACCAACGCGGCGGAGGATGGCGGCAATGGCGGGAAACGGTGGAAAACCGTGGCAGAACCGTAGCGCAACTTCGGCGAGCGATTGCGGTGAGGCTAAGGTGGCTGGAGCTCGGTGACCTAGGCAACGGGTGCGCCGCGGAAACGAAGTCACGACATGGGTGGCGGCGCATTAAATATCCCCCTCGAAGTCCATGAAATTCACGGAAAACGAGGCCCACCTGCACGTGGCGGCGGAATCCGGCGGCGACACGGAGAGGTGACGTGGCTCAATCCTGGCCGTTGGATCAAGATCCAATGGTCACGTGGTTAGGGTTTGGGTCTGGTTTGGTCGGGCTCGAGTCAGACTCGAGTTCGAATTGGTCGGTTGAACAGTACTAACCCGCTAGGATTTCCATCGTTTTAATATTTAAAAATAATTCTAGAAATTCATTTAATTCGGGAAAAATAGCAAAATATTCGGAAAAATTCCAGAAAAATTCTGGAAAATACTTTGAGATATTTTGGACTTAAATAAAATATTTCCAACATAACTTTATTTATTTAATTATCTCTAAAGGGAATAAATTCAAATTAAATCCAAATAAATCTCAGAAAATTCCAGAAATTCTCAAAAGTGCAAAATACCATTTTAATACATGAAAAGCAAAACATTGGGTGTTACACTATCATTACTGCGCCTCACTGCCCCTATTGCCACCACATAGCTACATCGCCAGCCTCCTCTAATAGCCCTTGAGCCAAATCAACCCATGCCCTAGCTGCTCCTTACACATCTCTTGCTAACCGCGCCCACCTCTGACCGCCCCCGGCCTCCGCTCGCCGCTAGCGAGATCGCCTCCGCTGCTCCCCTGTTCTCTCTGATAGAAGGCCGGCCCAACCTTGTCAGTATCAGGCGTGTCTCAGTCGATTCAATTAGAAGACAAAATACGATTCCATTATTAGAAAGCACATTTTCCTATTTATTTGGATTTTTCATACCCGAGCGCATTCAAATGTCAATAACTTGGCCATGTAACTCCAAATTATATCAAACTAGTTTCTAAATTTGTGTTAATTCATGCAGATTCTGAGTATAGAAAAATATTTCAAATTTACTCAAAGAATGGCATTTGAATTTCAAATTTAAACTATATGTCAAATGTGTGCCTAATCTAAAATTATTGCAAACGATCTCCAAATCTGATGAAACCAATTTTATTGTGTTCCTGGTATCATCAGGTTTCCATTGTAACACCCCGGCATTTAATATGCCCGAATGTTACCAAACATAGACTAAGCAACCTCTAAATACCACAAATACAAGTAAATTACAGCAAAGGCACGAATGCTAAAAACCGAAATTTCGGCAGCATCTCCTTTGTTTTAACATGAATTGAAGGAACAACAACAGCATAGCAATATATGGCAATATAAGAGGCATCTAAAATACCAATAATTTACGGCATGATAGCAATATAAGTCTAATTCCAAGCATTAAATGTCTCCATGAGCCAAACGAACAATAAGACTCTCATATCGCAAAACTAAATCATAAATCAATAAGCATCACACTTAATTTAT
The DNA here is from genome assembly GCA_036346355.1 of Rhipidocladum racemiflorum. Taxonomy (NCBI): domain Eukaryota; kingdom Viridiplantae; phylum Streptophyta; class Magnoliopsida; order Poales; family Poaceae; genus Rhipidocladum; species Rhipidocladum racemiflorum. The sequence continues at coordinate 25,064,160 of CM070589.1, read as the reverse complement.
TATCAAGACTCCAATTGAATGACTGTGGGAACAAATAAGTGAAGCTACGTGTAGAAGTGTGATTATTTCCCTTCCCCGCATGCCGGTCTCATGGTACCTAAAACAACAAGAAAGCACAAGCGTGAGTTCAACACTCAGCAAGTATATTGCAATGGTACAAAAGAACAATTACATGGCTACAACAACTCACATCATGTCTATCATCTTATTCATGATCACATATCATTATCATCATCATCATGTATGCGATGCGATGCAATGCACATGTCTCCTGAAAACTCATACCGGTATGGTTGAGTACACACTCGTCAGTGTGCACCCTCTCCCCCCTTCCATCCCGAAGATGGAGGGTGCCTACTCCTCGCTTCCATTCACCACGGTGGATGGAATCACGATGTAGGACTTACTCAATGGCGCCCCGGACTAGTCATAACTTTCTCACCGACCTTACCGGACTAGTTATGACTTTCTCACTAACCCGGCCATGTATCATGCCATGTATGCAAACATGCCAACATCATAGATAACTTGTACATTAACACATGGTATCATCATATAACAAAACATATTCATCATATCAATGGCAAACATTAAAGCATGGCATGTGAACATATCATATATTCAATTGCAATCTCAACAAAACTAGCAATCTACAACCCGCTACCCATTCCAATACACTTGCCTCAACCACGAGCGACGGATTGACAAGAAGTAGAGGGCACCCCCGGGGTCACACCACCTGCACATAGGCACCACACACTCAAAATCATGCCCACAAAACCATACGCAAACACTCTTCTACCCCGACTTTGCAAACTACTCGCACAACCCAAAACAGAGGTTCTGTCCCGCCGGGACAGCAGATTTGCAACGAGCATAACTGTCGGGACCCGAATTTGCAAATCCGGACCCTCTGTGTATCCAGCACTAGTCCAGGAACGCGCTAGTGCACACAGTCTTAACATCGGTAAATATCACAATCATACCACTCGATACTAATAAAGTACTTTAATTAAATAGTCAAACTGGTTGCTCGACCTTATGGTCAAGTTACAAATATACGCCACGCAGGGCGAAACTTATTAAGAGAGAAATAATAGTAGCGGAAAATAAGATAACTTCGTGGCGCCATCCAGTATACCACAGGCAACTGACTGGGCTCGCTCTCTAAGTAGATGGTTCCTCTTGGAGCTCCTCCTCCAAAGCTGGTGTAGTCTCCTCTTCAACTGGTGTTGTATTGTGGCAAGGGTGAGTACTTGGTACTCAGCAAGTCATGCACAGAATGCAGCTAATATACTACATGCATGGCTTAATACAAAGGAGTGGCTCAAGGTATATTTGCAGCAAGAGCATTTAACAAGTATCATAAGTAGATTCGAAAGCAGTAGTAACAAGTAAAGCATAAATAACTTTTCAAGGGGTTTAGTAAACATCTTTCCCATTCCTAATCCACATTTCCATTAACGTCATTCGTAAACCAAACCCAACCTTTCAAGTCCAACTTATTTTTGAGAAAGTCTAACCCTTGACTGCAATTCCCGAGCGATGTCCAATACCGCGGACACGGCTATTCAAATAGATTATACACTCTGCAGAGGTTATGCACTTTACCCACAAATTACAGTCAAACACCACAAAGGCGAGTTCCCGTAACAAAGTCTTTCGGAAACTTCTAACAATACAAGTGGTCCTCCCCGGTCGTTGCACACTAACCCTTCCCTTAGCTAAGGCGAAGTTTAGGCCAACCAACCGTTAGATGGGTACCTGGCCTCACTTCCAGACGCTCCCCGCATAACTTACACAAAGGGTGTAGTTGACCTCCTGAGGTCCCACAGTGCGTTATTAGCAACTTAATCAACTAGGTCCGTCCCATTCTGAGACATGTGGTTGCAAGATTGACTCGATTCAAAGGCTTGCAAGGTGAAGTCCTTAGGGTGACTCGGGCAAGACTACAGAAGAACCAAAACATCATTCCCAATGCCACAATCAAGCACTGATCATTCTTGCCACATGCCCTGGCCAAAAGCTATTTATCAAACCCCAGTTGGTTACCATGCACCACGTGCCATCAACATCACATGATACCTTTCCAAAACAGGTTCAATATGTCATTAAGTCAATATTAATGTTTGAGTGTCCAAAATCATGTCATGAGCACGTAGCAGGTCTAAGCCATATACTACAACGATCTACAAACCCATGTTGGCAATTTAGTAATGTCCAACTAATAATCCACAACTAGGGTGACAAGGGGTCATGGCACATATTTAAGTAATCAAGGTGTCATACAGCAAATTGGCATTTATCTAATTCCCAAAATTAGGTAAAGTATTTTCTAATTGAACTAGCATGCAATAATTTGAACCAAAATAGGTTTCAAAATGGGATCAACATGGTCAAAGCATAACTTGCCTTCAAAAAGTACTTGTTCTTGGTCTTGAGCTGGCTCCTGGGTCAACACTTCTCCTTCGAAGCCTTCGGGCACTTCAACGTCAACTCGTAATACGTGCAAATAGCAATACACAAATAAACAATAGGCAAAAGCATCCCAAAACTCCAAATAAAATCCACAAACAGAGAGAACATAATTTTATGAATTTTTAGGAACTGGAATCGTTCAAATCGGAGTTAAAATGCAAAAGTTATAATTATTTAAAGTTTAAATATCAATTAAATAATATTACAGAAAAAAACTTTAGTCCAAAAATTAAATAAAATTCATAATTAGGTAGATCTCAATTTTATACAAATTTAGAAATTTGAATCACTCAAATCGGAGTTGAAACGCAAAAGTTATAAGCGTTTGAAGTTTGAAACAAAATCTGAAATCATTATTTCGAATTAATAAATCATTTTCTTTTTTGGAAATTAATTATTGCGTCAGCGAAGACACGTGGCAGCCTCTGATTGGGCGGCTGACGTCAGCCGGTCCATGGACGTGGCCCATGGTTTGGCTCGGTCCACCGTGGACTCGGTCCACGGCTCCATGTGTCGCTGACAGGTGGGTCCCCTCGGGTGACGTCATTGCTGACGTCAGCGGGGCTCAGCCCACGGTGCTGACAGGTGGGACCCACTGGTGACGTCACCGCACGGCTGGGGCAGCCACTGACATGCGGGCCCGCCATGACGTCAGCGTGACGTCATGGTGCAGTTAGGGCAGCTATCGGCGAAAAACCGCGGCGGCACCTTCTCCTAACTCCGGCGAGCTCTAGCGGCGCAACCACGGCGGCTCAGGCGAGGTGAGTTAGGGCTACGGGTGCGCAATGAAGCGGGCTTCACGATGGCGGCGACGGCGCAATAAATAGAGCCCTCGGCGTCCGTGAAACGCACGGAAACCGAGACCTGCTCCGTTGCGGCGGCGGAGTCCGGCGGCGACTCGGATTGGATGACGTGGCACGCGCACAGCCGTTGGATCGAGATCCAACGGTGCGTGAGTTTGGGTTCGGGTCGGACTCGGGCGAGCTGGCTGGCTCGGTCGGGCTCGGGTCCGGCGACGTGGCTCAATCGTGGCCGTTGGATCTTGATCCAACGGTCACACGCGTAGGGTTCGACCGAGTGGGTTCGGCTCAACCACGGCTCGGGTCGGGTTCGGGTCGGACTCGAACTCGAGTCTGACTCGGGCTCGGTCGGATGAATAGTAACCGATCTGGTTCGATTTTCCAGCGATTTAATAATCCAAATAATTCTCAGTAATTCATTTAATTCAAGAAAAATAGCAAAATACTCAGAAAAATTCCAGGAAAATTCTGGAAAATATTTTAGGGCATTTGGGACTCAAATAAAATATTTCCAACAAAACTTTATTTGCAAAGTTTAATTCTTTAATTATTTTAAAATGGAATAAATTCAAATAAATTCCAAATAAATCCAAATAAATTCCAAAAAATTCACAAAAGTGCCAAATCACACATGAATTTAAGAAAAGCACAATTTTGGGGTGTTACAAACCTCCCCCCTTAACAGAATCTCGTCCCCGAGATTCAGGGCTAACTAAGGAATAGGTTCGGAAACTCTTTCCTCAAATCCTCTTCGCGTTCCCAAGTCGCTTCGCTTTCTTCATGGTTGCTCCACTGAACTCTACAGAAACAGGTTGACTTATTTCTAGTCTCTCGGTCCATAGTATCCACAATCTTCACGGGATGCTCCTTATAAGTCAGATCCTCTTGCAGTTCAATCGACTCCAAGGGCGTTTGCTCATCTGGCACTCGAAGACACTTCTTTAGCTGGGACACATGGAACACGTCATGTACTCCTGCTAACGACTGCGGCAACTCCAGCTGGTAAGCAACTTCGCCTCTGCAAGTTTCCCTTTGGCATGGAACCTCTTAACTCCCCTGAGAGGCGTAACTCTGAGGTATACAAAGTCTTCTGGTTCAAAACTCAAATCCCGGCGACGATTGTCAGTATAAATCTTCTGTCGGGATTGGGCTATCTTCAACCTTTCCCTAATCATGGCAATATGCTCTTCAGCTTCTTGAAGAATATCAGGCCCGACACGGCGCCACGGCCTGATTCGATTTAATGGCGTCCGAAGCGAGTCGACCATACACTGCCTCAAAAGGTGACATCTCAGAACTAGCCTGGTAACTATTATTGTAACTGAACTCGGCATACGGCAAACTCTTATCCCAAGAGGTAGCATAAGCCAATGCACACGCTCTTAGCATATCTTCCAGAACCTGATTGACTCTTTCGGTCTGTCCATCCGTCTGTGGATGATAGGTCAGATCTTGAAGATTCAAACGGGTTCCCATGGCTTCATGTAGCTTATTCCAGAACCTCGAGGTAAACTGGGTACCTCTATCCGATACGATCTTCTTTGGCACTCCGTGCAAACAGACGATCCTGATCATATACAACTCTGCTAACTTGACCCCGAGTAAGTGGTCTTTACGGGGATAAAATGGGCTACTTTGGTCAAGCGATCCACTATAACCCATATGGAGTCATAACCTCCTTGAGTCTTAGGCAAACCGGTAATGAAATCCATTCCGATTTCCTCCCACTTCCACTCATGTATTTTCAGCGGTTGCAACAATCCTGCTGGTCTCTGATGCATTGCCTTGACTCTCTGGCATACGTCGCACAATGCAACATGCTCGGCAACTTCACGCTTCATGCTCGGCCACCAAAATCTCTCCTTCAAGTCTTGATACATCTTGGCACTTCCAGGATGAATCGAGTGCTTGGAGTCATGGGCTTCTTCTAGAATCAACTGCTTCAGTTCCTTCCTGTTCGGCACACAAATGCGACCCCTCATCCATAACGTGCCCTGCTCATCTAGCTTGAAGTCCTTTGCCTTGTCTTCCTCCATTTTGGACTTAATCCTGCGGATCTTGTCATCATCCTTCTGCCCTTCCCGAATCTGATCTTCTAGGGTAGGCTTTACCTCTAGTGCGGCCAAGAACCCACTAGGTACCACCTCAATCTTCATTCTCTGAAATTCCTGGCATAGCTCATCCAGATTCGTGGCTATCAACATATTCACGGTATGGCTTTTCCGACTCAAGGCATCGGCCACCACATTAGCCTTTCCAGGATGATAATGGATTCTGACATTGTAATCCTTAATCAACTCCAACCATCTCCTTTGCCTCATATTCAGATCCGACTGGGTGAATATGTACTTAAGGCTCTTATGATCCGTGTACACTTCACATCTGTTCCCGATCAGATAGTGACGCCATATCTTCAAGGCATGCACTACGGCGTAACTCTAGGTCATGTGTCGGGTAATTCTCCTCATGCGGCCTCAACTGCCTTGATGCATAGGCAACAACCTTTCCGTTCTGCATCAACACACATCCAAGTCCTTGGCGCGATGCATCACAATAGATATCAAAGCTTTGATTGACGTCCGGCAGAACCAACACTGGTGTTGATGTCAATCTCGTCTTCAGTTCTTGGAATCCTTTCTCGCACTCTGGCGTCCATGTAAACTTCTTCTCCTTTTTCAGCAATTGCGTAAGAGGTCTCGCAATTGTTGAAAAGCCTTCAATGAAGCAGCGGTAGTAACCTGCCATTCTAAGGAAACTCCGGATCTGGGTCACAGTCTTCGGCTGCTCCCAATGTAACACAGCTTCTACTTTACTTGGATCAACGGCGACTCTTCATGCGGTCATTACATGTCCGAGGAATTCCACCTTGTCCTTCCAAAAATCACACTTCTTTGAACTTGGCGAAGAGTTGTTGTTCCTCGCCTTTCCAAAACTTCGCCTCAAGTGCTCGCATGTTCATCCTCTGTCTTGGAGTAGATTAGAATATCATCTATGAACACAACAACAAACTTGTCCAAATATTCCATGAACAACTTATTCATCATATTCATGAAATATCTTTGGTGCATTCGTCGAGACCAAAGGACATAACGAAGAACTCGTAATGTCCATATCTCGACGAAATTGCGGTCTTCGGAATATCCTCTGATCGGATCTTCAACTGATGGTATCCCGATCTCAGATCAATCTTGGAGAAAACTCCGGCTCCTCTCAGCTGATCAAACAAATCATCAATCCTGGGTAGCGGATACTTATTCTTCACGGTGACTTCATTGAGTGCACGGTAGTCAATGCACATCCTGAAACTTCCGTCCTTCTTCTTGACGAACAAAACTGGTGCTCCCCACGGCGACGAACTCGGTCTGATAAATCCTTTCTCCATTAACTCTTCAAGCTATTTCTTCATTTCTACCAATTCCTCGGTGGACATCCGATAGGGTCTCTTTGCTATCGGTCTTTGTGCAGTACAAGCTCTATCACAAACTCTCTGTCCCTGTCTGGCGGCATACCAGGTAGATCTTCAGGAAAGACATCTGGGTACTCATTTACTACTGAGACATCCTCTATGCTGATTGCCTTGGTATTGTTAACCATCAACTGTCCATCTCTAACGGCAATAGCTTGAAATTCTACTTTCTTTCCACACGGGCTCTCGACTGAGATGGTCCTTCGTCCACAATCCAATACGGCCTTGTGCTTGGACAACCAATCCATTCCCAAAATGACATCCAAGGTCTGGGTCTCCAAAATAATAAGGTTCGCTAGGAATTCTATCCCATCTATTAGTATTCTCACCCCAGAACATCCTACTTTCGTTCGGAGTTCGGAACCAGGGGTTTGAACTAAAAGCATGCATTTAAGTCTTGCAATCTCCAAATCATTTTTAGCAGCGAAGCCTTGAGAAACAAACGAATGCGAAGCTCCGGAATCAAACAATACTGTTGCAGGAACTGAGTTGACTAGTAACTTACCCAGTACGACGTCCGTAGCATTTTGCAGTGCATCTGCGGTGACATGGTTGACTCGGCCTATCACCACACGATGCAGGGTGTGGCTCCTGTCTTTGGCGTCCTAGCTGGTGTGGATCCCAGTTGAAGCGAATCGGGGTCACTCTGCTGTCTTCTTAGGACAAGCTGTTGGCAAAGTGTCGGGCTCGTTGCAATTGTAGCGGCGTCTCACTTGTCCCTGTTGGTTGCACGAGCGGTGTTTACGGCTAGGGTCAGTGCGATAGTTCGATTGATGGGTTTTGTGCCGTGACGGTGTCCTTGTTGCATTCTCGTGGCTGGAATCAAAAATTGATTTGGTGCAACTCTCGACGCCATTGCGTTCCACTGGCATGATCCTGTTTGTTGCATCCTGCGCTTCCTGTTCTCATCCAGTTCCTTGCGCTTGTCCTCAAGAATAAGCGCCTTATTCACCAACTCTTGGAAATCTGGAAAGGTGTGGGTGATCAATCCCACGTGCAATCCTGAGTTAAGTCCCTTCATGAAACGAGACTGTCTGGCTTTATCTGTCGCTACATCCTCAGGTGCGTAGTGAGCAAGCTGTGTAAACTTGTTCAGGTATTCGGCCACTGGCTGATTACCTTGCTTCAGTGCTCTGAACTCCTCCTTCTTGAGGTCCATGATTCCTTCAGGCACGTGATACTAACGGAATGCAGCTGTGAACTCCTCCCAAGTGATGTCCTGAGGGTTCACTTGCGTGGCACAGAAGTTCTCCCACCATTCGGCGGCTGTTCCTTCCAACTGATGAGAAGCGTAGAGTACCTTCTCATTTCCTATGCATTAAGCAATGTGTAGCTTCCTCTCAATTGATCTTAACTAGTCATTAGCCTCCAACGGATTGGCATTCCGAGAAAAAGTGGGTGGATGAGTCCTCATGAACTCTGACAGCCTTGTATTCTGGCGTTGTCCCTGATTGACTTGATTAGCAGTGGCCTAAGCAGTGACGTGCTGCATCTGTTGCATCATGGCATGCATCAACTGAGTCTGAGCAGCAAGAAATGCTCCAAAATTCTGCATGTCCAGTGGCGGTGCTGGTGCTCCATCATTGGGGTTTTCTGCTGGGCGAGAACCACTCCCATTGCCTCCAAGGTTTCCGCGGGTGTTTACCATCTGTGATTTACTCTAGGTTTTAGAGATGAGAGGGAAACAAGAATAGACAAGTAGTATGGAACTTATGCGGGGCGAAAGGTGTAACTTAAGGGTCCAACTTTATTATTTTAATCAATAGTAACTTGGTATGGTTGCTTACAATGCCTAGGGGCCTCGCAACACATACTGCACACTCAGCAAGCAATGAAAATCCAAATCGAACTAACACTGGAGTCTAACGCCTAAAGGGTGACTCTTTATTCAATGACGCGACTCGGTGAAGGAGTCTCACTATAGAACCTACGCTCACTCATCGAGAAAACCTCCACGGCCTGGATACGGACGCTGCGGCATAGGCGCGAAACGATCGCCATGTCCAGCAACTGTGTCATCTGTGGTAGTCGAAGAAGCAGTGTCCTCCTCAAGCTTCGGCTCCTCCGGGTCTGGCTCGTGCAGCTCGAGCATTGGCTCCGGCTCTGGTGCATACAATGCCGTCTCTAACTCTCCAATCCTTTGCAGAAGGTGTGACACATACTCTTGAGCTTCCCGCCATCTGTTCTTCTCTGTCGTGATCTCTGTCGGGACCCCGAATTTGCAAATCCGGACCCTCTGTGTATTCAACACTAGTCCAGGAACGCGCTAGTGCACACAGTCTTAACATCGGTAAATATCACAATCATACCATTCGATGCTAATAAAGTACTTTTATTTAAATAACCAAACTGGTTACTCGACCTTATGGTCAAGTCACAAATGTACGCCTCGCAGGACGATACTTATTAAAAGAGAAATAGTAGCAGCGGAAAATCAAATAAGGTAACATCGTGGCACCATCCAGTATACCACAGGCAACCGATCGGGCTCGCTCCCTACGTGAGACGGATCCTCTTGGAGCTCCTCCTCCAAAGCCGGGCGTAGTCTCCTCTTCAACTGGTGTTGTGTTGAGGCAAGGGTGAGTACTTGGTACTCAAAGAAGTCATGCACATAATGCAAAGCTAATATACTATATGCATGGGTTGGTACAAAGGAATAACTCAAGGTATATTTGCAGTACATAGCATTGGACAAGTAATATAAGTAGATTCGAAAGCAGTAGAAATAAGTAAAGCATAAATAACTTTTCAAGAAGTTTGGTAAACATCTTTCCCATCCTAAACCACATTTCCATCAACTTCATTATTAATCCAGCCCAACCTTTCAAACCAAAGTTATTTTTGAGAAAATCTAACCCTTGACTGTAATTCCCGAGCGATGTCCAATACCGCGGACACGGCTATTCGAATAGATTCTAAACTCTGCAGAGGTTATGCACTTTACCCACAAGATACAGTCAAACACCATAAAGGCGAGTTCCCGTAACAAAGTCTTTCGGAAACTTCTAACAATACAAATGGTCCTCCCTGGTTATTGCACACTAACCCTTCCCTTAGCTAAGGCGAAGTCTAGGCCAATCAACCGTTATATGGGTACCTAGCCTCAGCCCCGGTACGCTCCCCCGTACAACTTACACAAAGGGTGTAGTTGACCTCCTGAGGTCCCACAGGTACGTTATTAGCAACTTAGTCAACTAGGTCCGTCCCATTACAGACATGTGGTTGCACGTTAGACCCAGTTCAAAGGCTTGCAAGGTTAAGTCCTTAGGGTGACCAGGGCAAGACTACCCGAAGAACCAAATCAACATCCCCAATGCCACAACTGGCCCACCTGATTACTCTTGCCACATGCCCTGGCCGAAATCGTTTTATCAAACCCCGCTTGATTACCATGCACCACGTGCCATCAACATCACATGATACCTTTCCAAAACAGGTTCAATATATCATTAAGTCAATATTAACATTTGATTATCCAAAATCATGTCATGAGCACGTAGCAGGTCTAAGCAGTATACTACAACGGTCTAAACCCATGTTGGCAATTTAATAATGTCCAACTAGTAATCCACAACTAGGGTGACAAGGGGTCATGGCACATACTTAAATAATCAAGGTGTCATACAGCAAATTGGTACTTATCTAATCCCCATGTTTAAATAAAGTATTTTCTATTTGAACTTAGCATGCAATAGGTTAAATCAAAATAGATTTCAAAATAGGATCAACATGGTCAAAGCACAACTTGCCTTCAAAAAGTACTTGTTCTCGGTCTTGAGTTGGATCCTGAGTCAATACTTCTCCTTCGAATCCTTCCGGCACTTCAACGTCTACTCGTAAAGCGTGCAAATAGCAAATACACGAATAAACAATAGGCAAAAATTGTCCAAACATCCAAATAAAATCCATAAACAGAGAGAACATAATTTTATGAGTTTTTAGAAACTGGAATCGTCAAATTTGGAGTTAAGACGTAAAAGTTATGATTATTTAAAGTTTAAATAATCAATTAAATAATTTTGCAGAGAAAAACTTTAGTCCAAAAATTAAATAAAATTCATATTTAGGTAGATCTCAATTTTATACAAATTTAGAAATTTGAATCACTCAAATCGGAGTTGAAACGCAAAAGTTATAAGCGTTTGAAGTTTGAAACAAAATCTGAAATCATTATTTCGAATTAATAAATCATTTTCTTTTTCGGAAATTAATTATTGCGTCAGCATGGACACGTGGCAGCACTGGATTGGTCTGCTGACGTCAGCCGGTCCATGGACTCGGTCCACGCTCGGCTTGGGTCTACCGTGGACCCGGTCCACGGCTCACGTGAGACTGACATGTGGGACCACTCGGGTGACGTCATCGCTGACGTCGGCCGAGGCTCGGCCACGGTGGCGGCAGTGGGTCCCTCCGATGACGTCATGGGTGGCGTCACGGTGCGATCGGCCGACACGCGGGCCCAGCGTGTCGCTGACTCCACGCCACGCCGCGTGGCGGCGGTTCGGCTCCCTGGACACGCAGCACGATCGTGAGCCGCTGGTTTGAAAACCGACGGCTAGGATTGATTTGGGCCTCAAGTGCTTGGGGTGCAGGTTGATCTGGGCCGTTGGATCTTGATCTAACGGTCCAGATCCCATATAGCCTGGTGCAGTTCCCGCTACGTGGCACGACCTAAGCCGTTGGATCTAGATCCAACGGTTGAGATTAGATCTAGGATTTTCAACGAGGAACTCACCGAGGTGACGTGGCGTGATCTGAGCCCTTGGATCTTGATCGGACGGTTGGTGGAGCTCGGGGTCGGCGAAGGCTTCACGGCGGCGCTAGCTTGGCCGGAGATGAAGACGATGACCACGGTCTCGGCGTTCCGGGCGCGCTCCGGCGAGATGAAAGGTCTCTTCGGGTGCGTCTCGTTCTGGGGGTCCTAGATCTGTGCTCGGTGGCGGCGGAGGACGGCGGACGGCGGCGGGATCGGCTTTTAACCGCGAACAGATTCTAACTCGCGAGCTCAGACGGCAAACGGCGACGGCTCAGGCGAGATGGCTCGGACACGTGCGCCGCGGAAGAGGGTAACCTCGGGCGTGACCCGGCTTTAAATAGCCTCGGCGTTCGTGCGAGACGGAAACCTAGTTCTCCACGGCGGCGGGCGGCGCGAGTCCGGCTCGGACTCGGGCGAGATAACGACGCACAAACCGCCCACGTGGCACGATCAACGCCACGATCGCGGACGCGTTCGGATCCGGGCCGATTCGACCGGCGATGCGGAAATCTCGACCGCTGGATCTTGATCCAACGGTTGGGATCGATTAGGTTTTGGAGTTGGTTCTGCCGAGTCACGTGGCTCGGTCGGACTCGAACTCGAGTCCGACTCGGCTCGGTCGGATGAACAAGATACAAACCCACTCGCATTTTCCAATGATTTAATAATTAAAATATTTCCTAAATTCATTTAATTCATTAAAAATAGCAAAATACTTTAAAAATTCCAAAAATTCTGGAAAATATTTTGGAACATTTTGGACTCAAATAAAATATTTCCAACAAAATTTTATTTGCAAAATTTAATTCTTTAATTATTTCAAAATAGAATAAATTCAAATAAATTCCAAATAAATCCAAATAAATTCCAGAAAATTCCAAAAATTCACCAAAGTGCCAAATCACACATGAATTTAAGAAAAGCAAAATTTTGGGGTGTTACAAACCTCCCCCCCTTATTAGAATCTCGTCCCCGAGATTCAGGGCTCACTACAGAATAGGTTTGGAAACTCTTTCTTCAAATCCTCTTCGCGCTCCCAAGTCGCTTTCTTCATGGTTGCTCCACTGAACTCTACAGAAACGGGTTGACTTATTTCTGGTCTCTCGATCCATTGTGTCCAAAATCCTCACGGGATGCTCCTTATAAGTCAAATCCTCTTGCAACTCAATTAACTCTAGCGGTGTCTGTTCCTCAGGAACTCGGAGACACTTCTTCAACTGGGACACATGGAATACGTCATGCACTCCGCTAACGATCACGGCAACTCCGGTGATAAGCAACTTCGCCTCATGCGGCTCAAAATCTTAAATGGTCCAACATAACGGGTGCGAGTTTCCCTTTGGCATGGAACCTCTTAACTCCCCGAGAGGCGTAACTCGAGGTATACAAAGTCTTCGATTCAAAACTCAAGTCTCGGCGACGGTTGTCAAGATAACTCTTTGTCGTGATTGGGCTATCTTCAACCTTTCCCTAATCATGGCGATCCGCTCTTCAAACCTCTTGAAGAATATCAGGCCCAAAGACACGGCGCCGCCGGTCTCATTCCAATTCAATGGCGTCCGACAGTCGACCATACAAAGGCCTCAAAAGGTGACATCGTAAACTAGCCTCGATAACTATTGTTGTAATCGAACTCGGCATACGGCAAACTCTTATCCCAAGAGGTAGCATAAGCTAATGCACAAGCTCTCAACATATCCTCCAGACCGTTGACTCTTTCGTCTGTCCATCCGTCTGTGGATGATAAGCTGTACTGAAGTTCAAACGGGTTCCCATGGCTTCATGCAACTTATTCCAGAACCTTGAGGTAAATTGGGTACCTCTGTCCGATACAATCCTCTTTGGCACTCCGTGCAAACAGACAATCCTGATCATGTACAATTCTGCTAATTTATCTCCCGAGTAAGTGGTCTTCACGGGAATAAAATGGGCTACTTTAGTCAAGCGATCCACTATAACCCATATGGAGTCATAACCTCCTTGAGTCTTCTGCAAACCGGTAATGAAATCCATTCCGATTTCCTCCCACTTCCACTCAGTATTTTCAGCGGCCGTAGCAATCCTCGCTGGTCTCGATGCATTGCCTTGACTCTCCTGGCATACGCCGCACAATGCAACATGCTCGGCAACTTCACGCTTCATACTCGGCCACCGAATCTCTCCTTCAGATCCTCGATACATCTTGGCGCTTCCAGATGAATTGAGTACTTGGAGTCATGGGCTTCTTCCGTAATCGCTGCTTTAACTCCTTCTTGTTAGGCACACAAATGCGATCCTTCATCCACAACGTGCCTTGCTCATCCAACTTGAAGTCCTCGCCTTGCCTTCCTCCTTGATAAACTTAATCCTGCGGATCTTGTCATCATCCTTCGCCCTTCTCGGATCTGATCCTCTAGGGTAGGCTTTACTTCTAATGCGGCCAAGAATCCGCTAGGTACCACCTCAATCTTCATTTTCCAAAATCCTCACATAACTCATCCTCGACTTGTGGCTAGCAACGTACTCACGGTATGGCTTTTCCGACTCAGAGCATCGGCTACTACGTTGGCCTTCCCGGATGGTAATGGATTCCAACATTGTAATCCTTGATCAACTCTAACCATCTCCTTTGCCTCATATTCAGATCCGATCGGGTGAATATGTACTTAAGGCTCTTATGATCCGTATATACTTCACATCTGCTTTCCAATCGATAGTGACGCCATATCTTCAAAGCATGCACTACGGCTAACTCTAGGTCATGTGTCGATAATTTTCCTCATGCGGCCTCAATCGCCTTGATGCATAAGCGGCGACCTTTCCATTCTCAGACAAGACACATCCAAGTCCTTGGCGCGATGCGTCATAATAAATATCGAAGCTTTGAGCAACATTCGGTAGAACTAACACCGGTGCTGATGTCAATCGCTTCTTCACTCCTGAAATCCTTTCTCACATTCTCAAGGCCCATGCAAACTTCTTTTCCTTCTTCAGCAATTGCGTAAGAGGTTTCGCAATTGTCGAGAAGCCTTCGATGAAACGGCGGTAGTATCCTGCCATTCCAAGGAAACTCCGAATCTGGGTCACGCCTTCTACGCTCCCAATGTAACACGCCTTCTACTTTGCTTGGGTCTACGGCGACTCCTTCATGCGGTCATTACATGTCCAAGAAACTCCACCTTGTCCTTCCAAAAATCACACTTGCCGAACTTGGCGAAAAGTTGCTATTCCCTCGCCTTTTCCAAAACTCGCCTTAAGTGTCCTGGCATGTTCATCCTCCGCTTTGGAGTAGATTAGAATATCATCTATGAACACGACGACAAACTTGTCCAAATATTCCATGAACACCTTATTCATCATATTCATGAAATAAGTGGCGCATTAAATCGGTCCAAAGGACATAATCAGAAACTCGTAATGTCCATATCTTGACGAGAATGCGGTTGAATATCTTCCGATCGGATCTTCAATCGATGGTATCCCGATCTCAGATCAATCTTGGAGAAAACTCCGGCTCCTCTCACCGATCAAACAAATCATCAATCCTGGGTAGCGGATACTTATTCTTCACGGTGACTTCATTGAGTGCACGGTAGTCGATGCACATCCTGAAACTTCCGCCCTTTTTCTTGACAAACAAAACCGGTGCTCCCCACGGCGAACTAACTCGGTCTGATAAATCCTTTCTCCATTAACTCTTCTAGCTGTTTCTTCATCTCAACCAACTCCTCGGTGGACATCCGATAGGGTCTCTTTGCTATCGGTGTGCACTGTACAAGCTCTATCACAAACTCTATGTCCCCTGTCTGGCGGCATACTGTAGATCTTCGTGAAAACATCCTGGGTACTCATTCACTACGGAGACATCCTCTATGCCGATTGTCTTGGTATCGTTAACCATCAACCTGTCCTTCTCTAACGGCAGAGCTTGAAATTCCACTTTCTTTCCACAAGGGCTCTCAATCGAGATAGTCCTTCGCCCACAATCCAATACGGCCTTGTGCTTGGATAACCAATCCATTCCCAATATGACGCTTAAGGTCCGGGTTTCTAGAATAATAAGGTTTGCTAGGAACTCTATTCCATCTATTAGTATTCTCACCCCTAACATCCTACTTTCGCTCGGAGTTCTGGAACCAGGGGTTTGAACTAAAAGCATGCATCTAAGTCTTGCAATCCTCAAATCATTTCTAGTAGCAAAGCCTTGCGAAACAAACGAATGCGAAGCTCCAGAGTCAAACAGAACTGCAGGTGTATCGAGTTAACAAGTAACTCACCCAAGATAACGTCAGTAGCACTTCGCAGTGCATCTGCGGTGACATGGTTGACTCGGCCTCTCACCACGGCCTGGGGTGTGGCTCTGATCTTTGGCGCCCTAGCTGGGTGGTTCCTAGATTGAAGCGAATCGAGTCACTCTCGCTGTCTTCTTGGACAATTGTTGGCAAAGTGTCCTGGCTCGTTGCGATTGTAGCGGCCTCACCTGCCTTCTTGCCGACGCCTCGAGTAGTGTTTCTAGCGGGGCCGGGTCCGTAGTTCGATTGATGTGTCTTGGTGCCGGGATGGTGTCCTTGTTGCATTCTCGTGGTTGGAATCAAGAATTGATTTGGTGCAACTCTCAGCGCCAATGCGTTCCTGGCGTGATCCTTGCCGTTGCATCCTGCGCTTCTGTTCTCATCCAGCCTTGCGCTTGTCCTCAAGAATAAGTGCCTTATTCACCACTCTTGGAAATCTGAAAGGTGTGGGTGATCAATCCTACTTGCAATCCTTAGTTAAGTCCCTTCATAAAACGAGACTGCCTGGATTTATCTGTCGCTACATCCTCAAAGCGTAGCGTGCTAGCTGTGTGAACTTGTTCGTAGTCGGCCACCGGCCGATTACCTTGCTTGATGCTCAACTCCTCCTTCTTAAGGTCCATGATTCCTTCAGGCACGTGATACTGCTTAATGCAAATTGTGAACTCTTCCCAAGTGATATCTTGAGGGTTCTCTTGCGTGGCACGTAAGTTCTCCCACCATTCGTAATGTTCCTTCCGGTGATGAGAAGCGTAGAGTACCTTCTCATTTCCTATGCATTGAGCTATGTGTAGCTTCCTCTCGATTTATCTTAACCAATCATCGGCCTCCAATGGATTGGCATTCCCAGAGAAAGTGGGTGGGTGAGTTCTCATGAACTCGACAGTCTTGTATTCTCGGCGTGGTCCCCGATTAACTTGATTAGCGATGGCCTGAGCGGTGACGTGTTGCATTTGTTGCATCATAGCATGCATCAACCGAGTCCAGGCAATGAAAAGCTCCAAATTCTGCACATCCAAAGGCGGTGCGGTGCTCCTTCATTGGGGTTTTCTGCTGGGCGAGAACCACTTCCATTGCTTCCAAAGTTTCCACGGGTGTTCACCATCTGTCGATTTGCTCTAGGTTTAGAGATGAGAGGGAAACAAGAATAGACAAGTAATATGGAACTTATGCGGGGCGAAAGGTGTAACTTTAAGGTCCAACTTTATTATTAATAACTTGGTATGGTCACATAATGCCTAAGGGCCTTGCAACACATAATGCACACTCAAAGAAACAATGAAAATCCAAATCGAACTAACTCTGGAGTCTAACGCCTAAAGGGTGACTCTTTATTCTATGACGCGACTCGGCGAAGGAGTCTCACTATAGAACCTATGCTCACTCATCGAGAAAACCTCCACGGCCTGGGTACGAGTGCTGTGGCATAGGCGCGAAACGATTGCCATGTCCAAAGAATCGTGTCCTCTGTGGTAGTCGAAGAAGCGGTCCTCATCGAGATCCGACTCCTCCGATCTCGCTCGTAGCTCGAGCATCGCTCTGGGTCCGTCCGCATAAAGTCATCTCCAACTCGCCAATCCTTCGCAGAAGGTGTGCCACATACTCTTGAGCTTCCCGCCATCTGCTCTTCTTCTCTGCCGTGATCTCCTTGCGGGCCTTCAGAGCTCCTTGCTTGTATCATCTAGTATATCCTCCTGGCGACAACAAATCGTGCCAACCGTGTAACCGTGGCATCCTCATCCTGAATCGCCGTCAAGAAGGTTATCGCTGCGCGATGATAACGAACACCGTGCTCTCCAACTCTCTGGCGTGAATACGGGTAACGTGCCGCATTGCTCGCCGTGATACCTCTTGGATACCCATCCGCATTGTAGATCTCCGGCAAAGGCAGTTGTATCGGCGATTGCCTGGCCCTTCTTCCTAGCAGTACCTCAATCTTCACGTCACAAGCCTTGATCAATCCCGCTTGTCCGATCACTTCCACTTGGTATTGCGGCTTCTCAAAATCTCCGAGAGTTTGTAGCATATGCCAAAGTTCCGCGGCGTGACTAACTCCCGAGATCAACGTAGTTGAACTCTTCCTCCATCTGTCGCAAGAGTGCTTTACGTAAGAACTCGGAATTTTTAAATTGTGACAAGGTGAGGAAAAATTTCAGCAAGAGACAAGAAAAGAGAGAAGGGATAAGTCGAGATGTCATTTCTTGTCTTCACAAATTTTTAGCTTTAGAAAATAGGTTTTATCCTCACTACGACCATTCTAGCTAGGGTTGAGCCTACGGTCGGTATGGCTCGATACCACCTCTGTCGGGACCCCGAATTTGCAAATCCGACCCTCTCGTGTATTCAACACTAGTCCAGAACGCGCTAGTGCACACAGTCTTAACATCGGTAAATATCACAATCATACCATTCGATGCTAATAAAGTACTTTTATTTAAATAACTAAATCAAGTTACTCGACCTTATGGTCAAGTCACAAATGTACGCCTCGCAGGACGATACTTATTAAAAGAGAAATAGTAGCAAATGAAAATCAAATAAGGTAACATCGTGGCGCCATCCAAAGATACCACAGGCAATCGACCGGGCTCGCCTCCCTACGTGAGACGGATCCTCTTGGAGCTCCTCCTCCAAAGCCGGGCGTAGTCTCCTCTTCAACCGGTGTTGTGTTGAGGCAAGGGTGAGTACTTGGTACTCAAGAAGTCATGCACATAATGCAAAGCTAATATACTATATGCATGGCTTGGTACAAAGGAATAACTCAAGGTATATTTGCAGAAATAGCATTGGACAAGTAATATAAGTAGATTCAAAGCAGAGAAATAAGTAAAGCATAAATAACTTTTCAAGAAGTTTGGTAAATATCTTTCCCATCCTAAACCACATTTCCATCAACTTCATTATTAATCCAAATTTCAACCTTTCAAACCAAAGTTATTTTTGAGAAAATCTAACCCTTGATCAGTAATTCCCGGCGATGTCCAATACCATGGACACGGCTATTCGAATAGATTCCAAACTCTGCAGAGGTTATGCACTTTACCCACAAGATACAATCAAACACCACAAAGGCGAAGTTCCCGTAACAAAGTCTTTCTGAAACTTCTAACAATACAAGTGGTCCTCCCTGCTATTGCACACTAACCCTTCCTTAGCTAAGGCGAAGTCTAGGCCAATCAATCATAGATGGGTACTGGCCTCACCCAGACGCTCCCCGCACAACTTACACAAAGGGTGTAGTTGACCTCCCGAGGTCCCACAGTGCGTTATTAGCAACTTAGTCAACTAGGTCCGTCCCATTACGTACATGTGGTTGCACGTTAGACCCAGTTCAAAGGCTTGCAAGGTTAAGTCCTTAGGGTGACCAGGGCAAGACTACCCGAAGAACCAAATCAACATCCCCAATGCCACAACTGCCCACTGATTACTCTTGCCACATGCCCCGGCCGAAATCGTTTATCAAACCCCGCTGATTACCATGCACCACGTGCCATCAACATCACATGATACCTTTCCAAAACAGGTTCAATATATCATTAAGTCAATATTAACATTTGATTATCCAAAATCATGTCATGAGCACGAGGTGCTCTAAGCAAGATACTACAACGGTCTAAACCCATATTGGCAATTTAATAATGTCCAACTAGTAATCCACAACTAGGGTGACAAGGGGTCATGGCACATACTTAAATAATCAAGGTGTCATACAAAGAAATTGGTACTTATCTAATCCCCATGTTTAAATAAAGTATTTTCTATTTGAACTTAGCATGCAATAGGTTAAATCAAAATAGATTTCAAAATAGGATCAACATGGTCAAAGCACAACTTGCCTTCAAAAAGTACTTGTTCTCGGTCTTGAGTTGGATCCTGAGTCAATACTTCTCCTTCGAATCCTTCCGGCACTTCAACGTCTACTCGTAAAGCGTGCAAATAGCAAATACACGAATAAACAATAGGCAAAAAGTATCCAAACATCCAAATAAAATCCATAAACAGAGAGAACATAATTTTATGAGTTTTTAGAAACTGGAATCACAAATTTGGAGTTAAGACGTAAAAGTTATGATTATTTAAAGTTTAAATAATCAATTAAATAATTTTGCAGAGAAAAACTTTAGTCCAAAAATTAAATAAAATTCATATTTAGCTAGATCTCAATTTTATACAAATTTAGAAATTTGAATCACTCAAATCGGAGTTGAAAGCAAAAAGTTATAAGCGTTTGAAGTTTGAAACAAAATGCAAAATCATTATTTTGAATTAATAAATCATTTTCTTTTCGAAATTAATTATTGCGTCGGCATGGACACGTGGCAGCACTGGATTGGTCTGGCTGACGCCACCGGTCCATGGACTCGGTCCACGCCGGCTCGGGTCTACAGTGGACCCGGCCCACTACCGACGTGAGATCGACATGTGGGACCACTCGGGTGATGTCATCGCCGGCGTCGGCCGGCTCAAATTTTGCCGACAGTGGGTCCCTCCGATGACATCATGGGTGACGTCACGGTGCGGTCGCGGGCACACGGGCCCCAGCGTGTCGCTGACCTCCACGCCAGCGCGTGGCGCGGCGGTTCGGCTCCCTAGACATGTGGCACGATCGTAGCCGTTGGTTTGAAAACCGACGGCTAGGATTGGATTTGGGCCTCAAGTGCTTGGGGCGCACGGGTTGATCTGGGCCGTTGGATCTTGATCTAACGGTCCAGGTCCAATCTAGCCTGGTGCAGTTCCCGCTACGTGGCACGACCTAAGCCGTTGGATCTAGATCCAACGGTTGAGATTAGATCTAGGATTTTCAACGGGGAACTCACCGAGGGTGACGTGGCGCGATCTGAGCCCTTGGATCTTGATCGGACGGTTGGTGGAGCTCGGGGTCGGCGATGGCTTCACGGCGGCGCTAGCTTGGCCGGAGATGAAGACGATGACCACGGTCTCGGCGTTCCGGGCGCGCTCCGGCGAGATGAAAGGTCTCTTCGGGTGCGTCTCGTTCTGGGGGTCCTAGATCTGTGCTCGGTGGCGGCGGAGGACGGCGGACGGCGGCGGGATCGGCTTTTAACCGCGGCGAAACAGGATTCTAACTCCGGCGAGCTCGTACGGGCAAACGGCGACGGCTCAGGCGAGATGGCTCGGGGACACGGGTGCGCACGGAAGAGGGCAACCTCGGGGCGTGACCCGGGCTTTAAATAGCCTCGGCGTTCGTGCCCGAGACGGAAACCTAGTTCTCCACGGCGGCGGGCGCGGCGGCGGAGTCCGGCTCGGACTCGGGCGGAGACGACGACGCACAGCCGTCCACGTGGCACGATCAACGGCCACGATCGCGTGGACGCGTTCGGATCCGGGCCGGATTCGACCGAAGCGGTACGGGGAAATCCTGACCGTTGGATCTTGATCCAACGGTTGGGATCGATTAGGTTTTGGAGTTGGTTCGGTCGAGTCACGTGGCTCGGGTCGGACTCGAACTCGAGTCTGACTCGGCCTCTTCGGATGAACAAGATAAACCCACTCGCATTTTCCAAATGATTTAATAATTAAAATATTTCCCGAAATTCATTTAATTCATTAAAAATAGCAAAATACTCGTAAAAATTCCAAAAATTCGAAAATATTTTGGAACATTTTGGACTCAAATAAAATATTTCCAACAAAATTTTATTTGCAAAATTAAATTCCTTAATTATTTCAAAATGGAATAAATTCAAATAAATTCCAAATAAATCCAAATAAATTCCAGAAAATTCCAAAAATTCACCAAAGTGCCAAATCACACATGAATTTAAGAAAAGCAAAATTTTGGGGTGTTACAATCTCCTTGCGGGCCTTCTGTAGCTCCTTGCTTGTATCATCGAGTACATCCTCCTGGGCGACAACAAGTCGTGCCAACTGTGTAACCATGGCATTCTCATCCTGAATCGCTTTCGGGTCAAGAAGGTTATTGCTGCGCGGATGATAACGGAACACCGTGCTCTCCAATTCTCTGGCGTAGATACGGGTAACGTGCCGCATTGCTCGTCGTGACACCTCTTGGATACCCATCTGCATTGTAGACCTCCTGGCGGTCAAGGTGTGTATCGAGCGATTGCCTGGCCCTCCTTCCTAGCAGTACCACAATCTTCACGCCACAAGCCTTGATCAATCCTGCTTGTCTCGATCACTTCCACTTGATATTGTGGCTTCTCAAAATCTCCGAGAGTCTCAGAGCATACGCCAAAGTTCCGCGGCGTGACCAACCTCCAGATCGACGTAGTTGAACTCTCCCTCCATCTGTCACAAGAGTGCTCACGTAAGAACTCGAAATTTTTAAATCGTGACAAGGTAAGGAAAAATTCAGCAAGAGACAAGAAAAGAAAGAATGAGATAAGTCGAGATGTCATTTCTTGTCTTGACAAACTTTTAGCTTTAGAAAATAGGTTTTATCCTCTCTACGACCTTTCTAGCTAGGGTTGAGCCTACGGTCAGTATGGCTTTGATACCACCTCTGTCGGGACCCGAATTTGCAAATCCGACCTCTGTGTATCCAAAGACTAGTCCAGAACGCGCTAGTGCACACAGCCTTAACATCGGTAAATATCACAATCATACCACTCGATACTAATAAAGTACTTTAATTAAATAGTCAAACTGGTTGCTCGACCTTATGGTCAAGTTACAAATATACGCCACGCAGGGCGAAACTGACTGGGCTCGCTCCCTAAGTAGATGGTTCCTCTTGGAGCTCCTCCTCCAAAGCTGGTGTAGTCTCCTCTTCAACTGGTGTTGTATTGTGGCAAGGGTGAGTACTTGGTACTCAGCAAGTCATGCACAGAATGCAGCTAATACACTACATGCATGGCTTAATACAAAGGAGTGGCTCAAGGTATATTTGCAGCAAGAGCATTTAACAAGTATCATAAGTAGATTCGAAAGCAGTAGTAACAAGTAAAGCATAAATAACTTTTCAAGGGGTTTAGTAAACATCTTTCCCATTCCTAATCCACATTTCCATTAACATCATTCGTAAACCAAACCCAACCTTTCAAGTCCAACTTATTTTTGAGAAAGTCTAACCCTTGATTGCAATTCCCGAGCGATGTCCAATACCGCGGACACGGCTATTCGAATAGATTATACACTCTGCAGAGGTTATGCACTTTACCCACAAGATACAGTCAAACACCACAAAGGCGAGTTCCCGTAACAAAGTCTTTCGGAAACTTCTAACAATACAAGTGGTCCGCCCCAGTCGTTGCACACTAACCCTTCCCTTAGCTAAGGCGAAGTTTAGGCCAACCAACCGTTAGATGGGTACCTGGCCTCACTTCAGACGCTCCCCGCATAACTTACACAAAGGGTGTAGTTGACCTCCGAGGTCCCATAGGTACGTTATTAGCAACTTAATCAACTAGGTCCGTCCCATTACGTACATGTGGTTGCAAGATTGACTCAGTTCAAAGGCTTGCAAGGTGAAGTCCTTAGGGTGACCAGGGCAAGACTACCCAAGAACCAAAACATCATTCCCAATGCCACAACCGCCCACCTGATCATTCTTGCCACATGCCCCGGTCAAAAGCTATTTATCAAACCCCGCTTGGTTACCATGCACCACGTGCCATCAACATCACATGATACCTTTCCAAAACAGGTTCAATATGTCATTAAGTCAATATTAATGTTTGAGTGTCCAAAATCATGTCATGAGCACGTAGCAGGTCTAAGCCATATACTACAACGATCTACAAACCCATGTTGGCAATTTAGTAATGTCCAACTAATAATCCACAACTAGGGTGACAAGGGGTCATGGCACATATTTAAGTAATCAAGGTGTCATACAGCAAATTGGCATTTATCTAATTTCCCAAAATTAGGTAAAGTATTTTCTAATTGAACTAGCATGCAATAATTTGAACCAAAATAGATTTCAAAATGGGATCAACATGGTCAAAGCATAACTTGCCTTCAAAAAGTACTTGTTCTTGGTCTTGAGCTGGCTCCTGGGTCAACACTTCTCCTTCGAAGCCTTCGGGCACTTCAACGTCAACTCGTAATACGTGCAAATAGCAATACACAAATAAACAATAGGCAAAAGCATCCCAAAACTCCAAATAAAATCCACAAACAGAGAGAACATAATTTTATGAATTTTTAGGAACTGGAATCGTTCAAATCGGAGTTAAAATGCAAAAGTTATAATTATTTAAAGTTTAAATAATCAATTAAATAATATTACAGGGAAAAACTTTAGTCAAAAAATTAAATAAAATTCATAATTAGGTAGATCTCAATTTTATACAAATTTAGAAATTTGAATCACTCAAATCGGAGTTGAAACGCAAAAGTTATAAGCGTTTGAAGTTTGAAACAAAATCTGAAATCATTATTTCGAATTAATAAATCATTTTCTTTTTCGGAAATTAATTATTGCGTCAGTGAAGACACGTGGCAACCTCTGATTGGGCGGCTGACGTCAGCTGGTCCATGGACGTGGCCCATGGTTTGGCTCGGTCCACCGTGGATTCGGTCCACGGCTCCATGTGTCGCCGGTGGGTCCCTCGTGACGTCATTGCCGACGCCACGGGGCTCACCACTGGCCGATGTGTGGGACCCACTGGTGACGTCATGGGTGACGTCACCGCTCGGCTGGGACAGCCGCTGACATGCGGGCCCGCCATGACGTCATGGTGCAGTGTGGCTGGGCCGCTGACATGCGGGCCCCGCGTGTCAGCGTCACACGCACGCGCGTGATCGTGATCGATCACGGCGGTCGCCTCCGCGACACACGTGGCTAGATCTCGGCCGTTGATTTGAAAATCAACGGCCCAGATTGGATCTGGACTCACGCATTTGGGGTGAACGCGTTTGATCTGGACCGTTGGATCTAGATCCAACGGTCGAGATTGGATCTTGGGATTTTTGGACGGGATCTCACCGTGAGATGACGTGGCGTGATCTGGGACGTTGGATCTGGATCGGACGGCTGAGGGAGCTCGAAGTCCGGCGATGGCGAGCGGCGGCGCTGGCTTGCCAGGGTTGGGGACGACGACCATGGCAACGGCGTTTCGGGCGCGCTCCAGCGACGTGGGTGGTGCTCACCGACGCGGCTTGCTCTCACGGTTCCGGATCTGGGGTCAACGGCGACGGAGGACGACAGAGACGACGGCTATCGGCGAAAAACCGCGGTGGCACCTTCTCCTAACTCCGGCGAGCTCTAGCGGCGCAACCACGGCGGCTCAGGCGTGGTGAGTTAGGGCTACGGGTGCGCAATGAAGCGGGCTTCACGATGGCGGCGACGGCGCAATAAATAGAGCCCTCGGCGTTCGTGAAACGCACGGAAACCGAGACCTGCTCCGTTGCGGCGGTGGAGTCCGGCGGCGACTCGGATTGGATGACGTGGCATCGCAGCGCCGCGCTGGATCGAGATCCAACGGTGCGTGAGTTTGGGTTCGGGTCGGACTCGGCGAGCCGGGCCGCTCGGCCGCTCGGTCCGGCGACGTGGCTCAATCGTGGCCGTTGGATCTTGATCCAACGGTCACACGCGTAGGGTTCGACCGAGTGGGTTCGGCTCAACCACGGCTCGGGTCGGGTTCGGGTCGGACTCGAACTCGAACTCGAGTCTGACTCGGGCTCGGTCGGATGAATAGTAACCGACCCGGTTCGATTTTCCAGCGATTTAATAATCCAAATAATTCCCAGTAAATCATTTAATTCAAGAAAAATAGCAAAATACTCAGAAAAATTCCAGGAAAATTCTGGAAAATATTTTAGGGCATTTGGGACTCAAATAAAATATTTCCGACAAAACTTTATTTGCAAAGTTTAATTCTTTAATTATTTTAAAATGGAATAAATTCAAATAAATTCCAAATAAATCCCAGAAAATTCCAAAAAATTCACCAAAGTGCCAAATCACACATGAATTTAAGAAAAGCACAATTTTGGGGTGTTACAATAACTCGGGTTATAAAGCAGAAGGGCGCATCACCCCGAAATCAGCCGCTAATGCGTCGAGATCGGCAGAGCTCAATGTCGACCGCCCCAAAATGGGGGATAATCCCGCGGCATCCTCCTTACTCAAAACCGGCTTTATCTTAGGAGGGCGTCTAGGACCCATGGATATCTAGATTGGTGGAAGATCAGGAAGACAGACGCCAGAGGAGAACACGAATGAGAAAAGAAAACAGAAAAAATGCGGAGCAAAAGAAAAAGAACCTCACCACCGTCGAAAAACCCTATCTCCACAGGATATGCGCAAAAAAAAACTCGGATATTTACTATTACATCCCAGCGGGTAGAACGACATCTACCCGCTGACATGAGGGGCTAGTGTGGTGGACCGACCAGGCTCATCCCTCCCCCCTCGGCTAGCTAAACGAAGCCCCCGTATCTAATGGCCCACGTGAACGGGTCTATAATCGTTAACCTCTTCCTTCGATAAAACAATGAGTCCATACCCTAGGAGATCATCCCCCGGTAAAAAGGGGTGATGGGTAAAGATCGCCCCTTTCCCCCCCTCCGCAACGAGGGGAAGTCCCCTTCCGTGGCGAGGGAGGAAACCGGAGGAAATCACTCCCAGCCATGTCTCCCTCTGACATGAACCTAGTGCCAATCTCCAAGGTCTGACACCCCCCAACAACTCCTCCCGAGTACGCAATGACGTGTCCGGGCAATCTGAGACCACAACACAAGTGAAATTCCCGTCGAACCCCTATAAAAGGTGTACGAACAGAGGGCAAAAAACCCAACGCATGAGAGACATGATTCAATAAAAACAATTCAGGTTAGCTCTTCGCAAGAAATAATAAAGAAAAAGAAGGCCAATCAATATGGGCATGTTCCCAGGCCTGCCCTATAAAGGGGGGAAGAAGACAGTGGAGAAGCAGGTTCCCCGAAAAACAAGAAACAGTCCGACGAAGAAGAAGAGAGAAAGAGACCCGGTGGTTCCACGCAACCACACTGGCGCCGTCCATGGGGAACCCTAACCGCAAGGTGAAACCACCGCCTGCCGATCAAGCCCAAGGGTAAGTTTCCTGCAGCCATGCCACCAAAGAAGGGAAAGGAGGCAATATCCAAGGGGGCGGCAACGACGGCAGGAGCAGAAGAATCAAGACGGCGTGCGAGAAGCCAATATGGAGATCCCCCTCGACTTCTGGATGACGAGACGCGGTTGCCAGCCGCAACAGAAGCCCGAAACATGGTGGGAACTTTACCTCCACAGACTCCGATGACCGTGCGCAAGCGAGCCCCCAAACGACGGCCTCCGACGATGGGTCGAACGATTTCGACACCAGGAGGAGATGTGGCAGAAGCGTCGACACATCCGACTCGTCGCCAAGGGACCCACGGAAACGAAGAAACCCATGGAGACGGAACCGGAGCTCAGGGGGAGATTGACCCCAACGTGCGGGCGCTGATGGAAGCCAACGAGCAACTCATGGCGGAGTTGAAGCGCCTGCAAGGACGATCAGACGGGGGACAATACGAATCACAAGATGAAAGCCCGAGCCGCGAGGTGCTATCCCCAGCGATTGCGATGGCACACAGGGAAGACCACGATCCAAACCCCCACAGCACCCGCCTACGGGCCAAAAAATGGCCCTCCCCGGGAAGCTTCAAATTTCCCACCATTAAGCCATATGACGGTCGGACGGACCCAAGAGAGTTCCTCCGCGTTTACGATATGGCGATTGAAGCCGCGGGAGGAGATGATGATATCAAGGCGAAGGGGCTCCTTCTAGCACTTGAAGGCATAGCCCTGTCCTGGTACTCTTCGCTGGAGCCCCGGTCGATCACCTGTTGGTCGCTACTCCGCTGCAAGCTTGAAGGCAACTTCCAGGGTAACTTCGACGGAATGAAAGAGGAAAGTGACCTATTTGCGGTCAGACAACGCGAAGGAGAAACCCTTAAGAGTTACTTCCAACGTTTCTCCCGGATTAAGTGCCAAGTACGAGGAGTAAGCGACACCACTATCATCAATGCGGCACGTTGCGGCCTGCGCAGGGGACCGTTGGCAGAAAGGCTCGCTCATAAAGAGGTATGTACGGTGGAAGAACTCTTTGCGAAGATGAGGGAATACGCGCGGACGGAGGAAGATAACCTCCGAAGGGAAGACGGGCCCCAACAAGAGAATCAAGAATTCGCCCCGCGCAAGAGAGGGCGAGGGAAGGACCCCCCTCCCAACGACAAAACGAGGGAACGATACCCAGATCCTGGAAGAAGAGATGAAAGGAGGAGAATCCACCACATTGAAAAACCAAGAAATCGGCAAGCCACGGGCGACAGGCCCGCGGAGCAGCAGAGACGAGGGCCACCCCCGAGCCGAGGAAAGCAAGACGAGGGAAGCCGAGTTAACAAGAGGGAAGGGACAGAGCCCCGGCAGTACTTTTGTGAATATCACGGGGAAAATATCACTCATGACACCATCCAATGCAAAGTGATCAACGGATATCGGCGGTTCGAGGCAAAACAGAGAGAAGTCAAGACGCATCCTGCACCGCCGGAAGCACCTCCTGCTGGACGACAACACCCCCTTCCTCGAGTAGGGATGAATCATCTCCGTCGCATTATCAATGTCATTGCGGGGGGCTCCTCGTCACATCTCTCACAAAAGATGAGGAAGGCTTACGCTCGGCAAATTAACCACATTGCAATTACCCCCGCCACCCTTCCTCCGGTAAAATGCGAGCTAATCACCTTCACACAGGAGGACGCCATGGGGGTAGACTTCCCGCATCAAGATTCCTTGGTAGTAACCGCCATTATCGCTGACTGCGAAGTACGTCGAATATTGGTAGATAGGGGGAGCGCTGCGAACATACTGGCCATGAAGGCTTTCCAACAAATGATGATTCCACAAGACCGGTTGAAAAAATCGGAAGTGCCGCTGATGGGTTTTGGAGGAAGCATGGTCAGCACCCTGGGGCAATTGGAGCTTGAAGTCACATTCGCGACGCCACAAGCCGCCACGAGTCGTGTCACATTCGACGTGGTAGACATGTCGCTCCAATACAATGCGATCCTAGGCAGGGGCTCGTTGATCGACCATGGGGGACATAATTCATCATGGTTTCTTATGCATGAAAATTCCCTCCGCATGACGGGCGCCATCACTGGCAGCGAGAGACCAAGCCTTGGCAAGGAAGATAGACATGGAGAACCCACCTCAAATCAAACACGCTCAGACATCGAGCCAGATCCCGTTGTACCTGCAAACCGCAGCCGGTGGCTCCCTAAACCACAACCCCAGGAGAAACCCAACGGATACCACTCGTGCCGTGAAGCGAAGAAGATGGTGATCCTCGGCACCATGTTGTCTCCCGAGGAGGAAAAACACTTGATGCTGCTCCTCCAGGAATATGAAACCGTGTTCGCATGGGGCCCGAAGACCTTCCCGGCGTCCCGAGAGAAACAATCGAACATGTCCTCGCTATTAACCCAAGCGTGAAGCCTAAGAAGCAAAAATTGAAAAAACTTGCAGTAGAAAGACAAGAAGCCGCGAAGGTGGAGGTGACTAAACTGCTCCAGGCGGGAA
Organism: Rhipidocladum racemiflorum; assembly: GCA_036346355.1. Taxonomy (NCBI): domain Eukaryota; kingdom Viridiplantae; phylum Streptophyta; class Magnoliopsida; order Poales; family Poaceae; genus Rhipidocladum; species Rhipidocladum racemiflorum. The sequence goes on along the minus strand of CM070589.1, from coordinate 25,034,879 downwards.
TCATCCGCGAAGCCCGATACCCAGAGTGGTTGGCCAACATCGTCCTAGTCAGGAAGGCTAGCGGGGCATGGAGGATGTGTGTCAGGACCCCGAATTTTCAAATCCGAACCCTCTGTGTATTCAGCACTAGTCCAGGAACGCGCTAGTGCACACAGTCTTAACATCGGTAAATATCACAATCATACCACTCGATACTAATAAGGTACTCTATTTAAGTAGTCAAACTGGGTACTCGAACTTATGGTCAAGTTACAAATATACGCCACACAGGGCGAAACTTATTAAGAGAGAAATAGTAGCAGGGGAAAATCAAATAACTTCATGGCGCCATCCAAGATACCACACAGTGCAACCGACCGGGCTCGGCTCCCTAAGTAGATTTGCTCCTCTTGGAGCTCCTCCTCCAAAGCCGGTGTAGTCTCCTCTTCAACTGGTGTTGTATTGTGGCAAGGGTGAGTACTTGGTACTCAAGAAGTCATGCACAATGCAGCTAATATACTACATGCATGGCTTAATACAAAGGAATAGCTCAAGGTATATTTGCAAAGAAACAAAGATTTGACAAATAGCATGAGTAGATTCAAAGCAAAGGGAAACAAGTATAGCATAGATAACTTTTCAAGGAGTTTAATAAACATCTTTCCCATCCTAATCCTTATTTCCATCAACATCATTATTAATCCAACCCAACCTTTCAGATCCAAGTTATTTTTGAGAAAATCTAACCATTGACTGTAATTCCCGAGCGATGTCCAATACCGCGGACACGGCTATTCGAATAGATTCTACACTCTGCAGAGGTTATGCACTTTACCCACAAGATACAGTCAAACACCACAAAGGCGAGTTCCCGTAACAAAGTCTTTCGGAAACTTCTAACAATACAAGCGGTCCTCCCCGGTTGTTGCACACTAACCCTTCCCTTAGCTAAGGCGAAGTTTAGGCCAACCAATCGTTAGATGGGTACCTGGCCTCAGCCCCGGTACGCTCCCCCGTACAACTTACACAAAGGGTGTAGTTGACCTCCTGAGGTCCCACAGGTACGTTATTAGCAACTTAATCAACTAGGTCCGTCCCATTACGGACATGTGGTTGCACGTTAGACCCAGTTCAAAGGCTTGTAAGGTGAAGTCCTTAGGGTGACCAGGGCAAGACTACCCAAGAACCAAATCAACATCCCGATTGCCACAACCGCCCACCTGATCATTCTTACCACATGCCCCAGTCGAAAAACTATTTATCAAACCCCAGTTGAGTACCATGCACCACGTGCCATCAACATCACATGATACCTTTCCAAAACAGGTTCAATATATCATTAAGTCAATATTAACATTTGATTGTCCAAAATCATGTCATGAGCACGAGCGAGGTCTAAGCGTATACTACAACGGTCTAAAACCCATGTTGGCAATTTAATAATGTCCAACTAGTAATCCACAACTAGGGTGACAAGGGTCATGGCACATATTTAAATAATCAAGGTGTCATACAAAGAAATTGGTATTTATCTAATCCCCATATTTAAATAAAGTATTTTCTAATTGAACTAGCATGCAATAAGTTAAATAAAAATAGGTTTCAAAATAGGATCAACATGGTCAAAGCACAACTTGCAATCAAAAAGTACTTGTTCTTGGTCTTGAGTTGGATCCTGAGTCAATACTTCTCCTTCAATCCCTCCCAGACTTCAACGCTCTACTCGTAAAGCGTGCAAATAGCAATAAACGAATAAACAATAAGCAAAAAGTGTCCAAACATTCAAATAAAATCCATAAACATAGAGAACATAATTTTATGAATTTTTAGAAACTGGAATCGTCAAATTTGGAGTTAAAATGCAAAAGTTATGATTATTTAAAGTTTAAATAATCAATTAAATAATTTTACAGAGAAAAATTTAGTCCAAAAATTAAATAAAATTCATATTTATTTAGATCTCAATTTTATACAAATTTAGAAATTTGAATCACTCAAATCGGAGTTGAAACGCAAAAGTTATAAGCGTTTGAAGTTTTGAAATTCAAATCAATTATTAAACCGAATTATTAAATCATTTTCTTTTTCGGAAATTATTTATTGCGTCAGCGAGGACACGTGGCAGCCTCTGATTGGTCTGCTGACGTCAGCCGGTCCATGGACTTGGTCCACGCCGGCTCGGGTCTACCGTGGACTCGATCCACGACTCCACGTGTCGACATGTGGGCCCCACATGTCGCTGTCACGCACGCAATTAACCCGCGGCGGTCCAACTTCGCCGACATGCGGGTTCACCGTGACGCCGCGGTGACGCCATGGTGCGGTTCGGTTGTCCGCCGACACGCGGGCCCCGCGTGTCGAGACACGCGCCACGCGCGCGGGCGTGGCTTGGGTACACGTGGCACAATCTCGGCCGTTGATTTGAAAATCAACGGCCCGTATTGATCTATGCTTCACGCCGTTTGGGGTGAACGCGGTCAATCTGAGCCGCTGATCTTGATCCAACGGTTGGAAACGATCCTAACCCGTAACGTTATCCACAAGACGGCGACGTGGCCGATCGTGGGCCGTTGGATCTTGATCCAACGGTCGCATCTAATCTGAATTCTAGGGTTTGGGGAGAACGTGGGCTCACCGTGACGGTCGGATCTTGATCCAATGGTTGTGCGAGCTCTGGGCGGCGATGGCAACGCTGGCGCGCTGGCTCACCGGGACGCGAGGATTCGGTGACTAAGCCGACGGCCACAAGCGGGCCTCTCCGGCGAGATGAGTCCTCCTTCAGTGCGCCTTGGCCGGAGGGTCTCTGAATCGGGCTCCAACTCGGCGGAAGACGGCGGACGGCGGCGGGGCGAGGCAACAACCGCGGGCGGAGAGAGAGGACTCGGCGAGCAATTGCAAGGTGACGGCGGCGGATAGGGCTCAGAGTTGGGGAAAACGATGCGCCGCAGTTCGGGCGAACCTCGGCAACGATCCACGCCTTAAATACCGGCGGACGTCGAGATTCGCTCGGTTTCATGCGGCAGAGCGGTGACGGCGCGGAGTCCGTCCGGATACGGCGAGACGATGTGGACGCACGCGGCCGCCCACGTGGCGCGATCGACGGCCGAGATTGGCTCGGCGCGGCGTTTAGCGCGGATTGATCCCGACCGTTGGATCTTGATCCAACGATTCGATCCATCTGGTCGAGGTTGGTTCGATCGAGTCAATCGGCTCGGGTCGGACTCGAGTCCGACTTCGGGTTCGACTTCGGTCGGATGAACAAGATTACTCGACGATTGATTTTCCAGCGATTTAATAAATAAAATAATTTCGAAATTCATTTAATTCATTAAAAATAGCAAAAGACTGAAAAATTCGGAAAAATTCTGGAAAATATTTTGGATCATTTTGGACTCAAATAAAATATTTCCAAAGAAAATTTTATTTGCAAAGTTTAATTCTTTAATTATTTCAAAATGGAATAAATTCAAATAAATTCCAAATAAATCCAAATAAATTCGAGAAAATTCCAAAAATTCACCAAAGTACCAAATCACACATAGATTTAAGAAAAGTAAAATTTTGGGGTGTTATAACAAGTGGCGACGCGGCGGAGGCGGCGACGCCAAGGCGGGGCTGAGGGAGGCGCGGCGCTGGCGCGCTGCCGGAGTGAGGAGACGGCGATGGCGGCGGCTCTGGGGAGGAGAGCGGAGGAAGAGAGGCACGGATGAGGGGGTCCCATGTGGGGCTTTTACAGGGGAGGCGGCGTGGCGGCGAACGGCCGCTCGAGAATCACTGGCGACGGTGCGTGAGGGTCAAGGCGGGGACGCTGGCGACGCGGCGCGGGGACGGCGGGAGAGAGAAGGAGCCGGGCGTTACAAATCTATCCCCCTTAAAAAGAATCTCGACCCCGAGATTCGGAAAGGCTGGCAAGAGAATAGGTTATAGATCCTTCAACTTATTTCTCAAACGTACCATCTTTGCGAGTCTTGAGCCTTGATATTGTTCAGGAGTCCTTTGCCATAGTTCTGTGGCTTCCTTGCTGCATTGCGGAAGGCTTCGGAGTGGTTCACACTTGGACTTGCATTCCTTGCTGCTATGGGTGGCACCGGGGAAGTCGTTTTGGTTCTTCGGGTAGTCTTGCCCTGGTCATCCTAAGGACTTAACCTTGCAAGCCTTTGATCTGAGTCAAACGTGCAACCACATGTCCGTAATGGGACGGACCTAGTTGAGTAAGTTACTAATAACTTGCATGTGGTACCTCGGGGTGTCAACTATACCTTTTGTGTAGCTTGAAAGGAGAGCATACCAGTGTTATGGTATGGTACCGGTCCAACGGTATGTCGGTCCCATACTTCGCCTCTGTTAAGGGAAGGGATGGTGTATGGCAAAAACCAAAGAGGTTCACTTGTATAGTTTGCGGTCTCTGCAATGCTTTGTTACGATCACTCGCCTTTGTGGTGTTTGATTGTATCTTGTGGGTAAAGTGCATAACCTTTGCATAGTGTACAACCTGTTCGAATAGCCGAGTCCATGGTATTGGATACTGCTCAGGGATTACAGTCAAGGGTTAGACTTTCATGAAAACAACTTGGACTTGAAAAGTTTGGTTGGGTTTATTGATGACGTTGATGGAAATGTGGATTAGGAATGGGAAAGTGTTTACTTAACTACTGGAAAAGTTATTGATATTATCTTTACATTTACTGCTTTCGAATCTACTTATGCTACTTGTTAATTGCTGTTTACTGAAAATGAACCATGAAACATTCCTTGTACTAAGCCATGCATGTAGAATATTAGTTGCATTCTCAGGCATGACTTGCTGAGTACCAAGTACTCACCCCTTGCAACAATACAACACCAGTTGAAAAAGAAGCGATGCCAGCTTTGGAGGAAGAACTTCAGGAGGAACCATCTATCTAGGGGGCGAGCCAGTCAGTTGCCTGTGGTATACTGGATGGCGCCACATTGATACTTTTATTCGGCTGCAATTTATTTCCTTTAATAAGTTTTCGCCCCGTGTGGCTTACTCTTGTAACTTGACCATAAGGTCGAGCAGCCAGTTTGGTTATTTTAATTAAAGTACTTTATTATTTTGATGAGTTTGATTGTGATATTTACCGATATTGAAACTGTGTGCACTAGCGTGATCCTGGACTAGTGCTGAATACACAGATGGTCCGGATTTGCAAATTTGGGTCCCGACAGAGGTGGTATCAGAGCCAGGTTGACTGTAGGACTACCCCTTAGTTAGAATGGTCGTAGTGAGTATAAAACCTATTTTCTAAAGTTAAAACTTGACAAGATGATGACTGAAATCTTGACTTATCCCCTTCTCTCTTGTTCATACCCCTTGCTAAATTCTTTCGTCTCCACTTTGGTTTTAAAATGTTGCGTCCTTACGCAAGTGTCTTTTGGCAGATGAAGATGATCAACAACTACGCCGAGCGTGAGGGGGGCTACACCACTGTGTTATGGCGTATGCTACAGGTGCTTGGAGGTTTCGAGAGGACACTTTACCAGGGGATTACTGCAGTGCAGGCTGGATTGGTCAAGGCATGGGACGTCTAGATCACAGTGTATGCTCACGAGAAGACGAAGTTCAGCCTCCCATTCTACTTCACAGCCAGGAGATCTACATTTGAGATGGGAATCCAGGAGGTGTCACGCCGAGCTATGAGGCACATCGCTCGCACCTACTCTAGAGAACTAGAGGGCACAGTGTTTCGTCACCACCCACGTCGAGACAACAGGGTTGAGTGTCGGGATCCGAATTTGCAAATCCGGTGTAATAGCCCAAAAAAAAGGGTAATTATGATAAAATTATATTCAAATAAATAAAATGAGTTTTTCTGGAGTTTCGGTGGTTTTTAAAACTTTTGCAATTAAGAAGAATTTATATGCTTGGTTACTAGATGCTGTTAGATTAACTCTTGGATTTTATTTCAATATTAATAGTGGCCAAAAGTATTTTAATGTTGTCCCAAAGATTACAAAATTCCTTAAGTTGTTAAGTCATGCATATCATATTCATTCATATTTGCAATAAAACCTTCACATGTTTAAAATTTTACAAGTAGTGAGTCATTAATTTGAAGGGAGATTAATTTCATTAAATCTTAACAATTATTTCTAATTACAACAACCTTTCTCTTGCCCTTAGTCAATGACAAGTGGACCCAATTGTAAGTGAGAGAGAATAAAATTCTGCACACACCTACTCCACTTTTCTCACTTTACCTATCTCTACCCACTTCCTTACCTCTCTATGACGTGTGGGTCCTACCTTGCCTAGGAACTTGTGGACTGCACATACCTAATCTGCATTTTCTTACTCTATCCACTCATACCCACCTTTTCACCCTCTCTATGACATGTGGGACCAAGCCCCACATGTAAGTGGTGGAAGGGGCAGCCCTATATAAGCCTTTTCTCACCTTGGTTTCTCCTCCCCCACTCTCATTTTCTGCTCACCCCATTTCTGAAAATAGCAAGGAGAGCAAGCAAGAACACTCCTCCCTCACTTCCCCATTTCACCCCACACAATCCATCCAAAAACTGAGATTGAGCTTGTGCATGCAACACCATTGTGATCCTTAGATCAAGGGCTTCAAATCCATCCAAGTGGATTTTGAATGTGCCAAGTTTTGGGTGAGTTCTAATCCTTCCTTTACTCTCCCTTTTTCTGAAATTTTGTTATGTGGAGCTCATCCATCTTCCTTTCCATGAAAATCATCTCCCCGTAGATGATCGGGTCGTGCTTGTTGTGTTGCAAGCTTGAGGAGGAGGAGTTGATGCTACTACAAGCTCAAGAGGAGGAGGCATTGCTTCTACAAGCGAGGAGGAGTTGATACCGGGAAGAACACCGAAGATCACTTTCACGGCGTCATTCTTGATTTCTTCGTCAAACCACCCTTCCATCAAGTGCAAGAACATCCTTGTGGGGGTAAGATTCTACCCTACTCCATTTTCTTGAAGTATAGGAGCACAATGTGCAATAGCCATTCAAAGACTTGAACAAAAATCTTGTTGGACTGTACATTTCAACACACATCGAAACTTCCGACCCCAAATCGGAACATCCGATGTGGCTAAAACTCCGTAAAAACTCGTCAATCCTAACCCTGTCTCACGCTGGAAATTTACACATATCGGAACATCTGATGTTCACATCGGAACTTCCGAAGTTTCCAGAGAAGCACCTTTCGTGTACTCCAACGAGAAAATTTTTCTAAGTCTGGATCGGAACTTCCGATGTCGGATCGGAACTTCCGATGTGTCCAGAGAAGCACCTTGTGAATTCCAGCTGAAAATTTTCTAAGTCTGGATCGGAACATCCGATGTCACATCGGAACTTCCGATTGAACCAACTTCAAATGACCATAACTTTTGCATCGTAAGTCCAAATTGGGTGAAACCAATTCCTATGCTTTCATAGGGTCGTCCTCTATCATTTCCAATAGAAAAACAAGACTTGGGTTTCATATATCAAGATCTATCCTAGGATCTTTAACAAGTGGTAGTATTGTTGACCCTCACCCAAACGATATTGTTTTAGTGATAACTTTTGACACACAAGTCTAAACTTCCCAAAGTCAAATCGTATGTTCATATTATGACTATTAATCTAAAATCATGAGCATTTCATGCATGGTTGTGCATATTTCAATTATGATTTATTGTTTCGTTTGTGTTCTTGATTGGAGTTATTTGAATTGAATCCTCTCGATAGGTGTTGACGCTTCGAAGGACACTCCCGAGTACGACTACGCTTACGATATCAAGAACGAGCAGCAAGGCACTACCTTACTCCTTGAACATACTTGATCCTATTAATTGCAAATTATGTTGAAGTTATTTTATCAATTGCATGCTTACTTTCAATTACAAGTATATTGGGGTAGAATGCTTAGTTACTACCTTGTTGACATGCTATCCTCTTACCATGTTCATTTTGTATACCATTGTCGCCTAGGTGGTTGGTTTATTATTATGTATGGGTTCAGATGCGATTTGCTTAGCCATGCTTAGACATCGTTAGGAACCGCGACAGATGGACTTACTTCATCAGTCGCGATGATCAAAGATGATTATGATAATGATGGTTCAATTGTGGTTATTGTGTAGCAATGTTGGTTAAGGATCTTAAGGACCAAATCCTGGTGACGTCTCTTTAAGTAACTATCGTGCGAACCACACGCCATTTATGGGGCCTGGCTAGCCAAGTACTTGTGTATGACTAGGGTGTTTAAACCACGTGCACCCGGAATTCCTTGAGCTTTGAAGAGTGTCAAGGAATGTCCACCGGAGTTCCTTGAGCCCGTTAGAGTGTCAAGGAACGTCCTCAGAATCCCTCGAACTTTGTGAGAGTTGGGGATGTCTAACAACGGGTGTACTCCTTGGTCCACACACACGAAGCACTAAGCACGCGGGATCTAGGGCCACAGTCCCCCGGGTGGTTTAAATACACTACCATGCATATTGGAAAATGGATTTGTCACGCTCACCTCGGCCGGCACATCAAAGGAATTGTGCTCATAGCTTGGCTTACGAGTGTGGCGTGTCGTGTGGGTAAAGTCGTGCCTCTGCAGAGAATAAAATGTTCGAATAGCCGCCCATGGTCAAGGACGATCACTTAAGTTGTCAGCCATCGGGCGAGTGTTAAGGATCGGGTAAGAATGGATGGTTTGGGAAACCAAGTCTCATGAGTATTGGAGTATTCATGAGGAGGAACTTCGTGGGTATTGGAGTACTCGTGGAAGGAACTTCACGGATATTGGAGTATCCGTGGTGTGCGAACATGAGCGTTGGACTCATGGTTCGGAAAATGCTTGGAGGCGTGAGATAAAGATGTTTATGATAATGTTATACTATGTATTAGACTTTGTAAATGTTTATCAAACAGCAGCTTCAATCTATACGTGTTCGTGTTTTTATCCCAAATGTTGCTTTACGCTAAAATTAACCTTGTGCCTTTCTTATGATGAAGCAACCACATGTAGCTAGAACTCAGCATGCAACTTATAATATTGTGCGAGTACACTCTTTGTACTCAAACAGATTGTCCACTTGCTGCAGGTGAGGATGAGGCACTGCCCGGAGACCTTTCTCGGGCAGATTTCGATGATGCTAACGCTTAGGGGCACGTTCTTACTTCCAATCGGTTGCTGCGGGCTATGGCACACTACGCTGGACTCTTTTGTTGTCTATATTATGTTTCCGCTGCTAGTTCTGTAATAACTTTAAATATGTCGTTTGGACAGCAGTCCTGCTTTTGTATGTAATTATGCTTATGCTTTCGTTAATTGTATGTGTTGTGATACAAACTGTTATGCATTGTCGCGCGTGTTGGTGAACGTTCCTGGGACCAACACGGGCATATATGCGGGACGCCCGAGGCTCCCTTGATTTACTTGGATGATGCGAAGCTACTGAGTGAATCAATGGAATCCCGGGGACTGGTCCCCAAAGTCATGGTATCAGAGCTATGCTGACTGCAGGCTAGAACGTAGCATGGTCGACTAGCTTAGAACTTGTTTTGAGTCAAAACTATTTTGCTTATCAAGTAATTTCAGAACTGATAGCTTTGTGCAATTCCTTTATTTCTTATCCATCTTAGTTCCATATCTCACCCCTATGTTCATTTTGTTTTACAAAGAGATTTCCCAAACTTACCTTGCCTTTGAAATGCGATGGTTGAACTTCCCAGAAGGCCATAAGGATGGTGAGGCAATGGTGGCTAATCTCATCAAATGGAGGATGTAGTAGATGATTCAGATGCCTTAGTAAGGATGCACTAGGCTAGTTCTTGAACGTACATTAGTATGTTGGATTCTGAAATTTTCGTTCCAAGCAATTGCAACGAGCCTACGGGCTTGCTACTTGTGTGATTGCATCGAAAAACTATTATTTGCTTTCATGGATGTTATTTGTGGCTCAAGGGCCTTTGCATCTCGTGTTTGATGGAAGTTATGCATGTTTTCCTGCTGCATACATTTAGGATTTTAATTAAATAGCTTGCTGTCCTTCTGGTCCTTATGGTGATTGTTGTGAGTCACTTGTCTTCTTTTGGAGAGAATGCCCTTATATCTACCCTTAGAATATCCTTCTTGCTAGTGATGTAGCTTGCTAACGAATATCTTTTAATTGGATGGCTGGCCCTAGCAAGAGAAATGTTGTCATTGTTTGCTTCGAGTGTGGCGAAGTGGGACACCCCGCCCAATTATGCCCGCCCAAGCGACAACTTGGAAGAGGCCCATGTTTCACATGTGGCCAAATGGGACATTATTGCTATACATGCATAGTTCCATACTGCCCCAATTGTGAGGGACACCACCAACCAAAGGATTGCCCTAGGATTCATATAGCCTGTACACGCTGCTGTGAGAAAGGACATCGTGATAGTGAATGCCTTGAAGGTTGTCCGAACTGTGAGGAAGATCATCAACCTGGAGATTTCCCAATGGATGGAGTTACATGTTTTCTTTGTGAAAGCAAGGATCATTGCCCCATCAACTGTCCTCTCCGAATAGCCCTGAGTACAATAACACATCAACAACGAGGGGACTTTCGAGCAGCCCTACGACGCGAAGTAGCCAAGAATGATGAAACCAAGGCAACACCTACTAACTTGATAACAAACCCAGATGGCCAAAAAGTCATTCGAACCCAACCTAGGCCTTTTAAGCCCGTCACATGCTTTGGAGGTAAGAATAGTGGACACTTTGCTAGAAATTGCCCGAGCAAAAGTCAAGTGGTGGAAGAGAAGCGGGGAAAGCTGGAGGAACCACCACGGAGCAAGCGGGCTGTGCAAATCTCAACAAGCAGCAGCTCACAACCACCGCGCGTTATACGCCCTCAACCTTCGAATTTCCAAGCTCTAACACCTCCAAGACCTCCAGTGTTCATTGCTCATCCACCGCATCCAAACTTTCCGCCAAACACCGGTGAAAATCAACAAAGAGGCAGCACTCAAGTCCGCCTGACTCTTATTTGCTACCAATGCATGCAGCCGGGCCACTTTGCGCGCCAATGCCCACAAAGGAACCAAGTGACATTGCGAGTTCGACCCCCAAATGCACCTAGAGCTATAGCACCACCACAACCAACACCTCCACCAACTCCTGCACAACAACGTAGTCGTACCAACCACGTTACCACCAAAGAAGCTCAGACTACACCGGAGGTAGTGATGGGTACGCTTCTTGACAACTCCTACCCGATTACCGTATTATTTGATTCTAGAGCATCCCATTCATTCATTAAGGAAAATTTTGCTGCACATGATAGGTTCCATATACAATCTTTCCATTTTTCATGTTTTATGGAGTTTATGTGCATTTTCTTGCTGCATATATGTAAAGTTTCAATTGAATAGATTGTTGTTCTTATGGTCCTTTAATTTGTTTTGTTAAATTGGTTGTTGTCTTTGGCAAAAGTATAATTAAGTACTACACCCCCATAGCATTGTCATCTTGGAGGTAATTAAGTTAGATTTTGAGGCTATAATAGCTAGTTGATGCTAGCGAACAAAGTATTTGGTTGGAATCAAATAAAATTTTGGTGGTCATGGACAGTGATATGTATGATGGTTTGATGGATCATAAGATACGTGGTGTAATTTAAGTGTAATTGCATGTCATCCCTTGTGGATATAGAAGTAGGGAGATACGGTGATTCATGTATGAATTGGTTATCAAATACAAGACATTTGGAGGAACTAGTGCCGAATAAAATGGTCAATAGGTAACTGATAATTGAACTATTAAAGTTGTTAGTATAAGATGGAATAGGAATGTGAGGGTATGTACTAGGAGGATCAGATAACTAGGATTTTGGTTGTAAGCGGTAATAATGGGATGTTTAAACCATATGTGTGCACTTGGATTTGGTATCTCAAATAGTAGTTGGATGCACATGTCTGACAAGTTGATTGAACTTAGAAATCGATTTGTCAAACACCACAAAGTCGAGTGATCGTAACAAAGCATTTTAGAGACCACAAACTATACAAGTGAACATCTCTGGCTTTTGTCATACACCATCCCTTCCCTTAACAGAGGCGAAGTATGAGACCGACATACCGTTGGACGGGTACCATGCCATAGCGCTGGTACGCTCCCCTTTCGAGCTACACAAAAGGTGTAGTTGACACCCCGAGGTACCACAGGCAAGTTATTAGTAACTTACTCAACTAGGCCCGTCCCATTGCGGACATGTGGTTGCACGTTTGACTCAGATCAAAGACTTGCAAGGTTAAGTCCTTAGGATGACCATGGCAAGACTACCCGAAGAACCAAAACGACATCCCTGGTGCCACTCATGGCCCACCATATCATTCTTGCCACTTGCCCCAGTCCAAATCTATTTGTCAAACCCAGTTGATTAGCATGCACCACGTGCCATCAACAATCACAACACGTGATACTTCTCCAAAACAGGTTCAATATCTCATTAAGTCAATAATAACAATTGATTGTCCGAAATCCTGTCATGTGCACGTAGCAGGTCTAAGCAATATACTACAATGATCTAAATACCCAATGTTGGCAATTCAATAATGTCCAACTATACAAATTCCACAACTAGGGTGGCAAGGGTTCATGGCACATAATTAAATAGTCAAGGTGTCATACCGCAATTAGGCATTTATCTAATTCTCAGAAATAATTTAAACAATTTCTAATTAAATGAGCATGCAATAATTTAAATTAAACTAATTTCAAAAATGGGATCAATATGGTCAAAGCATAACTTGCCTTCAAAAAGTACTTGTTCTTGATCTTGAGCTGGCTCCTGGGTCAACACTTCACCTTCGAAGCCCTCGGGTACTTCAACGTCTACTTGTAACGCGTGCAAATAGCAATAAATAAATAAAATAGTACATACACATTGCCCAAAAGTTCGAATAAAGTCCATAAACAGAAAGGGCATAATTTTACAAGTTTTTAGAAATTTGAATCGCCCAAATCGGAGTTAAAACGCAAAAGTTATAATTGTTTAAAGTTTAAAGAATCTATTAATTATATATAAATAGATAAAATTTCATATTCAAAAATTAATTAAAATTCATATTTAAGTAGATCTCAATTTTATAAAAATTTAGAAATTGGAATCGTTCAAATCGGAGTTAAAACGCAAAAGTTATGAGCGTTTGAAGTTTGAAAATTCAAATAAATCAATAAACCGAATTAATTCATTTATTTTTCTATTGAAAAATCCATTTATTCGTCGCCAAAGATGACGTCAAGACGGGATTTGAATTTCCACCGAATTATTTTTCTATTGAAAAATCGAATTATGACGTCATCATTGCGTCAGCCGGCCCATGGACTCGGTCCACGGCACGGGCACGGTCCACCGTGGACCCGGTCCACGGGTTCACGTGTCACTGACACGTGGGACCCACTGCTGACGTCATCGCTGATGTCAGCATAGCCCGGCGGAAGGATGGCTGACACGCGGACCTGTAACACCCCGGCATTTAATATGCCCGAATGCTACCAAACATAAGCTAAACAACATCTAAGTACCACAATTAAACATAAATTCCAGCAAAGGTTCATATGCTAAAAACCGATATTTCTAAGCAAAGATCTCCTTTGTTTTTCCATGAATTAACACAATCTCAATATCATGGCAAGATATATATCATAGCACACGACATCTAAAACAACAACATAAATGGACATAACATCAAGTTACGCCAATAATACCACGCTTAACCACTTCATAAACTATAACGAAGCAAATAAGGATTCACAAGCATGATAGATTAAACCATACATTAAGTTTAGGGCACAACTCTTAATATCATGTCTCCAAGTGGTTAATTATGGACTATGATGGTGGAGCTACGTGTAGAAGTGTAGCTAGATCCCTTTTTCCCGCATGCCGATCTCAAAGTACCTAAAAACAACATAAAACACAAGCGTGAGTTCGAAAACTCAGCAAGCATATTGTAATGGACAACAAGATCATTTACAAGACAATAATACCTCACATCACATATAACATCTCATACTTGAGCACATAACAACATCATCATCATTAAAAAAAATGTATTGAAATGCAATGCAATGCAATGTTATGCTCATATATCCATGGAAACTCATACTCAGGTATGGTTGAGTACACACCCGTCGGCAGTGCACCCTCTCCCCGTCCATCCCGAAGATGGAGGGTGCCTACTCCTCGCTTCCACAACCCACGGTAGATGGAATCACGATGTAGGACTTACTCTAATGGCTCTCCGGATTAGTCATAACTTTCTCACCGACCTTCCCGGATTAGTTAATGACTTTCTCACCGCCCGGGCCATGTAACATGTCATGCATGCAACTATGCCAATTATCATATTTCACATGTACATAAACATATGGCAACTCATCATAACAAATATAAACACATGGCATCGAACCATGATAATCATACTCAATATTTCATTGGAAAACAGCAAGCATGGCAAGTGAGCATAGCAAGTGTTCAATCTTTCACCCAATATCAACAAACAACCTACAATCCGCTATACATTACAACACACTTGCCTCAACCGCGGGCGACGGATTTGTGGGACGTAGAGGGCACTCGGTGTCACACCACCTGCACATAGGCATCACACACTCACAATAATGCCCGCAAAACAGTACACAAATCCCCATCTAACCCGACATTGCCCACTACTTGCAAACCTAAAAACAGAGGTTCTGTCCCGGCGGGACAGCAGCCTTGCAAAGGCCATAACTTGAGTTCTGGGACTCCAAATCGATTAAACGAGTACACCATCGCGAAGCTTAGGAAATTTCCTACCTTTTTCTAGTTATACGGAAAGACTGATTCGGACTCTAAAATTGTTTAATCTACAGATTACTACGATCTGTTCCAATCGCGTCACAGATTTTAACATGCTCGGTAAAACGGCCATAACTTTCAAACGGCTGATCAGATTTTAACGTGATTTATGTCCACGGAAATATAATTAAATTATCTACAACTTCTTTTAAGTCCGTACGGACAGATTCGGATTCTAAATCGACGAAAACTCGAACCCTAGCCCGACTGCTCAATCTGCCCGAAAACAAAAACGTGGCAACGTCTAGATCTAACCCAAAGAACTCCAATCCAGCACCACCAATTGATCTAAAAACTTGATAATCACCCTAAGAACAGTACCTAGATCAATTCCAAGGATCCCCATGATCATACCTTTGCCCAACGAACGAATCTCCAATAGATCTCCTCGCGGATCGCTCCTCACTCCACGCTCCTCGCTCCTCGCTCCTCGCTCCTCGCTCCAACGGATAGATCCACAAGGTGCAGAGGTGTGGAGACCACCCTAGGGCAGCAAGGGGGTGGAGGAGAGGTGGTGGAGAGGTGGGGAGCAATGGGGCAAAGGGGGAGGTGGAGGTGCACAAGAGGGAGAGGGAGAGGGGGTGGCGGCTAGGGCTTAGGAGGGGAGGTGGGGCGCCATGGGCTGGGGGAGCACGCCCAAAAGGCTGGTGGGGAGCCCTTTTACCAGCCCCCACACCCAATCCTAGTCCGTTACGGAGACCTACTCCATCCCACCAAAGCCCACCAAGGCCCAAACTCCCCCGGGAAGGGCCAAAACCCCGGAAACGGCCCGGAAACGCCCCGAAAAAGCTATTAACCTCCATATCCTATAGTTTTAACCTTAATTCCACATCTCATAATGTTATTAACCTTATCATGCACGTTAAATAAGGTTACGACACTCCGTGGCGACATAACACTTCAACCGGCCCAAAAACGCGAGAAAACCCTAAGCCGAAAGGTTTTATTCTCTAGTTTCACCTTCTATAACATCACACCAAACCATAGTGTCACAGGACCCCACCGTGAAGTCACGCTAACGTCACTGATGACATCACGGTGCAGTTGGGCCAGCTGCTGACACGCGGGCCCCTCGCTGACGTCACGCGTGCGACGATCGGGCGAGTCCGCGTGGACCGCGCCGGTCTGCCTTCTATAAACGTGGCACGATCTAGGCCATTGATTTGAAAATCAATGGTCCAGATCAGATCTGGATCTCAAACGCTATGGGCAATGTGGTTAATCTGGGCCGTTCGATTTGGATCGGACGGTCCAGATTCGATAGGGTTTCACCTCACCGTGGGATGGCGTGGCATGACCCGGGTGATGACATGTGGCTTGATCTACACCGTTTGATCTCGATCGAATGGTTGAGATTGCATCTAACGCTACAACGCGAATTAACCCTAACCGTACGTGTGAATCATGTGATGAAAAATTGGTTTGATCTTGTGCTGAAATTGGTTAAGATTAGGATTAATCTATATTGGACCAAACATCCGAACATTAAAAAAGAAACCTTGCTTTTGGGCGTTGGTAACCAAATAACTAAAAATCGCATTTTTTCCATGTATGAGACCAAAGTATTTGGTCCGCCATACAATACGTGTTTTTGGCGAACTCGATTTTCTCATGTATGATGGACCAAACTTTTGGTCTGTCATACACTGACTTTGGTGACTTCGTTTTTTCAATGTATGACAGACCAAAGATTTTGGTCTGTCATACACATGCTTTGGGCGATTTTATTTTACCCATGTATGACAGACCAAACTCTTTGGTCTGTCATACACATGTTTTTAGTGAACTCATTTTGCCCATGTATGACAGACCAAACTCTTTGGTCTGTCATACACATGTATGACAGACCAAAGAGTTTGGTCTGTCATACACATGCTTTTGGCGGTTTTGAGCAAAATTGAAATGGTTTGAATTTGAAATTATGAAATTTGTGATGATTTCATGATGCGTGTTTTGAAGTGGACTTTATGCAATGCTCATGTGAGTAGTTGCATGGATTAACCTTGAGTCAAGTCGTGGACTTGTGCTCGGATTTGTTTTGTGGTTTGTTCATGTGCAGGTATTGCTCGAAGACGAATGTGGTCGATGACGGAACTGGAACTAGGTTCATGGAGGAACTGAGGTTCGGGACTAGGTTCAGGAGGAACTGAGGTCTTGGTGGTCAAGGATGTCATGCGGGACGTTCGGGCTAAGAGAATGGTGCACATGAAGAATGGTTAGTCACGTGAGAATGGCAGGAGGTCATTCGCGTGCAAAGTGTTAGTCACGTGAGTATGGCAGGTGGCCATACGCGTGCAAAGTGTTAGTCACGTGAGTATGGTAGGGTTGCCATACGCGTGCAAGAGTTGTACTCGGCCAGGTTGGGCCAAGTAGAGTTGTGTTGGATACAGATTACTTCTAGGGAATAGGAATCGTATTCTGGGTTGGTCCTTTAAATAGGAGGGGTTGTCTCCTGTTGAAAGGGCACCAAGGAGAGCTGAGCGCATCAAGAGTTTTAGAGTTTGTACTCTTTTGATGAGAGTATTTTAGACAAAAGAAATTAAGATCAATTCTTCCAAGATTTTTATGCTCACAAGAACCACGTCGCTACAGGTGTTTTCTGCTTTGGTTTTTGTTTGCATGCTTGTTCTAATTCTAGATTGGTTTTTTGATCGTTGAGTTTCATCTTGATTTGATCCATCAAAACCGTTCTAGGTATTGATTTAGAGTTCCTCAAAGTCTAGTTGATTAAACTTTTGTCGGTTCTATTAAAACTTTCAAGTTTACGTTAGATCAATTCTCGTCAAGTTCTGGATCAGCAAGCTTGTCAAGCTCATAACTTTTGATTCATAAGTCCGATCGAGCTGATTCTTTTTGGGTTTGCTTCGTATTGGAATCTAGTTTCTTGTGTCCAAATTTCAGATCGTTTCGACGGTTGGATCTCCGGGAATTCTCATTTTATCAAGCCTCTATCAATCTGTTTTTGTCAAATCCGAGGCAATCTTTTGGTTTCTTTTGGGGTGAAGTTTTTAATAGATCAAAATTTTGGTTTTAGCTTCCGCTCAATCATTCACCCCCCTCTGATTGCTATATTCATAAACTTCGATCCTACAGTACGATCTAGATCTAACGGCTGGGATCTAACTAAGCACGTTGCGGCTACGGCTACGTGGCACAATCTAGGGCGTTGGATCTAGATCCAACGGCTGAAAATAGATCTAAAGAATAACAGATGAGGATTACCCGTGTGGACTAATCCTGGCTGTGCGATGAAGATCCAACGGCGGAGAAGCTTTGCGGTTCGGCGAAGGCGTGCGGCGGAGCTCGGTTGCCGGCACTGAGGAAGACGACCAACGGCGCGGCGCTACGGGGTTCCTCCAGCGAGGTGAGTGGTCTCAGCGGTTGTGGCTCGACGCGAGGACTCCGGATCTGGGCACCACCACGGCGGAGAACGGCGGACAACGGCGGAAAATGGCAGAAACCGCGGTGGACCTAACCTCCAACTTCGACGAGCTTTTGCGGGCTGGCGGTGGCGGCTCAAGCTCGATGGCTTGGGCAACGGGTGCGCACGGGAACGGGGAACACGCTGGTGGCGGTGGCACTTTAAATAGGGGTCTCGGCTTCTCTGAAATCCGCGAAAACCGAGGTCCACTCGGCGGCGGCGGTGGAATCCGACTGGGATTCGGATTGGGCGACGTGGCGCAACGTTGGCTGTTGGATCGAGATCCAACGGTCATGGGGCTAGGGCTCGGGTCCGGCTCGGTCTGGCTTGAACGCGGTCCAAGTCGGGCTCGAGTCGGACTCGAGTCCGGCTCGGTCGGATGAACAGTGAAACCAACTCGGCATTTTCCTGCGATTTAATATTCAAAATAATTTCTAGAAATTCAAATACTTCAAGAAAAATTGCAAAATAATCAGAAAAATTCCAGAAAATTCTAGAAAATACTTTGAGACATTTTGGATTCAAATAAAATATTTCCAACAAAATTTTATTTATAAATTTTAATTCTTTAATTATTTCAAAAGGGAATAAATTCAAATTAAATCCAAATAAATTCTAGAAAATTCCAAAAATTCACCAAGGTGCAAAATGACAATCAAATTCATGAAAAGCAAAAATTGGGGAGTTACATTGAGCAGGAGCCGATAGAAGATGAAGATGCCACTGTCACGCATCTGGCGAGGTTTGTCGTCGCTCAGGAGGATGTTCTTGATGACAAAGTTCTGAATTGCGTAAGGCTCGCGAGGTTGTCAAGGAAGGGAAGAAACACCTAGAGAATGCTCATGAGTATGTCGCCCACGCTACACAAAGGATCGCAGAGTCGAGACAAGATTATGCAGGCAAGGCCCGAGCCGTTGTTAGAGTTGGAGGCCCTGCACTGAGGAGCCGAAGACTGAGCAGGAGCAGGAGCCTGCACCACAACCACAGCCACAGCCCGCGCCTGAGCCGCAGCCAGAGCCAGAGGAGGACGTCGCATCGTCGACCACAGCTGTTGTTGGTCACGGAGACTACTTCGCGCCGATGCCGCCGCACCCGCCACGTGGAGGTCATGGAGGTTGGGTCGAGGAGTGAGCATTCAGATTAGTGGTTGAGACTCCTTCATCGAGTCGCGTCTAAGAATAAAGAGTCATCCTTAGGCGTTAGACTCGATGTTAGTTTAATTTGGATTTTCATTGCTTGCTGAGTGTGCAGTATGTGTTGCAAGGCCCTTAGGCATTGTGTGCAACCATACAAAATTATTATTAAATAATAAATTGGATTTTGAGTTACACCTTCCCCCCGCATAAGTTTCTCTACTACTTGCCTATTCTTGTTTCCCTCTCGTCTCTAAGCTTGGAGCAACCAACAGATGGTGAACACTTGCGGAAACCTTGGAGGCAACGGAAGTGGTTCTCGCCCAGCTGGGAACCCTAATGATGGAGCACCTGCACCCCAGCCAGCACCGCCAGTTGACATGCAAAATTTTGGAGCTTTTCTTGCTGCATAGACCCATCTGATGCATGCTATGATGCAACAGATGCAGCAAGTCACTACTCATGCCGCTGCCAATCAAGTCAATCAAGGACAGCGTCAAAACTCAAGGTTGTCAGAGTTCATGAGGACCCATCCACCCACATTCTCTGGAAACGCCAATCCATTGGAGGCAGATGACTGGTTGAGGTCAATTGAAAGGAAGTTGCACACTACCCAATGTGTGGGAAATGAGAGGGTACTCTACGCCTCTCATCAGCTAGAAGGGATCGCAGCAGAATGGTGGCAGAATTACTATGCTACACAGGAAAACCCACAAGATATCACTTGGGAGGAGTTTACTGCCACCTTTCGTCAATATCACGTGCCGGAGGGAATAAAGGACCTCAAGAAGGATTAGTTCAGAGCCTTAAAGCAGAGTAGCCATTCAGTGGCTGAATATCTCAATAAGTTTACTCAGCTAGCCCGCTACGCACCTGAAGATGTAGCTACAGACAAGGCCAGACAGTCTCGCTTCTTAAAGGGACTAAATTCTGGACTACAGGTGGGACTGATTACCCACACCTTTCCTGACTTCCAAGAGCTTGTGAACAAGGCGCTCGTCCTGGAGGACAAGCGTAAGGAATCGGATGTCAACCGAAGAGTTGGTAGAGATGAAGAAACAGCTTGGAGAGTTGATGGAGAAAGGATTCATCAGACCTAGTTCGTCGCCATGGGGAGCACCAGTTCTGTTCGTCAAGAAGAAGGATGGGAGTTTCCGGATGTGCATAGACTACCGTGCACTCAATGAGGTCACTGTGAAGAATAAGTACCCGCTACCCAGGATCGATGACCTGTTTGACCGCCTGAGAGGAGCCGAGTTTTCTCCAAGATTGACCTGAGATCAGGATATCACCAGTTGAAGATCCGATCAGAGGATATTCCAAAGACTACATTCGTGTCAAGATACAGACATTACGAGTTTACAGTTATGTCCTTTGGTCTGACGAATGCGCCAGCTTATTTCATGAACATGATGAATAAGGTTTTCATGGAATATTTGGACAAGTTCGTGGTCGTATTCATAGATGACATCCTAGTCTACTCCAAGACAAGGGAAGAACTTGCAGAACACCTGAGGCTAGTGCTGGAGAAGCTAACGGAACAGCAGCTCTTTGCCAAATTCAGCAAGTGTGACTTCTGGAAGGACAAGGTAGAATTCCTTGGACATGTGATGACCGCAGAAGGAGTTGCAGTGGACCCAAGGAAGGTGGAAGCCGTGTTACATTGGGAACAGCCAAGATAGTAACTCGGATCCATAGTTTTCTCGGGAATGGTAGGTTACTACCGCCGCTTCATTGAAGGCTTTTAGACAATTCGCGAGACCTCTTACGCAATTGTTGAAAAAGAGAAGAAGTTTAATCGACGGAATGTGAGAGAGGTTTCCAGGAGCTGAAGAAGCGATTGACATCAGCGCCGGTGTTAGTTCTACCAGATGTTAACCAAAGCTTTGACATCTATTGTGACGCATGACGCTAGGGACTTGGGTGTGTGTTGATGCAAAACCGGAAGGTCGTTGCATACGCATCACGGAGGCTGAGTCCGCATGAAGAGAATTACCCGACACATGACCTGGAGTTAGCAGCCGTAGAGCATGCCTTGAAGTTGTGGCTTCATTATCTGATTAGGAACAGATGTGACGTGTACACGGACCATAAGAGTCTTAAGTACATTTTCACCCAATCGGATCTGAACATGAGGCAAAGGAGATGGCTGGAGTTGATCAAGGATTACAATGTCGGGATCCATTACCATCCTGGGAAGGCCAATGTGGTGGCTGATGCCTTGAGTCGGAAGATCCATACTGTGAATATGATGATAGTAGGAAGTCGGGATGAGCTATGCAAGGAGTTTCAGAAGCTGAAGCTAGAAGTAGTACATGAAGGATTCCTAGCCACTTTGGAAGTAAAGCCTACCTTAGATGACCAAATCCGAGAAGGGTAGGAGGATGATGCCAAGATCCAGAGGATCAAATTCAAAATGGATGAAGGCAAGGCTAAGGACTTCAAGCTGGATGAGTAGGGTACATTGTGGATTAAAGACCGCATCTGTGTACCGAACAAGAAAGAGCTGAAGCAGTTGATTCTGGAGGAAGCTCATGATTCCAAGTATTCCCTTCATCCAGGAAGTGCCAAGATGTACCAAGACCTGAAGGAGAGATTTTGGTGGCCAAGCATGAAACGTGAAGTTGTCGAACATGTTGCATTATGCGACATATGTCAGAGAGTCAAGACAATGCATCAGAGGCCGGCAGGATTGCTGCAACCACTGAAGATTCCTGATTGGAAGTGGGAGGAAATCGGAATGGACTTCATTACTGGGTTGCTGAAGACTCAAGGAGGATATGACTCCATATGGGTTGTAGTGGACCGCTTGACTAAAGTCGCTCATATTATCCTTGTAAAGACCACTTATTCGGGAGATAAGTTAACGGAACTGTATATGACCAAGATCGTCTGTTTACATGGAGTGCCGAAGAAGATTGTATCAGACAGAGGTACCCAATTTACCTCAAGATTTTGGAATAAGTTGCATGAAGCCATGGGAACCCGTTTGAACTTCAGTACAGCATATCATCTGCAGACGGGTGGACAGACCGAAAGAGTTAATAAGATTCTAGAGGATATGCTAAGAGCTTGCGCATTGGCTTATGCTACCTTTTGGGATGAGAGTCTGCCATATGCTGAGTTCATCTACAATAACAGCTATCAGGCCAGTCTATAGATGTCACATTTTGAGGCACTGTATGGTTGACCATGTCGAACACCGTTAAATTGGAATGTGATAGGTGAACACCATGTCTTTGGGCCAGACATTCTTCAAGAGGCCGAAGAGCATATTGCCATGATCCAGGAAAGACTGAAGATAGCCCAGTGGAGACAGAAAAGTTACGCTGACAACCGTCGTTGAGACTTGAGTTTTGAATCGGAAGATTTCGTATATCTCAGGGTTACACCTCTCAAGGGAGTTAGGAGATTCCATGCCAAAGGGAAGCTTGCGTCAAGATATGTTGGTCCGTTCAAGGTCCTGAGTCGCCAAGGAGAAGTTGCTTACCAATTGGAGTTACCGCAGTCGTTGGCGGGAGTGCATGATGTGTTGCATGTATCCCAACTGAAGAAGTGTCCCCGAGTGCCAGATGAGCAAGCACCTTTGGAATCGATCGAGTTGCAGAAGGATCTGACTTACAAGGAGCACCTTGTAAAGATTCTGGACACCATGGATCAAGAGACAAGAAATAAGTCAACCCATTTCTGTAGAGTCCAATGGAGCAACCACTCAGAGAGTGAAGTGACTTGGGAGTGCGAAGAGGATTTGAAGAAAGTGTTTCCAAACGTATTCCTTAGTTAGTCCTGAATCTCGGGGACAAGATTCTGTTAAGGGGGGAGGTTTGTAACACCCCAAATTTTGCTTTTCATAAATTTAATGGAAATTTTACACTCTTGAGAATTTTTGGAATTTTCTGGAATTTATTTGTATTTAATTTGAATTTATTCCCTCATGAGATAATTAAATAATTAAAAGTTTTAAATAAAATTCTGTTGGAAATATTTTATTTGAGTCCAAAATGTCTCAGCGTATTTTCCAGAACTGTTCTGAAATTGTTCTGATTATTTGCTATTTTTCTCAAATTATTTGATTTTCTAGAAATTATTTTGAATATTAAATCATTTGAAAAATCCGAATCGGTTTTACTATTCATCCGACCGAGCCGGACCCAAGTCTGACTCGAACCGGACCAAACCCTAACCCACGCGATCGTTTTAAATAAGATTTTGTTGGAAATATTTTATTTGAGTCCAAAATATCTCAAAGTATTTGCCAGAATTTTTCTGGAATTGTTTTGATTATTTTGCTATTTTTCTTGAATTATTTGAATTTCTAGAAATTATTTTGATTATTAAATCACTGGAAATCTAATCGGTTCTGCTGTTCATCCGACTCGAGTCTGACTCAAGTCCAACCCCAGCCAGTCCAGCCGAGCCGAACCCACTCGCGCGGACCGTTGGATTAAGATCCAACGGTTGGGATCGAGCCACGTGCACGCGTATGCTAAATCGCAAGATCAGGATCTCACGGCTGCGATGCGTCCACGTCGTGGGCATGTGTGAGCCCGGATCCCGGACACGTGTCTGGTGGGATTTTGTCGTCCTCGTAGTCCGGATTGGATCGCCCGCCTTGTAGTTTCCAAGTTTGTTAGGGTTTCGCAAAAATCCCGCACGTCAAGGCCGTATTTAAAGCGTGGACCCGTCCTCGAGGATCGCCGTTTGACGCCGCACCTTTTGCCCCAAGCCACGCCGCCCGAACCGCTGTCATTGCCGAGGAATCACTCGCCGTAGTTAGGTTAGGGCTTCGCATCGGTTTCTTGCGCGTGCCGCCACTGTCAAGCCACCTCCATCGTGTTGAAGCCCAGATCTGGAACCGCAAGGATGATGCGCATCGGGCCGCACCATCCACTTCGCCGAAATTGCGTCAAAACGCCGCAGGCTTGGTCATCGTCTTCGTCTCCGGTCAGGTAGCTCCGCCGCGCCGCCATCGTCATCCACGAAGCTTCTCCATCGTCCGATCTCCATCCAACGGCCACGATGAGTCCACGTAGCCACCTCGGTGATTTTACTAGGTTAGATCTAGATCCGACGGCTCAGGTTCGTCCATGTCACCCCCGTGTAATTCCACATTGCGATTTTTAGATCCAATCTCACCCGTTGGATCTAGATCCAACGCACGGGATTGAGCCACGTAGCCTTGAACCCCACCGTGCTAGGGGTAAATATCAGCCGTTAGATCTAGATCGTACGGTTAGGGTTAATCCGCGTTGTAGCGTTAGATGCGTTCTCCACCGTTCGATCATGATCGAACGGTGTAGATCGAGCCACGTGTCGCACTCCGGGACATGCCACGTCGCCCCCATGACGCGGTGAAACCCGATCTAATCCTAACCGTTCGATTCGAATCGTGCGGTCCATATCAAGCCACGTTAACCCAAACGTGCGAGATCCAGATCCAATCCCGACCGTCGGATTTCAAACTGAAGGCCCAGATTGCGCCACGTGTCCAGAAGCTGAGCCAACGCGGTCCACACGGGCTCGCCCGGTCGTCGCTGACGTCAGCAATGACATCAGCATGGGCCCACGTGTCAGTGTCTGGCCCGACCGTGCGATGACGTCATGCTGACATCACGGTGGGGTCCAACTGTCAGAGCCGTTCGGCCGAGCGGTGATGACGTCAGCGATGACGTCATCCAATGGGTCCCACGTGTCAGTGACACGTGCACCTGTGGACCGGGTCCAAGGTGGACAAAGCCCGAGCCGTGGACCAAGTCCATGGACCGGCTGACGTCAGTATGACGTCATAATTCAATTTTTCAATAGAAAAATAATTCGGTGGAAATTCGATTTCCACGCTGACGCAATAAATCGATTTTTCAATATAAAAATAAATGAATTAATTCGGTTTATTCTTTTATTTGATTTTTCAAACTTCAAACGCTTATAACTTTTGCGTTTTAACTCCGATTTGGGTGATTCTAATTTCTAAATTTTTATAAAATTGAGCTCTAATTAATGATGAATTTTATTTAATTTTTGGATATGAGTTTGCCACTATTTATATTTATTTAATGGTTTTTTCAAACTTTAAACGGTATAACTTTTGCGTTTTAACTCTGATTCGTACGATTCAAATTTATAAAAATGTTCTCTCTCTGTTTATGAATTTTATTTGAATTTTTGACACTTTTTGTCCACTGTTTAATTATTTATTGCTATTTGCACGCGTTACGAGTAGACGTTGAAGTGCCCGAAGGCTACGAAGGTGAAGTTTGACCCAGGAGGCAGCTCAGGACCAAGAGCAAGTACTTTTTGAAGGCAAGTTATGCTTTGATCATATTGATCCTATTTTTGGAAATTATTCTGATTTAAATTATTGCATGCTAGTGTAATTAGAAATTATTTTAAATATTTCTGGGAATTAGATAAATGCCAAATTGTAGTATGACACCTTGACTATTTAATTATGTGCCTTGAACCCTTGTCACCCTAGTTGGGAATCATATTAGTTGGTCCTTAATAAATTGCCAACATTGGGTATTTAGACCGTTGTAGTTATTGCTTAGACCCGCTACGTGCACATGACATGATTTTGGACAATCAAATGTTAATATTGACTTATTGAGATATTGAACTATTTTGGAGAAGTATCATGTGTTGTGTTGATGATGATGGTACGTGGTGCATGGTACCCATCCAACGGTATGTCGGTCCCATACTTCGCCTCCGCTAAGGGAAGGGATAGTGTATGGCAAAAACCGGGGAGGTTCATTTGTATAGTTTGCGGTTTCCGAAAGGCTTTGTTATGATCACTCACCTTTGTGGTGTTTGACTGTATCTTGTGGGTAAAGTGCATAACCTCTGCAGAGTGTACAACCTATTCGAATAGCCGAGTCCACCGTACTGGACACTGCTCGGGGATTATAGTCAAGGGTTATACTTTAATGAAAACAACTTGGACTTGAAAAGTTTGGTTGGGTTTAGTGATGGCGTTGATGGAAATGTGGACTAGGAAAGGGAAAGTGTTTACTTAACTCCTGGAAAAGTTATTGATATTATCTTTACTTTTACTGCTTTCGAATCTACTTATGCTACTTGTTATTTGCTGTTTTACTGCAAATGAACCATTAAACATTCCTTGTACTAAGCCATGCATGCAGAGTATTAGTTTGCATTCTGTGCATGACTTGCTGAGTACCAAGTACTCACCCCCTTGCAACAATACAACACCAATTGAAGGAGAAGCAACGCCAGCTTTCGAGGAAGAACTTCAGGAGGAACCGTCTATCTAGGGAGCGAGCCTAGTCAGTTGCCTGTGGTATACTGGATAGCACCTCGTTGATGATTTTATTCCGCTGCAATTTATTTCCTTTAATAAGTTTCTGCCCTGTGTGGCGTACTCTTGTAACTTTACCACAAGGTCGAGCAACCAATTTGGTTATTTTAATTAAAGTACTTTACTATTATCGATGTGTATGATTGTGATATCTACCGATGTTGAGACTGTGTGCACTAGCGTGATCCTGGACTAGTGCTGAATACACAGAGGGTCCGAATTTGCAAATTCGGGTCCCGACTTCATGTTGGAAATGATGAATTTGCCTCAGGATGATAAATGCTTTACTTGTGAAATTGTTTATGAAAGTTATTACTGTTTTACTGCTTTCAATCTATTATCTATATTGTGAATGTGCTTTACTGCAAATGAACCACATAGCCTATCCTTTGTAATAAGCTATGCATGTAGAGTATTAAATTGCATTCTATGCATGACTTGCTGAGTGCTTTAAGTACTCACCCTTGCCACCACACAAACATCAGTTGAAGAAGAATCAATGCCAGCTTTGGAGGAGGAGTTCCATGAAGAGCCGACGAACTAAGGGGAGAGCCCAGTCAGTTGTCTGTGGCATATTGGGTGGCGCCACGTGTTTCTTTATTTTACGATGCAAGTTTATTTGAGTAAGACTTAATCCCTGCGAGGTGTACTTTTGTAACTTGACCATAAGGTCGAGCAACCCGTTATATTTCCCTTTCAATAAAGTACTTTACTATTTCGTTGAGTATGATTGTGGTATTTACCGATGTTGAGACTGTGTGCACTAGCGTGATTCTGGACTAGTGCTGAATACACAGAGGGTCCGGATTTGCATATTCGGGTCCCGACATCCACCCCCGAACCAACCACCAAACCTAGAGTAGATGATGGCCATGTAACTCTATATTCTGTAGGCCCTAGCGTAGAATGCCCTCAATCAACCACAGGCCGCCCCAGCTCAAGCCGCAGCTCAGCCACCCCAATCTAAGTTTGGGGAGTTTATGAGAACTAGACCCCCGACGTTTGCTGGATCTGTTGATCCGCTAGAAGCGGATGATTGGTTTAAAGAAGTGGAGAAGAAACTTTACTTAGCCAGTGTGATGAATTTTAGAGTGTCCTCTATGCCACCCATCAGTTGAAGGGTACAGCTACTAGCTGGTGGGAGAATTATGTCGCTGCTCATGGGGACGCCCAGGCCATCAACTGTGATGAATTTGTTGAAGCTTTCTGCATTACCCACATCCCTAAAGGGATTATGGAGGTGAAGAGGAGAGAATTCCATAAATTGCAGCAGGGGAATCTCTCAGTGTCAGAATATCTGAACAGGTTTACCCAACTGTCTCGATATGCTACTGAGGATGTTGCCACTGATGAGGCCAAGATTTGGTGCTTCATGGAGGGTCTCGACCCTAATATCAAAGTGCAGCTGGTGTCAAATGATTTTCCTTCATTTCAGCAGATGGTTAATAAGGCTTTGATTCAGGAGGATGCCCAGCGTCAGCTTTTCGAGTCCAGGAAGAGGAAGATGATGTTATAAGCTCAACGTGGTGCTAGTAGTTCTAGCCCTCGTTCCTTTTAGCCTCAAACCAGCAGGCCAGCAGTCCCCAATGTTTTCAGGACCCCAATGTCCATTCCTCGTCAGTTCGCTCAAGCCCCTACCAGCAATGCAGGAAATCAAGTTCAGAAGAGCAACACAGCTACAGCAGGAGTCCAGTGCTTCAACTATAGAGAGATGGGACATTATGCTAGCTAGTAACTGTCCCCATAAGTGTCAAGCTGTGACCCCAGTTCGATTCAACTTGGGGACCACACCAGCCCGCGCCCCAGCACCAGCTCAAGGAAGAGGAACGCCGCTGACTCCACATACCCCTCGCACCATCGGAAGAGGACGTGTTAACCACGTCACTGCTGAAGAAGTCCAAGACGCACCAGATGTGGTGTGTGGTAAGTTCTTTGTTAACTCGGTACCTGCTTCAATTTTATTTCATTCTAGTGCAATGCATTCCTTCATATCAGAATATTTGGTTAGAAAGCATGGTTGGGATACAGTTCAGCTTAGAAATCCCTTACAAGTTCAATCCCCTGGTAAAAAACTAAGAACAACTGTTGTTTGCACAAAAATGGATATAATTATAAAAGGGGTAAAGTTCCTAGCAAACTTAATATTATTGGATACTAAGGCCATAGAAGTAATCCTTAGAATGGATTGGTTAACCAAGTACAAGGGACATATAGACTGTGCAAGTAGAGCTGTCTCCCTTACTAGTCCAGAGGGAATTCAAGTAGAGTTCCTGTCAAATCTTCCTCTAAGGGGGGTAGTATCCTGAACCGTCTGAAAGGTACATCGCTGGAAAATGTGCCTATAGTGAATGAATACCCAGATGTATTTCCAGAAGACTTGCCTGGTATGCCACCAGACCGAGATATTGAGTTTATAATCGAGCTTGTACCTGGTACAGCTCCTATCTCAGTAGGAAAGAGCATGAGGACCATCTGAGGGAAGTCTTGGAGAAATTAAGAGAATATCAGTTGTATGCTAAGTTCAGTAAGTGTGACTTTTGGTTGAAAGAAGTTTCTTTCTTGGGTCATGTTGCTGGAAGAGTAGCAATAGATCCTGTAAAAGTAAAGGATGTTTTGGATTGGAAGCAACCCAAGTCAGTCCCGAACATCAGAAGCTTTCTTGGTTTAGCAGGCTACTATCGAAGATTCATTGAAGGTTTTTCAAAAATTACAAGACCTCTCACCCAGCTTCTGAAGAAGGAGAAGAAGTTTGAATGGACAAAATCTTGTGAACAGAGCTTTCAGGAATTGAAGAAGAGGTTAACTTCAGCACTAGTACTTGTTCTGCCAGATATTCGTAAAGATTTTGAAGTTTACTATGATGCATCAAAGCAAGGTCTTGGATGTGTTTTGATGCAGGAAGGAAAAGTCATAACTTATGCTTCAAGACAATCATAACCCCATGAGGAAAACTACCCAACACATGACTTAGAGTTAGCTGCAATTGTGCATGCACTCAAGATTTCGAGGCACTAATTGATTGGAAATCGATGTGAGATCTATACGGACCATAAGAGTTTAAAATATATCTTCACTTAGTCAGATCTCAATTTGAGGCAGAGAAGATGGTTGGAATTAGTTAAAGATTATGATATCGGTATCCATTACCATCCCGGAAAAGCTAATGTTGTTGCGGATGCATTAAGCAGGAAAAGTTATTGTAACAATGTCATGGTTTAGGAAAGTCAGCCAGCACTTTATGAAGAATTCCAACACCTCAATTTAGAATTGGTGAACGAAGGATGTATTTTTAATGTTGAAGTGCATTCAACCCTAGAAGATCAGATTAGAGAGGCTCCAAAGAATGATAGCAGTATTGCAGACCTAAAGAAGGACATGAAGAAAGAAAAGTGTCAGCGTATGAGCTAACAGACCCCTTCTGAAGCGGGGTGTAAGAAGTCCGAAACGGGGGGCTTTCGTGGAGATTGCTCGAGATACGGTGGAAAGGAAACGAAGGCGAAGCTCACAAGAAGACGTCCGGGTTTACCCATGTTCGGGCCCTCCTCACGAGTAATAGCCCTAGTCCTGCTTGTGTTATTCTTGCTTGTGTTCTTGGAGGAACGGAAAGAACAAGGGACCTAGAACTCCCAGACTCTAACCCCAAAGGAGGATGAACCAATCTAAAAAGATCCAACCCCTTTTCCCATGCACCCCAGCTGCCTTTTATACTCGGGCTGGCTGGGGCCCATGGGGCTTACAATAGTGCATCACAATGAGTACACTGCCACGTCGCATTTAATGCACCTGTCACTGTTATTGCAGCACACTTAATGCCCTGGCACAGCCATCCTCTCCCCCGCATCGGGCCCCGCGCCTGTCAGCTCCGCCCGCTCTGCCGGGGTGGGAAATTGCATCATGACTTCACACTGCTGGCCGCCAGCGACGTAGCCTGGTCGCCACTCGCCCACTGGCGGCCGCCATCGACCTCCGGCCGCGTGGCTGGTCACCACTGTCGCTAGGCTGCCGCTTCACCGATCGCTGCCGGCGTGGCTTGGCCGCCACCTGTTCGCTGGGCGATCACCTTGCTGGCCGCCAGCAGCGTGGCCTGGTCGCCACATGTCCGCTAGGCGGCTCTTACTAAGGTGAAGTGGGCACCCTGGTGTAGAATACACCGACAGTAGCCCCCGAACCCACCCTGGAGCGCCCTTATACCTTTTGGAAGAAAAAAGCGGCTCAGTCTCCCGGGTGGGTCCATCATAAATGCCCACGTAACGCTGCGGTTTTAAATGCCGCCGCCGTTTCTGGGCATCGAGGCGGAGCGTGCAGTCACCCCCGCCTCGTAACCGGCGCGGGCCTTGGGAACGCGCCCGCGCCTTGGCTGATTTTTTTGGGTTTCCCGCCATCGAACCGCCACGTCCCTTCGGGTCTCCCGCCGAAGCATTCCTCCATGCGCCTATATATATAAGTGACCACTAGGGGAGCGGTTCGTTCTTTCCTTTCAGCCTCGCCCAACTGCTAAGCCCTAACCTTTGCTTCTTGCGAACTGCTTCTTCGTTGCGCATCGCCTCCCTCTTACACCTTCTCTTTTTCGCTCATATGGCGCATCCAGCACCTCTGCTCCCTCCGTCGATCGTCGAGGATGTCAACGCCACGAGGTTTTGCCGGTACCTCTCCGGCAGCACCGTCCTTTTCGTCTTGGGACACGCGCTTGGCCGCCGGCTCGGGAGAAGTGATCTTCTTCGGCTGGGCGATGCTGGCGGGTCTCCTCCCACCGATCTCCGACTTCTACCTCGCCGTCCTCAACTTCTACACCATCCACAACATTCACCTTCCTCCTAACTCCGTCATCCTCCTTGCTGTCTTTGCCCACTTCTGTGAGATGTTCGTGGGAGTGGCCCACAACCTTCCTCTCTTCCGCTTCTTTTACTCCTTGCGCGCGGCCAAGGACACCTCCACCCCGTCGGGCTGCTGCCACCTCTACCTTCGGGACGGCGCGACTTCACGCTACATTCCGCTGGACCTCCATTCCAACTGGAGGACTTGGCGCAACGAGTGGCTCTACGTCGTGGACGACAGCGGCGTAGAAGTCCTGGAGTTGCCGACTGGGCCAGCTATCAGCGACCCCACCTTGGGGGCGCAGGTCAACGAGACGCCCGAGCTCCGGACGATGTTGGCCCGCGTGGACCAGCTGTGGACAGTGGGCCTGACGGGAGGCATGGTTCTCCGGGACTACATATCTCGGAGAATCAGTCCCTCGCCCGTGCCTGCCTGCTGGCGATACCACGAACCCGATGACATGACCCGGACAGCTCCCGGAGGTAGGTCACTTGTTTTTCTTTCTTTCTGGTGCCTTTTGCGGCTGCCGCTGAGCTAACGATGGTTTCACACTTCTTTTTTCCTTTCAGCCGCAGGGGACTTATCCCACGTAAAGATCGATTCTTGGATGGGGCTACTGGGCGCCGCTAGCTCTGTCCCACCTTTTCTGGCGGGCGCGCTCCCACTCTGCCAAGTGGAGCCCCGGGAGTGCGTGGCGATCACCTGTGCCATGCCCACCATGGATGCCATGGGACTGGTGAACACGCCCCGCCAAGGGGCATTGACGATCCGGGACCCTCCTCCAGCCGGCGACCAGGGGAGAGGCAAGCACCCCGCTGACGACGACGCCCCTGGTGCCAGCCCCAAGAGGGTTCGCGTCCTAGCAGGGGCACGGCGACCACGATCGCTTCGAAGGGCTCAATCGGGGCGGGGAGCTCTACGGCGGCCGCAGCTGCAGCTTCAACTGCTCCCGTCGAGGTGGTTGAAGTTGGCGCTGCTCCGACCATAGCTCCATCGGCATCGGTCCTTCCTCCGTCGCCGCCGGCGCAGGTCGATCCGCCTCCGCCGCCACCGCCGACGCAGGTCCATCCGCCAGCCCCGGACCCGCCGGCCCCAGCTCTTCTTCGCCTCGCCCGGTAGCAGCGGCAACCAAAGACCGGCGCCGCGAGGGGATCGACGCCGCCGACGCGCCTGCTTTACGGAGGCCTTACGCCAAGTATTTAAACCAACACACGCGATCATAAGTTCTTTTAATATGAGAGGCTTAAATCCTTTTTACCTTCTTCAGGGCAACCACTTCAAGCACCCCAGCCGGAGGCGACCAGGGCACTGCAGTGGCCGCGGCAGCGCCGGCTGCGACGGTTGAGCACCGAGGCAACCCCGGTGACCGCCAGGTGGTCACCGCAGGGGCGGCCGTCTTACTGCCTGAAGGCGGGATGGGCCTGCCGCCCACTCCGAAGGCATCAACGCCTCAGTCCCCTCGGCGGACGCGGACACTCTGCTGGCCGCCCTCGGCGAATTACACTCCAGCGTGAGCGGCCGCCTCACGACGAGCAAGGAGAGGCTGAGAGAGGCCACCGTGGAGAACAACCGCCTCCGCAAGGAGGCGCAAGACTAGCGCGGCCGGGCGGAGCGGGATCTGCAGCAGGAGAGGGAGCAAGGAGCCCTCCGCGTCGAGGCGATCACCCGAGAGCACGATGAAAAGATGAGTGAGTGGCTCCACGCGAAAGCCGAGACCTCCTCCATGCTGCGTCCCGCCTTCGATCGGATGGCGGCCAGCTTGACGCCATTGGGGCTAGAGCAGCCGGCCCCCCTCGAGCAGACGGCCCGGCACTATGCCTTCTGCATGGGCCGGATCGTCGACTTCCTCACCCACCTGCCCGGCGCCTTAGCCACCCGATCCAGCCAAGAGGGGCGGGCAGTCGCGGTGGCCACGGCGACGTACGTGCTCGCCTGCTGCGCCAACCGGGAAACCAACTTTGACCCCCTGGCAGCCATCTAGGGAGTGTAAGGGGACTGGACCCGCGTAGAGGTACAGGTCAGCAATGCCGTCGAGCAAGTCGCCGATCAGCTCGAGATGGTCAACCGGCTACCGAAGCGATGGCGAGGACGTGGCGCCTCGGTGGATGCCGAGCGATAGAGGACCAGGCAGCCACGGAAGCCGCGGCGGACGAGGAGTGAAGACTCCAGGCTTAGTTTTGCCCGCTTTTTTTTGTTTTTTTCGTCCTCTGTAAAAGACTCCTGCAAATCAGACTCTTGTTTATAAATGCATACACTTCCCTTCACACGTCTTATGTTTGGATGCTTGTCCGCGCCTCCACTATACTGGTTATGGACGAATCAAAAAGGCAACCACACGCTTTAAGGGTTAGTTGGGGTGCAGGGCCCGGATCCATCGTGCCGGAATGTCGCTATATCAGGACCTTAGGACCTTGTGAAATTAATTACTCTCGCGGTCTCTCGGGACCGAACACTTGGCAAGGTGTGGCAGGGTAGTAGGCTCTAGGTAGTGGCGTTTGAGTCGCCAGTTCTCACGGGGACACCCTGAGCGTCATGATCGTGTTGAAAACCGTGCCAAACTGGCCATCCGATCGCCCATCCCTGCTCGCCACGCTCACCCAGTTGTTCCACTTTTACCGTCGAGAATTCAGAGAGCCTTAAGGTACTGAGGGCGATTACACGGACACGGCTCATCGGGCGCACACCAGAAAAAAGAGAACAGCGGCGACAACTGCTTTGAACGAAAACGAACGCTTAATTAAAACAGAGGATTCCCCCGACCAGCCCAGGAGAGGACAACACGACCCGGCTGACCGGGGAACACAGCTCTGTACTTACAGCATATTTAGGGGTAGAAGTTGCGCATGAGCTCTATGTTTTGGGAGTTTGCCAGCTCCTCCCCATCTTCAGTGGCCAACCTGACCGCCCCGGGACGAGACACTGAGACCACCTTAAAGGGGCCCTCCCACTGGGGAAATAGCTTGTGCAACCCGGTATGCGTCTGAATTCTTCGCAAGACCAGGTCGCCCACTACCAGTGTTCTCTCGCTGACCCGGGTGGCGTGGTACCGCCTGAGACTTTGCTGGTACCGGGCAACGCGCAAGGCTGCGCGATCTCGCACTTCCTCCAGGAGATTGGCATCCTCTCGACGTAGATATTCCTATGCTTCCTCTGTGAACGCCACCACGCGCGGTGACCCTAAGGCCAGCTCCGAAGGCAGGACAACTTCCGCGCCGTAGACCAGGAAAAAAGGAGTTTCCCCGGTGGCCCGACTGGGGGTGGTACGAAGCGATCACAGCATCGCCGAGAGCTCTTCAGTCCACCGGGCTCCGCGCTTGTGGAGTCGATCAAACGCCCTGGTTTTGAGGCCCTTCAGCACCAACGCATTGGCCCGCTCCACTTGGCCATTACTTCTTGGGTAGGCCACTGAGGCGAAACAAACCTTGGTGCCCATTTCTTCATAGAAACCCAAGAAGGCAGCGCTGGTGAACTGGGCGCCATTGTCAGTGATGATGTGGTTGGCAACCCCAAAACGGGCGAAGATTCCTTGCATGAATTTGATTGCGGCGGCAACGGTAATGGCTCTGACCGCCTCGGCTTCCACCCATTTGGTAAACTTGTCGATGGCGACGAACAGGTGGGTGTATCCCCCTGTGGTCCGCGAGAACGGGCCCAGGATATCCAGCCCCCAGACCGCAAAGGGCCATGAGAGCGGGATAGTTTGCAGAGCCTGGGCTGGTCGGTGGATTTGCTTGGCGTGGTACTGGCATGCCTCGCACTTCCTCACCAGCTTGCAAGCATCCTGGAGGGCGGTCGGCCAATAGAACCCTTGGCGGAAAACCTTCCCCACCATCGTTCGACTGGACATATGGCTCCCGCACACGCCTCCATGGATATCAGAGAGCAAAGTGCTCCCCTCTTCCCAAGTGATGCACTTCAGAAGAACTCCGTTTCTACCCCGGCGGTACAGGTCCCCGCCCACCAGGTTATAGCACTTGGCCTTTCACGCTATCTTATCCGCTAACGCATCATCGTCGGGGCACACTTGATCCCGCAGGTAGGCCAGGATCGGATCCATCCATGTGCCTTCCCGATCAAGTGTGGCGACCACAGGGTGATCGCCCGGGTACTCACTTTGGCGAGCGTTTCCGCCGGTACTACTCTCCCTTTTGGAATGAGGGTTGAAGTAGCGTCACCATCGTCCCCACTAGAAACGGGGGCTGCGATGGACAGTCGCGGAAGCCTTTCTTCAAAGACTTCGACCAAAACAGGGGATCTTGTTGAGGCGAGCTGGGCGAGCTCGTCCGCCAAGTAGTTGTCGCATCGGGGGATATGAGTATACCCCAGCCCGTCGAAGTGTCGCTCCATCTTTCTGACCTCTGCCAAGTACTCTGCCATGACAGGATCAGAGCAGGAGAACTTCTTTCTCACTTGGTTGATGACTAGCAGCGAGTCGCCCTTGATTTGCAGACGCCGAACCCCGATGGCGCGCGCGAAGCCTGCCCGACCAAAGAAGCCTTGCTCGGTAACGTTGTTGGTGGCCTTGAAGTCCAGAACGACCACGTACTTGAGGAGGTCCCCGGTTGGGGAAACCAGGAGGACCCTAGCCCCCGCACCTTCGAGCCTGAAGGAGCCGTCGAAGTAGAGTGTCCAAGGGGAGGGCGCGGGGGTTTCCTTAGTCTCAGACTCGGCAAGAGTCCACTCGACAATGAACTCTGCCAGGCTTTGACTCTTGATCGCAGTACGGGGGGCGAACTTGAGGCCGAACTCCCCAACTCCACAGACCACTTGACAATGTGACCCCCTGCTTCACGATTGTGAAGGATCTCGCGCAAGGGGTAGGCAGAAACCACTGTGATCTCCCTTCCTTGGAAATAATGCCGCAACTTCCTGTATGCCACCAGCACGGCATACTGTAACACCCCGGCATTTAATATGCCTGAATGCTACCAAACATAAGCTAAACAACATCCAAATATCATATTTAACATAAAATTCCAGCAAAGGCGCATAGGCTAAAAACCGAGATTTCGGCACTCTCCTTTGTTTTATCATGAATTTAAGGAGCAACAACGATATAGCATTATATGGCAATAAGGGAAACATCTAAAACAGCAATAAATAGAGTCTTAACGACAATAAAAGACTAACATTTAGCACTTAAAGTTCCAAGTGTCAAACGAACAATAAAACTCTCATTAACCAAGCTAAGCCTTAATTTAATGACCATCACACGCAATTTAATATCAATCTAAAAGAATTGACTTGGGGAAACATTAAGGTGAAGCAACGTGTGGGCGTGTGTCTATTCCCTTTTCCCGCATGCCGTTCTCATGGTACCTAAAACAATAAGGAAAAAAACACAAGCGTGAGTTCGAAACTCAGCAAGCATATTGCAATGGACAACAAGAACAACAATATGGCAATAGCATCTCCCTTCATGTAAATCATCTTATTCATAAACACTTAACATTGTCATCATCAATATGTATGAGATGTAATGCAATGCTCATGTCTCCTTGGAAACTCATACCGGTATGGTTGAGTACACACCTGTCGGTGTGCACCCTTTTCCCCCCTTCCATCCCGAAGATGGAGGGTGCCTACTCATCGCTTCCATTCACCACGTGGATGGAATCACGATGTAGGTCTTACTCAATGGCGTTCCGGACTAGTCATAACTTTCTCACCGACCTTACCGGACTAGTTATGACTTTCTCACCGCCCTCGCCCTATCTCATGTCATGCATGCAACTATGCCAATTATCATATTTCACATGTACATAAACATATGGCATCTCATCATGACAAATATTAACACATGGCATCGAATCATGATAATCATACTCAATATATCATTGGAAAACAGCAAGCATGGCAAGTGATCATAGCAAGTATTCAATCTTTCATCTAATCTCCACAAGCAACCTACAATTCCGCTATTCATTACAACACACTTGCCTCAACCGTGGGCGACGGGATTGTGGGAAGTAGAGGGCACCCCCGGGGTCACACCACCTGCACAACGGCATCACATACTCTCAATAATGCCCACAAAACAGTACACAAATCCCCATCTCACCCGACATTGCGCGCTACTCGCAAAACCTAAAACAGAGGTTCTGTCCCGGCGGGACAGCAGCCTTGCAAAGGCCATAACTTGAGTTCTGGGATTCCAAATCGATTAAACGAGTACACCATCGCGAAGCTTAGGAAATTTCCTACCTTTTTCTAGTTATACGGAAAGACTGATTCGGACTCTAAAATTGTTTAATCTACAGATTACTACGATCTGTTCTAATTGCGTCACAGATTTTAACACGCTCGGTAAAACGGCCATAACTTTCAAACGGCTGATCGGATTTTAACGTGCTTTATGTCCACGGAAAGATAATTAAATTATCTACAACTTCTTTTAAGTCCGTATGGACAGATTCAGATTCTAAATAGACGAAAACTCCAACCCTAGCCCGACTGCTCAATCTGCCCGAAAACAGAAACGTGGCAACGTCTAGATCTAACCCAAAGAACTCCAACCCAGCACCACCAATTGATCTAAAAACTTCATAAACACCCTAAGAACAGTACCTAGATCAAACCCAAGGATCCCCATGATCATACCTTTGCCCAACGAACGAATCTCCAATAGATCTCCTCGCGGATCGCTCCTCGCTCCACGCTTCTCGCTCCTCGCTCCTCGCTCCAACGGATGGATCCACAAGGTGCAGAGGTGTGGAGACCACCCTAGGGCAGCAAGGGGGTGGAGGAGAGGTCGTGGAGAGGTAGGGCAATGGAGGAGAGCAAGGGGGAGGAGCAAGGCTCAAAGGGAAAGGGCGGCTAGGGCTTGGCAAGTGGGGGGAGGTGAGGGGGGCGCACCAAGGCCTCAAGGGGCGCAAAGGCAGCAGGGTGGATGCCCCAAAGGGGCAGGGAAACCCCTTTTACCAGCCCCCACACCCAATTCTAGTCTGTTACGGAGACCTAATCCATCCCACCAAAGCCCACCAAGGCCCAAAACTCCCCCGGGAAGGCCCAAAACCCCGGAAACGGCCCGGAAAAGCTATTAACCTCCAAAACCTATAGTTTTAACCTTAATTCCACATTTCATACTGTTTTTAACCATAACAAGCACGTAAAATAAAGTTATGACACTCCGTGGTGTCACATTCTCCCCCCCTTCAACAGGATTCGACCTCGAATCTAAACGCACCAACACGCAACCCAGCAAAACCGAAGATAGCTAGGTTTTCACATCACATACCTGAGGTGAAAAGCTCGGGATAATTCTCGCGCATACGAGACTCCAGCTCCCAAATTGCCTCTCTCTCGGTCTGATGTGACCACAACACTTTAACGAACTTGAGCGTCCGGTTCTTCATCACTCGCTCCGAAGTCCCCAGAATTTCCACAGGACGGGACTCGAAGGTGAGGTCCTGCTCAAGTACTAATGGTTCCAACGGAACCACCAACTCCGGATCATGCAAGTATTTCCTCAACATCGAGACATGGAACACATTATGCACACCATGCATAGCTTCCAGGTAGCTCAGACGATAGGCCAACCTACCAACTCGGGCGATGATAGGAAAAGGCCCAACATACCTTGGGTCGAAGCTTTCCTTTGGTGCCAAAACGCACCACACCCTTGGAGGGAGATACTCGCAAGAGTATGCTATCACCCACCTCAAACTCCAAGTCTCGCCGCCACATCAAGATAGCTCTTCTCATGCTCGCTTCACACTGCGAGAAGGTTCTGCTGCACCTCCGCCACGCGATCAACGATCTGCTGAACCCAATCTGGTCCAAGAATCGCTCTTTCGCCCACCGCATCCCAACAAAGTGGCGATCTGCACTTCCGGCCATATAGTACCTCATAAGGAAGCAGCCGGATGCTTTGGAATGATAGCCGTTATTATAAGCAAACTCCGCAAGAGGCAAATGATCCTCCCAGCTACCTTTCCAAGCCATCACACAGGCCCCGAGCATGTCTTCCAACGCCTGGATGGTACGCTCGCATCGCCCATCCGTCTGAGGGTGAAAAGCGTGTACTAAGGCGGCTGCGTGCACCAAAGCACTCTGCAAACTCTCCCGAGAACTTGGAGACGAACTTCGCATCCCGATCAGAAATAATGGTCTTAGGTACACCATGCAGTCTCACAATCTCCCGCACATAGATGGGAGCCAACTCGCCGCATGAATTGGTCGTGCGGATAGGAATGAAAATCTGCGCAGACTTGCTGAGACGGTCCACCACAACCCAAACAAAGCATCCTTCCTCGTGGAGAACGAGGTAGACCAACCACGAAATCCATGGAGATGTCATCCCATGGCCACACAGAATCTCCAATGGTCGCAACAGACCGGCGGACGCTTTATGCTTAGCTTTGATCTTCTCGAGATCCCACAAGACGCCACATACTTGGCAATATCCACTCTCATCCTTTTCCACCGTAAATTCTTCTTCAAGTCCCTCAGACATCTTGGTCTCCCAGGATGGACCGTGTACGAGTGCGATGAGCTTCTTTCAAAATGTCTTCTTTCACTTGAGATTTCTGAGGCACGCACAGGCGGCCCCCTGAAACCTCGGAACTCCCGCATCATCAATGGTAAAGTCTCCGGACTTGCCATCCTCAAAGCGTTCCTGCTTTCTTTGGAGCAAACGGTCATCAGCTGTGCCTCCCGCGCTCGGGAATCGCTGACTCAAGAATCAATCGAAGTTTCAGCTTGCACGGTCCCCGCATAAGCGAGGAGACCCCAAACGCTCAAAATCAGCAACAAGACAATCAACAATAGGGGCATTGTCTTGCGAGAGCGTCGGCCACAACATTTGCCTTCCCGGATGATACCGGATAGTAAGGTCATAATCCTTTATCAATTCTAGCCACCTCCTCTGCCTCAAGTTCAAATCTTTCGAGTAAAGATGTACTTGAGGCTCTTGTGATCGCTGAAAATGTCACAAGACTCGTCTGCATGTAATGCCTCCATATCTTCAATGCAAACACCACAGCGGCTAGCTCAAGATCATGCGTGGGATAGTTCTGCTCGTGCTTTTTCAATCGCCTCGACGCATATGCAATCACCTTGCCCTCTTGCATGAGCACACACCCAAGTCCCAACCGAGAAGCATCGAATACACCGTGAAGCGCTTCCCCGGCTCAGGAAGGGTAAGAACAGAGGCAGTCACTAACTTCTCCTTCATAGTGCAACTGTGCTCACACTATGCGATCCACTGGAATTTCATCCCCTTCGAGTCACCGAAAGTGGCTTGGCAATGATAGAGAAATCCTGCACTAAACGCCGATAGTAGCCAGACCAACCCAAGGAAATTACGCACCTCTTTGACATTGGAAGGCCTCTTCCAATCCAAAACTCTTTGAGACTTTGCTAGGATCTACAGATATGCCCTCTGGATTGATGATGTGGCCAAGAAAACCCACTTCAAATCCGAACTCGCACTTTTCAACCTTAGCAAAGAACTGATTTTCCCTCAAGGTGCTCAAAGACAAGCCTCGAGATGTCGCTCATGCTCCTCTTCCGATTTAGAGTAAACCAGAATGTCATCGATGAACACTACCACAAACTCATCAAGATACTTGTGTAGCATCTGTTCATCGCCTCCATAAAGACAAAGAGAGCATTAGTTAGTCCAAAAGACATAACTTTAAATTCATAATGCCCATACCTAGTGGAGAAAGCGGTCTTCTCAATGTCCTGCTCCCTCACACGGATCTCGATTGTACCTCGATCAAGATCAATCTTGGAGAACACCTTTGCTCCCTTCAGCTTGGTCAAACAGATCCTCGATGCGAGGCAAAGGATACTTGTTCTTGACTCGTCACTTGATTAAGAGCACGATAATCAATGCACATACGCCAACTTCCATCCTTCTTCGAGACGAAGAGGACGGGTGCTCCCATGGCGAACGCTACGCCGAATGAAGCCCTTGGCCATGAGATCCTCCAATCGCTTCTTCAACTCGTCTTGAAAAGGACGAGCCAAGCGGTATGGAGAGATAGAAATAGGTCGAGTGCCAGGAACAAGATCAATACGAAACTCCACATTCCTCACGGGAGGTAGACCGTGCAACTCGTCGGGGAACACATCAACGAACTCCTTCACTACGTAAATCTCCTCAATGGGAATCGAGGAAGATGGTTTCTCAGACAGAGTCATGAGGAAACCCATGACCTCAAACGCCGACCAGAAAACAAACTAGTCAAAGCAAAGACGGCCGGAGGGTATACCACCCCTGAAAGGTCAACTCTTCCCTGACGAGGCCTGCAAGGCAACCTGTCTTCGAAACAACAGATCTTAGCACGGTCTTGATGCAGCCAGTCCATGCCCAAAATGACATCAAAAGGAGCCAATCGATCACCATGAGATTGGCAAAGAAAACCTCATCATCAATGGCAATGGTGCAACCAGTGGCAAACCAAAGAACTAGCAATCAACCCCGGAGAATCGACTAACACGGACTCGTAAATCCGCTGAACTCCCAACTTAGCTC
Organism: Rhipidocladum racemiflorum; assembly: GCA_036346355.1. NCBI lineage: Eukaryota > Viridiplantae > Streptophyta > Magnoliopsida > Poales > Poaceae > Rhipidocladum > Rhipidocladum racemiflorum. The sequence continues at coordinate 24,992,898 of CM070589.1, read as the reverse complement.
TACTAGCAAACTCCGACGACACAAAAGAATAGGATGCTCCTAATCAAATAGAACAAAGGCATCAACGGAATCCACGAGCAGAGTACTGAAACCACCTCTGGATGCCCTGACTCGGCGGTCGACAAAGCGTACACTCCTGGTGGCGGCAGGGACGTAAGAGCCCCAACTCAGGTGATGCCCCATCAAGGCTGGGGCGGAGGAGGCAAATCGAGGAGGAAGCGGGGCAGCTGCGGGCACCCGATGCTGGCCGGTAGCGCCACGCAAAGGGCGGTGAGAAAGCAGGGCAGCCATCATGTGCACCGATCCTCTGGAAGACGCCCATTTGGAGTGGGAGGAGAAGGCACCGTCTCCCACTTGATGATGCTACTAGGATTCATCCGGCCAGACTCGTCCCATGTGGCCGGGCTTGCCCACGGTGGTTGCAACTCCGGTCCAACCACACTCTGAAGCCACGGTGCTCACCACCGCACTTGAAACACTTCATGCCCTGCCCGGGCACAGACTAACAGCCGCTCGCGAAGAAGACGATCGGGCGGCCCCATTTTAGCCCCTAAGGAGGAGCCCTGTCCCCTTGAACTTCTTGAAGGTGGGTCGAGAAGACCCACCTCCTCCACCAAAGGTCCTCTTCGGCCCGCCTGGGCCGTAGGGAACCCTGAACCGCCCGGTTTTGCTTATCCCTGAGAGCTCCAACTCGAGCTCCATGCCCTTCTACCGCTCCACCACGGAGCGAAGTCACGAGGGCGGATCGCCCCCATGACAACTCTGAACTCCTGGTTGAGGCCCCTCTCGGAACCTCCTCGCCTTCTCCCACGTCAGTGGCTGCCACGGCCACGGCCCAGACGAAAGCGCCTGCTGACTGTTGAACTCCACCTCATACTCTGCCACCGACCTCTTTCCCTGGGAAAGAGTGGAAGAGTATGCTCCATCCTCTCAAGGAAAGACTCGGGTATAACTTGGCTCTAAGCGAGCCACAAAGTCCTCGGTGATCGACCAAGATCGTGGGTTCTAGCGGCGAGAACCCCTTCCCACCAGATATCGGCTTGGCCTTTCAGGTGAAAGGCCACAAAGCGAGCTCCTCTGGACCGAGGTCAATTCTAGGACCTCAAAGCGCCTTTCCATGTACCGCGACCAATCTGCGGTGGATCGGCGTGCCCGCTCCGTCAAAAGTGTCAAGGCGGAGGGTCATCCACTCTCGGAGACTCATCCTCGGCTCCGGCGCAGCGGGGCAACAAGCTGGGGCCATCTGCAGGGGAGGCACCACGCAGCGAGGGCTGCCGCATCGCCGGGCGCAGCCTCCCGAATCTCCCTCTGCAGAGCCTCGAACTAAATCATCATTGGCGGCGGGCACCCCGCCCCGGCTGTCTTGGTGGAAGCTCCTCTGAGCCGGTCCCACGAGCATTGAGCGAAATGCTACCCTCATCAACAGACTCCTCAACTCCTGGGAGCCTCGCCGCCTCTACGACCTCGGCGTCCACGGCCTCTACCCCTCGGCATGGTCAGCTTGAACAGACAACCATCCAAACACAAAAACATAAACACAACATCACACAACCAAGAACATAGATCAAACATCATCATAGCATAGTCTTCATCAAATAATTAAGCGCAATGCAATAATGAACCAAGACCCCATCCTCTTGTGCAACCAAGTGTGTCAAATTTTAGATTAGTTATACCACTTTTGCAAGTTTTAATGTTGCTATCCTATAACAAAGTTTTAGTTAGAACCTAAGCCATGTTTCTAAGTTATTCCACATCATATTTTAGTTGCAACTTAAGGTATAACACTAAAATACTTATTCCAAGGACCTACTGACTGCTCGATACCAATCAGTAACACCCGGCATTTAATATGCCCGAATGCTACCAAACATAAGCTAAACAACATCCAAATATCATATTTAACATAAAATTCCAGCAAAGGCGCATAGGCTAAAAACCGAGATTTCGGCAGCACCTCCTTTGTTTTATCATGAATTTAAGGAGCAACAACGATATAGCATTATATGGCAATAAGAGAAACATCTAAAACAGCAATAAATACAGTCTTAACGACAATAAAAGACTAACATTTAGCACTTAAAGTTCCAAGTGTCAAACGAACAATAAAACTCTCATTAACCAAGCTAAGCCTTAATTTAATGACCATCACACGCAATTTAATATCAATCTAAAAGAATTGACTTGGGGAAACATTAAGGTGAAGCAACGTGTGGGCGTGTGTCTATTCCCTTTTCCCGCATGCCGTTCTCTGGTACCTAAAACAATAAGGAAAAAAACACAAGCGTGAGTTCGAAACTTAGCAAGCATATTGCAATGGACAACAAGAACAACAATATGGCAATAGCATCTCCCTTCATGTAAATCATCTTATTCATAAACACTTAACATTGTCATCATCAATATGTATGAGATGTAATGCAATGCTCATGTCTCCTTGGAAACTCATACCGGTATGGTTGAGTACACACCCGTCGGTGTGCACCCTTTTCCCCCCTTCCATCCCGAAGATGGAGGGTGCCTACTCATCGCTTCCATTCACCACGTGGATGGAATCACGATGTAGGTCTTACTCAATGGCGTTCCGGACTAGTCATAACTTTCTCACCGACCTTGCCGGACTAGTTATGACTTTCTCACCGCCCTCGCCCTATCTCATGTCATGCATGCAACTATGCCAATTATCATATTTCACATGTACATAAACATATGACATCTCATCATGACAAATATTAACACATGGCATCGAATCATGATAATCATACACAATATATCATTGGAAAACAGCAAGCATGGCAAGTGATCATAGCAAGTATTCAATCTTTCATCTAATCTCCACAAGCAACCTACAATTCCGCTATTCATTACAACACACTTGCCTCAACCGTGGGCGACGGGATTGTGGGAAGTAGAGGGCACCCCGGGTCACACCACCTGCACAACGGCATCACATACTCTCAATAATGCCCACAAAACAGTACACAAATCCCCATCTCACCCGACATTGCCGCTACTCGCCAAAACCTAAAACAGAGGTTCTGTCGGCGGGACAGCAGCCTTGCAAAGGCCATAACTTGAGTTCTGGGATTCCAAATCGATTAAACGAGTACACCATCGCGAAGCTTAGGAAATTTCCTACCTTTTTCTAGTTATACGGAAAGACTGATTCGGACTCTAAAATTGTTTAATCTACAGATTACTACGATCTGTTCTAATTGCGTCACAGATTTTAACACGCTCGGTAAAACGGCCATAACTTTCAAACGGCTGATCGGATTTTAACGTGCTTTATGTCTACGGAAAGATAATTAAATTATCTACAACTTCTTTTAAGTCCGTATGGACAGATTTGGATTCTAAATCGACAAAAACTCGAACCCTAGCCCGACTGCTCAATCTGCCCGAAAACAGAAACGTGGCAACGTCTAGATCTAACCCAAAGAACTCCAACCCAGCACCACCAATTGATCTAAAAACTTCATAAACACCCTAAGAACAGTACCTAGATCAAACCCAAGGATCCCCATGATCATACCTTTGCCCAACGAACGAATCTCCAATAGATCTCCTCGCGGATCGCTCCTCGCTCCACGCTCCTCGCTCCACGCTCCTCGCTCCTCGCTCCTCGCTCCAACGGATGGATCCACAAGGTGCAGAGGTGTGGAGACCACCCTAGGGCAGCAAGGGGGTGGAGGAGAGGTGGTGGAGAGGTGGGGCAATGGAGGAGAGCAAGGGGGAGGCGCAAGGCTCAAAGGGAAGGGGCGGCTAGGGCTTGGCAAGTGGGGGGAGGTGAGGGGGGCGCACCAAGGCCTCAAGGGGCGCAAAGGCAGCAGGGTGGACGCCCCAAAGGGGCAGGGAAACCCCTTTTACCAGCCCCCACACCCAATTCTAGTCCGTTACGGAGACCTAATCCATCCCACCAAAGCCCACCAAGGCCCAAAACTCCCCCGGGAAGGCCCAAAACCCCGAAAACGGCCCGGAAACGGCCCGGAACAGCTATTAACCTCCAAAACCTATAGTTTTAACCTTAATTCCACATTTCATACTGTTTTTAACCATAACAAGCACGTAAAATAAAGTTATGACACTCCGTGGTGTCACACATACACCATCTTCTGGGCTTGCGGATACCTTGTTTTTGCATCATGTAACACCTTGCTGACGTAGTAGACTGGCCGCTGGACGCCCTCACGCTCCGCCACCAGTGCCGCACTCACAGCCGCAGGACTGGCCGCCACATACAATAGTAGCGGCTCGCCTGGCTCGGGAGCGACCAGCACCGGAGGGGAGGAGAGATACTTCTTTAAGTCTTCGAGTGCTTGTTGCGCTTCTGTAGTCCACTCGAAGAAGTTGGTCTTCTTTAACAGCTTGAAAAAGGGCAGACTCTTCTCTCCAAACCGGGCTATGAACCGGCCAAGAGAGGCCAGGCGACCAGCCAGGCACTGGACTTGCTTGAGCTGTGTGGGCGGCTGCATGCGCTCGATGGTCGCGAGGTTTTCGGGTTGACCTCGATTCCGCGATCGAAACGAGGAACCCAAGCAGCTTTCCAGATGACACACCGAACACACACTTTTCAGGATTCAGCTTCAAACAATACTGCCGGAGGTGGGAGAAAGTCTCCTCTAGATGTTCAACAAGCCCATCAGTCTTTTTGGTCTTCACTACCAAGTCATCAACATATACTTCAAGATTTCTTCCAATCTGTGACTGAAATACAGTGTGCATAGCTCGCTGGTAGGTTGAACCAGCGTTCTTCAACCCAAATGGCATTCGGACATAACAGTATACGCCTAGAGGGGTCACAAAAGCAGTCTTCTCCTCGTCTTCCCGCGCCATACTGATTTGGTGGTAGCCGGAGTAGGCATCCAGGAAGCACAAGACCTCGCACCCTGCTGTGGAATCGACAACAATGTCTATCCGCGGCAGGGGGTACGGGTCCTTGGGGAAGGCTTTGTTGAGGTCGGTGAAGTCGATGCACATCCGTCACTTCCCATTCGACTTCTTGACAAGCACAGGGTTGGCCAGCCACTCATGGTAGGTGGCCACCCGTACAATCCTTGTCTGCAGTAGTTTCTCTACCTCATCCCGAATGGCATCTTGCCACTCTGGTGCCTGCCTCCGGACTTTCTACCGGACTGGGTGCACTCCAGGGAGCGTTGCCAATCGGTGCTCAATCACCTCCTTAGGGACCCCGGTCATTTCAGATGGTTCCCAGGCGAACACATCTAAGTTAGACCGGAGGAAGGTGACGAGCGCGTCTTCCTATTTGGTGCCGAGGCTAGCACCAATCTTCACGACCTTCCCAGAACTGTCCTCGCCCACGGGGACCGCCTTCACCTCACCCGAAGAACCAGGTGAGGCGCGGGTCCTGACCGGGGGGAGCTCAGGGCAGTCGTCCTCGCCTCGGGCCGAGCAGGTGGTGCCGGCCAGGTCCTGCACCTGCTTGCTGAGGCGCAGGGCCTCCAGCCGATCCACCTTCACAGTAATCGGATCTCCAGGCCCCGGGATCTTCACCATCATGTAGGCGTAATGCCTGGCCGCCATGAACTTGACCCGAGCTGGTCGGCCAAGCAAAGCATTGTAGGGGAGGTCGAAGTCTGCGATGTCGAAGTTGATTTTCTCTGTCCGGAAATTCTCCACACTTGCGAAGGTGACAGGCAGCCAAACTTGTCCTAGGGGCGTCAAGCCTACCCAGGGGCAACTCCGTAGAAGAGAGGGGCTAGGCGCAACTCTTCATAGGGAATTTGGAGTGCCTTGAACGCCCCGACTGACATAAGGTTGATGGAACTTCCTCCATCAACAAGTACACGCCCGAGTCTCACATTTCGAACCATGGGAGAAACCACGATCGGGAGATGGCCCGGGCCTGAGGTGCTCTCTAGGTGGTCAGCTCGACTGAAGGTGATCGGCTCCTCCGACCACTTCAGTGGCCTACTCGCCTCGGGGGTTGGTACGATGGCGCACACCTCCCTCAACTCTCGCTTGAACTGAGAGTTTGAAGAGTAGGTGGCGGAGCCACCATGAATGAAAGCCACCGTGTGCTCCGCTTTGCGAAGGCGGCGGTAGCGAGGTCTTCACCAGCGTCATCGCGGTGCGTCTTCGCGGCGTTCTTTAAGCCGCTGCTCCAGCTTGGACCACGACCTGGCAATCCGCGGTCGTGCCCGTTGGTCCTATGGATGGGGCAGTAAGGTCTGCCCCTGTCGTCTTCTCGGCAGGGTGAACGGCGGTCCCCGCGGTCGCCACGCGGGTCTCGGTGATCACCCCTCCTGTCCTGGTGGTCGCGCTTTTGGGGCTTGGCCTCCGGCTCAGTGACTAGGATCTCTTCGGCATTGACCTCTTTGCGCTTCTTCTTCTTGTGATCATAAGCCATCGAGGTTCCCGCCTCGCTGTGGCCGGACGGCCCCGTCGTGCGCTCCCGGGCCTCCGCTGCCCTGGCACATTTATGCGCCAAGGAGAACAGCTCAGAAGTGGTCGATATGGTGCGGGTAGCCATCTTCTCCCGCATCTTCTGATCTTGGACCCCCCTCCGGAAAGCGATAATCACCGATTGCTCGAAAATCCAGGGGATCGTGTTGCGGCAGTGGCTGAACCGCCGGATGAACTCCCTTAGGGACTCCCCCTTCATCTGTTCTAGGGCATGGAGGTCGTCCTCCACACCCGGCTGATTGTAGGAGTCCTGAAAGTTGGCGACAAACAGGTCGCACAGTTCCTCCCACGAGTGCATGGAGCCTCGCGGGAGGTTCAATAACCGAGGCGGGCGAGCCGTCAGTGACGTCGGGAGGTAGTTGGCCATGATCTTTTCAGACCCTCCCGCGGCACGCACCGCTGTAGTGTAGATCTGCAGGAACTCATCTGGATTGGTGGTACCATCATACTTTTAGATGGACGTTGCGGAACCTCTCCGGCCACGCAGCTTGGCGTAGGCGGAGGGAAAACGCCTGGCATCCAACGTTGTAGGGGGAGTAGCGTCGCTCGCCCGCCCCTCGGCCCCGAGATGGGGTCGAGGAGTGCGAGTCTACGCTCTCCCTGGAGTTAGGGAGTGAGGTCTCGCCCCGACCGCTAGACATCGGGTGGCCAACGCGACGTTGCACGTGCGCACGATGCCCCCTAAGGATATCGCGTAGGTCAGCATCGTGCTGGGACCTCCTTTCGTCTAGGCGGGCCCTTAGATCCTCGTGGCCCCTCGCCGGCTTGGGGGAACCATGAGAAGGAATGGGAGCATGTGCACGTCCCCTGTACCCGAGGGGGCTACAACCTGTGCACCCTTCCCTTTGTCCCGGCCCTCGCGACCAGGAGAAACTCTGACAAGGCGGCTGGAGGCTTGCACATCGGTCGCACGCATGTCCTACCGCCCGACGTCGGAAGCCCCCGGCTGATTTGCCGCCTCCACCTGCTGCTGGGCGGCATCCACTAGGAGGGCGATGTCCCGCAGCCATGGAGCGGCCGGGGTTTCGCCCCCTAGCGCAACCGGGGGGTGATCGAGGAGCAGCCGAGCTGCATGAAGATTCCACGCTGGGGTGTCATCTCCCATCAACAGACGCCGTCGGACGGTCTATCCTCCTTGCGCAGAAGCGCCACGTGTCCCTCCCTGGGCGGAGGGGCCCAGGAGGTCCGACGCCCTGGGTGAGCGTCGGGATCGGCTGCGAGCGCTACTCTCCTCGGGTAGGCCGTCGTGCTTGGAGCGTGAAGCCGCCATGCTGACGCCCGTCAAAGCTTCTTGCAAGCTTTGCAAGAAGGTGGAAGAAAAAAGGGCAATCCAACCACCGAGCCCCCTACCTGGCGCACCACTGTCAGCGTATGAGCTAACAGACCCCTTCCAAAATGGGGTGTAAGAAGTTCGAACGGGGGGCTTTCGTGGAGATTGCTTGAGATACGGTGGTAGAAAAATGGAGGCGAAGCTCACAAGGTGAAACTCGGGTTTACCCAGGTTCGGGCCCTCCTCACGAGTAATAGCCCTAGTCCTGCTTGTGTTACTCTTATTTGTGTTCTTGGAGAAACAGAAAGAAGAAGGGACACGGAACCGGGACTCTAACCCCACAGGAGAATGAGCCAATCTGAGAGATCGAACCCAACCTAAAGGATCCAACCCAAGTCCAACCAAGAGAGAGATCCCCCGCTCCCATGCTCCCCAGCTGCCTTTTATACTCGGGCTAGCTGGGGCGCATGGGGCTTACAAAAGTGCATCACTATGAGTACAATGCCACGTCGCATTTAATGTGCCTGTCACTGTTCTTGCAGCACACTTAATGCCCTGGCACAGACATCCTCTCCCCCGCCTCGGGCCTGCGCTGTCGGCCTTAGCTCTCTGTAGGGGTGGGAAATTTGTAATATCCTGAGTATTTCTATACTCAAGCCCTTTGTACATTTGTACTCAAGCCTGTTCAATAATACATCAGTGCTTGTGTATTTAGTATCTTGAGTGAACATACTTGCTTGGGATCGGAAAGAACCCTTCAACTTAAGTAATTTCGCTCATAAGTAAATTCAATTAGGTTGGGCAAGTGCACTGTGACCTATTAACTTCCAAATACTTTGGAACAATTAGTAATCAACCACAGAAGCTTTAGCCGTCATGGCCCAAGTTCAAAAGTTAGGATGTCAGGAGTATCCGGATCAACCGGAATGTCGGACAAAGTCCCGAGTGTCCGGATTGGGCTGGCCGAAGTCCAACCGGAGTGTCGGACCAATGTCCGAGTGTCCGGGTTAGTGTTACCGAAGACCCCAACCCGGAGTCTCCGGGTTGAGTCCGGAGAGTCCGGTATTGGCGTGGGGTTTTGTATAAAAGTCCCATTTCGTGGCTCCCTTCCATTCTTTCTTCTTCTACTTTGGTTTCCCCACTTCCTTGGTGTTCTCTCCACCACCCCGAGCTCCTCTCCGGCGAGCCACCGGCCGGTGACCCTCCCCGGTGACTCCTCCATCTCGGTGTGCTCCTCCCTGCCGTCATTCCCCATCCTCCACCCGGCGTTGCTCCTCCTCCATCTTCCTTGGAGGTAAGCTTTTCTCTTAGGGTTTGATTCATGGATTTTTGGGTTCTAGAGTCGTTCATGGTGGGATTAGGACTTAGGTTTGGATTTGGGAGGCTAGGGTTGAACTTGGATTCTAGGGTTTTGGGTGTAGTGGTTCTAGGGTTGAAAATGGGATTGGGATTAGTGAATGTGGTATGCTAGAGTGGTAGATCGGGTAGTAGTAATGTTGATTTAAGAAGTTGTTGGTGTGAGTTAGAGGTTTGGCGGGTTAAGCGGCGTTTTCTCGTAGAATCGGCTAGTTCGAACTCCTTAGGTTCGCTAGGTGTACGAAAGTCGTAGATCGGGTCGCGGTGAAGTTGTAGGGAGTGGTAAGGTCTCCGTCTCCTCGTCGAGTTGGACCAAATGCCCTAGGACCGAGTATCCGGCATATGGTCCGGAGTGTCCGAATTGTCCGAGTATCCGGACGAAACGGTCCGGAGTGTCCGCCTATCCGGACTGTCCGGATGCAAACCGGACTATCCGGGTTAGGCCGTTCTACGTCCGATCGTGTTGTGTTGTCCGAAAGTGCGTCGTTTCTTCAGGGTTTCTTGGTTGTACTTCATTCTTGTGTATTGCATGCACTTCATGGTGCATTTAAAACTTTCTTTTGCTAAGTTGTATTTCTTTCGCTGCTTTTGTTGCTTTGACCGATTAGAGGCTAGCGAGTCGGGCTTCGCCTCGAACAACCCGAGCATCATCCCGACATCACCGAAGTGCAACAACAAGGCAAGCACCTCCTTTGACCATCTTGAAACCTATATTTCACGATGTCTACTTTGATTTCTCAAACCATATGCATTGTTTATATTCAAGAAATTGCTAGTTTGTGGGAATGGTAGATATACCCTGATTTGGTGGTTTCCCTCAATTTAATTCCCTGAGATCATTGATAACCTTAGTAGGGTTAGACAATTTAATAAAATGTCACTTGGGTATAAACGATTTAGTAATTGCATACGCTTAGACACTGCAATAGAGGTGAGCAAAGTCAGTCCTTACCAAATGCTCAAAATTATGATAAATGTAATTGGTTTTGGAAAAGTTTTGGAAATGTGAATCGTAAAGGTATATTGGTAAAAATGTGAAGTGTCTAGTTGGTAATTAGACTTGGCGGGAGGTATAATATGTGCTAGTTAAACATGGTGGTGATTGGTTGGCGAGTTAAGTGGAGTTCCCGCTTGAGTCACTAGGCAAAAATATAAGGACCGAACTTGTGACGGTTTTTGAATTGAACACCGTGCAACCGCGCAATGCTTTGGGATGGGGCAGCCTATTCTAGTACTTGAAGTGTGAGGATAGCCATGCCTGTTGGTAGGCCGAAGAGTGGACCTTTTCCTGTGTTGAGCAATCAAGCGCGGTGTGTGTGTCCTCACGACCGCCAGTATGCGCCTTCGTGTGTGCGCTTGTACTTTTGCAGTAGGAATCGCTCCGATTCATGTTTGTTGATACAACGGTGTACGCCTTGCTATGGGGTAATGCCGCTGCCAACAATTCGCCGTCGTCACGATGAGTATTCCGTGGTCGCTGAGTGGTGGTTGGCCTCTTATCGCCATAGTAGTGGATTTGTCGTCACCGGTCTTTGAGGGTGTGGCTATAACCTCAACGATGGGAAAGAATAGATCATTCTTGTATATCGGATACCTCGTGTATCGCGTGTACCCTGGATGACAGGGATGCAAGTCTGAGTTGTGTTTGGGTAAAGTGCGCAAACTCTGCAGAGTATCAAATAATTCTAATCGATTAGCCGTGCTCACGGTTATGAGCAATCTTCTCTAATCATATCAAGTATAGAGATTTGGTTTGGTTTTGAAAACGAAAATCTATTTCGGAGTCGGTATAAAGTATGTGGTGGAATGGTACTTGATGGGATTGTGGATATGTGTATATGATTCTCGATGGGATTATGTATGGATGTCGATTCGTATCCCAGTTGCGACCATGGATGGTGGCAGCTGTGGAGCTCAGTTGTTACGTATACTGTAAATATGTTTTATTCAAACTGCTGTCTTTCAAATTAAGTATTACTTTTCGATGAACTATTTTAAATCCAGCTTTCTGCAATTAACCCAGTGTAGAAGCTTTATCCTGTTGAATCAGCCTGCATTTATTTATATTTCCATACACTAAAGTCTTGCGAGTACATACGTGTACTCACCGTTGCTGCTAACCCCTTTTTCCACAGAGGAAGGTAATGATGATGTCCCGGATGATGGCGAGCCCCTTTTCTGCGAGTGTTGCGGCTTCGTAGTCCCTCCCTCGATCGGTGCTTTGTGGGGTGGTCAGGCCATTTCTTATTTGGTTGTCTTTCTTTTGTTTCCGCTGTCGTTTTAATTCTTTTGGATTATGTAATGTACTCGTTTAAGATTTACACCCAGGTATGTAAATTATCGTAGTTTATTATTCCGTGCATTGATACTCGTGTTGTTGGTACAGCGATATCGGGCTACCGATCCAGGGATCCAGATCGATGTCGATGCGTCTGCACCGGGTCCGAAGCTAAGGGTTCGATCCCGTCGATCGAATTTTTAGGTTCAGATCTTCGGTGTCGAGGCTCCGGTTGCTATACGGTGCTATACGCTCTGATGAGACGGCGTCTGATGCAGTATAGGAAGAGGGGTCCTCACAGCTGGTATCAGAGCCATTGACTGCAGGAGGACTTAGTTAGCCTGGACGTTAGACTTAGGGACAGATTTTTCTTCTCAAAATTTATTTTGAAGTACAAAACTCTATTTTCAAAGTGTAGAATGCTATTCTTGTCCATTCTATAGCTTTTCGCTTATCTACTCTTCAAAATGAATCGATCTTAATCCAAATTTCAAAATTTGTTTCCTTCTTCTATCTTGTTCAAAAGGATTAAGAGGAATGCGGTTTTAGCTAAGAATGGGTTAAGGATAGATGTTTGTGGTTGTAATTAGGGGTTATTTGTCGTTTCCTGAGTTGGTTTTTGAATTGGTTCTTATGCTTCTTTGAATGAATGCTTGTAGTGTGTTTGTGTTTGTGAGTGCATCCTTTGGGATCAATCATTCTGCACTTGATTTGCACAGTTAGTTGACTCAACTGTGCATTTCAGGATGCCTCCCCGAAGGAGAACAGTTCGTGCGCTTCCAGCAGCTGATGATGCCGAGAGCGTGGCGATCTGATGGGAGCGGGGGCCCAACAGTCGCGGGTCCCTACTGGTGGGTCAGCTGGGGTTCAGTCTCAGCTACATGCCCAGAGTGAGGAGCTCCCTCCACCTCCTCCTGCTCCCGATATGGCTGCACTCATGTTGCGGCAGACTCAGCTCATGGAGCTGATGGTCCAGCTGTCGAGGGCAAGAATAAATGCGGCAGAAGAAGAAGTTAGTCTCGGTTGTCGGAGTTCCAGCGAACTCGACCGCCGAGCTTTTCTTCAGCTACAGATCCGATGGAGGCAGAGGATTGGCTTAGCGACATGGAGGGGAAGTTGGAGTTAGTCGGTTGCGCCAGGGGTCTATGGCAGTGATGGACTACCTCCACCGCTTCAACCATTTGTCACGCTATGTTGCTGATGAGGTGACCACTGAGGCTAGGAGAGTGACATTGTTCAAGGAGCACCTCACCGAGGAGATCCGTTTCCAGCTCGCCGGTCATGACATTCCTAGCCTGCAGGTCTTGGTGGGCAAGGCCATTAGCATTGAGGATGGCGCCAAGGCGCTTATGGAGAGCCGCATAGCGCAAGTGGGCAGCTCGGCAATCGGCCAACGGACCTTCCAGACCCGCACCTTCACTCGGGCCTGCTTCCAGCCTTGGGCCGCCGATTCAGAGGTCTCGGGGCTTACCTCCTCGCCTCGCCAGAGTTCGGTGCGATCACCTAGCCGCCCAAGACAGCAGCTTGGGGTCCCGAATCCATTTGGCCATATCACTTGCTTCTCCTGCGGCGGAAAGGGCCCGCCGCCCGATGCTGTCCAGCAGGCGGCCCGGCGTGAAGGCTCGAGTGCACCGGCCCGTCCCGAGTCGGCCTGGTGAGCGTGGGAGTGGGCAGTCAGGACGCCCCGGTTCCCGTGCAGCTTCAGCTCCGGGCCATGGCCGCCTGAATGTAGCCACCGCAGAGGAGGCAGCAGCAGCTCCAGATGTGGTGTTGGGTACGTTATCTGTTCATTCCGTACCCGCCTTGGTATTATTTGACTCTGGAGCGTCGCATTCCTTTATTTCTTCACAGTTTGTTGTTCAGCATGAGGTCTATTCTTCGTACCTCGAGAAGTACTTATTGATCCGTTCGCCTGGATCTGTTTTGACTGCCGAGCTCGTGAGTCCAGGGGTTAGAATTGAGATCAATGGGGTAGAATTTCGGGGTGATCTTATCAACATTGAGACGTCAGGTCTTGATGTGATTCTGGGTATGGACTGGCTGTCCAAGCATCAGGGGCATATTGATTGTGCCAGGAGATCCGTTTCATTAGTCAACCCTGATGGCATTGCTGTTACCTTTTCTTCCGTTCCAAAGAAGGCGGCCTTTGCTCGGTGCTCTTTACATTCGGGGACGATCAGTACCGGTGGTGTGTGAGTACCCTTATGTGTTCCATGTTGAGCTGCCAGGTTTGCCACCTGATCGTGATTTGGAGTTCATCATCGATCTCTTACCTGGCACTTCTCCAATTTCTAAGCGTCCGTACAGGATGCCTGCTGATGAGCTGATCGAGTTGAAGATTCAGCTCAAGGAGCAGTTAGAGAAGGGGTTCATTCGTCCCAGTTCTTCTCCCTGGGGCAGCCCAGTTCTGTTTGTGAAGAAGAAAGACGGCACTCTTCGCATGTGCGTTGATTACCGGTCTTTGAATGAGGTCACTGTCAAGAACAAGTATCCTCTCCCTCGGATCGATGATTTGTTTGACCAATTAGGCGGAGCTCGAGTTTTCTCCAAAATAGACTTGAGATCCGGCTATTTTCAGCTCAAGATCCGTCTGAGGATATCGTGAAGACCGCATTCACCACTCGCTACTGGCCTGTCACGAGTACACAGCTTGTTTCGTTTGGCCTCACCAATGCACCCGCCACCTTCATGAATCTGATGAACAAAGTCTTCATGGAGTTCCTTGATAGATTTGTGGTGGTGTTCATTGATGACATCCTCATATACTCTAAGGATGATGATGAGCACGCACTTCACTTACATATGGTGCTTAGCAAGCCGCGAGCATCGCTTGTATGCCAAGTTCGATGAAGTGCGAGTTAACTCAAGCAAGTGGAGTTTCGGGGCATGTCCTGTCGGAAGGTGGGAGTAGCAGTTGATCCACGCAAGGTACAAGACGTACTCAATTGGGAGCAGCCCCGCAATGTCCCCGAGATTCGGAGTTTTCGGTCTTGCCGGATACTATCGCCGGCTTATCGAGAATTTCTCCAAAATTGCTAAGCCAATGACAACGCTTACTCAAGAAGGAGAAGAAATTCGAGTGGTCACCTGGTTGTGAGTCCAGTTTTAGAGTGAAGAATAGACTCACCATCGCACCGATGTTGGTCCTTCCTGACATTCACAAGAACTTCGATGTCTATTGTGATGCATCCCGTCTTGGACTTGGTTGTGTGTTGATGCAGGAGGGCAAAGTGGTTGCTTATGCTTCTCGACAGCTAAAGCCTCATGAAGCCAATTACCCGACGCATGATTTGGAGCTTGCAGCTGTTGTTCATGCTCTCAAGTTGTGGCGACATTATCTCGTAGGAAACAGATGTGAGATCTACACCGACCACAAAAGCTTAAAGTACTTCTTTTCGCAGCCAGATCTAAATTTGAGACAGCGTCGATGGCTAGAGCTGATCAAAGACTATGATCTGGGTATTCATTACCATCCTGGCAAGGCAAATGTGGTTGCAGATGCCCTCGATGCAAGCTGCACCACAGTGAATGCCTTGGGTGTCATTGGCCGCCTCACCGGTTGAAGAGTTTCAGAAGCTCAATCTAGAAGTGGTTGAGTATGGTTACGTTTCTGCTTTAGCCGTACAACCCACTCTAGAGTCTCAGATTCAGGCAGCTCAACTACAAGATGATGCTGTGATTGAGATTAGACGCCTTGGATTGGAAAATGGCGCATCTCCGTGTTTTTCTCGTGAAGTCCAATGGGCTGATCTTGCATGGGCAAAGCAGGTGTATGTCCACGATAATGTTGAGATCAAGGGGTTGATCCTGTCGAAGCTCATGATACTCCTCTCTCTGTCCATCCTGGCAAAGCACCAAGATGTACCAGACCTTCGCAGTACCTCGTGGCCGGGTATGAAGAAGGAGATCGCGGCTCATGTGGCGACATTGTGATGTGTGCCAGCGTGTCAAGGCTGAACATCAAAGGCCACCGGATTACTTCAGCCATTGCAGATCCCTCGAGTGGAAGTGGGAAGAGATTGGGATGGATTTCATTACCGGTCTACCAAGGTCCTCCACCGGTCACGACTCTATTTGGGTGATCATTGACCGTCGACCAAGGTAGCTCATTTCATTCCAGTTCATACCACCTATTCTCGAGCCAAGCTAGCGGAACTCTATTTGCGAATATTGTTCGGCTCCATGGAGTTCCAAAAGTCATAATCTCGACCGTGGTTCGCAGCTTCACCTCCAGATTTTGGGAGAGTTTGCAGTCCATTCTTGGCACTAAGCTATCCTTCAAGATGCCTTACCATCCCCAAACCGACGAATGCAGACGGAAAGGGCAAACCAAATCCTTGAAGACATGCTAAGGGCTTGTGTGTTGTGCTACAAGAAGTCGTGGGAGAAATGCTTGCCATTTGCTTGAGTTCTCCTACAACAACAATCATCAAGTCGGTCTTGAGATGTCGCTTTCGAGGCTCTTTATGGCAAGAAGTGCGTAACACCACTGTTTTGGTCCGAGGTTGGTGAGAGGCAATTCTTCTGCCAGCCATGATTGAAGAGGCCGAAGGCAAGTTAGCTTGATTCGAGACCTGAGAGAAGCTCGCCTCGCCGAAAGAGCTATCTTGATCGTCGACGCCGCGAGTTGAGTTTTGAGGTGGGTGACTTTGTTTATCTCAAGGTCTCACCACTCCGCGGTACTCGCATGATTTCAAGTCCGCGGAAGCTAGCCCCGCGATACATCGGTCCGTTCGGATTTTTGAGAAGGTTGGTGTTGTGGCTTATCGGCGAGCTACCGCCACATCTTTCGGACATTCACGATGTGTTCCACGTGTCCCAATTGAAGAAGAGTCTTCGGTTCCATCGGAAGTTACCCAATTGGACCATCTTGATTTGCGGCTGATCTTTCAGACGAGTATCCAAATCAGTATTCTCGAGACACCGAGCGTCACACTCGCAGATGTGTTATCAAGATGCTCAAGGTCCGATGGAGCAACCATTCGGAAGATGAAGCCACGTGGGAGCGTGAAGACCATATTCAGCAGAATACCCGACTTTCTTCGAGAGGATTAGCAATCTCGAGGACGAGATTTTTGTAAGGGGGTAGACTGTAATATCCCGAGTATTTCTATACTCAAGCCACTGTACATTTGTACTCAAACGCTGTTCAATAATACACGTGCTTGTGTATTTCCGTATCTTGAGTGAACATACTTGCTTGGGATCGAAAGAACCCTTCAACTTAAGTAATTTCGCTCATAAGTAAATTCGAATTAGGTTGGGCAAGTGCCTGTGACCTATTAACTTCCAAATACTTTGGAACAATTAGTAATCAACCCCTGGAAGCTTTAGCCGTCATGGCCCAAGTTCAAAAGTTCTGGATGTCCGGAGTATCTGATTCAACCGGAATGTCCGACAAAGTCCGAGTGTCCGGATTGGGCTGGCCGAAGCGGTCCAACCCGAGTGTCCGACCAATGTCCGAGTGTCCGGTTAGTGTTACAAGACCCCAACCCGAGTCTCCGGTTGAGTCCGAGAGTCCGGTATTGGCGTGGGGTTTTGTATAAAAGTCCCATTTCGTGGCTCCCTTCCATTCTTTCTTCTTCTACTTTGGTTTCCCCACTTCCTTGGTGTTCTCTCCACCACCCCGAGCTCCTCTCCGTGAGCCACCGTGGTGACCCTCCCCGGTGACTCCTCCATCTCGGTGTGCTCCTCCCTAAGCCGTCATTCCCCATCCTCCACCCGGGCGTTGCTCCTCCTCCATCTTCCTTGGAGGTAAGCTTTTCTCTTAGGGTTTGATTCATGGATTCTTGGGTTCTAGAGTCGTTCATGGTGGGATTAGGACTTAGGTTTGGATTTGGGAGGCTAGGGTTGAACTTGGATTCTAGGGTTTTGGGTGTAGTGGTTCTAGGGTTGAAAATGGGATTGGGATTAGTGAATGTGGTATGCTAGAGTGGTAGATCGGGTAGTAGTAATGTTGATTTAAGAAGTTGTTGGTGTGAGTTAGAGGTTTGGCGGGTTAGCGGCGTTTTCTCGTAGAATCGGCTAGTTCGAACTCCTTCCGGTTCGCTAGGTGTACGAAAGTCGAGGATCGGGTCGCGGTGAAGTTGTAGGGAGTGGTAAGGTCTCCGTCTCCTCGTCGAGTTGGACCAAATGCCCTAGGACCGAGTATCCGGCATATGGTCCTGAGTGTCCGAATTGTCCGAGTATCCGGACGAAACGGTCCGAGTGTCCGCCTATCCGGATCGTCCGGATGCAAAACCGGACTATCCGGGTTAGGCTGTTTCGTCCTGGCCGTGTTGTGTTGTCCGAAAGTCGCTGCTTCTTCAGGGTTTCTTGGTTGTACTTCATTCTTGTGTATTGCATGCACTTCATGGTGCATTTAAAACTTTCTTTTGCTAAGTTGTATTTCTTTCGCTGCTTTTGTTGCTTTGACCGATTAGAGGCTAGCGAGTCGGGCTTCGCCTCGAACAACCCGAGCATCATCCCGGACATCACCGAAGTGCAACAACAAGGCAAGCACCTCCTTTGACCATCTTGAAACCTATATTTCACGATGTCTACTTTGATTTCTCAAACCATATGCATTGTTTATATTCAAGAAATTGCTAGTTTGTGGGAATGGTAGATATACCCTGATTTGGTGGTTTCCCTCAATTTAATTCCCTGAGATCATTGATAACCTTAGTAGGGTTAGACAATTTAATAAAATGTCACTTGGGTATAAACGATTTAGTAATTGCATACGCTTAGACACTGCAATAGAGGTGAGCAAAGTCAGTCCTTACCAAATGCTCAAAATTATGATAAATGTAATTGGTTTTGGAAAAGTTTTGGAAATGTGAATCGTAAAGGTATATTGGTAAAAATGTGAAGTGTCTAGTTGGTAATTAGACTTGGCGGGAGGTATAATATGTGCTAGTTAAACATGGTGGTGATTGGTTGGCGAGTTAAGTGGAGTTCCCCGCTTGAGTCACTAGGCAAAAATATAAGGACCGAACTTGTGACGGTTTTTGAATTGAACACCGTGGCAACCGCCAATGTCTGGGATGGGGCAGCCTATTCTAGTACTTGAAGTGTGAGGATAGCCATGCCTGTTGGTAGGCCGAAGAGTGGACCTTTTCCTGTGTTGAGCGATCAAGCGCGGTGTGTGTGTCCTCACGACCCGCCGTATGCGCCTTCGTGTGTGCGCTTGTACTTTTGCAAAGAGGGAATCGCTCCAGTTCATGTTTGTTGATACAACGGTGTACGCCTTGCTATGGGGTAATGCCGCGCCAACAATTCGCCGTCGTCACGATGAGTATTCCGTGGCCGCTGAGTGGTGGTTGGCCTCTTATCGCCATAGTAGTGGATTTGTCGTCACCGGTCTTTGGGGTGTGGCTATAACCTCAACGATGGGAAAGAATAGATCATTCTTGTATATCGGATACCTCGTGTATCGCTGCGTGTACCCTGGATGACAGGATGCAAGTCTGAGTTGTGTTTGGGTAAAGTGCGCAAACTCTGCAGAGTATCAAATAATTCTAATCGATTAGCCGTGCTCACGGTTATGAGCAATCTTCTCTAATCATATCAAGTATAGAGATTTGGTTTGGTTTTGAAAACGAAAATCTATTTCGGAGTCGGTATAAAGTATGTGGTGGAATGGTACTTGATGGGATTGTGGATATGTGTATATGATTCTCGATGGAATTATGTATGGATGTCGATTCGTATCCCAGTTGCGACCATGGATGGTGGCAGCTGTGGAGCTCAGTTGTTACGTATACTGTAAATATGTTTTATTCAAATCATTGTCTTTCAAATTAAGTATTACTTTTCGATGAACTATTTTAAATCCAAATTTTCGCAATTAACCCGATGTAGAAGCTTTATCCTGTTGAATCAGCCTGCATTTATTTATATTTCCATACACTAAAGTCTTGCGAGTACATACGTGTACTCACCGTTGCTGCTAACCCCTTTTTCCACAGAGGAAGGTAATGATGATGTCCCGGATGATGGCGAGCCCCTTTTCTCGCGAGTGTTGCGGCCAGAGTCCCTCCCTCCGATCGGTAGCACTTTGTGGGGTGGTCGGGCCACTGGTTGTCTTTCTTTGTTTCCGCTGTCGTTTTACTTCTTTTGGATTCTCAGAATGTACTCGTGTAAGATTTACACCCGCTATGTAAATTATCGTAGTTTATTCTTCCGTGCATTGATACTGCGTGTTGTTGGTACGCGATATCGGGCTCTTGATCCAGGGATCCAGATCGATGCGCATGTGCACCGGTCCGGTTAAGGGTTCGATCCCGTCGATCGAATTTTTAGGTTCAGATCTTCGGTGTCGAGGCTTCCTGTTGCTATACGGTGCTATACGCTACAGTAGACGGCGTACAGTACGGTATAGGAAGAGGGGGTCCTCACAAAATTGCATCATGACGTCACTCGCAACAATGGCGCGCGTTGGGAACACACGCCGCCATACTGTGGCCTTCATTACCCTCATTTAATGCGCACGATACGCATTAAATGTCTTTGACCTCTCGCGTGGTGTCACAGGTTACTAGGTGGCCTCGCGAGCTGGGCGCCAGCGACGTGGCCTGGGCGCCGCGCGTCCGTCTTGCGACCACCTTGCTGACAGCCAGCGGCGTGGCCTGGACGCCACGTGTCCGCTGGCGATTACATCATTGCTCGCTACGCCGCGTGGCTCGTTGCCACTCGCCCGGGCGGCTCTCATCACCGCCGCTGGCGTGGCTCGACGCCACCGTCCGCTGGGCGATCACCTTGCTGACCGCCAGCGGCGTGGCCTGGTCGCCACCTGTCCGCCTGGCGATCACATTGCTGACCGCCCAGCGTCGTGGCCTGGTCGCCACCTGTCCGCTGGGCGATCACCTTGCTGTCCGCCAGCGGCGTGGCCTGGTCGCCACCTGTCCGCTGGGCAGCTGCCTTCCTGACCGCCAGCGATGTGGCCTGGACGCCACGTATCCGCTGGGCGATCACCCTGCTAGCTGCCAGCGGTGTGGCCTGGACGCCACCTGTCCGCTGGGCGGCTCTTACTAAGGTGAAGTGGGCACCCTAGTGTAGAATACACTGACAACATTCAAGGGTTAGCTTTTCATAAAATTGATCTTGGGTTTGGAGGCAGTTGTTTGTGGAAAAGTGATAACTGGTTAAGGATATGGAATGGTTTACTTGTGAAACAACTGTGATATTATTACTATTGTTATCTGTTTTACTACTTTACAATCTATTATGAATATTTGTGAATGCTGTTTATTGCAAAATAACCCCTTCAGCGTGTCATTTGGAGTAAACCATGCATATAGTTATTAGACTTGCATTCTGTGCATGGCTTGCTGAGTGCTTTATGTACTCACCCCTTGCAAACAAACAATCACCAGTGAGCAGAAGTCTACATCGTCGAATAAGAAGAAGTTCCGTGAGATGGCGATTATCTAGGAGTCAAACCCTGTCAGTTGCCTGTGGCGTATTGATGGGATTCACCGATGTTCTTCATTCCGCTGCTGCTTATTTGGAGTTGAAGCCGTCAAGGTTTCACAATGTAAGGTTGACCTTAAGGTTGTACATTAGTTTATATTTTATAATTGGGTTATTTTTATTATTCCGATGTGTATGATTGTGATATTCATCTATGTTGAGATTGTGTGCACTAGCGTGATCCTGAACTAGTGCTGAATACACAGAGGGTCCGGATTTGCAAATTCGGGTCCCGACAGAGGTGGTATCAGAGCCATACTGACTTTAGGTCTTGACCCTAGATAGATTGGCCGTCTTTAGGAGCTTCAAAATTATTTTCTAAATAGAAAATTTAACTTGAAAGAATAATACATTCTTGACTTATCTTATTCTTCCATTCTTTCCTCTTTGCTGAAAGTTCTATCCTTCCCTTCGATTTAAATGGAAATCTTACCAGGGTTGTTCCGAATAGTTAGCGATGTTTCACACTTAAGGAGAAAGTACTGGATGTCACCGTCAACCCTGAAGATCGTGAAGTAAGGAATTATCGAGCTCGAAGAGAAGTGAATCGATGAAGTGTTCCAGAAGCTTGACGAATCAGTGCTTAGTAGTAAGTTGAGACTCATGTGTGAGCGTCGCGTCTCTTAAGATAGGAGTGTTACCCTTTTAGACGCTAGATTATTGTGTGCTTAGGTTAATTTGGATCTTTATTGATTGCTGAGTGTGCAGTATAAGTTTTTGGGTTAAACTTGTTCTCCCCTCAATAGGATTCTTTAACCTCATCTATGCTTTTCCCTCTTAGCTAAACCTTGGAGTGGTCAGCAGATGGAAAAGACCAACTACAGTAGTGATTCCGAGGCAGTTCAAGTCAGTACAGTTGCTACTACCAGTGTTAGTGACAGAGCAGATTGTGACTAACAGCTGTCCCCCGCACCAACCGTGACAATTCGACACTTGGATCAGTTTGTAACTACCCAAACTCAGCTTATGCGCATAATGATGCAACGTGATGAATGTTATCAGTGCCAAAATCAATCCCTCCACCACTAAAGTCACAACCTTCTATTCATAGTCAAAGTTTGCCTTGTTCATGAAGACCAAACCACCCGTGTTTGACGGATCAGCAACTCTCAAAGATGTAGAAATCTAGCTTTGTGTTATAGAAGAGAAGCTGGCTTTAGTGCAAAGTGAAGATGAAGAGAAGGTTCCCTATGCTACTTGCTAGTTAGAAGGAGATGCATTAGTCTGATGGAAAAGTTTCTACACCACCTCTGAGGATGAACATTGTCGGGACCCGAATTTGCAAATCCGGACCCTCTGTGTATACAGCACTAGTCCAGGAACGCGCTAGTGCACACAGTCTTAACATCGGTAAATATCACAATCATACCACTCGATACTAATAAAGTACTTTAATTAAATAGTCAAACTGGTTGCTCGACCTTATGGTCAAGTTACAAATATACATACGCAGGGCTTAAACTTATTAAGAGAGAAATAATAGCAATGAAAATAAAATAACTCGTGGCGCCATCCAAGATACCACAGTGCAATCGACCGGCTCGCTCCCTAAGTAGACGGTTCCTCTAGAAGCTCCTCCTCCAAAGTGGTGTAGATTCTTCTTCAACTGGTGTTGTATTGCGGCAAGGGTGAGTACTTGGTACTCAAGAAGTCATGCACGTAATGCAAGCTAATATACTATATGCATGGCTTGATACAAAGGAATAGCTCAAGGTATATTTGCAAAGAAACATTTGACAAGTAGCATAAGTAGATTCGAAAGCAATAGAAACAAGTATAACATCAATAACTTTTCAAGGAGTTTAGTAAACATCTTTCCCATCCTAATCCACATTTCCATCAACATCATTATTAATCCAACCCAACCTTTCAAGTCCAAGTTATGTTTGAGAAAGTCTCACCCTTGGATCGTAATTCCCGAGCGATGTCCAATACCGCGGACACGGCTATTCGAATAGATTTTACACTCTGCAGAGGTTATGCACTTTACCCACAAGATACACCAAACACCACAAAGGCGAGTTCAGTAACAAAGTCTTTCTGAGACTTCTAACAAGACAAGTGGTCCTCCCCGATTGTTGCACACTAACCCTTCCCTTAGCTAAGGCGAAGTTTAGGCCAACCAACCGTTAGATGGGTACCTGGCGCAGCCCCAGACACTCCCGCACAACTTACACAAAGGGTGTAGTTGACCTCCTGAGGTCCCACAGGTACGTTATTAGCAACTTAATCAGCTAGGTCCGTCCCATTACGGACATGTTGTTGCATGTTTGACCCAGTTCAAAGGCTTGCAAGGTGAAGTCCTTAGGGTGACCAGGGCAAGACTACCCGAAGAACCAAAGCAACATTCCGGTGCCACAACCGCCCACCGATCAATCTTGCCACATGCCCCGGTCGAAAACTATTTATCAAACCCCAGTTGATTACCATGCACCACGTGCTATCAACATCACATGATACTTTTCCAAAACAGGTTCAATATATCATTAAGTCAATATTAACATTTGATTGTCTAAAATCATGTCATGAGCACGAAAGTGTGTCTAAGCAGTATACTACAACGATCTAATTTCCCATGTTGGCATTTTAGTAATGTCCAACTAGTAAACCACAACTAGGGTGACAAGGGGTCATGGCACATATTTAATTAATCAAGGTGTCATACAGCAATTTGGCATTTATCTAATTTCCCATACTTAAATAAGGTATTTTCTAATTGAACTAGCATGCAATAAGTTAAATCAAAATAGGTTTCAAAATAGGGTCAATATGGTCAAAGCATAACTTGCCTTGAAAAAGTACTTGCTCTTGGTCCTGAGCTGGCTCCTGGGTCAATACTTCTCCTTCGAATCCTTCCGGCACTTCAACGTCTACTCGTAAAGCGTTCAAATAGCAATACACGAATAAACAATAGGCAAAAAGTGTCCAAACATCCAAATATAATCCATAAACAGAGAGAACATAATTTTATGAATTTTTAGGAACTGGAATCGCTCAAATCGGAGTTAAAACAGAAAAGTTATGATTATTTAAAGTCTAAATAATCAATTAAATAATATTACAGAGAAAAAATTTAGTCCAAAAATTAAATAAAATTCATATTTGAGTAGATCTGAATTTTATGAATTTTTAGAAATTTGAATCGTTCAAATCGGAGTTGAAACGCAAAAGTTATAAGCGTTTGAAGTTTTGAAATTCAAATCAATTATTAAACCGAATTATTAAATCATTTTCTTTTTCAGAAATTATTTATTGCGCCGTGATGACACGTGGCAGCCTCTATTAAGCGGTGGCGTCGGCCGGCTCATGGGCTCACCACGGCTTGCTTGGTCCACCGTGGACTCGGTCCCACGGCTTACGTGGTGCCGATAGGTGGCCCCCTCGAGTGACGTCATTCGGCGTCGGCGGGGCTCAGCCATGCGGACGGGTGGGACCCACCGGTGACGTCATTCTTGGCGTCACTACACTGGGGTGGCGTGGCGTGCTTGGGCGCCATGACGTCATCGTGACGTCATGGTGTGGTTTGGTCGCGTCGCTGACACGCGGGCCTGGCGTGTCAGCGTCACACGCACGGGTGTGCTGACCGCGGCGGTCAAACTCCCCGTCACATGGTGCAATCTCGGCCGTTGATTTGAAAATCAACAGCCCAGATTAGATCTGGACTCACGCGTTTGGGTTAACGTGTTTGATCTGGACCGTTGGATCTAGATCCAACGGTCGAGATTGGATCTGGGATTTTGGAACGGGATCTCACCGACGGTGACGTGGCGCAATCTGGACCGCTTGATGAAGATCGGCGGTACCGCGAGCTCAAGTCCGGCGATGGCGGCGGCGGCGCGGGTCACCGCGAGGGGCAGCGACCTAGCCGACGGCGTTTCGCGCGCTCGGCGAGGTGAGTTGGACTCCGGGGCGCATCTTGACCTCCTCCGGCCCCGGATGCTGGGTCAACGGCGACGGAGGACGGCGGACGGCGGTGGAATTCGACGAAAACCGCGGCGGCTCCTTCTCCTTACTCCGGCGAGCTCTAGCGGCGCAACCACGGCGGCTCAGGTGAGGTGAGTTAGGGCTACGGGTGCGCAATGAAGTGGCGGTCCCGACACGGGTGGCGGCGCAATAAATAGGGCCCTCGGCGTCCGTGAAACGCACGAAAACCGAGGCCCACTCCATTACGGCGGCGGAGTCCGGCGGCGACTCGGATTGGGTGACGTGGCTCAATCATGGCCGTTGGATCTGAATCCAACGGTCACGCGGTTAGGGCTCGGCCGAGTGGGTTCGGTCGAGTCACGTGGCTCGGGTCGGACTCGAGTTCGACTCGGGTTCGACTCGGTCGGATGAACAGTACTTGACCCGACTCGATTTTCCAGCGATTTAATATTTAAAATAATTTCCAGTAATTCATTTAATTCAAGAAAAATAGCAAAATACTCAGAAAAATTCCAGAAAAATTCTGGAAAATATTTTAGAGCATTTGGGACTCAAATAAAATATTTCCAACAAAACTTTATTTGAAAATTTAATTTCTTTAATTATTTCAATATGGAATAAATTCAAATTAAATCCAAATAAATTCCAAAAAATTCCAAAAATTCACAAATGTGCAAAATAATATTTAATTTCATGAGAAGCAAAAATTGGGTTGTTACAGACATACCATCACTTGGTTGGAGTTTGCCACCGCCCTCCGTCAGTTTGTTGCATCGTCAGATGATAGTATGACTACCACGAGTTCAGAGAAGAGTACAACCCCTGCACCCGATACCATACCGAGATGTTGTTCTTTGAAGTGTTGTCAACCAAACAAATCAGAAGACCGTGCATGCATCCGATGTGGAGAAATAGGACACACTGCTAATGAACATGCAATCAATTGTTCCAGCTGTGAAGGAAGCCATTTACCTGGAGAATGTCCTATGTGCAACATCACATGCTATCTTTGCGAAGGCCGTGATCACTGCCCATCTCAATGTCCCCCAGATCCAATAGTAACCGCTGTGACTCGGCATCAGCGAGAGAATTTTCGAGCTGTCATTGCTCAACAGTTAGCGAAAGGAGAAAGATTGTCATCCGCACTAGCTGTGCCATGTGAAGAAAAGAAGAAGAAACATGTCAACCCTATCCGTCTACCTCAGGAAATTAGTGATACTTAGTCACCATGGAACTGTTTCTTGTGTGATAAATGAGGTCATTGTGCTAGAGAATGCCCCATCAGCCCAGCACGACAACCTAAACATTCATGTTACAACTGTGGTGAGATAGATCATTTTGTTAAAGAGTGTCCACAGAAAGATTAAGCAATTTCTGAAGCCATGATCATTTTAAAAATTACTTCAGTAAAGTTTGTAACACCAAAAGTGAGTGGTAAGACTACGAGAGTAATTCGCGTAAGGAGTTAGTTGAAGCAAGAGGAGTTGGTTAACAAAGGCCTTAACCTAAAAGATGAGTGCAAGGAATTGGAAGACCATCGCAAGCGTCAGAAAGTTTGTCAAGAAGGACCACCGCAACAGCGAATGAGGAGTGCCCCTCATCAACTCAGTTGCCATACTGCTAAGACTTTGTACGAGACATCTTCACATTAGCCGCCTAATGGTCAGAGTTTTGATAACACCAACCTGGTGAAACGTTCTCAAGGAAGAAGCCTGCTCTCTAGAGTTTGCTATGCTTGTCGCCAACCAGGATATTTTGCTAACCATTGCCCCAGAAGAAAGTGATCACTGTAGATCGCGACGATCACGGCTCTACCCTACCAAGATTAGTGCTATGTCAGGAGGAAGCCAACAGATGCCAGTCAGGCGTTGCTTCAGATGCAATGAGACGGGACACTTTGCTAATAGTTGTCCTAGGAGAAAAGGTGTTATACCTGTTCACTTCAACCCTAGTCCCTCACCTACTAAGACACTTGCGCCAGAAGGTGAATTGTGAAGCAGATCAAGATGAAGCCATACCGCAAGTGCCAGCGAAAGATCGTGTCAACCACATTGCGACTGATGAAGCTTAGAAAGAATCAGATTTTGTACTGATCAAAAGTCATATGTAATGCTGGATGTTGGGAGTTAATTTGTCCATCGATAAGATTAAGTTCTCAATAAAGTTTATCAAATTGGAAACCATGCTCGAGATGTTTATGCTTGGAGTTAAGTCAATACTAAAGAATCAAGCCGACAAAGATAGTACAAGACAAACCGGAATGCTATTCAAGTCTTGTTGAAGACCACATAATTGCAAGTAAGCTTTGTTGTCAGATACAGCTTCTCCAATTTCTACGAGAAGCCGAAAATCAAGTGTTCAGGAACAAAAGCAAGGGAGTCTGTCAATGGAGTTGCCAGAAACGTCAACATGAGTGCATGAGATGTTCAAGATTTCCCGACAAAGGTAGTATCAAGATTTCCTGCAGAAGAAGTGCCTTCTTGTGCCAGAGAAACAGACACAGTTGGAGTCAATAGTGTTTCAAGAGGATCTCATCCGCAAAGAGCAGCCTGCAAATTTTGGATGTTACCAAGCGTTTGTTCAGAAGCGACCCCGTCTAGTGTGCAGTTGTTTGGAAGTTTGAAGAAGCCTCGAGAGTTGAGTCGCCCTAAACCAATTTCTATAGCCAGCTTTGAATCTCGGGGATGAGACTGCATATAAGGGGAGGTTTGTAACATCCCAAAATTTGGGTTTTCAAAATTTTTTTGGTTTAATTCATCATTCCAAAAATTTCCGTTGTTTTTCTCACATTTACAAAGCTTGATTTGAATTTTCTAAAAGAAAAAACAATTTAATTTAATTATTTTATATCTCAAATAAATTTTTTTTATTTTATTTGTGGTCCTTGTGCTTCAAGGAATTTTTTTGTAATTTTTGAGATTTTTCGGAGCTCGTTTGCTATTTATCGGATTTATTCGAAATCCATTTATATTAAGCCCTTTTATTGGAATAAATTAATTATTTGAAAAATTTATATAAAGTTTTGTTGAAAATATTTTATTTGAGTTCAAAATGTCTCAAAATATTTTCTAGAATTTTTCTAAAATTTTTCTGGTACTTTTATTGCCCTAAATAATTAGTTTGAATTTCTTGATTTATTTTAATTGGAAAATGATTGGAAAATCCGGATTTGGTTTGGGCTCAATTCCGCTTCCTTCCTCCCTTGATCCACCATGGCAGGCGCAGCCGGCCCTGCCACTCGCCGCTCCCGCCAGCCGCCTCAGCCCACCTCGCCACGCCGCGGCGCATGCACGCTGGACCACGCCCGCACCGACGCGTGCCCCTCCCGCTTGGGCGCGCCCCTCCCGCCTGGCCCACATGCGCGCCATGCGCGCCACCACCCGGCCGAAAGCCGGCCAGCCTTCTAGCGGGGGCCCGGACACGTGTCGCACCCCCGTAGCGCCACGTCGGCTGAGTCCGTTTGATGCACGCCACATGCTCGATATAATGTCCATTAGACCTGTTTTTCATGTTTTCTTGATTTCTCTTGACCTAGCCGCCACCCTAACACCATGTAGACCTCCCATAGCCTCTCCCACGCAAGAGCCACCCCATGAATCTCCTCCAAACCCGAGAAATCCATCCCTCATCCTCCGAATGTCGTCCGACGACGGCCAAACTTTGGAGCCGCGTTTCGGGAAGCTCGTCGACTCTTTTCAAGATCCATCATCGGCATGGTTAGCTTTGATGTCCCATTTATTTACCCTCCAAATTTCAGCCAATTTTGCCCACGGAATCAAAAGTTATGGCCGTTTCAATCTCGAATCTTGCCGAGGCCATAACTCCCTCAATTTTTCGAGTTAGGTGCTGAAATTTTTTGTGTAGACTCTTGGGGATGTACTATACATGATGCACATGTTGTCTCATGGTTTTGCTCCCTGGATTTTGCGCAGAAAAATATTTTCTCCGATCAGACTGCAATCAGACTACGTTTCAGATAGCGACAATCATCCTCGCTCGTTCCCCGATCTTCTAGAAGGTAATTCTTTGAGCCACGTCAAATTTCGTTAAGTTCCGATAATTATTCTAGAAGTTATGGCCGTCCAAAGTTTAGATCCGAAACACGTTAATCGACAGTTTGTGATCAATCCGGAGAGGCGCAGCAAAATCTTCCTATACCGTTGAGTTCGTCTCGCCGCGTTCTATGTGGTAGACATTCCCCCTTTGACATCCCCTACTCCAAATTTTTTTATATATATTTAGGCCGCCGTTTAGTCGTCGTCGCGCGTCGCCTTTTGACGCCGGCTATTTTAGTTCGCTTCGGTCGTGTTGTCGCGTCTGGTGGATCATCAAATACTATTTTGGATCATCCTTAGAATTCTTTTGGTCTCTGTTTGCCGTCGGAGCCCGATTCCGGCCTAAAACCGTCGTCTTTGACCTAGCCGTTGCCGCCGGTTCGCGTATCGGTTAGCCATCCTTGGTAGCGTTTTATCGCGGCCATGTCGTTGCATCGACGGTCGCTACCTTGTTTCATGAGTATCCTATCATTGTTTGACCTTCGCCGTTAATGTTCGTCGTTAACGATCCACCGTTAACGTTTTGCCGTTAACGTTCGCTGTTAATGTTTCACCGTTAACGTTTCACCATTAACGTTCCTCCGTTAACGTTTTGCCGTTAACACTCCGTCGTTAACGCTCCGCCGTTAACGTTTCGTCGTTAACGTTTCGCCGTTAACGTTCCTTCGTTAACGTTTCGCCGTTAACGTTTCATTGTTAACGCTCTGTCGTTAACGTTCCATCGTTAACGTTCCACCATTAACGCTCCGTCGTTAACGTTTCGCCGTTAACGTTTCGCCATTAACGTTTCGCCGTTAACGCTCCGTCGTTAACGTTTCACTGTTAACGTTCCACGGTTAACATTCCGCCGTTAATGTTTCACTGTTAATGTCCCACCGTTAACGTTTCACCGTTAATGTCCCACTGTTAACGTTTCACCGTTAACGCTCCACCGTTAACGTTGCGTTAACATTCCACCGTTAATGTTTCCCCGTTAACGCTCCGCCGTTAATGCTTCATCATTAACGCTTGGCTCTCATCGCTTCGTTGTCATCGCATGCGTGCATTCATGCAAGAGCCCTAGTGCGATGTCCTCATCTGCTCTATCATCATGATGTGAGCCTAGCCTTATCGTCATATCATCTTCAAAGCCGAGCCAAAACCATAACCTAAGACCGGTTCGATGAACTAAGTTCATCGTGAGCCGCGTTGTAATCTTTGCAATATTTCCCGTTGTTTCAATCGTGGTAAGACACTTATCTTGTCTTATCCCTAAAAACCTAATCTACTATTAACCTAGACTTCGTTCGTGGACTTGGTCAATAGACCATTGGCCATGTGTCATACCCTTGTGCCCGATCTAATCTATCCGTCTCTCTTTTGTTTGACCATGTTTCATTCAGTCAACAAAAGTCAACCTTGCGCCTCAGTTTAGTTCATTGTGAACTAACTTATCTTTATGGACCCGGTCTATAGATCGAGAGCCCATATGTCATTATCTGTCCAATCAAGATAATAACTTCGGAAGAAATATTCTTCATAATATTATTCTTTCTTCCCCAGTTATTAATCTTTCCCTCTTCGATGTTTTCCCTAAAGCCCGTTCTCTTTTGTCAACTCTTCGATCTAATCCGTTCAAGTTCCTAAATTCTTCCAAGCCGTTGTGTCCAATGCTATTTGTTCCTAATTTGGAGTTTATTTGATTTGTCTTTTGAGTTTTGTTGTGTTTGTGTTTCTTTATCGTTAGACACGTCGTCCGGAAGTCGCTCGAAGGAGCTGAAGATCAAGGAAGTGAAGATCGAAGGTCGAGGGTCGAGGATCAAGAATAAAGGATAAAGAGTAAAGAACAGTAAATGTTGCAAGGGCCAGGCAAGTTGTGCTTTGACCATGTTGATCCCCTTTTCGAAAATTGTGTTGTTTCAAATTATTGCATGCTAGTTGGATATAAACTGATTTCAATTAATTTGGGATTAGATAATCAACCTATTTGTTATTGCCACCTTGTCCATAATAATTGTATGCCATGATTCATTTGTCACCCTAGGTTTGTTGATTAATAGTTGGTACCTAATGAATTGCCAACATGGGTTAGATAGAACGTATTAGTTTGCTTAGACTTGCAACAGGTCAGTGCCATCATTTTGGAAATACAAAGGTCAATATTGATTAATGGAATATGCAATGTATTTTGAAATGATGTGACGTGTTGCCGACACGATGATGTTGATATGCGGAGGCCTTCGTGCTTCTTCAGGGATGTTGAGTTGTTGTTTGTATTGTGTTGCGCAATAATCAACTGGGGTAATGAAATGATTTAGACCGGGGGCAAGTGGCAAGATTATGATCGGGTGGGCCAGGTGTGGCACCGGGAAGGTTAATTTGGTTCTTCGGGTAGTCTTGCCCTGGTCGCCCTAAGGACTTAACCTTGCAAGCCTTTGAACTGAGTCAACCATACAACCACATGACTGGAGTGGGACGGTCCTAGTTGAGTAAGTTACTAATAACTTGCATGTGGCACCTCGGGGTGTCAACTACATCTTTTGTGTAGCTTGAAGAGAGAGAGTACCAGGGCTGCGGCATGGTACCCGTCCAACGGTATGTCGGTCCCATACTTCGCCTCTGTTAAGGGAAGGGATGGTGTATGGCAAAAACCGGAGAGGCTCACTTGTGTAGTTAGAAGTTTTCGAAAGGCTTTGTTATGATCACTCATTCGCATACTCTTGTATGGCGATTCACGGCTGACGTGGTGAGTTGATTGTATCTTGTGGGTAAAGTGTATAACCTCTGCAAGGTGTAAAATCTATTCGAATAGCCGAGTCTGCGGTACTGGACATTGCTCGGGGATTACAGTCAAGGGTTAGCTTTTCATAAAATTGATCTTGGGTTTGGAGGAAGTTGTCTGTGGAAAAGTGATAACTGGTTAAGGATGTCGAATGGTTTACTTGTGAAACAAATGTGAAATTATTACTATTGTTATCTATTTTACTGCTTTATAATCTATTATGAATATTTGTGAATGCTGTTTATTGCAAAATAACCCCTTCAGCCTGTCATTTGGAGTAAACCATGCGTATAGTTATTAGACTTGCATTCTGTGCATGACTTGCTAAGTGCTTTATGTACTCACCACATGCAAACAAGCAATCACCAGTGAGCAGAAGTCTACATCGTCGAAGAAGAAGAAGTTCCGTGAGAAGGCGATTATTGTAACACCCCAATTTTTGCTTTTCATTAATTTAAATGTTATTTTACACTTTGGTGAATTTTTGGAATTTTCTGGGATTTATTTGGATTCATTTGGATTTAATTTGAATTATTTGGATTTAATTTTCTGGGATTTACTGTTCATCCGACCGGACCCGAGTCCAAGTCAGACTCGAGTCCGACTCAAACCCGACTCAGCCCTAACCCTCTCGACCGTCCGATCAAGATCGAACGACCGAGATTAAGCCACGTCGCCCGAACCCAAGCCCGACCGAGCCAGCCAGGTCGCCCAGCCGGACCCGAGCCCAAACCCCGCAACCGTTGGATCTTGATCCAACGGCTGCCGTTGCGCCACGTCACCCAAATCCGATTTGGATTCGGATTCCGCCGCCGCAGCCGTGTGGGCCTCGGTTTCCGCGGTTTTCACGGACGTCGAGGGGCCTATTTAATGCGCCGCCGCCGCCAACGTGTTGCCGACTTCCGTGCGCACCCGTAGCCCTAGACAACGTCGCCTGATCCGCCGCCGTTTGCCCGCGCGAGCTCGCCGTAGTTGGTCTTGCGCACCGCCGCGGTTATTCGCTGTTTCCGCCATCGTCCGCCGTCCTCCGCCGCCGTTGAGTCTAGATCCGGAACCGCAAGGACAAGCCGCGTCGTAGGGGACCTTTCACCTCGCCGGAATCGCGCCCAAACGCCGTTGGGCTTGTCGCCGTCCCCGTCTTCGGTGAACCAGCTCTGCCGCACGCCATCGCCGTCGCTCGAGCTCCACCAACCGTCCGATCAAGATCCAAGGGCCCAGATTCGTCCACGTCATACCCGGTGAGATCTCACGTTGTTTTCTCTAGATCTATTTCCAACCGTTGGATCTAGGTTTAGATCGTGCCATGTAGCCGTAACCGCTCTGTGCTAGATCCAATCTCAGCCGTTAGATCTAGATCGTACGGCTAGCAGTAACCCACGTTTTAGCATTAGATTAGATCTTGACCGTCCGATCAAGATCGAACGGTCCAAATCAGCCGAGTAGTTTTCCTATTGTGTTAAGCCAGATCTGATCTGGGCCGTTGATTTTCAAATCAACGGCCGAGATCCAGCCACGTGGCCGAGATCGACCGTCGCGGTCGGCCAAAGACGGCCACGCCGCCGCCGACGTCGGCCGTGACGCCACGCGGGCCCGTGTCGGCGGCCGAAAGCAACCGCACCATGACGTCATGATGACGTCATGGTGGGGCCCGCGTGTCAGCTCACTCGGCTGAACCGTGTGCTGACATCATGATGATGTCACCCGAGGGGCCCACATGTTAGAGACACGAGCCGTGGACCGGGTCCACGGTGGACCGAGCCAAACCATGCGCCGGGTTCATGGACCCGAGGCGACGTGGCAGCCTCTGATTGGTCCACGTGTCATGCTGACGCAATAATTAATTTCCGAAAAAGAAAATGATTTATTAATTCGAATTATTGGTTTCAAAAATGGATTCAAACTTCAAATGCATATAACTTTTGCATTTCAACTCCGATTTGGGTGATTCAAATTTCTAAATTTTCATAAAAATGAGACCTACTCAAATATGAATTTTAATTAATTTTTGATTATGAATATTTCTCTGTTTATATTTAATTAATGTTTTCTTTAAACTTTAAACCGTTATATCTTTTGCATTTTAACTTCGAATTTGACGATTCCAGCTTCTAAAAATTCATAAAATTATGCTCTCTCTGTTTATGAACTTTATTTGGATGTTTGGACACTTTTTGTGTATTGTTTTATTCATTTATTAATATTTGCACGCGTTACGAGTAGACGTTGAAGTGCCCGAAGGCTTCAAAAGTGAAGTGTTGACCCAGGAGCCATCTCAGGACCAAGATCAAGTACACTTTGAAGGCAAGTTATGCTTTGACCATATTGATCCCATTCTTTTGAAATTAATTTGATTTAAATTATTGCATGCTAATTTAAATTAGAAAATGCTTTACTTAATTATGGGAAATTAGATAAATGCCAAATTGTCGTATGACACCTTGGATAATTAAATATGTGCCATGACCCCTTGTCACCCTAGTTATGGATTATTAGTTGGACATTATTAAATTGCCAACATGGGTAGTTGGACCGATGTAGTAAGCTTAGCGTTGCCACGTGAAATGCTTTGGACAATCAAATGCTAATATTGACTTAACGAGATATTGAACTTGTTTTGAAGAAGTATCATGTGTTGTGATTATTGATGGCACATGGTGCATGGTAATCAACTGGGGTTTGATAAATAGTTTTCGACCGGGGCATGTGGCAAGAATGATCGGGTGGGCCAGTTGTGGCACCGAGAGCGTTGATTTGGTTCTTCGGGTAGTCTTGCCCTGGTCACCCTAAGGACTTAACCTTGCAAGCCTTTGAACTGAGTCAAACGTGCAACCACATGTCTGTAATGGGAAGGACCTAGTTGATTAAGTCACTAATAACGTACCTGTGGGACCTCGGGGTGTCAACTATACCTTTTGTGTTGTTGTACGGGGGAGCGTACCGGGGCTGCATCCAGGTACCTATCTAACGGTGGATTGGCCTAAACTTCGCCTTCACTAAGGGAAGGGTTAGTGTGCAATCACCGGAGAGGACCACTTGTGCTGTTAGAAGTTTCCGAAAGACTTTGTTACAGACACTCGCCTTTGTGGTGTTTGGCTGTATCTTGTGGGTAAAGTGCATAACCTCTGCAGAGTGTAAAATCTATTCGAATAGCCATGTCCGCGGCATTAGACATTGCTCGGGAATTACAGTTAAGGGTTAGACTTTCTTGAAAATAACTTGGACTTGAAAGGTTGGGTTTGGTTTAATAATGATGTTGATGGAAATGTGGATTAGGAATGGGAAAGATGTTATTTAACTTCTGGAAAAGTTATTGATCTTAAACTTGTATCTACTGCTTTCGAATCTACTTATGTTACTTGTCAAATGCTGTTTCACTGCAATTATACCCTGAGCTATTCCTTTGTAATAGACCATGCATGTAGTATATTAGTTGCATTTTGTGCATGACTTGCTGAGTACCAAGTACTCACCCTTGCTGCAATACAACACCAGTTGAAGAAGAGTCTACACCAGCTTTGGAGGAGGAGCTCCAAGAGGAACCGTCTAACTAGGGAGCGAGCCCAGTCAATTGCCTGTGGTATACTGGATGGCGCCACGAAGTTATCTTATTTTTCCGCTGCTATTATTTCTCTTTTATTAAACCTTCGCCCTGCGAGGCGTACTTTTGTAACTTGACCTTAAAGGTTAAGCAACCAGTTTGGTTACTATAATTAAGGTACTTTCTATTTCGTTGAGTATGATTGTGATATTTACCAATGTTGAGACTGTGTGCACTAGCGTGATCCTGGACTAGTGCTGAATACACAGAGGGTCCGGATTTGCAAATTCGGGTCCCGACAGAGGTGGTATCAGAGCCATACTGACTGTAGGCTCACCCATAGTTAGATTGGTCGTAGTGAGGATAAAACTTATTTTCTAAAGTTAAAAGTGGTCAAGATAATTAATGAATTCTCACCTTTCCCCTTTCTTTC
Source organism: Rhipidocladum racemiflorum (assembly GCA_036346355.1). Taxonomy (NCBI): domain Eukaryota; kingdom Viridiplantae; phylum Streptophyta; class Magnoliopsida; order Poales; family Poaceae; genus Rhipidocladum; species Rhipidocladum racemiflorum. Next base: position 24,957,401 of record CM070589.1, on the reverse strand, counting down.
TTGTTCATACCCCTTGCTGAGTTCTTTTTGTCTTCCACCTTGATTTTAAAATGTTGCGTTCTTACGCGAGTGTCTTCTAACAGATGATGATGAAGAACAACTACGCCGAGCGTGAGGGAGGTTACGCTGCCGAGTTGTGGCATATGCTTCAGTTTCTTGGAGGTTTTGAGAGACCGCTCTACCGAGGGACTACACTCGTGCAGGCAGGACTGGTCATAGGATGGGACGTCAAGATCACAGTGTATGCCCGAGAGAAGACGAAGTTCAGCCGCCCTTTTCACTTCACCGCTAGGAGGTCTACCTTTGAGATGGGAATCCAGGAGGTGTCGTGTCGAACAATGCGGCAGATCGCTCGCACCTACTCCAAGGAGCTGGAAGGCACGGTATTTCGTCACCACCCACTCTGAGACAGCAGAGCTCAGCGGAAGCCGATAGAGGATGAGGATGCTACCGTCACACACTTAGCCAGATTCATCGCCACCTAGGAGGAGCTTATCGATGACATAGTTCAGGAGTTGAAGAAGGCTCGCGAGCAGGTTGAGGAGGAGAAAAAGCATTTAGAGAATGCTCGTGAGTACGTCGCCTATGCTGCGGAGAGGATCGCAGAGCTGGAGACCGCACTGTATGGACAGGGCCCCGATCCAGTGTTGGAGTTGGACGCCCTAGAGCTAGAGGAGGACCCAGAAGAGGCACCCGCGCCACAGCCACAACAACAGCCAGATCCAGAGCCAAAGGAGGACGCCGTGTCGTCAACCACAGCTGCAGTTGCAGGGCATGGCGATTGTTTCGCGCCTATGCCGCCGCACCCGCCCCGAGGAGGCAGTGAAGGTTTTCTCGACAAGTGAGCTTAGGCGTTGAAGTTGAGACTCATTCATCGAGTCGCGTTATAGAATAAGAGTCACCCCTTTAGGCGTTGGACTCCAGTACGAGTCGATTTGGATTTTCATTGCTTGCTGAGTATGCAGTATGTGTTGCAAGGCCCTTAGGCATTGTAAGCAACCATACCAAGATATCATTATTAAATAATAAAGTTGGATTTTTGAGTTACACTTTTCCCCGCATAAGTTTCCCTATTACTTGTCTATTCTTGTTCCCTCTCATCTCTGAAACCTTGGAGCAATCGACAGATGGTGAACACCCACGGAAACCTTGGAGGCAATGGAAGTAGTTCTCGCCCAGCTGGGAACCCCAATGATGGAGCACCCGCACCCCAGCCAGCATCGCCAGTTGACGTGCAGAACTTTGGAGCCTTCCTTTCCGCTCAGACCCAGTTGATGCATGCTACGATGCAGCAGATGCAGCAGGTCACTGCTCAGGTCGCCGCTAACCAGGCAAATCAGGGACATCGACAGGGAGCAAAGTTGTCGGAGTTCATGAGGACTCATCCACCCACTTTCTCTGGGAATGCCAATCCGTTGGAGGCTGATGATTGGTTAAGGTCAATTGAAAGGAAGCTACACATTGCCCAATGCATAGGAAATGAGAAGGTACTCTACGCTTCTTATCAGTTGGAAGGGACCGCCGCAGAATGGTGGGAGAACTTCTGCGCCACGCTGGAGAACCCTCAGGATATCACTTGGGAGGAGTTTACAAAGAAGATTAAAATCGATATCACGTGCCTGAAGGAATAATGGATTTGAAGAAGGAAGAATTCAGGGCACTGAAGCAAGGTAATCAACTGGTGTCAGAGTATCTGAATAAGTTCACACAGCTTGCACGTTACGCACCTGAAGACGTAGCGACAGATAAGGCTAGACAGTCTCGCTTTATGAAGGGACTTAACTCAGGACTGCAGGTGGGACTGATCACCCATACCTTTCCAGATTTCCAGGAGCTTGTGAACAAGGCGCTCATTCATGAAGATAAGCGCAAGGAACTAGATGAGAACCGGAAGCGAAGGATGCATTAGCAGGGATCACGTCAGGGAGCGCAGCAACGCTTGAGGGTTGCGCCGAATCAGCTTTTCAGATTCCAGCCGCAGAATACATCAAGAACACCGTCACCAGCACCGAGACCCGTCAACCAGAATTATCAGACCCGGCTCGGCCCAGAAATGCCGCTCAGGCGATCAACAGGGATGTTGTGAGACGCTACACATGCAACGAGCCAGGGCACTTCTCCAACAGCTGCCCTAAGAAGACAAAGCAGAGTGACCCCGATGCCGCTTCAATCTGGGATCCACACCAGCCAGGACGCCTGCACCCGGAGCAAACCGTGGAACAGCACAGCCAGGAGCCACGCCCCAAACCGTGGTGAGAGGTCGAGTCAACCATGTCACCGCAGAAGCACTCCAGAATGCCACGAACGTCGTGCTGGGTAAGTTACTTGTCAACTCAAGACTGCACTTGATTTTGTTTGACTCTGGAGCTTCGCATTCATTTGTTTCTCAAGGCTTTGCTGCTAAAAATGATTTGGAGATTGCAAGACTTAAATGCATGCTTTTAGTTCAAACCCCTGGTTTCGAACTCCGAACTGAAGTAGGATGTTCTGGGGTGAGAATATTAATAGATGGGGTAGAATTCTTAGCGAACCTTATTATATTGGAAACCCAGACCTTTGATGTTATTTTGGGAATGGACTGGTTATCCAAGCACAAGGCTGTGTTGGATTGTGGACGAAGGATTATCTCAGTTGAGAGCCAGTGTGGAAGGAAAGATTCTAGTGGCCGAGCATGTTGCGTTGTGCGACATATGCCAGAGAGTCAAGGCAATGTATCAGAGGCCAGCGGGACTGCTGCAGCCGTTGAAGATACCTGAGTGGAAATGGGAGAAAATCGGAATGGACTTTATTACCGGTTTACCCAAGACTCAAGGGGGATATGACTCCAAATGGGTCATAGTGGATCGCTTGACTAAGGTCGCTCACTTTATCCCCGTGAAGACCACCTATTCGGGAGATAAGTTAGCCGAGTTATACATGACCAGGATCGTTTGTTTGCACGAAATACTGAGGAAGATTGTATCGAACAGAGGTACCCAGTTCACCTCGAGATTCTGGAATAAGCTGCATGAAGCCATGGGGACCCGTTTGAACTTTAGTACAGCATACCACCCTCAGACGGATGGACAGACCGAAAGAGTTAATCAGATATTGGAGGATATGTTAAGAGCGTGTGCATTGGCTTATGCTACCTCTTGGGATAAAAGTCTGCCGTATGCTGAGTTCAGCTACAACAATAGCTACCAAGCAAGTTTGCAAATGTCACCATTTGAGGCACTATACGGTCGACCTTGTCGAACACCGTTGAACTGGAATGAGACAGGTGAACGCCGTGTCTTTGGGCCGGACATTCTTCAAGAAGCTGAAGAGCAGATTACCATGATCCGGGAAAGGCTGAAGGTAGCACAGTCAAGACAGAAAAGCTACGCCGACAATCGTCGCCGAGACCTGAGTTTTGAAGAAGAAGATTTTGTGTATCTCAGAGTCACACCTCTCAAGGGAGTTAAGAGATTCCATGCCAAAGGAAAACTCGCACCGCGATATGTTGGGCCATTCAAGGTTCTCAGCCATAAAGGTGAAGTTGCGTATCAGCTGGAATTTCCGCAGTCATTGGCAGGGGTACATGACGTGTTCCACATGTCCCAGCTGAAGATGTGTCTCCGAGTGCCAGACGAGCAAGCACCCTTGGAATCGATCGAGTTACAGGAAGATCTGACCTACAAGGAACACTCTGTCAAGATTCTGGACACAATGGATCGAGAGACGAGAAACAAGTCAATCCGTTTCTGCAGAGTACAATGGAGCAACCATGCAGAGAGCGATGCAACTTGGGAGCGTGAGGAGGATTTGAAGGAGTTCCCGAACCTATTCTTTAGTAAGCCCTGAATCTCGGGGACGAGATTCTGTAAAGGGGGGGAGGTTTGTAACACCCCAATTTTTGCTTTTCATGAATTTAAATGTTATTTTACACTGGTGAATTTTTGGAATTTTCTGCGATTTATTTGGATTTAATTTGAATTATTTCCCTTTTGAAATAATTAAAGAATTAAAAGTTGCGAATAAAATTTTGTTAGAAATATTTTATTTGAGTTCCAAATGCCCTAAAATATTTTTTAGAATTTTTCCGGAATTTTTCTGAGTATTTTGCTATTTTTCTTGAATTAAATGAATTTCTAGAAATGAATTTGGTTATTTAAATCGCTGGAAAAACCGAGTTGGTTTTACTGTTCATCCGACCGGACCCGAGTCCAAGTCAGACTCGAGTCCGACTCAAACCCGACTCAGCCCTAACCCTCTCGACCGTCCGATCAAGATCGAACGACCGAGATTAAGCCACGTCGCCCGAACCCAAGCCCGACCGAGCCAGCTAGGTCGCCCAGCCGGACCCAAGCCCAAACCCCGCAACCGTTGGATCTTGATCTAACGGCTGCTGTTGCGGCACGTCACCCAAATCCGATTTGGATTCGGATTCCGCCGCCACAGCCGTGTGGGCCTCGGTTTCCGCGGTTTTCACAGACGCCGAGGGGCCTATTTAATGCGCCGCCGCCGCCAACGTGTTGCCGACTTCCGTGCGCACCCGTAGCCCTAGACAACGTCGCCTGAGCCACCGCCGTTTGCCTGCGCGAGCTCGCCGTAGTTGGTCTTGCGCTCCGCCGCGGTTATTCGCCGTCCTACGTCGCCGTTGAGTCCAGATCCGGAACCGTAAGGACAAGCCGTGTCGGAGGGGACCTTTCACCTCGCCGGAATCGCGCCCAAACACCGTCGGGCGTGTCGCCGTCCCTGTCTCCGGTGAACCAGCTCCGCCGCGCGCCATCGCCGTCGCTCGAGCTCCACCAACCGTCTGATCAAGATCCATGGGCCTAGATTCGTCCATGTCATCCCCGGTGAGATCTCACGTTGTTTTCTCTAGATCTATTTCCAACCGTTGGATCTAGATCCAACGGTTTAGATCGTGCCACGTAGCCGTACCCGCTCTGTGCTAGATCCAATCTCAGCCGTTAGATCTAGATCGTACGGCTAGCAGTAACCCACGTTTTAGCATTAGATTAGATCTTGACCGTCCGATCAAGATCGAACGGTCCAGATCAGCCGAGTAGTTTTCTTATTGCGTTAAGCCAGATCTGATCTGGGCCGTTGATTTTCAAATCAACGGCCGAGATCCAAACCACGTGGTCGAGATCGACCGTCGCGATGGCGGCCAGTCACGCCGGCCGACGCCGACGTCGGTAGTGACGCCACGCTGCGCCGGCGTGTCGGCGGATCGAGCCAAATCGCACCATGACGCGTCATCGCGACGCCACGTTGAAACGTGTGTCAGCCCACTCGGCTGAACCGTGTGCTGACGTCATGCTGATGTCACCCGAGGGGCCCACATGTCAGAGACACGAGCCGTGGACCGGGTCCACGGTGGACCGAGCCAAACCATGCGCCGGGTCCATGGACCTGAGGCGACGTGGCGGCCTCTGATTGGTCCACGTGTCATTCTGACGGAATAATTAATTTCCGAAAAAGAAAATGATTTATTAATTCGAATTATTCATTTCAAAAATGGATTCAAACTTCAAATGCTTATAACTTTTGCATTTCAACTCCGATTTGGGTGATTCAAATTTCTAAATTTTCATAAAAATGAGACCTACTCAAATATAAATTTTAATTAATTTTTGATTATGAATATTTCTCTGTTTATATTTAATTAATGTTTTCTTTAAACTTTAAACGGTTATAACTTTTGCATTTTAACTCCAAATTTGATTTATTCCAGTTTCTAAAAATTCATAAAATTATGCTCTCTCTATTTATGAACTTTATTTGGATGTTTGGACAATTTTTGTCTACTGTTCTATTCATTTATTAATATTTGCACGCGTTACGAGTAGACGTTGAAGTGCCCGAAGGCTTCGAAGGTGAAGTGTTGACCCAGGAGCCATCTCAGGACCAAGATCAAGTACTCTTTGAAGGCAAGTTATGCTTTGACCATATTGATCCCATTATTTTGAAATTAATTTGATTTAAATTATTGCATGCTAATTTAAATTAGAAAATGCTTTACTTAATTATGGGAAATTAGATAAATGCCAAATTGCCGTATGACACCTTGGTTAATTAAATATGTGCCATGACCCCTTGTCACCCTAGTTATGGATTATTAGTTGGACATTATTAAATTGGCAACATGGGTAGTTAGACCGATGTAGTATGCTTAGCCTTGCCACGTGAAATGCTTTGGACAATCAAATGCAAATATTGACTTAACGAGATACTGAACTTATTTTGAAGAAGTATCATGTGTTGTGATTATTGATGGCACGTGGTGCATGGTAATCAACTGGGGTTTGATAAATAGTTTTCGACCAGGGCATGTGGCAAGAATGATCGGGTGGGCCAGTTGTGGTACCGGGAGCGTTGATTTGGTTCTTCGGGTAGTCTTGTGTAGGATCGAAATATACGAATATAGCAATCAGAGGGGGGTGAATGATTGTGGGGAAGCTAAAACCAAATTCTTGATCTACTAAAAGTTCACCCCAAAACAGAACCAAATAATTGCCTCGTATTCGACAAAAATAGAATGATAGAGGTTCGGTAAAACAAGAATTCCCGGAGATCCAACTGTTAGATTGATCTGAAATTTGGACACGAGAAACTAGATTCCAATACGAATCGAACCCAAAAAGAATCAGCTCGATCGTATTTACGGATCAAAAGTTATGAACCTTGCAAGCTTGCTGTGACAGAAGATGACGAGAATTAATCTAACCAAAACTTCAAGATTAAACAAGAACGACAAAAGTTTAATCAACTAAACTTAGAGAAACCCTAAATCAATTCTCTAGAAAGGTTTTTATAGATCAAATCAAAAAAGAAAGAACAAAAACCAATCTAGAAAAGAACAAGCATGCAAACAAGAACCAAAACAGAAACATCAGAGCAACGCTAAGCATCAGAGTACGCAAGGATCTAGAAGAATTGATCTTTATTTCTTTTGTCTAAAGTACTGATCAAAAGAGTACAAGACCCTAAAACTGAGCTTGAGGCTCTCAATGCGCCAGCTCCAATTGATGCCCTTCAACAGAGACACCCATCCTATTTAAAGGAGCAAAACACAAGGAGTTCTCGAATACAATTCCTAATCTAGAAGGAGTATGTATTCAACACAACTCCTCTTGGCCCAACTCGCCGAGTACAACTCTTGCACGCGTATGGCAACCCTACCATACTCACGTGACTAACACTTTGCACGCCGTATGGCCACCTGCCATACTCACGTGATTAACACTTTGCACGCGAATGACCTCATGCCATTCTCACGTGACTCAACCATTCTTCATGTGCACCATTCTCTTAGCCCGAACGTCCCGCATGACATCCTTGACCACCAAGACCTCGGTTCCTCCTCGAACCTAGTCCCGAACCTCGGCTCCTCCATGAACCTAGTTCCGGTCCGTCATCGATCACGCGTTCGTCTTCGAGCAATACCGCACATGAACAAACCACAAAACAATTCCGAGCACAAGTCCACGACTTGACTCACATCAATCCATGCAAATACTCACACGAGCATTGCATAAAGTCCACTTAAGCATCATGAAATTCTCACAAATTTCATAATCTCAAAAACAAATCAAACACAATTCCAATTTTGCTCAAAACCCTAATCGAAAGCAAAAACGCATTCATGACAGACCAAAAATATGGTCCTGCCAGACACATGAAAAAGTCACTCAAAAACCATTCACGACGGACCAACAAAATCGGTCCGTGTACAAATGAAAGTCTCGGTTTCAAGAAGAAATCATTCCGCGAAAACACGCTCACGACAGTACTAAAAGAAATCAATCCGTCGTGCACATGCGTAAATCAATCCTCAAAGCCGTTCACGATCGACCAAAGAAATTGGTCGACGTACATGCAAAACTTACTTGGTTTCTTGGAAAATTGAGTCCGCTCATGAGCTCAAAAGCACGCCCACAGAGACTCCAAAACTTGGTCCGATGTACATGGGAAAAAGTGGTTGCCAAAAACATGTTTACAAATGCACCAACAAAATTGGTCCGTCGTACATACTAAAAACGATCTGGCGCAGATGGGGAACTTACTGTTTCTTGAGAGCTTGGTCCGCGCAAAGCCGAAACTTATCAAGCTTTCTTGTCAAATTGTCAAACACATGCACAAGCACATTTTGCAAAACCAATTCTAAGTTAATTTTTCAGTTCAAAGCCAATTTTTCAGCACATGATTTCACAATCTCCCCCTTGATGAAAACATTGGCAACACCACTTAGAATTGAACATTTGGCATTCACTTTACAAAAGATTTTGAAATCCAAAGGATCAAAGACCAAAGTAAGAAAACACAGAATTCCCCCTTTGACCAAAAAAGCAAAACAAAAACTCCCCCTGAGAAGGAACATGTGTGTGAATGTGCAATGTTCCCAAAAATTCCAAAATTCTCCAAACTTCTCCCAAAATTCTCAAATTTCCAAACACAACTCCCCCTTTTCTTCTCCCCCTTTTTCCTTAAACTTTTCAAATGATTCCCAAATTTCTCCCCCTTTGACAATGGTTTCAACAAGAGTACAAAAGAGAGAATTTGTTCAAAATTTTTCTTGTAGCAATGATTTCACAAGAAGAAACAAGGGAGTGCCAAGATAAGAAAATATGAGCTCATTCGATCATATAACCTTATATATCACATAATATGTAAAATACATGATCTTGATGTGATTTTAACAAGTTATGGAATGACATGCATCTCAACCTCAATTCAGTCAACTATAGCCAAGTACTAAGCAAAACCTTTAGTAGAAAAACAAAGGCTCAAAATTGAAGCAACTAGCAACTCTGGGCGAGCAAGTAGTTTCAACTCCAATCTAGTAAACCAATTTAATCTTTAAAATAGTAAACTGCATGTGGCATGCTTGAAGCATACTTCTTTTATTTCCTTGACGTGGCATGCTTGAAGCATACATCTTGTCTTTGAGGGAATGGCATGCTTGAAGCATACATCTTATCTTTTAGGGAAAGCATTCCTGAAGCTCATAACTTGAGGCTTTTGCTTTTAACAACCCTTTTTTATTGATTCCCTTTTCTTTTCATTTTTCTTTGATTATAAACATGCAAAAGTGATTAAAAGGTCTTATGAAAGAGTAAAGCTAAAACACACTTGCTTCATAGCCCAAATTTGTCAAGAAGATTCAATATCAAGCCTAGAAGAGTAAGATATCACAGAGTATTTAGCTATAGGCAATCAGTCCAGGGAATTTCGTAATATCATTTTTAGTTCAAGTGAGACAATTAGATTATCATATATTAGCTCAATTACATAACATATAAAGAAATATGATAAAGTGAGCTCATCAAGTGAAAGAACTTGGCAAGGAAACTCTCCCTCAAAACAAACCCATTGGATGAACAATCCCAAGTTCTCCCCGAATAAAAGCAAAACGAGAAGAAGACAAAGGTTTTGTGAAAATGTCTGCCAATTGATGTTCAAGATTCACATGATGAAGCACAATGTTGCCTTTTCAACATGATCTCTAAGAAAGTGAAATCGATGTCAATGTGTTTTGTTCTAGAGTGTTGCACGGGTTCTTAGCAATGCAAATTGCACTAGTGTTATCACACAAAAGAGGAACACTATCCAAATTAACCCCATAATCTTTAAGTGTAGCTACTATCCAAAGAATTTGAGAACAACAACTTGCAAAGCAGACCACATATTCAGATTCAAGAGTTGATTGTGCAAATGTAAGATTGTTTTCTAGATGACCATGAAATAAGAGAATTGCCCAAGAAATGACATGTACCAGATGTACTTTTTCTATCAATTCTACATCCTCCAAAATCAGCATCAGAAAAGGCTCTTAAACTAATGCATGAGGAAGCAGAAAGCCAAATGCCAAAATCTTGAGTTCCATGAAGATACCTGAAAATTCGCTTGACAGCTTGTCGATGTGAAGCACGTGGGGAAGCTTGAAAACGAGCACACAAGCACACAGCAAATTGTATATCTGACCTTGATGCAGTGAGGTACAAAAGTGAACCTATCATGCTTCTATATTCCTTTTGATCAACCGGCTCACCATCTTCATCCGGATCAAGTGTGCAAGCGCTCTCCATGGGTGTGATGATCGGTTTGCTGTTTTCCATCCCAAATCTATGCAACAAGTCTTTTGTGTATTTGCTTTGATGCACAAAAGTACCATCCTTTGTTTGCTTGATTTGAAATCCCAAAAAGTATGTCAACTCACCCATCATACTCATCTCAAACTCCTTCCTCATTGTTTCTGAAAACTCAGACACTAAAACATGAGAGGAACCACCAAAGATAATATCATCAACATAAATCTGAACGAATAGTTGATCATTGCTTGAGTAAAAAGAGAGTTTTGTCAACCTTTCCCATTGAAAACCCCCTTTCAAGTAAAAAGGTTTTTAGCCTATCATACCATGCTCTAGGGGCTTGTTTCAAACCATACAAAGCTTTTGATAGTTTGAACACATGATTTGGAAACTTTGGATTTTCAAAACCAGGTGGTTGCTTGACAAAAACCTCCTCATTTATGTAGCCATTAAGAAAAGCACTTTTCACATCCATTTGATATAATTTGAAACCTTTGGATGCAAAGAAATGCTAAAAGGATTCTAATGGCTTCAATTCTAGCAACAGAGCAAAGGTTTCATCAAAATCTAAGCCTTCAATTTGAGTGTAACCTTGAGCAACCAATCTAGCCTTGTTTCTAACAACAACACCATCCTCACTTTGTTTATTTTTGAAAACCCATCTAGTTCCAATAACATTAAAATCAGGAGGTGGTGAGACAAGTTTCCAAACTTTATTTCGTTCAAAATTCTCTAATTCTTCATGCATGGCATTGATCCAAGATTCGTCAGATAATTCATGAGATATATCTTTGGGTTCAAAAGAAGCAACTAAAGCAGAATGAGCATGAGTGTAAGAATGAATAAACCTGGATCGAGTGACTCTCTCATTTAGGTCTCCAATCATTTGTTCAGATGGATGCATTTTTTGAATGTGCAAGGGAGCATTGGCTTTTGAGACTTCTCCTTCTCCTTCTTCATTTTAAGCATGTACAGATGATGTTGTAGCTTGAGGATGGTTAGCTGTAGGTGATGTAGTAGTAGGTGCCAAAGGTGCTACAGCTTGTTGTGCATTAGGAAGAGTCAAGACCTCATCTTCAACATCATCATTATCTTCAAAGATTTTCTCCCCCGAACATATGCTTTGTACTGCATCACTTAGACTAGTGCCTGGACTAGACTCATCAAAAGTAACTTCACAAGTTTCCACAATTTTGTTAGTCTCCGAAACAAGCACACGATAGCCTCGAGTATGAGCAGGATATCCAAGAAAAATGCCATCAGTTGATCTAGCTTCAAATTTATCAAGATTTCCAGATTTCAAGACAAAGCATTTGCATCCAAAAACCCTAAAGTGAGAAACAGTAGGCCTATGCCCAAACCGAAGCTCATATGGAGTCTTACCCAATTTTGATCTCAGAAACACACGGTTTGAAACATAACAAGCAGTTGAAATCGCTTCATCCCAAAAATTTCTAGAAGTGTGATGCTCATCTAGCATAGTTCTAGCTATTTCAACTAACGTTCTATTTTTCCTTTCAACTACACCATTTTGTTGAGGCACTCTAGGAGATGAAAATTGATGATCAATTCCTTTTCAAAGACAAAAGAGATCAAAGGAAGCATTTTTGAATTCAGTTCCATTATCACTTCTAATAGCTCTGAGAGCTCCTGGATGGTCAACAGAAAGCCTAAGAACAAGACTTCTAAAATGACTAAAAGCCTCATCCTTAGATGCCATAAAATATACCCAAGAGTATCTAGAAAAATCATCAACAATCACAAGCACATACCGTTTGCCTCCAAAGGATTGAACTCGAGATGGTCCAATCAGATCAAGATGTAGAAGCTGTCCTGGAGCGTTTGTCATTACCATGGTAAGAGGTGGATGTGAACCTGCAATCATCTTACCATGTCTACAAGAAGAACATACTAGATTGCTATCACCCTTAAGCTTAGGCAAGCCACGTATGAGATCTAAACCACTTACACGAGTAAGATGATCAAAACCAACATGACCAAGTCCACGATGCCAAAAGAATAAATCTTTAGAAACATTGGCAATTAGACACCTATGCTTAGAAGAAGGTGATGCATCAAAATCAGCTTTAAATACTCTTCCAAAATGAGAAATTTTGAACACAAGATTACCTGAAGCATCTAGCACTTTGCATTCATTTTTCTTAAAGCTTATCTCAAGATCTTCATCAAGCATTTGTGAGACAGAAAGCAAGTTATATTTCAAATTTTCAAGAAGAGCCACATCTTTGAACATAAATTTGTCACTTACCTTTATTGTACCTTTTGCCACAACAGAAGAGGAAGAAGCATCTCCAAAAGTAACACTTTCAGCACGAGATGCACGAGTGAGGGAGGAGAACCAATTTTTATCACCGGACATGTGGCGTGAGCATCCGGAATCCACTAGCCATATGTTCTCCTTCCTCGCGCGAGAAGCCTACATAGCAAAACATGTCGAGGTCTCAGTACTGGGGTTAGAACTCAGATTTTTGGGAATCCAGTACTGAGACACACGACGCAACAAAGTAGGCACAACACGAGTATTCTTATGCATAAAATCAGATTTGCCCTTTCTCGTGTCTTTAGCAACAAAAGGTGTTTGCTTCACCCTAGGCACATAATGAGAAATGAAACGTGCCTGTTTGAAATTAGACCTAGCCTTAGTCCTTTCTTTCTTTTCTTGTTTAGCTAGTCTAAAGCAAAAATCTACAGATGTCCATCTCTACCACAATGAGTGCAAGTGTACTTAACATGAGGTTTTGTTTTAACAGTAGAAGCACATTTTGCATTCATCATAGCAGAAGAAAGAAAACCAGCAGATTTAAAAGCAATCTTTTTACGTTCATTGAGAATCTCAATTTTGTCATTGTGAGGAGCATGAACAACAGTGCAAGGTTTAGTTTCAAATGACGTATGAAGATCAAAACCTAAACCTTTCTTGTTTGAGCTAACCTTAGATTGATCCGAAATCATGTTTAATCTTTTCTTGCCATTAGTGAATCGTTCCAAAGAACTTTGCAAGTAATCAACTTTCTTGGCAAGAGTTAAACAATTATTGCAAAGATTATCAACCTTCTCTTTCTGTTTACGACAAGTAGAGCATGAAAGAACCTCATGTGTAAGCAGATTATCAGTTATTTGAGAAACCCTAGCATTTGCATCTTTTAATTTCAATTCAAGAGTTGAGCATTTAGAACAAGAAGTTGAACCATGCAATTCATCGATTGGAACAAAGAAGCATTTTTAACACGTTTCTCATTTTTCTCATTTAGATGTAACAGAAGAGCATGTTCTTTCCTAAGCAAGGTGAGCTCATTATAAATTAAGTCACATGATTTGAAGTATCATCATCAGGAATCAAGGTCTTAAGTCTAGCAATTTCAGCATTCAATGACTCCACAAGAATATCATGTTTCTTAATTTTTCTATCACGTTTGTCAAGCAATTTTCCAAGACGAGCAACAGCAATAGCTAATTCATCATAAGAAGGATCTACCTCATTGAAGTCGTTGTCTTGATCGTCCCTGAAGCTATCCTTGCTGCTTGCCATGAGACACAACCCTGTCAAGTCATGTTTGCTTGGAGTTGCATCGTCCTCGCTGCTCTCCGAGTCCACATCGCTCAAATTGACTTGTTCAAGAGCGGAAAGAACTCGATGAACCACTTTGCGGTTGATGAAGCTCTTCTTTTTCCTATCGTTTGGAGAGAACTTCTTCTTCTCTTTTCTTCTGTCGTTGTCCTTCTCCTCCCTTGATGCTTTACCTGCAAGTTTAGGACAATTTGGACGAATATGGTCGAGATCACCACACTCATAGCATCTTGGAGGATCACCACCACCTCTCTTTCTCTTTCTCACATTTTGCAAAGCTTTGTTAAAGCGAGAAGAGAGTAGTGATAAGTCTTCTTCTGGGAATTGCTCAATCTGTTCATCGGTTAATGAGGACAAGAAAGATAGAGCAAAACTTGAAGCAGCACTATTATGGGATATGCTCGATTGAGATGTCAAAGCAATTGATTTATAATCATTCTTTCCAGCAAAAACATCTAATTCATGAGTTTTCAACTTAGAATAAAGAACATCTAAAGTAAGTGTACTCATGACAGTAGATTCTCTAATGGATGTAACTTTCATCTCCCAAATTGACATGTCTAATGCACCAAGCAATTGTCTAGCATTAGCAGCATCATCAAAGCTAACTCCAACAAAGCACGAAGATTACTAAGAATTTTATTGAAACGTGCAAAAGTTATCTAGCGACTCACCGGTTTCATCTCAAATCGCATGTATTCCTTTTGTAAAGATCTTGTGAACCTCTTTAATAGTGTTAGAACCCTCATGGTAATCACAAAGAGATTTCCATACCTCATATGCGGATTTGAGATGGATCACACGGTCAAAGTCATTGCGTCCCAAACCTTGGATGATCAAGTTGCGGCGCCTTCTTTGTTTGCTTCAACATGTGTGCGATTGGTGTCGTTGACGTTGTCGTTTGCAGGGACTTCATATGGCTTGTAGACCTTCTCCCAAATTGTGAAGCCTTGTGATTGGATGAATGCCTCCATCTTGGCCTTCCAAAACTGAAAATCAACACCATCGAAAACACATGGTTTTGTCGAATAACGATCCATTGATCTAATCACCGGTTAAGATAGATTAGAAAAACCTTGCTCTGATACCACTTGTAGGATCGAAGTATACGAATATAGCAATCAGAGGGGGGGGTGAATGATTGTGCGGAAGCTAAAACCAAATTCTTGATCTACTAAAAGTTCACCCCAAAACAGAACCAAATAATTGCCTCGTATTCGACAAAAACAGAATGATAGAGGTTCGGTAAAATGAGAATTCTAGGAGATCCAACTGTTAGATTGATCTAAAATTTGGACACGAGAAACTAGATTCCAATATGAATCTAACCCAAAAAGAATCAGCTCGATCGAACTTACGGATCAAAAGTTATGAACCTCGCAAGCTTGCTGTGACAGAAGATGACGAGAATTAATCTAACCAAAACTTCAAGATTAAACAAGAACGACAAAAGTTTAATCAACTAAACTTAGAGAAACCCTAAATCAATTCTCTAGAAAGGTTTTTATGGATCAAATCAAAAACTAAAAGAACAAAAACCAATCTAGAAAAGAACAAGCATGTAAACAAGAACCAAAACAGAAACACCAGAGCAACGCTGCATCAGAGCACGCAAGGATCTAGAAGAATTGATCTTTATTTCTTTTGTCTAAAGTACTCTCATCAAAAGAGTACAAAACCCTAAAACTGAACTTGAGGCTCTCAATGCGCTCAGCTCCAATTGATGCCCTTCAACACGAGACACCCCCCTATTTAAAGGAGCAAAACACAAGGAGTTCTGAATACAATTCCTAATCTAGAAGGAGTATGTATTCAACACAACTCCTCTTGGCCCAACCTAGCCGAGTACAACTCTTGCACGCATATGGCAACCCTACCATACTCACGTGACTAACACTTTGCACGCGTATGGCCACCTGCCATACTCACGTGACTAACACTTTGCACGCAAATGACCTCCTGCCATTCTCACGTGACTAACCATTCCTCATGTGCACCATTCTCTTAGCCCGAACATCCCGCATGACATCCTTGACCACCAAGACCTCAGTTCCTCCCTGAACCTAGTCCCGAACCTCAGCTCCTCCATGAACCTAGTTCCAGTCCCGTCATCGACCACGTTCGTCTTCGAGCAATACCTGCACATGAACAAACCACAAAACAATTCCGAGCACAAGTCCACGACTTGACTCACATCAATCCATGGAAATACTCACACGAGCATTGCATAAAGTCCACTTCAAGCATCATGAAATTCTCACAAATGTCATAATCTCAAAAACAAATCAAACACAATTCCAATTTTGCTCAAAACCCTAATCGAGCAAAAACGCATTCACGACAAGCCAAAAAATATGGTCCGGCGTACACATGAAAAAGTCACTCAAAAAACCATTCACGACGGACCAACAAAATCGGTCCGGTGTACAAGTGAAAGTCTCGGTTTCGAGAAGAAATCATTCCGGCGAAAACACGTTCACGACAGACTAAAAGAAATCAGTCCGTCGTACATGCGAAATCAATCCTCAAAAAGCCATTCATGACTGACCAAAGAAATTGGTCCGACGTACATGCAAAACTTACTGGTTTCTTGGAAAATTGAGTCCGGCTCATGAGCTCAAAAGCACGTCCACGGCAGACCCAAAAACTTGGTCCGACGTACATGGGAAAAAGAGGTTGCCAAAAACATGTTTACAACAGACCAACAAAATTGGTCCGTCATACATACGAAAAACGATCTGGCGCAGATGGGGAACTTACTGTTTCTTGAGAGCTTGGTCCGGTGCAAAAGCGAAACTTACTGTTTCTTGTCAAATTGTCAAACACATGCACAAGCACATTTTGCAAAACCAATTCTAAGTTAATTTTTCAATTCAAAGCCAATTTTTCAGCACATGATTTCACATCTTGCCCTGGTCACCCTAAGGACTTAACCTTGCAAGCCTTTGAACTGAGTCAAACGTGCACCCACATGTCTGTAATGGGACGGACCTAGTTGATTAAGTCACTAATAACGTACATGTGGGACCTCGGGGTGTCAACTATACCTTTTGTGTAGTTTTACGGGGGAGCGTACCGGGGCTGCGGCTAGGTACCCATCTAATGGTGGATTGGCCTAAACTTCGCCTTCACTAAGGGAAGGGTTAGTGTGCAATCACCGGAGAGGACCACTTGTGCTGTTAGAAGTTTCCGAAAGACTTTGTTACGGACACTCGCCTTTGTGGTGTTTGGCTGTATCTTGTGGGGAAAGTGCATAACCTCTGCAGAGTGTAAAATCTATTCAAATAGCCGTGTCCGCGGCATTGGACATTGCTCAATGTAACACCCCAAAATTTTGCTTTTCTTAAATTCATGTGTGATTTGGCACTTTGGTGAATTTTTGGAATTTTCTGGAATTTATTTGGATTTATTTGGAATTTATTTGAATTTATTCCATTTTGAAATAATTAAAGAATTTAATTTTGCAAATAAAATTTTGTTGGAAATATTTTATTTGAGTCCCAAATACCCTAAAATATTTTCCAGAATTTTTCTGGAATTTTTCTGAGTATTTTGCTGTTTTTAATGAATTAATTGAATTTCTGGGAATTTTAAATATTAAATCGCTGGAAAATCAAACCGAGTCGGTTACTGTTCATCCGACCGAGCCCGAGTCAGACTCGAGTTCGAGTCCGACCCGAGCCACGTGACTCGACCAAACCAACTCCAAAACCTAATCGATCCCAACCGTTGGATCAAGATCCAACGGTCAGGATCTTCCCGTACCGCTTCGGTCGAATCCGGCCCGGATCCGATCGCGTCCACGCGATCGTGGCCGTTGATCGTGCCACGTGGACGGCTGAGCGTCATCGTCCCCGCCGAGTCCGAGCCGGACTCCTCCGCGTCGCCGCCGTGTAGGATTAGGGTTCCGTCCCGTGCACGCATGCCGAGGGCATTTAAGTACCGGGAGGTACCCCGAGGACCGCCGTGACCCCGCGCACTCTCTGCTCTATTTCACCGAGCCTTAGTCGCCGTAGATTCGCCGGAATCGCTCGCCGGAGTCATAGCATCCCTCCGCTGTGGTTTTGCTTGATTCGCCGCCCGCCGCCCCTCGCCGCCATTGACCCCGCATCCGTAACCCCGGCCAGGCGCACCAAGAGACCCTTCACCTCGCCGAGCACGCCCCAAACGCCGTTCGTGTGGTCGCTGCCCCTCGGCCGCCGGCAGCCTACAACGTCGCCGCGTGAAGCCATCGCCGACCCGAAGCTCCACCAACCGTCCGATCAAGATCCAAGGGCTCAGATCGGCGCCACGCCACCCTCGGTGAGTTCCGTTGAAAATCCTAGATCTAATCTCAACCGCTGATCTAGATCCAACGGCTTAGGTCGTGCTAATGGCGGAATCGCACCAGGCTAGATTGGATCTCGACCGTTAGATCAAGATCCAACGGCCCAGATCAACCCGCGCCCAAGCACTTGAGGCCCAAATCAATCCTAGCCGCCGATTTTCAAACCAACGGCTACGATCGTACACGCGTGTCCAGAGGGAGTTTAACCGCCGCCACGCTGGCGCATACAGCCCGACACGCTGGGCCCGCGTGTCGGCGATCGCACTGGCGTGACGCCACCCATGACGCCATCGGATGGACCCACTTCGTGGGCCGAAGTCGAGCCCCGGCCACGCCAAAGAATGACGCTACCTGAAAGTGGGCCCACATGTCGGCTGACACGTGGAGTCGTGGACCGAGTCCACGGTGGACCCGAGCCGGCGTGGACTACGCCCATGGACCGGTGACGTCGGCGAGACCAATCCAGTGCTGCCACGTGTCCATGATGACGCAATAATTAATTCCCGAAAAAGAAAATGATTTATTAATTCGAAATAATGATTTTAGATTTTGTTTCAAACTTCAAACGCTTATAACTTTTGCGTTTCAACTCCGATTTGAGTGATTCAAATTTCTAAATTTGTATAAAATTGAGATCTACCTAAATATGAATTTTATTTAATTTTTTGGACTAAAGTTTTTCTCTGTAAAATTATTTAATTGATTATTTGAACTTTAAATAATCATAACTTTTGCGTCTTAACTCCAAATTTGACGATTCCAGTTTCTAAAAATCCATAAAATTATGTTCTCTCTGGTTATGGATTTTATTTGGATGTTTGGACACTTTTTGCCTATTGTTTATTTGTGTATTTGCTATTTGCACGCTTTACGAGTAGACGTTGAAGTGCCGGAAGGATTCGAAGGAGAAGTATTGACTCAGGATCCAACTCAAGACCAAGAACAAGTACTTTTTGAAGGCAAGTTGTGCTTTGACCATGTTGATCCTATTTGAAATCTATTTTGATTTAAACTATTGCATGCTAGTTCAATTAGAAAAATACTTTGTTTAAACATGGGGTTAGATAAATACCAATTTCTTTGTATGACACCTTGATTATCTAAGTATGTGCCATGATCCCTTGTCACCCTAGTTGTGGATTACTAGTTGGACATTATTAAATCGCCAACATGGGTTTAGGCAGATTGTAGTACCTTTGCTTGGAGCACACTTCGTGCTCATGACATGATTTTGGACAATCAAATGTTAATATTGACTTAATGATATATTGAACCTGTTTTGGAAAGGTATCATGTGATGTTGATGGCACGTGGTGCATGGTAATCAACTGGGGTTTGATAAACAATTTCGGCCAGGGCATGTGGCAAGAGTAATCAGTGGGCCAGTTGTGGCATTGGGGATGTTGATTTGGTTCTTCTGTAGTCTTGCCCTGGTCACCCTAAGGACTTAACCTTGCAAGCCTTTGAACTGGGTCTAACGTGCAACCACATGTCTGTAATGGGACGGACCTAGTTGATTAAGTTGCTAATAACGTACCTGTGGGACCTCAGGAGGTCAACTACACCCTTTGTGTAAGTTGTGCGGGGAGCGTCATCTGGGTGAGGCCAGGTACCCATCTAACGGTTGATTGGCCTAGACTTCGCCTTAGCGAAGGAAGGGTTAGTCTTGCGCAATAACCAGGAGGACCACTTGTATTGTTAGAGGTTTCCGAAAGACTTTGTTACGAGGAACTTCGCCTTTGTGGTGTTTGATCAGTATCTTGTGGGTAAAGTGCATAACCTCTGCGAGTTTAGAATCTATTCGAATAGCCGTGTCCGCGGTATTGGACATCGCTCGGGAATTACAGTCAAGGGTTAGATTTTCTCAAAAATAACTTTGGTTTGAAAGGTTGGGCTGGATTAATAATGAAGTTGATGGAAATATGGATTAGGATGGGAAAGATGTTTACTAAACTTCTTGAAAAGTTATTTATGCTTTACTTATTTCTACTGCTTTCGAATCTACTTATATTAATTGCCAAATGCTATTTACTGCAAATATACCTTGAGCTATTCCTTTGTACCAAGCCATGCATATAGTATATTAGCTTGCATTACATGCATGACTTGTCGAGTACCAAGTACTCACCCTTGCCTCAATACAACACCGAGTTGAAGAGGAGACTACACCGGCTTTGGAGGAGGAACTCCAAGAGGATCCGTCTACTTAGGAAGCGAGCCCGATCGGTTACTGTGGTATTCTGGATGGCGCCACGAAGTTATTTAATTTTCCGCTGCTATTATTTCTCTTTTTAATAAGTATCGTCCTGCGAGGCGTACATTTGTGACTTGACCATAAGGTTGAGTAACCAGTTTGGTTATTTAAATAAAGTACTTTGATAGTATCGATTGGTATGATTGTGATATTTACCGATGTTAAGACTGTGTGCACTAGCGCGTTCCTGGACTAGTGCTGAATACACAGAGGGTCCGGATTTGCAAATTCGGGGTCCCGACACTCAAGAATTACAGTTAAGGGTTAGACTTTCTTGAAAATAACTTGGACTTGAAAGGTTGGGTTTGGTTTAATAATGATGTTGATGGAAATGTGGATTAGGAATGGGAAAGATGTTATTTAACTTCTGGAAAAGTTATTGATCTTAAACTTGTATCTACTGCTTTTGAATCTACTTATGTTACTTGTCAAATGCTGTTTCACTGCAATTATACCTTGAGCTATTCCTTTCTAATAGACCATGCATGTAGTATATTAGTTGCATTCTGTGCATGACTTGCTGAGTACCAAGTACTCACCCTTGCCGCAATACAACACCAGTTGAAGAAGAGTCTACACCAGCTTTGGAGGAGGAGCTCCAAGAGGAACCGTCTAACTCGGGAGCGAGCCCAGTCAGTTGCCTGTGGTATACTTGATGGCGCCACGAAGTTATCTTATTTTTTCGCTGCTATTATTTCTCTTTTATTAAACCTTCGCCCTGCGAGGCGTACTTTTGTAACTTGACCTTAAAGGTTGAGCAACCAGTTTGGTTACTATAATTAAGGTACTTTCTATTTCGTTGAGTATGATTGTGATATTTACCAATGTTGAGACTGTGTGCACTAGCGTGATCCTGGACTAGTGCTAAATACACAGAGGGTCCGGATTTGCAAATTCGGGTCCCGACAAGTTATCAATAAAGTTTGAAGATGGTGCCTTTTGAAGCTCTGTAGGGAATAAAATGCCGAACACCCTTATATTGGAAAGAGACATAGGGAGGACAGTTCATTGGACCTGATATTCTGAAGGAAGCCGAAGAGCAAGTCAGCGTGATCCGTGAGAATCTGAAAACTGCCCATTCAAGACAGAAAAGCTATGTGGATAACCGCCGACGGGAATTAAGCTTTGCACCTAGAGGTCATGTTTACCTGAAGGTTTCACCTCTCAAGGGAATGCGTCGATTCAGAGTTAGTGGGAAGTTAGCACCCCACTACATTGGTCCATTCCCAATGGTTGCTAGAAGAGGAGAAGTTGCATACAAGCTGGAACTACCTCCGCAGCTATCGGATGTACATGATGTCTTCCATGTTTCTCAGCCGAAGAAATGTCTCAGAGTACCCGAGCATCAGCTGTCGTATGAAGAGATGGAGTTAAAAGAAGACCTGTCATATCCAGAGTATCCAGTCAAAATCCTGGCTGAAGCTGAGCGTCGTACCAGAAGCCAGGTGATCAAGTTTTGCAAGGTTCAATGGAGCAACCATTCCGAGAAGGAAGCCACCTGGGAGCGAGAAGAGGATCTCAGAGTCGAGTTTCCCGATCTCTTTCTTTCTCCGTCCGAATCTCGGGGACGAGATTCTCTATAAGGGGGGTAGGTTTGTAACATCTTCAATTTCGGTCTTTTGCAAAAAGTTAATTTAAATTAACTAAATTCAAATTTTGGTTTTTCTTCAGCGTTTTAATTAACCTGGAATCCTTGTCCTTCCGAAATTGGAGTTCAATCCTTCTTCATCCGCAAAGTCAAAATTCTAAATTCCGATCCTTATTCGAAATTCCACCCGAGTTCCAAAATGCTCCAAAAATCCCGAAACCTATTGCATTGGGTTCCAAATATTCTATAATATTTTTGGAAATTTTTCCAAGATTTGTAGAATCCCTTTGGTATTTTATCTCTCGTGCTCTTGCTTAAAATTCAATTTATTCGTCCCGGAATTATCTAAATTCTAAAATTCATCCAAAAATAGTGAAATCAATTTTATTTGGTTCCAAATATTCCCTAGTATTTTTAGAAATTTTTCCGGGATTTTTGGACCTAATTTGCTATTTCATCTCGTGCGTCATTGTTTTTACACTATTCATCTTCCCCATTGAATCGATCATTTTGTCTAGAACGCTTCGTTCTCTCTCCCGTTAATGGCATATAATTTCAAACCTCCATATCTCCATCATTAATCCACCAAATCACTCACGGTTTGATCCGGTGCGAAGGTGGAGACGAGGAGATTTCATTCCCCACCATTAATCGTCCTGAATCCCGCCGAAAACGGCCCAATCTAGAGGAAACCGAAACACATTCAAACGAGCATTACTCGGCCATTACTCCATCAATATGTGAGTTTCCACTTCTCAAATCTCCGTCTTGGCGTCCTCTTTCCTACGCTCACCTCCTCTCATAGCCTCTCCATTCCAATCCTCCGGAAACTCGAGAAAATCGACGCCGGTCGTCCTCTGTCGACATCGCCATGGAAAATTTTGATCTGGTAAGGCATTTGCGATTCCGTTCAAGTCACCGTATACGTGTTGTCACCATGATCAAAAGCCCTCAACTAATTTTGGGTTTCATTGCAGGATGGCGACGAAATTTGCGGTTGAAGTTTCCGTTTGGAGCGCCGTTCTTCATCAATTTCTCGCAAACCGTTAATCCCCTCCAAAATCCGGGAACACCGCTAGGTTCATCTCGCCATGTTCTACATGATGCTCACTTTCTTTTTTCAAAAATCCATCTATTTCATGTTTTCCCCAAATTGGATGTCCGTTGGCTGTTCCCGTCATCGGCTACTATTCCGGCCATAACTCCGTCGAGCGTTTTCTGGTGATCCGCGAGTCCGATAGTCCTATAAATTGAACCCCATAATCCTCCTCTCATTCCTCACACAAGCCAATTGGAATTTCTCCAATCAAACATACGGATCTCTTTGTAGAAAACGTTCTTTTCGAAATCCGATGAACTTTCGGCGAGCTCTCTCGGTCACTCTCGACCTCCATTCGGCCTCAAATTTTTACTGGAGCTCCCTCTTGGTATCCTCTACCTCTAGTAAAATCAAAATTTTAAATTGATTGCCGGAGACCAGCCGGCAGCCATTTCTTCTCCAAGTCCGGCGGGAGGTTCAAAAGGCTCATTCTCTTTCGTCGTAACTCCGAATCAAGTGATTCAAATTCCTAAATTCATTTAAAATCACACTATATCTGCCACTATTTTTTATATAATTTTTTGATTTTATTTAGTTTATTTTATTTATTTGTTGCTCCGTTTTGCGCGTAGTCGAAGAACTCGTCGAAGTTGTCGATGCCTTCGTCGAACCCCAGGACGTTGAGACTCTCGCTATGACTGAAGGCAAGTCTCCTTGATGCATGTTGATCCCATGTTTTACATCTATTTTGCAATGATTTACAACTTGCACTGCTATCTTTATACATGTTATGTCAAATATAGATTATTAGTTATTCCGAGTTTGATGTCATCTCCTTGTTATTGATATCCATGTTTACTTGTAACCATAGGGTACTATGATATGTCATTTTTAAATTATATTGTGACATATAATGCTTAGAACGTTAGATGTGCTTAGTTGCAAAATTGATTAAAAAGCCCATGGGTTTGATTTCTTCGAAACTATGGTTAAAATGTGTTTTAAAAAATATAGCAATGTATTTGCTACTGTTTTTGCAGAATAAAAATAAAATAAAAAATAGTTTGGACTTGGGTGGAATGGAATGTCAGGCGGGTGCGAATGGAGCACTAGTTTTCAATGTGCAAGTACCGCCCCAAGTCAAATAAGGATCGACGCTTATGACTGTCCATTCTAAGCATAATCGTACAACCACAAGTCTATAATGGGTACGACCTTGCTAAATAATTTGTAGAAGTCTAACTTAGACTCACCAGATGGTGGAATGTGGATGCCGGATGGAGGCAAGTCGTTCTTCCCACACGGCGCAAGAGGGGGCTTCTGTACTGGGTAGATGGAACCCTAACAGCGGTGAAACCTCAGCGGGTGGGTCGGGTTAGATGTATATATTGTAAAGGCCTTGTCATGATCTCTTTGCCGACACACCAAAGGAAGTGTGTTAATTGCATGGCAACAAGAGACGATCATGTCTTGTGGGTAAAGCTGTACACCTCTGCAGAGTGTAAAACTATTCGAATAGCCATGCCTATGGTCAAGGGCAAAGCGAATAATGTTTTCATACTGGTAGACTTGGTTTTGGATTTAAAAATAACTGATGTCTTGTTTTGGAATCTGGGAGTGGTTAGAACTCTTGGATGTTTATTTAGCGGATTGAGCCAATTAGGTAGTTGGAACTTGTTTTGATCATGACAGTTGGAGTCATGAGTTGGATTACCTTAATCTTTTAAAACTGAGCGGATAGAGCCAGTATACTAGTGATGGTGGATAGAACCTTCGCTAGAGTATTAAATAATTTTAATTGTTAAAATAATTGCTAAAATGCTTTGTGAAAATTATTAATAAGTATAGTTTGATGAAACTCGGCTTTGTGCAAAAGAACCCTAATAAGCCTTCCTTGGGAAGCCCTACATGTTGCATAATTTCTTAGACTTGCTGAGTACTTTTGCACTCATGTGCTACACAAAATTTTGTCATCAGAAAACTTCCAAGATGCAGCCGAAGATGGTGAGTTCTATGCCGAGGAGTTCGTTGAAGATCGCCACGATAACTAGGCGTGCGTTCCAATCGTTTGCCTGTGGAGTCGCTTGGGATTTATCTGTTTTGTTTATTTCCGCTGCTGTGAACTCTGGTCCTGTGACCACGTGATGTAATAAATAGCCATGTGGCTGGTACTTTATATTTATGTTGTCATTTCGTTCTGTTTGGTAATGATTCATCACCGTGAACTGTGTGTGCTCGCGTTGATCTGGGACTAGCACAGAAATACACAGGAGATTCCGAGTAGCCGATCCGAGGTCTCACAGCGAGGTAAAGGTGAATACTTAAAAGGAAAGAATAACACTATAATTATATTTTTATGTGCCTTTTAGTAGTTCCTATTCTAACTACCATTCTAACTATGGTTTATCCTACAGTCAGTATGGCTCTGATACCAACGCTGTTGGAACCCTCCCTTTTTGGTGTGGAATACCGAGAGGGGTTCTTATGTGCGTACAGTACATACCGATCCGAGGTCTCACAGCGAGGTAAAGGTGAATACTTAAAAGGAAAGAATAACACTATAATTATATTTTTATGTGCCTTTTAGTAGTTCCTATTCTAACTACCATTCTAACTATGGTTTATCCTACAGTCAGTATGGCTCTGATATGATCAGTGGCTAGTACGCACATGTACAACATTGTCATCACATCCATACAAGTTCACAATACATTAATAGAAATTTAGTCTTACAACATGGCCTATTGGCCGAATTTAAAAGTTTGCAGTGGAAGATATATTGCTTGACAGTTTGCCTTCTACCCAAAATACCACAGGCAACTGACAAGGGCAAACCTTGGTAAGACTCGTTAGCAAAGTCCCCGTAATCTGTGTCAGGGTTGGGAATTTCTGTCTCTTCGTTCTTTGAATATCAACAATAGCAAGGCTGACTACACGTATGTACTCTCAAGACTTGTAGTGTATCACAAATATGTAATAAGTGCAGGCTATGTCATGTAGTGTACCACAAATATGTTGGAGGAGGGGGGAGAGATTCACATCATACACATAATACACATCACGCTGGAGTAGGGTTATTATCTCCTGCACGGAGAGGCCCGAACCAGGATAAATCCCGTGTCATTTTCTAAGATCTAGCGAAGTGGGACATTCCTCAGAGTAACCCTTCGCGTGAGAAGGGGTTACGGTTGGTCCCTCAGTCAACTAAGTAAGCTCGACGGGGCCCTGCTCCCCAATCGTTGACAGTTGGCGCCGTCCGTGGGGACCGACTTTTCCTTTCGCGAAGAATCCATGAGGATGCCGAACTCTCAGGACCGCTAGGATCTCTGCACCTTCAGTCATGTCGGGGATGAAGACCTGTATTACGCCAATGGCAAGGTCATTGGCATTGCTGATCCCGAAGGTCACACAGGACCGGGGAGTTTTTCCTCGGGAGCGGCCGCGTAGGAGCAGTTCTTCCGCTCCCAGCTCGACGCCCTTTCGGATGACGAATACGATGGACTCTATGACGGACTAGACATCCCTGACCATCTCGAGCCCGACCAAGAGACCGCGTCACGGGGACACACCATGATGTCACCCTCGCAGTCCGCCCGATCCCGCAATGTTAATGTGGCCGGGAAGGACGGGGATACTGGGGGCAAATCCCCGGGGGAGTCCCACCTCCAACGTTATGATGTGGCCAAGGATCACTTGGAGGCGTCCTTAAACCAGACATTGGTGAGCATACGCCGCCAGGTTCGTGGTGACGCGAGCGTTAGGGCCGGGACTGGAGCTCGTGAGATTTCCACGGGTACGGGACCCCAGAACCCATGCGCCAACCCACTAGCTCGTCACCCCTCGTTCCCCCGAGCAGAGAACGCCTTCAAGCCTTGGCCACGGTCGTGCGTAACCTCATAGAGTTCCTTGAGCAAGTCGATCTGGAGGCCATGGGAGCCGCTGTGGCTGACAACCTCGAAAAGATTGCCGCCGACATAAATGCGGCAGAAGCATCCCGGGGAAAGGAAGCCCGGAGCACTTCCCAGGAGCACCGCCGCCAAATTCCCATCCGTTCCCATCCTGGCGATTCCCGCAGCCATGCTCGGGACGATCGACGAGAACGTGGTCGGTACCGAGAGGATGCTCGGAGCTATTCTCAAATGCCCTCCCGAGATCGTGGGGATGCTTACCGTGGTCGGAGCCAGACTAAATTTTCCTCTTCAGGCCACTCCCCCTCTTACCGACCTCGAGAGGTGTTCTCCTGCCTAGGCCCGCTGGTCGGGGGCTCGAGCAGTGCAGATCGTCTTGACCGTGACAACTGGGTCGACCGCCACGACAGCCCCATCTTCGGGTGTTGGGCATTCGCAGCACCCCTGCGACGTGTGACGTGGCCGAGCAAGTTCAAGCCGGGCCACATTGAAAGGTTCAACTGGACGCAGAACCCCGATGAGTTCCTCTCGATCTACACCACTGCCATCCTGGCCGCCGGCGGGGATGAGGGAGTCATGGCTAACTTCTTACCCACGGTACTAGATGGCCCAGCCTGGACATGGCTCTTCAACCAGAAAGAAGGGTCGATCCGGTCTTGGGGACAATTGAGCAACGCCCTTCGGGCAAACTTGCAAAGTTGCTACGTTCACCCGGGCAAGGAACGTGACCTCGAGCGCCTGATCCAGACGAAGGGCGAGACCTTGCACCAATTCGTCCAGCGGTTCATGCATGTGCGGAACTCTATTCCGAGTATCTCGGATGAGGCGGTCGTCCAGGCCTTTAAAATCGGATTCCGAGATGTTCATTTCACGCAATACCTCGAGATCCACCCGGACATTATGGCCAACAAGCTGTTCCGCATGGCCGACCGGTACGCCAACGCCGACGAGGCGGTCCAATGGAAGAAGATGCTGGACGAGGGGAAGCTACCGCCTCAGCCCGGTCTCGAAGGATCCACCAGCAGGAAGAGCGTGAGCACGGTCGAAAAGAAAATAAAAAAGAAGAAAAAGCCCTCCGCTCCAAACATGGTAGCAGCCGTCAAGCAACGACAGCGGCCGGCCTCGCAGGCACATAAAAGTTTCAGCGCGAGGGGAAAAGGGCGGCCGGCTCAACGCTGCAACGACCATGGCCGGGAAGACCAAGACTGTTGGGACCCGAATTTGCAAATCCGGACCCTCTGTGTATTCAGCACTAGTCCAGGAACGCGCTAGTGCACACAGTCTTAACATCGGTAAATACCACAATCATACCACTCGATACTTAATAAAGTACTTTAATTAGATAGCCAAACTGGTTGCTCGACCTTATGGTCAAGTTACAAATATACGCCACGCAGGGCGAAACTTATTAAGAGAGAAATAGTTGCAGCGGAAAAATAAGATAACTTCGTGGCGCCATCCAGTATACCACAGGCAACTGACTGGGCTTGCTCCCTAAGTAGACGGTTCCTCTTGGAGCTCCTCCTCCAAAGCTGGTGTAGTCTCCTCTTCAACTGGTGTTGTATTGTGGCAAGGGTGAGTACTTGGTACTCAGCAAGTCATGCACAGAATGCAGCTAATATACTACATGCATGGCTTAATACAAAGGGGTGGCTCAAGGTATTTTTGCAGTAAACAGCATTTAACAAGTATCATAAGTAGATTCGAAAGCAGTAGTAACAAGTAAAGCATAGATAACTTTTCAAGGAGTTTAGTAAACATCTTTCCCATCCTAATCCACATTTCCATTAACGTCATTTGTAAACCAAACCCAACCTTTCAAGTCCAAGTTATTCTTTTGAGAAAATCTAACCCTTGACTGTAATTCCCGAGCGATGTCCAATACCGCGGACACGGCTATTCGAATAGATTGTACACTCTGCAGAGGTTATGCACTTTACCCACATGATACAGTCAAACACCACAAAGGCGAGTTCTCGTAACAAAGTCTTTCGGAAACTTCTAACAATACAGGTGGTCCTCCCCGGTTATTGCACACTAACCCTTCCCTTAGCTAAGGCGAAGTTTAGGCCAATCAACCGTTAGATGGGTACCTGGCCTTAGCCCCGGTACGCTCCCCCGTACAACTTACACAAAGGGTGTAGTTGACCTCCTGAGGTCCCACAGGTACGTTATTAGCAACTTAATCAACTAGGTCCGTCCCATTACAGACATGTGGTTGCAAGATTGACTCAGTTCAAAGGCTTGCAAGGTTAAGTCCTTAGGGTGACCAGGGCAAGACTACCCGAAGAACCAAATCAATATCCCCAGTGCCACAACTGGCCCACCTGATCATTCTTGCCACATGCCCCGGTCAAAAATTATTTATCAAATCCCAGTTGATTACCATGCACCACGTGCCATCAACATCACATGATACCTTTCCAAACAGGTTCAATATATCATTAAGTCAATATTAACATTTGATTGTCCAAAATCATGTCATGAGCACGTAGCAGGTCTAAGCAGTATACTACAACGATCTATAAACCCATGTTGGCAATTTAGTAATGTCCAACTAGTAATCCACACTAGGGTGACAAGGGGGCATGGCACATACTTAAGTAATCAAGGTGTCATGCAGCAATTTGGCATTTATCTAATTTCCAATATTTAAATAAAGTATTTTCTAATTGAACTAGCATGCAATAATTTGAACCAAAATAGGTTTCAAAATGGGATCAACATGGTCAAAGCATAACTTGCCTTCAAAAAGTACTTGTTCTTGGTCTTGAGCTGGCTCCTGGGTCAATACTTCTCCTTCGAAACCTTCGGGCACTTCAACGTCTACTCGTAATACGTGCAAATGGCAATACACAAATAAACAATAGGCAAAAGCATCCCAAAACTCCAAATAAAATCCATAAGCAGAGAGAACATAATTTTATGATTTTTTAGGAACTGGAATCGTTCAAATCGGAGTTAAAATGCAAAAGTTATAATTATTTAAAGTTTGAATAATCAATTAAATAATATTACAGAGGAAAACTTTAGTCCAAAAATTAAATAAAATTTATAATTAGGTAGATCTCAATTTTATACGAATTTAGAAATTTGAATCACTCAAATCGGAGTTGAAACGCAAAAGTTATAAGCGTTTGAAGTTTGAATCAAAATCTGAAATCATTATTTCGAATTAATAAATCATTTTCTTTTTCGGAAATTAATTATTGCGTCGGCTGGACACGTGTCGACCTCGATTGGGCGGTGGCGTCGGCGTCCATGGGCTCACCCACGGCTTGGCTCGGTCCACGGTGAACTCGGTCCACGGTTCCATGTGTCGGCCGTGGTGGGTCCCCTCGGGTAGCGTCACTGCGGCGTCGGCGAGGCTCGCCACAGTCGGCGGCAGGTGGGACCCAGGTAACGTCATTCTTGGCGTCGGCGCTCATTGGGACAGACGGCGACATCTTGAGCCCGCCATGGCGTCGTGGCGTCATGGTGCGGATTAATTGGGTCGACATGCCAGGCCCAGCGTGTCGATGACCCACACCTGCAGCAGCGTGGCGCGGCGGCTTCGGCTCCGGACCGCATTAACGCGATCGTGTCCGTTGATTTGAAAATCAACGGCCGTGATTAGATCCAGGGTTAACACGTTGAAAACTACACGGTGATCGTGGGCCGTTCGATCTAGATCGGACGGTCTAGATCTAACCCTACGTTAACACTGCTACCGCACGTGGTGATCGTGGGCCGTTGGATCTTGATCCAACGGTCCAGATCTAATCGGGTTTGGAAACACGTGAACTCACCTCAACCGCACGATCAAGATCGGACGGCGCCGCGAGCTTCGCGAGGGTCGATGGCGGTGCGGTGGTCGAGGACGAAGCAGGCCGAGAAGGCGACCTTGAGCGGCGTTGCGGTGCTCCTCCGGCGAGATGGGTGCACGGCTCAGGCGCGTCTCGGTGAGGGGTTTCCAGATATGGGCTCGGTGTCGACGGAGCGGCTTTGGACACGGCGGAAGACGGCAGAAACCACCGTGGAGACCCAACCAACTCCAGCGAGCAATCGGGCACGATCGGCGGTGGCTAGGGTTTCGGGAAGTGGGGCAAAGGTGCGCCGCGGTTGAAGCGAACCTCGGATGATGACCCACGCCTTAAATGGCCTCAACATGCGCCAAGACAAAACGGAAACCTAACCAGGCGGCGGCTACGCTGGCCGGCGGAGTCCGGCTTCGGTTTGGCGGAGAGACGACGACGCACGGCCCGTCCACGTGGCACGATCGGCCAGTCCACGATCGCGTGGGTGCGATCGGATCAGGCCGGACTCGGCTCGAGCCGGTGCGATCCAATTTGGGCCGTTGGATCTCGATCCAACGGTCGAGGATCGAATGGGGTTCGGTCAAGTCACGTGGCTCGGTCGGACTCAAGTCGACTTCGGACACGCGAATCCGATCGGATGAAACGATGCTTGACCCGACTTGATTTTCCAGCGATTTAATATTTAAAATAATTCCCAGAAATTCATTTAATTCATTAAAAATAGCAAAAGACTCAGAAAAATTCCAGAAAAATTTTAGAAAATATTTTAGGGTATTTGGGACTCAAATAAAATATTTCCAACAAAACTTTATTTGAAAATTTAATTTCTTTAATTATTTCAATATGGAATAAATTCAAATTAAATCCAAATAAATCCAAATAAATTCCAGAAAATTCCAAAAATTCACCAAAGTGCCAAATCACATATGAATTTAAGAAAAGCAAAATTTTGGGTTGTTACAAACCTCCCCCCCTTAACAAAATCTCGTCCCCGAGATTCAGGGCTTACTAAAGGAATAGGTTCGGAAACTCTTTCCTCAAATCCTCTTCGCGTTCCCAAGTCGCCTCGCTTTCTTCATGGTTGCTCCACTGAACTCTACAGAAACGAGTTGACTTGTTCCTCGTCTCTCGATCCATCGTGTCTAGAATCTTCACGGGGTGTTCCTTGTAAGTCAGATCCTCTCGCAACTCAATTGACTCTAGCGGTGTCTATTCCTCAGGTACTCAGAGACACTTCTTCAACTGGGATACGTGGAACACGTCATGTACTCCTGCCAACGACTGTGGCAACTCCAGCTGGTAAGCAACTTCGCCTCTGCGGCTCAAAATCTTAAATGGTCCAACATAACGGGGTGCGAGTTTCCCTTTGACATGAAACCTCTTAACTCCTCTGAGCGGTGTGACTCTAAGATACACGAAATCTTCTGGTTCGAAACTCAGGTCTCGGCGACGGTTGTCGGCCATAACTCTTACATGCGTGATTGGGCTATCTTCAATCTCTCCTGATCATGGCAATCTGTTCTTCCGCTTCTTGAAGAATATCGGCCCAAAGACACGGCGTTCACTGTCTCATTCGATTCAATGGCGTCAGACGAAGTCGTCCATATAGTGCTTCAAATGGTGACATTTGCAAACTTGCTTGGTAACTGTTGTTGTAACTGAACTCCGCATACGACAAACTCTTATCCCAAGAAGTAGCATAAGCCAATGCACACGCTCTTAACATATCCTCCAGGATCTGATTGACTCTTCGGTCTGTCCATCCGTGCATGGATGATAGGCTGTACTGAAGTTCAAATGGGTTCCCATAGCTTCATGCAATTTATTCCAGAATCTTGAGGTAAATTGGGTACCTCTGTCCGATACAATCCTCTTTGGCACTCCGTGCAAACAGACAATCCTGGTCATATACAACTCTGCTAATTTATCTCCCGAGTAGGTGGTCTTCACGGGGATAAAATGGGCTACTTTGGTCAAGCGATCCACTATAACCCATATGGAGTCATAACCTCCTTGAGTCTTAGGCAAACCGGTAATGAAATCCATTCCGATTTCCTCCCACTTCCACTCAGGTATTTTTAGCGGCTGCAACAATCCTGCTGGTCTCTGATGCATTGCCTTGACTCTCTGGCATACGTCGCACAATGCAACATGCTCGGCAACTTCACGCTTCATTCTCGGCCACCAGAATCTTCCGTTCAAATCCTGATACATCTTGGCGCTTCTAGGATGAATTGAATACTTGGAGTCATGGGCTTCTTCTAGAATCAACTGCTTCAGCTCCTTTTTGTTCGGCACACAAATGCGATCCTTCATCCATAACGTGCCTTGCTCATCCAACTTGAAGTCCTCTGCCTTGCCTTCCTCCTTGATGGACTTGATCCTGCGGATCTTGTCATCATCCTTCTGTCCTTCCCGGATTTGATCCTCTAGGGTAGGCTTCACTTCCAATGCGGCCAAGAATCCGCTAGGTACCACCTCAATCTTCATTCTCTGGAAATCCTCACATAGCTCATCCTGACTTGTGGCTAGCAACATGCTCACAGTATGGCTTTTCCGACTCAGAGCATCGGCTACTACGTTGGCCTTTCCAGGATGGTAATGGATTCCAACATTATAGTCCTTGATCAACTCTAACCATGTCCTTTGCCTCATATTCAGATCCGACTGGGTGAATATGTACTTAAGGCTCTTATGATCCGTGTACACTTCACATCTGTTCCCGATCAGATAGTGACACCATATCTTCAAGGCATGCACTACGGCAGCTAACTCTAGGTCATGCGTCGGATAATTTTCCTCATGCGGCCTCAACTGCCTTGATGCATAAGCGACGACCTTTCCAATCTGCATCAGTACACATCCAAGTCCTTTGCGCGATGCGTCACAATAAATATCAAAGCTTTGATTGACGTCTGGTAGGACTAACACCGGCGCTGATGTCAATCGTTCCTTCAGTTCTTGAAAACCTTTCTCGCACTCTGGCGTCCATGCAAACTTCTTCTCCTTTTTCAGCAATTGCGTGAGAGGTTTCGCAATTGTCGAAAAGCCTTCAATGAAACGGCGATAGTATCCTGCCATTCCAAGGAAACTCCGGAGCTGGGTCACGGTCTTCGGCTGCTCCCAATGTAACACATCTTCTACCTTGCTTGGATCTACGGTGACTCCTTCTGCGGTCATTACATGTCCGAGGAATTCCACCTTGTCCTTCCAAAAATCACACTTACTGAACTTGGCGAAGAGTTGCTGTTCCCTCAGCTTTTCCAAAACTCGCCTCAAGTGTTCGGCATGTTCATCCTCTGTCTTGGAGTAGATTAGGATATCATCTATGAACACAACAACAAACTTGTCCAAATATTCCATGAACACCTTATTCATCATATTCATGAAATATGCTGGCGCATTCGTCAGACCAAAGGACATAACTGTGAACTCGTAATGTCCATATCTTGACGAAAATGCGGTCTTCGGAATATCCTCCGATCGGATCTTCAACTGATGGTATCCCGATCTCAAATCAATCTTGGAGAAAACTCCGGCTCCTCTCAGCTGATCAAACAAATCATCGATCCTGGGTAGCGGGTACTTATTCTTCACGGTGACTTCGTTGAGTGCACGGTAGTCAATGCACATCCTGAAACTTTCGTCCTTCTTCTTGACGAACAAAACTGGTGCTCCCCACGGCGACGAACTCGGTCTGATGAATTCTTTCTCCATTAATTCTTCAAGTTGCTTTTTCATCTCTACCAATTCCTCGGTGGACATCTGATAAGGTCTCTTTGCTATCGGCGCTGTACCAGGTACAAGCTCTATCACAAACTCTATGTCCCTGTCTGGCGGCATACCAGGTAGATCTTCAGGAAAAACATCTGGGTACTCATTCACTACTGAGACATCCTCTATGCTGATTGCCTTGATGCATTAACCATCAATCATCCATCTCTAACGGCAGTAGCTTGAAATTCCACTTTCTTTCCACACGGGCTCTCAACTGAGATAGTTCTTCGTCCACAATCCAATATGGCCTTGTGCTTGGATAACCAATCCATTCCCAAAATGACATCTAAGGTCTGGGTCTCCAAAATAATAAGGTTCGCTAGGAACTCTATCCCATCTATTAGTATTCTCACCCCGGAACATCCTACTTTCGTTCGGAGTTCGGAACCAGGGGTTTGAACTACAAGCATGCATTTAAGCCTTGCAATCTCCAAATCATTTCTAGCAGTAAAGCCTTGTGAAACAAACGAATGCGAAGCTCCGGAATCAAACAAAACTGTTGCAGGTACTGAGTTGACTAGTAACTTACCCGATTTGACGTCAGTAGCATTCTGCAGTGCATCTGCTTGGTGACATGGTTGACTCGGCCTCTCACCACGATGCAGGGTGTGGCTCCTGATCTTTGGCGTCTAGTTGGGGTGGGTCCTAGATTGAAGCGGCCCAGGATCACTCCTGCTGTCTTCTTAGGACAAGCTGTTGGCAAGTGCCCTGGCTCGTTGCGATTGTAGCAACGTCTCACTTGTTCCTTGTTATTTGCACGAGCGGCGTTTCTAGCGGGTGAAGTGCGGTAGTTCTGATTGGCGGGTATTGGTGCTTTGGTGGCGGTGTCCTGGTTGCATTACGTGGCTGGAATCGAAAAATTGATTTGGTGCAACTTTTCGGTTATTGCGTTCCCTGGCATGATCCTGCTGTTGCATCCTGCGCTTCTGTTCTCATCCAGTTCCTTGCGCTTGTCCTCAAGAATAAGCGCCTTATTCACAAGCTCCTGAAAATCTAGAAAGGTGTGGGTGATCAATCCCACCTGCAATCCTGAGTTAAGTCCCTTCATGAAGCGAGGTATGCGGCTTTATCTGTCGCTACATCCTCAGGTGCGTAGCATGCAAGGCTGTGTGAACTTGTTCAGTATTCGACCCACAGTGATTACCTTGCTTGATGCTCTGAACTCCTCCTTCTTGAGATCCATGATTCCTTCGAGGCCACGTGATCTTGGCCGGAATGCATTGTGAACTCCTCCCAAGTGATGTCTTGAGGGTTCACTTGCGTGGCACGAAGTTCTCCCACCATTCGGTGTTTGTTCCTTCAAGCGATGAGAAGCGTAGAGTACCTTCTCATTTCCTATGCATTGAGCAATGTGTAGCTTCCTCTCAATTGACCTTAACCAATCATCGGCCTCCAACGGATTGGCATTCCCGGAAAAAGTGGGTGGATGAGTCCTCATGAACTCGACGATCTGGTATTACGGCGTTGTCCTGATTAACTTGATTAGCAAAGTGGCCTTTGGCAAAGGACGTGTTGCATCTGTTGCATCATAGCATGCATCAAGCGAGTCTGAGCAGCAAGAAATGCTCCAAAATTCTGCATGTCCGATGGCGGTCTTTGGTGCTCCATCATTGGGGTTTTCTGTTGGGCGAGAACCACTTCCATTGCCTCCAAAGTTTCTGCGGGTGTTCACCATCTGTCGGTTGCTCCAAGGCTTAGAGATGAGAGGGAACAAGAATAGACAAGTAACAGGGAAACTTATGCGGGGGAAAAGTGTAACTTAAAGTCCAACTTTATTAACTAATGATATCAATAACTTGGTATGGTTGCTTACAATGCCTAAGGGCCTGCAACACATACTGCACACTCAGCAAACAATGAAGATCCAAATCGAACTAACACTGGAGTCTAACGCCTAAAGGGTGACTCTTTATTCTATGACGTGACTTGGCGAAGGAGTCTCACTATAGAACCTACGCTCACTCATCGAGAAAACCTCCACGGCACGGAGTGCGGATCTTTGCGGCATAGGCGCGAAACGATCGCCATGTCCAGCAACTGTGTCATCTGTGGTAGTCGAAGAAGCAGTGTCCTCCTCAAGCTCCGGCTCCTCCGGGTTTGGCTCGTGCAGCTCGAGCATTGGCTCCGGCTCTAGCGCGTACAATGCCGTCTCTAACTCTCCAATCCTTTGCAGAAGGTGTGACACATACTCTTGAGCTTCCCGCCATCTGTTCTTCTCTGTCGTGATCTCCTTGCGGGCCTTCTGTAGCTCCTTGCTTGTATCCTCGAGTACATCCTCCTGGGTGACAACAAGTCGTGCCAACTGTGTGACCATGGCATCCTCATCCTGAATCGCCTTCGGGTCAAGAAGGTTATTGCTGCGCGGATGATATCGGAACACCGTGCCCTCCAATTCTCTGGCGTAGATACGGGCAATGTGCCGCATTGCTCGTCGTGACACCTCTTGGATACCCATCTGCATTGTAGACCTCCTTGCAGTACAGTGTATCGGGCGATTCCCTGGGCCCTTCTTCCTAGCAGGTACCACAATCTTCACGTCACAAGCCTTGATCAATCCTGCTTGTCTGATCACTTCCACTTGGTATTGTGGCTTCTCAAAATCTCCGAGAGTCTGTAGCATACGCCAAAGTTCCGCGGCGTGACCAACCTCCAGATCGACGTAGTTGAGCTCTCCCTCCATCTGTCACAAGAGTGCTCACGTAAGAACTCAAAATTTTCAAATCGTGACAAGGTAAGGAAAAAATCAGCAAGAGACAAGAAAAGAAAGAATGGGATAAGTCGAGATATCATTTCTTGTCCTGACAAACTTTTAGCTTTAGAAAATAGGTTTTAACCTCTCTACGACCATTCTAGCTAGGGTTGAGCCTACGGTCAGTATGGCTCTGATACCACCTCTGTCGGGACCCGAATTTGCAAATCCGGACCCTCTGTGTATTCAGCACTAGTCCAGGAACGCGCTAGTGCACACAGTCTTAACATCGGTAAATATCACAATCATACCACTCGATACTTAATAAAGTACTTTAATTAGATAGCCAAACTGGTTGCTCGACCTTATGGTCAAGTTACAAATATACGCCACGCAGGGCGAAATTTATTAAGAGAGAAATAGTAGAAGCAGAAAAATAAGATAACTTCGTGGCGCCATCCAGTATACCACAGGCAACTGACTGGGCTCGCTCCCTAAGTAGACGGTTCCTCTTGGAGCTCCTCCTCCAAAGCTGGTGTAGTCTCCTCTTCAACTGGTGTTGTATTGTGGCAAGGGTGAGTACTTGGTACTCAGCAAGTCATGCACAGAATGCAGCTAATATACTACATGCATGGCTTAATACAAAGGGGTGGCTCAAGGTATTTTTGCGATGCTTGACATTTAACAAGTATCATAAGTAGATTCGATAGCAGTAGTAACAAGTAAAGCATAGATAACTTTTCAAGGAGTTTAGTAAACATCTTTCCCATCCTAATCCACATTTCCATTAAAGTCATTTGTAAACCAAACCCAACCTTTCAAGTCCAAGTTATTCTTTTGAGAAAATCTAACCCTTGACTGTAATTCCAGAGCGATGTCCAATACCGCGGACACAGCTATTCGAATAGATTGTACACTCTACAGAGGTTATGCACTTTACCCACAAGATACAGTCAAACACCACAAAGGCGAGTTCCCGTAACAAAGTCTTTTGGAAACTTCTAACAATACAGGTGGTCCTCCCCGGTTATTGCACACTAACCCTTCCCTTAGCTAAGGCGAAGTTTAGGCCAATCAACCGTTAGATGGGTACCTAGCCTCAGCCCGGTACGCTCCCCCGTACAACTTACACAAAGGGTCTAGTTGACCAGGGCAAGACTACCCGAAGAACCAAATCAACATCCCCAGTGCCACAACTGGCCCACCTGATCATTCTTGCCACATGCCCCGGTCAAAAATTATTTATCAAACCCCAGTTGATTACCATGCACCACGTGCCATCAACATCACATGATACCTTTCCAAACAGGTTCAATATATCATTAAGTCAATATTAACATTTGATTGTCCAAAATCATGTCATGAGCACGTAGCAGGTCTAAGCAGTATACTACAACGATCTATAAAACCATGTTGGCAATTTAGTAATGTCCAACTAGTAATCCACACTAGGGTGACAAGGGGGCATGGCACATACTTAAGTAATCAAGGTGTCATACAGCAATTTGGCATTTATCTAATTTCCCATATTTAAATAAAGTATTTTCTAATTGAACTAGCATGTAATAATTTGAACCAAAATAGGTTTCAAAATGGGATCAACATGGTCAAAGCATAACTTGCCTTCAAAAAGTACTTTTTCTTGGTCTTGAGCTGGCTCCTGGGTCAATACTTCTCCTTCGAAGCCTTCGGGCACTTCAACGTCTACTCGTAATACGTGCAAATGGCAATACACAAATAAACAATAGGCAAAAGCATCCCAAAACTCCAAATAAAATCCATAAGCAGAGAGAACATAATTTTATGAATTTTTAGGAACTGGAATCGTTCAAATCGGAGTTAAAATGCAAAAGTTATAATTATTTAAAGTTTAAATAATCAATTAAATAATATTACAGAGGAAAACTTTAGTCCAAAAATTAAATAAAATTCATAATTAGGTAGATCTCAATTTTATACGAATTTAGAAATTTGAATCACTCAAATCGGAGTTGAAACGCAAAAGTTATAAGCGTTTGAAGTTTGAATCAAAATCTGAAATCATTATTTCGAATTAATAAATCATTTTCTTTTTCGGAAATTAATTATTGCGTCAGCCTGGACACGTGTCAGCCTCTGATTGGGCGGCTGACGTCAGCCGGTCCATGGGCTCAGCCCACGGCTTGGCTCGGTCCACGGTGAACTCGGTCCACGGCTCCATGTGTCGGCGGGTGGGTCCCCTCGGGTGGCGTCACTGGCGGCGTCGGCGAGGCTCACCGCAGTGGCGGCGGTGGGACCGCTGGTGACGTCATTCTTGGCGTCGGCGCTCGGCTGGGACGGCGGCCCGACATCTTGAGCCCGCCATGGCGTCGGCGTGGCGTCATGGTGCGATTTAGGCTGGAGTCGACATGCGGGCCCAGCGTGTCGCTGACCCACACCTGCAGCAGCGTGAAGCGCGGCGGCTCGGCTCCCCGGACACATGGCACGATCGTGTCTGTTGATTTGAAAATCAACGGCCGTGATTAGATCCAGGGTTAACACGTTGAA
The DNA here is from genome assembly GCA_036346355.1 of Rhipidocladum racemiflorum. Classification (NCBI taxonomy): domain Eukaryota; kingdom Viridiplantae; phylum Streptophyta; class Magnoliopsida; order Poales; family Poaceae; genus Rhipidocladum; species Rhipidocladum racemiflorum. The sequence continues at coordinate 24,917,846 of CM070589.1, read as the reverse complement.
AACTACACGGTGATCGTGGGCCGTTCGATCTAGATCGGAAGGTCCAGATCTAACCCTACGTTAACGCTGCTACCGCACGTGGTGATCGTGGGCCGTTGGATCTTGATCCAACGGTCCAGATCTAATCGGGTTTGGAAACACGTGAACTCACCTCAACCGCACGATCAAGATCGGACGGCGCCTGAGCTTCGCGAGGGTGATGGCGGTGCGGTGGTCGAGGGGCTGAGCGGGAAGGCGACCTTTGAAGTGGCGTTGCGGTGCTCCTCCGGCGAGATGGGTGCACGGCTCGGGCGCGTCTCGACTAGGGGTTTCCAGATATGGGCTCGGTGTCGACGGAGCGGCTTTGGACACGGCGGAAGACGGCAGAAACCACCGTGGAGACCCAACCAACTCCAGCGAGCAATCGGGCACGATCGGCGGTGGCTAGGGTTTCGGGAAGTGGGGCAAAAGGTGCGCACGGTTGAAGCGAACCTCGGATGATGACCCACGCCTTAAATGGCCTCGACATGCACGCACAAAACGGAAACCTAACCGGACGCGGCGGCTACGCGGCGGCGGAGTCGGCTTCGGATTTCGGCGAGCAGCGACGCCGCGGCCGTCCACGTGTACGATCGACGGTCCGCGATCGCGTGGGTGCGATCGGATCCGACCCGGACTCAGCTCGAACCGGTGCGGTCCAATTTGGACCGTTGGATCTCGATCCAACGGTCAGGATCGAATGGGGTTCGGTCAAGTCACGTGGCTCGGGTCGGACTCGGGTCCGGTCGGATGAACAGTACATGACCCGACTTGATTTTCCAGTGATTTAATATTTAAAATAATTCCCAGAAATTCATTTAATTCATTAAAAATAGCAAAAGACTCAGAAAAATTCCAGAAAAATTTTGGAAAATATTTTAGGGTATTTGGGACTCAAATAAAATATTTCCAACAAAACTTTATTTGAAAATTTAATTTCTTTAATTATTTCAATATGGAATAAATTCAAATTAAATCCAAATAAATCCAAATAAATTCCAGAAAATTCCAAAAATTCACCAAAGTGCCAAATCACACATGAATTTAAGAAAAACAAAATTTTGGGGTGTTACAAAGACCGAGGCGACCAACATGGCCGGGCGAGCACCCATTTCTGTCCGCTCCACCAAGCGTACGGACATGACCTACGCAATTGCCGAACATGGACCTCCCGTTTGGAGCAATTCTACAACGGCAAGGGTCCCATGCCCACGCTCTCGGAGCTGGACGAGAATACCAAGGGCAAACAGCCCGCCGACGGGGATGAGGACATGGAGTATCAACAACCCAAGAACCACATAGCCGTAATATTCGGGGGCTCCGCCGCTTACAGATCTCGCCGAGAGCTGAAGGAAGCCGCACGTGAGGTGCACCACGTTACTCAGGGGAAGCCTCCCATTCAGCAGCTCAAGTGGTCCGAGCTACCCCTCACATTTTCTAAGGACGACTGTGTCGGGACCCGAATTTGCAAATCCGGACCCTCTGTGTATTCCGCACTAGTCCAGGATCACGCTAGTGCACACAGTCTCAACATTGGTAAATATCACAATCATACTCAACGAATAATAAGGTACTTTAATTAGTTAACCAAACTGGTTGCTCAACCTTAAGGTTGAATTACAAATATACGCCACGCAGGCTAAACTAATTAAAGAGAAATAACGGCCGGAAAATAAGATAGCTTAGTGGCGCCATCCAAGATATACCACGAACAAGCGGCGGAGTCGCTCCCGAGTTAGACGGTTCCTCTTGGAGCTCCTCCTCCAAAGCTGGTGTAGACTCTTCTTCAACTGGTGTTGTATTGTGGCAAGGGTGAGTACTTGGTAGTCAGTAAGTCATGCATAGAATGCAAACTAATATACTACATGCATGGCTTAGTACAAAGGAAAAGCTCATGGTATAATTGCGGTAAAACAGCATTTGACAAGTAACATAAGTAGATTCGAAAGCGGTAGAAACATGTATAAGATCAATAACTTTTCCAGGAGTTAAATAGACATCTTTCCCATTCCTAATCCACATTTCCATCAACATCAATATTAAACCAAACCAAATCTTTCAAGTCCAAGTTATTTTCAAGAAAGTCTAACCCTTGACTGTAATTCCAGAGCAATGTCCAATGCCGCGGACACGGCTATTCGAATAGATTTTTCACTCTGCAGAGGTTATGCACTTTACCCACAAGATACAGTGAAACACCACAAAGGCGAGTGTCCGTAACAAAGTCTTTCGGAAAGTTCTAACAGCACAAGTGGGCCTCTCCGGTTATTGCACACTAACCCTTCCCTTAGCGAAGGCGAAGTTTAGGCCAATCAACCGTTAGATGGGTACCTGGCCGCAGCCCCGGTAGGCTCCCCGTCTGACTACACACAAAGATATAGCCGACACCCAGGAGTCCCACAGTGCGTTATCAGCAACTTAATCAACTAGGTCCGTCCCATTACAGACATGTGGTTGCACGTTTGACTCAGTTCAAAGGCTTGCAAGGTTAAGTCCTTAGGGTGACCAGGGCAAGACTATCCGAAGAACCAAATCAACGCTCCCGGTACCACAACTGGCCCACCCGATCATTCTTGCCACATGCCCCGGTCAAAAATCTATTTATCAAACCCCTAGTTGTTTACCACGCACCACGTGCCATCGACAATCACAACACATGATACTTCTTCAAAACAGGTTCAATATCTCATTAAGTCAATATTAGCATTTGATTGTCCAAAGCATTTCACGTGGCAAGGCTAAGCATACTACTTTGGTCTAACTACCCATGTTGGCAATAATGTCCAACTAGTAATCCACAACTAGGGTGACAAGGGGTCATGGCACATAAATAATAATCAAGGTGTCATAGTGCAAAGTTGGCATTTAACTAATTTCCCAAAACTAATTAAAGCATTTTCTAAATAAACTAGCATGCAATAATTTAAATTAAATTAATTTGAAAATGAGATCAACATGGTCAAAGCACAACTTGCCTTCAAAAAGTACTTGGTCTTGGTCCTGGGCTGGCTCCTGGGTCAACACTTCACCTTCGAAGCCTTCGGGCACTTCAACGTCTACTCGTAAAGCGTGCAAATAGCAATAAATAAATAAACAGTAGACAAAAAGTGTTCAAACATCCCAATGAAGTCCATAAACAGAGAGATCATAATTTTATGAATTTTTAGGAATTTGAATCGGCAAAATCGGAGTTAAAACGCAAAAGTTACAAGCGTTTAAAGTTTAAATAATCAATTAAATAATATTACAGAGAAAAACTTTGGTCCAAAAATTAAATAAAATTAACCATTAGGTAGATCTCAATTTTATAAAAATTTAGAAATTTGAATCACTCAAATCGGAGTTAAAACGTGAAAGTTATAAGCGTTTGAAGTTTGAATCTATATTTAAAATCAATAAACCGAATTAAATAAATAATTTATTTTTCGGAAATTGATTTATTGCATCAGCATGACACGTGTCAGCACCTCATTGGTCCACGTGGATCCGCTGACATCAGCACCAGTCGAATCCCCCGATGACGTCACCATGACACGTGGCACCACCTGGGTGCTGCCACGTGTACCGGTCTACGGACGCGGTCTACGCACATGGCCTGGTCCACGATGGCCCTGGTCCATCGGACCGGTGTCGCTGACAGGCGGGCCCGCCCTATTAGAGACCCCTGCGTTCCCCCACGCGGACGCGCCGGTTCGGCTCTCGCACACGTGGCTAGATCTCGCCCGTTGATTTGAAAATCAACGGCCCAGATTGAATCTGGATCTCACGCATTGTGAAACTACACGGTCGATCTGGACCGTTCGATCTTGATCGGACGGTCAAGATCCAATCTAAAGCTACAACGCGGGTTAACCCTAGCCGCACGATCTAGATCTAACGGCTGAAATCTATCCAAGCACAGTGCAGTTTTAGCTACGTGGCATAATCTTGAGCCGTTGGATCTAGATCCGATGGCTGAGAATAGATCTAAAGGTTTGTACGTGGAATTTTTACCGTGGTGACGTGGACGAATCCTGGCCGCTGGATCTTGATCGGGCGATTGATGGAGCTCGGGAGACGGCGATGGCGCGCGGCGGAGCTGGCCGGCCGGAGACGAAGACGGTGACGATCTCGACGGTGTTGCGGGCACGCTCCGGCGAAGTGGATGGTACCCCCAGGTGCGGCTCGTCGCGACGGTTCCAGATCTTGGCAAAACGGCGGCGGAGGAATCGACGAAGAACCACGGCGGAGGCCTATCCCAACTACGGCGAGCTCTAGCGGGCGAACGACGGCGGCTCAGGCGACGTGGTCTAGGGCTACGGGTGCGCACGAAAGTCGGCGACACGGTGGTGGCGGCTAGGGCTGGAAAAAAAGCTCGTTGAGCTGGCTCGGTGGCTCGTTTCAAAATTGCTCTGATTACATTCATTTTTCTTTTAAAATAAAAATTAGTTGATTTGGAACCAGAGTCAACTTCGGCTCGGCTCGTTAGGCTCGGCTCGTTAAGCTCGGTTCGAAGTTGGGTCTCAAACAATACAGGAGACTATAATAAATAAGAATAAATCAGTGTCGAAGAAAGCTCGAAAAAAAGTTCAATTGGCTCGTTATCCACCCCTACTGGCGGCGGCGCCTTAAATAGGGGCCTCGGCTTCCGTGTATTGCGCGGAGACCGAGGTCCACCCGGTTGTGGCGGTGGAATCCGGATCCAATTCGGATTCGGTGACATGGCTCAACGTGGACCGTTGGATCAAGATCCAACGGGCATGGGGTTTGGGCTCGGGTCTGGCCTGGCGACCTGGCTGGCTCGGTCGGCTCGGGTTCGGGCGACGTGGCTCAATCGTGGCCATTGGATTTCGATCCAACGGTCACGCGGTTAGGGTTAGGTTGGCTCGGGTCCGGTTCGAACATGGTCCGGGTCGGGCTCCAGTCTGACTCGGACTCGGGTCCGGTCGGATGAACAGTACAAACCCGATCGATTTTCCCAGCGATTAAATATTCAAATTAATTCCTAGAAATTCATTTAATTCATTAAAAATAGCAAAACACTCAGAAAAATTCCAGAAAAATTATGGAAAATATTTTGGAACATTTTGGACTCAAATAAAATATTTCCAACAAAATTTTATTTCCAAGATTAAGTTCTTTAATTATTTGAAAAGGGAATAAATTCAAATAAATTCCAAATAAATCCCAATAAATCCCAGAAAATTCTAAAAAATCACAAAAGTGCCAAATTTCATTTAAACTCATGAAAAGCAAAAATTGGGGTGTTACAAACCTCCCCCCTTAACAGAATCTCGTCCCTGAGATTCAGGGCCTACTAAAGAATAGGTTCGGGAACTCTTTCTTCAAATCCTCCTCGTGCTCCCAAGTTGCTTCGCTCTCTGCATGGTTACTCCATTGCACTCTACAGAAACGGGTTGACATATTCCTTGTCTCGATCCATGGTATCCAGAATCTTCACGGGGTGCTCCTTGTAAGTCAGATCCTCTTGCAGCTCAATTGACTCCAGCGGTGTCTGCTCATCTGGTACTCGAAGACACTTCTTCAGCTGGGACACGTGGAACACGTCATGTACCCCTGGCAACGACTGCGGCAACTCCAGCTGATACGCAACTTCCTCTCTGCGACTGAGAACTTTGAATGGTCCAACATATCGCAGCGCGAGTTTTCCTTTTGCATGGAATCTGTTAACTCCCCTGAGTGGCGTAACTCTGAGATACACGAAATCTTCTGGTTCAAAACTCAGGTCTCGGCGATGGTTATCGGCGTAGCTTTTCTGTCTTGACTGTGCTATCTTCAGTCTTTTCCAGATCATGGCAATCTGCTCTTCAGCTTCTTGAAGAATGTCCGGCCCAAAGACACGGCGTTCACCTGTCTCATTCCAGTTCAACGATGTTCGGCAGGGTCGACCATATAATGCCTCAAATGGTGACATTTGCAAACTCGCTTGATAGCTATTGTTGTAGCTGAACTCAGCATACGACAGACTTTTATCCCAGGAGGTTGCATAAGCTAATGCACAAGCTCTTAACATGTCCTCTAGAATCTGGTTAACTCTTTCGGTTTGCCCATCCGTCTGAGAGTGATAAGCTGTACTAAAGTTCAAATGGGTCCCCATGGCTTCATGCAGCTTATTCCAGAATCTTGAGGTAAACTGGGAACCTCTGTCCGATACAATCTTCTTCGGCACTCCATGCAAACAGACGATCCTGGTCATATACAATTCTGCTAGCTTATCCCCCGAGTAAGTGGTTTTTACTGGAATAAAGTGAGCGACCTTAGTCAAGCGATCCACTATGACCCATATGGAGTCATATCCACCCTGAGTTTTCGGCAAACCGGTAATGAAGTCCATTCCGATTTCTTCCCACTTCCACTCAGGTATTTTTAGCGGTGCAGCGATCCGTGGCCTCTGATGCATTGCCTTGACTCTCAGACATATGTCGCTGTGGCAACATGCTCGGCAACTTCACGCTTCATGCTTGGCCACCAGAATCTCTCCTTCAAGTCCTGGTACATCTTGGCACTTCCTAGATGGATTGAATACTTGGAGTCATGGGCTTCCTCTAGGATCAACTGCTTCAGCTCCTTCTTGTTTGGCACACAAATTCGATCCTCCATCCACAACGTGCCTTGCTCATCCATCTTGAAGTCTTTTGCCTTGCCTTCATCCATCTTGGACTTAATCCTGCGGATCTTGTCATCATCCCTCTGTCCTTCTCTAATCTGATCCTCGAGAGTAGGTTTTATATCTAGTGCGGCCAAGAATCCTCCTGGTACTACTTCAATCTGCATCCTTTGGAAATCCTTGCATAGCTCATCCTGACTCGTGGCTATCAACATGTTCACGGTATGGCTTTTCCGACTCAGAGCATCGGCCACCACGTTAGCCTTCCCAGGATGGTAATGGATTTCAACATTGTAATCCTTGATCAACTCTAACCATCTCCTCTGCCTCATATTCAAGTCCGATTGGGTGAAGATGTACTTAAGACTCTTATGATCCGTATACACTTCACATCTGTTTCCAATCAAATAATGATGCCACAACTTCAAGGCGTGCACTACGGCAGCTAACTCTAGATCATGCATCGGATAATTCTCCTCATGTGGTCTCAACTGCCTCGATGCATAAGCGATGACCTTTCCGTTCTGCATCAGCACACATCGAAGTCCTTGGCGCGATGCATCACAATAAATGTCAAAGCTTTGATTAACATCCGGCAGAACTAACACCGGTGCTGATGTCAATCGCCTCTTCAGCTCTTGAAAACCTTTCTCGCACTCCGGCGTCCATTCAAACTTCTTCTCCTTTTTCAACAACTGCGTGAGAGGTCTCGCAATTATCGAAAAGCCTTTAATGAAGCAGCGGTAGTAACCTGCCATACCAAGGAAACTACGAATCTGGGTCACGGTCTTAGGCTGCTCCCAGTGTAACACAGCTTCCACCTTGCTTGGATCTACGACGACTCCTTCTGCGGTCATTACATGTCCGAGGAACTCCACCTTGTCCTTCCAAAAGTCGCACTTGCTGAACTTGGCGAAGAGTTGATGTTCCCTCAGCTTCTCCATTAGCTCTTCAAGCTGCTTCTTCATCTCTACCAATTCCTCGGTGGACATCCGATAGGGTCTCTTTGCTATCGGTGCTGTACCGGGTACAAGTTCTATCACAAACTCTACGTCTCTGTCGGGCGGCATACCAGTAGATCTTCGGGAAAAACATCTAGATACTCATTCACCACTGAGACATCTTCTATGCTGATTGCCTTCGCACTGTTAACCATCAACTATCCATCTCTAACGGCGGTGGCTTGAAATTCCACTTTCCTTCCACACGGGCTCTCAACTAAGATAATCCTTCATCCACAATCCAATACGGCCTTGTGCTTGGATAACCAGTCCATTCCCAAGATAACATCTAGAGTCTGGGTTTCCAGTATAATAAGGTTCGCTAGGAATTCTACCCCATCTATTCATATTCTCACCTCATAACATCCTACTTTAGTTCGGAGTTCGGAACCAGGGGTTTGAACTACAAGCATGCATTTAAGTCTTGCAATCTCCAAGCCATTTTTAGCAGCAAAGCCTTGAGAAACAAACGAATGCGAAGCTCCAGAGTCAAACAAAAATGTTGCAGGTACTGAGTTGACAAGTAACTTACCCAGCATGACGTCCGTGGCATTCTGGAGTGCCTCTGCGATGACATGGTTGACTCGACCTCTTACGACGGTTTGGGGCGTGGTTCCTGGCTGTGCGGTCCCGCGGTTTGCTCCTGGCGCTGGTGTCCTGGCTGGTGTGGATCCCAAGTTGAAGCGAACTGGAGTCACTCCTGCTGTCTTCTTGGGGAAACTATTGGAGAAGTGCCCTAGCTCGTTGCATGTGTAGCATCGTCTCACTGTCCCTTGTTGACTGCCTGAAGCAGCGTTTCTGGCTGGAGCTGGGGTCTGATAATTCTAGTTGACGGGTCTCGGTGCGGGTGACGGTGTCCTTGCTGCATTCTGCAGCTGGAATCTAAAACACTGATTTGGCGCAACCCTCAAGCGCTGCTGTGTTCCCTGACATGATCCCTGTTATTGCATCCTGCGCTTCCTGTTCTCATTCAGTTCCTTGCGCTTGTTCTCAAGAATAAGCGCCTTGTTTACAAGCTCCTGGAAATCTGGAAAGGTGTGGCTGATCAGTCCCACCTGCAGTCCTGAGTTCATTCCCTTCAGGAAACGAGACTGCCTGGCCTTGTCTCAAGCTGTTACGCCTCTTGGCGGCGTAGCGTAAGCCAAGCTGTGTGAACTTGTTCAGGTATTCGGCCACCGGCTGATTACCTTGCTTCAGTGCTCTGAACTCTTCCTTCTTGAGGTCCATGATTCCTTCCGACACATGATACTATCGGAAAGCAGCTGTGAATTCCTCCCAGGTGATGTCCTGTGGGTTCTCCCGCGTAGCGCAGAAGTTCTCCCACCATTCTGCTACGGTTCCTTCCAACTAGTGAGAGGCGTAGAGCACCTTCTCATTTCCCGCACACTGGGTTATGTGTAGCTTCCTCTCAATTGACCTTAACCAGTCATCGGCCTCCAATGGGTTGGCATTTCCAGAGAAAGTGGGCAGATGAGTCCTCATGAACTATGACAGTCTTGAATTCTGGCGTTGTCCTTGATTGACTTGATTATTCTGATTAGCAGTGGTGTGGGCTGTAATCTGGTGCATCATTGCATGCATCAACTGAGTCTGAGCGGCAAGGAAGGTTCCAAAGTTCTGCATGTCCACCTGCGGTGCTGGCTGGGGCGCTGGTGCTCCATCATTGGGTGTTCCGCTGGGCGAGACCCACTTCCATTGCCTCCAAGGTTCCCACGGGTATTCACCATCTGTCGATTGCTCCAAGGCTTAGAGATAAGGGGAAAACAAGAATAGACAAGTAATAGAGAAACTATTCGGTTTGTAACTCAAAATCCAGCTTTATTAATAATAATTTGGTATGGTTGCTCACAATGCCTAAGGGCCATGCAACACATACTGCACACTCAGCTAGCAATGAAAATCCAATTCGACTAACACTGGAGTCTAACGCCTCTAAAGGGGACCCTTATTCTATAACGCGACTCGACGAAGGAGTCTCAACTTTTAAACCTACGCTCACTCGTGGAGAAAACCTCCACTGCCTCCTCGGGGCGGGTGCGGCGGCATAGGCGCGAAGCAATCGCCATGCCCTGCAGCTGTGGTAGTCGAAGATGCGGTGTCCTCCTCAAGATCTGGCTCCTCCGGGTTCGGCTCATGTAGCTCAAGTACTGGCTCCGGTCCTGCTCCGTACAACGCCATCTCCAACTCGTCAATCCTTCGCAGAAGGTGGGACACATGCTCTTGAGCCTCCCGCCATCGGTTCTTCTCTGCCGTGGCCTCCTCGCGAGCCTTCCGTAGCTCCTGGCTCGTATCATCAAGCACATCCTTCTGGGCGATGACAAGTCATGCCAGTTGTGTGACCGTGGCATTCTCATCCTGAATCAGTCTCGGCTTAAGAAGGTTGTTGCTGTGCGGGTGGTGGTGGAACACCGTGTCCTTTAGCTCGCTAGCGTAAATGCGGGCAATGTGCCGCATCGCTCGTCATGATGCCTCCTGGATTCCCATCTGCATTGTAGACCTCCTAGCAGTGCAATGTATCGGACGACTGCCTTTGCCCTTTCTCCTGGCATGTACCGTAATCTTCACATCACAAGCCTTAATCAATCCCGCTTGCCTGATGACGTTCACTTGATAACGTGGCTTCCCAAAATCTCCGAGTAGTTGCAGCATACGCCATAGCTCCGCGGCGTAGCCAACCTCAAGGTCGACGTAGTTGATCTCTCCCTCCATCTGCCACAAAATGCTCACGTAAGAACAGATTTCAAATTGTGATGAGGGTAAGGGAAAATTCAGCAAGGGGGTAAGAAAAGAGAGAAGGGGATAAGTCGAGATTTCATTCCTTATCTTGATCAACTTTTAGCTTTAGAAAATAAGTTTTATCCTCACTACGACCATTCTAGCTATGGGTGAGCCAACGGTCAGTATGGCTTTGATACCACCTCTGTCGGGAACCGAATTTGCAAATCCGGACCCTCTGTGTATTCCGCACTAGTCCAGGATCACGCTAGTGCACACAGTCTCAACATTGGTAAATATCATAATCATACTCAACGAATGATAAGGTACTTTAATTAGTTAACCAAACTAGTTGCTCAACCTTAAGGTCGAATTACAAATATACGCCACGCAGGGCGAAAACTTATTAAAGAGAAATAACAGCAGCGAAAAATAAGATAACTTCGTGGCGCCATCCGATGCTCTACCACGAGCAACCATTGCGCTCGCTCCCTAGTTAGACGGTTCCTCTTGGTGCTCCTCCTCCAAAGCTGGTGTAGACTCTTCTTCAACTGGTGTTGTATTGTGGCAAGGGTGAGTACTTGGTAGTCAGCAAGTCATGCACAGAATGCAAACTAATATACTACATGCATGTCTTAGTACAAAGGAACAGCTCATGGTATAATTGCGGTAAAATAGCATTTGACAAGTAACATAAGTAGATTAGAAAGCGGTAGAAGCATGTATAAGATCAATAACTTTTCCAGGAGTTAAATAGACATCTTTCCCATTCCTAATCCACATTTCCATCAACATCATTATTAAACCAAACCAAACCTTTCAAGTCCGAGTTATTTTCAAGAAAGTCTAACCCTTGACTGTAATTCCCGAGCAATGTCCAATGCCGCGGACACGGCTATTCGAATACATTTTTTCACTCTGCAGAGGTTATGCACTTTACCCACAAGATACAGCCAAACACCACAAAGGCGAGTGTCCGTAACAAACTCTTTCGGAAACTTCTAACAGCACAAGTGGGCCTCTCCGGTTATTGCACACTAACCCTTCCCTTAGCGAAGCCAAAGTTTAGGCCAATCATCCGTTAGATGGGTACCTGGCCGCAGCCCCGGTACGCTCCCCCGTACAGCTACACAAAAGATATAGCTGACACCCCGAGGTCCCAGGTACGTTATTAGCAACTTAATCAACTAGGTCCTTCCCATTACAGACATGTGGTTGCACGTTTGACTCAGTTCAAAGGCTTGCAAGGTTAAGTCCTTAGGGTGACCAGGGCAAGACTATCCGAAGAACCAAATCAACGCTCCCAGTACCACAACTGGCCCACCCGATCATTCTTGCCACATGCCCCGGTCAAAAATCTATTTATCAAACCCCCAGTTATTTACTACGCACCACGTGCCATCGATAATCACAACACATGATACTTCTTCAAAACAGGTTCAATATCTCATTAAGTCAATATTAGCATTTGATTGTCCAAAGCATTTCACGTGGTAAGGCTAAGCATACTACTTTGGTCTAACTACCCATGTTGGCAATAATGTCCAACTAGTAATCCAAAACTAGGGTGACAAGGGGTCATGGCACATAAATAATAATCAAGGTGTCATAGTGCAAAGTTGGCATTTAACTAATTTCCCAAAACTAATTAAAGCATTTTCTAAATAAACTAGCATGCAATAATTTAAATCAAATTAATTTGAAAATGGGATCAACATGGTCAAAGCACAACTTGCCTTCAAAAAGTACTTGGTCTTGGTCCTGGGCTAGCTCCTGGGTCAACACTTCACCTTCGAAGCCTTCGGGCACTTCAACGTCTACTCGTAAAGCGTGCAAATAGCAATAAATAAATAAACAGTAGACAAAAAGTATTCAAACATCCAAATGAAGTCCATAAACAGAGAGATCATAATTTTATGAATTTTTAGGAATTTGAATCGGCAAAATCGGAGTTAAAACGCAAAAGTTACAAGCGTTTAAAGTTTAAATAATCAATTAAATAATATTACATAGAAAAACTTTGGTCCAAAAATTAAATAAAATTCACCATTAGGTAGATCTCAATTTTATAAAAATTTAGAAATTTGAATCACTCAAATCGGAGTTAAAACGTGAAAGTTATAAGCGTTTGAAGTTTGAATCTATATTTAAAATCAATAAACCGAATTAAATAAATAATTTATTTTTCGGAAATTGATTTATTGCGTCAGCATGACTTGTGTCAGCACCTCATTGGTCCACGTGGATCCGGCGTCGCCAGATCGGGCCGAATCCCCGATGGCGTCGGCCTTGGCGTCACCATGACACGTGGCACCACCGGGTCTTTGCCCGCGTGTCGATCTCTGAGGCGCGGTCTCTGGCCGCGGCTGGTCCACGGTAGCCCTGGTCCACTGGACCGGCGTCGCTGACAGGTGGGCCCGCCCTGTCAGCGACCCCTGCCTTCCCCCACGCGGACACGCCGGTTCGACTCCCGCACACGTGGCTAGATCTCGCTCGTTGATTTGAAAATGAACGGCCCAGATTGAATCTGGATCTCACGCATTGTGAAACTACACGGTCGATCTGGACCGTTCGATCTTGATCGGACAGTCAAGATCCAATCTAAAGCTACAACGCGGGTTAACCCTAGCCGCACGATCTAGATCTAACGGCTGAAATCTATCCAAGCACGGTGCAGTTTTAGCTACGTGGCACAATCTTGAGCCGTTGGATCTAGATCCGACGGCTGAGAATAGATCTAAAGGTTTGTACGTGGAATTTTTACCGTGGTGACGTGGACGAATCCTGGCCACTGGATCTTGATCGGACGGTTGATGGAGCTCACGAGACGGCGATGGCGCGCGGCGGAGCTGGCCAGCCGGAGACGAAGACGGTGACGATCCCGACGGCGTTGCGGGCACGCTCTGGCGAAGTGGATGGTACACCCAGGTGCGGCTCATTGCGACGGTTCCGGATCTGGGCAAAACGGCGGCGGAGGACTGCGGACGGCGACGGAATCGACGAAGAACCACGGCGGAGGCCTATCCCAACTACGGCGAGCTCTAGCGGGCGAACGGTGGTGGCTCAGGCGACGTGGTCTAGGGCTACGGGTGCACACGGAAGTCGGCTACACGGTGGTGGCGGCGGCGCCTTAAATAGGGGCCTCAGCTTCCTTGTATTCTTGTGAGACCGAGGTCCACCCGGATTCTTGGCGGCGGAATCGAATCAATTCGGATTCGGTGGCGTGGCTCAGCGTGGACCATTGGATCAAGATCCAGCAGGCACGGGGTTTGGGCTCGAGTGCGGCCTGGCGACTGTTGGCTCGGTCGGCTCGGGTTCGGGCGACGTGGCTCAATCGTGGCCATTGGATTTCGATCCAACGGTCACGCAGTTAGGGTTAGGTTGGCTCGGGTTCGGTTCGAACGTGGCTCGGGTTTGGTTCGAACGTGGCTCGAGTCGGGCTCGAGTCTGACTTGGATTCGGGTCCGGTCGGATGTACAGTGCAAACCCGATCGATTTTCCCAGCGATTAAATATTAAAATTAATTCCCAGAAATTCATTTAATTCATTAAAAATAGCAAAACACTCAGAAAAATTCCAGAAAAATTCTGGAAAATATTTTGGAACATTTTGGACTCAAATAAAATATTTCCAATAAAATTTTATTTGCAAGATTAAGTTCTTTAATTATTTGAAAAGGGAATAAATTCAAATAAATTCCAAATAAATCCCAGAAAATTCTAAAAAATCACAAAAGTGCCAAATTTCATCTAAACTCATGAAAAGCAAAATTTGGGGTGTTACAGACTGCCCCCTGGGGATGACGAAACCCAGAGACTCCCGATGGTTGTGAGCCCCACGATCAGCAACACCATGGTGGGGTGGGTGCTCATCGACTGCGGAAGTTCCCTGGACCTGATATCCGCCAGGGTCCTGGACGAGATGCAAATCCCTCGATCCAAGGTCAAAAGCATCGTAGTCCCTTTTTACGGGATAGTTCCGGGTACCTCGGTCAGACCGCTCGGTCAGATCGTCTTGCCCATAACGTTTGGCAGCCTAAGCAACTTTCGAACGGAATTGATCACATTCTATGTAGTCAACTTCGAATCGGCCTACAATGCCATCCTTGGCCGACTGACGCTCACCAAGTTCATGGCCGCCACGCACCACGGCTACCAGTGCTTAAAAGTACTTGGGCTCGAGGGCGTGATCTCGGTGAAAGGAAGTTAGAAAGTGACCCTGAACTGCGACGAGAGGGCACTAGACATGGTAGGGCAACTGCCCCAGCGTGGGCCCGAACAAGAGCCGAGGAGTTCCCGGCCCAAAACTACCCTCCAGGCCGGAGGAGAAACCAAGGCCGTCCCACTATGCGACGCGAAACCAAATAAGGTCGTGCACGTGGGGGCCTGTAACATCCCAAAATTTTGCTTTTCCTAAATTCATGTGTGATTTGGCACTTTGGTGAATTTTTGGAATTTTCTGGAATTTATTTGGATTTATTTGGAATTTATTTGAATTTATTCCATTTTGAAATAATTAAAGAATTTAATTTTGCAAATAAATTTTTGTTGGAAATATTTTATCTGAGTCCAAAATGATCCAAAGTATTTTCCAGAATTTTTCTGGAATTTTTCTGAGGCATTTGCTATTTTTAATGAATTAAATGAATTATCTGGAATTATTTTAAATATTAAATCATTTGGAAAATCAACTCGAATCAAGTACTGTTCATCCGATCGAAGTCGGACTCGAGTCAGACCGAGCCGATTGACTCGGCCGAACCAACTTGAAAACCTAATTGATCCCAACCGGTTGGATCAAGATCCAGCGGCCGAGATCCGCGTCTGCAGGTTCGGCGCGTCAGGCCGGACCCGATCGCGCGCCGTGCGATCGTGGCCGTTGATCGCGACAGCGTGGGCCGGCTGGGATTGCGTCATCTTCCGTGGCCGAGCCGGACTCCGCCCGCATAGCCGTAAGTGACCGATTAGGTTTCCGCTTTGAGCACGCTGCCGAGGCCATTTAAGGCGTGGGTTATCGCCGAGGATCGCCGTTAGTGTCTTGCGCGCCTATTGCCCTAAGTTCCAACGCCCAAGCCGCCGCCGTCGCCTCGCGATTTCGCCGGAGTTTGGGAATGCCGGCCGTGGTTTTCTTCGTTTAGCGCCGCTTCGTCATCCTCACGCCGCCTTGAGCTCGAATCGAGAACCTTGCGTCGGCGCACCTCTTTGGGTGCACTCACTTGGCGGAGACGCCCAAGCGCCCGTTAGGGTGGTCGCCGTCCTCGGCGCCCGGCGGCCGCCGCCGCCGCATGAGCCATCGTCGTCGCATGAGCTTCGGTGCACCGTTGGATCGAGATCCAACGCCGCGAGGTGAGGCCACGTCGCCGTTCTTGTTTCCGTCTCGATTAGGTTTCAACCGTTAGATTTAGATAAATGCGGTGGTGGTTAGTTGTGTTGTAGCTTTAGGGTTAGATCTGGACCGACCGATCTAGATCGAGCGGCCGGATCAACCGTGTAGTTTTGAGCGAGAGGTCTAGATCCAATGCGGGCCGTTGATTTTCAAATCAGCGGCGAGATTGTGCCACGTGTGCTTTCGGCCGCGCCCACGCCGTGGGGCGTGTCTCGACGCGGGACCCAGCGAGTCGAGAGGGCCCACGTGTCGCCATCCGCAGCGTCGCGTGAAACCCGGCTTATTTGGCGGTGGGGCCCACATGTCGGCCGAGGCGTAGAGTCGTGGGCCGAGTCCACGATGAGACCGAGCCGAGCGTGGACCGAGTCCATGGACCGGTGGCGTCGACCAACCAACCAGAGGCTGCCACGTGTCCATCTTTGGCGCAATAATTAATTTCGAAAAAGAAAATGATTTATTAATTCGAAATATTGATTCAAATTTAGATTCAAACTTCAAACGCTTATAACTTTTGCGTTTCAACTCCGATTTGAGTGATTCAAATTTCTAAATTTGTATAAAATTAAGATCTACCCAAATATGAATTTTATTTAATTTTTGGACTAAAGTTTTTCTCTGTAAAATTATTTAATTGATTATTTAAACTTTAAATAATCATAACTTTTGCGTTTTAACTCCAAATTTGTGATTCAGTTTCTAAAAATCCAGAAAATTATGTTCTCTCTGTTTATGGATTTTATTTGGAGTTTTGGGATGTTTTTGCCTATTGTTTATTCGTGTATTTGCTATTTGCACGCTTTACGAGTAGACGTTGAAGTGCCGGAAGGATTCGAAGGAGAAGTGTTGACTCAGGATCCAACTCAAGACCAAGAGCAAGTGCTTTTTGAAGGCAAGTTGTGCTTTGACCATGTTGATCCTATTTCGAAATCTATTTTGATTTAAACTATTGCATGCTAGTTTAATTAGAAAGATACTTTGTTTAAACATGGGGGTTAGATAAATACCAATTTGCTATATGACACCTTGATTACTTAAGTATGTGCCATGACCTTTTGTCACCCTAGTTGTGGTTTACTAGCTGGACATTATTAAATTGCCAACATGGGTTTAGACCGTTGTAGTATCTTTGCTTAGACACCTTTCGTGCTCATGACATGATTTTGGACAATCAAATGCTAATATGGACTTAATGATATATTGAACCTGTTTTGGAAAAGTATCATGTGATGTTGATGGCACGTGGTGCATGGTAATCAAGCGGGGTTTGATAAACGATTTTCGGCCAGGGCATGTGGCAAGAGTAATCAGGTGGACCAGTTGTGGCATTGGGAGTGTTGATTTGGTTTTTCGGGTAGTCTTGCCCTGGTCACTCTAAGGACTTAACCTTGCAAGCCTTTGAACTGGGTCATACTTGCAACCACATGGCTGGAATGGGACGGCCCTAGTTGACTAAGTCGCTAAGGACTCACTTGTGGAGCCTCGTGGTGTCGATTACACCGTTTGTGTGATTATGCGGGGGGCGTATCGTGGCGTGGCGAGATACCCATCTAACGGTGTGTTGGTCCCATACTTCGCCTTGGCTAAGGAAGGATGGTGTAGAGCACGAGCAGGAGAGGACCACCTGTGTTGTTTGAGGCCTCCGAAAGGCTTTGTTATGATCGCTCATTCGCATACTTTTGTATGGCGATTCACGGCTGACGTGGTGAGTGGATTGTATCTTGTGGGTAAAGTGCATAACCTCTGCAGAGTGTAGAATCTATTTGAATAGCCGAGTCCACGGTACTGGACAATGCTCGGGGATTACAGTCAAGGGTTAGACTTTCTGAAAATAACTTGGTTTTGAAAAGATGGGTTGGTTTAACAAGGAAGATGATGGAATTATGGTTTAGGATGGGAAAAATGTTTATTAAATTTCTTGAAAAGTTATTTATGCTTTACTTATTCCTACTGCTTTCGAATCTACCTTTATTACTTGTCAAAAGCTGTTTACTGCAAATATACCTTGAGCTATTCCTTTGTACCAAGCCATGCATATAGTATATTAGCTTGCATTACATTGCATGACTTGCAACAGTACCAAGTACTCACCCTTGCCTCAACACAATACCAGTTGAAGAGGAGACTACGCCGATTCGGAAGAGGAGATCCAAGACGACCCGTCTAATTAGGGATCTGAGCCCGATCGGTTGCTGTGGTATCTTGGATGGCGCCCACAGTTTATTTGATTTTCATTCTTTGTTTTTTCTCTTTTAATAAATTTTGCCTTGCAAGGCATATATACGTAACGACCATAAGGTCAAGTAACGATTTAGTTATTTAAATAAAGTACTTTGATAATATCGATTGGTATGATTGTGATATTTACCGATGTTAAGACTGTGTGCACTAGCGCGTTCCTGGACTAGTGCTGAATACACAGAGGGTCCGGATTTGCAAATTCGGGGTCCCGACAGAGGTGGTATCAGAGCCATACTTGACTATAGGCTCAACCCTAAGCTAGAATGGTCGTAGTGAGGATAAAACCTATTTTCTAAAGCTAAAAATTTGTGAAGACAAGAAATGACATCTCGACTTATCCCCTTCTCTCTTTTCTTATCTCTTGCTGAAATTTTCCCTTACCTTGGCACAATTTAAAAATTTCAAGTTCTTACGTAAAAGCACTCTTGTGACAGATGGAGGAAGAGTTCAACTACGTTGATCTGGGAGTTGGTCACGCCGCGGAACTTGGGCAGATGCTACAGACTCTCGGAGATTTTGAGAAGCCCCAATACCAAGTGGAAGTGATCAGACAAGCGGGATTGATCAAGGCTTGTGATGTGAGGATTGAGGTACCTGCTAGGAAGAAGGGCCCAGGCAATCGCCCGATACAACTGCCTTTGCCGGAGATCTACAATGCGAGATGGGTATCCAAGAGGTATCCACGACGAGCAATGCGGCACATTACCGTATCTACGCCAGAGAGTTGGAAATGCGGTGTTCCGTTACCATCCGCGCCAGCGATAACCTTCGACCGGGCGATTCGGGATGAGGATGCCACGGTTGCCTGATTGGCCGCGATTTGTCGTCGCCAGGAGGATGTACTAGATAATACAAGCAAGGAGCTCTGAAGGCCCGCAAGGAGATCACGGCGAGAGAAGAGCAGATGGCGGGAAGCTCAAGAGTATGTGGCACACCTTCTACGAAGGATTGGCGAGTTGGAGATGACTTTATGCGGACCAGACCCGAGCGATTGCTCGAGCTACGAGCGAGATCCGGAGGAGTCAGATCTCGATGAGGACACTGCTTCTTCGACTACCACAGAGGACATAGTTGCTGGACATGGCGATCGTTTCGCGCCTATGCCACAGCACCCGTACCCAGGCCGTGGAGGTTTTCTCGATGAGTGAGCATAGGTTCTATAATGAGACTCCTTCGCCGAGTCGCGTCATAGAATAAAGAGTCACCCTTTAGGCGTTAGACTCCAGAGTTAGTTCGATTTGGATTTGCTTGGTTTGCTGAGTGTGCAGTATGTGTTGCAAGGCCCTTAGGCATTGTAAGCAGCCATACCAAGTTATTAATAATAAAGATGGACCTTAAAGTTACCCCTTTTCGCCCCGCATAAGTTCCATATTACTTGTCTATTCTTGTTTCCCTCTCATCTCTAAACCTAGAGCAAATCGACAGATGGTGAACACCCGTGGAAACTTTGGAAGCAATGGGAGTGGATCTCGCCCAGAGAAACCCCAATGATGGAGCACCAGCACCGCCACTTTGGATATGCAGAATTTCGGGCGTTTCTTGCTGCCCAGACTCGATTGATGCATGCTATGATGCAACAAATGCAGCACGTCCTTTGCTCAGGCCACTTTGCTAATCAAGTTAATCGGGGACCACGCCGAATACAAGGCTGTCAGGAGTTCATGAGGACTCACCCACCCACTTTCTCTGGGAATGCCAATCCGTTTGGAGGCCGACGATTGGTTAAGATCAATTGAGAGGAAGTTACACATGAAAGCTCAATGCATAGGGAATGAGAAGGTACTCTCGCTTCTCATCGGTTGGAAGAGACAGCCGCCCGAATGGTGGGAGAACTTGTGCCCACGCAGAGAACCCTCAAGATATCACTTGGGAAGAGTTCACAGTGCATTCGACAGTATCACGTGCCTGAAGGAATCATGGACCTTAAGAAGGAGGAGTTCAGAGCATCAAGCAAGGTAATCGGCCGGTGGCCGACTACTGAACAAGTTCACCACAGCTAGCACGCTCGCACTTTGAGGATGTAGCGGCGAGATAAATCCAGGCAGTCTCGTTTTATGAAGGGACTTAACTTTCGGGATTGCAAGTAGGGTTGATCACCCACACCTTTCCAGATTTCCAAGAGTTGGTGAATAAGGCGCTTATTCTTGAGGACAAGCGCAAAGGCCCTGGATGAGAGCAGGAGCGCAGGATGCAGCAGCAAGGATCACGTCGAGGAGCGCAGCGGCGCTTGAGAGTTGCACCAAATCAATTCTTGATTCCAACCGCAGAGTGCGACAGGACACCATCCCAGCACCAAGACACTGTCAATCAAAACTACCAGACCCAGCCGCTAGAAACGCTACTCGAGGCGATCGGCAAGGAGCAGTGAGACGCTACAAGCGCAGCGAGCGAGACACTTTGCCAACAGATTGTCCAAAGAAGATGCGAAGCGACCCGATTCGCTTCAATCTAGGAACCACCCAGCTAGGGCGCCAGCACCGAGAGCCACACCCAGGCATCGTGGTGAGAGGCGAGTCAACCATGTCACCGCAGATGCACTTTGCAAAATGCTACGGACGTCGTCTTGGGTAAGTTACTTGTTAACTCGATACACTGCTTGATTTTGTTTGACTCTGGAGCTTAGCATTCGTTTGTTTCGCAAGGCTTTGCTGCTAGAAATGACTTGAGAATTGCAAGACTTAAGTGCATGCTTTTAGTTCAAACCCACAGTTCGAACTCAGGCGGAAGTAGGATGTTAAAGTGAGAATACTAATAGATGGAATAGAGTTCCTAGCAAACCTTATAATTTTGGAGACCCAGACCTGAGATGTTATATTGGGAATGGATTGGTTATCCAAGCACAAGGCCGTATTGGATTGTGGACGAAGGACTATCTCAGTGGAGAGCCCATGTGGGAAGAAAAGTGGAATTTCAAGCCACCTGCGATTAGAGATGGACGAGTTGATGGGTAATTGATACCAAGGCAATCGGCATAGAGGATGTCCCGGTAGTGAATGAGTACCCAGACGTTTTCCACGAGGATCTACGGTATGCCGCCAGGCGAGGGACATAGAGTTTGTGATAGAGCTTGTACCTGCAGTACAAGGAAACAAAGAGACCCTATCGGATGTCTACCGAGGAGTTGGTAGAAATGAAGAAAGCAATTTGGAAGAATTAATGGATAAAGGATTTATCGAGACCAAGTTAAATGCGCCGTGGGAGCACCGGTTTGTTTGTCAAAAGAAGGGCGGGAGTTTCGAGGATGTGCATTGACTACCGTGCACTCAATGAAGTCACCGTGAAGAATAAGTATCCGCTACCCGGGATTGATGATTTGTTTGATCGATTAAGAGGAGCCGGAGTTTTCTCCAAGATTGACCTGAGATCGGGATACCATCGATTGAAGATCCGATCGAGAAGATATCCCGAAGATCGCATTCTCGTCAAGATATGGACATTACGAGTTCTGATTATGTCCTTTGGGCTGACGAATCGCCGGCTTATTTCATGAATATGATGAATAAGGTGTTCATGGAATATTTGGACAAGTTTGTAAATTCGTGTTCATAGACGATATCCTAATCTACTCCAAGGCAGGAGGAGGAACATGCCGAACACTTAAGGCGAGTTTTGGAAAAGGCGAGGAGCGACAACTTTTAGCCAAGTTCAGCAAGTGTGATTTTTGGAAGGACAAGGTGGAGTTTCTTGGACATGTAATGACCGCGGAAGGAGTCGCCGTAGATCCAAGCAAAGTAGAAGGCGTGTTACATTGGGAACAACCAAAGGCGGTGACCCAGTTCGGAGTTTCCTTGGAATGGCAGGATACTACCGCCCGTTTCATCGAAGGCTTTTCGACAATTGCGAAACCTCTTACGCAATTGCTGAAGAAGGAAAAGAAGTTTGCATGGGCGCTTGAATGTGAGAAAGGATTTGGAGTGAAGAAGCGATTGACATCGGCACGGTGTTGGTTCTACGGATGTTGCTCAAAGCTTCGATATTTATTGTGACGCATCGCGCCAAGGACTTGGATGTGTCTTGTCTGCAGAATGGAAAGGTCGTAAACTTATGCATCAAAGCGATTGAGGCCGCATGAGGGAAATTATCCGACACATGACCTAGAGTTAGGCTGCCGTAGTGCATGCTTTGAAGATATGGCGTCACTATCGATTGGAAAGCAGATGTGAAGTATATCACGGATCATAAGAGCCTTAAGTACATATTCACCCGATCGGATCTGAATATGAGGCAAAGGAGATGGCTAGAGTTGATCAAGGACTATAATGTTGGAATCCATTACCATCCCGGGAAGGCCAACGTAGTAGCCGATGCTCTGAGTCGGAAAAGCCATACCGTGAGTACGTTGCTAGCCACAGGTCAGGATGAGTTGTGTGAGGATTTTCAGAAAATGAAGATTGAGGTAGTACCTAGCGGATTCTTGGCCGCATTGGAAGTAAAGCCTACTTTGGAGGACCAGATCCGAGAAGGACAGAAGGATGATGACAGGACCCGTAAGATTAAGTCCAAAAAGGAGGAAGGCAAGGCAGAGGACTTCAAGTTGGACGAGCAAGGCACGTTATGGATGAAGGGTCGCATTTGTGTGCCTAACAAGGAGGAGTTAAAGCGACTGATTTTGGAAGAAGCCCATGACTCCAAGTACTCGATTCACCCTGGAAGCGCCAAGATGTATCAGGATCTGAAGGAGAGATTACGGTGGCGAGTATGAAGCGTGAAGTTGCCGAGCATGTTGCATTGTGCGGCGTATGCCCGGAGAGTCAAGGCAATGCATCGAGAGACCGGCGAGGATTACTCTGGTATTGAAGATACTGAGTGGAAGTGGGAGGAAATCGGAATGGATTTCATTACCGGTTTGTCAAGACTCAAGGAGGTTATGACTCCATATGGGTTATAGTGGATCGCTTGACCAAAGTAGCCCATTTTATCCCGTAAAGACCACCTACTCGGGAGATAAGTTAAGCGAGTTGTACATGATCGGGATTGTCTGTTTGCGGAGTGCCAAAGAGGATTGTATCGGACGAGAGGTACCCAATTTACCTCAAGGTTACGGAATAAGTTGCATGAAGCCATGGGAACCCGTTTGAACTTGATGCGGCTTATCATCCTGAGACGGATGGACAGGCCAGAAAGAGTCAACCAGATTACGGAGGATATGTTGAGAGCTTGTGCATTGGCTTATGCTACCTCTTGGGATAAGAGTTTGCCGTATGCCGAGTTCGATTACAACAATAGTTATCGAGGCTAGTTTACGGATGTCACCTTTTGAGGCCTTTGTATGGTCGACCACTGTCGGACGCCATTGAATTGGAATGAGGCCGTGGCGCCGTGTCTTTGGGCCTGATATTCTTCAAGAGAATTTGAAGAAGCGGATCGCTATGATTAGGGAAAGGTTGAAGATAGCCCAATCTCGACAGAAGAGTTATCTTGACAATCGTCGCCGAGATTTGAGTTTTGAACGAGAAGACTTTGTTTACCTCGAGTTACGCCTCTCGGGAGTTAAGAGGTTCCATGCCAAGGAAACTTGCACCCGTTATGTTGGACCATTTAAGATTTTGAGCCGCAGAGGCGGTTGCTTATCGATTGGAGTTGCCCCACGATCGTTAAGCGAGGAGTACCACGGCGTATTCCATGTGTCCCGATTGAAGAAATGTCTCAGAGTTCTGAGAGCAGACATCGCTAGAGTCAATTGAGTTGCAAGAGGACTTGACTTATAAGGAGCATCCCATGAGGATTCTAGACACAATGGATCGAGAAACTAGAAACAAGTCAACCCGTTTACGTAGAGTTCGATGGAGCAACCATGAAGAAAGCGAAGCGACTTGGGAGCCATGAAGAGGATTTGAAGAAAGAATTTCCAAACCTATTCCTTTAGTAAGCCCTGAATCTCGGGGACGAGATTCTATTAAGGGGGGGAGGTTTGTAACATCCCAAAATTTTGCTTTTCCTAAATTCATGTGTGATTTGGCACTTTGGTGAATTTTTGGAATTTTCTGGAATTTATTTGGATTTATTTGGAATTTATTTGAATTTATTCCATTTTGAAATAATTAAAGAATTTAATTTTGCAAATAAATTTTTGTTGGAAATATTTTATCTGAGTCCAAAATGATCCAAAGTATTTTCCAGAATTTTTCTGGAATTTTTCTGAGGCATTTGCTATTTTTAATGAATTAAATGAATTACTGGGAATTATTTTAAATATTAAATCGCTGGAAAATCCAACTCGGGTCAAGTACTGTTCATCCGACCGAGTCGGACTCGAGTCCGACCCGAGCCAGTTGACTCGACCGAACCAACTTGAAAACCTAATTGATCCCAACCGTTGGATCAAGATCCAACGGCCGAGATCCGCCCGTACCGGTTCGAGCCGCGTCCGACCCGGACCCGATCGCGCCGTGCGATCGTGGCCGTTGATCGCGACGCGTGGGCCAGCTGGGATTGCGTCGTCTTCCTGTGGCCGAGCCGGACTCGCCCGCCGCATAGCCGCCGTGACCGATTAGGTTTCCGCTTTGAGCACGCTGCCGAGGCCATTTAAGGCGTGGAGTTATCGCCGAGGATCGCCGTTCGTGTGCGCGCCTATTGCCCTAAGTTCCAACGCCCAAGCCGCCTTGCCGTCGCCTCGCGATTTCGCCGGAGTTTGGGGAATGCCGCCGTGGTTTTCTTCGTTTCGGCGCCGTTCGTCATCCTCCGCCGCCTTGAGCTCGAATCGAGAACCTTGCGTCGGCGCACCTCTGGAGTGCACTCACTTGGCGGAGACGCCCGGCGCCGTTAGGGTGGTCGCCGTCCTCGGTAGCCGGCGGCCGCAGCGCCGCGCGAGCCATCGTCGTCCATGAGCTCGGTGCACCGTTGGATCGAGATCCAACGCATGCGAGTGAACCACGTCGCCGTTCTTGTTTCCGTCTACGATTAGGTTTCAACCGTTAGATTTAGATAAATGCGGTCGTGGTTAGTTGTGTTGTAGCTTTAGGGTTAGATCCGACCGTCCGATCTAGATCGAGCGGCCGGATCAACCGTGTAGTTTTGAGCGAGAGGTCTAGATCCAATCTGGACCGTTGATTTTCAAATCAACGGCGAGATTGTGCCACGTGTGCTCAGCGCCCACGCCGCGTGGGGCGTGTCTCTGACACGGGACCCGCGAGTCGAGAGGGCCCACGTGTCGGCCCGATCGCCAGCGTGCGTGAAACCCAGCGCTGGCAGGTGGGGCCCACATGTCAGCGAGACGTAGAGTCGTGGACCGAGTCCACGGTAGACCGAGCCGAGCGTGGACCGAGTCCATGGACCGGCTGACGTCAGCCAACCAACCAGAGGCTGCCACGTGTCCATCTTTGGCGCAATAATTAATTTCGAAAAAAGAAAATGATTTATTAATTCGAAATATTGATTCAAATTTAGATTCAAACTTCAAACGCTTATAACTTTTGCGTTTCAACTCCGATTTGAGTGATTCAAATTTCTAAATTTGTATAAAATTAAGATCTACCCAAATATGAATTTTATTTAATTTTTGGACTAAAGTTTTTCTCTGTAAAATTATTTAATTGATTATTTAAACTTTAAATAATCATAACTTTTATGCTTTAACTCCAAATTTGATTTATTCCAGTTTCTAAAAATCCAGAAAATTATGTTCTCTCTGTTTATGGATTTTATTTGGAGTTTTGGGATGTTTTTGCCTATTGTTTATTCGTGTATTTGCTATTTGCACGCTTTACGAGTAGACGTTGAAGTGCCGGAAGGATTCGAAGGAGAAGTGTTGACTCAGGATCCAACTCAAGACCAAGAGCAAGTGCTTTTTGAAGGCAAGTTGTGCTTTGACCATGTTGATCCTATTTCGAAATCTATTTTGATTTAAACTATTGCATGCTAGTTTAATTAGAAAGATACTTTGTTTAAACATGGGGGTTAGATAAATACCAATTTGCTATATGACACCTTGATTACTTAAGTATGTGCCATGACCTTTTGTCACCCTAGTTGTGGTTTACTAGTTGGACATTATTAAATTGCCAACATGGGTTTAGACCGTTGTAGTATGCTGCTTAGACACCTTTCGTGCTCATGACATGATTTTGGACAATCAAATGCTAATATGGACTTAATGATATATTGAACCTGTTTTGGAAAAGTATCATGTGATGTTGATGGCACGTGGTGCATGGTAATCAAGCGGGGTTTGATAAACGATTTTCGGCCAGGGCATGTGGCAAGAGTAATCAGGTGGACCGATTGTGGCATTGGGAGTGTTGATTTGGTTTTTCGGGTAGTCTTGCCCTGGTCACTCTAAGGACTTAACCTTGCAAGCCTTTGAATCAGGTCATACTTGCAACCACATGGTGGAATGGGACGGCCCTAGTTGACTAAGTCGCTAAGGACTCACTTGTGGAGCCTCGGGTGTCGATTACACCGTTTGTGTGATTATGCGGGGCGTATCGTGGTCGTGGCCGGATACCCATCTAGCAGTGTGTTGGTCCCATACTTCGCCTTGGCTAAGGAAGGGATGGTGTAGAGCACGAACCTGAGAGGACCACTGTGTTGTTTGAGGCTTAGAAGGCTTTGTTATGATCGCTCATTCGCATACTTTTGTATGGCGATTCACGGCTGACGTGGTGAGTGGATTGTATCTTGTGGGTAAAGTGCATAACCTCTGCAGAGTGTAGAATCTATTTGAATAGCCGAGTCCACGGTACTGGACAATGCTCGGGAATTACAGTCAAGGGTTAGACTTTCTGAAAATAACTTGGCTTTGAAAAGATGGGTTGGTTTAACAAGGAAGATGATGGAATTATGGTTTAGGATGGGAAAAATGTTTATTAAATTTCCTGAAAAGTTATTTATGCTTTACTTATTCCTACTGCTTTCGAATCTACCTCTATTACTTGTCAAAAGCTGTTTACTGCAAATATACCCTGAGCTATTCCTTTGTACCAAGCCATGCATATAGTATATTAGCTTGCATTCTGTGCATGACTTGCTGAGTACCAAGTACTCACCCTTGCCTCAACACAATACCAGTTGAAGAGGAGACTACGCCAGTTTCGGAGGAGGAGTTCCAAGAGGACCCGTCTACTTAGGGGATGCGAGCCCGGTCGGTTGCACTGTGGTATCTTGGATGGCGCCCACAGTTTATTTGATTTTCATTCTTTGTTATTTCTCTTTTAATAAATTTTGCCTTGCAAGGCATATATCTGTAACTTGACCATAAGGTCAAGTAACCAGTTTGGTTATTTAAATAAAGTACTTTGATAATATCGATTGGTATGATTGTGATATTTACCGATGTTAAGACTGTGTGCACTAGCGCGTTCCTGGACTAGTGCTGAATACACAGAGGGTCCGGATTTGCAAATTCGGGGTCCCGACAGGGCCTCTCTGGACCCTAAATAGGAACTCGAGCTCGTGACCTTCCTCCGGAAGAACGCGGACGTGTTCGCCTGGGAACCGTCCGACATGCCCGGAGTCCCAAGGGAGGTCATTGAGCATAGGCTAGCGGTTCGGCCTGACAAGAAGCCTGTGCGGCAGAAGCTCAGGCGCTTCTCCCCAGAGAAGCAGGCTATTATACGAGAGGAGTTGGATAAGCTCCTCAAGGCCGGCTTCATACGAGAAGTCGACCATTCCAATTGGCTAGCTAATCCAGTCATCGTGAAAAAGAAAGGGGGCAAATGGCGCATGTGCGTCGATCACACAGGACTAAACGCCGTGTGCCCCAAGGACAACTTCTCGCTACCTCGAATAGACCAGTTGGTCGACGTGATAGCGGAATCTCAGGTGATGAGCTTCTTGGATGCCTATTCAGGTTACCATCAGATCGGAATATCACCTGAAGATGAGGAGAAAACCTCCTTCATCACGCCGTTTGGTACCTTCTGCTATACGACCATGTCTTTCGGTCTCAGGAACGCTAGAGCAACTTTCCAGCGCCTTATGCAGAAGACTTTTTCGGACCAGATAGGTCGGAACTTGGAGGTCTATGTAGACGACATAGTGGTCAAGAGCAAGTTTGCCTCGGGTCATGTTTCTGACCTAGAGGAGACCTTCTGTAACCTCAATTAGCACCGAATAAAGTTAAACCTAGAAAAATGCGTGTTTGGTGTCAAGGCCAGAAAAGTGCTCGACTACATGATTGGACCACAAGGAATCGTAGCAAACCCCAAGAAAATCGAGGCCATTGAGAACATGCGACCACCCACCTGCGTACGGAAGGTCCAGTCTCTGACCGGGAGAATGGCGGCTCTAAGTCGTTTCATCTCAAGGCACTCCGTAAACATGACGGGTTCGCTTGGACAGAAGAAGCAAACAGCTCGTTCGAAGAGCTAAAGCGATACCTGTTGAAACCCCCGGTCTTCACCACACCGAGACCAGGGGAAGTCCTGCTGCTGTACCTGGCCGCCACGCCCCAGGCTGTAAGCGTTGTGATAACAGTGGAAAGGGACGGAGTGCAACGTCCAATCTATTACATCAGCGAGGTTTTGCATGGACCCAAAGAGCATTACCCAGAGGTCCAAAAGCTCTTGTACTCACTACTTGTGACCTCCAGGAAGTTGCGACATTACTTTCAAGCTCACAAAATCCAAGTCCCGACCAACTTTCCGCTTAGAGAAATCCTATGGAATCAGGACGCTAGTGGTCGAATTGCAAAATGGGCCATGGAGCTCGCTGAGTTCGAGATCGAATTCTCGGCTCGAACCGCGATCAAATCTCAGGTCTTGGCAGACTTCCTAGCCGAGTGGACGAATCCCGCTCCGCCCCGGGCAGATCCCGACCGGTCCGAGCAAGATCGTTGGACTATGTATTTTGACGGGTCCCAAGCTTACGATTGCTCGGGGGCTGGAGTGGTCTTGGAATCCCCCTGGGGGGAACAAATCCAGTACACCCTCTAGTTGCATTTTAGCGCAACGAACAACGCAGTAGAATATGAAGGCCTACTAGCCGAGCTTCGGGCATGCAAAGCGCTCGGGGTCCAACGGTTCACTGCGAAGGGCGACTCGCAGCTAGTCGTCAACCAGGTTAACAAGGAGTATCAGTGTTCTGATGACTCAATGGCGCTTTACCTGGCTGAAGTCAGGAAGATGGAAAAGTACTTCAGAAATTTCGAGGTACTATACATCCCCAGGAAGGATAATTCCCTGGCCGACCATCTCTCGAAGGTCGGCTTCGCACAACTTCCCGCCCCAGCGGGGGTGCTCGTTGAGCACGCTTACAAGCCCTCCATTCCCTCCGAAGGGGAGGCACCTGAGACGCATGGTAACGTCTCCTTCCTCGAGCATGGTGCGAGTTGGATGACGCCATTCATCCAGTACCTAGCACACAGGACACTGCCCGAGGAAGAAGCCGAGCGTTCCCGGCTCGTAAGGCTATCCTCCCCATACAAAATGGTTGAAGGCGTCTTATACCGCAAAGGTGCGCTTGGAGTCCTCTCCAAATGCATCACTCAGGAGGAAGGCAAATACCTCCTCAACGACATCCATGAAGGAATGTTCGGAGCTCACTCGTCCTTCAGGACGTTGGTAAGCAAAGCATTCCGATTGGGGTACTACTGGCCGACGGCATTAGCCGACGCCCGCTCGATAGTGGCCTCCTACGGGCCTATCAGTTCCATGTTCGCAAGATCCACCAGCCAGCATATGCACTACAGACCATCCCTCTAACTTGGCCGTTCTCGGTTTGGGGCGTCAACATACTCGGGCTTTTCCTCATGGAAGGAAGGCCTGCAAGTACTTGTTTGTCGCAATCGACACCTTCACCAAGTGGATCGAGGCAGAACCCGTATCGACCATCTCGGCCCAAGCGGCCAAGAGGTTTTTCCGCAATAACGTGGTGACACATTTTGGCATACCAAATCGCCTCATCACGGACATGGCACCCAATTCACAAGCAAACTGTTTCAGGCCTATTGCGAGGAAGTCAGGACCAAGTTATGCTTCGTGTCTGTAGCTCACCCGCAGAGCAATGGAGCGACCGAGCGAGCGAATGGGAAAATTGTCCAAGGGATCAAAAAGAGGGTCTTCAAAAACCTTGGCCAGCACGGACAGGTGTGGGTGGACGAGCTCCCCCCCGTCCTGTGGTCGGTTCGCACCACGACAAGCCGAGCTACGGGGGAAAACCCATTCCAGCTCGTCTATGGTGCAGAGGCCATCTTGCCCGCCAAGATCGCGCTGGGATCTCCGAGAGTGCACCTAATAGACGACATCGACCAGGAAGGTGAGCACCTACTCGACCTCGACCTCGTGGAAGTGACACGCGAACGAGCCTTGCTGCGGTCCACAGTTTACCTGCAAGACCTTTGCAGGAACGCCACCAAATCGATACAACCAAGGACCTTACAGGTCCGCGATCTTGTCCTACGCCGAGTCCAAGACCTATCAAAAGCTAACAAGCTAACGCCAAGATGGGAAGGTCCTTACACGGTCGTCTCAACAGCACGCCCGGGGGTTGTCCGCCTCGCGATGGAAGATGGTCGAGAGCTCGCCAGCACCTGGAACATCGACCAGCTGCGTAAGTTCCACATCTAGTTCTCATTCACGGTACCTTCCTTTTTCTACGACCTCCACTGTCTCCCTCACTCTTCTTTTAATAAAATCTGGTTCCTTTGCCCACCCTCATGCTTACACTCTTTCCCAAGATCTCGCGGTTCAATACCAAGTCCCTGCTCTTTCCGGTAAGCCGACTAAACCACGCTCAAGGGCATACTTCCCCGTGATCTCGGCAATAAAAGGGAAGCAAACGGATTAAGTGGCAAGGACGTTCGCTACAATTCATCTTCTAAAGTCCAACTATCGTGTGTGCATCAGCGTTCAGAAGCGCAACCGGCTGGTACCAAGCCACCCAGCTCGACCCCAGGGGGCTCTTATCTGCATAAGCCGATTACCTTTCGTGGCAAACTTTTGCTGCAAGTTACAAATTGCACGGACACCCTCTCGGACGGCTCAGAGTTCTGGCCGACCTGTGTACAGCGATTGTGTTTCACATCGGGTGTCCACACGATCTCCCTCCACGTTCATTGCAGTCGTGCTCGCAACTCAGGGGCACGGGTCACGACGCCTGGGGGATAGGACTGCGCGCGCTACTCTTTTGCGACCCGACCCATGCCCGCAACTCGGTGAAGGTCGTATTACGCTACGTTATTATTCGTACTCTCCTGTCAACGAGGTTGTGCTTGCAACCTAGGTGCATGACCCTCATTAACACTAGGGGCTTAATAGATGCCATACCGCCGTACTACTCCTACAACGTACTTTACTCTCTTGCTTAAATGCTTTCTGCCCGGTTGCTCGTTGTTGCTTGTCCATCTTTTAGGATGACCATCGGCCACGACATAAGAAGGGCGATGAAGACAAAACACACATACACAGCGAGAAGGAAACTTCTTTTTTAACATTGTTGATTTACACAATGCTAAGTATGCAAGTCAAAAGCGGCCGGCGCGCTTCTCGTCCTGGAGCACGGCGAGATCCTCTCTTACGGTGTCGAGCTCGGACTCGAGGTCGAGCACTTTCCGCCGAGCTTCGCGCCCCTCGCTCGCCGCCTGGCGGAGCCGCTTCACCTCCTCCTTCTGATGATCGATCGATCTCTCGACGCTGTGCACAGAGCAGCGTAGCTCTTCCACCGTTGCCTCTAGGCCCGACTTCGCCTGCTCGCTCCGTTCAAGGCGCTCCTTGAGGACCAGCACGGACTCTTTGGTCTTGCGCCGGATCTCCGCCTCCGAAGCCTTCAGCTCGCGCACCGTGAGCTCGAGCTCCGCGATCCTCGCGTCCTGCTCGACGTTGTGCTTGGCAAAGACTTCGGGCGGAATGGTCACGGCCTGGAAGTCCGTCATGGTGACCTGGAACACCTGCGCGATGAAACACCCCGGGTTACCCCCACAGGCTCGCAAGAACAAAATCAAAACAGAAAGGCACTTACCCATCGAAGGCGCGCCTCCAGGCCTTCTTGGAAGAGCTCGACGGGGTCCTCCACGCGAGCACCCTCCCCTCGGGCAGGCGTTGCGCCCGGAGACTCTTCTTCCTCCTCCTGGACCTAGGCTTCTTCGGTGCCCGGGAGGATAAGGGCCCGACCCTGGGGGTCGACCTCCATTGCTTGGGGGTCAACCTCCACGAGGTCAAGGCCCTCCATCTGAGTTCCCTCCCCCCAAGCAGGCGCTGCGCTCGGGGGCTCCACCACCTCCTCCTCCCGGGCTTGGGCCCCTTCGGCATCCGAGAAGATAAGGGCCTCAGTCTGGGAGTCGGCCTCCATCGCTGGGAGGTCGGCATCCATGAGGGAAAGGCCCTCCTGCCGATCCTGCCCGTCGGCCATGCCCGAGCTCGGCTCCACGACCAGCGGGACCACCGGCTCGGTCCCGCGTAGGGGTTCTTCCCCTGGGATGGAGCTCCCCGCGCCCGAACCAGCTTTGATGCTCGGCGAGGCATCTCGAGCTCGTGGGGTATCCCCCGCGATCTCCTGGAGGGTCTCGGCGATGATGTCACTGGCCCCTGGCCCCGGCGGAGTCTTCGCGACGATCCTCGGCCGCTGCTCGACCCACGGGCTGGTCCTCCTCGATACCGTCATCATCCTCGATTACGACGTGAGGGATCCCTTCCCTCGCAGCCCGGTCAACCACCTCGGGCGCCACGGCCTCGGCAGCCCGAGCCTGCATGGCCGCGACCTCCTCCTGGGCGACCTCCTCGGACGCCACGGCTTCGGTGGCCCGAGTGAGCTCCCTCTCTAACACGAAATTAAGAATCTCGTCAGCCATGGCCTCGAAGTCCCATACCTCCTTACCGGCTACCACACCCACTATAAACAACGTGGGATTAGCGTGGCGCCAGAAGAGGTCAAGAACAGACTAGGTGGAAAACGGGAACTTACCTCGTTCAGCTTCCGCCACCTGGGCGTGGGCACGGACGATGAGGGTGGCCATGTCCTCACGTGCCTTGTCGGCCCTTGCGATCACAGGGTTGACCTCCTCCAAGCCGACAAGCTGGCCGCAGCCATGTCCTACTCTCTAGCCCCTCCTTTCGTGCGGGACCAGACGCGGCCGTGACTTCCTTCTCGCCTATTCGGCAAGCTGGCGCACGCAGGCCATCAGCTCGGGGTTTTTCCTGGCGTGCTCAACCATCCATAATTTTAACTCACTCACCTCCCGTCGGTCGGCGTACTCCAAATGCGGGAGGGGGGAGCGGCCGCCCGAGCCGGAGCGCCTGCTCGAGCACCTGGGCTGGGATGGCGTGGCGGAAGGGGATCGGTCACGGCGCTTGCGGCCTGCCAACTTCTTGACCTTGCGACCTCGGGCTTCAGCGCCCGGATCCCCCAGCTGCGACTTCAGCTGCGTCACCGCGACCTCTGGGCAACCTTCTCCTGCCGAGCGAAAACCGCATGGGCTAGGGATGTCCTGGGGAGGTCCCGCTCTGGGACAACCTCCGAGCATGTCTAAGTCAAAAACTTATCGCCTCGGTTCGGTCGAACAGGTTGTTTGGGATCTGGCGGCCGACCAAGATCTCCTTGCCCCTGGGGGTGCCAAACATCTCGGCCACCCTCGCGTCCACCCACTTCACTGGCGGGGCTGCACGTCAACCAAAAAAAGGACAATGAGTGCGGCTATTGTCGGTTTCAGGAGGGAGGCTCAGTAAGGATCGTACCTGAACGCGACTCCCACGTGAGGTCTTGCCACCCGTCAACCTCGAAGAAGGGGTGTTCCCTTGTTCTGAGGGGTGACACCCGGTTCCAGACGAAGTCCCGGGCGACGTCCCGCCCCGTGCGCCCCGAGCAAGTGAGCTCGTTGATCATCATGAGCACCTTCTCCTCTTTGGGCTGCACGGGGGGTTGGGGAGTCTCGACAGGCGGGGCGTTGGCCCCGGTGTAGCGGAGGGAGCTCCCTTCTACCTTTCTCAGGTAGAACCAGGAGTCGACCCACCCAGACATCGAGTCCTTGAGTGTGAAGCTCGGGTACTCGTACGGGCGGATGGGCCAGAGGCGGAAGTAGAGGCAACCGACTGGAGAAGCCGTTCCAGTGCGGGACAGGGAGTAGAAGTGGAAGAAAAGGCTAGGCGTGGGCAATACGCCCACGTACCCTTCACAGAGATGGGCGAAGATAGCAAGAATGAGGATGGAGTTGGGATTGAGATGAGTGATCTCGCACTCACAGTACGCGAGTACCGACTCGACGAACTCGCTCTCGGGCGATCGGAGCCCATTGATGGAGTAGAGCTCGTAGGAGACGACCTCTCCCTCCTGCGGCTATGGCTCCTCCTCGGCGCCGGCGACCCTCCACGAGCCGGCGTTGAGGTACTTGGCCCTCTGGAGAATCTCTAGTCTCTGCCTATCAAGCTGGCTCGCACCAAACTTGGCCATTTGGAACAATGAAGGAGAGATCAGGAGGAGGAATGAGCGCTGGAACGGATGAGTGTTGTTTTCTCTTCTGACGATGGAACGTGCCAAGTGAGGCCTCAGCGTCGTTTAAATCCGGTTGTGAGGGGGAAGCGAAAAGACTTCCCACCGCTGCGATCAAGGAAGCCCTAAAAGCGCAGGGGGCAGTTGGGGCGTCCGCCATCCCAGGGCGGACACGTGGATGCGTGAATTGAAACTTTCTCGTTAAGGGGCGGTTCCCGAGGAAATGGTTCGTACCATCCCCACCAAGCTTCTTTGAGAAGGAACCGCAGGAGCGGCTCGCATTCTCATCCCCGATCACGCCGGGCTGAGCCGATTGCTCGCCCCCGGAGGTGTTCAGCTTGGAGGTCATGGCAGTGTTTCGCCGTGATGGATCCAATCCCTCCACTTAAGTTAGTAGGCTCAAGGGGAAGGCCCCTTCGAGCCTTTCCCGGCTTGAGCCTCGGGGGCTAGCTGTCGGGAGTTGGATAATCCCTCTAATTACCGTGGATGCCACGACGGCCGAGCTCGTCCCGACTCCGCGCTCCTCGGAGGTCGTTCCCGAGGACGACGTAGGAGGGTTCCGATGATGCTGCCTAACTTGCTCATTCGGCCCGATTTCTCTGCCCGACCGAGTGTGAGCTCGTCGCTCGGTTAACGACCGAGCTCGCTGGCCTAAGGCAGGGAACTCGTGATGGTGCCGATTAGGCCTGGTTCGAGCTCGCTCTTCAATTACGAGGTCAGCGGAGGTAGCTAACGGTTACAGCGATGACCACGTCAGGCCGTTGCGTCCGCAGCAGGGACGTGGCGGGATTGTAGGATCCGGTTGTTACCACGTTGGACATGGTCAGATGTGTAAGACGTGGGTCGTAACCAGTGCTACGCCCTTGTAAATTATAAATACCCCCCACCGTTGGAGGAGGGGGGAGAGATTCACATCATACACATAATACACATCACGCTGGAGTAGGGTTATTATCTCCTGCACGGAGAGGCCCGAACTAGGATAAATCCCGTGTCATTTTCCGAGATCTAGCGATTCCTCAGAGTAACCCTTCGCGTGAGAAGGGGTTACCGTTCGTCCCTCAGTCAACTAAGTAAGCTCGGCGGGGGCCTACTCCCCAATCATCGACAAAAGTGAAAATTGCATTGTAAATACTGGATAGTAGATTGCAAGTGTAATTTGTAAAAGCAATTGACAGATATGTAAATAACGATTATGAATAAATGTAACAACCCACAATCCTCCATGATCGTGAGTAAAATATCGTCCATTGTCACCCCTTGGCACCAAAACTGAAATAAAGGCTTTCCCAACAACTATTTCCAATTCCAGTCAATTTTGTGATAATACCGAAATTCTAACTAGTGTCAATGCACCAAGACTCTATTAATTGCGGGAACGGTTTTTTGAAAAGATTAAAACTCTGTAGAGGTGTACAGCATTACCCACAAGGAATGATCAACTCTTTGTGCATTGCAAAATTAACACACTTCCGTTGGTGTGCCACAGAGAGATCATACATAACCGTTACATTATTCAAACCTAGCTTTGCACCAGCCTATTACATAAAACCCTCACTATGGTAGAGACAACCAATCACATAAAACATAATAATCTTTTTAAGCTCAATGAAACAACAAATGTTTATCCCCATAGCCGCGCATAATCACTGCACCAAAGATGCATTTACCCACAAGACACATGTGGCAGCCCCTTACAAGCAAACTCGACAGGATTTACTACTTGTGCTACTACAGCCTTCCAATGTGCAAAACCAGTTTTCAATAACTTAATAGGTTAAAGCTACCCCATAATAGCACTTGTGATTGTACGATAATTCTTGGATTATAAACACTAAGTTCGGTCCTTAATCTGACCTACTGAAAACTACCCCTACACTACGTGCAAGTTAACGCTTGCACACCCGGCTATTGCCATAATTCGCCCGTGTCAAATCATAGCTTTATTTTCATTTCTACCAAAATATCGGTATCCTTTACTGTTATATCCAATCTTTTTAAACTACATGCCAACACATGTTTCTTCCCAACCATATCCAATTTTCAGTAATTATCACGAACAATATAACCATTCGTTCGTGATCCCATTTCTAGAGCATACTAAGCATTAGCAATTAATAATCGTGTATACCCACTTGACATTATTGTATGTCTATCCATAATCTAGGGCTTTCAATGTTCTCATGTTAACAATGATTAAGGAAATCCCATGAGCTAGGTATATTTCTACCAAATCCCACAATATAGCAAAGTTTACTAAACATAGCGCATGCATAATAGTTTTGATAAAACAAGGTAAACTAAGTGAAATAGTAGGACCAACATAGTCAAAGGAGGGTGCTTGCCTTGCTCAGCGACTTCCTGGGTGGAGTCGAAGTTGTCGGTGATAGTATTCGAAACGTCGGGGTCTACACGCCATTTATCAAGAAGAAGAACAAATAACCATATTCAACAAAGGCAACAAGTCAACAAATATACATGAGACAAAAAGAAGTCAAATAAATTCATAATAAAACCATTCATGAAAAACAAGTGTTAGTGCGTGCGTGTTGGATCAGCGAGGGTTAGGGTTTAGGTCCAACCATACACATAGGGCACGCAACCGAGTTTTATGAAATTTAACGTTTTATTTTATGAATTCAAGAGGACAAAATCGTACATATAACTATATTCATTCTAAGATTATAAAGGCAAATATCATTTGGATTTATGAGATTAGGACAAGGTTAATAGGTAGTGCGATTGATTGAACTCCTAAATGAACTAGCAACAATAAATAAGTAGTTAACTAAAGTACAAAATTTGACATACTGAGTCACTGTTACAAAGCCCAAAATTATGATATTTCAAAAGTATTGGTACTGGATTACAAGTTAAAAGAAGCTTATCAACATTAATCATTCTAGATTTTAACTACACATGCAACGACCCTACATTAACTTGTGATTGAGCAAATCTAACCCCAAATATTTTTCATAAACAGAGAGGGTACCAATTTATAGCAATATCCAAACTGGTTTCGCCAAATTTGGAGTTGATTTGCACTAGTTAAAGCAAGTCAAATTTGAACATAAAGAAACTAATCTATTTCAGCATTTCATACTAACTAAATCCAAATTTAAATGTTTTTGCATAAATGGATGTGACACCACGGAGTGTCGTAACCTTATAAAATGTGAATGTTGAGGTCAAAAACATTATGGAATGTGGAATTGGAGGTTGAAACCATAAGGTATGAGGTTTATTTGCGTTTTCGGGCCGATTCCGGGAGTTTGGGCCTTTCCGGGGGAGTTTGGGCCTAAGGGAACGTGGCGTGGGCTTTGGTGGGAAGGAGTTAGAGTCCAAGTAGGAGTAGGAGACCTGGTTGGGGGCCTCCCCCAGCCCTTTTTGCGCCTCCCCCTACTGTGTATGCCCCCCCCCCCGTGGTGCCCTAGCCGACCCCCCATCTCCCCCTCTCCATTTGCTTGCGCCGCCCCCTCCCCCTTGCTCCCCATTGCACCAGCACCCCTCTCCTCACCTCTCCACCACCCTTGCTTCCCCTAGGGGAGTTTTCCACCACACCATCCCGCGGATCCGTCCATTGGAG
Organism: Rhipidocladum racemiflorum; assembly: GCA_036346355.1. Classification (NCBI taxonomy): domain Eukaryota; kingdom Viridiplantae; phylum Streptophyta; class Magnoliopsida; order Poales; family Poaceae; genus Rhipidocladum; species Rhipidocladum racemiflorum. The sequence goes on along the minus strand of CM070589.1, from coordinate 24,879,940 downwards.
GCGCTCATGACGAGGAGATCCGGTGGATTCGGAGCGAGGAAGGAGATCGCGCGAACCGGGAGGAGATCCGTTGGTTCTTCATTCATCGGGCGAAGGTATGGCCACGGGAATCCTTGGGGTTGGTCTAGGTACTATTATAAGGGTTGATATCATGTTTTTAGATCAATTGGTGGTGCTATAATTGGGTAGATTAGACAGAATCTAGAGTTTGCCACGTTCTCTGTTTCGGGCAGCATGAGCAGTCAACCTAGGGTTTGGGTTTTCTCCAATTTAGAATCAGAATTTGGTCGGCCACCTGTTGAAGAAGTTGTAGGTAATTTCAATACCTTTCAGTGGGTATAAAGAACGTCCAATTCTGCCCAGCCGTTCGAAAGTTATGCTCATTTTACCGAATGTGTTAAAAACTGTTACGTGATTGGAACAGATCATGGTATTCTATAGATTAAACCACTTTAGAGTCCGAATCAGTTTTTTCATATACTTATAAAAAGTTAGGAAATTTTCTAAGATACGCGAGGATGTACTCGTTTAATCGATTCGGAGTTTTAGATTCTGAGTTATGCTCATTGCAAGTCTGCTGTCCCGGCGGGACAGAACATCTGTTTTGGGTTGTGCGAGTAGTTTGCGAAGTCGGGGTAGAAGAGTGTTTGCGTATTGTTTTGTGGGCATGATTTTGACTGTGTGGTGCCTATGTGCAGGTGGTCTGACCCCGGGGGTGCCCTCTACTTCTCGCCAATCCGTCGCCCGTGGTTGAGGCAAGTGTATTGGAATGGGTAGCGGGTTGTAGATTGCTAGTTTTGTTGAGATTGCAATTGAATATATGATATGTTCACATGCCATGCTTTAATGTTTGCCATTGATATGATGAATATGTTTTGTTATATTATGATACCATGTGTTAATGTACAAGTTATCTATGATATTGGCATGTTTGCATACATGGCATGATACATGGCCGGGTCGGTGAGAAAGTCATAACTAGTCCGGTAAGGTCGGTGAGAAAGTTATGACTAGTCCGGGGCGCCATTGAGTAAGTCCTACATCATGATTCCATCCACCGCGGTGAATGGAAGCGAGGAGTAGGCACCCTCCATCTTCGGGATGGAAGGGGGGAGAGGGTGCACACCGACGGGTGTGTACTCAACCATACCGGTATGAGTTTCCAGGAGACATGTGCATCGCGTATTGTGTTGCGCGTCTTTGGTCGCCTTTTGACTTTGACACATGTTTAGTTGGTTGCCTTGCAAAGAAAGGTATAGCTTTTGGTTCTTGTGTGTCTTGCTCTGAGTTTAAAAGAAGTTATTGAAGCGTGTGTAAAAAGTTAAGTTGTGTCGATTTATGTTTTATGCCTTTGTTCGTAAAAGGTTTACTTGATCGCTTGGTTCCCTCCTGTGGGAGTCTTTAAGATTGAAATGTGTCTTGGAGTCATGTCCTATTACAAATTTGAGAGTCAAGCCTCTTTGTGAGTTTTGGTTGAGTATTAAAAGAAAAATGCAGCAAATAAAGTAAGTATTCGTTTGACTGAAATTAATTGTTAAAAGTGAAAATTATTGTTTAGCATGTTATGTAGTATGTAACAATGTGGTTTATAGAAATGATGTACTCCTTAGTTAATTTGCGAGTTGAATCAATGAAGTGTAATTGTTACCTTTAGCTTAAGATTAAATGAACCTCTAGTGATGTAGAGTACCCCATAGTGGGGATGATTAAATGTGTTAATGTACATGCTTATAATCTGTTGCTTTGCTTTAAAAGTGCTTATGACCCCCGATAATGTTTAAGGTTTTAAACCCTGATGCATGGTTAGAACATTAAGATGAGGTAGACTGCGGTTATTGTTAAAGAAACTTTGCTGGTTGTTTAAAGATGTTCTAATCTAACGGATTAATAGAGAAAATTTAATCGTGTTGACTAGCGACTTTAATTTGGAAGTTGATTAGAATTGCTATTTACGTTGTTGCAACCTACTAGTATGTTGTGTGGTGGTAATTTTGTTATCACCTATGTATAGGGTAGCCAAAAGTAATGTTGATGGTTGATGTTTATGCCCATTTGTTGTTATTGATGACTTGGTAGGGTTGTTAATTGTTGGAAACCATTGATCCAATAGAGAAAAGTGTAAAAGCTGTGGAATTATATCGAGTTCATGTTGTGATGGGATGAACATTGGATAACAATCATGATGCAAGATTTTAACCTTAATGAATGCATGTCTTAGAATCATGTTTACGAATTTTATCTTGTAGAGATAATACTTATTGGTTGAAGTCATTTTATTGATTGAACAACTTTTAATTGTCAAGATGTTGATGTATGGATGGTATAAAATTGATACGTTGATCATGCTTAAGTATATGTTGAAGTACTATGTTTGAAATATAGAATACATTGATATATGATGTGTTGGAAATTCTTGAGATTTAATTTGTAACTCTTTTTGACTAGAGTTGGATTTATTTGCATGATGTGTGTGACGTTTGCGAGTGCTTCAAAAAGGTGGATTATATGAGTGTTTCATAAGTGAATTTGGTTAGTGAAGAGTTCTCTTTTGGGAATGAATTTCCCTTTCTTTCTAGAAAAAAAAAATTGTGGCGGTTGTTTGTGCAGATGTTTGACTTTGGAGTCAATGTTCTTTTCCAAAATATTGATTTTGGTTAAAATGCGATGTTTTGCAAGTTTAGCTTTCTATCATTGGTGGGTTTTGATATGATGTGGTGCCTTACTGTTAACTATGCTGCCGACAGAGTTTATATGAATTAGCGCAATCCTCGGTGTTATTCGAGTTTTATTCATGTGTTACAGAGGAAAAAGTCGTCTTGTAAATGACTATTCGATAGTGTTGTTACATGATGAATGAATGGTGAAAAGTAAACATCACATTGTCTATAGATGTTAAATGATAAAAGAGTCGTTGAGCCAGGTCGGTGAGAAAGTCATATATGGATATATGACTAATCCGGAGTGCTCTTGGAAAGCTGCATGCATGTCCTGAATCGAGATTTCAATTGCCTTCTAGTACGGGAAGTAAGAACGAATATCTTCTGATATGTTGGTTGTGGTGTAAGAGATCTGAGCTTTCTTTGCATTTGGCTTAGGAGAAATAAATAAAATGAGTACACTTGGGTTGTTGCCGAATTTTTTCTAAAGTGGCCTTTAGCGCTTTGGAGTTCGAGTTGTTGGATGTGAATCATTTGGGGATCATGGGTCTTGGTTGAGCTTCCTCAATGATTCTACCCTTGGTTCTGATTCTTTGAAAGGAAGAATGCGAGGGCGAAACCTTCTAAGAAAGAGGAATTTAGTGTGGGTTGGTAATGACATAAGATATTAGATGTTGCTAGTAGATGATCGTAAACAGTTTAAAAGTGAAGAGTAAAGGAAGGTTGTGTATGACTCAATCCAAACCTTCTTGGAGAATTGGGTCATTGATGTGTACCTAGGTGGGGCTGTTTAAATTATTAGTGGACCACTTGGTGGTTGCTAGTAATTGTTTTTCCTTTTCAGAGTGTATTGGACCTTTACGTCGCCGAGGTTGAGCGAGGTTGTGTCAACCATAGCGATTTTGTTCGGTTATTCTTGTCTCTTGCGGGTTTAAGGACCCTGGTTGTAAAGTAGGCCTTTCCTTTTGGTGGTAGTGTTGGGTATTGGTTTTGTTGAAGATCAATTTTTTTTTGCAAGGTTCTAACCTCGTTTGTTCAAATAGTGGTGGTCTTGGAGTGTATGTCTCACCTGGTTTGTCGTCGTCTTGAATACGGCGAACCACAAAGAGAGGGGTTGTGGTGTGAAAACACGTTTGTGCGTGGGAGATGAAGAGGGCTCTAGAGACTGTACCGCTTTTCTTCGAGAGTGGTTGGAATAAGGAGTGCGAGACCGTTTTCTTTCATGGTCTATTTGGGAATTGAAGTGAAGGTGGAACCGTGAGAGGTTGCACTCTGTTGAGCTAAATCAATATTTTCTCGCTAGTGTTGGTTTTGAGAACTCGCTTGTCGTTTATTCCGGTTTGAGTCTTTGTGTGAATGTTTTGTGTTGCAAAGAAGTCTTTTGTCCCTTGGGGACTTTGTTGTTGATTTTGGTGTGTCTTAGATTCGGGGACGAATCCTTTTAAGGTGGGGAGATTGTGATGCCCTAGAATTTGAGAGCGATCCTAGGGTTTTCTTTCTTGCTTGTTCCGGAAAGAAAGAGGGTTTTGTCGGGGAATGAAATAATTGAAGATTATGCGGTAATTTAATATTAAAAATTGGAGTTTTGGGCTAGTTTCCGCTGGGCTGAAGCAACCTGGGCCTGGGCCGGGAATTCCTTTTTCCCCCTCTCCTCCCCATGCCTTGGTGGGCCGGCCCACCTCCCCTTTAAGTGGCGCCCCTCCCCCCAAACCCTAAGGCGCCTCCTTCCTCCCCCCTAGCAGCCACACCCCCTCCTCTTCCTCCTCTGCGTGGTGGCTCAAGATCCACCGTGAAACGCGAAGGAGAAAACGAGAAGAGGATCCGTGGAGGCGAGGAGGACGAACAGATTTCCGTTACGAGGATCGTCGCGCGTTCTTCGTGGGTTCTCAAGGGGGAACTCAAGGTAAAATTCCCAATATTTTACCCCTGTTCTACCTAGGGATTAGGAGTGTATTAGATTTGGTGGTGAGTGGTTTGGATGGATCTTGATGGGGGAGAAGGGTAGATGTTCACGTGGTGCTGTTTTTGGAAGGGAAGATTGTGCAGCGCGGATTGTTTCGCATTTTACGTGGCATAGATTATTTTTCCTGCAAAAACCTATAACTAGAAAGTTGTAGATAACATCGAGACCTGGCTTCTGTAATTTTTTCAGAATTTTTGGGGCGTCGGTCTGAGAGTTATCACTGTTGGAAGATGACGAACAGAATCTGGAAACAGATTTCGTCCACTGTGTTGGACGGTTGTTTAGGCATATTTAACAGTGGAATTGAAATTTGTGACCTTCATGAAAGTTGTAGATCTCGTCAATATATAGCTACTGTAATTTTTTTGTATTTTTATGAACAGTATAAAAAAAGATACGAAATTGGGAAGAGAGGGTGCTGCTGTTCGATTCGGACAGATCGGGGTTTTTGGCGTTTAAATGGGAACGGGGAGTAGGAAGCGTGTGTTTGAATTGTGTGATGAATTGTGATGTCGCTATGTACTGAAATAATGTTTGTTCAGGTGGTGCCACTGCTGGGCGTAACTAGGTTCATCGTCCACGTCGGTAAAGGCAAGTGGAAGCAGTTGTATTGTTAATCTATACATTGTTGTTTGCTTCGCCTTCACTATAAACTCCAAATACAGCAATCATACATGGTTTAATCACTTGCTTTGAGGATTGCAATATCTTGACTGGTATTGTGATGTTGTGGTTTGGCTATGAATCAAGAGTAAGGTGAAGAATGATGTTGTTTACCGGTTGAATTGTCTAAACATTTCATCTCTATGATATTTGTTTTCTATCCATGCTATATGATGATATGAAAACGTGTGGACTCAGTGGGAGAGGTTATGAATGAATTCATGCATGAAGCATTAACTGCATAATCATGCATTGAAAGTTTGTCGACCTTGGCGTCTTGATCAGACCGTGCCAGATAACACCGTGTGTTCCTGAGAAAGGGCACGGTGAGGAGGAACATGGCATAAGCATGTGCATCAATCATATGCATTTTACTGAAGTGGTGTGGACTCTTTGATGTGGTATTGTATATGAGGAATGTGGACTCTTTGATGTGGTATTGTATATGAGGAATGTGGAATGATAGATATATGGTGGATGTTTTATTTGTATTAGTTGTTCCGCTTGGTCGAGATTACCCAATCTCACTACTTGTCGTTTTGATGTTTTCAGGTAGCGCACGTGAGTCGTAAGCATTAAGGGGGGGCTAGCAACACAATAAATTTTCTGTTGTCATCACGACTCACATGATCTAGTGTTTTAAATAATTCATTAGTTGGATGCAATTTTATTTCATTTAGACCTATTGTTGTTCCCTTTAAACTTGTTCTCGTTTATGGTTGTCCCTTTATAGATGTGTTTTATTTATGGTTAATACCTGGTTGAATTAGACTCGTTGTCTCTAGTTTTGATGTCGTGATATTATTCCTATTCGAATTGCTTCCGTACTATCCTGTTTTAGGGAAATCTTTGTCGATCTGTTCTTGTACAACAGATTTAGATTTATGGGGTGTTACGGTTGGTATCGGAAGCGAGTGTAGGTCCTTGGAATGTGTATTTTTAGTGTCATACTATAGGATACAACTAAAATGTGATGTGGAATAACTTAGAAACATGGCCTAGGTTTTAACTAAAATTTTGTCATAGGATAGCAACATTAAAACTTGTGTAAGTGGAATCACTAATTTAAAATCTGACACACATGGATGCACAGTTGTAACACCCCAAAATTTTGCTTTTCTTAAATTCATGTGTGATTTGGCACTTTGGTGAATTTTTGGAATTTTCTGGAATTTATTTGGATTTATTTGGAATTTATTTGAATTTATTCCCTTTTGAAATAATTAAAGAATTTAAATTTGCAAATAAATTTTTGTTGGAAATATTTTATTTGAGTCCAAAATGATCCAAAATATTTTCCAGAATTTTTCCGAATTTTTAAAGTCATTTGCTATTTTTAATGAATTAAATGAATTCTTGGAATTATTTTAAATATTAATTCGCTGGAAAATCCAACTCGGTCAAGCATCGTTCATCCGACCGAAGTCGGACTCGAGTCCGACCGAGCGATTGACTCGACCGAACCCACTCCTAACCCTAATCAATCCCAACCGTTGGATCAAGATCCAACGGCCGAGATCCGTCTCGACCAGACCGAAGCCGTGTCCTGACCGACCGGCCGCTAGCGCCGATCGCGGGCCGTTGGTTGTGCCACGTGGGCGGCCACGATTTCATCGTCTCCGCCGAGTCCGAGGTGGACTCCGCCGCCGTGTCACTTGCCGCGTGGAGAGCTGAGTCTCCGTTTCTACGCGACGCCGAGGCTATTTAATGCCCGGCATACCGAGATCGCCATCCCACGCCGGTTCGAAACCCTAGCTCGCGCCGCTAGGATCCCCACCGTCTCGCCGTTATTGCTCGCCGGAGTTGGAAATGCATTCGCCGCGATTAAACGCCGATATTGCTGCCGTCCGTCGTCCTCCGCCGTCATCAAGCCCGCATCCGGATTCCCCAAGACGAGGCAGCGTTCGAGTACCTCACTTCGCCGGAAAGCGCGCCGAAGCGCCGACGGCAAGGTCGTCGTCCGTCTCGGTCAAGCCAGCGCCGCCGCGTGCCATCGCCGTCCACGAAGCTTCGTGCCGTTGGATCCAGATCGGACGGCAGCGGTGAGTTCACGTGTTTCCCAAACCCTAGAAACCCGATTAGATGCGGGCCGTTGGATCAAGATCCAGCGGTTCACAATCGCCACGCGTCTTTGTAGCGCAGCGATTATAGGATTAGATATGGACCGTCCGATCTAGATCGAACGGCCCACGAGCATCGAGTAGTTTCAACGTGTTAACCCTGGATCTAATCCGCGCCGTTGATTTTCAAACCAACGGACGAGATTGCGCCACGTGTCGGGAAGTTGGACCGACGCGGTCAGCGCCGTCCACGCGCGCGTGCGTGTGACGCTGACACGCGGGGCCCGCGTGTCAGAGGGCCCGCATGTCAGTGGCTAACCCAGCCAAGCGCTGACGTCACCCATGACGTCACAGTGGGTCCCACTGCGTCGGCGCCGAGCCCTGGCTGACGTCAGCGATGACGTCACCCGAGTGGGCCCACATGTCAGTCACGTGAGCCGTGGACCGAGTCCACCGTGGACCCGAGCTGAGCATGGACCGAGCCCATGGACCGGCTGACGTCAGCAGGCCAATCAGGAGCTGCCACGTGTCCATGCTGACGCAATAATTAATTTCCGAAAAAGAAAATGATTTATTAATTCGAATAATGATTTCAAATTTAGATTCAAACTTCAAACGCTTATAACTTTTGCGTTTCAACTCCGATTTGAGCGATTCAAATTTCTAAATTTGTATAAAATTAAGATCTACCTAAATATGAATTTTATTTAATTTTTGGACTAAAGTTTTTCTCTGTAATATTATTTAATTGATTATTTAAACTTTAAATAATCATAACTTTTATGCTTTAACTCCAAATTTGTGATTCCAGTTTCTAAAAATCCAGAAAATTATGTTCTCTCTGTTTATGGATTTTATTTGGAGTTTTGGGATCTTTTGCATAGTGTTTATTTGTGTATTTGCTATTTGCACGCTTTACGAGTAGACGTTGAAGTCTTGGGAGGGATTCGAAGGAGAAGTATTGACTCAGGATCCAACTCAAGACCAAGAGCAAGTGCTTTTTGAAGGCAAGTTGTGCTTTGACCATGTTGATCCCATTTTGAAATCTATTTTGATTTAAACTATTGCATGCTAGTTCAATTAGAAGGATATTTTGTTTAAACCTGGGGGTTAGATAAATACCAATTTGATATATGACACCTTGATTACTTAAGTATGTGCCATGACCCTTTGTCACCCTAGTTGTGGTTTACTAGTTGGACATTATTAAATTGCCAACATGGGTTTAGACCGTTGTAGTATGCTGCTTAGACCTGCTACGTGCTCATGACATGATTTTGGACAATCAAATGATAATATGGACTTAATGATATATTGAACCTGTTTTGGAAAAGTATCATGTGATGTTGATGGCACGTGGTGCATGGTAATCAACTGGGGTTTGATAAACGATTTTTCGACCAGGGCATGTGGCAAGAGTAATCAGGTGGGCGATGTGGCATTGGGAGTGTTGATTTGGTTTTTCGGGTAGTCTTGCCTGGTCACTCTAAGGACTTAACCTTGCAAGCCTTTGAACTGGGTCATACTTGCAACCACATGGCTGGAATGGGACGGCCCTAGTTGACTAAGTCGCTAAGGACTCACTTGTGGAGCCTCGAGGGTGTCGATTACACCGTTTGTGTGATTGTGCGGGGAGGCGTATCGTGGTCGTGGCCAGGTACCCATCTAACGGTGTGTTGGTCCCATACTTCGCCTTGGCTAAGGGAAGGGATGGTGTAGAGCACGTCTTGGAGAGGACCACTGTGTTGTTTGAGGCTTCCGAAAGGCTTTGTTATGATCGCTCATTCGCATACTCTTGTATGGCGATTCACGGTAACGTGGTGAGTGGATTGTATCTTGTGGGTAAAGTGCATAACCTCTGCAGAGTGTAGAATCTATTTGAATAGCCGAGTCCACTGTGATCGACAATGCTCGGAATTACAGTCAAGGGTTAGATTTTACGAAAATAACTTGGATTTGAGAAGTTGGGTTGGTTTAACAAAGAAGATGATGGAAATATGGTTTAGGATGAGGAAAAATGTTATTTAAACTTTTTGAAAAGTTATTTATGCTTTACTTATTTCTCTTGCTTTGAATCTACTTATATTACTTTTCAAAAGTCATTTCTGCAAATATACCTTGAGCTATTCCTTTGTACCAAGCCATGCATATAGTATACTAGCTTGCATTACTGCATGACTTCTTGAGTACCAAGTACTCACCCTTGCCCCAACACAATATCAGTTGAAGAGGAGATTACGCGGCTTTGGAGGAGGAACTCCAAGAGGACCCGTCTACTTAGGGATGCGAGCCCGATCGGTTGCTGTGGTATCTTTGGATGGCGCCACGAAGTTTATTTGATTTTACGCTGCTATTATTTCTCTTTTAATAAGTTTCGCCTTGCAAGGCATATATTTGTAACTTGGCCATAAGGTCGAGTAACCCTTTGATTATTTAAATAAAGTACTTTGATAGTATCGTTTGGTATGATTGTGATATATACCGATGTTAAGACTGTGTGCACTAGCGCGTTCCTGGACTAGTGCTGAATACACATAGGGTCCGGATTTGCAAATTCGGGGTCCCGACAAAGGTGGTATCAGAGCCATACTTGACTGTAGGCTCAACCCTAAGCTAGAATGGTCGTAGTGAGGATAAAACCTATTTTCTAAAGCTAAAAATTTGTGAAGACAAGAAATGACCTCTCGACTTATCCCCTTCTCTCTTTTCTTGCCTCTTGCTGAAATTTTCCCTTACCTCAAATCACGATCGAAAAATTCCGAGTTCTTACTTAAAAGCACTCTTGTGACAGATGGAGGAAGAGTTCAACTACGTTGATCTAGGAGTTGGTCACGCCGCGGAACTTTGGCACATGCTACAAACTCTCGGAGATTTTGAGAAGCCCCAATACCAAGTGGAAGTGATCAGACAAGCAGGATTGATCAAGGCTTGTGACGTGAGGATTGAGGTACTGTCGGGAAGAGGGCCCAGGCAATCGCCCGATACACGGCCTTGCTAGAAGATCTACAATGCAGATGGGGATCCAAGAAGTTTCACGACGAGCAATGCGGCACATTACCAGTATCCACGCCAGAGAGTTGGAAAGCACGGTGTTCCGTTATCATCCGCGCGCGATAACCTTCTTGACCGAAGACGATTCAGGATGAGAATGCCACGGTTACACGATTGGCACGATTCGTCGTCGCCAGGAAGATGTACTAGATAATACAAGCAAGGAGCTACTGAAGGCCCGCAAGGAGATCACGGCAGAGAGGAACAGATGGCGGGAAGCTCAAGAGTATGTGGCACACCTTCTACGAAGGATTGACGAGTTGGAGATGACTTTGTGCGGACCGGACCAGAGCGATTGCTCGAGCTACACGAGCGAGATCCGGAGGAGTCAGATCTCGATGAGGACATCGCTTCTTCGACTACCACAGATGACATAGTCATTTGGACATGGCGTCGTTTGGCGCCTATGCCGCAAAGACCCGCACTCCAGGCCGTGGAGGTTCTCTCGATGAGTGAGCATAGGTTCTATAGTGAGACTCCTTCGCCGAGTCGAGTCATAGAATAAAGAGTCACCCTTTAGGCGATAGATTCCAGAGTTAGTTCGATTTGGATTTGCTTTGTTTGCTGAGTGTGCAGTATGTGTTGCAAGGCCCTTAGGCATTGTAAGCAGCCATACCAAGTTACTAATAATAAAGTTGGACCTTAAGGCTACACCTTTTGCCCCGCATAAGTTCCATATCACTTGTCTATTCCTGTTTCCCTCTCATCTCTAAACCTAGAGCAAATCGAAGATGGTGAACACCCGTGGGAACTTTGGAAGCAATGGGAGTGGATCTCGCCCAACAGAAAACCCCAATGATGGAGCACCCGGCCGCCATGGATGTGCAGAATTTTGGAGCATTTCTTGCTGCTCGCACCAGTTGATGCATGCTATGATGCAACAAATGCAGCACGTCCTTTGCTCGAGGCCACGCTAATCAAGTTAATCGTGACCACGCAATACAAGGTGTCGAGTTCATGAGGACTCACCCACCCACTTTCTGCAGGAATGCCAATCCGTTGGAGGCCGACGATTGGTTAAGATCAATTGAGAGGAAGCTACACATAGCTCAATGCATAGGGAATGAGAAGGTACTTTACGCTTCTCATCAGTTGGAAGGAACAGCCGCCGAATGGTGGGAGAACTTCTGTGCCACGCAGGAGAACCCTCAAGATATCACTTGGGAGGAGTTCACAGCTGCATTCCGACAGTATCACGTGCCTGAAGGAATTATGGACCTTAAGAAGGAGGAGTTCAGCATCAAGCAAGGTAATCAGCCCGGTGGCCGACTACCTGAACAAGTTCACACAGCTAGCACGCTACGCTTTTTGAGGATGTAGCGACAGATAAATCTAGTGAGTCTCGTTTCATGAAGGGACTATTCTCAGGATTGCAAGTAGGGTTGATCACACACACCTTTCCTGATTTCCAAGAGTTGGTGAATAAGGCGCTTATTCTTGAGGACAAAGCGCAAGGAACTGGATGAGAACAGAAGCGCAGATGCAACAGCAAGGATCACGTCGAGAACGCATAGCAGCGCTGAGAGTTGCACCAAATCAATTCTTGATTCCAACCACGTAATGCAACAAGGACACCATCCCGACACCAAGACCTGCCAATCAAAACTACCAGACCCAGCCCCGCTAGAAACGCTACCCCAGGCAGCCCAAGAAGGAACAAAGGAGACGCCGCTACAATCGCAACGAGCCAGGACACTTTGCCAACGATTGTCCAAAGAAGACAGCGAGGCGACCCGGTTCGCTTCAATCTAGGAACCACCCCGGCCTAGGGCGCCGGCACCAGAGCCATACCCTGCAGGCCGTGGTGAGAGGCCGAGTCAACCATGTCACATGAGATGCACTTTGCAAAATGCTACAGACGTCGTCTTGGGTAAGTTACTTGTTAACTCGATACACCTGCAGTTTTGTTTGACTCGGAGCTTCGCGTTAGTTTGTTTCGCAAGGCTTTGCTACTAGAAATGATTTAAGGATTGCAAGACTTAAGTGCATGCTTTTAGTTCAAACCCACAGTTCCGAACTCGAGCGGAAGTAGGATGTTCCGGTGAGAATACTAATAGATGGAATAGAGTTCCTAGCAAACCTTATAATTTTGGAGACCCGGACCTTAGATGTTATATTGGGAATGGATTGGTTATCCAAGCACAAGGCTGTATTGGATTGTGGACGAAGGACTATCTCGATTGAGAGCAGTGTGGGAAGAAAGTGGAATTTCAAGCCACTGCGATTAGAGATGGACGATTGATGGTTAACAGTACCAAGGCAATCAGCATAGAGGATGTTTCGGTAGTGAGTGAGTACCCGATGTTTTCCCGAAGATCTACAGTATGCCGCCAGGCGAGGGACATAGAGTTTGTGATAGAGCTTGTACTGCACAAAGACCGATAGCAAAGAGACCCTATCGGATGTCTACCGAGGAGTTGGTAGAAATGAAGAAACAACTAGAGGAGTTAATGGAGAAAGGATTTATCGTCGACCGAGTTCGCCGCCGTGGGGAGCACCGGTTTTGTTTGTCAAGAAGAAGGGCGGGAGTTTCGGGATGTGCATTGACTACCGTGCACTCAATGAAGTCACCGTGAAGAATAAGTATCCGCTACCCAGGATTGACGATTTGTTTGATCGATTAAGAGGAGCCGGAGTTTTCTCCAAGATTGATCTGAGATCGGGATACCATCGATTGAAGATCCGATCGGAAGATATTCAAGATCGCATTCTCGTCAAGATATGGACATTACGAGTTCTGATTATGTCCTTTGGGTAACGAATCGCCCGGCTTATTTCATGAATATGATGAATAAGGTGTTCATGGAATATTTGGACAAGTTTGTCGTCGTGTTCATAGACGATATCCTAATCTACTCCAAGACAGAGGATGAACATGCCGAACACTTAAGGCGAGTTTTGGAAAAGGCGAGGAACAAAGAACTTTTCGCCAAGTTCAGCAAGTGTGATTTTTGGAAGGACAAGGTGGAGTTTCTTGGACATGTAATGACCGCATGAAGAGTCGCCGTAGATCCAAGCAAAGTAGAAGTCGTGTTACATTGGGAGCAGTAGAAGACTGTGACCCGGTTCGAGTTTCCTTGGAATGGCAGGATATTACGCCCGTTTCATCGAAGGCTTTTCGACAATTGCGAAACCTCTTACGCAATTGCTGAAGAAGGAAAAGAAGTTTGCATGGGCGCGAGAATGTGAGGAAGGATTTCAGAGTGAAGAAGCGATTGACATCAGCACGGTGTTAGTTCTACCTGATGTTGCTCAAAGCTTCGATATTTATTGTGACGCATCGCGCCAAGGACTTGGATGTGTGCTGATGCAGAATGGAAAGGTCGTAAACTTATGCATCAAGGCGATTGAGGCCGCATGAGGAAAATTATCCGACAAATGACCTAGAGTTAGCCGCCGTAGTGCATGCCTTGAAGATATGGCGTCACTATCTGATTGGAAACAGATGTGAAGTATATACGGATCATAAGAGCCTTAAGTACATATTCACCCAGTCGGATCTGAATATGAGGCAGAGGAGATGGTTAGAGTTGATCAAGGACTATAATGTTGGAATCCATTACCATCCCGGGAAGGCCAACGTAGTAGCCGATGCTCTGAGTCGGAAAAGCCATACCGTGAGTACGTTGCTAGCCACAAGTCAGGATGAGTTATGTGAGGATTTTCAAAAGATGAAGATTGAGGTTGTACCTAGCGGATTCTTGGCCGCATTGGAAGTAAAGCCTACCTTAGAGGATCAGATCCGAGAAGGACAGAAGGATGATGACAAGATCCGTAGGATTAAGTCCAAAAAGGAGGAAGGCAAGGCAGAGGACTTCAAATTGGATGAACAAGGCACGTTGTGGATGAAGGATCGGATTTGTGTGCCTAACAAAAAGGAGTTAAAGCAACTGATTTTGGAAGAAGCCCATGACTCTAAGTACTCGATTCATCCTGGAAGCGCCAAGATGTATCAGGATCTGAAGGAGAGATTCTGGTGGCCGAGTATGAAACGTGAAGTTGCCGACCATGTTGCATTGTGCGACGTATGCCAGAGAGTCAAGGCAATGCATCAGAGACCAGCAGGATTGCTACACCGAAAATACCTCGAGTGGAAGTGGGAGGAAATCGGAATGGATTTCATTACCGGTTTGACGAAGACTCAACGAGGATATGACTCCATATCGGTTATAGTGGATCGCATGACTAAAGTAGCCCATTTTATCCACTTGAAGACCACTTACGCGGGAGATAAAATAGCGAGTGTACATGATCGAGATTGTCTGTTTGCACGGAGTGCCAAGGAGGATTGTATCGGACGAGGTACCCAATTTACCTCAAGGTTACGGAATAAGTTGCATGAAGCCATGGGGACCCGTTTGAACTTGATCTGACTTATCATCCACAGACGGATGGACAGACCGAAAGAGTCAACCAGATTTTGGAGGATATGCTAAGAGCTTGTGCATTAGCTTATGCTACCTCTTGGGATAAGAGTTTGCCGTATGCCGAGTTCAGTTACAACAATAGTTATCAGGCTAGTTTACAGATGTCACCTTTTGAGGCACTGTATGGTCGACCCTGTCGGACGCCATTGAATTGGAATGAGACCGGCGAGCGCCGTGTCTTTGGGCCTGATATTCTTCAAGAGGCTGAAGAGCAGATCGCCATAATTAGGGAAAGGTTGAAGATAGCCCAATCTCGACAGAAGAGTTATGCTGACAATCGTCGCCGAGATTTGAGTTTTGAACCAGAAGACTTTGTATACCTCAGAGTTACGCCTCTCAGGGGAGTTAAGAGGTTCCATGCCAAAGGGAAACTTGCACCCCGTTATGTTGGACCATTTAAGATTTTGAGTCGCAGAGGTGAAGTTGCCTACCAGCTGGAGTTGCCACAGTCGTTGGCAGGAGTGCATGACGTATTCCATGTGTCCCAGTTAAAGAAGTGTCTCCGAGTTCCTGAGGAACAGACACCGCTAGAGTCAATTGAGTTGCAAGAAGATTTGACTTATAAGGAGCACCCTGTGAGGATTCTAGACACAATGGATCGAGAAACTAGAAACAAGTCAACCCGATTCTGTAGAGTTCAGTGGAGCAACCATGAAGAAAGTGAAGCGACTTGGGAGCGAAGAGGATTTGAAGAAAGAATTTCCAAACCTATTCCTTTAGTAAGCCACTAATCTCGGGACGAGATTCTATTAAGGGGGTGAGGTTTGTAACACCCCAAAATTTTGCTTTTCTTAAATTCATGTGTGATTTGGCACTTTGGTGAATTTTTGGAATTTTCTGGAATTTATTTGGATTTATTTGGAATTTATTTGAATTTATTCCTTTTTGAAATAATTAAAGAATTTAAATTTGCAAATAAATTTTTGTTGGAAATATTTTATTTGAGTCCAAAATGATCCAAAATATTTTCCAGAATTTTTCTGGAATTTTTTAAAGTCATTTGCTATTTTTAATGAATTAAATGAATTCTTGGGAATTATTTTAAATATTAATTACTGGAAAATCCAACTCGGGTCAAGTCTTGTTCATCCGATCGAAGTCGGACTCGAGTCCGACCGAGCCGATTGACTCGACCGAACCCACTCCTAACCCTAATCAATCCCAACCGTTGGATCAAGATCCAACTACCGAGATCCGTCAGACCTGCACTGAAGCCGTGTCGACGGACCGGTCATGCGCCCGCGATCGTGGCCGTTGGTTGTGCACGTGGACGGCCACGATTTCATCGTCTCCGCCGAGTCCGAGGTGGACTCGCCGCCAGCGCCGCCGTGGAGAGCTAGGTCTCCGCTTTTCAGACGGCCGAGGCTATTTAATGCCCGGCATACCCCGAGGATCGCCATCCCACGCCGGTTCCGAACCTAGCTCGCGCCGCTTAGGATCCCCACCGTCTCGCCGTTATTGCTCGCCCGGAGTTGGAAGTCTGTTCCGCCGCGATTAAACGCCGATATTGCTGCCGTCCGTCGCCCTCCGCCGTCATCAAGCCCAGATCCGGATTCCCCAAGACGAGGCGGCGTTCGAGTACCTCACTTCGCCGGAGCGGCGCCCGTAAACGCCGACGGCAAGGTCGCTCGTCCGTCTCCGGTCAAGCCCGCGCCGCCGCGTGCCATCGCCGTCCACGAAGCCGTGCACCGTTGGATCCAGATCGGACGGCAACGGTGAGTTCACGTGTTTCCCAAACCCTAGAAACCCGATTAGATGCGGGACCGTTGGATCAAGATCCAGCGGTTCACAATCGCCACGTCTTTATGCGAGCGATTATAGGATTAGATCTGGACCGTCCGATCTAGATCGAGCGGCCCACGAGCATCGAGTAGTTTCAACGTGTTAACCCTGGATCTAATCCGCCGCCGTTGATTTTCAAACCAACGGACGAGATTGCGCCACGTGTCGGAAGTTGGGACCGACGCGGCCGGGTCAGGCCCACGCGCTGCAGCAGACGCTGACACGCCGGCCCGCGTGTCGAGGGGCCGCATGTCGCTGGCTAACCCAAATAAGCGCCGACGCCACCCATGACGTCACAAAGGTCCCACTGGCCGTGGCGGCTGAGCCCCGCCGACGCCGATGGCGATGACGCCACCCGAAAGCGGGCCCACATGTCGGGATCCACGTGAGCCGTGGACCGAGTCCACCGTGGACCCGAAAGCCGAGCATGGACCGAGCCCATGGACGGTGGCGTCGGCAGGCCAATCAGAGCTGCCACGTGTCCATCTTGGCGCAATAATTAATTTCCGAAAAGAAAATGATTTATTAATTCGAATAATGATTTCAAATTTAGATTCAAACTTCAAACGCTTATAACTTTTGCGTTTCAACTCCGATTTGAGCGATTCAAATTTCTAAATTTGTATAAAATTAAGATCTACCTAAATATGAATTTTATTTAATTTTTGGACTAAAGTTTTTCTCTGTAATATTATTTAATTGATTATTTAAACTTTAAATAATCATAACTTTTATGCGTTTAACTCCAAATTTGTGATTCCAGTTTCTAAAAATCCAGAAAATTATGTTCTCTCTGTTTATGGATTTTATTTGGAGTTTTGGGATCTTTTGCATAGTGTTTATTTGTGTATTTGCTATTTGCACGCTTTACGAGTAGACGTTGAAGTCTCTGGGAGGGATTCGAAGGAGAAGTATTGACTCAGGATCCAACTCAAGACCAAGAGCAAGTGCTTTTGAAGGCAAGTTGTGCTTTGACCATGTTGATCCCATTTTGAAATCTATTTTGATTTAAACTATTGCATGCTAGTTCAATTAGAAGGATATTTTGTTTAAACATGGGGGTTAGATAAATACCAATTTGATATATGACACCTTGATTACTTAAGTATGTGCCATGACCCTTTGTCACCCTAGTTGTGGTTTACTAGTTGGACATTATTAAATTGCCAACATGGGTTTAGACCGTTGTAGTATCTTTGCTTAGACACCTTTCGTGCTCATGACATGATTTTGGACAATCAAATGATAATATGGACTTAATGATATATTGAACCTGTTTTGGAAAAGTATCATGTGATGTTGATGGCACGTGGTGCATGGTAATCAAGCGGGGTTTGATAAACGATTTTCGGCCAGGGGCATGTGGCAAGAGTAATCAGGTGGGCCGATGTGGCATTGGGAGTGTTGATTTGGTTTTTGGGTAGTCTTGCCCTGGTCACTCTAAGGACTTAACCTTGCAAGCCTTTGAACTGGGTCATACTTGCAACCACATGGTGGAATGGGACGGCCCTAGTTGACTAAGTCGCTAAGGACTCACTTGTGGAGCCTCAGGGTGTCGATTACACCGTTTGTGTGATTGTGCGAGGGGCGTATCGTGGCGTGGCCAGTACCCATCTAACGGTGTGTTGGTCCCATACTTCGCCTTGGCTAAGGGAAGGGATGGTGTAGAGCACGTCTGGGAGAGGACCACCTGTGTTGTTTGAGGCTTCGAAAGGCTTTGTTATGATCGCTCATTCGCATACTCTTGTATGGCGATTCACTACCGACGTGGTGAGTGGATTGTATCTTGTGGGTAAAGTGCATAACCTCTGCAGAGTGTAGAATCTATTTGAATAGCCGAGTCCACGGTCTTTGGACAATGCTCGGGAATTACAATCAAGGGTTAGATTTTCTCAAAATAACTTGGATTTGAGAAGTTGGGTTGGTTTAACAAAGAAGATGATGGAAATATGGTTTAGGATGGGAAAAATGTTATTTAAACTTTTTGAAAAGTTATTTATGCTTTACTTATTTCTACCGCTTTGAATCTACTTATATTACTTTTCAAAAGTCAAGCATCGCAAATATACCTTGAGCTATTCCTTTGTACCAAGCCATGCATATAGTATACTAGCTTGCATTACGTGCATGACTTGTCGAGTACCAAGTACTCACCCTTGCCCCAACACAATATCAGTTGAAGAGGAGATTACGCCAGCTTTGGAGGAGGAACTCCAAGAGGACCCGTCTACTTAGGGATGCGAGCCCAGTCAGTTGCCTGTGGTATACTGGATGGCGCCACAAAGTTTATTTGATTTTCCGCTGCTATTATTTCTCTTTTAATAAGTTCTGCTATATTTATGATGGATTTGATTGAGTTGCTTCATTTGTGAGGAAGTGGGGTTGTGTTGCCGAAGTGTTTCGGTCACCTCTTTTTGTTCATAGTAAGGGTGTGGTTTGATGGTGTGGCCGGTTAACGCCATCACCGAAGAATTATTAAACCCTGTAGGAGGAGTGCTTACCCTTTCTGTCGTGGATCGGGTAGTGGACTGGAGTCAAATAGAAGAGATTGGTGGTAGATTCCTTCGGATGTTCTTTATCGTTCTGACGGTCGGTCTTGGTTGGTTCTCTTGGTTTTAGTTGATTGAAATCAGAAGAAAAGTGTTTGGAATTTGGATTTTCATGAGTGTGCCTTGGTGTTTCTTGGTTTTGTCTTCTTTGGGTGAAGACAAAGAAGGGAGTTTTGTGTTCTTGCGCGTCTTTGGTCGCCTTTTGACTTTGACACATGTTTAGTTGGTTGCCTTGCAAAGAAAGGTATAGCTTTTGGTTCTTGTGTGTCTTGCTCTGAGTTTAAAAGAAGTTATTGAAGCGTGTGTAAAGAGTTAAGTTGTGTCGATTTATGTTTTGTGCCTTTGTTCGTAAAAGGTTTACTTGATCGCTTGGTTCCCTCCTGTGGGAGTCTTTAAGATTGAAATGTGTCTTGGAGTCATGTCCTATTACAAATTTGAGAGTCAAGCCTCTTTGTGAGTTTTGGTTGAGTATTAAAAGAAAAATGCTGCAAATAAAGTAAGTATTCGTTTGACTGAAATTAATCATTAAAAGTGAAAATTATTGTTTAGCATGTTATGTAGTATGTAACAATGTGGTTTATAGAAATGATGTACTCCTTAGTTAATTTGCGAGTTGAATCAATGAAGTGTAATTGTTACCTTTAGCTTAAGATTAAATGAACCTCTAGTGATGTAGAGTACCCCATAGTGGGGATGATTAAATGTGTTAATGTACATGCTTATAATCTGTTGCTTTGCTTTAAAAGTGCTTATGACCCCCGATAATGTTTAAGGTTTTAAACCCTGATGCATGGTTAGAACATTAAGATGAGGTAGATCTTTGTTATTGTTAAAGAAACTTTCTTTGGTTGTTTAAAGATGTTCTAATCTAACGGATTAATAGAGAAAATTTAATCGTGTTGACTAAGCGACTTTAATTTGGAAGTTGATTAGAATTGCTATTTACGTTGTTGCAACCTACTAGTATGTTGTGTGGTGGTAATTTTGTTATCACCTATGTATAGGGTAGCCAAAAGTAATGTTGATGGTTGATGTTTATGCCCATTTGTTGTTATTGATGACTTGGTAGGGTTGTTAATTGTTGGAAACCATTGATCCAATAGAGAAAAGTGTAAAACTGTGGAATTATGTCGAGTTCATGTTGTGATGGGATGAACATTGGATAACAATCATGATGCAAGATTTTAACCTTAATGAATGCATGTCTTAGAATCATGTTTACGAATTTTATCTTGTAGAGATAATACTTATTGGTTGAAGTCATTTTATTGATTGAACAAGTTTTAATTGTCAAGATGTTGATGTATGGATGGTATAAAATTGATACGTTGATCATGCTTAAGTATATGTTGAAGTACTATGTTTGAAATATAGAATACATTGATATATGATGTGTTGGAAATTCTTGAGATTTAATTTGTAACTCTTTTTGACTAGAGTTGGATTTATTTGCATGATGTGTGTGACGTTTGCGAGTGCTTCAAAAAGGTGGATTATATGAGTGTTTCATAAGTGAATTTGGTTAGTGAAGAGTTCTCTTTTGGGAATGAATTTCCCTTTCTTTCGAGAAAAAAAAATTGTGGCGGTTGTTTGTGCAGATGTTTGACTTTGGAGTCGATGTTCTTTTCCAAAATATTGATTTTGGTTAAAATGCGATGTTTTGCAAGTTTAGCTTTCTATCATTGGTGGGTTTTGATATGATGTGGTGCCTTACTGTTAACTATGCTGACGAGTTTATATGAATTAAGCGCAATCCTCGGTGTTATTCGAGTTTTATTCATGTGTTACAGAGGAAAAAGTCGTCTTGTAAATGACTATTCGATAGTGTTGTTACATGATGAATGAATGGTGAAAAGTAAACATCACATTGTCTATAGATGTTAAATGATAAAAGAGTCGTTGAGCCAGGTCGGTGAGAAAGTCATATATGGATATATGACTAATCCGGAGTGCTCTTGGAAAGCTGCATGCATGTCCTGAATCGAGATTTTAATTGCCTTCTAGTACGGGAAGTAAGAACGAATATCTTCTGATATGTTGGTTGTGGTGTAAGAGATCTGAGCTTTCTTTGCATTTGGCTTAGGAAAAATAAATAAAATGAGTACTCTTGGGTTGCTGCCGAATTTTTTCCAAAGTGGCCTTTAGCGCTTTGGAGTTCAAGTTGTTGGATGTGAATCATTTGGAGATCATGGGTCTTGGTTGAGCTTCCTCAATGATTCTACCCTTGGTTCTGATTCTTTGAAAGGAAGAATGCGAGGGCGAAACCTTCTAAGAAAGAGGAATTTAGTGTGGGTTGGTAATGACATAAGATATTAGATGTTGCTAGTAGATGATCGTAAACAGTTTAAAAGTGAAGAGTAAAGGAAGGTTGTGTATGACTCAATCCAAACCTTCTTGGAGAATTGGGTCATTGATGTGTACCTAGGTGGGGCTGTTTAAATTATTAGTGGACCACTTGGTGGTTGCTAGTAATTGTTTTTCCTTTTCAGAGTGTATTGGACCTTTCTGTCGCTGAGGTTGAGCGAGGTTGTGTCAACCATAGCGATTTTGTTCGATTATTCTTGTCTCTTGCGGGTTTAAGGACCCTGGTTGTAAAGTAGGCCTTTCCTTTTGGTGGTAGTGTTGGGTATTGGTTTTTTGTTGAAGATCAATTTTTTTTTGCAAGGTTCTAACCTCGTTTGTTCAAATAGCTGGTGGTCTTGGAGTGTATGTCTCACCTGGTTTGTCGTCGTCTTGAATACGACGAACCACAGTAGAGGGGTTGTGGTGTGAAAACACGTTTGTGCGTGGGAGATGAAGAGGGCTCTAAAGACTGGTACCGTTTTCTTCTGGAGAGTGGTTGGAATAAGGAGTGCGAGACCGTTTTCTTTCATGGTCTATTTGGGAATTGAAGTGAAGGTGGAACCGTGAGAGGTTGCACTCTGTTGAGCTAAATCAATATTTTCTCGCTAGTGTTGGTTTTGAGAACTCGCTTGTCGTTTATTCCGGTTTGAGTCTTTGTGTGAATGTTTTGTGTTGCAAAGAAGTCTTTTGTCCCTTGGGGACTTTATTGTTGATTTTGGTGTGTCTTAGATTCGGGGACGAATCCTTTTAAGGTGGGGAGATTGTGATGCCCTAGAATTTGAGAGCGATCCTAGGGTTTTCTTTCTTGGTTGTTCCGGAAAGAAAGAGGGTTTTGTCGGGGAATGAAATAATTGAAGATTATGCGGCAATTTAATATTAAAATTGGAGTTTTGGGCTAGTTTCATTGGGCTGAGGCAACCTGGGCACAGGCGGGAATTCCTTTTTCCCCTCTCCTCCCCATGCCTTGGTGGGCGGCCCACCTCCCCCTTTAAGTGGCGCCCCTCCCCCAAACCCTAAGGCGCCTCCCTTCCTCCCCCTAGCAGCCGCACCCTCCTCTTCCGCCCCTGCGTGGGGGCTCCAGATCCCCCGCGCAACGTGAAGGAGAAAACGAGAAGAGGATCCGTGGAGGCGAGGAGGACGAACAGATTTCCGTTACGGGGATCGTCGCGCGTTCTTCGTGGGTTCGCAAGGGGGAACTCAAGGTAAAATTCCTAATATTTTACCCCTATTCTACCTAGGGATTAGGAGTGTATTAGATCTGGTGGTGAGTGGTTTGGATGGATCTTGATGGGGGAGAAGGGTAGATGTTCACGTGGTGCTGTTTTTGGAAGGGAAGATTGTGCAGCACGGATTGTTTCGCATTTTACGTGGCATAGATGATTTTTCCTGCAAAAACCTATAACTAGAAAGTTGTAGATAACGTCGAGACCTAGCTTCTGTAATTTTTTTCAGAATTTTTGGGGCGTCGGTCTGAGAGTTATCACTGTTGGAAGATGACGAACAGAATCTGGAAACAGATTTCGTCCACTGTGTTGGACGGTTGTTTAGGCATATTTAACAGTGGAATTGAAATTTGTGACCTTCATGAAAGTTGTAGATCTCGTCAATATATAGCTACTGTAATTTTTTTGTATTTTTATGAACAGTATAAAAAAAGATACGAAATTGGGAAGAGAGGGTGCTGCTGTTCGATTCGGACAGATCGGGGTTTTTGTCGTTTAAATGGGAACGGGGAGTAGGAAGCGTGTGTTTGAATTGTGTGATGAATTGTGATGTCGCTATGTACTGAAATAATGTTTGTTCAGGTGGTGCCACTGCTGGGCGTAACTAGGTTCATCGTCCACGTCGGTAAAGGCAAGTGGAAGCAGTTGTATTGTTAATCTATACATTGTTGTTTGCTTCGCCTTCACTATAAACTCCAAATACAGCAATCATACATGGTTTAATCACTTGCTTTGAGGATTGCAATATCTTGACTGGTATTGTGATGTTGTGGTTTGGCTATGAATCAAGAGTAAGGTGAAGAATGATGTTGTTTACCGGATGAATTGTCTAAACATTTCATCTCTATGATATTTGTTTTCTATCCATGCTATATGATGATATGAAAATGTGTGGACTCAGTGGGAGAGGTTATGAATGAATTCATGCATGAAGCATTAACTGCATAATCATGCATTGAAAGTTTGTCTACGCCAGTCTTGCGGCCGTCAGACAGTACAACACCGTGTGTTCCGGAGAAAGGGCACGGTGAGGAGGAACATGGCATAAGCATGTGCATCAATCATATGCATTTTACTGAAGTGGTGTGGACTCTTTGATGTGGTATTGTATATGAGGAATGTGGACTCTTTGATGTGGTATTGTATATGAGGAATGTGGAATGATAGATATATGGTGGATGTTTTATTTGTATTAGTTGTTCCGCTTGCTGAGATTACCCAATCTCACTACTTGCTGTTTTGATGTTTTCAGGTAGCGCACGTGAGTCGTAAGCATGAAGGGGGGGCTAGCAACACAATAAATTTTCTGTTGTCATCACGACTCACATGATCTAGTGTTTTAAATAATTCATTAGTTGGATGCAATTTTATTTCATTTAGACCTATTGTTGTTCCCTTTAAACTTGTTCTCGTTTATGGTTGTCCCTTTATAGATGTGTTTTATTTATGGTTAATACCTGGTTGAATTAGACTCGTTGTCTCTAGTTTTGATGTCGTGATATTATTCCTATTCGAATTGCTTCCGTACTATCCTGTTTTAGGGGAAATGCTGTCGATCTGTTCTTGTACAACAGTTTAGATTTATGGGGTGTTACAGCATCGCATTGCATACATGATGATGATGATAATGATATGTGATCATGAATAAGATGATAGACATGATGTGAGTTGTTGTAGCCATGTAATTGTTCTTTTGTACCATTGCAATATACTTGCTTAGTGTTGAACTCACGCTTGTGCTTTCTTGTTGTTTTAGTTACCATGAGACCAGCATGCGGGGAAGGGAAATAGTCACACTTCTACACGTAGCTTCACTTATTTGTTCCCACAGTCATTCAATTGGAGTCTTGATAATAAATTAAGTGTGATGCTTATTGATTTATGATTTAGTTTTGCGATATGAGAGTCTTATTGTTCGTTTGGCTCATGGAAACATTTAATGATTGGAATTAGACTTATATTGCTGTCATGCCGTAAATTATTGCTATTTTAGATGCCTCTTATATTGCCATATATTGCTATGTTGTTGTTGTTCCTTCAATTCATGTTAAAACAAAGGGGATGCTGCCGAAATTTCAGTTTTTAGCATTCGTGCCTTTGCTGTAATTTACTTGTATTTGTGGTATTTAGAGGTTGCTTAGTCTATGTTTTGTAGCATTCGGGCATATTAAATGCCGGGGTGTTACAGTTGGTATCAGAGCGGGCTTCATGTCCGTGGTGTATGAACTTAGTGGAATACATAGGGTTAACTAAAATTTTGATGTGGAGTAACCTAGAAACATGGCTTAGGTTATACTTAAAATTTTGTCAAAGGATAGCAACATTAAAACTTGTGTAAGTGGAATAACTAATTTAAAACTTGACACACACGGATGCACAGTAGGAAAGGGTATGGGTATCGTTGCTTTACGCTTAAATGTTGTATTTAAGCCTTGATGTTGAATGCTATATGTAATAATGTGTGTTGCTATGTTATTGAGAGAATTGATTGGATTGTTCTTGTTATTTGTGATAAAGTGGGGTTGTGGTGCCGAATGGTTTCGGTCACCTCTTTTTGTTCATAGTAAGGGTGTGGTTTGACGGTGTGGTTTGACGGTGTGGCCGGTTAACGCTATCACCAAAGAATTATTTACCCCTGTAGGAGGATTGCTTACCCTTTTTGTCGTAGATCGGGTAGTTGACTGGAGTCAAATAGAAGAGATTGGTGGTAGATTCCTTCGGATGTTCTTTATTGTTATGACGGTCGGTCTTGGTTGGTTTTCTTGGTTTTAGTTGATTGAAACCAAAAAGAAAAGTGTTTGGTATTGGATTTTCGCGGATTGTTCCGTATGCGGTGTGTGGTTTTGTCTTCCTTGGTTGAAGATGAAGAAGAAGAGTCTAGTGTTGCACTTCTTTTGGTCGCCTTTCCAGCTTTGATGCTTAGTTTGTTGATTGCTTTATGGGGAGAAGCATTCAATTTATTCTTGTGTTTGTCTTTCTCTGAGGTCAAAGGAGTTATTGCGGCGTTATGCCAAACTTGGTTGTCAGGGCTGAAGTTCTGTGGCTTTGCTAAAGTTTGGGGTTTGGTGTTAAGGTTTTATTTGAAAAGGATTACTTGATCGCTTGGTTCCCTTTTAAGTAAATTGTCTTTTAACCATTTTCCTCTATGGGAGTCTTTGAGATTGAAAAGTGTTTTGGAGAATTTCCTCTTGTATGACCAAGTTTGGGTTTGACTCATTGCAACTTTGAGAGTCAAGTTTCTTCGTGAAGTTTGGTTCAAACAAAGTAAGTAATCTTTTTACTGAAATTACGTGTCAATAATGAGAATTGTTGTTTAGCATGTTATGAAGTATCTAACAACGTGGTTTATGGAAATGATGTACTCCTTAGTTAATTTGTGAGTTGAATCAATTAACTGTAATTGTTATTGTGGTTGCGTGGAACCACCGGGTCTCTTTCTCTCTTCTTCTTCGTCGGACTGTTTCTTGTTTTTCGGGGAACCTGCTTCTCCACTGTCTTCTTCCCCCCTTTATAGGGCAGGCCTGGGAACATGCCCATATTGATTGGCCTTCTTTTTCTTTATTATTTCTTGCCAAGAGCTAACCTGAATTGTTTTTATTGAATCATGTCTCTCATGCGTTGGGTTTTTTGCCCTCTGTTCGTACACCTTTTATAGGGGTTCGACAGGAATTTCACTTGTGTTGTGGTCTCAGATTGCCCGGACACGTCATTGCGTACTCGGGAGGAGTTGTTGGGGGGTGTCAGACCTTGGAGATTGGCACTAGGTTCACGTCAGAGGGAGACATGGCTGGGAGTGATTTCCTCCGGTTTCCTCCCTCGCCACGGAAGGGGACTTCCCCTCGTTGCGGAGGGGGGGGGGAAGGGGTGATCTTTACCCATCACCCCTTTTTACCGGGGGATGATCTCCTAGGGTATGGACTCATTGTTTTATCGAAGGAAGAGGTTAACGATTATAGACCCGTTCACGTGGGCCATTAGATACGGGGGCTTCGTTTAGCTAGCTGAGGGGGGAGGGATGAGCCTGGTCGGTCCACCACACTAGCCCCTCATGTCAGCGGGTAGATGTCGTTCTGCCCGCTGGGATGTAATAGTAAATATCCGAGTTTTTTTTTTTGCGCATATCCTGTGGAGATAGGGTTTTCCGACGGTGGTGAGGTTCTTTTTCTTTTGCTCCGCATTTCTTCTGTTTTCTTTTCTCATTCGTGTTCTCCTCTAGCGTCTGTCTTCCTGATCTTCCACCAATCTAGATCTCCATGGGTCCTAGACGCCCTCCTAAGATAAAGCCGGTTTTGAGTAAGGAGGATGCCGCGGGATTATCCCCCATTTTGGGGCGGTCGACGTTGAGCTCTGCCGATCTCGACGCATTAGCGGCTGATTTCGGGGTGATGCGCCCTTCCATGCGCCTCCCTGGTGATGAGGAAGCCCCTCAGCCTCAAGCGAATGAAGCAGTGGTATTCGCGGCGTTTCTCGAAGCGGGCCTTCGCTTCCCGTCCGCCCCTCTGTTGGCGTCAGTACTCCGGGTTTTCCATGCAGAGCTTTCACAGCTTACCCCTAACGCTATTGTGCGATTGGCAGTGCTGGAATGGGCGTTCCGTCCGGCTGGGATCCACTTGACAGGGCGCTTGTTTTCTCTCATAGAAGATGCGTTTTGGCAACCAAAACAACAGAAACAGGAACGAAGGCCGCAAGTTGTGTTTTGGTTCTCTGAATTTTCAGACGAAGAGGTCCCTTATAAAAGAAATCCCAGTAGCGGCCGCCAAGGGGAAATGGGATTCAGGATGGATGTCACGGTGGTATTACCAAATCCTCGTGGGTCCAGACTCTTCCCTTCATACTTCGATGGGTCCAGTCCGCGCGATTCGATCCCCTAATTGGAGCGCGACTGCGGAGGAAATTGGATATCTTGATTATCTGAAGGCTCTTCGTGCCCAGAGTACGATGCGAGACCTGGTGGAGGAATATTGTCTGTGTCGTATCGACCCATTAGCCAGGAGCTCCGCCGTTACTCTGGAGCGGTCGTCGGGAGGCACGGTGCCTGTGGTTCGGCCAGAGGGGGTACAAGTTCTGGGGTGCGGGGCGGCCGAGAAATTGGCTCGCAAGCTACTGGGTCCTTACCAAGCAATTGAGTATGAGGCCGCTATGAGTGCTATTGGGATCACCCGATGCTCGTTTCTTGGCCCAGGGACGCCGCGCCCCTCATCCCGAAGGATCGATCGGTTCTCCTCGTCCGCCAAACGAGCGAGGTTAGCTTCATGTGGCCTTGCCCCAAGCTGCTGCCACTTCTGGCGGGAGCAAGGATTTGGGGGATGATGACGACGAGGATGTGGATTGGGGTGAGGAGGAATCCAGCGACGAAGGTGATTCCTCCGGCTCTGTTGCGGTTACGTCTCTCCTGCCACCGCCCCCTTCGGATTCTGCGGACGCTGTGGGGCCCTCCGAAATGCGGCCCTTGGCTGTTGCGGACGAGCCCTCAGATAGGCCGTCCGTCCCGGATACGAGTTTTCCCGAGACCACATCAGGCCCAATTGCTATGGGGGGGTTCCCTCGACCCTCACACTTGATTCTTCCGTTGACGTGCATGTTGGCGGGGGTCAATCCCCCGGGTACTCGTTTTTAGGGATCCCCGGAGTGGAGACTATCGATTTGGGCGGTGAGGACGATGATGATTTTCTGGCTTCAGAGTGCGCACGGGAGCAGCCTAAAGGTATGGCCGTCCCCGCGACAAGGGAGACTCGGGGTTTGCGGCTAAATGTTTCCACTCCTGACACCCCCACCGGGGGAGAAGGTCGTACTCCTGACACCTTTCCCGCCAGCTCGTTAGGGTGCGATGTCCTTTCAGGTTTTGACGAAGTCGATGCAGGAGGTGATAATGCGGAGGCGGCGGGGGCATTAAAACCGTTGGAGCAGGTCCAAACTGGAGCGCTCGCCACTCCTTCGCCTATCGCGGAGGAAGAGGGTCCGGAACCTCCGATTCCAACTTCTCAAGGCGTCCCCCTTCCGGGTGGAGGGACTTTACCTTCGAACCAACCAGCCCCCGCGGGTGGTGTTGGTTCCTCTTTTGTCCGCTTTGACTTGTCAGATTTTTCGGCCTCAGATTTTGAGGGGGTCGGCTGCATCTCCGTCTTTAAGAAAGATGCGCGCGGCTTTTTCTCCCTACAATAAATCTGTGGCCTTATTTGAGGAAATTAATGACCTTTCTCTTTGTGAGATCTCGATGGATCATCATTTAAAGATATCTTCCCTTTTGAGTTTATATTACTGGTCTCTGTGTCTTTCAACATCCTTCTTCTTCATTTTTAGGGGGCTGTCATCGCTTCGGAGGTATCGCGCCGATTTCGGACGTACTTGGGCAAGTTTAACAAGGGGGTCCAGGATTGCGATGCAGCGAAGGAGCGGGTGGTGGAACTAGAAGCAGAGAAAGCTAGTCTTTCAATGGCGCTTCACGACTCCAAGGACTCGTTGGCTAAGGTGCAAGCCGAAGCATCTCAAAGTCGGGATTTGGCAGCAAAGAACGCAGAGCTCGAGGGGGTAGTTTCCCTAATGCGGGACCGTCTCGTCGAAGAGGAGCGAGCTCGCATGGCGGCGGAGCGGAACGAGAAGAAGAAAGATGACCGAATAGAAGAATTGAAGAACCTGTTGGCGGTTGCAGAAGAGGGCAAGAACATGTTGAAGAAGCAAATGGAAGAATTCCCCTCTCAACTACTTAGCAGCGCAGCGAGGTTCAAGCTCATCTTCGTAACGCTGCGAGCGGAGGAGCGTCACGACATGATTCGAAAGGAATTGGAATCCATTGTCTCGAGGATTCATGGGGCTACGGAGGCCTTTCTTCAGCTCCTCGGTTCGGCATTGATGCGGCTCACAGTCGTATCCCTTCCTCCACTGAAGCTGTCTCCTTCCTCGAGAAATCAACTAAGATTTTTGGGGATTCAGCCACTGACCTTCGCGACATCGCTACGAGGTGGGCTCCGTCAAACCGCTTCGATTATTGGAGGCGAAGGATGTACACATATCCGCGAGTACTTCGGTTTTCTTCTGCTGCCCGTCGTTACCAGGGTTCGGAGATATCCCTTAAATGCAGGAAGCCTTCCTCCGCCGCATCTCGGCTATCGTCAAGCTTTATGTCGGATTTAAGCGACGGGAGCCCACTGCGAGGGAAGTCGATGCGTCGAGCTCGTCTGTAATCTTGTGACTCAGGGAAAGGCAAAGAGAAGCCGCCTCCTCCTTAGTTTGGACATTTTTGTATGATGGAGTTCTTGTAGACACTTGAATTAAATTATCCATTTTATCAAATGACTATGCATGTTCGTTCGTTCCACGGGTCCCCTCGTCCGAAAAGCGTTCAGTTTCTCCCGACGAGGACCAGGCGTCAGTGACGAGTGTTAGAAGGACTTAATGACTCAGTAAACTTCTCGAGGGACGTGGGGACGCCTTGGCTTCCCGTGTTCTTATTTAACTCTGGCCCTTTTGCCTTCCTCGCCCTGGCCAACCTTGTTAGTTTCAGAGTAGACGATCGCTCTCTACCCCTGTTTTCCCTTGCTTTTTCAATGGCTGACATCCCCGGGGAAGTCATGGAAGAAGACCCCATTTTTGCCAACCTGGATGAGGGGCCGCCTGTGGCGGAGATCCCGCCGCTGCTGGGGGAGGAGGGAGCCCCTATCATGGTTCTTGATCTCCCGGGTGACGCTCTCGCTCCCGGGGGTCTTCCAGTCGCCGGCGATCTCGAGGCCTTCATCGAAGGGCTATGGGCGGATTTCGACATGGTCATGGCCGCAGAGGAGGCCCTTGCCCGAGACCTCGCCAACCTCGACATATTGATCGGGATGGTGCCGCGGCTGCTGGAAGCCAAGGATGCCCTCGCGGAAGCCGTGGCGCGTGCTTATCGCGTCTAAGTCCGCTTCATTTCGTATAGAAGCTTCTGTTGGATTACCATATTATGTATGATTGGGATGATATTATGTAACTCTCGGCAGGGGGTTCCTACCTATGTCTATTCTTCATCCTTCTTGTTTGAATTCTTTTTGGTCATGCATTCTTAGCTTCCTATCGAACCTTGATCAGTAGCGTAAAACGGTCTCGATTCTTCGCTCAGCCCAGTACCGTGTTAGGATGTGGGAATAGGTACGGCCACATGATGCGTAAGCACCCTCTCCTTCCCTGCCGAAGGAAAAATAGGGTACTGGCTTGGGCGTATTTTCTCAACTACTTGGCTAGTGTAACACGGTGTGTTCTCCGGGCTGCGGGGAGGGTAACCGAGATTTTGTTAGCTTCCATATACTTCTTGCTAGATTTACGCCTGAAGCGGACTCCCACCCTTCTGAGCGAGGGGTTGGCACGTTAACCCGGCGGTTGTTTCACAAAAGGCAAACCGGGCAACGCGAATGAATGGTAGTGTCGGTGCGACTAAATATCCATGAATCCCGCGAACTCCCACGGCGTGGAGCAACGGGTCCCGGAGCGAGGATGGGTGGGACGTTTGCCCGACCAAGCATCCGCTAAGTCCTATCCGGCGCGAGGCAGCGGGTCCGGAGCGAGGAAGGGTGGGATGTTTGCCCGACCAAGCATCCGCGAAGTCCTATCCGGGCGCGAGGCAACGGGTCCCCTGAGCGAGGGATGGTGGATGTTTGCCCGACCAAGCATCCGCGAACTCCTACCCGGCGCGAGGCAACGGGTCCCGAGCGAGGGATGGGTGGGGACGTTTGCCCGACCAAGCATCCGCGAACTCCTACCAGCGCGAGGCAACGGGTCCCGGGCGAGGATGGGTGGGGCGTTTGCCCGACCAAGCATCCGCGAACTCCTACCCTGCGCGAGGCAACGGGTCTCTCGATTTAAGTCCTGGAGAATATGGAGATGGCCTGGGTTCGCAATGTCTTTCCATTATTTTATTGATAAGGATCGATACATTTCTTTCCTTCGTATTCCATCACCTACGGGTAAAATTTCTTGAGCGCGTCGGTATTCCATGTCCGTGGTATTTCCTGCGCCATCGGGGTAACGAGCTTGTGCGCGCCCTTCGCGGTTGACTCTTGGACAATGTATGGTCCTTCCCACGTCGTTTCGGCCGCGAAGGCCGGGCAGCCCTCTTGAGCACCATGTCCCGGGGTGTATTTTCGTTTCTTCACCTTCTTGTTGAAGCTTGAGTTGGCGCCTCTGCATAGGCTTTCATGGTCTTCAAGGCTTGAAGCTTACGTTCTTCCTCTAGATCACACGCGATGTCGACTGCCTCATGGGTCGGAGTTTTGATCACTCGCAAGGATTTTGCGCGGATCTCTGCAGGTGAAATGGCTTCTTCCCCGAAGAGGAACCGGAAGGGGGAGAACCCGGACGCTCTTGAGGCTGAAGTGCGGGTTGCCCATAAAACGTGGTCCAGCTCGTCGGGCCAAAGCCCCTTTTTAGCGCCGTAAAGCCTTTTTTTTATGCCATCAAGAAGCAACCCGTTCGCGTTCCACCGCCCGTTCGGCGAGGTGACCCACCGAGGCGGCAGATCTTTGTCCCGATATTGTCACAGTAATCGCGGAATTTCCAGGAGTCGAATTGAGACCCATTGTCGGTCACGATCTGGAACAGGACCCCATATCTACAAATAATCGTTTTCCATAGAAATTTGACAGCGGCCTCTGCGGTTATCTTTGCGACCGGCTCTGCCTCGATCCAGCGGGAGAAGTAATCGATGGCGACAATTACGAACTGAAGGTTTGCTCGAGCTTTAGGAAGCGCTCCGACGATATCCATTCCCCACTTGGCGAAGGGCCAGACAGGGGGTACCGCATGCAGTTCGTTGGGCGGGGCCCTTGTTTGCTTGGTCATCCATTGGCACGCGTGACAGTGACGGACCATTTGCTCCGCATCTTGCAACGCTGAAGGCCAATAGAGCCCCATCCGGAATATCTTTCTCACAAGATTCCTAGGGGCCTGGTGTGCCCCGCAATCTCCCTGGTGTGCTTCAAGCAAAGCTTGCGCTCCTTCTTCTCGCGAAATACAGCGTAGCCATGGAGCGCAGAGGCCGCTGCGGAATAGGAAGCCGTTAATGATGGCGTACTTCTTTGCTCGCCTTTCGAGGCGCCTCGCTTGTGCCTCATCGTCTGGCAAGACTCCCTCCAGGAGGTAGTTGTATATCTCATTCCTCCAGTCCTCACTGGCTGCTCGAACAATGAGATTTATCTGGGAAGGAATGGAGGGGGTGCGAAGTGTCTCAAAGAAGATTGTCGAAGGTAGACTTCCTCCGGTGGCTGCGATCTTGGCTAGCTAAATCGTAGCGTTCGTTTTGGGACCTGGGTATTGCATTAATGGTGAACCCAATGAAACCCTTCTCCATGGTTCGGACCATCTCGGCGTATTTGGAGCTGTTCATCCTTCACTTGATATTCTTTGGTGATATGCCCCTGAATAAGTTTCGAGTCGGTGTACAATATCGACCTTCTCGCTCCCATGATCTTCGCTTTTCTGATACCCAATAAGAGCGCTTCGTACTCGGCTATATTGTTAGTTGAGGGAAATTCCAGCCTTCTTTGCGAACTCCACTTTTTCTCTCTTTGGCGTATGTATCACCGCAGCTATTCCCGCTCCACTCGCCCCCCAAGATCCGTCGGAGTTGATGGACCACATCGCTGGGGTTTTGTTGTCCTCCGGGACTGGGGAAGTCCATTCTACCATGAAATCGACGATGGCTTGGCTTTTGATTGCCGTGCGAGGTATTATAGTTAACTCAAAGGGAGCTAGCTCGACCGCCCACTTGCTGATGCGCCTCGTGCTTTCCCTGTTGGAAAGCATAGACCCTAGAGGATATGTAGTTGGCACTTTGATGCGGTTGGCCTGAAAATAATGCCGGAGCTTTCGAGATGCCATTAACAGAGCGTATGCCAGCTTTTCCATTTCCGAGTATCGTAGCTTCGCTCCTTGGAGGGCTTCAGAGACAAAGTAGACCGGCTGTTGTTTGACGCCTTGGGGTCGCACTAGCACAGCACTGACGGCCAATGGGCTAGCTGCTAGATATAACAGAAGCTCCTCACCTTGCTTCGAGCTTTGCAGGACAGGGATCTCCATAAGACTTTGCTTCAAGTCATCGAAGGCGCGTTGGCACTCCCCTGTCCAGATGAAACTATCGTTTGAGCGTAAGGCTTTAAAGACCGGCAAAATTCGCTCCGCGGATTTTGGCAAGAATCGACTGAGCGCTGCTATCCGCCCTGCCAACCGTTGTACTTCTTTCAGGTTTCTTGGTGGAGCCATGTCTTGGACAGCTCTTATCTTTTCTGGATTCGCTTCTATGCCCCGTTGGGAGACCAGGAAACCTAGCAACTTTCTGCGTCACGCTAAAACACATTTGGACGGGTTAAGCTTCACCTTTCCTTTTATCAAATTTTCAAGGTTTCCGGAGGTCCCCGACGTGATCTTCTTTCTTTTCACTTTTGACAATGATATCGTCAACATAGGCTTCCACGTTTCTTCCTAATTGATCGGCGAAGATCTTCGTGATGAGCCGCGCGAAGGTAGCACCAGCGTTTTGAGCCGAAGGGCATCCGCCTGGCAAAGAGGTACCAAGGGAGTAACAAATGCCGTCTTGTCTTCGTCTCCTTTCTGCATATATACTT
Source organism: Rhipidocladum racemiflorum (assembly GCA_036346355.1). NCBI lineage: Eukaryota > Viridiplantae > Streptophyta > Magnoliopsida > Poales > Poaceae > Rhipidocladum > Rhipidocladum racemiflorum. The sequence continues at coordinate 24,845,637 of CM070589.1, read as the reverse complement.
GGTGATAACCAGAGTATGCGTCAAGGAAGCTCATCCTTTCTGACCCGGAGGTTGAGTCGACCAGCTGGTCGATGCGGGGCAGGGGGAAGTCATCTTTTGGGCATGCTTTGTTTAAGTCAGTGATGTCGATGCACATTGTAACACCCCAAAATTTTGCTTTTCTTAAATCTATGTGTGATTTGGTACTTTGGTGAATTTTTTGAATTTATTTGGATTTATTTGGAATTTATTTGAATTTATTCCATTTTGAAATAATTAAAGAATTAAACTTTGCAAATAAAATTTTGCTGGAAATATTTTATTTGAGTCCAAAATGATCCAAAATATTTTCTAGAATTTTTCTGGAATTTTTCTGAGTCTTTTGCTATTTTTAATGAATTAAATGAATTTCTAAAATTATTTTAATTATTAAATCATTGGAAAATCAATCGGGTCGAAATCTTGTTCATCCGACCGAAGTCGAACCCGTCGGACTCGAGTCCAACCCGAGCCGATTGACTCGATCGAACCAACCACGACCCAGATGGATCCGAACCGTTGGATCAAGATCCAGCAGTCGAGATCAATCCAGCGCTTAGGCACGCGCCGCCGAGACAATCTCGGCCGTCGATCGCGCCGCGTGGATGGCCAGCGTCGTCCACGTCGTCTCGCCGTATCGGGACGGACTCCGCGCCCGTCACCGCTCCTTGCCGCTGAAACCGAGCGAATCTCGGCGTCGCGCCGGTATTTAAAGCGTGGATCGTTGCGAGGTTCGCTGACCACGTGCGCATCATTTTCCCCAACTCCGAGCCCTATCCGCCGCCGTCACCTTGCAATTGCTCGCCGAGTCCTCTCTCTCCGCGCCATTTGTTGCCTCGCCCCGCCCGCCGTCGCCGTCTTCCGCCGAGTTGGAGCCCGATTCAGAGACCCTTAGGCCAAGGCGCACCGAAGGAAGGACTCATCTCGCCGGAGAGGCCAGCGCAGCCGTCGGCTTGGTCACCGTCCTCGCGTCCGGTGAGCCGCGCGCCGCCAGCGTTGCCATCGCCGCCCACGAGCTCGCTGGCCGTTGGATCAAGATCCGGCGATCACGGTGAGCCACGTTCTCCCCAAACCCTAGAATCCAGTTAGATGCGGGACCGTTGGATCAAGATCCAACGGCCCACGATCGGCCACGTCGCCCGTACTATGGATAACGTTACGGGTTAGGATCATTTCCAACCGTTGGATCAAGATCCAGCGGCTCAGATTGACTGCGTTCACCCCAAACGGCGTGAAGCATAGATCAATGCGGGCGTTGATTTTCAAATCAACGGCGAGATTGTGCCACGTGTACCCAAGCCACGCCCGCGCGCGGCGTGGCGCGTGTCTCGACACGCCGGCCCGCGTGTCGGTAGGACAACCGAACCGCACCATGGCGTCACCGCCGGCGTCACGGTGGGAACCGCATGTCGGCGAAGTTGGACCGCCGCGGGTTAATTGCGTGCGTGACACTGACATGTGGGGCCCACATGTCAGCGACACGTGGAGTCGTGGACCAAGTCCACGGTAGACCCGAGCCGAGCGTGGACCCAGTCCATGGACCAGGTGGCGTCGGCCAGACCAATCAGAGGCTGCCACGTGTCCTCGCTAACGCAATAATTAATTTTCGAAAAAGAAAATGATTTATTAATTCGAAATAATGATTTCAGATTTTGTTTCAAACTTCAAACGCTTATAACTTTTGCGTTTCAACTTCGATTTGAGTGATTCAAATTTCTAAATTTGTATAAAATTGAGATCTACCTAAATATGAATTTTATTTAATTTTTTGGACTAAAGTTTTTCTCTGTAAAATTATTTAATTGATTATTTGAACTTTAAATAATTATAACTTTTGCATTTTAACTCCGATTTGAACGATTCCAGTTCCTAAAAATAAATAAAATTATGTTCTCTCTGTTTATGGATTTTATTTGGATGTTTGGACACTTTTTGCCTATTGTTTATTCGTGTATTGCTATTTGCACGCTTTACGAGTAGACGTTGAAGTGCCGGAGGGATTCAAAGGAGAAGTATTGACTCAGGATCCAACTCAAGACCAAGAACAAGTACTTTTTGAAGGCTAGTTGTGCTTTGACCATGTTGATCCTATTTTGAAACCTATTTTGATTTAACTTATTGCATGCTAGTTCAATTAGAAAATACTTTATTTAAATATGGGGGATTAGATAAATACCAATTTGCTGTATGACACCTTGATTATTTAAATATGTGCCATGACCCCTTGTCACCCTAGTTGTGGATTACTAGTTGGACATTATTAAATTGCCAACATGGGTTTTAGACCGTTGTAGTATCTTTGCTTAGACACACTTACGTGCTCGTGACATGATTTTGGACAATCAAATGTTAATATTGACTTAATGATATATTGAACCTGTTTTGGAAAGGTATCATGTGATGTTGATGGCACGTGGTGCATGGTAATCAAGCGGGGTTTGATAAATAGTTTTTCGGCCAGGGCATGTGGTAAGAATGATCAGTGGGCGGTTAGCCTTTGGGGATGTTGATTTGGTTCTTGGGTAGTCGGTTGCACTGTGGTATCTTTGGATGACGCCACGATTATTTGATTTTCATTGCTACTATTTCTCTCTTAATAAGTTTCGCCCTGCGTGGCGTATATTTGTAACTTGACCATAAGGTCGAGTACCCAGTTTGACTACTTAAATAGAGTACCTTATTAGTATCGAGTGGTATGATTGTGATATTTACCGATGTTAAGACTGTGTGCACTAGCGCGTTCCTGGACTAGTGTTGAATACACAGAGGGTCCGAATTTGCAAATTCGGGGTCCCGACAGCCGCCTTCCCCTCCGGCTCCGGCCTGGCCGCTGTTGCCCAGCTCACAGCTCGCCGCCACGCCAGCAGGCGCTGAGTGTCTGATCACACGCGCGTGGGCCCATCCACGCCCGGTCGGCCCCACCTGTCAGTTCAAGAAAAAAATTGATTTTAAAAAAATCGAAAATGCCGCTGATGTCAGCAAGACGCGGAAATTCGATTTTTCTTTTTTAAAAATAATTTAAAAATTCCAGAAAATCCATTTTATTTGTTTTTAAACTTCCGGGAGCCCGTTTTCGCCCGTTTGAACTCCGTTTGGCTCCGTTCTTCTTCCTAAATTCATTAAAAATCAGAAGCGTGGACCACATCCATGGGTTTTAGACCGTTGTAGTATACTGCTTAGGCCTTGATCACCCACACCTTCCCAGATTTCCAAGAGTTGGTGAATAAGGCGCTTATTTTTTAGGACAAGCGCAAGGAACTGGATGAGAACAGGAAGCGCAGGATGCAACAGCAAGGATCACGCCAGGGAACGCAACAGCGTCTGAGAGTTGCACCAAATCAATTTTTCAGATTCCAGCCATGGAATGCCACAAGGACACCGTCACCAGCACCAGGACCCGTCAATCAAAACTACCAGACCCCAGCCCCGCTTCGCTGCTCGAGCGATCGGCAAGGAAACGATGAGACGCTGCTACAAGCGCAACGAGCCAGGACACTTTGCCAACAGTTGTCCGAAGAAGACAGCATGAGTGACCCGATTCGCTTCAATCTAGGAACCACCCGGCTAGGGACGCCCGGCCAGGAGCCACACCCTGGACCGTGGTGAGAGGCCGAGTCAACCATGTCACCGCAGATGCAGCGATGAATGCTACGAGGCGTCGTCTTTGGGTAAGTTACTTGTTAACTCGATGCACCTGTGATTTTGTTTGACTGGAGCTTCGCATTCGTTTGTTTCGCAAGGCTTTGCTACTAGAAATGATTTGAGGATTTCAAGACTTAAGTGCATGCTTTTAGTTCAAACCCACAGTTCCGAACTCCGAGCGAAAGTAGGATGTTAGGGTGAGAATACTAATAGATGGAATAGAGTTCCTAGCGAACCTTATAATTTTGGAGACCCGGACCTTAGAGCGTTATTTTGGGAATGGAGTGGTTATCCAAGCACAAGGCCGTATTGGATTGTGGACGAAGGACTATCTCAGTTGAGAGCCCGTGTGGAAAGAAAGTGGAATTTCAAGCTACTGCCGTTAGAGAGGGACAGTTGATGGTTAACAGTACCAAGACAATCAGCATAGAGGATGTCTCCGTAGTGAATGAGTACCCATATGTTTTCCGAAGATCTACAGTATGCCGCTGACAGGACATAGAGTTTGTGATAGAGCTTGTACCTGGTACAGCGCAGATAGCAAAGAGACCTTATCGGATGTCCACCGAGGAATTGGTAGAGATGAAGAAACAGCTAGAGGAGTTAATGGAGAAAGGATTCATCGAGGCCGAGTTAAATGCCGTGGGGAGCACCAGTTTTGGTTTGTCAAGAAGAAGGACGGGAGTTTCAGGATGTGCATTGACTATCGTTCACTCAATGAAGTCACCGTGAAGAATAAGTACCTGCTACCCAGGATTGATGATTTGTTCGATCAGCTGAGAGGAGCCGGAGTTTTCTCCAAGATTGATCTGAGATCGGGATACCATCAGTTGAAGATCCGATCGGAAGATATCCCGAAGACTGCATTCTCGTCAAGATATGGACATTACGAGTTTCTGATTATGTCTTTTGGGTAGCGAATGCGCCAGCATATTTCATGAATATGATGAATAAGGTGTTCATGGAGTATTTGGACAAGTTTGTTGTCGTGTTCATAGACGATATCCTAATCTACTCCAAGACAGAGGATGAACATGCCGAACACTTGAGGCGAGTTTTGGAAAAGCTAAGGGAACAGCAACTCTTCGCCAAGTTCAGCAAGTGTGATTTTTGGAAGGACAAGGTAGAATTCCTCGGACATGTAATGACCGCAGAAGGAGTCGCCGTAGATCCAAGCAAAGTAGAAGCGGTGTTACATTGGGAGCGCCAAGATCGTGACCCAGATCCGGAGTTTCCTTGGAATGGCAGGATACTACCGCCGTTTCATTGAAGGCTTTTCGACAATTGCGAAACCTCTTACGCAATTGCTGAAAAAGGAGAAAAAGTTTGCATGGACGTCAGAATGTGAGAAAGGATTTCAGGAGCTGAAGAAGCGATTGACATCAGCGCCAGTGTTAGTTCTACCGGATGTTAATCAAAGCTTTGATATTTATTGTGACGCATCGCGCCAAGGACTTGGATGTGTGCTGATGCAGAATGGAAAGGTCGTCGCCTATGCATCAAGACAGTTGAGGCCGCATGAGGAGAATTATCCGACGCATGACCTAGAGTTAGCTGCCGTAGTGCATGCCTTGAAGATATGGCGTCACTATCTGATTGGAAACAGATGTGAAGTATACACGGATCATAAGAGCCTTAAGTACATATTCACCCGATCGAGATCTGAATATGAGGCAAAGGAGATGGTTAGAGTTGATCAAGGACTACAATGTTGGAATCCATTACCATCCCGGGGAGGCCAACGTAGTTGCCGATGCCTTGAGTCGGAAAAGCCATACCGTGAGTATGTTGCTAGCCACAAGTCAGGATGAGCTATGTGAGGATTTTCAGAGAATGAAGATTGAGGTGGTACCTAGCGGATTCTTGTCCGCATAAGAAGTAAATCCTACCCTAGAGGACCAGATACGGGAAGGACAGAAGGATGATGACAAGATTCGCAGGATTAAGTCCATCAAGGAGGAAGGCAAGGCAAATGATTTCAAGTTGGATGAGTAAGGCACGTTATGGATGAAGGATCGGATTTGCGTGCCCATCAAGAAGGAATTAAAGCAACTGATTTTGGAGGAAGCCCATGACTCCAAGTATTCAATTCATCCCGAAGCGCCAAAATGTATCGAGGATTTGAAGGAAAGATTCTGGTGGCCGAGCATGAGCGTGAAGTTGCCGAGCATGTTGCATTGTGCGACGTATGCCAGAGAGTCAAGGCAATGCATCGAGACCAGCGAGGATTGCTACATTGAAAATACCTCGAGTGGAAGTGGGAGGAAATCGGAATGGATTTCATTACGGTTTTCCTAAGACTCAAGGAGGTTATGACTCCATATGGGTTATAGTGGATCGCTTGACCAAAGTAGCCCATTTTATCCCCGTGAAGACCACCTACTCGGGAGATAAGTTAGCAGAGTTGTACATGATCAGGATCGTCTGTTTGCACGGTGTGCCAAAGAGGATCGTATCGGATAGAGGTACCCAATTTACCTCAAGGTTTTGGAATAAGTTGCATGAAGCCATGGGAACCCGTTTGAACTTCAGTACAGCCTATCATCCACAGACGGATGGACAGACCGAGAGAGTCAACCAGATTCTGGAGGATATGTTAAGAGCATGTACATTGGCTTATGCTACCTCTTGGGATAAGAGTTTGCCGTATGCCGAGTTCGATTACAACAATAGTTACCAGGCTAGTTTACGAGATGTCACCTTTTGAGGCCTTTGTATGGTCGACCACTGTCGGACGCCATTGAATTGGAATGAGACAATTGAGCGATGTGTCTTTGGGCCAGATATTCTTCAAGAGGTCAAGAAGCGATTGCCGTGATTAGGGAAAGGTTGAAGATAGCCCAATCACGACAGAAGAGTTATGCTGACAACCGTCGCCGAGACTTAAGTTTTGAACCAGAAGACTTTGTATACCTCAGAGTTACGCCTCTCAGAGGAGTTAAGAGGTTCCATGCCAAAGGGAAACTTGCACCCCGTTATGTTGGACCATTTAAGATTTTGAGCCGCAGAGGCGAAGTTGCCTATCAGCTGGAGTTGCCACAGTCGTTAGCAAGAGTACATGACGTATTCCATGTGTCCCAGTTGAAGAAGTGTCTCCGAGTACCTGAGGAACAGACACCGCTAGAGTCAATTGAGTTGCAAGAAGATTTGACTTACAAGGAGCATCCCGTGAGGATTCTAGACACAATGGATCGAGAGACCAGAAATAAGTCAACCCATTTCTGTAGAGTTCAGTGGAGCAATCATGAAGAAAGCGAAGCGACATGGGAGCGCGAAGAGGATTTGAGGAAAGAGTTCCCAAACCTATTCCTTAGTTAGCCCTGAATCTCGGGGACGAGATTCTATTAAGGGGGGGAGGTTTGTAACACCCCAAAATTTTGCTTTTCTTAAATTCATGTGTGATTTGGCACTTTGGTGAATTTTTGGAATTTTCTGGAATTTATTTGGATTTATTTGGAATTTATTTGAATTTATTCCATTTTGAAATAATTAAAGAATTTAATTTTGCAAATAAAATTTTGTTGGAAATATTTTATTTGAGTCCAAAATGATCCAAGATATTTTCCAGAATTTTTCTGGAATTTTTCTGAGTCATTTGCTATTTTTAATGAATTAAATGAATTACTGGGAATTATTTTAATTATTAAATCGCTGGAAAATGCGAGTGGGTTTGTACTGTTCATCCGACCGAGCCCGAGTCAGACTCGAGTTCGAGTCCGACCCGAGCCACGTGACTCGACCGAACCCACTCGGCCGAGCCCTAACCGCGTGACCGTTGGATTCGGATCCAACGGCCACGACGAGCCACGCCACCAGCCCGAGCCCGACCGAGCGGCCGGCGATTCGCCGAAGTCCGACCGGACCCAAACTTCGCGTACGCTGGATCTCGATCCAGCGGTGTCGCGTGCCGCGTCACCCTAACCGATCGCCGCCGGACTCCGCGCGCGGCGTGAGAGGACCTCGGATTCAGCGCGTTTCACCGACGCCGAGGGCCCTATTTATTGCGCCGCCACCCGTGTCGGGATCGCCGCTTCATTGCGCACCGTAGCCCTGAACAACGTCGCTGAGCGCCGTGGTTGCGCCGCCAGAGCTTCGCCAGAGTAAGAGAAGGAGCCGCCGCGGTTTTCGTCAAATTCCGCCGCCGTCCGCCGTCCTCCGTCGCCGTTGACCCCAGTTCCGAGACCCTCAAGCCAAGGCATACCCGTGGGTACCTCTCACTCTGCCGGAGCGCGCCCGAAACGCCGTCGGCTAGGTCGTCGTCCCCCGCGCCGGTGAGCCAGCGCCGCCGCAAGCCATCGCCGTCGTTCGAGCTCCACCAGCCGTCGGTTCTTCATCCAAGGGCCCAGATTGCGCCACGTCATCCCCCGGTGAGAACCACGTGCGATTCCCAGATCCAATCTTGACCGTCGGATCTAGATCCAACGGTCCAGATCAAACGCGTTAACCCAAACGCGTGAGTCCAGATCTAACCTGGGTCGTTGATTTTCAAATCAACGGCCGAGATTGCGCCACCTGTCCGGGAAGGCTGACCGCCGCGGTCAGCGTCGTCCACGCGCGCGTGCGTGTGACGCTGACACGCGGGGCCCGCATGTCAGCGGCGACCAAAGCGCACCATGACGTCCGCGACGTCATGGCGAACGCATGTCGGGCCAGCCGATAGCCGGCGTCGACAATGGCGTCACGATGGGTCCCACATGCGGCCACCATGGTGAGCCGGCCCGACGTCGGCGATGGCGTCACCGAGGCGGACCCACATGTCGGCGACACGTGGATTAAATGGACCGAGTCCACGGTGGACGGCGGCGTGGACCACGTCCATGGACCGTGGCGTCAGCAGGCCAATCGAAGCTGCCACGTGTCCTTCTTGGCGCCAATAATTAATTTCCAAAAGAAAATGATTTATTAATTCGAAATAATGATTTGATTTTGATTCAAACTGCAAACGTTTATAACTTTTGCGTTTCAACTCCGATTTGAGTGATTCAAATTTCTAAATTTGTATAAAATTGAGATCTACCTAAATATAAATTTTATTTAATTTTTGGACTAAAGTTTTTCTCTGTAAAATTATTTAATTGATTATTTAAACTTTAAATAATCATAACTTTTTCGTTTTAACTCCAAATTTGTGATTCCAGTTTCTAAAAATTCATAAAATTATGTTCTCTCTGTTTATGGATTTTATTTGGATGTTTGGACACTTTTTTCCTATTGTTTATTTGTGTATTTGCTATTTGCATGCTTTACGAGTAGACGTTGAAGTCTTGGGAAGGATTCGAAGGAGAAGTATTGACTCAGGATCCAACTCAAGACCAAGAACAAGTACTTTTTGAAGGCAAGTTGTGCTTTGACCATGTTGATCCTATTTCGAAATCTATTTTGATTTAACCTATTGCATGCTAGTTCAATTAGAAAATACTTTATTTAAATTTGGGAATTAGATAAATACCAATTTGTTGTATGACACCTTGATTACTTAAATATGTGCCATGACCCTTGTCACCTAGTTGTGGTTTACTAGTTGGACATTATTAAATTGCCAACATGGGTTTTAGACCGTTGTAGTATCTTGCTTAGACACCTTACGTGCTCATGACATGATTTTGGATAATCAAATGTTAATATTGACTTAATGATATATTGAACCTGTTTTGGAAAGGTATCATGTGATGTTGATGGCACGTGGTGCATGGTAATCAAGCGGGGTTTGATAAATAGTTTTTGACCAGGGGCATGTGGCAAGAATGATCAGGTGGGCGGTTGTGGCATTGGGGATGTTGATTTGGTTCTTCGTGTAGTCTTGCCCTGGTCACCCCTAAGGACTTAACCTTGCAAGCCTTTGAACTGGGTCTAACGTGCAATCACATGTCTGTAATGGGACGGACCTAGTTGACTAAGTTGCTAATAACGTGCTGTGGGACCTCAGGAGGTCAACTACACCCTTTGTGTAAGTTGTGCGGGGAGCGCGTCTGGCCGAGGCCAGTACCCATCTAACGGTTGATTGGCCTAGACTTCGCCTTAGCTAAGGGAAGGGTTAGTGCGCAATAACCGGAGGACCACTTGTATTGTTAGAGGTTTCCGAAAGACTTTATTCTGAGGAACTTCGCCTTTGTGGTGTTTGTTGTATCTTGTGGGTAAAGTGCATAACCTCTGCAGAGTGTAGAATCTATTCGAATAGCCGTGTCCGCGGTATTGGACATCGCTAAAATTACGATCAAGGGTTAGATTTTCTCAAAAATAACTTGGATTTGAAAGGTTGGGTTGGATTAATAATGATGTTGTTGGAAATGTGGATTAGGATGGGAAAGGTGTTTATTAAACTCCTTGAAAAGTGATTTATGCTATACTTGTTTCTCTTTGCTTTGAATCTACTTATGTTACTTGTCAAATCTGTTTCTTTGCAAATATACCTTAAGCTATTCCTTTGTACCAAGCCATGCATATAGTATATTAGCCTGCATTTTGTGCATGACTTGCTGAGTACCAAGTACTCACCCTTGCCACAATACAACACCAGTTGAAGAGGAGACTACACCAGCTTTGGAAGAGGAGCTCCAAGAGGAACCGTCTACTTAGGGAAGCGAGCCCAGTCAGTTGCCTGTGGTATACTGGATGGCGCCACGAAGTTATTTGATTTTCCGCTGCTACTATTTCTCTCTTAATAAGTTTCGCCCTACGAGGCGTGCATTTGTGACTTGACCATAAGGTCGAGTAACCAGTTTGGTTATTTAAATAAAAGTACTTTATTAGCATCGATTGGTATGATTGTGATATTTACCAATGTTAAGACTGTGTGCACTAGCGCGTTCCTGGACTAGTGCTGAATACACAGAGGGTCCGAATTTGCAAATTCGGGGTCCCGACAACAGTCTCGCCTAGTCAATTAAGGACCGGTCTGAGTCTCGCTGAATGTAAAGCCTAACCGTACTACCACTAGTCTGGAATGGGACAGACCTGGCTATCCTTATTAAATCATTTCATGGACAGTCATGCCATATGGGGGTAATGGTGTGGTGAAAGCGAGATGCTGCCACTCTGGCGCAAGATGGGGCTTCTGAATAGAGGGAGTCTTTCAGCGGTGAAACCTTAGCGGGCATGACTACATGTATGAAGTTAACATAGGGGCCTTGTCATAATCTTCTCTGTCACTCACCAAAGGAAGTGTGTTGACATAAAAGGGAAATATTATGTCTTGTGGGTAAAGTTGTACAACCTCTGCAGAGTGTCAAACTAATCGATTAGCCGCGCCCACGGTTATGGGCATGCCGAGCAAGCCATTCTCAGATTAGACTTTAATAAATTAAAATTTGGTTTTCAGAAATGATGTTGGATGGAGGGAGTCCATCATGGGTATAACTTAGCCAATTCCAGGAGAGATTCCTGAGTTAAATTGTATAGATTTGATTTATGGAAATAAAGTATGCCTTTAAAATTATTGAAAATGTTATTAAACTGTTGCCTTATGCTTAAACAAACCATATTGCCATCCTTTGATAACCCGTACATTTATATTGCATTTCCGGTGTGGTTTGCTGAGTACGTATGTACTCACCCTTGCTTAATTTATCACTTCAGAGGAGGAGTACCACGATGGTGAGGACCAGTTGGACTAGGCCGTGTCCCCAGTCGATTGCCTGTGGCAAATTAATTGGGCTCTATCTATTTGTCTTCATTTCCGCTGCTTTATTTATTCGTTTATTTATTTGTTGGCCTGCGCGCTATTTCCTATGTAACCTTGAATATTTATTATTAATAAAGAACGCTGGATATGCTATGGTTTCATTTCTACCTGTGTGTACTAGCATTTCCTGGACTAGTACAGAATACACAGAGGATTTCGGAGGTGTTATTCCGAGGTCCGACAACATAGCAGGTCTAAGCAATATACTCCCGAGTCAAAACTTCACCTTCGTTACCTTCGGGCACTTCAACGTCTACTCGTAACACGTGCAAATAGCAATAAATAATTAAACAGCAGAGCAAAATTGTCCAAAAATCCAAATAAAATTCATAAACAGACAGAGCACATTTTTATAAATTTTTAGAAATTTGAATCATCCAAATCGAAGTTAAAACGCGAAAGTTATAATCATTTAAAGTTTGAAGAGTTAAATAAATAAATATAAACAGAGGCAAACTCATGTCCAAAAATTAAATAGAATTCACAAGTTGATCTCAATTTTATAAAAATTTAGAAAATGGAATCACCCAAATCGGAGTTAAAATGCAAAAGTTATAAGCGTTTGAAGTTTGAAAAATCAAATAAAAGAATAAACCGAATTAATTCATTTATTTTTCTATTGAAAAATCGATTTATTGCGTCATCATGACACGTGGGCCAATCAGAAGCCGCCACGTCGCTTTGGGTCCATGGACCGGGCGCACGTCTCGCTGACGCGTGGGCCTGGCTTGATGCCGTCGTGGCCAGCGTCGGCCACGGCTTCGCCGAGGGCCGGTGACATCACGGGCCCCACAGCGATGTCAGCATGATGTCACGGATGACGTCACACGCGTGCGGGCACGGACGCTGACACGCGGGCCCATCACTGACGTTAGGGGTGACGTCAGCGACGACCGGGCTGACCGCATGGACTGCATCGGTTCGGCTCCCACACACGTGGCTTGATCTAGGCCGTTGGTTTGAAATCCAACGGTCCAGATCGGATCCAATCTCACACGTTTTGGAATAACGCGATCGATCAGGACCGTTCGATTCGGATCAGACGGTTGGGATTGGATCGGGTTTCACCGCGTCTGTGACACTACGGTATGGTGTGACATTATAGAATGTGAAATTAGAGAATAAAACCTTTCGCCTTGAGGTTTACTCGCGTTTTTGGGCCGTTTGAAGTGATGTGTCACCACGGAGTGTCGTAACCTTTTAAATGGTGCATGTTAAGGTCAAAAACTTTATGAAATATGGTATGGCAGGTTAAAACCATAAGGTATGGAGGTTAATAGCTTTTCCGGGCCGTTTTCGGGGTTTTGGGCCTTCCCGGGGGAGTTTTGGGCCTTGGTGGGCTTTGGTGGGATGGATTAGGTCTCCGTAACGGACTAGAATTGGGTGTGGGGGCTGGTAAAAGGGGTTTCCCTGTCCCTTTGGGGCGTCCACCCTGCTACCTTTGCGCCCCTTGAGGCCTTGGTGCGCCCCCCTCACCTCCCCCCACATGCCAAGCCCGAGCCGCCCCTTCCCTTTGAGCCGTGCGCCTCCCCCGTGCTCTCCTCCATTGCCCCACCTCTCCACCACCTCTCCTCCACCCCCTTGCTGCCCTAGGGTGGTCTCCACACCTCTGCACCTTGTGGATCCATCCGTTGGAGCGAGGAGCGAGGAGCGAGGAGCGTGGAGTGATCCGCGAGGAGATCGATTGGAGTTTTCGTTCGTCGGGCAAAGGTATGATCATGGGGATCCTTGGGTTTGATCTAGGTACTGTTCTTAGGGTGTTTATGAAGTTTTTAGATCAATTGGTGGTGCTGGGTTGGAGTTCTTTGGGTTAGATCTAGACGTTGCCACGTTTCTGTTTTCGGGCAGATTGAGCAGTCGGGCTAGGGTTCGAGTTTTCGTCGATTTAGAATCCGAATCTGTCCGTACGGACTTAAAAGAAGTTGTAGATAATTTAATTATCTTTCCGTTTACATAAAGCACGTTAAAATCCGATCAGCAGTTTGAAAGTTATGTCTGTTTTACCGAGCGTGTTAAAATCTGTGACGTAATTGGAACAGATCACGGTAATCTGTAGATTAGACGACTTTAGATTCCGAATCAGTCTTTCCATATACCTAGAGAAAGTTGGGAAATTTCCTAAGCTACGCGAGGATGTACTCGTTTAATTGATTCGGAGTCCCAGAACTCAAGTTATGCTTTTTGCAAGGCTGCTGTCCCGTCGGGACAGAACCTCTGTTTTTAGGTTTTGCGAGTAGTGGGCAATGTCAGGTTAGATGGGGGTTTGCGTACTGTTTTGTGGGCATGATTGTGAGTGTGTGATACCTATGTGCAGGTGGTGCGACCCCGGGAGTGCCTTCTACTTCCCGCCTTTCCGTTGCCCGTGGTTGAGGCAAGTGTGTTGTAATGAATAACGAATGTTATGTTGCTTGTTGAGACTGGATGAAAGATGGATTTCATGATATGATCAATTGCCATGCTTTAATGTTTTCCTATGATATGATGAGTATGCTATGATGCCATGTGTTAAATATACAAGTTTATGATGATGATGGCATATTTGCATACATGACATGTTACATGGCTCGGGCGGTGAGAAAGTCATAACTAGTCCGGGAAGGTCGGTGAGAAAGTTATGACTAATCCGGAAAGCCAATGAGTAAGTCCTACATCGTGATTCCATTCACCGTGGTGAACGGAAGCGAGGAGTAGGCACCCTCCATCTTCGGGATGGAAGGGGGGAGAGGGTGCACACCGACGGGTGTGTACTCAACGATACCGGTATGAGTTTCCAAGGAGACATGAGCATTGCATTACATTGCATACATAATGATGATGATCTTTGTTAAGTGTTCATGAATGAGATGATATACATTATGGGTGATGTTATTGCCATGATATTGTTCTTGTTGTCCATTACAATATACTTGCTGAGTTTCGAACTCACACTTGTGTTTTATGTTGTTTTTTTTAGGTACTTTGAGATCGGCATGCGGGAAGGGAAATAGTCACACGCCCACACGTAGCTTCACCTTAATGATTCCACAAGTCATTCTATTAGTTTGATAATAAATTGCGTGTGATGATCATTGCTTTAGTGTTTAGCTTTACTATTTGAGAGCTTATTTGTTCTTTTGACACTTGGAGACATTAAGTGCTTGATGTTAGTCTTATATTGTCGTTAAGACTCTATTTATTGCTGTTTTAGATGTTTCCCTTATTGCCATATAATGCTATATCGTTGTTGCTCCTTAAATTCATGATAAAACAAAGGAGGTGCTGCCGAAATCTCGGTTTTTAGCCTATGCGCCTTTGCTGGAATTTTATGTTAAATATGATATTTGGATGTTGTTTAGCTTATGTTTGGTAGCATTCGGGCATATTAAATGCCGGGGTGTTACAGCGTCACTGGGGGGTGACATGGCATGACCCGACGTGCGACACGCGGCATGATCTACACCGTTCGATCTTGATCGAACGGCTGAGATTTCATCTAATGCTACAACGCGGGTTAGCCCTAACCGTACGATCTAGATCTAACAGCTGTGATTGGATCTAGCACGGTGCAGTCTAGGGGCTACATGGCTCAATCTAGAGCGTTGGATCTAGATCCAACGGTTGAAAATAGATCTAAAACCGAAACGTGGAAAACACTTACGGGTGACGTGGATGAATCTGGGCCATTCGATGAAGATCCAACGGCGGAGGGACCTCGGGGTTCAGGTAATGTCCATGATGGAGCTGGCTAGCCGGAGCTGAGGACGATGACGTGGCCAACAACGCTTTGGGGCAGTTCCGGCAAAGTTAGTAGTACGCACGAGTGCGTCTCGACCCGACGATCTCGGATCTGGGCACCAACACGGCGGAGACGGCTCGACGGCGGCGAAAAATGGCAAAAACTGTGGCGGAACCCTAGAGCGACTTCAGCGAGCGATTGCAGTGTGGCTACGGCGGCTCGAGCTCCAAGACCTAGGGCAAAGTGTGCGTGCGGAAACGGCGGTCACGACACGGTTGGCGGCGCATTGAATAGCGCCCTCGGCGTCCGTGAAAATCGCGTAAACCGAGGCCCACACGCGCACGACGGCTGAATCCGGCGGTGGCTCGGACGGGGTGATGTGGACGCATCCTGGCCGTCCACGTGCACGCGTCCAACGACTGGGATCGCTCCGGGCGCGAGCAGGTCCGATCCGGCTCGGGCTCGGGTGATGTGGCGCAACGCAGGCCGTTGGATCTCGATACAACGGTCGCGTGGGTTAGGGTTTGGTCTGGTTCGAGTCAGACTCGAGTCCGACTCGGGTCCAACTCGGTCGGATGAACATTAAAACCGATTCGGATTTTTCAGCGATTTAATATTAAAAATAATTTCTAGAAATTCAAATAATTCGAGAAAAATAGCAAAATAATCAGAAAAATTTCAAAACAATTCTGGAAAATACTTTGAGACATTTTGGACTAAAATAAATATTTTCAACAAAATTTTATTTAAAAATTTTAATTATTTAATTATCTCAGAAGGGAATAAATTCAAATTAAATCCAAATAAATACAAATAAATTCCAGAAAATTCCAAAAAATCTCAAGAGTGTAAAATTTCCATTAAATTTATGAAACGCAAAAATTGGGGTGTTACAACTGGGTACCTCTCCGATACGATCTTCTTCAGCACCCCATGCAGACATACAATCCGGGACATATACAACTCCTCTAGTTTATCTCCTGAATAAGTGGCCTTTACGTGGATGAAATGAGCTACTTTGGTCAATCGATCCACTATGACCCATATGGAATCATATCCACTTTGAGTTTTAGGCAAACCGGTAATGAAGTCCATTCCGATTTCCTCCCACTTCCACTCAGGTATCTTCAACGGCTGTAGCAAACCAACTGGCCTCTGATGCATGGCTTTAACTCTTTGACATATATCGCATAAAGCAACATGCTTGGCAACCTCATGCTTCATGCTTTGCCACGAAAACCTCTCCTTCAGGTCTTGATACATCTTGGCACTTCCCGGGTGAATCGAGTACTTGGAATCATGAGCTTCCTCCAGAATCAACTATTTCAGCTCTTTGTTGTGCGGCACACAGATACGGTCTTTAATCCATAGCGTACCCTGCTCATCCAGCTTGAAGTCCTTAGCCTTGCCTTCATTCATCTTGGCCTTGATTCTCTTGATCTTGTCATCATCCTTCTGACCTTCCCTGATCTGGTCTTCTAAGGTAGGCTTCACATCTAAAGCGGCTAAGAATCCTTCTGGTACCATTTCCAACTTCATCTTCTGGAAATCCTTAGATAACTTAGCTTGAATCTCTTCTATCAGCATATTCACGGTGTGGCTCTTCTGACTCAAAGCATCGGCTACTACATTAGCTTTGTTGAGATGGTAATGAATTCCGACATTATAGTCCTTGATCAATTCCAACCATCTCCTTTGCCTCATATTCAGATCCCGACTGGGTGAATATATACTTAAGGCTCTTATGATCCGTATACACTTCACATCTATTTCCAATAAGGTAATGATGCCACAACTTCAGAGCATGCACTACGGCAGCTAACTCCAAGTCATGCGTTGGGTAATTCTCCTCATGCAGCCTTAACTGTCTTGATGCATAAGCGACTACCTTCCGATTTTGCATCAACACACATCCAAGTCCTTAGTGCGATGCATCACAGTAAATATCAAAGCTCCGGTGCACATCCGGTAGAACTAACACTAGCGCTAGCGTTAAATGCTTCTTCAATTCTTAAAAGCTCTTCTCGCACTCTGACGTCCATGCAAACTTCTTCTCTTTCTTTAACAGTTGCGTAAGTGGTCTAGCAATCGTCGAGAATCCTTCAATGAATCGACGGTAGTATCCTGCCATTCCAAGAAAACTACGGATCTGGGTGCCAACTTCGGCTGCTCTCAATGTAATACTGCTTCTACCTTGCTCGGGTCAATTGTGACTCCTTCTGCGGTCATCACATGTCCAAGAAATTCCACCTTACTCTTCCAAAAATCACATTTGCTAAACTTAGCAAATAACTACTATTCTCGCAACTTCTCAAGAACTAGCCTCAGATGCTCGGTGTGTTCTTCTCTCGTCTTGGAGTATACAAGTATGTCATCAATGAATACGACAACAAACTTATCCAGGTATTCCATGAAAGCTTTATTCATCAATTTCATGAAATAAGCAGGTGCATTTGTTAGACCAAAGGACATAACTATAAATTCATAATGTCCATATCTTGATGAAAATGCAGTCTTCGACACATCTTCTGATAAGATCTTCAACTAATGATACCATGATCTCAAGACAATCTTGGAGAAAACTCCAGCTCCTCTTAACTGATCAAACAAGTCATTGATCATGGGCAGTGGGTACTTATTTGTTATCGTCACGTCATTGAGTGCACGATAATCAATACAATCTGAAAACTCCCATCCTTCTTCTTGACGAACAGAACTGGCGCTCCCCACGGTGATGAACTAGGTCTGATAAATCCTTTCTCCAACAGCTCCTCGATCTATTTATTCATCTCTACTAACTCATCGGTAGACATCCAATAAGGTCTCTTGGCTATTGTCGGGACCCCGAATTTGCAAATCCAGACCCTCTGTGTATTCAGCACTAGTCCAGGAACGCGCTAGTGCACACAGTCTTAACATCGGTAATTATCACAATCATACCATTCGATACTAATAAAGTACTTTTATTTAATTAAGCAAACTGGTTACTTGACCTTATGGCCAAGTCACAAATGTACGCCTCGCAGGGCGATACTTATTAAGAGAGAAATAGTAGCAGCGGAAAATCAAATAACTTCGTGGCGCCATCCAGTATACCACAGGCAACTGACTGGGCTCGCTTCCTAAGTAGACGGATCCTCTTGGAACTCCTCCTCCAAAGCTGGTGTGGTCTCCTCCTCAACTGGTGTTGTAGGGTGGCAAGGGTGAGTACTTGGTACTCAGCAAGTCATGCACAGAATGCAGGCTAATATACTATATGCATGGCTTGGTACAAAGGAATAGCTCAAGGTATATTTGCAGTAAACAGCATTTGACAAGTAACATAAGTAGATTCGAAAGCAGTAGAAACAAGTATAGCATAGGTAACTTTTCAAGGAGTTTAATAAACATCTTTCCCATCCTAATCTCCATTTCCATCAACATCTTATTAATCCAACCCAACCTTTCAAATCCAAGTTATTTTTGAGAAAATCTAACCCTTGACTGTAATTCCCGAGCGATGTCCAATACCGCGGACACGGCTATTCGAATAGATTCTATACTCTGCAGAGGTTATGCACTTTACCCACAAGATACAGTCAAACACCACAAAGGCGAGTTCCCGTAACAAAGTCTTTCGGAAACTTCTAACAATACAAGTGGTCCTCCCCGGTTATTGCACACTAACCCTTCCCTTAGCTAAGGCGAAGTTTAGGCCAATCAACCGTTAGATGGGTACAGCCTCGGCCCGGTATGCTCCCGCACAACTTACACAAAGGGTGTAGTTGACCTCCCGAGGTCCCACAGTGCGTTATTAGCAACTTAGTCAACTAGGTCCGTCCCATTACAGACATGTGGTTGCACGTTAGACCCAGTTCAAAGGCTTGCAAGGTTAAGTCCTTAGGGTGACCAGGGCAAGACTACCCGAAGAACCAAATCAACATCCCCTGTGCCACAACTGGCCCACCTGATCATTCTTGCCACATGCCCCGGTCAAAAACTAGTTATCAAACCCCAGTTGATTACCATGCACCACGTGCCATCAACATTACATGATACCTTTCCAAAACAGGTTCAATATATCATTAAGTCAATATTAACATTTGTTTGTCCAAAATCATGTCATCAGCACGTAGCAGGTCTAAGCAGTATAATACAACGGTCTAAAACCCATGTTGGCAATTTAATAATGTCCAACTAGTAATCCACAACTAGGGTGACAAGGGGTCATGGCACATACTTAAATAATCAAGGTGTCATACAGCAAATTGGTATTTATCTAATTCCCCATATTTAAATAAAGTATTTTCTAATTGAACTAGCATGCAATAGGTTAAACCAAAATAGATTTCAAAATAGGATCAACATGGTCAAAGCACAACTTGCCTTCAAAAAGTACTTGTTCTTGGTCTTGAGTTGGATCCTGAGTCAATACTTCTCCTTGAATCCTTCCCAAGACTTCAACGTCTACTCGTAAAGCGTGCAAATAGCAATACACGAATAAACAATAGGCAAAAAGTGTCCAAACATCCAAATAAAATCCATAAACAGAGAGAACATAATTTTATGAATTTTTAGAAACTGGAATCGTCAAATTTGGAGTTAAAATGCAAAAGTTATGATTATTTAAAGTTTAAATAATCAATTAAATAATTTTACAGAGAAAAACTTTAGTCCAAAAATTAAATAAAATTCATATTTAGGTAGGTCTCAATTTTATACAAATTTAGAAATTTGAATCACTCAAATCGGAGTTGAAACCCAAAAGTTATAAGCGTTTGAAGTTTTGAAATTCAAATCAATTATTAAACCGAATTATTAAATCATTTTCTTTTGAAAAACATTTATTGCGTCGGCTGGACACGTGGCGACCTTTGGATTGGCGGTGGCGTCGGCCGGCCCATGGACTCGGTCCACGCTTTCGGCTCGAGTCTGTGGACCCGGTCCACGGCTCACGTGAGGCGGCAGTGGGTCCCCTCGGGTGGCGTCGCTGGCGGCGTCGTGAGGCTTAACCACGGCAGCGACAAGTGGGACCAGGTGGCGTCATTCTTGGCGTCGGCGCCGGCGCTGGGACGGCCGGCCGACATCTTGAGCCCGCCATGGCGTCGGCGTGGCGTCATGGTGCGCTTGGCCGGGCGTGACATGCGGGCCCGCGTGTCGGCGTCTACGCCTGCACGCTGCGTGGGCCAGCGCTGACCGCGACGGTCAGCCTCCCCGGACGCGTGGCGCAATCTCGATCGTTGGTTTGAAAATCAACGGTCCAGATTGGATCTGGACTCACGCGTTTGGGGTGAACGCGGTTGATCTGGACCGTTGGATCTAGATCTAACGGCTGAGATTGGATCTAGGATTTTCAACGTGGAAACTCACCGGGGTGACGTGGCGCGATCTGGGCCCTTGGATCTTGATCGGACGGTTGGTGGAGCTCGGGGTCGGCGATGGCTTCACGGCGGAGTTGCGGCTGCCGGCGCTGAGGACGGCGACCACACGAACGGTGTTTGGGGCGTGCTCCGGCGAGGTGAAAGGTCCTCACCGACGCGGCTTGACCTGGCTGTTCCGGAACTGGGCTCAACGGCGGAGGACGACGGGGATGGCTGCAATCGGCAAAGAACCACGGCGGAGGGAAGAGGCAACTCCGGCGAGCGATTGCGGCTCAACGGCGGCGGCTCAGGCGACGTTGTCTAGGGCTACGGGTGCGCAAGGTCAAGGCGATCCTCGGGGTGTGAGCCGGGCATTAAATAGCCTCGGCTTCCGCGCAGAAAACGGAAACCTAGTTCCCCACGGCGGCGGGCGCGGCGGCGAGTCCGGCTTTCGGACTTCGGCGGAGACGACGACGACAGCCGCCCACGCACGATCAGCCGCCACGATCGCCGGGCGCGACGGGTCCGGTCGGTTCACGGCTCGGGTGGTCGAGTCAATCATGACCGCGTTGGATCTCGATCCGACGGTCCCGTGGTTTGGGTTCGAGCGTGGTTCGGTCGAGTCGGTGGCTCGGGTCGGACTCGAACTCGAGTCTGACTCGGGCTCGGTCGGATGAACAGTACAAACCCACTCGCATTTTCCAGCGATTTAATAATTAAAATAATTCCCAGTAATTCATTTAATTCATTAAAAATAGCAAAATACTCAGAAAAATTCCAGAAAAATTCTGGAAAATATTTTAGGGTATTTGGGACTCAAATAAAATATTTCCAACAAAATTTTATTTGCAAAATTAAATTCTTTAATTATTTCAAAATGGAATAAATTCAAATAAATTCCAAATAAATCCAAATAAATTCCAGAAAATTCCAAAAATTCACCAAAGTGCCAAATCACACATGAATTTAAGAAAAGCAAAATTTTGGGGTGTTACAGCTATTGGGGCTGTACCGGGTACTAACTCAATCACAAACTCAATGTCTCTATCTGGCGGCATACCAAGTAAATCTTCAAGAAAGACATCCGGTACTCATCGACCCTTTGGTACATCTTCGATGCTGACTGCCTTCACACTGTTGACCATTTGTTGTCCATCTCGAACGGCAGTTTCTTGAAACTCAACTCTTCTACCATCTGAGCTTTCGACTAATACGACTCTTCGTCCACAGTCTAACACAGTTTTGTGCTTGGACAACCAGTCCATTCCAAGTATAACATCTAGGGTCTGGGTACCTAGTATAATGAGGTTCGCTAAAAACTCTACCCCATCTATTAATAGTCTTACCCCAGAACATCCTACTTTAGATCGGAGTTATGATCCAGGGGTTCGAACTACAAGCATGCATTTGAGATCCACCATCTCCAAGTCATTTCTAGCAGCAAAACTTCGAGAAACAAACGAATGCGAAGCTCCAGAATCAAACAAAACTGTTGCAGGTACTGAGTTAACTAGTAACTTACCCAATACGACGTCCGAAGTGTTCTGAAATGTATCAGCGGTGACGTGGTTGATTCGACCTCTCACCGTAGCTTGGGGTGTAGCTCCATCTTGAGTAGCTCCACGGCTTCCTCCTGGTGCAGGTGTCCTTGCGACGTTGTCCCAAGGTTGAGGCGAATAGGCATCACACCTCCTCCTCGCTTAGGGAAATTATTGGAGAAGTGCCCTGGCTCATTGCAACTGTAGAAGCAATTTACCAATGCTGGTTGGCTTCCTACTGGTGCAATTCTAGGTTCTGCTGGTGTCTGATAATTCTGACCGGTAGATCTCGGTGCTGGTGACGGTGTCTTAGCAATGTTCTGAGGCTGAAACCTGAAGAACTGATTGGGTGCAACTCTCAGCCTTTGTGCTCCTGGGCAATCTCCTTGTTGTGCCATCCGTGTGACACTACGGAATAGTGTGACATTATAAAATGTGAAATTAGAGAATAAAACTATACGGTATGATGTTTAATCGTGTTTTCGGGCCGTTTTCGGGAGTTTGGGCCTCTCCGGGGGAGTTTGGGCCCAAGGGATTGAGTCGTGGGCTTTAGTGGGAGGGGATTTGGGCCCGTGTGGGAGGGGGAGACCTGAATTTCTGCCCTTGGGGCGCCCTCCCCCTGCCCTTGTGCGCCCCCACCTAACCCTAGCCGCCTCTCCCCCTCTCCACCTCCTTGTGCGCCCCCCCATCTCCTTCCTCCATGCGCCACAACCTCTCCCCTCCCCTCTCCACCCCCCTTGTTGCCCTAGAGGAGATCCCCACCTAGCCATCCCATTGATCTCTCCATCGGGAAGCCCCGCGAAGAGGAGATCCGGCGGTTCCGGCGCGAGGAAGACGATCGGGGAAATCGGGAGGAGAGGATTCGGCGTTCGGCGGGCAAAGGTATGGTATGGGTGACCTTTGGGGTTGGTCTAGGTGCTGATCTATAGGTTGATTCGATGCTTTTAGATCAAGAGGAGGTGCTGTGATTGGGTAGATTGGATGAAAACTAGAGATTGCATAGTTCTCTGTTTCGGGCAGATTGGGCACACGACCTAGGGTTCGAGTTTTCGAAATTTTAGAGTCGGAATTTGGTCATCCACCTGTTGAATAAGTTGTATATAACTTCAATACCTTTAATTGGACACCAAGAACGTATAATTCTGCCCAGCCGTTTGAAAGTTATGATCGTTTTACCGAACGTGTTCAAATCTGTGACGTAATTGGGACAGAATGTAATGTGTTGTCGATTAAACAATTTTAGAGGCCGAATCAGCTTTTCCCAATACTTAGAGAAATCTACGAAATTTCCTAAGCTTCGCGATGATGTACTTGTTTACTCGATTTGGAGACCTATAACTCAAGTTATGCTAGATTGAAGTCTGCTGTCCCAGGGGACAGATTCTCTATTTTTCGTTTTCGGGAGTAGTTTGCGTAATCGGGGTAGATGAGCGAGTGTGTACTGTTTTGTGGGCATGTTTTTAGTATGTGGTACTTATGTGTAGGTGGTGTGACCCCGGGAGTGCCCTCATCCTCTTGCCAATCCGTCGCCCGCGGTTAAGGCAAGTGTATTGGAATGGGTATCATGTTGAATGTTATTTGACTAAATGTAAATTGTTTTCATGATATGCTACCTTGCCATGGTTAGTGCTTGCCCATGTTATGGTGAAAATGGTCTTTTATGGTGCTATGCAATGGTTAATTGTTTATGTTTACGGCATATGTTGCATACATGGTATGAAAACTGGTCCGGTCGGTGAGAACGTCATAACTAGTCCGGTAAGGTCGGTGAGAAAGTTATGACTAATCCGGAGCGCCATGAATGTAAGACCTACCTCGTGATTCCACCCACGTGGTGAGTGGAAGCGAGGAGTAGGAACCCTCCATCTACGGGATAGAAGGGGAAAGAGGGTGCACGCCGACGGGTGTGCACTCGGCAATACCGGTATTTGCTTCGAGGAGACATGTGCATTGCATTGCATGCATGACGGTGATGATGAAATGTGTACAATGAGATTGAGACATGGTCATGATGTTGTATATGAAATTATCATTCGATCATGATGTTAAGTATGGTATGTATTGATGTTGGCATTGATTTGTTCTTTATGATCCATTGCAATATACTTGCTGAGTGATGAACTCACGCTTGTGTTTTATGTTGTTTTTAGGTACCATGAGACCGGCATGCGGGAAAGGGCATTAGCTACACATCTACACATAGCTCCACACTTATAGACAATTTATTCGTTTGGGTCATGATAATAAGAATAGTGCCATGAAACTTGGTGCATGGTTAAATTGTGTGCTTGGTTTCCTCATTTACTTCGTTTGGCTCATGAGATGGTTGAATTCAATATTCTAGACTTATACTGTTGCTAGAACCCTCGTTATTGATGATTTAGATGTCATTCTTTATGCTTTATCCTGTAATCATTTTGTTGTTGCTTCAATTCATGGAAAAACAAAGGAGATGATGCCGAAATTTTCAGTTTTAGTATTTACTCCTTTGCTGTAATTTATCTTTATTTGTGGTATTTAGATGTGGTTTAGTCTATGTTTGGTAACATTCAGGCATACCAGATGCCGGGGTGTTACAGTTGGTATCAGAGCGGGCTTCAGGTCCGTGGTGTATGAACTTAGTGGAATACCATAGGGTTAACTAAAATTTTGATGTGGAATAACCTAGAAACATGGCTTAGGTTATACTTAAAATTTTGTCATAGGATAGCAACATTAAAACTTGTGTAAGTGAAATAACTAATTTAAAATTTGACACACATGGATGCACAGTAGGAAAGGGTATGGGTATCGTTGCTTTACGCTTAAATGTTGTATTTAAGCCTTCATGTTGAATGCTATATGTGATAATGTATGTTGCTATGTTATTGAGAGAATTAATTGGATTGTTCTTGTTATTGTGATAAAGTGGGGTTGTGGTGTCGAGGGGTTTCGGTCACCTCTTTTTGTTCATAGTAAGGGTGTGGTTTGACGGTGTGGTCGGTTAGCGCCATCACCGAAGAATTATTAACCCATGTGGGAGAAGAGTGCTTACCTTTTCTGTCGTAGATCGGGTAGATGACTGGAGACAAATAGAAGAGTTGGTGGTGGATTCCTTCAGATGTTCTTTACCGTCACGACGGTCGGTTTAGTTGGTTTTCTTGGTTTTAGTTTATTGAAATCAAAAGAAAAGTGTCTGGTATTGGATTTTCGTGAATTGTTCAGTAAGCGGTTTGTGGTTTTGTCTTCCTTGATTGAAGACGAAGAAGAAGAGTTTTGAGTTGTGTGTCTTTTGGTCGCCTTTCGGCTTTGACACCGGCTTTGCTGGTTGCTCTGCAAAGAAAAGTATAGTTTGGTTCTTGTGTGTCACACTCTGAGTTTAAAAGAAGTTATTGAAGTTGTGTGCAAAAATTTAAGATATGTTGATTTATGTTTTGTGCCTCTGTCAGTAAAAGTTTACTTGATCGCTTGGTTCCCTCCTGTGGGAGTCTTTAAGATTGAAATATGTTTTGGAGATCTTTTGCATGACCAAGTGTGAGTCATGTCCCATTGCAACTTTGAGAGTCAAGTTTCTTCGTGAAGTTTGGTTGAGTTTTAAAAACAAAATGCTGCAAGCAAAGTAAGTAGTCTTTTGACTGAAATTACTTGTCAATAATGAGAATTATTGTTTAGCATGTTATGTAGTATGTAACAACGTGGTTTACGGAAATGATGTACTCCTTAGTTAATTTGTGAGTTGAATCAAGTAAATGTAATTGTTATCGTTAGCTTAAGATTAAATGAACCTATAGTGATGTAGAGTACCCCCATAGTGGGAATGATTAAATGTGTTAATGTACAGGCTCAGAATATGTTGCTTTGCTGTAAAAGTGCCTATGAGCCCTGATAATATTTAAAGTTTTAAACCCTGATGCATAGTGAGAACATTAAGATGATGTAAACCATTAACATTGTTATAGAAACTTGGTTGGTTGTTTAAAGATGTTCTAAATTAACATGTTAGTACAGAAATTTAATCGTGTCGGTTTGTGAACCCAATTTGGAAGTTGATTAGAGTTGCTATTTATGTTGTTGCAAACTATTAGCATAATTGGAAGGATGTAATTGTGTTCTTCAAATGCTAATACAGTGCCCTCCAACTCTGAAGAGTAGGTGCGAGCGATTTGCCGCATTGCTCGACGCGACGTCTCTTGGATTCTGGCTTCAAACGAAGACCTCCTCGTTGTGATGTGGATAGGATGACTCACCTTGGTCTTCTCTCTGGAATACACAGTGATCTTGACATCCCACGCTTGGACCAATCCTGCCTTCACTATGGTGGTTCCCCAGCAAATCGGCCTGTCAAACCTCCAAGTAGTTGCATCATACGCCACAACTCAGCGGCGTAACCTCCCTGGCGTTCCACATAGTTGTTGATCATCTTCATCTGCCAAAGACACTCACGTAAGAATGCAACATTTTAAATCAAAGTGGAGACAAAAGAATTCAGCAAGGGGGTATGAACAAGAGAGAGGGGATAAGTCAATAGTTCATTCATTATCTTGGCAACTTTTAACTTTTAGAAAATAATTTTATCCTCACTACGACCATTCTAGCTAAGGGTAGGTCCTACAGTCAGTATGGCTCTGATACCACCTCTATCGGAACCCGAATATGCAAATCCAGACCCTCTGTGTATTCAGCACTAGTCCAGGATTACGCTAGTGCACACAGTCTCAACATCGGTAAATACCACAATCATACTCAACGAAATAGTAAAGTACTTTATTGAAAGGGAAATATAACCGGTTGACCGACCTTATGGTCAGGTTACAAAAGTACGCCTCGCAGGGCTTAAGTCTTTCTCAAATAAACTTGTAGTGGAAAATAAAGAAACGTGTGGCACCAACCCATATGCCACAGGCAACTGACTGGGCTCTCCCCTAAGTTCGTCGGCTCTTCATGGAACTCCTCCTCCAAAGCTGGCATTGATTCTTCTTCAACTGATGTTTGTGTGGCAGCAAGGGTGAGTACTTAAAGCACTCAGCAAGTCATGCACAAAATGCAGTCTAATAATCTACATGCATGGCTTATTACAAAGGATAGGCTATGATGGTTCATTTGCAGTAAAGCACATTCACAATATCGATAATAGTTTGAAAGCAGTAAAACAGTAATAACTTTCATAAACAATTTCACAAGTAAAGCATTTATCATCATAAAGAAAATTCATCATTTCCAATACCAAGTATCCATAAACCAAGTTCATTTTCATAAAGTCTAACCCTTGACTGTAAGTTATGACTATTCTGGAGAGCCAATGAGTAAGTCCTACATCGTGATTCCATCCACCGCGGTGTATGGAAGCGAGGAGTAGGCACCCTCCATCTTCGGGATGGAAGGGGGGAGAGGGTGCACACCGACGGGTGTGTACTCAACCATACCGGTATGAGTTTCCAAGGAGACATGAGCATCGCATCGCGTTGCATACGTAATGATGATGAAAATGATATGTGATCATGAATGAGATGATAGACATGATGTGAGTTGTTGTAGCCATGTAATTGTTTCTTTTGTACCATTGCAATATACTTGCTGAGTGATGAACTCACGCTTGTGTTTATGTTGTTTTTTTAGGTATCATGACACCGGCATGTGGGAAAGGGCATTAGCTACACATCTTCACGTAGTTCCAGTCACATTTACCAAATTTTGAGTCATGATCTGAATAATAGTGCCATGAATCTTAGTGTATGGATTAAATTGTGTGGTCGGGTCCCTTATTTGCTTCGTTATAGTTTATGGAGTGGTTGAACTTGATATTATTGCCTTATGTTGTTGCCATATCCATTTACATTGCTTCTTTAGATATCTTATGATATTATGTTGCTTGCCTGTTATTGCTATTGTCTCAAATCATGTTAAAACAAAGGAGATGCTGTCGAAATTTTCGGTTTTAGCATTTGCTCCTTTGCTGTAATTTGTCTTTATTAGTGGTATTTAGGTGTTGTTTAGCCTATGTTTGGTAGCATTCGGGCATACTAGATGCCGGGGTGTTACAGTTGGTATCGAGGCGAAATTTGTAGGTCCTTGGAATGTGTATTTTTAGTGTCATACCTTAAGTTACAACTAAAATGTGATGTGGGATAACTTAGAAACATGGCTTAGGTTTAAACTAAAACTTTGTCATAGGATAACAACATTAAAAACTTGCAAAAGTGGAATAAGTAATTTAAAATTTGACACACTTGGTTGCACAGTAGGATGGGGTTTTGGTTCATCATTGCATTGCGCTTGATTATTTAATGAAGATTATGTCTGTGATGATGTTTGATCTTTGTTCTTGATTATATGATGTTGTGCTTATGTTTATGTGATTGGATGGTTGTCTGACTGTAGCAGCCATGCCGAGGGGTAGAGGCCGTGGTCGCCGTGGCCGTGGAGGCCAGGGGCGAGGTTCCCAGGGAGTTGCTGAGTCTGTAGCTGAGGGTAGCGCTTCGCTCAATGCTCATGGGCTAACGCAGGAGGAGCTCCCGGCGGCACAGTCAGGGGTTGAGGTACTCGCCGCCAATGAGGATTTAGTTCAGGCTCTGCAGAGGGAGGTTCAAGAGCTGCGCTAGTAGTTGTGGGCAGCCCCTGCTGTAGTGCCTCCCCCTACAGCGGCCCCAGTTGCTGCCCCCGCTGTGCCGGAGCCGAGGATGAGTCTCCGGGAGTGGATGTCCCTTCGTCTTAACACTTTTGAAGGAGCGGGCACGCCGATCCAGTCCGCAGATTGGCTGCGGTACATGGAGCGGCAGTTTGAGGTCCTAGAGTTGACCGCGGTCCAGAGGGCTCACTTTGTGGCCTTTCAGCTGAAGGGCCAAGCTGATATTTGGTGGGAGGGGGTTCTGGCTGCTAGAGCCCCCGCGCTAGGTCCGGTCACCTAGGAGGACTTTGTGGCTCGCTTCTGAGCCAAGTTCTACCCAGAGTCTTTCCTTGAGCGGATGGAGCATACTCTGACAACTCTTTCCCAGGGAAAGAGGTCGGTGGCAAAGTATGAGGTGGAGTTCAACAGCGTGGTGCGCTTCGTGCCAGCTGTGGGAGCCGACGACAGGGAGAAGGCGAGGAGGTTCCGTAGAGGCCTCAACCAGGAGTTCAGAGTTGTCATGGGGGCGACTGTCCGTCGTGACTTCTGCTCCGTGGTGGAGCAGACGAAGGGTATGGAGCTCGAGTTGGAGCTCTCCCGGGATAGGCAAAACCCGGGTGGTTCAGGGGTTCCTGCGGCCCCAGGCGGGGGCCAGAAGAGGACCTTTGGTGGAGGAGGTGGGTCTTCTCTGTGACCCACCTTCAAGAAGTTCAAGGGGGGACAGGGCTCCTCCTCAGGGGCTAAGATGAGGCCACTCCAGTCGTCTTCCTCGTGAGCGGCTGTTCGTCCTGTGCCCGGGCAGGGCATGATTTGTTTCAAGTGCGGTGGTGAGCACCGTGCTTCGGAGTGTGGTTGGTCTGGGAGTTGCAACCACTGTGGCAAGCCTGGCCACATGGGATGAGTCTGCCGTATGAATCCCAGTAGCATCATCAAGTGGGAGACAGTGCCTTCTCCTCCCACTCCAGCGGCGTCTTCCAGAGGATCGGTGCACATGATGGCGGCTCCTGCTCCTCAGCCACCCTTTGCGTGGGCGTCACCAGTAGCTTAATGGTGCCCGCATCCGTCTGCTCCTCCTCAGATGCCTCCTCCGCCCCCAGCTTTGTTGGGGCATCAGCCGGGAGTCGGGGCTCCCACTGTTCCAGCGCCACCAGGAGTGTACGCCTTGCCGACCGCCGAGTCAGCCGGGCATCCAGAGGTGGTTTCAGGTACTTTGCTTGTGGATTCAGTTGATGCCTTTGTTCTGTTTGATTCCGGAGCATCATATTCCTTTGTGTCGTCTGAGTTTGCTAGTAGAGCTAAGTTGGGAGTTCAGCGGATTTCTGAGTCTGTGATAGTCAGTTCTCCTGGGGGTTTGATTGCTAGTTCTTTGGTTTGCCCGGGTTGCACCATTGCCATTGATGATGAGGTTTTCTTTGCCAATCTTATGGTGATCCAGTTGGCTCCTTTTGATGTCATTTTGGGCATGGACTGATTGCATCAGTACCGTGCCAAGATCTGTTGCTTTTGGAGGACGGTTACCTTGCAGGCCCCATCAGGGGTAGAGTTGACCTTTCAGGGTGGTATACCTTCCAGTTCCATCTTTGCTTTGGCTAGTCTGTTTTCTGGTCGCCGTTTGAGGCAGTTGGGTTTCCTCATGGCTATGTCAGAAAAGCCATCTTCCTTAGTTTCCATTGAGGAGATTCCTGTAGTGAAGGAGTTTGTTGATGTGTTCCCTGACGAGTTGCCTGGTTTACCTCCTGTGAGGAATGTGGAGTTCCGTATCGATCTTATTCCTGGCACTTGACCTATTTCTATCTCTCCATACCGCTTGGCTCGTCCTTTTCAAGACGAGTTAAAAAAGCAGTTGGAGGATCTGTTGGCCAAGGGTTTTATTCGGCGCAGTGTGTCACCTTGGGGAGCACCCGTCCTCTTCGTTTCGAAGAAGGATGGAAGTTGGCGTATGTGCATTGATTATCGTGCTCTTAATCAAGTGATAGTCAAGAACTGTAGGACCGAATATAGCAATCAGAGGGGGGGTGAATGATTGTGCGGAAGATAAAACCAAATTCTTGATCTATTAAAAGTTCACCCCAAAACAGAACCAAATAATTGCCTCGTTTTCGACAAAAACAGAATGACAGAGGTTTGGTAAAACGAGAATTCCCGGAGATCCAACCGTCGGAACGATCTGAAATTTGGACACAAGAAACTAGATTCCAATATGAATCGAACCCAAAAAGAATCAGCTCGATCGGACTTACGGATCAAAAGTTATGAGCTTCGCAAGCTTGCTGATCCAGAACTTGACGAGAATCAATCTAATCAAAACTTCAAGATTAAACAAGAACGACAAAAGATTGATCAACTAGACTTTGAGAAATACTAGATCAAAACCCTAGAGAGGTTTTTGATGGATCAAATCAAGATAAAACTTGAAGAACAAAAACCAATCTAGAACTAGAACAAGCATGCAAACAAGAACCAAAACAGAAAATACTGTAGCGACGTGGTTACTTGTAGCATAAAAATCTTGGAAGAATTGATCTTTATTTCTTGTCTAAAATACTCTCATCAAAAGAGTACAAACCCTAAAACCAAGCTCAAAGCTTGATGCGCTCAGCTCTCCTTGGTGCGTTTCAACAGAGACCCCCACCTATTTAAAGCACCAACCCACAAAGAGTTACGAATACGATTCCTATTCCTAGAAGGAATCCGTATCCAACACAACTCTACTTGGCCCAACCTGGCCGAGTACAACTCTTACTGCACGTGTGGCAACCCTACCATACTCACGTGACTAACACTTTGCACGCGTATGGCCACCTGCCATACTCACGTGACTAACACTTTGCACGCGAATGACCTCCTGCCATTCTCACGTGACTAACCATTCTTCATGTGCACCATTCTCTTAGCCCGAGCGTCCCGCATGACATCTTTGACCATCAAGACCTCGGTTCCTCCTGAACCTAGTCCCGAACCTCAGTTCCTCCATGAACCTAGTTCCGGTCCGTCATCGACCACATTCGTCTTCGAGCAATACCGCACATGAACAAACCACAAAACAAATCCGAGCACAAGTCCACGACTTGACTCAATGTCAATCCATGCAACTACTCACATGAGTATTGCATAAAGTCCACTTCAAAAGAAGCATCATGAAATCATTACAAATTTCAAATTCACCTGCCAAATTCACATCCCAATCGCTCACACCCCGAATTGAGCGCGCATTCACGACGGACAAACAAAGTTGGTCCGTTGTATAAGGAAAAGTTTCTGTTCCAAGAAGCCAACCAAACGCGGAAAAACACGTTCACAACGGACAAACAAAGTTGGTCCGTTGTACATGCAAAAATGGCTTCGGTCATGAGCTCAAAACAAGTTCACAACGGACCCCAGAAGCTTGTCCGCGTATAAGCGTGCCGCCTTTCGGTTTCACAAAAGTAAAACCCTAGAAAAAGTCCATTCACGACGGACAAAAAGAATTAGTCCGTTGTACATGTGAAAATCTTGGTTCCAAGAAATTATCCAAACCGAAAAAGCTTGTTCACAACGGACCAAGAAAAACTGTCCGTTGTACATGTGAAAATGACTTCGGTCATGGGCTCAAAAACATGTTCACAACAGACCCAAAAACACTGTCCGTCGCAGATGGGAAACTTACTGTTTCTTGAGAACTTTGTCCGGCGCTAATACGTCACTTCCTGTTTCTTGTCAAATTGTCAAAACACATGAACAAACACATTTTGCAAATTCAAATCTAAGTTAATTTTTCAGTTCAAAGCCAATTTTTCAGCACATGATTTCACAATCTCCCCCTTGATGAAAACATTGGCAACACCACTTAGAATTGATCATTTGGCATTCACTTTACCAAAGATTTTGAAATCCAAAGGATCAAAGACCAAAGTAAGAAAACACAGAAATCCCTCTTTGACCAAAATGCAAAACAAAATCTCCCCCTGAGAAGTGCAATGCGCCCAAAAATTTCAAAAATTCTCCAAACTTCTCCCAAAATTCTCAAATTTCCAAATACAACTCTCCCTTTTTCTTTAAACTTTTCAAAGAAAGATTTCCAAATTTCTCCCCCTTTGACAATGGATTCATCAAGAGTAAAAGAGAGAACAGGTTCAAAATTTTTCCTGAAACAATGATTTGACAAAGAGAAACAAGGGAGTGCCAAGATAGGAAAAGATTAGCTCATTCGATCATATAACCTTATATATCACATAACATGCCAAATACACGATCTTGATGTGATTTTAACAAGTTAGGGAATGACATGCATCTCAACCTCAATTCAGTCAACTATAGCCAAGTACTAAGCAAAACCTTTAGAAGAAAAACAAAGGCTCAAAGTTGAAGCAAATAACAAATCAGGGCGAGCAAGTAGTTTCAACTCCAATCTAGTGGACCAATTTAATCTTTAAACAGTAAACTGCATGTGGCATGCTTGAAGCATACTTCTTTTATTTCCTTGGAGTGGCATGCTTGAAGCATACATCTTGTCTTTTGAGGGAATGGCATGCTTGAAGCATACATCTTATGTTTTTAGGAAAAGCACCCTGAAGCACATAACTTGAGGTTTTTTGCTTTTAACAACCCCTTTTTATTGATTCCCTTTTCTTTTCATTTTTCTTTGATTATAAACATGCAAAAGTGATTAAAAGGTCTTATGAAAAAGTAAAGTTGAAACCACACTTGCTTCATAGCCCAAATTTGTCAAGAGGATTCAATATCAAGCCTAGAAGAGTAAGATATCACAGAGTATTTAGCTATAGGTAATCAGTCCAGGGAATTCCACAATGTCATTTTTAGTTCAAGTGAGACAATTAGATTATCATATATTAGCTCAATTACATAACATATAAAGAAATATGATAAAGTGAGCTCATCAAGTGAAAGAACTTGGCAAAGAAACTCCCCCTCAAAACAATCCCATTGGATGAACAATTCCAAGTTCTCCCCGAATAAAAGCAAAACGAGAAGAAGACAAAGGTTTTGTGAAAATGTCTGCCAATTGATGTTCAGTATCCACATGATGAAGCACAATTTTTTTCTTTTTCAACATGATCTTTAAGAAAGTGAAATCCAATATCAATATGCTCAAGAAAAGGGATTACTCAAGAGGTGGCACGAACCAAATCAAATCAACATCCTCCAAAGTCAACATCAGAAAAAGCTCTTAAACTAATCCATGAGGAAGCGTAAAGCCAAATGCCAAAATCTTGAGTTCTATGAAGATACCTGAAAATCCTTTTGATAGCTTGTCGATGTGAAGCACGTGGGAAGAGTCTCTCATGTAAACCTCTAATTATCTCGTCCTCAACAAAGATTATCATCATCTTTATGAACAAAGACACTCTCCCCGAACATATGCACTTGTACCTGCATCATTTGAACTAGTGCCTTTAAGTAAAATAGAAGTGGAAGAAGCATCTCCAAAGGCAACACTTTCATCATGAGATGCACGAGTGAAGGAGAACCAAATCTTATCACCGAACATATGAAGTGAGCATCCAAATTCACTAGCCACATGTTCTCCTCCTCGTGAGAAGCCTACATAGAAGCGAGAAAGTGTCGAGGTCTCGTCTTGGGGTTAGAAATAAGATGTTTAGGAATCGATCTTGAGACACACGACGCACAATAGTAGGCACAACACGCAGTATTCTTATGCACAAAATCAAATTTGCCTTTCCCGTGTTTTTAGCATCAAAAGGTGTTTGTTTCACCCTAGGCACATAATGAGAAATGAAACGTGCCTGTCTGAAATTAGACCTAGCCTTAGTTCTTTCTTTCTTTTGTTGTTTGGCTAGTCTAAAGCAGAAATTCACCAAATGACCATCTTTCCCACAATGAGTGCAATTGTACTTAACATATGGTTTGGCATTAGAAGTAACTTTTGCACTTGAAATAGTGGGAGATAGAGTGCCGCCAGATTTAATCAAAGTTCTTTTAGACTCATTATCAATTTTCACATTTTTGCTCTCAACAGGTTTAGTAGAAGCATGAGAGTTAAAACCTAAACCCTGTTTGTTGAAGCTCACTTTAGATTGATCTAAAATCATGTTCAAATTTTTCTTCCCTTTAGTGAACCTAGAAAGAGAATCTTGCAAGTAGTCAACCTTTTTAGCAAGATTTAAACAATTATCACAAGGAGTGTCAATTTTAGCTTTCTGTTTCTGGCAATTTGAACACGAGTTAATTTCATGAGTGAACATGTCATTTGTTAATTGGGTAACTCTACAATTTGCATCTTTTAATTTCAACTCAAGAATAGAACATTTAGAGCAAGCAATTTGATCATGTAAACTATCAGTAGAGCAACCAATATTTTTCACAAGTTTTTCATTTTTCAATTGTTCGGCATAAACTTGTTCTAGTTTAATCACATGTTCCTCTTTTAGTGACTTAATTTCAAATTTGAGATCTAAGCAAGTATCGCAAATATTTTCAGAATTTGAATTTCTAAGATCAAAGTTTTCAGATTTTAGCATGGATAGATCTTTTTCTAAGCTTTTATTTTTGAGTGAAGATTTTCTTAAAGATTTTCTCAATATGACTAAAACTTCACAAAGCTCATCATACGAAGGCATTACCTCATCACCGCTGGAGGTCTTTGTCGTTGTTACTAGAATCACTAGTGTTCCCTTTTGCCATGAAGCATAGTCCGGTGAGATCCTTCTCATTCAAATTCGTTTGCTTCGCTTCCTTCTCATCTTCGATTCAGTCATCAATGTCGCTAAGTCTAAGCGACCAATTGCCTCGAAGACTTTGTTGAGCATCTTCTTTGTTCGTTGTTTATTTTTATCCTTGCTCTCTCTTGGCTGGAAGGACTTGGAGGAGTTGCTTTGCTCCTTCTCCTCTCTATCTTTGTTCTTGAAACAGCTTAGCACGGATGTGCCCCGCCTTGCCGCAGCTTGTAGCAGAGGATGGAGGCTCCTCTTCTCTCCCTTGATCTCATGTACGCTGCATTGACACGCTTGGAAAGAAGAGCAAGTGTATCTTCTGGTATTTGATCTAGCTGTTCATCACTAAGAGCACTCAAGGCAGTAATGGAATATGATGATGAAGAACTAGTAGCATTATCATATGAAGAATTAGCATTAAGAGCCATAGAGTTATCATTGGAAGTTCTTGAAACAATGTCTATTTCAAAAGTCTTGAGACTAGAATAAAGTTTATCCAAAGTCATTTCACTCATCTTGTGAGCTTCCCTAAAAGCAGTCACTTTCATTTGCCAGATTTTAAGATCAAGAGATGATAGGAAATGTCTAGCATTTTCAGAGTCAGTGTACTTTACATCTACAGCTCTAAGATTGTTTAAGATTCTGTTAAAGCGAGCAAAACAATCATCTAGAGATTCTCCAGAGTTCATTTCAAATCTAGTATATTCCTTTTTAAATTGATCTTGCCTAGCTTCTTTTACAGAGTCAGTACCCTCATGATAATCTTGAAGAGATTTCCAAATTTCATGAGCAGTGAGTAAATGACAGACTCTATCGAATTCTTTTCTAGCAAGTCCTTGAAGCAATATGTTTCTAGCTCTATTATTGTTTTCAACATCTTTTTCAAACTCGATTTTATCAATATCATCATTAGAAGGAAGCTCAGATTTAAATTTTTACCTTGCGCCAAATCGCGTTACCTTGAGCTTGAAGATATGCAGTCATCCGGATCCGCCAGTGGGGAAAGTCTGTGCCATCGAAGATTGGCGGTTTGTTCGAGTATTTCTCTGTTGCCATAACTTACCGTTTACTAATCACCTGTTAAGATGGATTAGTAGAGCCTTGCTCTGATACCACTTGTAGGACCGAATATAGCAATCAGAGGGGGGGTGAATGATTGTGCGGAAGATAAAACCAAATTCTTGATCTATTAAAAGTTCACCCCAAAACAGAACCAAATAATTGCCTCGTTTTCGACAAAAACAGAATGACAGAGGTTTGGTAAAACGAGAATTCCCGGAGATCCAACCGTCGGAACGATCTGAAATTTGGACACAAGAAACTAGATTCCAATACGAATCGAACCCAAAAAGAATCAGCTCGATCGGACTTACGGATCAAAAGTTATGAGCTTCGCAAGCTTGCTGATCCAGAACTTGACGAGAATCAATCTAATCAAAACTTCAAGATTAAACAAGAACGACAAAAGATTGATCAACTAGACTTTGAGAAATACTAGATCAAAACCCTAGAGAGGTTTTTGATGGATCAAATCAAGATAAAACTTGAAGAACAAAAACCAATCTAGAACTAGAACAAGCATGCAAACAAGAACCAAAACAGAAAATACTGTAGCGACGTGGTTCTCAGAGCACGCAAAAATCTTGGAAGAATTGATCTTTATTTCTTGTCTAAAATACTCTCATCAAAAGAGTACAAACCCTAAAACCAAGCTCAAAGCTTGATGCGCTCAGCTCTCCTTGGTGCGTTTCAACAGGAGACCCCCCACCTATTTAAAGCACCAACCCACAAAGAGTTCTGAATACGATTCCTATTCCCTAGAAGGAATCCGTATCCAACACAACTCTACTTGGCCCAACCTGGCCGAGTACAACTCTTGCACGCGTATGGCAACCCTACCATACTCACGTGACTAACACTTTGCACGCCAGATGGCCACCTGCCATACTCACGTGACTAACACTTTGCACGCGAATGACCTCCTGCCATTCTCACGTGACTAACCATTCTTCATGTGCACCATTCTCTTAGCCCGAACGTCCCGCATGACATCTTTGACCATCAAGACCTCAGTTCCTCCTGAACCTAGTCCCGAACCTCAGTTCCTCCATGAACCTAGTTCCGGTCCCGTCATCGACCACATTCGTCTTCGAGCAATACCTGCACATGAACAAACCACAAAACAAATCCGAGCACAAGTCCACGACTTGACTCAATGTCAATCCATGCAACTACTCACATGAGTATTGCATAAAGTCCACTTCAAAAGAAGCATCATGAAATCATTACAAATTTCAAATTCACATTCAAAATTCAAATCCAAATCGCTCAAAACCCTAATTGAGCGAAAACGCATTCACGACGGACAAAGAAAGTTGGTCCGTTGTATAAGGAAAAGTTTCTGTTCCAAGAAGCCAACCAAACGCGGAAAAACACGTTCACAACGGACAAACAAAGTTGGTCCGTTGTACATGCAAAAATGGCTTCGGTCATGAGCTCAAAACAAGTTCACAACGGACCCCGAAGCTTGTCCGCGCAAGCGTGCCACGCTTCGGTTTCACAAAAGTAAAACCCTAGAAAAAGTCCATTCACGACGGACAAAAAGAATTAGTCCGTTGTACATGTGAAAATCTTGGTTCCAAGAAATTATCCAAACCGAAAAAGCTTGTTCACAACGGACCAAGAAAAACTGTCCGTTGTACATGTGAAAATGACTTGGTCATGGGCTCAAAAACATGTTCACAACAGACCCAAAAACACTGTCCGTCGCAGATGGGAAACTTACTGTTTCTTGAGAACTTTGTCCGGCGCTAATGCGTAACTTACTGTTTCTTGTCAAATTGTCAAAACACATGAACAAACACATTTTGCAAATTCAAATCTAAGTTAATTTTTCAGTTCAAAGCCAATTTTTCAGCACATGATTTCACAAGAACAAGTATCCTTTGCCTCGCATCGAGGATCTGTTTGATCAACTGAAGGGAGCAAAGGTGTTCTCCAAGATTGATCTTCAGTCGAGGTACAATCAGATCCGTGTGAGGGAGCAGGACATTGAGAAGATTGCTTTCTCCACTTGGTATGGGCACTATGAATTTAAAGATGTCTTTTGGACTAACTAATGCTCCTGCTATCTTTATGGAGGCGATGAATAGTATGCTACACAAGTACCTTGATGAGTTTGTGGTAGTGTTCATCGATGACATTCTGGTTTACTCTAGATCAGAAGAGGAGCATGAGCGGCACTTGAGGCTTGTGCTGAGCACCTTGAGGGAGAATCAGTTCTTTGCTAAGCTGAAAAAGTGCGAGTTCTGGATTTCAGAAGTGGGTTTTCTTGGCCACATCATCAATCCAGAGGGCATATCTGTAGATCCAAGCAAAGTATTAGCAGTTTTGGATTGGAAGAGGCCTTCCAATGTCAAAGAGGTGCGTAGTTTCCTTGGGTTGGCTGGCTACTATCGGCATTTTGTGCAGGATTTCTCTATCATTGCCAAGCCACTTTCGCAGCTGACTCAGAAGGGGATGAAATTCCAGTGGACCGTAGAGTGTGATCACAGTTTCTGTACTTTGAAGGAGAA
The DNA here is from genome assembly GCA_036346355.1 of Rhipidocladum racemiflorum. NCBI lineage: Eukaryota > Viridiplantae > Streptophyta > Magnoliopsida > Poales > Poaceae > Rhipidocladum > Rhipidocladum racemiflorum. The sequence goes on along the minus strand of CM070589.1, from coordinate 24,806,875 downwards.
GTTAGTGAGTGCTCCTGTTCTTACCCTTCCCGAGCCTGGGAAGCGCTTCACTGTTTATTCTGATGCTTTTCGTTTGGGACTTGGTTGTGTGCTCATGCAAGATGGCAAGGTGATTGCTTATGCATCGAGGCAGCTGAAAAAACATGAGCAGAACTATCCCACACATGATCTTGAGCTGGCCGCTGTGGTGTTTGCATTGAAGATATGGAGGCACTATCTGTATGGTGAGTCTTGTGATATCTTCACTGATCACAAGAGCCTCAAGTACATCTTTACTCAGAAAGATTTGAACTTGAGGCAAAGGAGGTGGCTAGAATTGATAAAGGATTATGACCTCACTATCCAAAGATCATCCAGGACAAGGCAAATGTGGTGGTGGCGACGCTCAATCGCAAGACAATGCCCTGTCGTTGATTGTCTTGTTGCTGATTTTGAGTGATTGGGAGTCTCCCTACCGCTTATGCGGGGACCGTGCAAGCTGAAACTCAATTGATTCTTGAGTCGGCCAATTCCCGGCGTGCAAAGGGAGGCACAACAAAGATGATCGTTTGCTCCAAAGCAGTGAGGAAACGCTTGAGGATGGCAAGTCTGGAGACTTTACCGTTGATGATGTGGGAGATTTGAGGTTTCGTGGTCGTTTAGGCGTGCCTCGTAAATCCCAAGTGAAAGAGGATATTCTGAAAGAAGCTCATCGCACCTGCATACCACGGTCCATCCCGGGAGACCAAGATGTACTGAGGATTTGAAAAAGAATTTCGGTGGAAAAGGATGAGAGTGGATATTGCCAAGTATGTGGCGTCTTGTGGGCTTTGTCAGAAGATCAAGGTCGAACACAAGAGCCCTGCTGGTCTGTTGCAGCCATTGGAGATTGCTGTGTGGCCATGGGATGCCATCTCCATGGATTTCGTGGTTGGCCTACCTCGTACTCCACGAGGAAGGATGTCGTTTGGGTTGTGGTGGACCGTCTCAGCAAGTCCGCGCATTTCATTCCTATCCGTACTACCAATTCAGCGAGCGAGTTGGCTCCCATCTATGTGCGGGAGGTTGTGAGATTGCATGGTGTGCCCAAGACGATTATTTCTGATCGGGATGTGAAGTTTGTCTCCAAATTTTGCGAGAGCTTACAGAGTGCTTTGGGTACACAGCTTCGCCTTAGTACCGCTTTCCACCCTCAGACAGATGGGGCACCTGAGCGTACCATTCAGACTTTGGAGGACATGCTCGTGGCCTGTGTGATGGCTTGGAAAGGTAGCTGGGAAGATCATTTGCCTCTCGCAGAGTTTGCTTATAATAACAGCTATCATTCCAAAGATCCTGCTGCTCCTTGTGAGGTAATCTTGTATGGCCGGAAGTGCAGATCACCGCTTTGTTGGGATGTCAGGCGAGAGAGCGATTCTTGGACCGGATTGGGTTCAGCAGATCGTTGATCGCGTGGCGGAGGTACTGGCAGAACCTTCTTGCAAAGGCAGAGCCGGCTAAAAGCTATGCTGATGTGAGGAGGCGAGATTTGGAGTTTGAGGTGGGTGATAGTGTACTCTTGCGAGTATCTCCCACCAAGGGTGTGGTGCGTTTTGGTACCAAAGGAAAGCTCAGTCCAAGGTTTGTTGGGCTGTTTCCTGTTTTAGCTCGAGTCGGTAAGTTGGCTTATCGCTTGGAGCTACCGGAGTCAATGCAAGGAGTGCATAACGTGTTCCATGTCTCGATGTTGAGGAAATACTTGCATGATCCAGAGTTGGTGGTTCCGTTGGAACCATTAGTGCTTGAGCAGGACCTCACCTTCGAGTCCCGTCCTGTGGAAATTCTGGGGACTTCGGAGCGAATGATGAAGAACCGGACGCTCAAGTTTGTCAAAATCCTGTGGTCACATCAGACCGAGAGAGAAGCGACTTGGGAGCTGGAGTCTCGCATGCGCGAGAAGTATCCCGAGCTTTTCGCCTCAGGTATGTGATGTGAAACCTAGCTATCTTTTGCTTTGCTGGGATTTGTATTGGTGTGTCTTGGATTCGAGGTCGAATCCTGTTGAAGGGGGGGAGAATGTGACACCACGGAGTGTCGTAACCTTATATAATGTGAATGTTGAGGTCAAAAACTTTGTGAAATATGAAATTGGAGGTTGAAACCATACGTTATGAGGTTAATTTGTGTTTTGGGCCTTCCGGAAGGGAAAATGGGCCTTCCGGGGGACATTGGGCCTTGGGGAACCCACGTGGGCCGAAGGTGAGAGGCCTTTGGCCCAAGTGGGGGCGGGTTTAGGGCAGCATGCTGCTTCCCATGCGCCCCCACCCTGGTTTGGGCGCCTCTACCTCCCTCCCTCCCACCTAGCCGCCACCCCCTACCTCCCTCCTTGCCGTGCGCCCCCACCACCTCTCCCCATTGCGCCACCACCCCTCCACCACCTCTCCACCTCCCTTGCTGCCCCTAGGGGAGTTCTCCACCTCAATACCTCGAAGATCCATCCGTTGAAGCGCTCCGCGACGAGGAGATCCAGCGGAATTGGAGCGAGGAAGGAGATCACGCGAACCAGGAGGAGATCCATTGGGTTTTCGGTCGTCGGGCGAAGGTATGGACACGGGGATCCTTGGGGTTGGTCTAGGATCTGTTCTAAGGGTTAATATCATGTTTTTAGATCAATTGGTGGTGCTGTAGTTGAGTAGATTAGATGAAATCTAGAAGTTACCACGTTCTCTGTTTCGGGCAGCATGAGCAGTCGACATAGGGTTTTGGTTTTCGCCAATTTAGATTCGGAATTTGGTCGGCCGCCAGTTGAAGAAGTTGTAGGTAATTTCCATACCTTTCAGTGGGTATAAAGAACGTCCAATTCCGTCCCGCCGTTTGAAAGTTATGATAGTTTTACCGAACGTATTAAAATCTGTTTCGTGATTGGAACAGATCACGGTATTTTGTAGATTAAACAACTTTAGATTCCAAATCAGCTTTTCCATATACTTAGAAAAAGTTAGGAAATTTCCTAAGCTACGCGAGGATGTACTCGTTTATTCGATTCGGAGTTTTAGAACCCGAGTTATGCCTTTTGGAAGGCTGCTGTCCCAACGGGACAGAACCTCTGTTTTTGGGTTTTGCGAGTAGTTTGCGATGTCGGGTTAGAAGAGGGTTTGCGTACTGTTTTGTGGACATGATTGTGAGTGTGTGGTACCTATGTGCAGGTGGTGTGACCCCGGGAGTGCCTTCTACTTCTCGCCAATCCGTCGCCCGTGATTGAGGCAAGTGTAATGAATGAGATGATAGACATGATGTGAGTTGTTGTAGCCATGTAATTGTTTCTTTTGTACCATTGCAATATACTTGCTGAGTGATGAACTCACGCTTGTGTTTATGTTATTTTTTTTAGGTATCATGACACCGGCATGTGGGAAAGGGCATTAGCTACACATCTTCACGTAGTTCCAGTCACATTTACCAAATTTTGAGTCATGATCTGAATAATAGTGCCATGAATCTTAGTGTATGGATTAAATTGTGTGGTCGGGTCCCTTATTTGCTTCGTTATAGTTTATGGAGTGGTTGAACTTGATATTATTGCCTTATGTTGTTGCCATATCCATTTACATTGCTTCTTTAGATATTTTATGATATTATGTTGCTTGCCTGTTATTGCTATTGTCTCAAATCATGTTAAAACAAAGGAGATGCTGTTGAAATTTTCGGTTTTAGCATTTGCTCCTTTGTTGTAATTTGTCTTTATTAGTGGTATTTAGGTGTTGTTTAGCCTATGTTTGGTAGCATTCGGGCATACTAGATGCCGGGGTGTTACAGTACAACTACACCTAAGTATAGCTAACACCCTGAGGTACCACATTTAGGTTATTAGCACAACAAAAGAAAGGAAACACCAACTGAACTCTTCAATTAAAACAAAATAGTTTTATTAAGATGGTTGTATCACAAATGCATAGAAGTACGATACAGTCCATCACACTCATTTATTGAACATTCTAATCATGGACAAAAGAAGGGCACTACTGTCGGGACCCCGAATTTGCAAATCCGGACCCTCTGTGTATTCAGCACTAGTCCAGGAACGCGCTAGTGCACACAGTCTTAACATTGGTAAATATCACAATCATACCATTCGATATTATCAAAGTACTTTATTTAAATAACTAAATCGTTACTTGACCTTATGGTCAAGTTACAAATGTATGCCTCGCAAGGCGAAACTTATTAAAAGAGAAATAACAGCAATGAAAATCAAATAACTTCGTGGCGCCATCCAAGATACCACAGGCAACCGACCGGGCTCGCATCCCTAAGTAGACGGATCTTCTTGGAGTTCCTCCTCCAAAGTCGGGCGTAATCTCCTCTTCAACCGATATTGTGTTGAGGCAAGGGTGAGTACTTGGTACTCGCAAGTCATGCAATGTAATGCAAGCTAATATACTATATGCATGGCTTGGTACAAAGGAATAGCTTAAGGTATATTTGCGAAATAAATTTTTGACAAGTAATATAAGTAGATTCAAAGCAAGAGAAATAAGTAAAGCATAAATAACTTCTCAAGAAATTTAATAAACATTTTCCCCATCCTAAACCACATTTCCATCATCTTCATTGTTAAACCAAACCAACCTTTCAAACCAAAGTTATTTTTGAGAAAATCTAACCCTTGACTGTAATTCCCGAGCGATGTCCAATTCCGTGGACTTGGCTATTTAAATAGATTCTAAACTCTGCAGAGGTTATGCACTTTACCCACAAGATACAAATAAACACCACAAAGGCGAAGTTCCTCAGTAATAAAGCCTTTCTAAGCCTCAAACAACACAGGTGGTCCTCTCCGGTTAGGTGCTCTACACCATCCCTTCCTTAGCCAAGGCGAAGTATGGGACCAACACACCGTTAGATGGGTATCGGCCACGCCCACGATACGCTCCCCGCACAATCACACAAACGGTGTAATTGACACCTGAGGCTCCACAAGTGAGTCCTTAGCAACTTAGTCAACTAGGGCCGCCCCATTCCAGCCATGTGGTTGCAAGTATGACCCAGCCAAAGGCTTGCAAGGTTAAGTCCTTAGAGTGACCAGGGCAAGACTACCCGAAGAACCAAATCAACATCCCCAATTGCCATACCGCCCACCTGACATTTTGCCACATGCCCCTGGCCGAAACCGTTTATCAAACCCCAGTTGATTACCATGCACCACGTGCCATCAACATCACATGATACTTTTCCAAAACAGGTTCAATATATCATTAAGTCAATATTAACATTTGATTATCAAAAATCATGTTATGAGCACGTAGCAGTTCTAAGCAGTATACTACAACGGTCTAAACCCATGTTGGCAATTTAATAATGTCCAACTAGTAAACCACAACTAGGGTGACAAAGGGTCATGGCACATACTTAAGTAATCAAGGTGTCATATAGCAAATTGGTATTTATCTAAACCCTGTGTTTAAACAAAGTATTTTTCTAATTGAACTAGCATGCAATAGTTTAAATCAAAATAGATTTCGAAATAGGATCAACATGGTCAAAGCACAACTTTCCTTCAAAAAGTACTTGCTCTTGGTCTTGAGTTGGATCCTGAGTCAATACTTCTCCTTCGAATCATTCCTGCTATTCAACGTCTACTCTTAAAGCGTGCAAATAGCAAATACACAAATAAACACTAGGCAAAAACATCCCAAAACTCCAAATAAAATCCATAAACAGAGAGAACATAATTTTATGGATTTTTAGAAACTGGAATCGTTCAAATCGGAGTTAAAATGCAAAAGTTATGATTTATTAAAGTTTAAATAATCAATTAAATAATATTACAGAGAAAAACTTTAGTCCAAAAATTAAATAAAATTTATATTTAAGTAGATCTTGATTTTATACAAATTTAGAAATTTGAATCACTCAAATCGGAGTTGAAACGCAAAAGTTATAAGCGTTTGAAGTTTGAAACAAAATCTGAAATCATTATTCGAATTAATAAATCATTTTCTTTTTCGGAAATTAATTATTGCGTCAGCATGGACACGCGTCGGCTCCTGATTGGCTGGCTGACGTCAGCCGGCTCATGGGCTCAGCCCACGGCGCGGTTCGGTCCACGGTGGACCCGGTCCACAGCTCGGGTGAGGCTGACATGTGGGACCACTCGGGTGACGTCATCGCTGACGTCAGCGGGGCTCAGCCCACGGTGCTGACAGGTGGGTCCCACCGATGACGTCATGGGTGACGTCACGGTACTGTCGCTGACACGCGGGCCCCGCGTGTCAGTGACCACGCACGCGCGCGTGGGCGCGACGGCTCGGCTTCCGGGACGCGTGGCACAATCGTGGCCGTTGGTTTGAAATCCGACGGCTGGGATTGAGTTTGGCCTCATGTGCTTGGGGCGCACGTGACTGATCGTGGGCCGTTGGATCTTGATCCAACGGTCCAGATCCAATCTAACCTGGTGCAGTTCTTGATACGCGGCGCAACCTAAGCCGTTGGATCTAGATCCAACGGTTGGGATTAGATCTAGGATTTTCAACGGGGAAACTCACCGAGGTGACGTGGCACGATCTGGGCCTTTGGATCTTGATCGGACGGTTGGTGGAGCTCGGGGTCGGCGATGGCTTCACGGCGGAGTTGCGGCTGCCGGCGACCACCCAAACGGCGGTTGGGGCGTGCTCCGGCGAGATGGATGGTGTCTTCTGCGCGCCTGGCCGGGGTTTCGAATCTGGGGTCAATGGCGGAGGACTCGCGGACGGCGGCGAGACGAGGCAAGGACTGCGCGGCGCTTCACGCAACTCACGGCGAGCGATTCGCGAACCCACGGCGCTAGAGCTCGCGGGTTAGGGCAAGAAGTGCGCGGGTCACGGCGGTCTCGGTGCGATCCGGCATTAAATAGCCCTCGGATGCGTGCTCAGGGCGAGCCCTGGGCTACTTACGGCGCGACTTTCGGCGGCGGAGTCCGGCTCGGACTCGGCGGAAGACGGCACGAGAACCGCCCACGTGTCCAGATCAGCGCCCGATCGGACCGGGCGCGAACGGTTCGGCCTGACACGGCTCAACCAGACGGGCGGATCTCACCGTTGGATCTTGATCCAACGGTTGGGATTGATTAGGTTTAGGAGTGGGTTCTGGCCGAGTCACGTGGCTCGGTCGGACTCGAACTCGAGTCCGACTCGGGCTCGATCGGATGAACAAGATTTGACCCGAGTTGATTTTCCAAGCGATTTAATATTTAAAATAATTCCCGATAATTCATTTAATTCATTAAAAATAGCAAATGACTCGAAAAATTCGAGAAAAATTCGAAAATATTTTGGATCATTTTGGACTCAAATAAAATATTTCCAACAAAATTTTATTTGCATAATTAAATTCTTTAATTATTTCAAAATGGAATAAATTCAAATAAATTCCAAATAAATCCAAATAAATTCCAGAAAATTCCAAAAATTCATCAAAGTGCCAAATCACACATGAATTCAAGGAAAGCAAAATTTTGGGGTGTTACAAACCTCCCCCCCTTAATAGAATCTCGTCCCCGAGATTCAGGGCTCACTACAGAATAGGTTTGGAAACTCTTTCTTCAAATCCTCTTCGCGCTCCCAAGTCGCTTCGCTTTCTTCATGGTTGCTCCACTGAACTCTACAGAAACGGGTTGACTTGTTTCTAGTTTCTCGATCCATTGTGTCTAGAATCCTTACGGGATACTCCTTATAAGTCAAATCCTCTTGCAACTCAATTGACTCTAGCGGTGTCTGTTCCTCAGGAACTCGGAGACACTTCTTTAACTGGGACACATGGAATACATCATGTACTCCTGCTAACGATCGCGGGCAACTCCGGTGATAAGCAACTTCGCCTCTGCGACTCAAAATCTTAAATGGTCCAACATAACGGGGTGCAAGTTTCCCTTTGGCATGGAACCTCTTAACTCCCCTGAGAGGCGTAACTCTGAGGTAAACAAAGTCTTCTGGTTCAAAACTCAAATCTCGGCGACGATTGTCAGCATAACTCTTCTGTCGAGATTGGGCTATCTTCAGCCTCTCCCTAATCATAGCGATCTGTTCTTCAGCCTCTTGAAGAATATCAGGCCCAAAGACACGGCGCTCGCCGGTCTCATTCCAATTCAATGGCGTCCGACAGGGTCGACCATACAGTGCCTCAAAAGGTGACATCTGTAAACTAGCCTGATAACTATTGTTGTAACTGAACTCAGCATACGGCAAACTCTTATCCCAAGAGGTAGCATAAGCCAATGCGCAAGCTCTCAACATATCCTCCAGAATCTGGTTGACTCTTTCGGTCTGTCCATCCGTCTGTGGATGATAAGGCTGTCTTTGAAGTTCAAACGGGTTCCCATGGCTTCATGCAACTTATTCCAGAACCTTGAGGTAAATTGGGTTCCTCTGTCCGATACAATCCTCTTGGGCACTCCGTGCAAACAGACAATCCTGGTCATGTATAATTCTGCTAATTTATCTCCCGAGTAAGTGGTCTTCACGGGGATAAAATGGGCTACTTTAGTCAAGCGATCCACTATAACCCATATGGAGTCATAACCTCCTTGAGTCTTCGGCAAACCGGTAATGAAATCCATTCCGATTTCCTCCCACTTCCACTCAGGTATTTTCAGCTACCGTAGCAATCCTGCTGGTCTCACGATGCATTGCCTTGACTCTCCTGGCATACGCCGCACAATGCAACATGCTCGGCAACTTCACGTTTCATACTCGGCCACCGTAATCTCTCCTTCAGATCCTCGATACCTCTTGGCTCTTCAAGGATGAATTGAGTACTTGGAGTCATGGGCTTCTTCCAGAATCAGTTGCTTTAACTCCTTCTTGTTAGGCACACAAATGCGATCCTTCATCCACAACGTGCCTTGCTCATCCAACTTGAAGTCCTCTGCCTTGCCTTCCTCCTTGATGGACTTAATCCTGCGGATCTTGTCATCATCCTTCATCCTTCTCGGATCTGGTCCTCTAAAGTAGGCTTTACTTCCAATGCGGCCAAGAATCCGCTAGGTACAACCTCAATCTTCATCTTTTGAAAATCCTCCCATAACTCATCCTGACTTGTGGCTAGCAACGCACTCACGGTATGGCTTTTCCGACTCAGAGCATCGGCTACTACGTTGGCCTTCCCGGGATGGTAATGGATTCCAACATTGTAGTCCTTGATCAACTCTAGCCATCTCCTCTGCCTCATATTCAGATCCGACTGGGTGAATATGTACTTAAGGCTCTTATGATCCGTATATACTTCACATCTGTTTCCAATCAGATAGTGACGCCATATCTTCAAAGCATGCACTACGGCAGCTAACTCTAAGTCATGTGTCGGATAATTTTCCTCATGCGGCCTCAATCGCTTTGATGCATAAGCGATTTACCTTTCCATTCTGCATCAGACAAAGACACATCCAAGTCCTTGGCGCGATGCATCACAATAAATATCGAAGCTTTGAGCAACATCCTAGAACTAACACCGGTCTTGATGTCAATCGCTTCTTGACTCTGAAAATCCTTTCTCACATTCTCAAGCGCCCATGCAAACTTCTTTTCCTTCTTCGGCAATTGCGTAAGAGGTTTCGCAATTGTCGAGAAGCCTTCGATGAAGCGGCGGTAGTATCCTCGCCATTCCAAGGAAACTCGAATGCCGTCACGATCTTGGCCGCTCCCAATGTAACACAGCTTCTACTTTGCTTGGATCTACTGGCGACTCCTTCTGTGGTCGTTACATGTCTAAGAAACTCCACCTTGTCCTTCCAAAAATCACACTTGCTGAACTTGGCGAAAAGTTCTTGCTCCTCGGCTTTTCCAAAACTCGCCTTAAGTGTTCGGCATGTTCATCCTCTGTCTTGGAGTAGACTAGGATATCGTCTATGAACACGACGACAAACTTGTCCAAATATTCCATGAACACCTTATTCATCATATTCATGAAATAAGCCGGGCGCATTCGTCGAAACCCCAAAGGACATAATCAGAACTCGTAATGTCCATATCTTGACGAGAATGCGATCTTCTAATATCTTACGATCGGATCTTCAACTGATGGTATCCCGATCTCAGATCAATCTTGGAGAAAACTCCGGCTCCTCTTAACTGATCAAACAAATCATCAATCCTGGGTAGCGGATACTTATTCTTCACGGTGACTTCATTGAGTGCCCGGTAGTCAATGCACATCCTGAAACTCCCGTCCTTTTTCTTGACAAACAAAACCGTGCTCCTCACTGGCGACTAACTTGGTCTCGATAAATCCTTTCTCCATTAACTCCTCTAGCTGTTTCTTCATCTCTACCAACTCCTCGGTGGACATCCGATAGGGTCTCTTTGCTATCGGTCTTTGTGCACTGTACAAGCTCTATCACAAACTCTATGTCCCTGTCTGGCGGCATACCGTAGATCTTCGAAAAACATCGGGTACTCATTCACTATGGGACATCCTCTATGCTGATTGCCTTGGCATCGTTAACCATCAATCGTCCATCTCTAATCGCGGTGGCTTGAAATTCCACTTTCTTCCCACACGGGCTCTCAATCGAGATAGTCCTTCGCCCACAATCCAATACGGCCTTGTGCTTGGATAACCAATCCATTCCCAATATGACGCTCTATGGTCCGGGTCTCCAAAACTATAAGGTTTGCTAGGAAATCTATTCCACCTATCAAGATTCTCACCGGAACATCCTACTTTCGCTCGGAGTTCGGAACCAGGGTTTGAGCTAAAAGCATGCACTTAAGCCTTGCAATCCTCAAATCATTTCTAGTAGCAAAGCCTTGCGAAACAAACGAATGCGAAGCTCCGTGAGTCAAACAAAACTGCAGGTGTATCGAAGTTAACAAGTAACTTACCCGATTTACGTCTGTAGCATTCTTCGCAGTGCATCCGCGGTGACATGGTTGACTCGGCCTCTCACCACGGCAGGGTATGGCTCCTGGTCTTTGGCGTCCTAGCTGGGTGGTTCCTAGGTTGAAGCGAATCGGGTCACTCTGCTGTCTTCTTGGGACAACTGTTGGCAAAGTGTCTGGCTCGTTGCGGTTGTAGCAGCGTCTCACTGTTCCTTCTTTGCCGATTGCTGGAGTAAGCGTTTCCGAAGCGGGGCTGGGGTTTGGTAGTTTTGATTGACAGTCTTGGTCTTTGGGGATGGTGTCCTTGTTGCATTCGTGGTTGGAATCAAGAATTGATTTGGTGCAACTCTCAGCGCCGCTATGCGTTCCTCTGGCGTGATCCTTGCCGTTGCATCCTGCGCTTCTGTTCTCATCCAGTTCCTTGCGCTTGTCCTCAAGAATAAGCGCCTTATTCACCAACTCTTGGAAATCTGGAAAGGTGTGGGTGATCAATCCTACTTGCAATCCCGAGTTGAGTCCCTTCATAAAAGCGAGACTGCCTGGATTTATCTGTCGCTACATCCTCAGTGCGTGGCGTGCTAGCTGTGTGAACTTGTTTAGGTAGTCGGCCACCGGGCTGATTACCTTGCTTGATGCTCTGAACTCCTCCTTCTTAAGGTCCATGATTCCTTCAGGCACGTGATATTGTCGGAATGCATTTGTGAACTCTTCCCAAGTGATATCTTGAGGGTTCTCTTGCGTGGCACGAAGTTCTCCCACCATTCGGCAATGTTTCTTCCAGCTGATGAGAAGCGTAGAGTACCTTCTCATTTCCTATGCATTGAGCTATGTGTAGCTTCCTCTCGATTGATCTTAACCAATCATCGGCCTCCAATGGATTGGCATTCCCGGAGAAAGTGGGTGGGTGAGTCCTCACGAACTCGACAAACCTTGTATTACGGCGTTGTCCATGATTAACTTGATTAGCGATGCTTTGGCGGTGACATGCTGCATTTGTTGCATCATAGCATGCATCAATCGAAGTGCAGGCAGCAAGGAATGCTCCAAAATTCTGCATATCCGATGGCGGTCTTTGGTGCTCCATCATTGGGGTTTTCTGCTGGGCGAGAACCACTCCCATTGCTTCCAAAGTTTCCACGGGTATTCACCATCTGTTGATTTGCTCTAGGTTTAGAGATGAGAGGGAAACAAGAATAGACAAGTAATATGGAACTTTTGCGGGGCGAAAGGTGTAACCTTAAGGTCCAACTTTATTATTAATAACTTGGTATGGTTGCTTACAATGCCTAAGGCGCTTGCAACACATACTGCACACTCAGCAAACAAAGCAAATCCAAATCGAACTAACTCTGGAGTCTAACGCCTAAAGGGTGACTCTTTATTCTATGACTCGACTCGGCGAAGGAGTCTCACTATAGAACCTATGCTCACTCATCGAGAAAACCTCCACGGCCTGGTACGGTGCCGTGGCATAAGCGCCGAAACGATCGCCATGTCCAGCAATCGTGTCCTCTGTGGTAGTTGAAGAAGCGATGTCCTCATCGAGATCCGACTCCTCAGGATCGGCTCGTGTAGCTCGAGACTATCTTGGCTCTGGGTGCAGTGGTACAAAGTCATCTCCAACTCGTCAATCCTTCGCAGAAGGTGTGCCACATACTCTTGAGCTTCCCGCCACCTGTTCTTCTCTGTCGTGATCTCCTTGCGGGCCTTCTGTAGCTCCTTGCTTGTATTATCTAGTACATCCTCCTGGGCGACAATAAATCGTGCCAACTGTGTAACCGTGGCATCCTCATCCTGAATCTCCTTCTGTCAAGAAGGTTATCGCTGCAGCGGATGGTAACGGAACACCGTACTCTCAATTCTCTGGCGTGAATACGGGTAATGTGCCGCATTGCGCCGTCGTGATACTTCTTGGATACCCATCTGCATTGTAGATCTCCTGGCGGTCTGGTGTATCGAGCGATTGCCAGGCCCTTTTTCCTAGCAGGTACCTCAATCCTCACGTCACAAGCCTTGATCAATCCCGCTTGTCTGATCACTTCCACTTGGTATTGCGGCTTCTCAAAATCTCCGAGAGTCTGTAGCATATGTCAAAGTTCAGCGGCGTGACCAACTCCCAGATCAACGTAGTTGAACTCTTCCTCCATCTGTCACAAGAGTGCTTTACGTAAGAACTCGGAATTTTTAAATTGTGACAAGGTAAGGGATAATTTCAGCAAGAGACAAGAAAAGAGAGAAGGGGATAAGTTGAGAGGTCATTTCTTATCTTCACAAATTTTTAGCTTTAGAAAATAGGTTTTATCCTCACTACGACCATTCTAGCTTAGGGTTGAGCCTACAAATCAAGTATGGCTCGATACCACCTCTGTCGGGACCCCGAATTTGCAAATCCGACCCTCTGTGTATTCAAAGACTAGTCCAGAACGCGCTTAGTGCACACAGTCTTAACATTGGTAAATATCACAATCATACCATTCGATATTATCAAAGTACTTTATTTAAATAACCAATCGTTACTTGACCTTATGGTCAAGTTACAAATGTATGCCTCGCAAAGCGAAACTTATTAAAAGAGAAATAACAGCAATGAAAATCAAAACTTCGTGGCGCCATCCAAGATACCACAGCAACCGATCGGGCTCGCATCCCTAAGTAGACGGATCTTCTTGGAGTTCCTCCTCCAAAGTCGGGCGTAATCTCCTCTTCAAGCGATATTGTGTTGAGGCAAGGGTGAGTACTTGGTACTCGACAAGTCATGCATGTAATGCAAGCTAATATACTATATGCATGGCTTGGTACAAAGGAATAGCTTAAGGTATATTTGCGATTAAGACTTTGACAAGTAATATAAGTAGATTCGAAGCGAGAAATAAGTAAAGCATAAATAACTTCTCAAGAAATTTAATAAACATTTTCCCCATCCTAAACCACATTTCCATCATCTTCATTGTTAAACCAAACCAACCTTTCAAACCAAAGTTATTTTTGAGAAAATCTAACCCTTGACTGTAATTCCCGAGCGATGTCCAATTCCGTGGACTCGGCTATTTAAATAGATTCTAAACTCTGCAGAGGTTATGCACTTTACCCACAAGATACAGTCAAACACCACAAAGGCGAGTTCCCGTAACAAAGCCTTTCGGAAGCCTCAAACAACACAGGTGGTCCTCTCCGGTTCGTGCTCTACACCATCCCTTCCCTTAGCCAAGGCGAAGTATGGGACCAACACACCGTTAGATGGGTATCTGGCCACAGCCACGATACGCTCCCCGCATAATCACACAAACGGTGTAATTGACACCCTGAGGCTCCACAAGTGAGTCCTTAGCGACTTAGTCAACTAGGGCCGTCCCATTCCAGCCATGTGGTTGCAAGTATGACCCAGTTCAAAGGCTTGCAAGGTTAAGTCCTTAGAGTGACCAGGGCAAGACTACCCGAAGAACCAAATCAACATCCCCAAAGTGCCATACCGCCCACCGATTACTCTTGCCACATGCCCTGGCCGAAACCGTTTATCAAACCCAGTTGATTACCATGCACCATGTGCCATCAACATCACATGATACTTTTCCAAAACAGGTTCAATATATCATTAAGTCAATATTAACATTTGATTATCCAAAATCATGTTATGAGCACGTAGCAGGTCTAAGCAGTATACTACAACGGTCTAAACCCATGTTGGCAATTTAATAATGTCCAACTAGTAAACCACAACTAGGGTGACAAAGGGTCATGGCACATACTTAAGTAATCAAGGTGTCATATAGCAAATTGGTATTTATCTAAACCCCAGTGTTTAAACAAAGTATTTTTCTAATTGAACTAGCATGCAATAGTTTAAATCAAAATAGATTTCGAAATAGGATCAACATGGTCAAAGCACAACTTACCTTCAAAAAGTACTTGCTCTTGGTCTTGAGTTGGATCCTGAGTCAATACTTCTCCTTCGAATCCTTCCAGATTTCAACGCTCTACTCGTAAAGCGTGCAAATAGCAAATACACAAATAAACACTAGGCAAAAACATCCCAAAACTCCAAATAAAATCCATAAACAGAGAGAACATAATTTTATGGATTTTTAGAAACTGGAATCGCTCAAATCGAGTTAAAATGCAAAAGTTATGATTTATTAAAGTTTAAATAATCAATTAAATAATATTACAGAGAAAAACTTTAGTCCAAAAATTAAATAAAATTTATATTTAAGTAGATCTTGATTTTATACAAATTTAGAAATTTGAATCACTCAAATCGGAGTTGAAACGCAAAAGTTATAAGCGTTTGAAGTTTGAAACAAAATCTGAAATCATTATTCGAATTAATAAATCATTTTCTGTTTCGGAAAGTAATTATTGGCGTCATCATGGACACGTGTCAGCTCCTGATTGGGTGGCTGACGTCACCGGCTCATGGGCTTAGCTCACGGCGCGGTTCGGTCCACTGGACCGGTCCACGGCTTCAGGTGAGGCCGACATGTGGGACCACTCGGGTGACGCGTCATCGGCCGACGTCGGCGGGCTCACCGCGGTCGGCAGTGGGTCCCACCGATGACGTCATGGGTGACGTCACGGTACTGTCGCTGACACGCGGGCCCCGCGTGTCAGTGACCACGCACGCGCGCGTGGGCGCGACGGCTCGGCTTCCGGGACGCGTGGCACAATCGTGGCCGGTGGGTTGAAATCCGACGGCGGGGAAGGAGGTTGGCCGCATGTCCTTGGGGCGACGTGATCGATCGTGGGCCGTTGGATCTTGATCCAACGGTCGAGATCCAATCTAACCTGGTGCGATTCTTGATACGCGGCAAGAATCCTAAGCCGTTGGATCTAGATCCAGCGGTTGGGATTAGATCTAGGATTTTCAACGGAAACTCACCGAGGTGACGTGGCACGATCTGGGCCTTTGGATCTTGATCGGACGGTTGGTGGAGCTTCGGGTCGGCGATGGCTTTACGGCGGAGTTGGCCGCCGTGGCCGAGGATCGCGACCACCCAAACGGGCGGTTGGGGCGTGCTCGGCGAGATGGATGGTGTCTTCTGTGCGCCGCCGGGTTTCGAATCTGGGGTCAATGGCGGCGAGGACGGCGGACGGCGGCGAGACGAGGCAGGACCGTGGCGGCGCTTCACGCAACTACGGCGAGCGATTCGCGAACCTCTACGGCTAGAGCCTCGGCGGAGTTAGGCAAGAAGTGCGCGGGTCACGGCGGTCCTCGGTGCGATCCGGCATTAAATAGCCCCGGATGCGTGCTCGTGGCGAGCCCTAGTCGTTCTGGCGAAGACTCGTGGCCGGAGTCCGGCTCGGACTTCAGCGGGGAAGACGGCACGAGAACCGCCCACGTGTCCAGATCAGCGGCCCCGATCGGACCGGGCGCG
Source organism: Rhipidocladum racemiflorum (assembly GCA_036346355.1). NCBI lineage: Eukaryota > Viridiplantae > Streptophyta > Magnoliopsida > Poales > Poaceae > Rhipidocladum > Rhipidocladum racemiflorum. Next base: position 24,790,692 of record CM070589.1, on the reverse strand, counting down.
AGCGGGTTGGTCGGACACGGCTCAACCGTCTGCAGGCGGATCTCGGCCGTTGGATCTTGATCCAACGGTTGGGATTGATTAGGTTTAGGAGTGGGTTCGGTCGAGTCACGTGGCTCGGGCCTGGACTCGAACTCGAGTCTGACTGCCTCGGTCGGATGAACAAGATTTGACCCGAGTTGGATTTTCCAGCGATTTAATATTTAAAATAATTCTCAGTAATTCATTTAATTCATTAAAAATAGCAAATGACTCAGAAAAATTCCAGAAAAATTCTGGAAAATATTTTGGATCATTTTGGACTCAAATAAAATATTTCCAACAAAATTTTATTTGCATAATTAAATTCTTTAATTATTTCAAAATGGAATAAATTCAAATAAATTCCAAATAAATCCAAATAAATTCCAGAAAATTCCAAAAATTCATCAAAGTGCCAAATCACACATGAATTCAAGGAAAGCAAAATTTTGGGGTGTTACAACTACTAGCCCAAACTAACTGCTCCCCTCGCTCTCCTCGAACACACGAGAGGAGGGGTCCTCCTCACTCATGCTGCGGGAAGAGTCCTCACTCCTGTTGCGGGATGCACCAGCAGCCCTGGAAGGTTTCGGCTCTCCTGGAGTAGCCAAGAATCCTAGGGAGATCCCCAAGGACGGTTCGTGACGCACAGACTTGCGTGCGGTCTCTCAAAGCAGCGGACCTCGATGACGCTTGCGGCGTCCGGGGTCAACCCTCTCAGTGGTAGGTCCTCCTGGACTAGAGCTAGCGGCGGTGGTGCTACTACCAGGCTCTCCCGTGCATAGGGGCCGTGGAGGAAGGGCTGCCTGTCAGGTCTCCTTCACCACGACGAATTTCCTACCTGGCTGCGGCTAACTCCTTGTACGAATCCTAGAGCTCATGAGAGATGTGAACATAGGCCTCATCCTGCGCCCGGATGAGTGAAACCATGTGCACGATGGTCGGATCAGCCTTCCGGTCCAAACTCCTGAATCTACTGTGACTCCTCCCCTCCTGGAAACAGGGAAAGAGCCAGTATGGAGTGTCATCCAGCTGATCGCGGTAGCTATCTCCCAGGTGGAGGAGGGCCTGCCTTGCAGCATCCTGCAACGCATCTCCAAGCCTCAGTCGCTCCGACCAGAAGTAGTGAGGGCGATCTTCTGCCTATCGTCGACTCCTGGCGTAGACAAGTAGCCTAACTTTCCACGTATTATAACCAAGGATGGGCACAGAAGTGCAACGATACTCCGGGCAATGGGGAAAACCCAACTCCTGGAGCATCAAAGATAGCCCCTCGCAGAAACCTCCCGCCATCGCGGCATACGTGGTGTACATAGACATCTACAAATTTTGAAACAAGACAAGGTCAGTAAACCAATTTAAATAAAAGATAAGACAAGAGCAAGATACTAGGAAAGAAAAGATAGAAGCAAAGAAGATTATAAGTGCATAAATAGATTTTATAAAAATATTCACCCTTAAGGCTTTGCCATTCTAACTAGATCGCTTCCTACAATTGACTTGGCTCTGATACCACCGCTGTGAGACCCCATATCGGCTACCCGAAATCTCCTGTGTATTTCTGTGCTAGTCCCAGATCAACACTAGCACACACAGTTCACGGTGATGAATCATTACCAAACGGAAATAAATGACAACATAAATATAAAGTACCAGCCACATGGCTATTTATTACATCACGTGGTCACAGGACCAGAGTTCACAGCAGCGGAAATAAACAAAAAAGATAAAGCCCAAGCGACTCCACAGGCAAACGATTGGAACGCGCGCCTAGTTATCCTGGCGATCTTCAACGAACTCCTCGGCATAGAACTCACCGTCTTCGGCTGCATCTTGGAAGTTTTTTTATGACAAAATTATGTGTAGCACGTGAGTACAAAAGTACTAAGCAAGTCTAGGAAATTATGCAACATGTAGGGCTTCCCAAGGAAGGCTTATTAGGGTTCTTTTGCACAAAGCCAAGTTTCATCAAACTATACTTATTAATAATTTTCACAAAGCATTTTAGCAATTATTTTAACAATTGAAATTATTTAATACTCTAACGAAGGTTTTATCCACCATCACTAGTATACTGGCTCTATCCACTCAGTTTTAAAAGATTAAGGTAATCCAACTCATGACTCCATCCGTCATGATCAAAACAGGTTCCATCTACCTAATTAGCTCAATCCGCCAAATAAACATCCAAGAGTTCTAACCACTCCCAGATCCCAAAACAAGACATCCGTTATTTTTAAATCCAAAACCAAGTCTACCAGTATGAAAGCATTCTTCTCTTTGCCCTTGACCGTAGGCACGGCTATTCGAATAGTTTTACACTCTGCAGAGGTGTACAACTTTACCCACAAGACATGATCGTCTCCTGTTGCCATGCAATTAACACACTTCCTTTGGTGTGTCGGTAGAAAAATCATGACAAGGCCTTTACAATGTATACATCTAACTTGACCCACCTGCTGAGGTTTCACCGCTGTTAGGGTTCCATCTACCCAGTACAGAAGCCCCTTTTGCGCCATGTGGGAAGAACGACTTGCCTCCATTCGGCACCCACATTCCACTGTCTGGTGAGTCTAAGTTAGACTTCTACAAATTATTTAGCCAGGTCGTACACATTATAGACTTGTGGTTGTACAGTTATGCTTAGAATGGACAGTCATAAGCGTTGGTCCTTATTTGACTTGGGGCGATACTTGCACATTGAAAACTAGTGCTCCATCCGCACCCGCCCGACATTCCATGCCGCCCAAGTCCAAACCATTTTCCATTTTATTTTTATTTTTCAAAAATAGTAGCAAATACATTGCTATGTTTTTTTAAAACACATTTTAACCATAGTTTCAAAGAAATCCCACCCATGGGCTTTTTAATCAATTTTGCAACTAAGCACATCTAACGTTCTAAGCATTATATGTCACAATATAATTTAAATATGACATATCATAGTACCCTATAGTTACAAGTAAACATGTATATCAATAACAAGGAGATGACAGCAAACTCGGAATAACTAATAATCTATATTTGACATAACATGTATAAAGATAGCAATGCAAGTTGTAAATCATTGCAAAACAGATGTAAAACATGGGATCAACATGCGTCAAGTAGGCTTGCCTTCAGTCACAGCGAGAGTCTCAATGTCCTGGGGTTCGATGAAGGCGTCGACGACTCCGGCGAGTTCTTCGGCTACGCGCAAAACGATGCGACAAATAAATAAAATAAACTAAATAAAATCAAAAAATTATATGAAAAATGCTGGCAAATAGAGGGTGATTTTATATGAATTTAGGAATTTTAATCACTCGATTCAGAGTTATGACGAAAGAGAACGAGCCTTTTGAACCTCCCGCCGGACTTGGAGATGAAATGGCTACCGGCGGGGCTCCGGCAATCAATTTAAAATTTAATTTTACTGGAGGTAGAGGACACCGATAGGGAGCTCCAGTAAAAATTTGAGGCCGAATGGAGGTCGGGAGTGACCGGGAGAGCTCGCCGAAAGTTCGCCGGATTTCGGAAAGAACGGCTTCAACAAGGAGACCCGTATGTTGGATTGGAGAAATTCCAATTGGGTTGTGTGGGGAATGAGGGAAGGATTCTGGGGTTCAATTTATAGGGTGATCGGACCAGTGGATCGCTGGGAAATGCTCGCCAGAGTTATGGCCGGAATAGTAACCGATGACGGGAACAACCAACAGACATCCAATTTGGGCAAAACATGAAATCGATGGATTTTTGCAAAACAAAAGGGAGCATCACGTAGAACATGATGAGGCGAACCTAGCGGTGTTCCCAGATTTCGGAGGGGATTAACGGTTTGCGCGAAATTGATGAAGAACGGCGCTCCAAACGGAAAATTCAACCACGAAATTCATCGCCGTGCTGCAACGAAACCCGAAATTAGTTGAGGGCTTTTGATCATGGTGAAGACGTGCACACGGTGACTCGAATGGAATCGCAAATGCCTCACTGGATCAAAATTTGCCGCAGCGATGTCGACGGAGGACGACTGGCGTCGGTTTTCTCGAGTTTCCGGAGGATTCCAAGACGGAGATTTGAGAAGTGGAAACTTGTGGATTGATGGAGTAATGGTAGAGTAATGCTCATTTGAATGCATTTCGGTTTCCTCTCGATTGGGCTATTTCCGATGGGATTTAGGATGATTAATGGCGGGGAATGAAATCTCCTCGTCTCCACCTTCGCACCAGATCAAACCGTGAGTGACTTGGTGGATTAATGAGGGAGATATAGAGGTTTGAAATCTGTAACATCCCAAAATTTGTCTCTAATATATTTTGTGTGTTTCTGGGATTATTTGTAATTTTTCGAAATTTACTTGGAAGCCTCGCGAGTAAGTCAGATTCATGTTTATTGAAATAATCACTTAAAATAAAGATCAGGCATTTTCGAATAAGCATAAAATTTAAAATTTTGTTTATAATTATGATAATTGGTAGACGAGAGTGTTCGCTTCAAATATTTCCGAAAAACGTGTTATATAGCGTAAATCGTTGATTTTCCAAAAATCGGTACAGGTGTATGATTCACTAAAAGATTTTTAGCGAGAAATCTATACGTCGAAAAATCACGAAACCAACTTTGTTAGGTTCCAAATAGTGCCTAGTATTTTGGAGGAATTTTCCGGATTTTTAGAACCCCTGTGCTATTTTTTTTCCAACCATATTGGAACGTATAGGTAGAAGAAAAAAAAACGACGTGCATGTAGTATTGTAGAGGAGACAGTTACGTGAGTCAAGGACGTGTGCTTTCCAGCCGTGTCTCATGAACATCCATGCATGTTTGTAGTAATTAACGTGATTGAGAATGCTTCCTTTCCCAGCTGCCGTTTCCTCCAAAACAAATGCTATTACTAGCTGTGCATGGGAGTATTACTAGCACGCATATTCCAGCCGTTTCCATCGCTTGCATAAATTTTTCCATTCAAGTTGTTTCCCATTCCCAGCCGTTTCCCATTTTGTTGCTGAACGTTTCAACCTCCTAGCCGATTTCCTTTACTAGCACGCGTACATGATCCATCCCTCCACACACACGTAAAGTCTCCTTATTCATCTAGCCATTTCATTCTCTACAAAGAACGCCGATCCTTTCATTCCATTCGTTTCTCCCAAGATCGCACCATCTAAAGCTCAAGTACTTCCTCTGTTGCATCCACACCTCCCTGCCATTTCCCGTTGGTCGCCGCCGTTGTCGCCACCGCCCTTGCCGCCGCTTCACGCTCTACTTGTGATCTAGTCATCGCCGCTGCCACCGTCTGTCATCGCCGCCATTGACATCGTCGCCGCCGTCGCCGTCTCGCCGGCGTCGTCTCGTCGTCGCCGCTACCATCGGCATCGTCCTTGAAGCTGCTGCCGCTACTGACCGGTAGTCCCTCATCTCTCTTGCGCGCGCTCTGTTCCTATTTTTATCTCGTTTATATATTCGTGTAGGTATATATATACATAGGTATATAGTTGAACAGACGCATATATACATGTATATAAAATACTCGCTAGGCGCACGCATATTTCTATATTAGTCGTAGCATGTATACCTATATATATACACACTGTGTTGTACATATATATGTGTACCTACGGTTATATTCGGTTGTTATACCCGTGTATATATATGTCTGTGTGTATCGGCGGTTATATTTGGTTGATCTGCATGTAGATATGTTCGACAGATTCGTTAGTATCACTTTCCATATGTATGTATACGTGTATATATGTGAGTATATATTTTATGTGTTAGTATGTATCACAGTATCAGCTGAACCAGTACTACATGCAGACCTCCCACGCCGTACAGTGCTATGCACGTGAACAGTAGCATGCACTAGAAAAACTAGGTAGCTAGTTATATGTGCTAATTTTCAGATTTTGCGAATTGTCTTTTTCGCTAAAAATTAGTTCTAAGTCCGAATCACTTGCAACAAATTTTGTTAATTAGTATAAATTAATACCTTTCTACAGTAATTTTATGAAATTTTATAATTAAAATTATAATGTTAAATTATTCACGGAAAGTTCAAACTTACGAATTTTGTATTTCTTAAACTATACGTCCAAAAATGTTGAAATAAATTTTATAAATCTTAGAATGTGCTAAACTAATTATTTGGAAGTTTTCATCAAATTACACATTAGTTTGATTTGCGGCATTTCCCGAATGTGTGTTTATTCGTTGTTTTTGGATGTTTATCTGCTACGCGTAGACGTTGAACTGTGCGAAGGTGCGGACAGACCTAGTTGAGTACGATTCCGAAGTCTTAGCATGTGAGACCTCATGTGGTTTTTGTATCTGTAAATGTGGAAAGAAGGGTGTAGTGTTTACCGATTGGTCTTACATCTCTTCAACGGTATACGTTGGCCCTGTACTTCCGCTCCGCAAAAGGGAAGGGACAAATGAACTATACGGAGGTACGCATGCGAGGATAGAGGTTTCGGAAAGACTTTGTTATGGTTACTCGCCCATGTGGTGTTTAACTATATCGTGTGGGTAAAGTGTATAACCTCTGCAGAGTGTACAAACTATTCGAATAGCCGAGTCCACGGTACTGGACAACGCTCGGGGATTACAGTCAAGGGTTAGATTTTCTAAAACAAAAATGTGGGAATGGGTGGCCGAGTGCCAGAGATAACTGCTGAAGTAAATTATAACTTTGAGCCAAATTGTTTGAAAAGAGATTGATAACTTATTATATAATATGGTTTTACCGCTTTTGAATCTATTAAGATTAATTAATCAAAGCAAAATGTTGTTTGATGCAAAATGTAACATCCTCGTTTTTGGCTTTCTGGAGAAAAACCTAATTAAAATAAAGTAAATTCAAAAGTTGGAGTTTCTTTGGTGTTTATATTAACCTGGCATCCTTTCCCCTTCGAAATCGGGAATTAATTCCCTCCCGGGCGAAAAATCGGATTTTCCAGTACCGCCGGTACCCGAAAATTCACCCGAGTCCAAAAGGGCTCCAAAAATCTCCAAACCACTTCTAAAATGTTCCAAATATTCCGAAATGATTTTAGGAATCATTCCTCGGATTTTTGGACCTCCGTTCCTATTTTATCTCGCGCGGCTTTTGTTTAATGCCTGCGATCCGCGCCCGATTATTCAATTCCACAAAATTCATCCAAATTCAACCAAACCACTTCCATTGAGTCCCAAATAATCCAAAATGGCTCTAGGAATTTTTCCGGAATTTTTAGGCCATTTTTCCTTATTTTTCTCTAGGGCGAATCATTTGCGTAAAGGAGGACCAATGAGGAGGTGCCACGTGTCATGCACTATTCATCATCCTCAACCTCTAGCCATGGCATGAACTTTGGAGCTCCAAGTCAACGAAAATGGAGATGCTCTCTTTAATCACTCATAACTCCCTCCACGCAACTCCAAATCAATCACCGCCGGATCCGTTGGGATCACAACGGACTCCTCTTCCTATCCATGGGGTGCAACAACCCGAAATCGCGTTGGTTTTTGAACGGTTGCAAGAAACCCGAAATCCACTCTTTTGGAGATTGCGCGGCCGTTTCTAATCCGTTCCGCGTGATTCCACCTCTCATCTCTCCGTATAAGAACCCTCTTTCCATTGGTGAAACCCTTCGTTAGCCTCTCAAACCCAATCGGCCGCAAGATCAAGAAAACCGACGAACTCTCGTGTTCTTCGCGTTCTTCGTGTTCTTGCTCATATCTCCCTCCTCGGTGGTCCAATTTCTATTCCGATTCTTTTGTTGACTCCGTGAGGAAGTCTAGATTCTAATCCATCCATCAATTTCAGGGTTCATCAAGCTTCCTCGACGAATTTCGCGTTTTGCTCGTTTTGGCCGAACCCGTGTTCATCGTCGAATTCATCTTGCTCGGTGAGTTTTGGTTCAATTCTTCCCGGTTCTAGGTTCCTAAGGATGTTCTCTAGAGGTTCTAGCTTTTTGTTTGGATCAAATCCATGCAAAAATGAGAGAAAAATCGAGTTTTTAGAAAATAGTGCGTTCTTTTTTTTTTTTGGGTAGTCTCTGTTCTTGGAGCTCCTGTGCTTGGGGCCTTGCCCATGCGCGCGTGGGGGCCAAGCCGCCGCCAGCCAGCCGGCCGCCACCGCCTTGCCCGCCGCCACGGCCACCCCCCCTCACCGGCCACCCCCTTCCCTCTCTCTCTCCCTTCCTCTCTCTCAATCTCTCTCCTCCATTGCCATGGCATGGGAAGCTTCATGAGGAAGCCTCCTCCCTCCCTATGACATGTAGGGCCCACATGCCATACACATTAGCCTTGTCCAGTCAAAGTCCACGTTTGACCCAGTCAAACCCGAGAGGAATATTCCGGGAATATTCTCGGTTTTCGATTTATTCGAAATTCAAACTTCGGAAGCTCATAACTTCCTCATCCGAACTCCGTTTGACCTCATTCAAATTTCTAAATTCATCTAAAATCAAGACCTTTCTGCCAGTACTAATTTTATAATTTTTGGATTTTATTTATTTTCTGTTATTTATTTGTTGCCTCGTTTTGCGTGTAGTCGACGATCCCGCGCTGATCACGATTTCGCCGTCGAGCCTTCCGAGTTCGACACCGCCGCCGCAACTGAAGGCAAGTCTCCTTGATGCACTTTGCTCCTATGTTTGCGAAATGATTTAAAATTGTTTATAAAGTTGCATGGCTATGTTTAATGAAATATGTCAAATATAAGTGATAGTTAATCCGAATTTGTTAATTCCTCCATGACATTGTTAATCATATCCATTGTAACCCTAGAACCTTGTTTATACCATGCCTATGTTTATATGGTACCCGTTGCTATGTAGTACGGTAGAATTGCTTAGAACCTTTTCCGACAAAAACAACCCATGGGTGGGATTATTCAAAAAGAATGTTTTTAAATGTGACTTGAAGGTTATTATTATGATTTTGGTCCTGTTTTCTAAAATAAAAGAAAAGTAAAATGATTCTGACTTGGGCGGCCTGGAATGTCGGGTGGAAGCGGATCAAGCCTTGATCCTTTGGTGCTAGTACCGCCCCAAGTCATATAAGGACCGACGCTTATGATTGCCATTTTAAGCATAACCGTACTACCACATGTCTATAATGGTACGACCTGGCTCACTAATTTGTAGAAGCCTAGTTTAGACTCGCCACTCGGTTGTTGTGTGAGAGCCGGACGGAGGCATTGTTGTGGATGTTGTTTTGCTCACACTGCCGCAAGAGGGGCTTCAGATCTTGGGTGGAGGGAACCCTAACAGTGTGAAACCTCAGCGGGTGGGTCTAGCTAGGTAGATACATTGTAACGGCCTTGTCAAGATATCCCTGCCGGCACACCTAAGGAAGTGTGTTAATTGCATGGCAACAAGGGTCTATCTTGTCTTGTGGGTAAAGTTGTACACCTCTGCAGAGTATAAACTATTCGAATAGCCGTGCCTCACGGCCAAAGGCAAAGCAAGAAATGCTTTCATATTGGTAGACTTTGATTTTGTTTTTAAAACCGAAAAGTGTTTTGTTTTGGGGTTCGGGAGTGGTTAGAACTCTCGAATGTTGTTTGGCGGAAAGAGCCAACCAGGTGGAAAGAACCTGCTTTACATTTGACGGATGGAGTCACATGATTAACTTTGATCCTTTAAACTGTTGGCGGATAGAGCCTTTATGTTAGTGATGGTGGATAGAACCTCACTACAATAATAAATAATTCAATTATTAAAAAGAGTTGTAAAATATGCTTTGTGAAATTTATTACTTAAGTATGATTTAATCAAATGTGGCTTTATGCAAATAAACCCTATTAAGCTTCCTTTGGTAAGCACCTCATGATCATAATTACCGACTTGCTGAGTACTTTTGTACTCACGTGCTACACCAACATTGTAATCATCAGAAATTTATCAAGATGCCGAAGAGGAGGAGGAGTTCTTCGAAGAGGATTGCCAGGAGGACTAGTTGCGTTCCTAGTCGTCGCCTGTGGCGTTGTGGCGTTATTCGGGCCGTTGCTTTCTTTGCTTCCATTGCTTTTGAGTGTCCTGGCCGTTGGACCGAGTATTGTAATAAGTGGCCATGTGGCCCATACTTGAATATTTACATTACAAGTTTCGTTATGTTCGGCAATGATGTATCACTTTGTATCGTGTGTACTAGCTACTGATCTGGGACTAGTACGGAAATACACAGGAGATTCTGGATAGCTGATCCGGGGTCTCACACAAAACAACCACTTAAGCCATTCCTTTGGAAGAAGCCAGGCATATAGTAATAGGATTGCATTCCTGTGCATGACTTGCTGAGTATATTGTATACTCACCCTTGCTTTCAACACTATCATCAGTTGAGGAGAAGACTACAACTTCGAAGGAGGCGAAGTTCCACGAGGAGGCAATTATCTAGGAGTTGAACCTTGTCAGTTGCCTGTGGCATATTGATGGGAGTCACCGACGTTCTTCATTCCGCTGCTGATTATTTACTTTTGTTATTGTAAGCCCTGCGTGGCAGACTATTTGTAAGGTGACCTTAAGGTCTTGTAACCAATTTATTTAATGTTTGAAGTACTTTATTAATTATTTCCGCTGTGTATGATTGTGGTACTTCATCCCTGTTATTACTGTGTGCACTAGCGTGATCCTGGACTAGTGCAGAATACACAGAGGGTCCGGATTTGCAGAATCGGGTCCCGACAAAATCATACGCCGTTAACGAGAGAGAGAGAACGAAGAGTTCTGGACAAAATGATCGATTCAATAGGGAAAATGAACAGTGTCGCCACGTGGCGGCTCCTCATTGGTTCGGTTGTGAATAGTGTAAAAACAATGACATGCGAGATCAAATAGAAAATAAGGTCCAAAAATCCCAGAAAAATTCTTAAAAATACTAGGGAATATTTGGAACCAAATAAAATTGATTTCACTATTTTGGATGAATTTTGGAATTTAGATAATTCCGGGACGAATAAATTGAATTTGAAGCAAGAGCGCGAGAGATAAAACACCAAAGTGATTCTATAAATCTTCGAAAAATTCCCAAAAATATTATAGAATATTTGGAACCCTATGCAATTGGTTTCGGGATTTTTTGGAGCATTTTGGAACTCGGGTGGAATTTCGAATAAGGACTAAAATTTAGAATTTTGATTTTGCGGACGAAGAAGGATTGAACTCCAATTTCGGAAGGACAAGGATGCTAGGTTAATTAGAACACCGAAGAAAAACCAAAATTTGAATTTAGTTAATTTAAATAAACTTTTGGCAAAAGACCATAATTGAGGATGTTACACTCACCTATACTCTTTTTTAAGGCTACTAATAATTCTCCCCATGATGGATCCAACATGTGTAATTCCTCACAAAGCCACGTTGAATCAAGTGATCTTCAATTTGAGCTGAGTTGTTAAATCTCCTGAGATTGGTGCAATCAATGCAAGAACAATATATGAACTTTACACCACTCTTAACCATGTCTTCTTCTGCAATTCTTATGAACTCCTGAACCCCCCTGAAATTCAGCACTCACACGACTTTTTTGATACATTCATTCTTCACAGTCCATCTACAATTAAACCACAAGCATTAACAAAGTTGAGAAATTGAATGATCTTAAAGAAACGTCTATCTATATATTGACCAACTAAGTACATACCAACTGTGACTCCTAATCTCTAATTAGGTCAGGTCCTAATCCCATTTGAGGATATGTGGTTCTGTAAGTTCCTAAGCTGTTGTACAAATTCAGAGAAAATTTTGGCATCATATCCCCGATGTTCTCCAAATACACGTGTCGACAACAGATCAAGAGGGTGTGTACCTGGAGAACACCATGGAGATTCTGCTGAAACTTTCGCTGAAGTTATACAACAGCTTCATTAGGAACTTGCCCAGACCACATATCCTCGAACTATGCAACAAAATATGGACAATTCAAGACCGCTTATTTATAAATATGCCATTTCAGCATATTTATAAACAAACACCCACGAATGGGAGACGCATAGGTTACGCAACCTAAACTTTAGCATTGATCATATTAATTATAGCAACAATAATGACATGTAACACATTCACCAAATCAAAATTGAAATTAATTCCTAGTGCAAAATTGAATAGATTTGAAGGAATGCAAAACCAGAAATGAGGAGAAATCTCCTTAAGCTAGGGTTTCAACTTTACCCTCAAACCACCATCTCGTCAAGGATTTCATAATTTCTCAGCCATACTGGTTTCAACCATAGCACTAATGATAGGTAACACATTCACCAAATCAAAATCGAATTTCTTAATGCAAAATTGAGGGATTTGAATGAATGCTCACCTTTTCAAGAAAACCACAAATGAGAGAAAATAGAGGGGAAATCTCCTCAAACTAGGGCTTTTACTTACCCTCTTAACACACATCCTCAAGGATTTCATATTTTTTTCACCCAAATCTAAGTTTCAATCAGAGTATGTTCTGTTTTTTGGGGCAACGGTGTTTTTTGGCTCTAGAACACTAACAGAGGAGAGTTCATCCAGAGGGTATATAAAACCTAGCGAGGCTCATTAGAATCGGTTCTTACCTAAAACTGACCGTGATGACACGCCCTCATCATGGTCGGTTCTATCTTAGAACTGGCTGTGATGAAGGGTGGTTCTTAGATAGAACCGACTGTCATGAGGGCGTGTCATCACGGTCGGTTCTAGGTAAGAACCGATTGTGATGACTATGTTTCCAAAATTTATAAATTATATACACATATCACAATCGGTTTTTCCTCAGAAGTTGAGAACTGACATAGATGAAGCGATAGTGTTGTCCCATTTTATAGTAGCGTTTGTTTGCACTTTACTTTTGATCATTGGAAAATTGCAAGTAAATAAGGCAATGTTGTAGATCGGTGAAAATTTTATGTTTCAGATTCTATGAATATAGATTAAGCGCGCGCACACACACACATATAATATAGTACAATTACCTGGGACACCATGGTGCTTAGACACCATGATTCAAAACGGGTATTTCCCTAATTATTTGCATTCGAAAATTTTAAAAAATCTTACAATGTTGAGTTTAACCAGTTTACTAACTAGTTCAAACAAGTTTGAACTGAAATTTAAACTAGAGTTTCTTTTTTGAAGATAGTTTGATTGTAGGTATGTGCTGATTATATATATATATATATATATATATATATATATATATATATATATATATAAGCAAAGCATGTGATTTAAATTCATTCAAATCTTTGAATTTAAGTATATTTTTTCAAAGGTGTGTGTTTCATTTGAATTGTTATAGATGGGTATATATATCGTAAAACTGAAAGTTTCAAAAAATATGTCTGAATCTAACTTGAATTCGTGCATTTACAATCATGGTGTCTGGGCACCATGGTGCCCCATTATGGCACCCTATATATATGTGTGTGTTACACACACACTTATAACAGAGAATATTGTTGTAACTCCACATCCCAAACAAATTTATGTACGAGTACAACAAAGGCACAACCAACACAACAGGATTTGTAGCACAACGCCACCTAGCTTACAGCCGAAGTGCATAACTGACTATACAATTCCCAAGCTGCATGTAGTAAGTTCAGACTATTGAACGATATTTACACGGAGGACAAAGTGGGCTGATCATTTTGGTTCAACCCTCCACGATGGCGCGCCACCACTGTTATCGAATTGAACATCCCCACTGTATGGATGGCGCGGTGTCCTGCTGGTGTAGCTCATCGAGTTGGACGCTGATTCGATCGCTGGGTTCATGCCGGCGATCTTCATGACCTTCTCGATCTCGGCCACCACCTCGCTCATGGAAGGGCGGTCCACTCCTGCCTCCTCCACACACCGTAGAGCCAAGTCGACGTACTGCTCGAAGCCACCCAGCGACGTGCCAAGGCCCAGTGCTGGGTCAAGGAGCTCATGGAGGCCATAAAGATCCTTGCCCCTGTCAATCGCAACTTTCACCTGGCGCACGATGTACCGTCCTCGCTCTAATGGCTTTTTCGCTGTTATTACCTCTAGTAGTAGCACACCAAAGCTGTAGATGTCGCTCTTGTCTGTCAACTGCTGAGTCATGTAATATTCAGGGTCCAAATACCCCTGCAGGATAAGCATTAGGAAATTTTGAAATGGCCGTGTTATCTTAGAAAGTTTACCCAGCAACTTATCTCCAACATTTATCCACTACTACAAATTAAACCGGGCATCACAACCGATCTATTAGAAACGGTTTGATGTGAACCGGTTGTAATGCTCGCACCAGAAGCGGTTCGTGGCAACAGGCCGGAGGGGATCTCTAGAAGCGGTTCGTGGTACAAACCCCTTCTAAAGCCCCACTTTTAGAAAGGATTCGTGACACGAACCCCTTCTAAAGATCTTTACAAGCGGTTCGTGTCCCCAACCGCTTCTAAAGCTTTAGAAGGGGTTCGTGTCACGAACCGCTTCTAAAGCTGGGGCTTTAGAAGGGGTTCGTGCCACGAACCGCTTCTAAAGACCCCCTTCAGAAGGGGTTCGTGTCACGAACCGCTTGTAGAAACCCAGTTTTAGAAATAATAAAAGGAATGCGTGCCCTATTCTATCAGAGAGCACGCGTGGGTGGGTTGGCTAGATGGATGAGGCGGGTCACGAGGATGGAGTGCTGGTCGTGGGTTCGGATCTCATTCCCACGATATTATTAACGCATTTTACCGCTTGGTGTCGCACCACAAGCAGTTCCTAGAACCGCTTGTGATACCCCTCGGGGTATCACTCGCGGTTGCTTAGAAGCGGTTGTAAAACCGCTACTGGAGGTGGTTTTCAACCGCTTGTGAAGCGCGGTTCTGTAGTAGTGATCTGACACTATTGAAACATTGCTGACATTACGTCTCCAACAGATGATTGTCAGTTAAGCATTATCTAATAGTTAAGCCATAGTTACTAGAAATGGGGTTCATCCGAGTCACGGTACAAAATTCAAGTTCGTGACTCGCCACTTTTTTTTCTTCTAATTTTCATTGAAAACACGAACCCCATACTCTAAATTGGTTCGGATTCGATGAATCAATTTACGATTCGTAAGAGAATCCGGTAACTATGAGTTAAGCTATTGCACTTAGAAATCTGTGAACTCACCATGGTCCCCTTCACTTGAGTAGTCACTTGACCCCTACCATCCTGGCCTAGAGGCTTGGAGAGACCAAAGTCCGAGACCTTTGCATTCAAGCGATCATCCAGGAGAATGTTGCTTGATTTTATGTCCCGATGGACAATTGGAGGATCTGCAAGCTCATGTAGATACATGATGCCTTTTGCCGTATCGTGGACTACTCGTAGCCGCCTTTTCCAATCTAGGCGCACTCCGGACTTCCCTGAACAAAATGCACAAAGAATGCTTTTTACGTACAAAGAAGTGTAAGCTCAGAGACACCAAGTTGAGTTAGAAATACCTGTGAGGCTGTCCTTGAGGGTGCCGTTGGGCACATACTCATAGACCAGCATTTGCTCGCCCTGGTCGAAGCAGAATCCAACGAGGCTGACGAGATTCTTGTGGTGAACCCTGGAGAGGAGCTCTATTTCAGTTCTGAATTCTAGGCTTCCCTGCAAAGATCCTTGCTCAGATCTTTTAACTGCAATGAGCTGACCATTTGGAAGTACTCCTCTGTAGACCTGCAATTGCATGGATCTCAATGTTACTAGTAATTATTAGCATTGTAAATTGGGTACCACTAGTTTGAAGTTACCCTCAAACTAAAAAATTTAAAAACACCCTTCTCGAAGCCATATGTTATTTTTTCCATCCACCTCCAGCCCTCCCCCTTCCCTCTTCCTCTCTAACACAAAATTTTCAAATTAGAAAAATTTACCTTTGAAAATTTTAAACAGGATATTTGAACCTGAAAAAAATTCAACTCAAAATTTTCAACTCAAAAAATTCCAAATTAGAAAGTTTCGACTGTAAATTTTCAAATCGAGAAGTTTCAAATTAGAAAGTTTCAACTCAAAAAATTTTAAATAAGAAAATTTCAAATTGTAAGGTTTCAACTCGGAAAGCTTCAAATTGAAAATTCTCAAATTAGAAAGCTTCTACTCAAAATATTTTAGCTCGAACAATTTCAAATCGAAAAGTTTCAACTCCAAAAAACTTTTAGTTGGATAAATTTTTTATTAAAAAGCTTTATGTTCAAAAGTTTCAATCAAAATTTTTTTAAAAGTGGTTAAAAAATACTTCTTATTCAAAAAATTGAAGGGAAATTGAAAAACAAAAACTATTTCAAGTTTGAGGGGAAGAGAATCGGGGAGGAAAGCGGGATGAAGGAGATGGCACCAAGTGTCACGACAAGAGAGCCTTTGAGAATAAAGAGAAGTGAGGGAAAAGAAGGAGGTGCTACTACTTATCACATCGAGAGGCCATCCTCACCAAAGATTTGGTAAGGGCGTCCTCAAATGTAACATCCCAAATTTGCACTAAATTGAAATATAAAGATGTCAAGTTATTTTTTCAGTTTATTAAGAATATTGGAAATTCTATGAGTTTTCTGGAATTTTGGCATTTAAAGAAAATACTTTTCAATAACCTAGTTATGCCTCTGATTTCTAGGCTTCATATTTAAATTAGTACAAAAGTATACAAATGCTTTAATTAAATCTAAAATGGTCTAGAGGAACCCTAAAAAATTTTCATCAATTTTTGGAGTAAGTTGCTATTTTTGGATAATATAATACTACATAATATATTAAAACTAAAACACTAAAAAAATTAATGAAGGAAATACGTACATAGCTAAAAATATTCTAAAAATTTTACAAAAACACCAGTACCACCTCAAAAACATCCCCAAAATGTTTCATAAATTTTAAAGTTCATTTGTTGTTCTAGAAATTCTAAAAATCTCTAGCCACAAATTTAAAACAAATCCAATTAAAATCTAAAAAATGAAGGTGCCTACCATTGATGAAAATGACTCATGGGTGGGATTATACAAAAATGATGATTTAAAGTGTGATTTGGAAATTATTATAAAGATTTTGGTACTATTTTTCTAAACTAAAAAGGAAAGGAAAAATGATTTGGACTTGGGCGGAATGGAATGTCGGGTGGGTGCGGATTGAGCACTAGTTGCATTGTGCAAATACCGCCTCAAGTCAATTAAGGACCGACGCTTATGACTGTCCATTCTAAGCATAACCGTACTACCACATGTCTAACATGGTACGACCTGGCTAAATAATTTGTAGAAACCTAACGTAGACTCGCAAGTTGGTGGAATGTGGGTGCCAGATAGAGGCAAGTTGTACTCCCCACACGGCGCAAGAGGGGGCTTCTGTACTGGGTAGATAGAACCCTAACAGCGGTGAAACCTCAGCGGGTGAGTCGGGTTAGGCGTATACATTGTAAAGGCCTTGTCATGATCTCTCTGCCGACACACCAAAGGAAGTGTGTTAATTACATGGCGTTAAAGAGATGATCATGTCTTGTGGGTAAAGCTGTACACCTCTCAAAGTTAAAACTATTCGAATAGCCGTGCCTACGGTCAAGGGCAAATCAAAGAATGCTTTCATACTGGTAGACTTTGGTTTTGGTTTTGAAAATAAAATGTGGTTTTGGGATTCGGGAGTGGTTAGAACTCTCGGATGTTGAAATGGCGGATTGAGCCAACCAGGTAGAGAGAACCTGTTTTATGCCATAACGGATAGAGTCATGTATGGATAACCTTGATCTTTTAAGCTTGTGGTGGATAGAGCCCTTATACTAGTGATGGTGGATAGAACCTTCACTGCAATATTAATTAATTCAATTGTTACAAAGAATTGCTAAAATATGTGTTATGAAACTTATTAACAAGTATGGTTTGATGAAACTTGGCTTTGTGCAAAAGAACCATATTAAGCCTTCCTTGGCAAGCCCCACATATGCATACTTTCCCCGACTTGCTGAGTACTTTTGTACTCACGTGCTACATAACCGTTGTCATCAGAGAACTACCAGGACGCCATTGAAGACAGTGAGTTCTACTCCGAGGAATTCGAGGAAGATTGCCAAGAGAGCTAGGCGCGTGTCTTGTCGTCGCCTGTGGTGTTTTTGGTTTTCGCTTTTTTGTCATTTTTGCTTCCGCTGTCGTGTCTCCGGTCTCGTGACCGAGTATTGTAATAAGTGGCCATGTGGCCCATACTTTATTATTATGTTACAATTTCGTTATGTTCAGCAATGATGTATCACTGTTGACTGTGTGTACTAGCTACTGATCTGGGACTAGTACAGAAATACACAGGAGATTTCGGATAGCTGATCCGGGGTCTCACATAAAAACATTTAATGTTTAATTTAATGTCAGTTCAATTCCTAACTAGTTTTGTCTTTCCATGTACAAAAGATTTTATTTTATATAAACATACAAACTAAAATATTAATAACTCTTACAAATGAAAGTTAAAATGTGTGAATCTAGTTTCAAGATGTTTCTGAGAGTAATACCTTCTGATGCCCGAAAAATAGTTAGATAATCTTATAAGGTGCTGTTGCAAACTTAAAGCGAAAACTAAATCGTTATACCGCAGATTTTAGAAACACTTAAGCCTTTTTGGCATCTCGTAGAATATCTCGTCTAGATGAGAATTGTAGGATGAACAGACCAGAACTGTTCTTTGGTATATGGACTACCATATTCAAGAAAAATATCTTAATTACAACTTGCTTTGCATCTGAATCCTATTAGAGCAATAACCCCATGTGTTATGATCATCGACAATACATGTTATGAATAGATAAGTGTAAGAAAATCCTTAGCTAAAGAACTTGTGTCACAATAATCATCCAAAAACCATGTAGGTTCAGTTGGTAACTCTAATCCAATAAATGCCCTTTTAATACTTAAAGGTCGGTACTACCAGAGCTCGAGAACGGTATTACCGAAGGTCGATAATACCGCGATCTAAAAGTCGGTATTGCCAGAAAATGATAGTGCCCTAACTAATATCTTAATTCTATTAATTCATATAATCTTAGCTTCTTAAATTTTAAATAATGCATATCGACTTACATAATCTTAACTTCTTGAATTCATAAAATAAGAATAAGTAATTCAGAGAAAACAAGTGACCGCAGAACTGCTAAGAACAAGTAAAGGTCAAAAGGCGAACTGACATACGTACACATAAAATTATAAAACCCTAACCCTAAACCATCCTTGCTTTGCGTAATAAGTTTCTATTTGATTTTTCTATCTGTATTCTTTTTGCCATTATTGGAGTTTGCTTTTTGCTATGTATCATGGTATGATGAGTAGAACCTGATGTAACTGACGCTACCGCTAATGAGTCTAAGTGTGTACTCGACGACAACTCTGACCTTGTCGACAACACAAGTTACGACTCCGACTGCTCCAAGCTATGACTTCAATTTCGTCGTAAACAACGAATAGCAAAGCAAGCACCTCCTTGAACATATTGATCTCAGTTTTCAAAAAATGTTTTACCAAATGTTTTCATGCGTGCAATATGTTTCATAAAATGCTGTATTGTGGGATATGGTAGATATTACCTTCATTACGGGATTTTCTTAATCAATGTTGCCATGTGAACCTTGATAACCCTAGACATTGGATAGATGATGAAGGATGGGTATAATTGTTTATTACATGCATATGCTTAGTTAAGCTTTAGAATGGGAATACGAACAGATGGTGATCCTGTTTGCAATTTATCAAAATGTTGGACATGCTGGAACATGAATCTTGGAAATGTTGGATAATGTGATCAATGGTATTGGTATGTTATTAAAATGAAAATAAAACTATGATTTTTTTGATGTAGGCGATTATTGGCAACAGCCGGAAGTGCATGTTACTTGCACGTAGGTAGGGGGAGATTTATCGCTCGGGTCGATCAAGGACTGAACTATTGTGTTGTTTTCAGGCCAAGATAACTGTACAACCACGAGGGCTAGTATGGGATGGCCTTAACCTATTAAGTTACTTGAAACTAGCGTTGCACATTGGAAGGTCGAAGTAGCACGAGCTGCTCTGTGATAGATTGCTCGAAGAGGTGCCCTAACTGAGGTGTTGGGAATAACACCTGCTGATGCAATAGTATACACCTTACTATGGGGAGAAGTGGGACGTCGGTGTGTTTATCCATTCGTCGTACTATGTGTACAAATATCTTCTGCTGCCATTAGTAAGGGTTTGTCGGTACTGGGCTGGTGCAAAGTTAGGATTAAGTAATGTAACGGTTCTGTATGATCTCTCTGTGATACACCAAATGAAGTGTGTTAACTATCGATTGCACAAAGAGATGATCATTCATTGTGGGTAAAGCTGTACAACTCTGCAAAGTCAAAACTAATCGATTAGCCGTGCTCGCGGTCATGAGCACTTGGTAACGTCATCACATAGTTAGAATTTTGATATTTTCATAAAATAGAATGAGAAGATAAAATGTGGTAATAGATAAATTACCCCACAAATAATTCAATGCTTGTCATGTGTTGACAAGGTTAAGTTCAGCTATTGTGTCATGTGTTGGCAACATAGTGAATTTTGTGCCATGTGTTGGTAAAAGAATGGGAAGAATGGGTTTATGCCATGTGTTGGCATTGGACGATTTGATTCTCACATTCATGGAGGAACTGTGAGTTGTTACCTTTATGCATACTGGTTATTTTATATACTTGTCAAATCGCTTTTATTCAATTTCGCTTTTAACATATTTTTTAGTATTTACAACTCAATTTGGCTTCACGCAAAAAAACCAAGATAGCCATCCTATTGTTACAACCTGCATTTATTATAAGTTTGCAAACACTTCATGTTTCGCTGAGTATGCAATGTACTCACTCTTCCTAGTAGGTTGCCTCTGGGTTATGGATGGGCATATCATTGTCCTACTTTTGGTTTATGCTTAATTTTCGCTGTAATTTACTTTTGTGTATAATATTTGGCCGGTCGGCCATTGATTTGTAATAGTAAGTAGATGTGATAGTTTCAAGTCTACTCTTATGCTATGTCAAATATTTAGACATGTATGTATGTGTAATGGTACATCTCGAATGCGAGATATGTGGGCGCTAGGTTTTGATCTTGGAAACTAGCGTTTGACATATATCCAGGTACTCAGAATTGTCCTCAACCGTCCGACGCGTGGAAACGTGAGACCGTTATTTCTTGCCTATTACGACGCACACCCCTCGGTGGTTGTGGGTGATACCAATATTCTGGGGTGGCCGATGTGTGCTACGCTCGGAATGGTTGGTTTCAATCCCGGTATGGTTCTTGGAAAAGAATCGGAACTCTCTTGGACGCGTAAGTGTGTATGGTGTATTCGGGTAGCTCAGATTTGTTTGAGTGAGGGCCATCTAGTTAGCATTTCGTGCACGGGACTATTGGTGGCAGTGAGCATACACTTAGGAGCTGTTTGGTTAGGCATTTTTTAGCCCTTAACGGTTAACGGCGCTACCGGAGGACGTTACTTCGCGTTTGGTTCGCCGGCTCCGTAATCCATCGCTCCGTTAACAGATATCGCTCCCTCACAATCGCATTACCGCTCCCAGCCAGCGTTATCCGATCGCTCTCACGCGACGCAGCAGCCGCCGTCCTCTCCCTCTCCCTCTCCCTCTCCCTCACGCGACGCAGCAGCCGCCGCGCCTCCGGCCACCGCATCCTCGCCGGTGAGGATCTCCTGCCCCCATCGCCCTCTCCCTCTCCCTCTCCCTCTCCCTCTCCACCCTATCCATTTCTCCAAACCCTAACCCGTTAACGAGTTAAAGGTCTGCGCCGGCGAGGACCTCCCTCTCCCGTCGCATCACGCCGGCGAGGACCTCCCTCTCCCGTCGCATCACGCCGGCGAGGACCTCCCTCTCCCGTCGCATCACGCCGGTGAGAACCTCCCTCCCCTATATTCCCGTCACATCTTGTTCTGGGATTTCTTGCTCAAATGTTAGTTCATTAATCTTGAGTTGGGAGATATTGTGACATGCTTGTGTTGTTTGCTTACATGCTTGTGTTGTTTGCTTACATGGTTCATAGTCTAGTTCAGATCTGTAGTTCAAATTCTCATCTGTAGTTCATTAATCTTGAGTTGGGAGATATTGTGACATGCTTGTGTTGTTTGCTTACATGCTTGTGCTGTTTGCTTACATGGTTCATAGTCTAGTTCAGATCTGTAGTTCAAATTCTCATCTGTAGTTCATTAATCTTGAGTTGGGAGATATTGTGACATGCTTGTGTTGTTTGCTTACAGATCTGTAGTTCAGATTCTGATCTGTAGTTCAATTCATTAATCTAGTTCAGATTCTGTAGCTCATTAATCTGTAGTTCAGATTCTGTAGTTCATTAATCTTGTTCTAATTATGTATACATGAATCTAGTTCAGATCTGTAGTTCAGATTCTGTAGTTCTTATTCTGATTCATGATTAATGTAGTTCTTGTTCTGATTCTGTAGTTCAGATTCTGTAGTTATTGTTTGATTAATGATTAATGTAGTTCTTGTTCTGATTATGTAGTTCTTGTTTGATTAATGATTAATGTAGTTCTTGTTCTGATTATGTAGTTCTTGTTTGATTAATCATTACTGATTCTTGTTCTGATTAGTGCTGTAACTAGTTCAGATCTTGATTTTGTTTAGTGCTGTAGCATATATTCTTATTTGTTCATGTGTTCTCTTTGTACAGCACTATGGCACGTCTTCCATTAACTACCCAAAAAAGGAAGAGAAATCTAGTTCTTAGAAATATGACATCTGCGTTCATGCTTATGTTCTATTATATTTGGGTATTATTACTCCTCTCATATAAGTGGAAGTGTTGGAAAATAGAAAGGAGGATACAAGTTAGAGAACTTAGAAGTGAACGTCTATATCAGCTTATTCGTGAGAGTGATGTTCCTTGTATAAGTGAGCTTCGCATGGATAGGAGGACCTTTGATACATTGTGTGAGATGCTTAGAGATGTTGTTGGTTTGAAAGGAACAAGACATATGCCGTTAGAAGAGATAGTAGCGGCATTCTTGTATACGTTGTCTCATCATTTGAAAAATAGAACAATAGGAGGCTTTTTCTTCCGAAGTGGTGAGACTGTGAGCCGGCATTTCAACTCATGCCTACTAGCTATTCTGAAACTTCACCAGTTACTACTTAAGAAACCCAAACCAATACCTGAGGACTGCACAGACTTTAGATGGAAGTATTTTAAGAAATGTTTGGGTGCATTGGATGGTACACATGTGAAGGTTACTGTCCCAACTAAGCTCAAGGGGAGGTATAGGTCAAGAAAGGGAGATATTGTGACAAATGTCTTAGGTGTTTGTGCACCTGACATGCAGTTTATATATATGTTACCTGGTTGGGAGGGTTCTGCACATGATGGTCGTGTGCTTCGAGATGCTATCTCAAGGTCTGATGGTTTAAGAATCCCTCAAGGCTGCTATTATCTTGTTGATGCTGGTTACACCAATGCAAATGGCTTTTTAGCACCATATCGGGGTCAAAGATACCATCTAGGAGGTTTCACCGCGCAAAATCCACCACATAGCGCAGAAGAGTATTTTAACTTGTGCCATGCTAGAGCTAGGAATATTGTTGAGAGGGCTTTTGGAAGGCTCAAGGGTCGTTGGGCTATTTTGAGGGCTCCATCTTATTTTCCAGTCAAGACTCAATGTCGAATCATAATGGCATGTGCTCTCTTGCACAACTTAATTTTGCAAAAGATGTCTAGAGACCCACTTGAATGTGAGGAACCAGCAATGGAGGCTTCATTTGAAGTAATGGAAGGAGAAATGAGTGAACCGGAATTTATCACAGCTGTATCAACATCTAACGAGTGGACTGGTTTTCGTAATAATCTTGCTCAAGGGATGTATAATAGCTATAGAGCTTCTAGGTCTAACTAATTAACATAAACACTTCTTACAGATGAATGAAGCCATGAGCTCAACTCCCTGACGTGGAAGAGGAAAAATAAAAGAGTGTGGACTTATTTTGAGGATGAGGAGTTGATCAAGGCACTCTATGAGCTATCCCTAGATCCAAAGTGGAAAAGTGAGGGTGGTTTCAAGAATGGCTACCTGTCTGCTCTAGAAAGTGTGCTTGCTCAAAAATACCAGCTGTAATCTCACCGCAATTCCACATATTGAGTCTAGGGTCGACATTTTAGAACAAAGTATGGTGCAATCGAGATTATGCTAGCCAAAAGTGGGTTTTCTTGGGATGAAAACAGAAGATGGTACAATGTGAGAAGCAACAATATGACAACCATTGCAGGTAAGTTTCAGCTTATTATTTGTGGGCAATATACTTGCTTTTACAGCTATCCAATGTTCCATATTGATTTCTTGTAGGAAAATCCTAATGCAAAGGGCTTGTATGGCATTTCATTCCCACACCTCGATACCTTAGCTGCTATATATGGGAGAGACATTGCTACAGGAGAAGGAGCAGAGGGTCTTGTTGATGCTGTTTCAAACATGGAGAAAGAAATTGCTTTGGAAAAGAATCATGGTCGCGAGGTGGAAGAAGACTCTATGTCTAGAGAAACACCACGATTGACTTCAGATAGAAACTCTATTGACTCAACTTCATCAACCTCTAAGAGAAGGAAGCGAGACAAAGGGAATGAGTTCAGCAAGTCAAGTGACCCGTTTTTGGATATGGTTGGTGGACTTCGTGGTGATCTTAAGAATGCTTCAAATCACTTCGGGAAAATGGCTGAAATTATGGACCGTGAAGCTAAGGCCCAAGAGGAAGCAACACATGAGGACCCAATGCAAAATCTACAAAAGAAGTCTATAGATGAGTTGACTAGGCTTGGCTTCGCTGGTACTGAACTTATCAAGGCAGCAAGCGCCTTTGTCAATGTCCCAAGTCAGATGACTATGCTTTTTGCACTTCCAAAGACTCTAAGGAGGGAATTTATACTGCACATGCTTGCTGGTAAGTTTTGCAATTTGATAATTCATATGCTATCTTCCTTTTTGATTAGATGCAAATATGTTATCTTCCTTTACTTGCATTTGTTATATATGCAAATATGACTTGTACTTATGTTTGTACTTTTTTCCTCCATTAGATGATGCTCAAAAGAAGAAGTGAGTCCTGCTATAGCTTCATCTCGTAAGAAGAAGTGAGTCCTGTTATCTCGTATGATAACACCGACATCAGTAAATAGCACATCACATCACAAGATCGATTTCCTAAGCAACTTCTATAACGCCTGCTTGGAGTTTGCTTATTCATCATTCCAGCTTCATTTGTTTTCTCGTCACCGATAATGCACTAATGGCGATTCAGAGGTCCCGATGATTGACAAGATTCAGCTAATGCTTTTCATTTGTTTCCATTCATTTGTTCTATAATATGACCATGTGCATATTTTCCACAAGCAGCCTCCGAGATAGATCGTCAAGTGCAGCATATACCGGAAAAAATAATCGTCTTCTTAATCAGATAGAAACAAATATTCTAACATTCCAGTCGGTGTATTTCTTGTGGTACTTTACTCTGCTTGGAGTTTGCTTATTCATCATTCCAGTTCTTCTATATTATGCTCATGAAAAGAAATTCTTTTATGTTGGGTGTGAAAAGAAATTCTTCTATATTGGTTCCAAAGGCATAGATAGTTGGAAAAACGTGATGTGAAATCATTGTTTAGAGCATATTGTCCTTTCACTTCGAGTGCAATTATTCGTACAAATGTAATGCACGCTCAATGACTACTCTGTTAGATCGCATATAGAACATTATTTGTAAATAATGAATTTCATGTCAACTATGTTCTTTCTTCCAGGCTCAAAACAACATTGATCTCTTCCATCGGGCAAGAAGGAACATTAATGGTCTTTCTATAAACAAAGATGAGCCAAATGCCTGGAATGATGAGTAGGATGCCTGCATTGCCCAAGTGGATGAAAATCTTGCTAGCTACGTGCTTTCCGGTCACCGACATCGTGATGTGATGTGCTATTTGCATATTTCCTAGGCAACTTCTAGCTGATAATACCGAGCATCGATAACATCGACATCGATAATACGTATTTCCTAAGCAACTTCTAGCCGATAATACCGATATCGCTCGTGATGTGCTATTGTGTGCTACCGATAATCGAGCATCGTAACGCCTAGCCGTTACGTGATGTGCGTACTATTGTGTTATGTGATGTGCTCAAAAGAAGAAAACAGGAAATGTGATCTGTTCTGTGATGCCTTGTTCAGTGAAGTACTGATGCCTTGTTCAGTGATGTTCTATTGACTCAACTTCATCAATCACGATTTCTGTGATGTTCTGTGATGTGTTCTAATAATAGATTTATGTGATTCCATCAATCACGGCTTCATCAATCACGATTTCTGTGATGTTCTTTGATGTTCTGTTTTGCCTGAAGCAGCCTGAAGTCGTGATGCCTTGTTCAGTTTGCGTAACATATGTGATGTTCTGTTTTGTTCTGTGATGGTACTGTGCCTTGTTCTGTGATGGTACTGATGCCAAGGAAATGGTTACTTGTCTCTAGCCAAACAAGATTAAGGAAATGGAAGACGTTACAACAATGAACCAAACAAATGGTGTTTTCCCTTACCATGGAATGGATTACCCTGTAATTTGATTCCATTACCGTTACACCACCTAAGTTTGAACCAAACACCACCTTAAGTGGAGTGTGGGTGTCAATTCTAGTCCAACGCACGAGAGAGGTTCGATTCATATTTGAGGTTCCCACACTAGCCCCACCTATTTGTTTTGTTTTTAAAACTAGGTTTAAAAACTGAGTCACTGACATGTGGACCTATTGTATCAGTCATTTTCAAAAAATAATCAAACCTTGATATATGGCCCCACCTGTCAGTCTCTGTAAAATAGGTTTAAAAACCTCAAAAATGAGAAATGCGGTTTCGGTTCAGTCAAAAATACACCTTCTTGATAAGGAATTGTAATTTTCAAAAATACACCGTCGACGTCACCCCTCTTTTCCATTCTTGGGGATTTTCAGCTGATTTAAATTCAAATGCTCATAACTTTTGCACATAAACACCAAATTTTGTGCAATTAGTTTCTAAATTTTTCTAAAATCATGATGTTTTTTATTCTATAAAAATATTTGAATTTTATAACTTTTGGAATTTCTTTTGGTCCTTATTATTACTTTATGATATACTGCGTGTAGATACCGGTGCTCTAGAAATGTTTTTCGTCGATCCCGA
Organism: Rhipidocladum racemiflorum; assembly: GCA_036346355.1. Taxonomy (NCBI): domain Eukaryota; kingdom Viridiplantae; phylum Streptophyta; class Magnoliopsida; order Poales; family Poaceae; genus Rhipidocladum; species Rhipidocladum racemiflorum. Next base: position 24,763,560 of record CM070589.1, on the reverse strand, counting down.
ACCAACTCAAGAACTCAACAAGCAAGGAAAGCACCTCCTTTGATCATGTCGATTCAACTATTTCACTAAATTTATATTATTTTATAAGTTTATGTATGCATGCGTGTATTTTATGTAAATTTGCTATATTGTGGGTGTCGATAATTATTCCTGCTTGTTGCATGAAACTTTCTTGATAAACACAGAAATGTCAACATTGAAATATGTAAGGTAGGAGTAGGCAGTAATTGATGTCAACCTTGGGTATACTAGAATATATATGTTTATGCTTAGCCATGCTTTAGACCTAGGAGAACAAATGGTCGGATATACCATTTATTCAAGGATGGAAATTTTTACATGTTGAGGAGTTACCTTTGTTATTTTGATACAAAATCAAAACGAAAAACTAGGTTTTGACGTGGGTGAGTTATTAATATAACTTGTGAAGTGCATGGACATGCACGTAGGGGGAGTTCTTACCCTGGTCTAGTAATGACCGAATGTTGCATTATATAATCCAAGATATTTGTGCAACCATAAGTGCTATTATGGGGTAGCTCTATCCTATTAATTTGTGTAGAATAAGCTTTGCATATTGGAAGGCCGAAGTAGTATGTATAGGTTTGCTCGAAGGGGTGCACTCACCGAGGTGTTGGGAATAATGCTTGCTAATACAACGGTGCATGCTTGTCTTTGGGGGTAAATGGTCATGACAGGGTGTAAACTGTCATTGGTACTATGTGTACAAATATATTTCCGCCGACATAGCGATGGTCAAACATCACCAAGTAGGTACAAAGTTAGGTATAGGTGATGTAATGATTTTTATCATGATCTCTCTGCCACACACCAAAGGAAATGTGAAAATAGTGGCAACAAGAGTTGGTCATGTCTTGTGGGTAAAGTTGTACTCCTCTACAGAGGGTAAATATTTTCGATTTCTTGAGGTCATGAGAGACTTGGTGCGCTAACACTAGTTAGTTTTTGTGTTTTAATAAAAAGGCTTGAATTGGGAAATGGTAGGTAGCCATATTTCAGATGCCATGCCAAGTGTAACAATGAATGGATCGTTGATCACCATCATAGAGGAATGTGAGTTGCTCATATTTATGCTATATACTTGTTATTACATACTTGTCAACTACTCTTTACAAAAAAATTTTGCAATCTACTACTTATTATTAATGACTAAATCTTGCTTTATTATGCAAACAAACATGGTAGGATAACCATTTTCTTTGACATAGCCAATCATTTATTTATAATTGTGATATACTACAAGTCTTACTGAGTACAAATGTACTCATCCTTGCTTGTTGATATTTAATGGGGGAAGAAACCATGGTCCACACAGATTCATACTTTGCCGCAAGTTACAGGGATTACAATGACGAGTCTTTCTAAGAGCTTAATTCTTTTCGGTTGCCTATGGATATTTTGGAATGAGGCATCCCGCTAAACTTTGACTTTTATCCTACTACTTTCCGTTGCATTTTATTTGACTAAAAGCCCTTTTGTTGTAAGAACAATTTTACCCTTGTATAAATATGTTTTATGTTATGTGTAGTATGGATATAATGGTTATGTTGTAAATGTGCGTACTAGTCACTAATCATGAAGCTATTATGATATGCATATGAGACCCTATAGTATACTACACGAAGGTAGGATCTCGATATCAAATTAGCGATTCCCTTGTTAATTCGAATGTTAAGTACGTGTCAACTCCTTTCAAGAAAATTATCACCTTCCCGTAACCACCAGTTCCAATGTCATTGACATCTGAGAAGTCGTTGGTGATTTTCTTCAGCTCATCAAATGTGAAAGTCCGCGCACCTCGCAGCTGCGGGATGCTGACGCTGGTGCTCTTGATGTCCCAAGAAGCTGCATATAAATTCAGAAATATTAGCAGCTCATGTGGCCATCAACTTAGAGAATCAAAACGGTCCACTTATTGGCCAACACTTCTTACTATAAGACGGGCTCCTGACTTGAGGCCGCAGCCTTGGCCTTCTGTTCCTTGTGACGATGAAAGCTATAAAGGCAAACACCAACACAATGACAGCGGTGCCACAGACAGACACTGCAATGATGAGCGTGCGGTGGCTTTTCATCGGTTCAAGCGCCACCTTCTCTATGTAAACAGAAGGAAATTAAACAGAAGCAAGTCATTACTCGATTAGTGTCGCATTACTCGAGTACTGCAGATCCGGAATCATCTTACCATCAGCAAATTGGTATTGTTGTCCAAGGAAATAATATGGCCCAAAATTAACACCAGGAGGAGTAGGTTTATAAGTCTGGTTGCTGAGCAAAAACCCAAGGAGGGAGATGTCTTGCTCATCAAACTGAATTTTGCCGCTCGGAAACACTTGCAGGCTGATTTGCATGTTGTTGTATTCGTTGAAGAAAGTATCTTGCAGAGAAATTGACTCTACAGGAAGCTTATGTTCCAAAAACGCGTCTTTCATATTTTTCTCAAGGAGGATGAAGTATGTCTCGTTGGTCAGGTCAGAAAATGATGGTGATCGGAAGTACAGGGTGCCCATGTACGGCACGGAGCAGGTGCAGTTGGGGCTCAGAAACTGGCCTGACAGGCATGTCGGTGGCAGCCCAGCACAGTTGCGATGAGTGTAGTATGGCTGCGCCGCTGGGTTCGCTTGTTGTGATGTTTTACAGTGCTGCTCATTGCTCCCTTGATCACAAATAGGATTTCCGATGAGTCTGCGATGCGAGATTGGAATTGGATGGTCAGCAGGCAGATAAGTAGCAGGAGAGGCATTTGTAGAATCAAGCAAGTGATCCTTACATGAGGGTCTTGGTGTACTGTACCCTACCGATAGCCATGGTACTGATCTGATTGCCCTGCAAATCGATCAAAACGAGCTGGGTGCTGTAGTCCGATCCGATGGTTAACGTGCCATTGAAATGGTTTCCCATAAGCCTCCTGTCAAGGGAAATATTTCACTTTGTTAAATGGTGTGGTATGGTAATTAATAAGCAGAAACTGCATGGATTATATGATGTGCAATGGTGTAGCGTCTTTTTCCCAACTGTTCTGAATGCACTCACAACTTCTGAATCACAGGAAGGCTGAAAAGGGCCTCGGGAAGCTGCCCCCCAATATGTAGATTTTCAAGGTACCTGTGTTTCAGAAATATTTGAACAGAACCATTGGACACTGTTAAGTTTCCAATCAGTATTTAAAACGTAATGTTTGAATAAGCAAAATAGACGTACAGTGAAGTCAGGGATGGTAGCAATATGAACCAGTTTGGAACATCAGATAAATTGAAGGTGTTGTTGCTCAGGTTCCTGTATAAATTTTGTCAAGTTACTTCATCTCAGTCATGTTCTTGTGCAATGATATTGCAATTAGCAGGATGATAATAAGCTTGAGTACAAGGCAATTTTCTTTCCCATGCCCCACAAAAATCGGTTTGTCACTTACACAAAACTGAGTGAATCCATTCCTGTTAGGTTCGGCAGTGGACCCGTCAACATGTTGTTTGCTAGATGACTAGAATAGAGTCAAGTTGTAAGAACTTAAAGTTAATATAAATATCAGAAAAACTAAGAAACGGTATACCGTAGGAACGGTATACCTTTGAAACTCATGAAACTTATGAATTTTTAAACTGAAACTCATGAAACTTAGCACTAAAAACTGATAAAACATGAAACCGATGAAACTAAACACTAAAACTCATGAAACCAGCACTGAAACTGACAAGTTTCATAAGTTTCACAGCTATACCGTTGCAACGGTATACTGTTCCCAGTCTCCCTCTATAAATATAGCTGGTCACCTGAACAAAAGTAACTCACATCTCTTGAAGCTGGGTAAGGTTGTTGATGTTGGTAGGAACCGGTCCTGTCAACTTGTAATTGTTATCCAGACGTCTGCAGGGTGGAGTTTACGCAGATCATGAGCTGAACAATTACAAGTAAGCTAAATTCAAAACTTTGTCTAGTATACTGTACACTTACAGAACTTCCAGTGTGCTCAGAAGGCCTAAAGCTGGCGGAATGCTCCCAGAAAATTTGTTGTTGTCAAGCATCCTACATACAAAGAACAAGCCATCACCTCGTCATCATCACAATACTTTTTTGAAGAGACATCATTACATTACTGAGGAGCTGCTAATATTTTTTGTAAATGCTTTTGCCTTACAGATGAATCAGCTTCATATTTGGTTTGAAGATTTGGCTTGGGATGTTGCCTGACAGTTGATTTATCCCGAAATGGCTGAAAAATGAAGCACACAAATCATGTAAAACATGAATGGAAAGGTGTTAAATGGAGCATCACCTCAAAAACATATATGAAGAATGGGAATTACAAGTGCTTAGTGCTTGTCAAATTATCCAATCCAAGATTAGTTCCATCAGATATTGGTATTGATCCTGAGAGCTTGTTGTCAGACAAGTCCAACCAGTACAAGCTTGAGAGGTTGCCCAGTGCCGGTGGTATGCTTCCGGTAAATTTGTTGGAGTTCAAAGATCTACAGAAACAATATCCAAAGATATTGATAATGTTACATGCTGAAATTACTTAACTTTGGTTGTGAGTCCAGGTAAAAATTCAAAAAGAAAGATAATGTTTCTACCAACTAGGTCCTTGACTCATTCAGTACCACTCTACTCAATTGCTACTTCCTCCCGTCACAAATATATGTTGTTTTGAATATTAGCACGTCTCCAAAACACAACTTTGACTAATAACTTAAAATTATAATGTTATGAAAGGACAGATCTATAAATATGATTTTTATATATTTAATATGAATATTTAAAAAGATATCTATAGTCAAAATTTCAAAAGCTTGATAGTCAAAATTTCAAAAGCTTGACTATATGCATCCCAAAACGACATGTTTTTGATTGGAGTGAGTAATTTGATGTCTTTGAAATCAAGCAGTAACGAAATAAATGTGGATGGATATCTAAGTGTATTTACTACGCAGTTCATATTCTTACAGAAACCGTAGCTTTGGTAGCTGGCCTAGTTCTTTAGGTATGTCACCGGAAAATATGCAGCCGGCCACAGTCCTGTCAAGAAAACAAAGGGGAGAGAGAACGAAAAACAGTCTCAGTAATGAAATGAATGCAACTAAATTGAACAATACTTGCTTTGGTTAAATGCATAGGCTTAATGTTAAATGCAAAGAAAATTTTACAGTCCATCTTAGTTGTCAAAATTGTGAATTATGAGTGATCAACCAGGAAACGTTTCATGATATATAAATTCACAGCTTACAGGCTTTGAAGGTCGCTCAAGGTTCCAATGGATGGAGGAAGAGGGCCACTCAAATTGTTATAGGACAAGTCACTGTGAAAAATGAAAATGATCTTATCAGTACCACCAAGGCTGAAACAAGGTAAGTTTGCCAATAAATATATGGTTTATGCACATTTTAGCTGTGGTTTGGAATGCTAAAATATCTGAACAATTCAACAAGCCTAAGTGCATACAGATATTGCAGTTCTGACAGTGACTGAATGTCTCCTGAAAGTGTTCCAGACAATCCGAAGCTTGATAGCCTTCTGAAAAGCGTTGAAAAAAAGATAGCACACATGCGAGGTAAGGAGAAAAAGTGAGCTGAATGGTGTATTGAGTTGGTATTGGTCCTAACATCGATGTTACACGGTCCTGGGTGCAGATAATTGCTGACCATTTATCACCACATGGATCGTTACCAACCCAATTCGGTGGCTTGCCCCTATCCCAGGAAGCTGCAATCCCATTGAGGCCAGAAACTGCAAACATGGCAAAAAACAATAACATGATGTTGCAGAACAGAAGAAGCTATCCTTTGTAGCAAGCAAGCAACTGCAGAAAGAACTGAAAGACTTACTATCTTGCTGGTTCGTATCGGCTGAAATGAGAAGAGCCTGGATAAGAGCACTGAGTAGGAAGACTAAGTGATGACTATACATCCGAGAAGTCAGAGAGTGCCCCGTGATGGACTTCATTGCAGATTCCTAAGAAGCCCGTTGTGCAGGGTTAGCTGTTCATTCCATGCATTTGAGCACTGTCAATGTCAAAATGCTATGGAGGACTGAAATGGACGCATGAATTGTGTACTCATCAAGAACAAGTCAATATATTGATGGATGGATTTGTCATCTCCAATAGTGAATGCCTTCTCCCAATCTGCTGCATCTTCAATATATTGAATTGATGATGAAACCTCGAGAATTGAAATCTAGGAGTGATGGCAGACAATGTTACGCTATTGGCTGCTGATACGCTCATGCCTTCATATCCTAGGATCAAACTGATTCAAATAACACTAAGATTACAATGATTTGTGCTTTCAATTAAACATACTGAAGGAAATAGTGCGTCCTGCTGGCTGATCATTATGGCAATCTGCTGCTCGTTCCAAAAATTTTTGGCTGTAGATATATATCAGTGCTGTTATACACTCATTACTCAATACAAATGAAAATATTCTTTTGCATTATATAATTCTTGTTTCTTCTCCCAATGGCATTAGCAACCTCCGGTTGCAGCATCCACTACGTGGTTTAGGTTGTCTTAGTTGTTGTCCTGTCCTTTTTTACCAGGTTGTTGGTTGTTTTTCTCATTGTATGCAAACCTTTTATATCTTAATACAAAGATACGCAAATCTTTTGCATGTTCCCTAAAAAAATGGAATGAGCAACACACATTCTTACTGTAGCCTTATCAATGTAAAATGAACAAACAACAAAAATACAGATGCCAATTTATCATCTGGTGAAAACTTGTGGCAATATACAAGCATTAGATATGTGCCACTCATAGTTGAATAAATCATTCTTCTGTAACTGTAATTTCTGGCCAGTGTTCAAATATAATAGGTAAATACAACTTGCACATATGGAAATGTCAGAGATAGTCATCCTTTATCAAATAACTATCTCGGCCAGGTGTTATTGTGGTAAGCAAGACTGAAACAACTGCTTGCATCATGGAAATTACGTTCGCAAGCCAAAGAAAATGCTCTTCAAGAATGTTTAGCTGGTGAAGAACTGATTATGCACTAAGCAGAAGTTGTTGTCAGATTAAATCCTGCAAGGGCGGATATGCTCTTCCCTTGGTAATAATAGTCCGACCTGGTCAATATCGTTGCGTTTGTACTCAGTTTTGTAATTTCTTATAAAAAAAGATTTTTTTTTTTGGCCAAAGTTATACCCAGCCGACACTAGGAGCATTATTACTAAGTTCTTTGACTACATGGACAAGCTCATTCAAGCATGACTTCACTCTAGATTGATTCCGGTACATATCCACCCATGCAAGCGCATGACTTTTGCTTATGCACATGTAACATCCTCAAACTCTATTTGAGAATTAAAAAAATAGTTTAATTAATCATAGCTATTTGGGCTTAATGTACTATTAGTAGGCCAATCTATCTATTATATCTATACTATTGGAGGCTCTCCTAGAAGTGCCAGGTTAATCCTAGGAGGGAGAAAAAGCTAGAAATTATCACATTAATTGCAGAAAAAATGTAGAAATTCCCACATTAATCGGAAAAAAAGAAAAATCATGACTATGTTATGTAATCAATGGCTAGATGACCATGTTGTACCCAAACATTAATAGAAAACTTGCAATCTAATTAAAAAAATCATGACTATGTTATGTAATCAATGGCTAGATGACCATGTTGTACCCAAACATAAATAGAAAACTTGCAATCTAATTAAAATCGGACATCTATATCTATATTTATTGAAGGCTCAACTAGAAGTCCCCACGTTAATCCTATGAGGGTGAAAAAGCTTGAAATTACCACCTTAATCGCAGAGAAAGAAAAAAAAATCTAGAAATTGTCAAATTAATCGGGAAAAAATAAGGAAAAATCTTAACTATGTAATCAAGAGCTAGATGACCATATTGTACCCAAACATAAACAGAAAACTAGCAATCTAATTGAAATCAGACATCTATATCTATACTATTTGCAGGCTCTCCTAGAAGCCCCTACGTTAATACTACACGGTGAATAAGCTATAATTTACCACATTAATCACGTAAAAGTAAAAATCTAGAAATTTCCATATTAACAAGAAAAACAAAAAAATCTTGGCCATGTAATCATCATGTAGATAACCTTGTTGTACCTGAACATAAACACAAAATTGCAATATAATTGAAATCCTACATGAAAGAATTAACAAATGTCATAATTCAAAATCCAAGTTAAATGAAAATGAAATTAATTCCAAGATTAAAATAATTCCAAAATTATGTTAGTTAATCAATATATATGCATATCAATACTAATTTGAGGCTCACCTAGAAGCCTCCAACTTAATCCTGGGAGGGTGAATGAGCTAGAAATTACCACACTAATCATAGAAAAAGACAAAATCTAGAAATTCCTTTGTTAATCGGAAAAAAAGAAAAAAAAATTGACCAGTTAATCAATGGCTAGATAACAATGTTGTACCCGAACATAAACACAAAAATTGCAATTTAATTGAAATCGGACATGAAAGAATTAACACATGTCATAATTCAAAATCCAAGTTAAATCAAAATGAAATTAAATACAAGATTAAAATAATATTGATACCAAAATTAATCTAGTTAATAAATGGCTAGATGACCATGTTGTACCTAAACTTAGACACAACACTTGCAATCTGAAAGACCATGTAGAGTCTACCCATGTTGGTGATGAGTATTTGACTGTATTTGAGCAGGGAGTGCTTAGGTTTGAGTTTAATTTGAATTCATCTTGATTTTGGAAGCAATTTGAATTCTATCAGGTTTGAGCGGCACTACCGGCTTTTGATGACCAGATCGCTACCTATGGCACTACTTTTGATGACCCAGATCGCCTATGGCACTACCAGCCTTTGGCTTGTGGTAGTGCCGGACGGCGGTGCTACCGACCTCCAAGAGGCGGTTGTTCTTTCCAGTGAGGAAATTCTCTGAGTTCTTCAAGCATAGTACTACTGGTCTGGGCGCGTGTTTGTAACACCCCAATTTTTGCTTTTCATGAATTTAAATGAAATTTGACACTTTTGTGAATTTTTGGAATTTTCTGAAATTTATTTGGAATTTATTTGAATTTATTCCCTTTTGAAATGATTAAAGAATTAAAAGTTGCAAATATATTTTTGTTGGAAATATTTTATTTGAGTTCCAAATGTCCTGAAATATTTTCTAGAATTTTTCTGGAATTTTTCTGAGTGTTTTGCTATTTTTAATGAATTAAATGAATTTCTGGGAATTAATTGGATTATTTAATCGCTGGAAAAACCTAACCGGTTTCACTGTTCATCCGACCGGACCCGAGTCCGAGTCACACTCGAGTCCGACCCGAACCCGACTGAGCCAGCCGTTCCGGCTGAACCCAGTCACCAAACCCTAACGCGCGTGACCGTTGGATCGGGATCCAACGGCCACGATCGCGCCACGTCACCCGAACCCGAGTCCGACGGAGCCAACCACGTCGCCCGACCGGACCCGAACCCAAACCCCCGTGCCGTTGGATCTTGATCCAACAGTCCACGTTGAGCCACGTCACCGAATCCGAATCCAATTCGGATTCCGCCGCCGCAACCGGGTGGACCTCGGTCTCCGCGCAATACACGGAAGCCGAGGCCCCTATTTAATGCGCCGCCACCGCCATCGTGTTCTCCGTTTCCTTGCGCACCCGTAGCCCTAGACAACGTCGCCTAAGCCACCGCCGTTTGCCCGCGCGAGCTCGCCGTAGTTGCGTTAGGTCTCCGCCGCGGTTATTCGCCGATTCCGCCGCCGTCCGTCGTCCTCCGCCGCCGTTGAGTCCAGATCCGGAATCGCGAGGTCAAGCCGCGTCGGAGAGGACCTTTCACTTCGCCGGAGGGGCCCCGCAACGCCGTTGCCGTGGTCGCCGTCCTCGTCTCCGGCGAGCCAGCTCCGCCGCACGCCATCGCCAACGCTCGAGCTCCCTCCACCGTCCGATCAAGATCCAGCGGCTAGGATTCGTCCACGTCACCGCGTGGTAAGCCCACGTGTTACGGTTTTAGATCTAATCTCAGCCATCGGATTTAGATCCAATGGCTCATGATTGTGCCACGTAGCCAAAATCGCACCGTGCTAGGATCAATATCAGCCGTTAGATTGAGATCGAACGGCTAGCTTTAGCCGCGTTAGCTTGATGGGATTGGATCTTAACCGTCCGATCAAGATCCAAGGGTCCAGGTGGACCGAGAGGTTTCCAACGCGTGAAACCCAGATCCGATCTGGGCCGTTGATTTTCAAATCAATGGCCCAGATCGGATCTGGGTTTCAACGGCCGAGATCCAAACACGGAAGGTCGACCGTCGCGCTGCCGTAGCGGCCGCGGGGACCCACGCATCGCCAGCTGGAACCGCACCATGACGCCACCGCCGACGTCATGGTGGGGCTAACCGTCACCGCCCTCACCGAACGAGATGACGCCGCGGCCGACGTCACCAAGGGCCACATGTCGAGAACACGAGCAGTGGGACCGGGTCCACGGTGGACCGGAGCCAAACCGTCGCCGTCCATGGACCTGAGGCGACGTGGCGGCCCCGATTGATCCATGTGTCATCTTTGGCGCAATAATTAATTTCCGAAAAAGAAAATGATTTATTAATTCGGTTTATTGATTTCAAAAATGGATTCAAACTTCGAACGCTTATAACTTTTGCATTTTAACTCCGATTTGAGTGATTCAAATTTCTAAATTTGTATAAAATTGAGATATACCTAATGGTGAATTTTATATAATATTTGGACCAAAGTTTTTCTCTGAAATATTATTTAATTGATTATTTAAACTTTAAACGCTTGTAACTTTTGCGTTTTAACTCCGATTTCGCCGATTCAAATTCCTAAAAATTCATAAAATTATGCTCTCTCTGTTTATGGACTTCGTTTGGATGTTTGGACACTTTTTGTCTACTGTTTTATTCACTTATTACTATTTGCACGCGTTACGAGTAGACGTTGAAGTGCCCGAAGGCTTCGAAGGTGAAGTGTTGACCCAGAAGCCATCTCAGGACCAAGATCAAGTACTCTTTGAAGGCAAGTTGTGCTTTGACCATGTCGATCCCATTTTGAAATTAGTTTGATTTAAATTATTGCATGCTAGTTCAATTATAAAATGCTTTAATTAATTTTGGGAGATTAGTTAATTACCTAGTTGTTGTATGCCACCTTGACATAGACAATTGAATGCCATGAACCCCTTGTCACCCTAGTTGAGGATTAAATAGTTGGACATTATTAAATTGCCAACATGGGAATTTAGATCGTTGTAGTATATTGCTTAGACCCGCTACGTGCTTATGACATGATTTTGGACAGACAAATGTTAATATTGACTTAATGATATATTGAACCTGTTTTGGAAAGGTATCATGTGTTGTGATGTTGATGGCACGTGGTGCATGGTAATCAACTGGGGTTTTGATAAATAGTTTTCGACCGGGGCATGTGGCAAGAATGATCGGGTGGGCCAGTTGTGGCATCGGGAGCGTTGGTTTGGTTCTTCGGGTAGTCTTGCCATGGTCATCATAAGTTCTTAACCTTGCAAGCCTTTGAACTGAGTCAATCGTGCAACCACATGACCGGAATGGGACGGTCCTAGTTGAGTAAGTTACTAATAACTTGCATGTGATACCTCGGGTGTCAACTACACCTTTTGTGTAGCTTGAAAGGGGAGCGTACTAGGGCTGAGGCATGGTACCCGTCCAACGGTATGTCGGTCCCATACTTCGCCTTTGATAAGGTGTCGGGACCCCGAATTTGCAAATCCGGACCCTCTGTGTATTCAGCACTAGTCCAGGAACGCGCTAGTGCCCACAGTCTTAACATTGGTAAATATCACAATCATACCACTCGATACTAATAAAGTACTTTAATTAAATAGTCAAACTGGTTACTCGACCTTATGGTCAAGTTACAAATGTATGCCTCGCAGGGCGAAACTTATTAAGAGAGAAATAGTAGCAGCGGAAAAATAAGATAACCCGTGGCGCCATCCAAGATACCACAGCAACCGGCGGGCTCGCTCCTAAGTAGACGGTTCCTTGTGGAGCTCCTCCTCCAAAGCCGGTGTTGTCTCCTCTTCAACTGGTGTTGTATTGTGGCAAGGGTGAGTACTTGGTACTCAAGAAGTCATGCACGTAATGCAAAGCTAATATACTATATGCATGGCTTGGTACAAAGGAATAGCTCAAGGTATATTTGCAGTAAAACTTGACATTTAACAAGTATCATAAATAGATTCAGCAAGAAAAGTAAGTAAAGCATAGATAACTTTTCAAGGAGTTTAATAAACATCTTTCCCATCCTAATCCACATTTCCACCAACATCATTATTAATCCAACCCAACCTTTCAAATCCAAGTTATTTTTGAGAAAATCTAACCCTTGACTGTAATTCCCGAGCGATGTCCAATACCGCGGACACGGCTATTCGAATAGATTCTACACTCTGCAGAGGTTATGAACTTTACCCACAAGATACAGTCAAACACCACAAAGGCGAGTTCCCATAACAAAGTCTTTCGGAAACTTCTAACAATACAAGTGGTCCTCCCCGGTTGTTGCACACTAACCCTTCCCTTAGCTAAGGCGAAGTTTAGGCCAACCAACCGTTAGATGGGTACCTGGCCTCAGCCCCGGTACGCTCCCCCGTACAACTTACACAAAGGGTGTAGTTGACCTCCTGAGGTCCCACAGGTACGTTATTAGCAACTTAATCAACTAGGTCCGTCCCATTACAGACATGTGGTTGCACGCTTGACCCAGTTCAAAGGCTTGCAAGGTGAAGTCCTTAGGGTGACCAGGGCAAGACTACCCGAAGAACCAAATCAACATCCCCAATGCCACAACTGGCCCACCTGATTATTCTTGCCACATGCCCCGGTCGAAAAACTATTTATCAAACCCCAGTTGATTACCATGCACCACGTGCCATCAACATCACATGATACCTTTCCAAAACAGGTTCAATATATCATTAAGTCAATATTAACATTTGATTATCCAAAATCATGTCATGAGCACGTAGCAGGTCTAAGCAGTATACTACAACGGTCTAAAACCCATGTTGGCAATTTAATAATGTCCAACTAGTAATCCACAACTAGGGTGACAAGGGTCATGGCACATATTTAAATAATCAAGGTGTCATACAGCAAATTGGTATTTATCTAACCCCCATATTTAAATAGAGTATTTTCTAATTGAATTAGCATGCAATAGGTTAAATCAAAATAGATTTCAAAATAGGATCAATATGGTCAAAGCACAACTTGCCTTCAAAAAGTACTTGTTCTTGGTCTTGGGTTGGATCCTGAGTCAACACTTCTCCTTCGAATCCTTCCGGCACTTCAACGTCTACTCGTAAAGCGTGCAAATGGCAAATACACAAATAAACAATAGGCAAAAAGTATCCAAACATCCAAATAAAATCCATAAACAGAGAGAACATAATTTTATGAATTTTTAGAAACTGAAATCGTCAAATTTGGAGTTAAAACACAAAAGTTATGATTATTTAAAGTTTAAATAATCAATTAAATAATTTTATAGAGAAAAACTTTAGTCCAAAAATTAAATAAAATTCATAATTAGGTAGATCTCAATTTTATACAAATTTAGAAATTTGAATCACTCAAATCGGAGTTGAAACGCAAAAGTTATAAGCGTTTGAAGTTTGAATCAAATCTGAAATCATTATTTCGAATTAATAAATCATTTTCTTTTCCGGAAATTAATTATTGCGTCAGCCTGGACACGTGTCAGCCTCTGATTGGTTGGCTGACGTCAGCCGGTTCATGGACTCGGCCCACGCTCGGCTCGGGTTCACCGTGGACCCGGCCCACGGCTCCACGATCGGCCGACAGCGGGCATACTGTCGATGGCTCGGCTCACGCAGGCGCGCGGCTGACACGGGGGCCCCACATGTCAGTGGCGTGCTCCCACGCGCACGGTGCGGCGGCTAGAGCTACGTGGCATGATCCGGGCCGTTGATTTGGAAATCAACGGTCCTGATCGGACCTAATGACGCACGTTTGGGGTGAACGTGGTCAATCCGAGCCGTTGGATCTAGATCCAACGGTTGAGATTGGATCTGGGAATCACACGTGGTTCTCACCGTGAGATGACGTGGCGCAATCCAGGACGTCCGATCTTGATCGGACGGTTCACGGAGCTTCCTTGAAGCGGCGATGGCGCGCGGTGGAGCGGAGTGCACCGGAGACGGGGACGACGACCAAGGGCGCGGCGCTACGGGGCTCCTCCGGCGACGTGCGTGGTCACGTTCGAATCGTCCTGGCTCGGGGATTCCGGATCTGGCCTCCTTCTTCTCGGGCGACGGCGGACGGCGGCGGAAGGTGAGAAAAACCAAAGCAAGGCCCTAAGCAACTACGGCGAGCAATCCCGGGCAAGCGGCGGTGGCTAGGGTTTAGCAAGCTAGGGCAAAAGCAGCGCGGGGTCAAGGCGGTCCTCGGGTCGAGATCGATTAGGTTAGGAGCGGGTTTGGTCGAGTCACGTGGCTCGGGTCGGATTCGAGTCCGACTCGGGTTCCGACTCGGTCGGATGAACTGTAACCGACTCGGTTTGATTTTCCAGTGATTTAATATTTAAAATAATTTCCAATAATTCATTTAATTCATTAAAAATAGCAAAAGACTCAGAAAAATTCCAGAAAAATTCTGGAAAATACTTTGGATCATTTTGGACTCAAATAAAATATTTCCAACAAAATTTTATTTGCAAAGTTTAATTCTTTAATTATTTCAAAATGGAATAAATTCAAATAAATTCCAAATAAATTCCAGAAAATTCCAAAAATTCATCAAAGTGCCAAATCACACATAGATTTAAGAAAAGCAAAATTTTGGGGTGTTACAAACCTCCCCCCCTTAATAGAATCTCGTCCCCGAGATTCAGGGCTTACTAATGGAATAGGTTTGGAAACTCTTTCCTCAAATCCTCTTCGCGTTCCCAAGTTGCTTCACTCTCCGCGTGGTTGCTCCATTGAACTCTGCAGAAACGGGTTGACTTGTTCCTCGTCTCTCGATCCATGGTGTCCAAAATCTTTACGGGATGCTCCTTGTAAGTCAAATCTTCTTGCAACTCGATTGATTCTAGCGGTGTCTGTTCCTCAGGAACTCGGAGACACTTCTTCAACTGGGACACATGGAACACGTCATGTACTCCTGCTAACGACTGCGGTAGCTCTAGCTGGTAAGCAACTTCGCCCCTGCGGCTCAAAATCTTAAATGGTCCAACATAACGGGGTGCGAGTTTCCCTTTGGCATGGAACCTCTTAACTCCCCTGAGAGGCGTAACTCTGAGGTATACAAAGCCTTCTGGTTCAAAACTCAAGTCCCGGCGACGGTTGTCAGCATAACTCTTCTGTCGTGATTGGGCGATCTTCAACCTTTCCCTAATCATGGCAATCTGCTCTTCAGCCTCTTGAAGAATATCAGGCCCGAAGACACGGTGCTCGCCGGTCTCATTCCAATTCAATGGCGTCCGACAGGGTCGACCATCTGAGGCCTCGAAGGTGACATCTCAGAACTAGCCTGGTAAGTATTCTTGTAACTGAACTCGGCATACGGCAAACTCTTATCCCAAGAGGTAGCATAAGACAATGCACACGCTCTTAACATATCCTCCAGAATCTGATTGACTCTTTCGGTCTGTCCATCCGTCTGTGGATGATAGGCTGTACTGAAGTTCAAACGGGTTCCCATGGCCTCATGCAACTTATTCCAGAACCTTGAGGTAAATTGGGTACCTGCATGCGATACAATCCTCTTTGGCACACCGTGCAAACAGACGATCCTGATCATGTACAATTCTGCTAACTTATCTCCCAGTAAGTGGTCTTCACGGGGATAAAATGGGCTACTTTGGTCAAGCGATCCACTATAACCCATATGGAGTCATAACCTCCTTGAGTCTTAGGCAAACCGGTAATGAAATCCATTCCGATTTCCTCCCACTTCCACTCTGGTATTTTCAGTGGTGTAGCAATCCTGCCGTCTCGATGCATTGCCTTGACTCTCTGGCATACGTCGCACAATGCAACATGCTCGGCAACTTCACGCTTCATGCTCGGCCACCAGAATCTTTCCATCAAATCCTGATACATTTTGGCGCTTCCAGGGTGAATTGAATACTTGGAGTCATGGGCTTCTTCTAGAATCAATCGCTTGACTCCTTTTTGTTCGGCACACAAATGCGATCCTTCATCCATAACGTGCCTTGCTCATCCAACCTGAAGTCCTCTGCCTTGCCTTCCTCCTTGATGGACTTAATCCTGCGGATCTTGTCATCATCCTTCTGTCCTTCTCGGATCTGGTCCTCTAGGGTAGGCTTACTTCTAATGCGGCCAAGAATCCGCTAGGTACCACCTCAATCTTCATTCTCTGAAATTCCCGGCATAGCTCATCCCGATTCGTGGCTATCAACATATTCACGATATGGCTTTTCCGACTCAAGGCATCGGCAACTATGTTGGCCTTTTCGGGATGGTAATGGATTCCAACATTGTAGTCCTTGATCAACTCTAACCATCTCCTCTGCCTCATGTTCAGATCCGACTGGGTGAATATGTATTTAAGGCTCTTATGATCCGTATACACTTCACATTTGTTCCCGATCAGATAGTGACGCCATATCTTCAAGGCATGCACTACGGCAGCTAACTCTAGGTCATGCGTCGGATAATTTTCCTCATGCGGCCTCAACTGCCTTGATGCATAAGCGACGACCTTTCCATTCTGCATCAGCACACATCCAAGTCCTTGGCGCGATGCGTCACAATAAATATCAAAGCTTTGATTAACATCCGTAGAACTAACACCGTGGCGATGTCAATCGCTTCTTCACTCTGAAATCCTTTCTCACATTCTCAAGCGTCCATGCAAACTTCTTCTCCTTTTTCAAAGCAATTGCGTAAGAGGTTTCGCAATTGTCGAAAAGCCTTCAATGAAACGGCGATAGTATCCTGCCATTCCAAGGAAACTTCTGATCTGGGTTACGGTCTTCGGCTGCTCCCAGTGTAACACAGCTTCTACTTTACTTGGATCAACGGCAACTCCTTCTGCGGTCATTACATGTCCAAGGAATTCCACCTTGTCCTTCCAAAAATCACACTTACTGAACTTGGCGAAGAGTTCTTTGTTCCTCGACTTTTCCAAAACTCGCCTCAAGTGTTCGGCATGTTCATCCTCTGTCTTGGAGTAGATTAGAATATCATCTATGAACACGACAACGAACTTGTCCAAATACTCCATGAACACCTTATTCATCATATTCCTGAAATATCTTTGGCGCATTAAATCGATCCAAAGGACATAATCAGTAAACTCGTAATGTCCATATCTTGACGAGAATGCGATCTTGAATATCCTCTGATCTGATCTTCAACTGATGGTATCCCGATCTTAGATCAATTTTGGAGAAAACTCCGGCTCCTCTTAGCTGATCAAACAAATCATCAATCCTGGGTAACGGGTACTTATTCTTCACGGTGACTTCATTGAGTGCACGGTAGTCGATGCACAGCCTGAAACTCCCGTCCTTCTTCTTGACAAACAAAACTGGTGCTCCCCACAGCGACGAACTTGGTCTGATAAATCCTTTCTCCATTAACTCCTCAAGCTGTTTCTTCATCTCTACCAATTCTTCGGTGGACATCCGATAAGGTCTCTTTGCTATCGGCGCTGTACCAGGTACAAGCTCTATCACAAACTCTATGTCCCTGTCTGGCGGCATACCAGGTAGATCTTCGGGAAAAACATCTGGGTACTCATTCACTACTGAGACATCCTCTATGCCGATTGTCTTGGTACTTTGTTAACTATCATCTGTCCATCTCTAAGCTGCGGTGGCTTGAAATTCCACTTTCCTTCCACACGGGCTCTCAATCGAGATAGTCCTTCGCCCACAATCCAATACGGCCTTGTGCTTGGATAACCAATCTATTCCCAAAATAACATCTAAGGTCCTGGTCTCCAAAATAATAAGGTTCGCTAGGAACTCTATTCCATTTATTAGTATTCTCACCCGGAACATCCTACTTTCGTTCGGAGTTCGGAACTGTGGGTTTGAACTAAAAGCATGCATTTAAGCCTTGCAATCCCCAAATCATTTTTAGCAGCAAAGCCTTGCGAAACAAACGAATGCGAAGCTCGAATCAAACAAAAGCTGTTGCAGTGCGAGTTAACTAGCAACTTACCCGATCTGACGTCAGTAGCATTCTGCAGTGCATCTGCGGTGACATGGTTAACTCGGCCTCTCACCACGGTGCAGGATGTGGCTCCGTGCCGGGCGCCCTAGCTGGGTGGATCCTAGATTGAAGCGAACTGGGGTCACTCCTGTTGTCTTCTTTGGGCAGCTGTTGGCAAAGTGTCCTGGTTCGTTGCAGTTGTAGCAACGTCTCACTGTTCCTTGTTGACTGCCTGGGGCGGCGTTTCTAGCGGGGGCTGGGGTCTGGTAGTTCTGATTGACGGGTCTTGGTGCTGGTGACGGTGTCCTTGTTGCATTCTGTGGCTGGAATCGGAAAAATTGATTTGGTGCAACTCTCGAGGCTGTGCGTTCCACTGGCGTGATCCTCGCCGTTGCATCCTGCGCTTCTGTTCTCATCCGGTTCCTTGCGCTTGTCCTCAAGAATAAGCGCCTTATTTACCAACTCTTGGAAATCTGGAAAGGTGTGGGTGATCAATCCCACCTGCAATCCTGAGTTAAGTCCCTTCATGAAACGAGGCATGCCGGCTTTATCGCCGCTACGTCTTGGTGCGTAACGTGCAAGCCTGTGTGAACTTGTTCAGGTAGTCGCCACCGGTGATTACCTTGCTTCAGTGCTCTGAACTCCTCCTTCTTAAGGTCCATGATTCCTTCAGCACGTGATAATCGACTTTAATGCACTGTGAACTCTTCCCAAGTGATGTCCTGAGGGTTCACTTGCGTGGCACGTAGTTCTCCCACCATTCACAATTTGTTCCTTCCAACCGATGAGAAGCATAAAGTACCTTCTCATTTCCTATGTATTGAGCTATGTGTAGCTTCCTCTCAATTGACCTTAACCAATCATCGGCCTCCAATGGATTGGCATTCCCGAAGAAAGTGGGTGGGTGAGTCCTCATGAACTCGGCAGTCTTGTATTCGGCGTTGTCCCCGATTCACTTGGTTAGCAAAGTGGCACTGAAAGCAGGACGTGTTGCATTTGTTGCATCATAGCATGCATCAATCGAGTCCGAGTAGCGAGAAAAGCTCCAAATTCTGCATATCCAAGTGGCGGTGCTGGTGCTCCATCATTGGGGTTTTCTGTTGGCGAGAACCACTTCCATTGCTTCCAAAGTTTCACGGTGTTCACCATCTGCCGATTTACTCTAGGTTTTAGAGATGAGAGGGAAACAAGAATAGACAAATAATATGGAACTTATGCGGGGCGAAAGGTGTAACTTTAAGGTCCAACTTTATTATTTTAATCAATAGTAACTTGGTATGGTTGCTTACAATGCCTAGGGGCCTTGCAACACATACTGCACACTCAAAGAAACAAGGAAAATCCAAATCGAACTAACACCGAGTCTAACGCCTAAAGGGTGACTCTTTATTCTATGACGCGACTCGGCGAAGGAGTCTCACTATAGAACCTACGCTCACTCATCGAAAACCTCCACGGCCTGGATACGGATCTTTGCGGCATAGGCGCGAAAGCTTGATTGCCATGTCCAAAGAATCGTGTCATCTGTGGTAGTCGGAAGAAGCGGTGTCCTCATCGAGATCTCGACTCCTCTACGGATCTGGCTCGTGTAGCTCAATCTTGGCTCACGGATTACGGTCCGTACAAAGCCATCTCCAACTCGTCAATTCTTCGCGGAAGGTGTGACACATACTCTTGAGCTTCCCGCCATCTCGTTTCTTCTGTTGTGATCTCCTTGCGGGCCTTCAGAGCTCCTTGCTTGTATCATCGAGTACATCCTCCTGGGCGACAACAAGTCGTGCCAACTGTGTGACCATGGCATCCTCATCCTGAATCGCCTTCGGTTCAAGAAGGTTATTGCTGCGCGGATGATAACGGAACACCGTGCTCTCCAACTCTCTGGCGTAGATACGGGTAATGTGCCGCATTGCTCGTCGTGATACTTCTTGGATACCCATCTGCATCGTAGACCTCCTGGCGATAGCTGTATCGGGCGATTGCCTGGGCCCTTCTTCCTAGCAGCACCACAATCTTCACGCCACAAGCCTTGATCAATCCTCGCCTGTCTGACATTTCCACTTGGTATTGCGGCTTCTCAAAATCTCCGAGAGTCTCAGAGCATACGCCAAAGTTCTCATGGCGTGACCAACCTCCAGATCGACGTAGTTGAACTCTCCCTCCATCTGTCACAAGAGTGCTTACGTAAGAACTCGGAATTTTTAAATCGTGACAAGGTAAGGAAAAATTCAGCAAGAGACAAGAAAAGAGAGAAGGGGATGAGTCGAGATGTCATTTCTTGTCTTGACAAATTTTTAGCTTTAGAAAATAGGTTTTAACCTCTCTACGACCATTCTAGCTAGGGTTGAGCCTACGGTCAACCTGGCTCTGATACCACCTCTGTCGGGACCCCGAATTTGCAAATCCGGACCCTCTGTGTATTCAGCACTAGTCCAGGAACGCGCTAGTGCCCACAGTCTTAACATTGGTAAATATCACAATCATACCACTCGATACTAATAAAGTACTTTAATTAAATAGTCAAACTGGTTACTCGACCTTATGGTCAAGTTACAAATGTATGATTTCGCAGGCTAAAACTTATTAAGAGAGAAATAGTAGCAATGCGGAAAAATAAGATAACCGTGGCGCCATCCAAGATACCACAGGCAACCTGACCGGGCTCGCTCCTAAGTAGACGGTTCCTCGTGGAGCTCCTCCTCCAAAGCCGGTGTTGTCTCCTCTTCAACTGGTGTTGTATTGTGGCAAGGGTGAGTACTTGGTACTCAAGAAGTCATGCACGTAATGCAAAGCTAATATACTATATGCATGGCTTGGTACAAAGGAATAGCTCAAGGTATATTTGCAGAAAACAGCATTTAACAAGTATCATAAATAGATTCGAAAGCAGTAAAAGTAAGTAAAGCATAGATAACTTTTCAAGGAGTTTAATAAACATCTTTCCCATCCTAATCCACATTTCCACCAACATCATTATTAATCCAACCCAACCTTTCAAATCCAAGTTATTTTTGAGAAAATCTAACCCTTGACTGTAATTCCCGAGCGATGTCCAATACCGCGGACACGGCTATTCGAATAGATTCTACACTCTGCAGAGGTTATGCACTTTACCCACAAGATACAGTCAAACACCACAAAGGCGAGTTCAGTAACAAAGTCTTTCTAAACTTTTAACAATACAAGTGGTCCTCCTGGTTGTTGCACACTAACCCTTCCCTTAGCTAAGGCGAAGTTTAGGCCAACCAACTGTTAGATGGGTACTGGCCTCACTTGAGACGCTCCCCCGTACAACTTACACAAAGGGTGTAGTTGACCTCCTGAGGTCCCACAGATACGTTATTAGCAACTTAATCAACTAGGTCCGTCCCATTACAGACATGTGGTTGCATGCTTGACCCAGTTCAAAGGCTTGCAAGGTGAAGTCCTTAGGGTGACCAGGGCAAGACTACCCGAAGAACCAAATCAACATCCCCAATGCCACAACTGGCCCACCTGATTATTCTTGCCACATGCCCCGGTCGAAAAACTATTTATCAAACCCCAGTTGATTACCATGCACCACGTGCCATCAACATCACATGATACCTTTCCAAAACAGGTTCAATATATCATTAAGTCAATATTAACATTTGATTATCCAAAATCATGTCATGAGCACGTAGCAGGTCTAAGCAGTATACTACAACGGTCTAAAACCCATGTTGGCAATTTAATAATGTCCAACTAGTAATCCACAACTAGGGTGACAAGGGTCATGGCACATATTTAAATAATCAAGGTGTCATACAGCAAATTGGTATTTATCTAACCCCCATATTTAAATAGAGTATTTTCTAATTGAACTAGCATGCAATAGGTTAAATCAAAATAGATTTCAAAATAGGATCAATATGGTCAAAGCACAACTTGCCTTCAAAAAGTACTTATTCTTGGTCTTGGGTTGGATCCTGAGTCAACACTTCTCCTTCGAATCCTTCTGGCACTTCAACGTCTACTCGTAAAGCGTGCAAATGGCAAATACACAAATAAACAATAGGCAAAAAGTATCCAAACATCCAAATAAAATCCATAAACAGAGAGAACATAATTTTATGAATTTTTAGAATCTGAAATCGTCAAATTTGGAGTTAAAACACAAAAGTTATGATTATTTAAAGTTTAAATAATCAATTAAATAATTTTACAGAGAAAAACTTTAGTCCAAAAATTAAATAAAATTCATAATTAGGTAGATCTCAATTTTATACAAATTTAGAAATTTGAATCACTCAAATCGGAGTTGAAACGCAAAAGTTATAAGCGTTTGAAGTTTGAATCAAATCTAAAATCATTATTTCGAATTAATAAATCATTTTCTTTTTCGGAAATTAATTATTGCGTCAGCCTGGACACGTGTCAGCCTCTGATTGGTTATCGACGCCGGCTTCATGGACTCGGCCCACGCCGGCTGTTCACCGTGGACCCGGCCCACGGCTCACTGCCGCCGACAGCGCCCGCCCGCTGGCTCGCTCACGCAAGCGCGGCGCGGCTGACACGGGGGCCCCACCTGTCAGTGGCGTGCTCCCACGCGCACGGTGCGGCGGCTAGAGCTACGTGGCATGATCCGAGCCGTTGATTTGGAAATCAACGGTCCTGATCGGACCTAATGACGCACGTTTGGGGTGAACGTGGTCAATCCGAGCCGTTGGATCTAGATCCAACGGTTGAGATTGGATCTGGGAATCACACGTGGTTCTCACCGTGAGATGACGTGGCGCAATCCAGGACATCGGATCTTGATCGGACGGTTCACGGAGCTCGCGGGGCGGCGATGGCGCGCGGTGGAGCGGAGTGCACCGGAGACGGGGTCGACGACCAAGAAGCGGCGCTACGAGGCTCCTCGGCGGCGTGCGTGGTCACGCTCGAATCGCCCTGGCTCGGGATTCCGGATCGGCCTCCTTCTTCTCGGCGACGGCGGACGGCGAAGGTGAGAAAAAACCAAAGCAAGGCCCTAAGCAACTACGGCGATCAATCCCGGCAAGCGGCGGCTAGGGTTTAGCGAGCTAGGGCAAAAGCAAATGGGTCAAGGCGGTCTCGGGCAGGACCGGGCTTTAAATAACCTCGGCTTCGCGCTCAATCCGTAACCCTAACGGATGCGGCGGAGGACGCCAGCGCAAATCCGATCCGGACTCGGGCGGACGAAGGCTAGCGGCCCGTCCCACGTGTCGCGATAAGCGGCTACGATTGCTTAACGCGCCGAACGGTCCGACCGGACTCGGGCTCGAACCGGCGCTCCCAATCCTCGACCGTTGGATCTCGATCGATCCAACTGGCCGGATCGACAGGTTAGAGCGGGTTTGGTCGAGTCACGTGGCTCGGGTCGGACTCGAGTCCGACTCGGGTTCCGACTCGGTCGGATGAACAGTAACCGACTCGGTTTGATTTTCCAGCGATTTAATATTTAAAATAATTTCCAGTAATTCATTTAATTCATTAAAAATAGCAAAAGACTCAGAAAAATTCCAGAAAAATTCTGGAAAATACTTTGGATCATTTTGGACTCAAATAAAATATTTCCAACAAAATTTTATTTGCAAAGTTTAATATTTAATATTTAAAATAATTTCCAGCGATTTAATATTTAAAATAATTTCCAGTAATTCATTTAATTCATTAAAAATAGCAAAAGACTTAGAAAAATTCCAGAAAAATTCTGGAAAATACTTTGGATCATTTTGGACTCAAATAAAATATTTCCAACAAAATTTTATTTGCAAAGTTTAATTCTTTAATTATTTCAAAATGGAATAAATTCAAATAAATTCCAAATAAATCCAAATAAATTCCAGAAAATTCCAAAAATTCATCAAAGTGCCAAATCACACATAGATTTAAGAAAAGCAAAATTTTGGGGTGTTACATAAGGGAAGGGATGGTGTAGGGCAAAAACCGGAAAGGTTCACTTGTGTAGTTAGCCGTATCCGAAAGGCTTTGTTACGATCACTCGCCTTTGTGGTGTTTGACTGTATCTTGTGGGTAAAGTGCATAACCTCTGCAGAGTGTAAAATCTATTCGAATAGCCGTGTCCGTGGCATTGGACATTGCTCGGGGATTACAGTCAAGGGTTAGACTTTCATGGAAATAACTTGAACTTGGAAAGGGTTTGGTTTAAATGATGATGTTGATGGAAATGTGGACTAGGAATGGGAAGGATGTTTATTTAACTCCTGAAAAAGTTATTGATGATTATACTTGTTTTTACCGCTTTCGAATCTACTTATGATACTTATCAAATGCTGTTTACTGCAAGTATACCTTGAGCTATTCCTTTGTATTAAGCCATGCATGTAGTATATTAGCTTGCATTCTGTACATGACTTGCTGAGTACCAAGTACTCACTGTTGCCACAAAACAACACCAGTTGAAGAAGAGACGACGCCAGCTCTGGAGGAGGAATATCAGGAGGAGCCGTCTAACTATGGAGCGAGCCCAGTCAGTTGTCTGTGGTATACTGGATGGCGCCACGAAGTTATCTTATTTTCCGCTGCAATTATTTCTCTTTTAATAAGTTTCGCCCTGCGAGGCGTATATTTGTAACTTGACCTTAAGGTCAAGTAACCAGTTTGATTAACTAATTTAAGTACTTTATTATTTCGTTGAGTATGATTGTGATACTTACCAATGTTGAGACTGTGTGCACTAGCGTGATCCTGGACTAGTGCTGAATACACAGAGGGTCCGGATTTGCAAATTCGGGTCCCGACACTTATGCTTTGGGTTTTCGCATTGAGCTTTGATTTTCATGAGTTGCAAATAGGATAAGCTAATACGTTGGCTTTTTCATGAAGTTCATTCTTTGCGTGTGTTGCAATAGATAAAGCTTCATGTTTTGTTTTTATTTTCAAAACAAAATCTCATTGCGTTTATTTGGTATTGCTTGGAGCTATGTTTGCACGGGTTGCAAAAGGAGAGAGCTCAAGCAAGATGTGATGCCCTAGGTCTGAGAGCGATCCTAGTTCTTTTCCGTCGTGGTTGTTTCGAAAAGAGAGAAGTTTGGTCGGGAATTGATTAACTAAAGTTCATGCGACGTTTCAATATTTTTTTTGGAGCGTCGGGCTAGAATCAGTGGGCCGAGGACAACCTGGGCCGAGGCCGGGATTTCCCTCCCCACCTCTCCCTCCCCCTTCCCCTAAGTGGGCCGGCCCACTAGCCAAGGGGGGCGCCACCCTTTTCCCCTAACCCTAGGCGCCTCCTCCCTCTCCCTCTACCTCCCCTAGCAGCCACCTCTCCCTCCCCTTCCTTCCCCTACGTGGTGGCTCAAGATCCGCCGCGAATCGCGAAGGAGAAGGCGAGGAGCGACTCCGTGGAGGCGTGGAGGACGAGCAGATCGCCGATTCGGGGTTCATCGCGTGTTCTTCGTGGGTTCGCAAGGGAGAACACTAGGTAAAATTCCCAAACTTTTACCTCTGTTTTACCTAGGGATTAGGAGTGTATTAGATCTGGTGGTGAGGGTTTTGGATGGATCTTGTTGGGGGAGAAGGGTAGATGTTCACGTGGTGCTGTTTCTGGAAGGGGGGATTGTGCAGCGCGGATTGTTTTGCGTTTTACGTGGCATAGATGATTTTTCCTGCCAAAACATATAACTAGAAAGTTGTAGATAACGTCGAGACCTAGCTTCTGTAATTTTTTCAGAATTTTTGGGGAAGTGTTCTGAGAGTTATCGCTGTTGCAAACTGACGAACAGAATCTGGGAACAGATTTCATCCACTGTGTTGGACGACTGTTTAGGCATATTTAACAGAGGAATTAGAATTTATGATCTTCTGGAAAGTTGTAGACCTCGTCAATATCTAGCTCCTGTAATTTTTTCATATTTTTATGTTCTGTAGAAAAAAAGATACGAAAAAGAGAATGGGGGTTGCTGCTGTTCGATCCGGACAGATCGGGGTTTCGGTGTTGGAAAAGGGGAACGGTTTGTAGGAATTGCGTGTATGAGTTGTGTGATCAATTGTGGTGTTATTACATACTGAAAATATGCTTGTACAGGTGGTGCCCCTTCTGGACGCAACTAGATCCGTCGTCTACGTCGGTAAAGGCAAGTGGAAGTAGTGTTATGGTTGAGCTATACATCGTTGTTTGCATTGCCTTCATTATATTTCCCGATGACATTAATCATACATGGTTTGATCATTTGCTAGGAAGATTGCAATAATTAGATTAGCAATGTGATGATGTGCTTTGGCTTTGAACCATGAGTAAAGAGAAGAATGATGTTGCCTATTGGTTGAACTATCTAAATAGTTCATTTCAATGTTATTTGTTTTTCTATCCATGTTATATGATGGCATGCAAATATGTGGACTCAATGTGGAAAATTATGAATGAATTCATGCATGAAGCATTAACTGCATAATCATGCATTGGAAGTTTGTCGACGCGTCGGCGTCTTGCGATCAAGACGTCAGACAACACCGTGTGTTCCTGAGAAAGGGCACGGTGAAGAGGATCATGGCATAAGCATAATTGATGGATGTGATTATGTGTTAATTGTTCCGCTTGCTGAGATTACCCAATCTCACTGCTTGTGTTTTGTTGTTTTCAGGTAGCGTGCAAGAGACATAAGCATGAGGGGTGGGCTAGCAACACAATAAACCTTCGAATGTCTTCACAACTCCCATGCACTAGTGTTTATTTAATACATTAGCTTGCTGAATTTTATTTACACTTAGACTATTTGTTGTTATGACTAAACTTATTCTTGCTTATGGTTGGTTTAGACTTGTTGTCGCTAGTATTGTTGAATTGCTTATATTCCTGTTTGAATTGCTTATCATGAAATGCTTAGTAATGTCCTCGCTTTTAGGGAGATGTCATTAAATTTTCTTGTTCTATAGTTTAGTTTTAAGGGGTGTTACAGTTGGTATCGTGAGCGGGCTTTAGGTCCTTGGTGTATGAATTTAGGAGAGATATTCTAACATGAACTAAAACTTTCTTTGTGTGAAATTAGTAACATTGCTTAGGTATAACTCTTAAAATTGCCTTAGGGTAATAAACTTTTAATCTTGAATAGGATTGTTAATCAACTTTAAAAGTGACACACTTGCACTATGAGGAAGGGATGGGTTGCAGTGCATGGCATGCGTATGTTCGACTATATTTATTGTTTGATTGTGGGTGATTTTGTTATGCTTTTGTTGTTGTGGTGATTGTTTGCTTGCGGCTTGTTGGGTGCAGTATGCCACCAAAGACGCTGCGGTAGGCTGCCGTTCGAGGGCCTCGCTCCGAGCCGCTTCGAGGCAATGAACCTACCAGTGAGGCGGGGTTTGGCGAAGATAGTGGCCGCCATGAGGGCGTCTGCAGAGGAGTTGCGGTGTGCCGAGGAGGCGCACAGCCGCCGCTGCGGGCGCGGGCGCGCTGCGCCTGGCCGCGGCGGCGCTGGCAGCGTGGCATCAAGCCGAGGGATTGGGTTGGACTGCGATCGATAGCTTTGATGGGGTGGGCAATCCGATCCAGGCAATGGATTGGTTGTCCTATGTGGAGATGCAATGGACGCTTTTGAGGTGGCGGCGCAGAGCGTGTCCGCTTGGTGGCGCAGCCTCTTGAAGGAAGCCCAGATCTGGTGGAGGGGTGCGCCGACTCGAGGAGGCACGCCGGTGACTCCTCTTGGGAGGAGTTTGTCCGCAATTTGAGAGGAGGTTCTACCCGCCACCTTCCTCGACAAGATGCAAATTGACTTGGGACAGTATGCCCAAGACAAGAAGATCGTATGGAGTACGAGGTTGGCTTCAACCAGATCGTGCGCTTTGTGCCCCATGTGGCACGTGGACGAGGTGGAGAAGGCAAGCGGTTCGGCGGGGACTCCGCCCCGCCATTCGCCATATCTTGGCGCTTTCCCCATTGTCGATTTCCTGACAATGGTGGATCAAGCTCGTGTAGAGCTGCACCTGAACTACACCGAAGAGCATCGCAAACCTGCCACGGGAGAGAGCAGGTTAAGGGCCCTCCAGAGAAGAAGGGCCAATCCTCCGGTACTTGGAATAAGAAGGGGAAGAATTTTCGCCACCGACCCTATGGTGGCCGTCCTATTTCAAAGAAAGACACCTCGAGGGAGGTGCGCCTCAATCTCGTGCCATAGTCACTCTGGCATGGGGATGGTATGTTTCCGTTGTGGCGATTCCCATCGCGCAGCCGAAGTGCTCGTGGAAGGGAAGGTGCACCATCTGTGGTCTGGAGGATCACAAGGATGTGGTGTGTCAGAAGAACCCCAACGGCAAGCTGCGTTGGGGCGGTGACATCCTCTCCAGGTGGACAAATGACAGGGGGCGTGATGCATATGTTGCCATCAGCTCCTACTCTGCAGCACCTCCGGCGCCTACTCCGACTCCCTCGCTCTACCCGCGCCACTCTCGGGGACTTACCGATGCCCCGGCTTCCACCGCCACCTTCCTCCCGGACTTCGCTGGGTCCCTCAAGCCGACATATCCAGATGCGAGGGTCTGCACCATCTCGCCTACCCCGGAGTCCACGCTTTGCCCTCTTCGGGATGCGGATCGTGGCAATGTGGTGACAGTACTATTTCTGTTAGTGCAGTGGTTGCCCGGTGTGTTGTTCGACTCGGCGCTAGCTACTCGCTTGTCTCTGTGGATTTTGTTGTTCGGGCTGGTCTGTCTGCGTGCAGAGTTTGGGTGATGCCGTGGTGGTTAGTGCACCGCAAGGCTTGATTTCTAGTTCGAGAGTCCGCCAGGCTGTCACTTTCTGCTAGCCGATGAGGAGTTCATGGCGAATCTGGTGGTGATTTCCTTGGAGCCATTTGATGTTATCCTTGGCATGGATCAAGCTATCCCAACACCAGCGGTGATTGATCGCGCTTGGAGGGCCAGTCACCTTGCATGCTGGTCTGGGCAAGAAATAACTTTCCAGGGAGTGCTATGCGGTACTCCCTCTCCTTTTGTGTAAGCTGTTCCCAAACTCCCGGATGTTGAAATCAGGGTCCTCTCGTCCATGGTTGAGGGTCGAGAGGAGGAGAAGAGTTTGGAGGGCATTGCTGTAGTTTGCCGATATCCGGATGTGTTTCCCAGTGAGCTTAAAGATTGCCTCGGAGCGGAGACTATCTTCCGCATTGATCTTGTTCCTGATGCGAGGCCGATTTATAAAACCCCCCGTCTTGATGGCTCCGATAGAGCAAGTTGAGTTGAAGAGGCAATTGGACGAACTCCTAGCTAAGGGGTTTATTAGAGTGAGCTCATCTCCTTGGGCGGCTCCGGTCTTGTTTGTGGGGAAGAAAGATGGCACCAAGCGACTATGTGTGGACTACCGGGCGCTTAATCAAGTTACCATTAAGAACAAGTATCCATTGCCTCGCATTGATGACCTTTTTGATCAATTGAGGGGTGCTAAAGTATTCTCCAAGATCGATTTGCAATCTGGGTATCATCAGTTGCGGATTAAGGAGGAGGATATTGAAAAGACGGCCTTCAACACGAGGTATGGGCATTTTGAGTTTGTAGTCATGTCTTTTGGACTAACGGATGCTCCTGCCGTCTTTATGGAAGCCATGAACAGGATGCTCCATGAATATCTTGATGTCTTTATTGTCGTCTTCATTGACGACATTCTTGTCTACTCGAAGTCCGAGGAGGAGCACGCCGTGCACATCGGTCTAGTTTTGGAGGCTCTTCGTAGAAATCAATTCTATGCCAAACTCAAGAAGTGCGCCTTCTGGTTGTCGGAGGTGAGTTTCCTTGGGCATGTCATCAACCAAAGTGGTATCACAGTTGACCCAAAGAATGTTCTTCTTTGTGGTTGGATGGCCAAGACCGTCTAGTGTGACGGAAATCAGGAGTTTTCTTGGGTTGGCGAGGTTATTACGGTAACCGTGCATAATTTCTCTATCATAGCTAAGCCGATGACAAGGCTCACTCGTAAAGGGGTTCCTTTCATCCGACAGAGGAGTGTGAGACTAGTTTCCAGACGCTAAAGAACACACTGGTCAATGCACCTATTCCATCTTTACCTGTGAGTGGCAAGCGATATACAGTGTATGCAGATGCCTCCAGGATTGGTTTGGGTTGTGTGCTCATGCAAGAAGGTTGTGTCATTGCTTATGCTTCAAGACACCAAGACTCATGAACGTAATTATCCCACCCATGATCTCGAGTTAGCCGTGGTTTTTGCCTTGAAATTGTGGAGGCACTATCTTTATGGGGAATCTTGTGATATTTTCACCGATCATAAGAGCCTCAAATATATATTCACCCAAATGAGAGCTGAACTCAAGGGCAACGTAGATGGTTGGAATTGATAAAGGACTTTGATGTGTCGATCCAGTATCATCCGGCAAGGCTAATGTCGTGGCGGATGCCTTGAGTAGAACGGGTGTCCCCAAGACCGCTATGCCCTTGGTTGCGGAGTTGGAAAGAGGACAGGTCACTTACTGTTTCTTTGGGGTTGCGCAAGAGGAGACTCGGATGATCATTCAGTCTTGCATACCCGATCGGATGTATGAGGCTCAGCTGCAGGATCGTATGCTTCAGGAGGTTCGGCGGAGGATTTCAGAGGGGAAACATCGGGAATTCAGCATAGATGAGCAAGGTTCCATCCGGTTTAGAGGCCGTCTTTGTGTGCCTCGAAATCGGATGTGAAGATGGACATTCTAAGGGAAGCCCATAGGACTCAGTATTCCGCTCACCTTGGCGAGACCAAGATGTATCGGGATCTCAAACAGAGTTTCAGTGGAAGAGGATGAAGGTGGATATCGCCAAGTATGTGGCTTCTTGTGGAGTGTGCCAACAGTAAAAGCTGAGCATAAGAGGCCTGCGATGCATTCTGACCATTGGAAATTCGGAATGGAAGTGGGAGCACATCACTATGGACTTTGTGATTGGGTTACCTCGCTCGCCGTGAGGTAGAGATGCCATTTGGGTGGTGGTGGATAGACTCACTAAGTCCGCACATTTTATTCCAATGAAGACGACCAATTCGGCACCAGATCTAGTTCCCTTATACATGAAGGAAGTGCTTAGGCTCCATGGCGTGCCTAAATCGATTGTCTCCGATCGTGACACTAGATTTGTGTCCCTGTTTTGGCAGAGTTTGCATAGTGCTCTGGGAACAAAACTCTCTCTCGGACATCTTTTCATCCCAGACAGATGGCCATCTGAGCGGACCATCCAGACTCTAGAGGACATGCTTCGAGCGTGTGTTCTTTCTTGGAAAGGAAGTTGGGAGGATCACTTGGCCTTGGTAGAGTTTGCTTATAATACTTGATTACCAGGCTAGCATTCGAATGGCCCCATTCGAGGCGCTTTATGGGCGAAAGTGTGTCTCCCACTTTGCTGGGATGCAGTTGGTGGAAATTCTTTGCGAGGTCCGGATTGGGTTCGAGGACCTTTGAGAAAGTGCAGTGAGATACTGGCGAGAATCTCCTGGCCATGAGCCGTCGAGAAGAGTTATGCCGATAACAGGAGGCGGGATTTGGAATTTTCAGTGGGTGATCAAGTCCTTCTCAAGGTATCTCCAACAAAGGGTGTCGTCTGCTTTGGTACCACCGGCAAGCTTAGCCCGAGGTACATTGGTCTGCTCTCCCGGTGGTGGCACGGGTGGGCAGTTTGGCCTACCGTCTGGAGTTGCTTAGGACTCTTTGAGGAGTACATGATGTCTTCCATGTCTCTATGTTGCGGAAGTATCTTCATGACCCGAGCACAAGATTGACACTGGAGCCGATTCTGATTGAGCAAGACCTGGCGTTGGAGTGTCGTCCACTTCAGATACTAGACTCCTCGGAGCGGGTCATGAGGAGGAGAACCATTAGGTATGTGAAAGTTCTGTGGACAAATCAGTCGGCGGGACGCAACTTGGGCACTGGAGGACCCGATACGGACGCAGTATCCTGCGCTTTTTGAGAATCTTGAAGGTAAAATGTTGTTTACTTTTTTTGCCTTTTTTTCTTTTAGCGCCGTAGCTAAAAGGAGTAGATTCGGGACGAATCCTTTTAAGGAGGGAGAATGTGATGCCCTAGGTCCGAGAGAGCGATCCTAGTTCTTTTCCGTCGTGGTTGTTTCGAAAAGAGAGAAGTTTGGTCGGGAATTGATTAACTAAAGTTCATGCGACGTTTCAATATTTTTTTTGGAGCGTCGGGCTAGAATTAGTGGGCCGAGGACAACCTGGGCCGAGGCCGGGATTTCCCTCCCCACCTCTCCTCCCCTTCCCTAAGTGGGCGGCCCACTAGCCAAGGGGGGCGCCACCCCTTTTCCCCCTAACCCTAGGTGCCTCCTCCCTCTCCCTCTCCCTCCCCTAGCAGCCACCTCTCCCTCCCCTTCCTTCCCCTACGTGGTGGCTCAAGATCCGCCGCGAATCGCGAAGGAGAAGGCGAGGAGCGACTCCGTGGAGGCGTGGAGGACGAGCAGATCGCCGATTCGGGGTTCATCGCGTGTTCTTCGTGGGTTCGCAAGGGAGAACACTAGGTAAAATTCCCAAACTTTTACCTCTGTTTTACCTAGGGATTAGGAGTGTATTAGATCTGGTGGTGAGGGTTTTGGATGGATCTTGTTGGGGGAGAAGGGTAGATGTTCACGTGGTGCTGTTTCTGGAAGGGGGGATTGTGCAGCGCGGATTGTTTCGCGTTTTACGTGGCATAGATGATTTTTCCTGCCAAAACATATAACTAGAAAGTTGTAGATAACGTCGATACCTAGCTTTTGTAATTTGTTCAGAATTTTTGGGGAAGTGTTCTGAGAGTTATCGCTGTTGCAAACTGACGAACAGAATCTGGGAACAGATTTCATCCACTGTGTTGGACGACTGTTTAGGCATATTTAACAGAGGAATTAGAATTTATGATCTTCTGGAAAGTTGTAGACCTCGTCAATATCTAGCTCCTGTAATTTTTTCATATTTTTATGTTCTGTAGAAAAAAAGATACGAAAAAGAGAATGGGGGTTGCTGCTGTTCGATCCGGACAGATCGGGGTTTCGGTGTTGGAAAAGGGGAACGGTTTGTAGGAATTGCGTGTATGAGTTGTGTGATCAATTGTGGTGTTATTACATACTGAAAATATGCTTGTACAGGTGGTGCCCCTTCTGGACGCAACTAGATCCGTCGTCTACGTCGGTAAAGGCAAGTGGAAGTAGTGTTATGGTTGAGCTATACATCGTTGTTTGCATTGCCTTCATTATATTTCCCGATGACATTAATCATACAT
This sequence comes from Rhipidocladum racemiflorum, assembly GCA_036346355.1. Lineage (NCBI taxonomy): Eukaryota > Viridiplantae > Streptophyta > Magnoliopsida > Poales > Poaceae > Rhipidocladum > Rhipidocladum racemiflorum. The sequence continues at coordinate 24,730,187 of CM070589.1, read as the reverse complement.
GGTTTGATCATTTGCTAGGAAGATTGCAATAATTAGATTAGCAATGTGATGATGTGCTTTGGCTTTGAACCATGAGTAAAGAGAAGAATGATGTTGCCTATTGGTTGAACTATCTAAATAGTTCATTTCAATGTTATTTGTTTTTCTATCCATGTTATATGATGGCATGCAAATATGTGGACTCAATGTGGAAAATTATGAATGAATTCATGCATGAAGCATTAACTGCATAATCATGCATTGGAAGTTTGTCGGCCTTGACGTCTTGCGACCGTACAGACAACACCGTGTGTTCTGAAAGGGCACGGTGAAGAGGATCATGGCATAAGCATATGCACAAGCATGAGCATTTTACTGAGGTTGTGGTAGTCGATGTTGTGGTGTTGAATGTAAAGCATGTGGTGTGTAAAATTCTTGATGGATGTGATTATGTGTTAATTGTTCCGCTTGCTGAGATTACCCAATCTCGCTGCTTGTGTTTTGTTGTTTTCAGGTAGCGTGCAAGAGACATAAGCATGAGGGGTGGGCTAGCAACACAATAAACCTTCGAATGTCTTCACAACTCCCATGCACTAGTGTTTATTTAATACATTAGCTTGCTGAATTTTATTTACACTTAGACTATTTGTTGTTATGACTAAACTTATTCTTGCTTATGGTTGGTTTAGACTTGTTGTCGCTAGTATTGTTGAATTGCTTATATTCCTGTTTGAATTGCTTATCATGAAATGCTTCCGTAATGTCCTGTTTTTAGGGGAGATGCTGTCGAAATTTTCTTGTTCTATAGTTTAGTTTTAAGGGGTGTTACACAAGTATTTGGTTTAGTGCATGGAGCTGGAAAATTGCAGGAGTTGCAATTAGAGAGCTCACCAATTCGATTTGGTTTGGTTTTTGCATGAGGCTATGGATTTGCATGCGTTGCAAAAGGGAGATAGCTAATGCATTGTGGTTTGATTGTTTATTTGCGAGTTCGTTGTGCGAATAAACGGGAGGTCTATGGGTTCCGGTCCTAAGAGCATGTGATTCTTGCACAGTGGTTTTTTCAAGACAGTTTGGTCGTGGTTTGACCATCACATGGCTAAGAGGATAAACCTTATAGACTCCGGGATTTATTTGCTTAATACGTTCTCGCAAATATAATGTTTGAAACATTTGTGAAGTGTGTTTGTCGCAAACGATTTGGAGTTTGGTTGAATTCTTTGAGCATGGTTTAGTGGTGTTGCAAAAAGTGTTTCGCAACTGAGTGTGATCATGGTTTGATCACCATTTGGCTCAAAGAATTGTTGTTGAAGTTTCGGAGAAAAGGGTTGAGTTTAAAACTCTGTTTTCTCTATTTTGCTAGCACTACCGCAGTGTTATTGCCGGTAGTACCGCACAGTCGGCAGTACCGCCATATGGGCGTCGGTACTATCGATGTTATGGTACTACCGTTAATTGAGGAGCGGTAGTTGTTTTTCAGAGTCAGGTGTTTTCTGGAAGTGTTTGAAGTCCGGCACTACCGCTGAGCATAGAGCGGTACTACCGAGGTTTCGGTAGTACCGGGCTATTAGTGTCGTTTGCGACAGACCAAATCTCACAGTGTACGCTGGACCAAATTTCGGTCGGGCACAAATGTGTTTTATGGTGTTCAAGGCCGGCACTACCGTGTGCGAGGAGCGGGACTACAGCAGGTCCGGTAGTATCGGTTTTGTAGTGCCGGTACATGTTTTCCAGAGAGGTTTTGTGTTCTGGAGGTTTTTGGAGTCCGGCACTACCGTTGGTGTTATTGCGGTACTACCGGGTTTGCGGTAGTACCGGGTTTTGAATAGCGGTAGCTATTTTCCGGAAGGGGTGTTCGAGTCAAGTTAGCTGGAGCCAAGCGATCTGGCTTGAGGCCTGTCATCGCCGAGGAGCCAGACACTGGCTTTTGCCTGCGGTAAGTACCGAATTGCTGAGAATGGCTAGTTTTATAGCCATTACCACGAGCGGTAGTACCGCGGTTTTGCCACCGATCGCCGCATTTGCTGATTTTTTCAGGGTTTGCCCCTCCAACGGCTAGTTTTGGAGTGGGGGGCTATATAAGACCCCCTTGGGGGGGCATTAGCAGGTGGTTGCTGCACTCTTGAGTGTTCTTGAGCTTTGGTTGGGTTTGTGGGAGGGTTTGCATGGTTTTTCCTCTTCCCAATTTGGTTTTGAGCTCAAGAGTGATCCTAATATCATGAGTTGCAATTAGAGGGAGTTTGAGAGAACCCTAGTTGCATGAGTTGCACTAGGTGATCACCGGAGACGCGGAGGTGCGCTTGGTGAAGCTTGAGTGGAGTATTCAACCTATTGCTCTTGGAGGTGGTGGCCTCCTAGACGGCGTAGAAGCATCGTGCGCGGGAGCTCTCAAGGTTTGTGAGAAGCCCCGATGAAAGTTTGTGAAGGTTGGAGCTTAACCTACCCGGCGGGGTAAAAATCTACCACGAGTGGATTCGAGGTGGAAGGCTCAAGTGAGTGGGCCGGTCCAAAGTGTGTTGGACTTCCTCAACGTGGAGTAGGAGAGAAGTCTCCGAACCACGATAAAAAGTATCGTGTCTCTTGTCTCTTTTACTTTCAAGTTTACTTTATGGCATTTATATTCATTGCTTGATTGTGATTAGAATTGATTAGCATAGCTTGCTTGATCGTCTTAACAATTCTAGTTAGAGACATAATTAGTTAGTGACTAGTGAGCCTAGTTGATTTAGGCTTTAATTGTCAAAACCTTATGTAACACCCCAAAATTTTGCTTTTCTTAAATCTATGTGTGATTTGGTACTTTGGTGAATTTTTGGAATTTTCTGGAATTTATTTAAATTTATTTGGAATTTATTTAAATTTATTCCATTTTGAAATAATTAAAGAATTAAACTTTGCAAATAAAATTTTGCTGGAAATATTTTATTTGAGTCCAAAATGTTCCAAAATATTTTCCAGAATTTTTCTGGAATTTTTCTGAGTCTTTTGCTATTTTTAATGAATTAAATGAATTTCTGGAAATTATTTTAATTATTAAATCGCTGGAAAATCAATCGGGCCGAGTATCGTTTCATCCGACCGAAGTCGAACCTGAAGTCGGACTCGAGTCCGACCGAGCCAGTTGACTCGATCGAACCAAGCTCGACCAGATATCCGAACCGCTGGATCAAGATCCAACGGCCGATCAATCCGCGCTTAGGCACGCGGCGCGCCGAGCCAATCTCGGCCGTCGATCGCGCCACGTGGGACGGCCGCGTCGCCCACGCCGTCTCGCCAGATTCAGGACGGACTCGCCGCCATCACCGGCTCCGTCGCGAAATCGAGCGAATCTCGACGCGCCAGATATTTAAGGCGTGGATCGCGTTGCCCGAGGTTCGCTCGACCCGCGGCATCGTTTTCCCCAACTCCCGAGCCCTATCCGCCGCCGTCACCTTGCAATTGCTCGCCGAGTCCTCTCTCTCCCCGCCAAGTTGTTGCCTCGTCCCCGCCGTCCGCCGCCTTCCGCCGAGTTGGAGCCTGGGCCTGAGACCTCAGGCGAAGGCACACCCGAAGGAGGACTCATCTCGCCGGAGAGGCCCCGCAGCTGGCTTCGGGCTTGGTCACCATCCTCGCGTCCGGTGAGCCAGCGCCGCCGTTGCCATCGCCGCCCCGAGCTCGCACAACCGTTGGATCAAGATCCGACCGTCACGGTGAGCCCACGTTCTCCCCAAACCCTAGAATCCAGATAGATCCGACCGTTGGATCAAGATCCAACGGCCCACGATCGGCCACATCGCCTGCATCGTGGATAACGTTACGGGTTAGGATCGTTTCCAACCGCTGGATCAAGATCCAACGGCTCGGATTGACCGCGTTCACCCCAAACGCGTGAAGCATAGATCAATCCGGCCGTTGATTTTCAAATCAACGGCCGAGATTGTGCCACGCGGTACCCAAGCCACGCCACGCCGCTGCGTGAGCGCGTGTCTCGACACGCGGCCCGCGGTCGGCGGGACAACCGAACCGCACCATGACGCTACCGCCGACGTCACGGTGGGGCCCGTGATGTCACGAGTTGGACCGCGCAGGTTAATTGCGTGCGTGACATCGACATGTGGGGCTCACATGTCGGGCCGACACGCGGAGTCGTGGACCGAGTCCACGAGACCCGAGCCGAGCCGTGGACCAAGTCCATGGACCTACCGACGCCGGCAGACCAATCGAGGCTGCCACGTGTCCTCATTGACGCAATAAATAATTTCGAAAAGAAAATGATTTAATAATTCGGTTTAATAATTGATTTGAATTTCAAAACTTCAAACGCTTATAACTTTTGCGTTTCAACTCCGATTTGAGTGATTCAAATTTCTAAATTTGTTTAAAATTGAGATCTACCTAAATATGAATTTTATTTAATTTTTGGACTAAAGTTTTTCTCTGTAAAATTATTTAATTGATTATTTAAACTTTAAATAATCATAACTTTTGCATTTTAACTCCAAATTTGACGATTCCAGTTTCTAAAAATTCATAAAATTATGTTCTCTCTGTTTATGGATTTTATTTGAAAGTTTGGACAATTTTTGCCTATTGTTTATTCGTGTATTGCTATTTGCACGCTTTACGAGTAGACGTTGAAGTGCCGGAGGGATTCGAAGGAGAAGTATTGACTCAGGATCCAACTCAAGACCAAGAACAAGTACTTTTTGAAGGCAAGTTGTGCTTTGACCATGTTGATCCTATTTTGAAACCTATTTTGATTTAACTTATTGCATGCTAGTTCAATTAGAAAATACTTTATTTAAATATGGGGGATTAGATAAATACCACACTACTACAGAAAAGCCCATCAGAGACGGTTCACAAATATCATCAGAGACGGCTTTGTGAACCGTCTCTAACAATGGGTCAGTGATAATATAACCACTTCACAGACGGTTTTATTAACCATCTGTGATAATAATTTTACAGACGGTTCTTATTTAGAACCGTCAGTGCTATATTAAATCTACTGACGGTTTGTAATATGAACCGTCTGTGATATAAATCCTATCACTAACGGTTCCATATACCAACCGTCAGTGCTATATTAAATCTACTGACGGTTTGTAATATGAACCGTCTGTGATATAAATTCTATCACTAACGGTTCCATATACCAACCGTCTGTGTTAGTGTATATCACAGTCGGTTTGTAATATGAACCGTCTGTGTTATACAAACTATCACAGAAGGTCCACATGTATGAACCGTCTGTGATATTTATATCACAGACGGTGCTTAGTTGTGAACCGTCTGGTGATATGGTTTTCATACATACATCTTTTTCTGCTTATTGGCTAGCCTCGTGAAATGCTAGCCATGCCCTCTCAAAATGCATATAACACGAAGCTACATTGCGGTTATTAGACAAGCATTATTTCAGCGATCACAGATTTGGGATTCATTTAGCAATTGTTCCAAGCTGATTATAGCACTATCATTACATCCATTTCAGCAAATGAAGACTCAATGTGTAAATTTCATCAATATTAAATTCTTTCCCGGCTTCAAATAATTATGGCGTCAAGGCCCTCCACAAAGATCCCTTTTAGGTGGCAGTGTATAATAGGGTATTTTACCTAAAACAACAGGACGATCAGTGACTCGGAAAAAATAAAGAATCAACAAAGTTGATATGGGAGAGAGTATATCCTACCCTCATTCCACTCATGAAGCACAATTCTTGCAGAAACTTCAACATCCACTATACCACCCTTTTTCAATTTCCCGAGTGTGGCAACTTTCTCAAGGAAATCATCAATCAAGTAAAGGTCGGCACCTTGTACAGAGACAACAATGTCTCATGTGTGCAAAGATTGAGGATTTCCTTTATCAAAGCGTTAAATAAAGTTATCAAATGATGTACTCCCAGCCACATTACTATATACAAGTTATTGTTGGATGAAATAGTATCCACACAATGAAAATAACCACAACTAGAATAAATTAGACCTTTAGTTCCACAAGCAATATTACTTGAAACTAATATATGATTTATGATAACCAGGGATATATACATACCATTTCCTCCTCATGGTGTGCTTTTTCAATTGCTCTTTCCTCTCTTCTTTTCTTAACCTTCTCTATTTCAGCCTGTATTTGATCGTGCAAGAGCAGGGATTAGGCACTAGAAGAAAAGCATAGACTTCAACATTTTTTAGAAAAACGAAGAAGGTTGCACACTAGTGACCTATTAGGGATATGTATCTGAAAAACAAAGCACAGATATACGGCAAGATATATGTCCGCACTAGTGGTAAGATATAGTATGGCATATGTATACTTGGAAAATCCTATGTATTACTCAAGATGGCTCTTGATATGAGATATGTTGACTCCCTTCATGCCCATCAATCAAGATCAGCATGAAGCATTATTACATCCATTTCATCGATCACAGAGACATTACAAGCATCATTACATCCATTTCACAGTTCATCGAGACAGAGACATTACATCCATTTCAGCGATCACGTATCATCACAAGCACTATCCGTACATCCATTTCAGCAAATAAACTGGAAAATTAGAATTGCTTTGACTAATGACAGTACAAGTGGCAATACAGAGATAAACCTAACTCTTGCAGTTAGGCACCTGCGTAGAACTCGCCTTTTTTATTAATGACTTCAGTGACTAGGAAAAAACAAAGTTTTCCTCGAATGGACGCCAGATCCTTGTCTTGCAACGAAGTTTTATCCTTACTCATTTGTGTTGCATTAACGAGGAGATGCATGTTATGGCAAACGTAAAATCCACATCGGTTATTGCCCTGTCCTTGTTGGTGGCACTGGAAAAATAGAATTGCTTAGTTCGAGAATCATGGCTACGGAGTTTGAAATAGGATTATACTGTATAGAGGATACCGGAAACTTGAAATCGTGCTGCAACGCCTTATCCCCGCCTTGAGCGAAGGATCTCGCAAAGCTTTGACCGCCCTACGTGATTTGAAAGGTTAGCCTCAGCTATTCCGGGAGCAACAAGCTCCTTAAACAACGTGGTTACCTGGTGATTAACCGTGCGATAGGGTTCAAGTCGTGGTTGCGGTATGTGAGGAATCAACGTAAATAACCCGTTCTTGGCCGATGAATTACAATTAGAACCCAGTGAAACCTGCATAGGTATGTTGCCATGGTCAATTAGCACCAAAGTATTGTGTGCACATTACAAATGAGAGTATACCAAGTCGGGCAGCACTTACCCTGGGTTAAAGGGTAAAAGTATGAAGCTTTTATCTTCTCGAGCATCCAAGGCATGTCGTGCGTATTCCTCTACCGCTTTTGCATCTTGGTTCATTGTTGGTCATGCGAGACTAAGAGTGGGTCGAGGAAACCGACCGATGTATTGTTCGGTCTCGGTTCGCGTATCATGTATCTATATATAAAAAAGTTAGTCAAAGGGGTCACTTTATATATATATATATATATATATATATATATGACATTTTTCCGTATTACCCGGAAGACACACTCACAATGTCCAGCATCTTACGAGCGAGGCATCGAGGGCGTCGACGGTGAAGAGATCGAACAGTCCTGGAAGCCGACCGCTAAGTAGCCCCTCGCCGACTCGTTGGAATGATGCTTAGGCTTGTAGCGGACCATGATACTTGTTGTACGCTCGTTCTCCGCTTGTTAGCTTGTCTCATGTAGTATGTATGCAGGCTTTTGCAGCAAAAGTCAATGTCTTCATGCGATCTTCCGTTAATAAAGGCTCTCCTAGCTTGAATACCCGGGCCAACGGGGCCATCGGATAGTACTGCAAGGCCTTCGCTATCTTTTTCGATTTGCCCTTCCCTTTCTTTGTTGGAACGGAAATCTTCGGGGGAGACGAGGGGAGTAGAGAGCAATCATAGTCAAAGTCAATATCAAACTTATCACAATGTTTTTGGGTGGGAGGGCAACGATAACTGATTTGGGGGAATTGATCAACTTCGGCGGAGGAAGTAGAGGTACTTCGTGGAGGATGGATGTCTAGAGATATGTCATTTCTTTGAGCCACTGGATGAATGTGCCGATGACATCCCCGATGTCTCAAGCTCGTCATTTGGAGGCAATTGTAGTGTGATGATCTTGAAAATGTCATGAACGCCGTCCACATTGACCTTCGTGAAACCGGCGCTAGCAGGTACCGTGCACCATCGCCCCTTCAATGGATGGATACGCGAGGCCCCAAGCGACTGTATAGGAAGGGAGCAATTGGCAACTCTCACTGGAGATTGCAGCGTGGGCTCCTACACAACGGTACCCAATTAGCTAATGTGCCAAAAGATATATCTATGGAGCATTCAAGGGATCATACTTAGTATACCTTGATGTCACAGACAGGAATCTGCCGGGTGTTTACCCTGTCGTGGGCGGACACTGCTCTTACGTGTAGTGGGGCTGAACCCTAGGTCTTCCACAGATTTGTGTTTTGAGCATTGAGCCTTTCCTCGAGGCTTCTTATCTTATCATTGAATTCTTCTCTCACTGTCCTCAAGATCCTTCACGATCTTTTTCTCACACTCGCCTCTACCTCTCTTCTTACTCCGGTACATGTTGGTGTCTTCAAGCCCGTCTTCCAGGAACTAAAACCCCTTTGCCTCGCGTGCGACCAGGGTGTTCCTTGTTTCCCAATGCCGTGGAGAGTGCATCTCTCTCCTGTTTGGGACAAAAGATCCACCTAAGATTGTGCACTCAACTCTACCTCGCAAGATCCCAACAAGTTATTTCACTTATGAAGTTAGGAACTAAATACGTACCAAAATGGTGGTTCGATATCTTACTAAACGCTTGGCACTTCCTCGTCCGCGAGGTTTGTAAAGGATATGGTACTAGATGGTGTGGCACATGACCTCGCTCTTAGCCAGTCTCTGGCGCGCTGGTCAACAATCGATTCAAATGGCGCGGAGTCCCCCTCGTCCTCCCCGTCCCATTGCATCCTCTTCCCCGCGTAGCGCCGCGGTGCCGAGTCTGTGGGGTGGGTGTTCCTTACCTGCAGTGGCCTTGTGGGCTTCGCTTTCAAGCACGAATCGATCTGTCGTCTTCATCTCGAACAAAGCGCCGCCATGAATCCTCGCGAATGAACCCGCATTTAGAGTAGGAGTCATGTCCTTTTGACGTATTCCTTGACAAGTGTGCTCTTAAAGGTCTTCCACGCCTTTCCTGCCACTAGCGAAGGCATACCGTCGCCTTTGGGGCCTCGAGTTCTTCTCGGGATATCGAAGGAGGAAAGGATTTACGTAAGGAGGTCGTTATGCCCTCGTCGGTCGCTGACTTCCAGGATACAATTGTGATGGGAACCCGTTCACGAACAACTATCCCGCACATTGTTCGTAATGCATTCACTACCTTTTACATCCGGTAGGGGACCCATCTTTCGGATCGATCGCCGTGATGCTATATCGGCTGCTGGCCTTTGTTTGCTTTTCTTGGAGCGCGAGTTGGTTTGACTTGACTCGGCTGAACAGATCCTTCAGTTGGTCCTAAGATGGATAGAAATTATTGAAATAATGTTATTCCATCATTATTTCGATGGGAACTGTTTGGATGTGTTCATCACATGAAAAGAAGAAATGTCCACTGTTCTTCGTAAAGAAAAAGAAAAGAAAAGACAAAATATGTTGTAGCGACCTCGTTCATCTAAATCTTTTTGTTTCTACATAGCCTATTACATCTAAACATCCAGTTTCTTATGACTAAGGGTACTCTATAACAGCATGTTAAGATTCTCATGTCATGATTACATGGCAGAGAGAGAAAGAGAGAGAGAGAGAGAGGCTACTTTAACTCATTTTGGTGTCATGATCAGGTCAAAATTCCGACGATATCCAATCAAAATTCAAATACATCCAACAATGTCGCCGCCGCTACTCCACTGCCGCCCTCGGGTTCCCCGTTGTCCCCTTCATCCCCGCAGCCAGTTTCCATCCACCCGTCACCGCCGGAGCGCAGCCGAAGTTGCCACCCGACGCCCACGACCATGGGCCCGATGTAAAGAACAAAGGAGAGAGAGAGAGAGGGAACTATGAAAAGAAAAATAAAATAAATGAACCTAACTATTCACTTGATCTAGAACATACTGGTGCAAACATTATTTCAATATTTTAATACATCCATAAAAATGCAACTTTGACCACTCATTACTATTGTAATACATCCATAAAATTTAATAAAATTATAATATCATGAAAATACTCTTTAAGACAAATCTAGCTATATCATTTTCATATATCCTATCTAAATATTTTAAAAAAATATATATTGGCACTGGAAGTTTTAGTCTAAAACGACTTTATTTTGTATCTAGAGGGAGTAATAAAATTCCCAACAATGTGATTTTAAGTGCCTGACTCGTAAGGGATTAACAAAATTCCCAAGAATGTGGGTGATGGAATGTCACTTTGGCGTATAGTATTTATCGTTAACCAATGGTGGCTAGTAGAAGTAGTATTTAATGTTAAGGGTAATTAGCTAGTTTCATGTTTACGAGTTAGTTTACCCGACTTTGTCTTTTGTGGTAAACTAGCTGGAAGCAGGTATTAAAGGGACTGGAGTTGTTCAGTATTCTGTTACAACAGATATCTAAAACTATTGAGTTCTTGCTTCGTATCTCCTTTACTCTTCTTCCCCTTTTCTGCGTTTAAGTTCTGAATTGCCGTTGATTTCTATTTTCATTGCTTTGGTTTGATCCATCGCATATCCGAGTTCTTGTTGGATCCATTCGGGTCCGACACCCATTTAGTCTTTTACCTTGTGGGGAGGAGCATTAGTCATTTACCTTGTGGGGAGGAGCAGACGTCGCCGGGGGGAGGAGGAGACGTCGCCGGGGTGGAGGAGGCGCAGCTGTCGGGAGGAGGAGGCGCAGCCGCGGGCCTCGGGAGGCAGCGTCGGGGCTCGTGAGGCGGCGCCCGGTCTCCATCAGCGTGCTCAAGCGGCGGCGGGGCTCGGGGAGGCTGCGGCGGGGCTCGAGGCGGCGGCGCTGAGGGGCGGCGGGGCTCGAGGAAGCGCGCGCTCGTTAGGGTTTGAAGTGTGCGTCGCGTTTGAAGTCCGTAGAAAACGTTTCAAGTGAAGAAGTTTTATAGGGTTTGAATATCACAGCACGGTTCTAAACTAGAACCGCTCGTAATATTAATATGCAGACGGGTATTAAATATAACCGCCTCAGTAATAGAGTAATATTGCTGCACGGTTATGGTGTAGAATCGCTCGTGTTATTATATCACGCACGGTTCTATTTTAGAACCGTCAGTAAGATTACTATATTGCGCAGTTGCGGTATAGAACCGTCAGTGATATATATCACAGGCAGGTTCTAGTTTAGAACCGCCTCGTGATACGACCCACCATTCCTCTCGAGTATATATACTCATGCAAGTTGAGCTTGAGCATACAACTTAGCTGGTTCGCTCTTGGGTGCGACATTCATCTTGACCTTAGCTAGCTCATTTGCTAGGGTACGTAATTTAAACTCCATGAAGAAAAGAAGCGAGAAATAAATCTATGGATAGTGATAGTTCATCTTCAATCGTTGTCTCAACATGTAACGGACTTGTTCTACCTCGCACCGAGCACATCGGCGACATCCATTAAGAATAGAATCGTAGTTAATATATTACTTTATTTTTCTGCGGATGACACCATTGGCTACATCCGTGTCTCAGCTAACTGCTATCTCAACATGTACCGAACATACCCTACTGCCGATGTCCGGCAAGTTTACGAAGCTTGGTTGCTAACAGACCACCATGCACAGCCACAAGGGTGCCCGTACACACCGTTCCACTATCCATTCGACGGCTCTGATTACTATGGCCTACTACTCTACAACCACGTGTGCAATAACATAAGTACGTAAATATTACTTTATTATCCATACATGCATGCTCCTCCTTACAAATTAACATTGTAATTATACGGTGAAAATTAGCCCTTCACAATGATCGACGCCAGCGTGTGTAGGTGACTTCCTCAATTTGTTCCTCTTGGACCATGCCGGCATTTCCGATAGGAGGCAAATCATCAAATTGATTGTACTCTTCCTCATCTACTACATTCTCAACTCCGACAATCCTCCTTTTCCCTGAACAACTACGTGGCGCTTCTTGTCGGATGGATTGGTAACATAGAAGACTTGAACAACTTGGTTTGCGAGCACGAATGGTTCATCTTTGTATCCGACACGTTTGAGGTCCACAGTGGTGATGCCGTACTTGTCAACCTTCACGTCTTTGGAGGTGGACCCAACGACACCGAAATAGTGGGATCTTGAAAAGTACATAGTCAAGCTCCCAAATCTCCTCTATGAACCCATAGTAGGAGCTCCTCGTTGACCCAAATGCATCGAACGCATCTATGCGGACCCCATTGCTCTGGTTTGTGCTCTTCAAATCCCTGATCTATCGTGTAAAATGTGTATCCATTTAAGTCGTATCCTTTCCACGTGACAACTGTAAAAGCTGGGCCTTTTGCCAACCATTTCAGGGTGTCATATGACGAGCTCCCAGTGATGGGTCGCTCTTTGAACCAATTGTTGAACTGAAGGTTATGTTGTCTTATGATCCAAGACTCATGTCGTGATGGATTCTCTTGCCTTAGCCATTGCTTGTGCTCGACGATGTACGGGGACACTATAGTCATGTGTTGTAGAACCGTGAAATGGGCTTGAGCACACGCAACTGGATCAGGTGTGATTGCTTTCCTTCCGATGGTCCCGATACCCTGGAGCCTCCCCTCATGGCGAGATCGAGGCACACCTATTGGTTGGGCCTGAGCCATGTAATCGACGCAGAACTCGACGACCTCTTCGGTTGCATAACCTTCGACAATGCTACCCTCCGGACGAGATCGATTTCGTACATAAGACTTAAGAATTCCCATATACCTCTCGAACGGGTACATGCTATGTAGGAACACAGGCCCGCACATCTTTATCTCTATTACAAGGTGAACAATGAGATGGACCATGATATCGAAAAATGACGGAGGGAAATACATCTCAAGATTACATAGAGTCATCACCACCTCAGCCTGCAGACCATCTAGTCCTTCGATCGATGACCTTCTGAGCGATTGTGTTAAATAAATAACACAGCCTCGTGATTGTCTCTCGGACCTTTATTGGCAAAATACTTCTAATTGCAATAGGAAGCATTTGTGTCATCAACACATGACAATCATGAGACTTCATGCCAATTAATTTTAAATCTTGCATTGAAACAAGTCTCATCATGTTGGACGAGTAGCCGGACGGAACTTTCACACCATGCAAGCACCGCAAAGTTCAGTTCTTTCGGCCTTTGACAGAGTGTAACAAGCTCGGTTCATAATACGTACCACCTTTAACGGTCTCTTTTGGTGCTAACTCAGGTCTTATGCCCATATCGACTAAGTCAAGTCGTGCGTTGATACCATCCTTTGTTTTGCCCTTAATGTTTAGTAGGAGACCAATCAGGCTATCACATACATTCTTCTCCACGTGCATGACATCGATGCAGTGGCGAACTTCTAGGTGCTCCCAGTAAGGTAGGTCCCAAAAGATTGATCTCTTCTTCCACAAGCTCTTCTCACGGGTCGACCTTGCTTTACGTCCCTTTCCATAGTCAACAATCGGTTGGTTTATAGAATTGTCTGTGATAGCGACGGTCCGTCTTCGTCTCTTCGTTTCCTGCGCGCCTTTGAATGTGAACTCTTCGTTTCTCGCTTCGTCTTCAATTCCGGCCACCTATTAAATCACCGCTATTGATCGAATTCGATCAACACATTACTGCTAATGGAATCTCCCGCAAGCTCTCCTTCGTCGGCGTCGCCTCCACCATCACCTCCCCCGGCGTCGCCTCCACCATCACCTCCCCCGGCGTCGCCTCCACCATCACCTCCTCCCGCAAGCTCCCCCGGCGCCGCTCCACCATCACCTCCCCCGGCGTCGCCGCTATGCGGGAAACGCAAGCGGGAAGAGGAGGAGGAGGAGCGGGAGGAGGACGAGGAGGAGGAGGAGGAGGAGGAGGAGGAGCGGGAGGAGGACGAGGAAGAGTCAGAGGAAGACGACCACGTCATGCACTCGGGGAGCTCAGATGACGACGACGACGACGGTAGCCCACCGTGGCGCGACGACGACGACGATGGCAGCCCACCGGGGAGCGATGACGACGACGATGGCAGCTCGCCACCTCCTCCGGACGACGATGATTATTTTAATTTATAAGTAATAATATATATATAATGTAGTAATGTAATGAAATGTTTTATGTTATAAAATGGCTATTACAGTGGTTATCAAATTTCATTGGGAGAAACTTACACTCCGACGTCCGATTTTCGTTTTTTTTTCGGACGCATTGCAAGATTTTTTTTGAATGTATGAAACATTTTTTTTACTGTTTGTCGAAGAAAAATGTTTCACATGTAGAAAGAAAATGTTGCGAAAAAAACTGACGTTCGATCACTAGCAATTTCAAATTTCATTATGTTATAAAATGGCTGTTACCATTTTTCGTCCTATCTATCAACGAATTATGGCCTTCGATGAAAATACGTAGTTCGATAAAAACAACAAAATGTTATAATGCAGTACACAGACGGTTATAAACACAAAACGTCTGTGATATAAGCAATATCAGAGACGTTTATAAACACAACCCGTCTGTGCTTACTATACAAACGGTTGTATAGTAAAACCGTCTGTGATATTACTTTATATCACAGACGGTGTTTTTATAGAACCGTTTGTGAAAATATCACAGACGGTTGGAATACAAAACCGTTTGCGATATTTATCTAATCACAGACGGGTTTAATTAATAACGGTCTGTGATAGTTTCACTGACGGTTGGTTTATAGAATCGTCTGTGATATTATATATTACAGACGGTTTTTGAAAACCGTCTATGATGGTGCGTCTAATATAAGCATTTCTGTAGTAGTGCCAATTTGCTGTATGACACCTTGATTATTTAAATATGTGCCATGACCCCTTGTCACCCTAGTTGTGGATTACTAGTTGGACATTATTAAATTGCCAACATGGGTTTTAGACCGTTGTAGTATCGCTTAGACACCTTACGTGCTCATGACATGATTTTGGACAATCAAATGTTAATATTGACTTAATGATATATTGAACCTGTTTTGGAAAGGTATCATGTGATGTTGATGGCACGTGGTGCATGGTAATCAACTGGGGTTTGATAAATAGTTTTTCGACCGGGGCATGTGGTAAGAATGATCAGGTGGGCGGTTGTAGCCTTTGGGGATGTTGATTTGGTTCTTCGGGTAGTCTTGCCCTGGTCACCCTAAGGACTTCACCTTGCAAGCCTTTGAACTGGGTCTAACGTGCAACCACATGTCCGTAATGGGACGGACCTAGTTGATTAAGTTGCTAATAACGTGCTGTGGGACCTCGGGAGGTCAACTACACCCTTTGTGTAAGTTGTACGGGGAGCGTCTGGGCCGAGGCCAGTACCCATCTAACGGTTGGTTGGCCTAAACTTCGCCTTAGCTAAGGGAAGGGTTAGTGTGCAACAACCGGGAGGACCACTTGTATTGTTAGAAGTTTCCAAAGATCGTTACGGAACTTCGCCTTTGTGGTGTTTGATCAGTATCTTGTGGGTAAAGTGCATAACCTCTGCAGAGTGTAGAATCTATTCGAATAGCCGTGTCCGCGGTATTGGACATCGCTAGAATTAAGTCAAGGGTTAGATTTTCTCAAAAATAACTTGGATCTGAAAGGTTGGGTTGGATTAATAATGATGTTGATGGAAATATGGATTAGGATGGGAAAGATGTTTATTAAACTCCTTGAAAAGTTATCTATGCTATACTTGTTTCCCACTTTGCTTCGAATCTACTCATGCTATTTGTCAAATCTTTGTTTCTGCAAATATACCTTGAGCTATTCCTTTGTATTAAGCCATGCATGTAGTATATTAGCTGCATTCTGTGCATGAGTTCTTTGAGTACCAAGTACTCACCCTTGCCACAATACAACACCAGTTGAAGAGGAGACTACACCGGCTTTGGAGGAGGAGCTCCAAGAGGAACCGTCTACTTAGGAGCGAGCCCGATCGGTTGCCTGTGGTATACTGGATGGCGCCACGAAGTTATTTGATTTTCCGCTGCTACTATTTCTCTCTTAATAAGTTTCGCCCTGCGTGGCGTATATTTGTAACTTGACCATAAGGTCGAGTACCCAGTTTGACTACTTAAATAGAGTACCTTATTAGTATCGAGTGGTATGATTGTGATATTTACCGATGTTAAGACTGTGTGCACTAGCGCGTTCCTGGACTAGTGCTGAATACACAGTGTCCGGATTTACAAATTCGGGGTCCCGACAGAGGTGGTATCAGAGCCATACTGACCGTAGGCTCAACCCTAGCTAGAATGGTCGTAGAAAGGTTAAAACCTATTTTCTAAAGCTAAAAATTTGTCAAGACAAGAAATGACATCTCGACTTATCCCATTCTTTCTTTTCTTATCTCTTGTTGAATTTTTCCTTACCTTGTCACGATTTAAAATTTTCGAGTTCTTACGTGAGCACTCTTGTGACAGATGGAGGGAGAGTTCAACTACGTCGATCTGGAGGTTGGTCACGTCGCGGAACTTTGGCGTATGTTACAGACTCTCGGAGATTTTGAGAAGCCGCAATACCAAGTGGAAGTGATCAGACAAGCAGGATTGATCAGGGCTTGTGACGTGAAGATTGTGGTGCCTGCTAGGAAGAAGGGCCCAGGCAATCGCCCGATACACTGCACTGCCAGGAGGTCCACAATGCAGATGGGCATCCAAGAAGTATCACGACGAGCAATGCGGCACATTACCCGTATCTACGCCAGAGAGTTGGAGAGCACGGTGTTCCGTTATCATCCGCGCAGCAATAACCTTCTTGACCCGGGCGATTCAGGATGAGGATGCCATGGTCACACAGCTTGGCACGACTTGTTGTCGCCAGGAGGATGTACTTTCGATGATACAAGCAAAGAGCTACAGAAGGCCCGCAAGGAGATCACGACAGAGAAGAACAGATGGCGGGAATCTCAAGAGTATGTGTCACACCTTCTGCGAAGGATTGACGAGTTGGAGATGGCTTTGTATGGACCGTAACTGCAGAGCCGATTTCGAGCTACACGAACCAGATCCAGAGGAGTCAGATCTCGATGAGGACATTGCTTCTTCGACTACCACGGATGACACAGTTGCTGGACATGGCAATCGTTTCGCGCCTATGCCGCAGCATCCGTACCCAGGCCGTGGAGGTTTTCTCGATGAGTGAGCGTAGGTTTTATAGTGAGACTCCTTCGCTGAGTCGCATCATAGAATAAAGAGTCACCCTTTAGGCGTTAGACTCCAGTGTTAGATCGATTGGATTTTCATTGCTTGCTGAGTGTGCAGTATGTGTTGCAAGGCCCCTAGGCATTGTAAGCAACCATACCAAGTTTTTGATATCAATAATAAAGTTGGACCTTAAAGTTACACCTTTTGCCCCGCATAAGTTCCATATTACTTGTCTATTCTTGTTTCCCTCTCATCTCTAAAACCTAGAGCAAATCGGCAGATGGTGAATACCGCGAAACTTTGGAGGCAATGGAAGTGGTTCTCACCCAAAGAGAAAACCCTAATGATGGAGCACCGGCCGCCATCGATATCACGAGAATTTCGAGCTTTTCTTGCTGCTCGGACTCGGTTGAAGCATGCTATGATGCAACAGATGCAGCACGTCCTTTGCTTTCGAGGCCACATTAATCAAGTTAATCAGGGACAACGCCAGAATACAAGACTGTCAGAGTTCATGAGGACTCACCCACCCACTTTCTCTGGGAATGCCAATCCATTGGAGGCCGATGATTGGTTAAGGTCAATTGAGAGGAAGCTACACATAGCTCAATGCATAGGAAATGAGAAGGTACTTTACGCTTCTCATCAGTTGGAAGGAACAGCCGCTGAATGGTGGGAGAACTTCTGTGCCACGCAAGTGAACCCTCAGGACATCACTTGGGAGGAGTTCACGGCTGCATTCCGTCAGTATCACGTGCCTGAAGGAATCATGGATCTTAAGAAGGAGGAGTTCAGAGCATCAAGTAAGGTAATCAGCCAAAGTGGCCGACTACTGAACAAGTTCACACACCGGCACGCTACGCTTTGAGGATGTAGCGACAGATAAAGCCGATAGCCTCGTTTTATGAAAGGACTTAACTCAGATTGCGGTGGGATTGATCACCCACACCTTTCCAGATTTCCAAGAGTTGGTGAATAAGGCGCTTATTCTTGAGGACAAGCGCAAGGAACTGGATGAGAACAGAAGCGCAGAATGCAACAGAGGATCACGCCAGGAACGCAATGCGGCCTCGAGAGTTGCACCAAATCAGTTTTTCAGATTCCAGCCACAAATGCAACAAGGACACCGTCACCAGCACCAAGAACCGTCAATCAAAACTACTGCACCCAACCCCGCTTAGAAACGCCGCCTGTGCAACAAGATGAAATGTTGAGACGCTGCTACAATCGCAACGAGCCAGACACTTTGCCAACAGCTTGTCCAAAGAAGACAGCAGGAGTGACCCGATTCGCTTTAATTTGGGAACCACCCGGCTAAGACGCCAGCACCAAGAGCCACATCCTGCATCGTGGTGAGAGGCCGAGTCAACCATGTCACCGCGGATGCAACTGCAGAATGCTACGGACGTCAGTCTTTGGGTAAGTTGCTAGTCAACTCGATACACCTGTGATTTTGTTTGATTAGAGCTTCGCATTCGCTTGTTTCGCAAGGCTTTGCTGCTAAAAATGATTTGGAGATTGCAAGGCTTAAATGCATGCTTTTAGTTCAAAACCCTGGTTCGAACTCCGAGCGAAAGTAGGATGTTCTCGGGGTGAGAATACTAATAGATGGGATAGAGTTCCTAGCGAACCTTATTATTTTGGAAACCCGGACCTTAGATGTTATTTTGGGAATGGATTGGTTATCCAAGCACAAGGCCGTATTGGATTGTGGGCGAAGGACTATCTCGATTGAGAGCCCGTGTGGAAAGAAAGTGGAATTTCAAGCCACTGCAGTTAGAGATGGACAGATGATGGTTAACAGTACCAAGACAATCAGCATAGAGGATGTCTCAGTGGTGAATGAGTACCCAGATGTTTTTCCTGAAGATCTACTTGGTATGCCGCCAGACAGGGACATAGAGTTTGTGATAGAGCTTGTACAGTACAAGACCGATAGCAAAGAGACCTTATTGGATGTCCACCGAGGAATTGGTAGAGATGAAGAAACAACTTGAAGAGTTAATGGAGAAAGGATTTATCAGACCGAGTTCGTCACCGTGGGGAGCACCAGTATTGTTTGTCAAGAAGAAGGACGGGAGTTTCAGGATGTGCATTGACTACCGTGCACTCAATGAAGTCACCGTGAAGAATAAGTACCCGTTACCCAGGATTGATGATTTGTTTGATCAGCTGAGAGGAGCCGGAGTTTTCTCCAAGATTGATCTGAGATCGATACCATCGATTGAAGATCCGATCGTAAGATATTCAAGACTGCATTCTCGCCAAGATATGGACATTACGAGTTTACTGGTTATGTCCTTTGGGTAACGAATGCGCCAAAGATATTTCATGAATATGATGAATAAGGTGTTCATGGAATATTTGGACAAGTTTGTTGTCGTGTTCATAGATGATATCCTAATCTACTCCAAGACAGAGGATGAACATGCCGAACACTTGAGGCGAGTTTTGGAAAAGCTGAGGGAACAGCAACTCTTCGCCAAGTTCAGCAAGTGTGATTTTTGGAAGGGCAAGGTAGAATTCCTCGGACATGTAATGACCGCAGAAGGAGTTGTCGTTGATCCAAGCAAGGTAGAAGCTGTGTTACATTGGGAGCAGCCGAAGACCGTGACCCAGATCCGGAGTTTCCTTGGAATGGCAGGATACTATCGTCGTTTCATTGAAGGCTTTTCGACAATTGCGAAACCTCTTACGCAATTGCTGAAAAAGGAGAAGAAGTTTGCATGGACGCCAGAATGTGAGAAAGGATTTTAGGAGCTGAAGAAGCGATTGACATCAGCACCGGTGTTAGTACTACCGGATGTTAATCAAAGCTTTGATATTTATTGTGACGCATCGCGCCAAGGACTTGGATGTGTCTTTGTCACGAGAATGGAAAGGTCGTAAACTTATGCATCAAGGCAGTTGAGGCCGCATGAGGAAAATTATCCGACACATGACCTAGAGTTAGCTGCCGTAGTGCATGCCTTGAAGATATGGCGTCACTATCTGATCGGGAACAGATGTGAAGTGTATACGGATCATAAGAGCCTTAAATACATATTTACCCAGTCGGATCTGAATATGAGGCAGAGGAGATGGTTAGAGTTGATCAAGGACTACAATGTTGGAATCCATTACCATCTCGGGAAGGCCAACGTAGTTGCCGATGCCTTGAGTCGGAAAAGCCATACCGTGAGTATGTTGCTAGCCACAAGTCAGGATGAGTTATGTGAGGATTTTCAGAGAATGAAGATTGAGGTGGTACCTAGCGGATTCTTGGCCGCATTGGAAGTGAAGCCTACCCTAGAGGATCAGATCCGGGAAGGACAGAAGGATGATGACAAGATCCGCAGGATTAAGTCCATCAAGGAAGAAGGCAAGGCAGAGGACTTCAAGTTGGATGAGCAAGGCACGTTATGGATGAAGGATCGGATTTGTGTGCCCAACAAGAAGGAATTAAAGCAACTGATTTTGGAAGAAGCCCATGACTCCAAGTATTCAATTCACCCAGGAAGTGCCAAGATGTATCAGGATTTGAGGGAAAGATTCTGGTGGCCGAGCATGAAGCGTGAAGTTGCCGAGCATGTTGCATTGTGCGACGTATGCCAGAGAGTCAAGGCAATGCATCAGAGACCAGCAGGATTGCTACAGCCGCTGAAAATACCTGAGTGGAAGTGGGAGGAAATCGGAATGGATTTCATTACCGGTTTGCCTAAGACTCAAGGAGGTTATGACTCCATATGGGTTATAGTGGATCGCTTGACCAAAGTAGCCCATTTTATCCCCGTGAAGACCACTTACTCGGGAGATAAGTTAGCGGGAGTTGTACATGATCAGGATCGTCTGTTTGCACGGAGTGCCAAAGAGGATTGTATCGAGGCAGGTACCCAATTTACCTCAAGGTTACGGAATAAGTTGCATGAAGCCATGGGAACCCGTTTAAACTTCAAGATGACCTATCATCCACAGACGGATGGACAGGCCAGAAAGAGTCAATCAGATTCTGGAGGATATGTTAAGAGCATGTGCATTGGCTTATGCTACCTCTTGGGATAAGAGTTTGCCGTATGTCGAGTTCGATTACAACAATAGTTACCAGGCTAGTTTACAGATGTCACCTTTGAGGCCTTTGTATGGTCGACCTGTCGGACGCCATTGAATTGGAATGAGACCGTGGCCAGCGTGTCTTGGGCCTGATATTCTTCATGAGGTGAAGAGTAGATTGCCATGATTAGGAAAGGTTGAAGATCGCCCATCACGACAGAAGAGTTATCTTTGACAATCGTCACGGATTTGAGTTTTGAACCGTAAGACTTTGTATACCTCGAGTTACGCCTCTCGGGAGTTAAGAGGTTCCATGCCAAAGGGAAACTTCGCACCCGTTATGTTGGACCATTTAAGATTTTGAGCCGCAGAGGCGAAGTTGCTTATCACCGAATTGCCACGATCGTTAGCAGGAGTACATGACGTATTCCATGTGTCCCAGTTGAAGAAGTGTCTTCGAGTACCTGAGGAACAGACACCGCTAGAGTCAATTGAGTTGCAAGAAGATTTGACTTACAAGGAGCATCCCGTGAAGATTTTGGACACTATGGATCGAGAGACCAGAAATAAGTCAACCCGTTTCTGTAGAGTTCAGTGGAGCAATCATGAAGAAAGCGAAGCGACTTGGGAACGCGAAGAGGATTTGAGGAAAGAGTTTCCGAACCTATTCCTTTAGTAAGCCCTGAATCTCGGGGACGAGATTCTGTTAAGGGGGGGAGGTTTGTAACACCCCAAAATTTTGCTTTTCTTAAATCTATGTGTGATTTGGTACTTTGGTGAATTTTTGGAATTTATTTGGATTTATTTGGAATTTATTTGAATTTATTCCATTTTGAAATAATTAAAGAATTAAACTTTGCAAATAAAATTTTGCTGGAAATATTTTATTTGAGTCCAAAATGATCCAAAATATTTTCCAGAATTTTTCTGGAATTTATAAGGGACTTTTGCTAATTATAATGAATTAAATGAATTTCGAAATTATTTTAAATATTAAATCGCTGGAAAATCAATCGGGTCGAGTACTGTTCATCCGACCGAGTCGGAACCCGAGTCGGACTCGAGTCCGACCCGAGCCAGTTGACTCGATCGAACCAACCCTGACCCAGATGGATCCGAACCGTTGGATCAAGATCCAACGGTCAGGATCAATCCGCGCTAGGCACGGCCGCGCCCGAGCCAATCTCGGCCGTCGATCGCGCCACGTGGACGGCCCGCGTGCGTCCACGTCGTCTCGCCGTATCCGGGATGGACTCCGCCGCCCGTACCGGCTCCGCCGCGGAAACCGAGCGAATCTCGACGTCCGCGCCGGTATTTAAGGCGTGGATCGTTGCCCGAGGTTCGCCTGACCCGTGCGCATCGTTTTCCCCAACTCCCGGAGCCCTATCCGCCGCCGTCACCTTGCAATTGCTCGCCGGAGTCCTCTCTCTCCCCGCCGCGGTTGTTGCCTCGTCCCGCCGCCGTCCGCCGTCTTCCGCCGAGTTGGAGCCAGATTCAGAGACCCTCGTGCCAAAGGCGCACCCGAAGGAGGACTCATCTCGCCGGAGAGGCCCCTTGCCGTCGGCTTGGTCACCGCCTCGCGTCCGGTGAGCCCGCGCCGCCAGCGTTGCCATCGCCGCCCGCACTGGGTGGATCAAGATCCGACCGCCACGGTGAGCCCACGTTCTCCCCAAACCCTAGAATTCAGATTAGATGCGGGCCGTTGGATCAAGATCCAACGGCCCACGATCGGCCACGTCGCCCGTACTGTGGATAATGTTACGGGTTAGGATCGTTTCCAACCGTTGGATCAAGATCCAACGGCTCAGATTGACCGCGTTCACCCTAAACGCGTGAAGCATAGATCAATGCAGCTGTTGATTTTCAAATCAACGGCCGAGATTGTGCCACGTGTACCCAAGCCACGCCACGCGCGCGTGAGCGCGTGTCTCTGACACGCGGGGCCCGCGTGTCAGCGGGACAACCGAACCGCACCATGACGTCACCGCTGACGTCACGGTGGGGCCCGCATGTCAGCGAGTTGGACCGCACGGGTTAATTGCGTGCGTGACACTGACATGTGGGGCCCACATGTCAGCGACACGTGGAGTCGTGGACCGAGTCCACGGTAGACCCGAGCCGAGCGTGGACCAAGTCCATGGACCGGCTGACGTCAGCAGACCAATCAGAGGCTGCCACGTGTCCTCGCTGACGCAATAAATAATTTCCGAAAAAGAAAATGATTTAATAATTCGGTTTAATAATTGATTTGAATTTCAAAACTTCAAACGCTTATAACTTTTGCGTTTCAACTCCGATTTGAGTGATTCAAATTTCTAAATTTGTTTAAAATTGAGATCTACCTAAATATGAATTTTATTTAATTTTTGGACTAAAGTTTTTCTCTGTAAAATTATTTAATTGATTATTTAAACTTTAAATAATCATAACTTTTGCATTTTAACTCCAAATTTGACGATTCCAATTTCTAAAAATTCATAAAATTATGTTCTCTCTGTTTATGGATTTTAATTGAATGTTTGGACACTTTTTGCCTATTGTTTATTCGTGTATTGCTATTTGCACGCTTTACGAGTAGACGTTGAAGTGCCGAGGGATTCGAAGGAGAAGTATTGACTCGAGGATCCAACTCAAGACCAAGAACAAGTACTTTTGAAGGCAAGTTGTGCTTTGACCATGTTGATCCTATTTTGAAACCTATTTTGATTTAACTTATTGCATGCTAGTTCAATTAGAAAATACTTTATTTAAATATGGGGATTAGATAAATACCAATTTCTTTGTATGACACCTTGATTAATTAAATATGTGCCATGACCCATGTCAACCTAGTTGTGGATTACTAGATGTACATTATTAAATTGACAACATGGGTTTTAGAACGTTGTAGTATACTGCTTAGACACTCACGTGCTCATGACATGATTTTGGACAATCAAATGTTAATATTGACTTAATGATATATTGAACCTGTTTTGGAAAGGTATCATGTGATGTTGATGGCACGTGGTGCATGGTAATCAACTGGGGTTTGATAAATAGTTTTTCGACCGGGCATGTGGTAAGAATGATCAGTGGGCCGGTTGTGTTGGGGATGTTGATTTGGTTCTTCGGGTAGTCTTGCCCTGGTCACCATAAGGACTTCACCTTGCAAGCATTTGAACTGGGTCTAACGTGCAACCACATGTCTGTAATGGGACGAACCTAGTTGATTAAGTTGCTAATAACGTACCTGTGGGACCTCAGGAGGTCAACTACACCCTTTGTGTAAGTTGTACGGGGGAGCGTACCGGGGCTGATGTAACACCCTAGTTTTCGCCTTCTGGAGAAAAACCTAATTTAAATAAATTAAATTCAAAACTTGGAGTTTATTTGGTGTTTATATTAACCTGGCATCCATTTCCCTTCAAAATCGGGAATTAATTCCTCCTAGGTTAAAAATCGGGTTTTCCAAATTCCAGCAGTGCGAAAATTCACCCGAGTCCAAAAATGCTCCAAAAATCTCCAAACCACTTCTAAAAGGTTCCAAATATTCAATGCCTGCGATCCGCGCCGTATATTCAATTCCACGAAAATCATCCAAATTCAGCGGAACCAATTTTATTGGGTCCCAAATATTCTAAAATGGCTCTAGGAATTTTTCCGGAATTTTTAGGCCATTTTTCCTTATTTTTCTCTAGGGCGGATCATTCGCGTAAAAGAGAACCAACCGGAGCTTGCCACGTGGCGTATCAGTAGCATGGGTACTGTAGCGTCGTACTACAGATGTACGTAGCTGTTCATCTTCCCGATCGATCTTTTTCCAGGGAAAGAACAGAACATCTCCCTTCTCTCCTCCATGGATTCAAACCTCTATAACTTCCTCATTAATCACCCAAATTGCGAACGGCCGGATCCGTTAAATCCGTGTTGACGAGATCTTTCCATCCCCGGTGGTCTCCCGCCCTAACTCTCGCCGGAATGTGCGCAGTTTACAAAAAACCAAAATGGCTTTAATCCTCATTATCTCGGCCGTTTCTAATCCGTTTCGCACGATTCCACCTCTCAAATCTCCGTGAGGGAGTCCTCTTTCCAGAACTTACACTCTCCTTTAGCCTCTCCTCGTCGTTCGTCCGGTGGATCAAGAAAACCGACGGGACATCGCCTTTTTTTGTGTTTTTCGAGTTCATCCGCATATCTTTCTCCACGGTGATCCATTCTCGCCTCCGATTGTTCCTTTGTGTTCGTGTGGGTGTCTAGCTTCTAACCCAATCATCAATTTTAGGTTTGATCAAGAGTTGGCGACGAATTTAGAGTTTTGGTGCTTCCGGCCGAACCTCCGTTCTTCGTCGATTTCATCGTCTCCGGCGAGGTTTGGTCCAATTCCGTCCTCCTAGATGTTGCTAAGGATGTCCTCTATAGATTCTAGGCTTTTGTTTGGATCAATTCCATGCAAAATTGGTTGGAAAATCAAGTTTTTAGAGGTGGGTGTGTTTCTTTTCTTTTGGGGAGCTCTCTGTTCTTGTTGGCCATGGAGTTGCTCTGTCATTGGGGCCTTGCCCGTGCGCCGCCGGGCCGCCATGCACCAGCCGGCCGCCCGCCCGTCGCCTCGCCACTTGCCGTCGCCCGTCGCCCGGCCGCGCCGCCCGCCCGCCACTTCGGCCGCCGCCACCCCGGCCGGCGAGCCCCCCCCTTGCTCTCCTTTCAAGCTCCCTCTCCCATTCATGGTGGCAATGAAGCCAAAGGTTGAAGACAACCTTTCTCTCTATGACACATGGGGCCCATTGCCATAGACACAAGACCAAGTCATACCCAGTCAAAGTCAGTCAAAGCCCTCTTTTGACCAGTCAACCCGAGAGAGAATATTCCGGGAATATTCTCGGTTTTCCGATTTATTCGAAATTCAAACTTAGGAAGCTCATAACTTTCTCATCCGAACTCCGTTTGACTCCATTCAAATTTCTAAATTCATCTAAAATCAAGATCTACCTGCCAGTACTAATTTTGTAATTTTTGGATTTTATTTATTTTCTTTTATTTATTTGTTGCCTCGTTTTGCGCGTAGTCGACGCTTCCGCCGAGTCCGCCGACCCCGCCGCCGGACTTCCAAGAGTGCAACCTTCTCGCTGTGACCGAGGCAAGTCTCCTTGACGCATGTTGATCCTACAATTTATAAATGTTTTACCATGTTTTACAAATTGCATTGCTAATTACATAAAATGATGATGTTAAACGTTAAGTTGTTAGTTATACCTGTTGTTTATACCTCCTTGAGATTTGCTATCCATGACCCTTTGTCGACCTAGAACAGGGATCCACCATAACAAATATTCTTTAATAAAATACATTTTGATGGGGAAAATGACTATTTAGCAGGTAGTTTGAATAGAGTAAATCGGGGGCAATGTAACTTGGAGACGGATGAATATTAGTGATAATGGGAGGATTGTTATTATGAAATTGATTTATGGTGGTGATCATTTAACTGTTGAGAAGTGGGATTGTGATAGTAGTTCACAACATAATGAGTATGGATTGGGGTGAAATGCAAATTGGAGCTAGATGAATATTAGAGTTGATGTGGGACTTATAATCATAAAGTTGACCTACGAATGGTAGTCCATATATTTCGGTGGATGGGTAGAATGTTGGCAGATGTATGATGTCGGTGAAAGTAAATAAATGTTATTGAGAGTCATATTTATAGATCAATTAGAATAAGTGGTGAATTATATTTCAAGGATTTTAACAAGAATACTATGCGATAATCATTCAGGGAGATTGTGAATAGTCCAGAATGTTTGGTGGTTTAGTGAATGATATTATCGCGTATTTTTGGTGGATTAAAATAGATAATTTAGAGGTGATCATGTGAAGGACTAAATATATGATGCTATGAAGTATTATAGGTGGATTGTATCCTAGATGATTAGAGCTGATATTATGAAGTATTCCTGGTGGTTTAACAGATGACTTTGTGAAATATTCTTAGTGGATGATAAGATTGATCGCCCTATGAGGGACGAATAAATCAATAATACTAGTCATAATTCAAGGGAAATAGACACACTTGATTGGGGTTTAATATGATTTTGAGAGTTAGGATATTTCCATGATATGCTCAATACTTGATGGATACGATATTGAATCGGATTATTCATATGATTGTACCACTAGGGCAATTTAATGATTATTGGAGATTACAGAATTAATTATAAGGATTGTCATCAACCCCTGAGCTTTGTATTTTATAAAATAAACTATTGGTGGAATAGAATAGTACGGTAGAAATGCTTAGACTCGCAAACGGTCAATAAGCACCTATGGGTGGGACTTTCAATTATCTCTTGACAACTGGTGTTGGAAATTATTAGGCAAAAAGGTATTGCTGTTGGTTTGCAAAATAAAAATAAAATGAAATGAAAAATGATTTCGACTTGGGCGGCATGGAATGTCGGGTGGAAGCGAACCAAGCCTTAGTTCTTTTGTGCAAGTACCGCCCCAAGTCAGTTAAGGACCGACGCTTATGACTGTCTCCATTCTAAGCATAACCGTACAACCACATGTCAAAGTGGGCACGACCTGGCTAACTAATTTGTAGAAACCTGACTTAGACTCACCACTCGGTTGTTGTGTGAGAGCCGGAAGGAGGCATTGTTGTTGTTGTTGTTGTTGTTGTTGTTGTTTTTCTCACACGGCGCAAGAGGGCTTCAGATCGGTGGAAAGAACCCTAGCAGTGAAACCTCAGCGGGTGAGTCAGGTTAGGCGTATACATTGTAAAGGCCTTGTCATGATATCCCTGCCGGCACACCTAAGGAAGTGTGCTAATTGCATGGCATCAAGGGAATATCATGTCTTGTGGGTAAAGTTGTACACCTCTGTAGAGTTAAAACTATTCGAATAGCCGTGCCTACGGTCAAAGGCAAAGCTTGCTGAATGCTTTCATACTGGTAGACTTTGGTTTTTGGTTTCAAACTACAAATTGGTTTGTTTTGGGATCCGGGAGCGGTTAGAACTCTCGGGTGTGCTTCTGGCGGCTAAAGCCAGGTAGGTGGAAGGAACCTGATTTGTGTGAACCATGGCGGACAGAGCCATGTGATTGGTTAGACCCCTGATTTTGTTGAGATGTGGCGGATAGAGCCTGTATATTAGTGAGTGGTGGTTAGAACCTTCACTACAATATTACATAATTCAATTATTAAAAAGAATTGCTCAATGATGCTTTGTGAAAAATTATTATCAAGTATGATTTACTGAAACTTGGCTTTGTGCAAAAGAACCATATTAAGCCATTCTTGGATAGCCTACATTATGCATAATTTCCCAGACTTGCTGAGTACTTTATGTACTCACGTGCTACATTCTAATCCTCTCTCAGAAGTGAAAGAAGCTGTTCAAGATTTCCAACGACTAGGGTGCGTTCTCCACTCGATTGCTTGTGGGCAATTGGATGGGTCGCATTGGCGTTTTCGTCTTCCGCTGCAGTTGTTCAAGTTGTTCAGCCTGTTCAGGCCGTAATGGTAAACCTTGACCATAAGGTCTTTGCTTTCATTTGGTATTATTCTTATTTAGTTATTTGTATTCGTGATATGGTTGTTGATTCATCACTTTTGACTGTGTGTACTAGCTACTGATCTGGGACTAGTACAGAAATACACAGAGGACTCCGGATAGCCGATCCGGGGGCCTACAAAGGTGGTATCAGAGCCATGTCGACTGTAGGACGTGCCCTTAGTTAGAATGGTCGTTTTAGGAAGCTTCAAAACTTATTTTCTAAAAAAAAAAATCAAATAAAGTGCTAGTCTCGTCTTTTCTCTCTCGGTCTATTCCTATTTTCCTCGAATCAATTGCTTCTTCACCTTTTTGGGAATGAAAATTGGACTATCCCTTCCTTAACAACTTCTATATTAAGGTAATCGAGTTCCCGCTTTTGATTTCAAGACTTGAAGACTAAAGAAGAGCCAGTCGGAAAATTTCTACTGAAGTGTGCATCTTCGTGGTGAGGATCCAACCGTTGATCGTCGAGGACCAAAGAAGCAAGGATGATCTTCGGCTAACCCTATAGGTTAAGTTGGTCCCGGTTTCGTTCTGTGTTGGACCCGCCTTGTTTTATTAGAGTGAGTAGTTTAACCGAGTAGACGAGTTGATTTGCTTGGTGTTAAAAAATGGCTTTTTGTTTTTGTGCTGTCCTTTGCCTAGGGCAGTTGCTTTTTGGGTGTTGTCAGAACCTCCCCTATCTCTCTTGTCTATGCTATTCCCTCTTATCTGGAAGTCTTATTCTACCGTCAGATGGAGAAGAATTGCAGTGCTAACCTCAACCAAGAAGCCCAGTCATCAGACCCCAATATTATGGGTAACGTCAATGGCAACGCCAGTGAAGTTCCGATTGTCACCGTCAGTGCTACTGCCGAGCTCAACCAGCAATCCTCCGAGGTGATGGCAGCATTTCTGCAGAATATGAATCAGTTTATGAAGACTCAGACTCAGCTCATGCAATTGATGATACAACACAGGAACAATCAAGCCTCCAGGGTCACTACACCTACAACTCCTCAGCAGAATCCTTCTGAAGAGATACTGAAAACTCAGCCCCCAGAAGTCTTATGTGGTGATGATGGCCATGGCAATACTCTTCCTGTAAACCCTCATTTGTGGAAACATGTCATCTGCTATCAATGTAGTGAAAAAGGACATTTTGCTTATAATTGTCCCGAAAAGGATAAGGCAAAAGAAGATATCCATTGTGGTAACTGTGGCGGAACTGGACACCGATTCAGCAAGTGCCCTCGAAAGAAGGAAATCCAGCACAAGGTCTGCAACCTTTGTGGCAAAGAAGGGCATTTTGTGAAACAATGTCCCTTGGAGAAACGAAAACCCTTGGTACCACAAACAATTCCAGCATCAAGTCGGTGTGAAAGTACCGCAATTTGCACCGAGTAGCGAAGATTCCTCAAGCAAGTAAGGGAAAAGCAATTTCCCTGGAAGACAACCCTCGTCAACAGGAGTCCCGAAAAAGGGGGGTAGTAAGTCCAGATCAATATACTACCCGTAGTTCTCGGCTTCGGGTGAACCAAGTTCAACTCAACCGAGCCCAAGAAGGAACTTTAATCAAGACCCCGGGATCAGAAGTGCAACCCGATAATGCAAGGGCGTCAGCATCTACTTCAAACCCCAAGCATTCCAGATGCGGTCCTTCTCAAGACCATAACTCCAAAGAAGTGGCAAGCGCAATCGGAAAATTCTTTCACAGATATTGCGATATAGGACGTCAGGTCTACCGATGATCCCTGAAGATGAAGAAGAGGCACCTGGAAGTTGATGGTCTCAGTAAATGCAAGCAGATGGTACTTTCAGTAGTACCTTATATTTTTTTCCAAGGAATAGAATAAAAGAGTTTGTGTAATGATCAGTTGTAAGAAACGATATTCCGTGCTGCTATCAATAAAAATTTGAAAGGAGTATACTTGGGAAAATGGATTTCGGTTGTTAGTTCTGGAAGCATATATGTATTCTGGCACCAATCATGAGGTAATAAAAGGATGGCCGTAGAGCCCTAATTATCATCTAAGCTGTGGAAAGAATTGTTGAATTGGAAGTACCCATTTGAAAGGAATCAGTTCGTATAGTCTGGAAACAACCACCTTCAATTATAAGTGATATATATTTGTCAAAAGAACGAAAGCTTCATGGTACTAGAAGTTCCCGATGTAAATAGAGTGAGTTAACCCCCAGGCAAATCCTGAGTACTAGTCTATCCCAAATGAACGTTCAGGATTTGTTCAGTGTTAAGCAATGTTATCAGGTTTTGAAAAGATTAGCAGAACATCAGAGTCCAGTCGGAATGCTACAACACTTGTAGATTCCTATTGGGAAATGAAAAGAAATAGGAATGGATTTCATCATCGGACTCCCTAGAACAAAATCTGGGTATAATTTCGTCTGGGTTATTGTGGACGGATTGACAAAAGTTGCACACTTTGTCCCGTTGAAGACAACTTGTTCTGGTGATAAACTCACAGAGCTATATATGGCCCAGATTGTGTGTTTGGCATAGGGTGCCAAAGAAGATCTTGTCAGATCGGGGTTCTCAGTTCACCTCGAGGTTTTGGCAGAAAAGTTATGCCGATAAATGTGTATCTGAAGGTTTCACCTCTCTAGAGAAGGAGTCGTTCCAGAGTTAGCAGCAAGTTGGCCCACGCTCCGCTGGTTCCTTTTCAGTTGCTGTCAGAAGAGAAGTTGCATTCAGGTTGGCTATCTCACTTGGTTTATCGGATGTACATGTTGTCTTCTATATTTCTCGGCTAAAGAAGTGTCTGCGGTGTACCGAGCATCGAGGTAGTGTGAAAAGATGGAGTTGAAAGAAGATCTATCATTTCCTGAGTATCCCGTCAAAATCAAGTCAAAAGCTGAGCGCCGAAACCCGAAACAGTGTGATCAAGTTCTGCAAGGCTCAGTAGAGCAATCATTCAGAGTTCTCCCCTTTTTCTTTCTCTTTCTGAATCTCGGGGACGAGATTTGTTCTAAGGGGGGTAGGTTTGTAACACCCTAGTTTTCGCTTTCTGGAGAAAAACCTAATTTAAATAAATTAAATTCAAAACTTGGAGTTTATTTGGTGTTTATATTGACCTGGCATCCATTTCCCTCCAAAATCGGGAATTAATTCCCCTCCGGTCGAAAAATCGGGTTTTCGATCCGGTGCAGAAAATTCACCCGAGTCCAAAAATGCTCCAAAAATCTCCAAACCACTTCTAAAATGTTCCAAATATTCCAAAATGATTTTAGGAATCATTCCCCAAATTTTTGGACCTCCGTTCCTATTTTATCTCGCGCGGCTTTTCTTTAATGCCTACGATCCACGCCCGTATATTCAATTCCACAAAAATCATCCAAATTCATCGGAACCAATTTTATTGGGTCCCAAATATTCTAAACTGGCTCTAGGAATTTTTCCGGAATTTTTAGGCCATTTTTCCTTATTTTTCTCTAGGGCGGATCATTCGCGTAAAAGAGAACCAACCGGGGCTTACCACGTGGCGGTCTTGTAGCATGGGGTCAGTAGCGTCGTACTCTGATAGCACGTAGCACTGTTCATCTTCCCGATCGATCTTTTTCCAGGGAAAGAACAGAACATCTCCCTTCTCTCCTCCATGGATTCAAACCTCCATAACTTCCTCATTAATCACCCGAATTGCGAACGGCCGGATCCGTTAAATCCGTGTTGACGAGCTCTTTCCATCCCCGGTGGTCTCCCGCCCTAACTCTCGCCGGAATGTGTGCAGTTTACAAAAAACCGAAATGGCTTTAATCCTCATTATCTCGGCCGTTTCTAATCCGTTTCGCACGATTCCACCTCTCAAATCTCCGTGAGGGAGTCCTCTTTCCAGAACATACACTCTCCTTTAGCCTCTCCTCGTCGTTTGTCCGGTGGATCAAGAAAATCGATGGGACGTTGCCTTTTTTTGCGTTTTTCGAGTTCATCCGCATATCTTTCTCCACGGTGATCCATTCTCGCCTCCGATTGTTCCTTTGTGTTCGTGTGGGTGTCTAGCTTCTAACCCAATCATCAATTTTAGGTTTGATCAAGAGTTGGCGACGAATTTCGAGTTTTGGTGCTTCCGGCCGAACCTCCGTTCTTCGTCGATTTCATCGTCTCCGGCGAGGTTTGGTCCAATTCCGTCCTCCTAGATGTTGCTAAGGATGTCCTCTATAGATTCTAGGCTTTTGTTTGGATCAATTCCATGCAAAATTGGTTGGAAAATCAAGTTTTTAGAGGTGGGTGTGTTTCTTTTCTTTTGGGGAGCTCTCTGTTCTTGTTGGCCATGGAGTTGCTCTGTCATTGGGGCCTTGCCGTCTTGCCCGCCGCCCGGCCCATGCCGCCCGGCCGCCCACAGACTCGCCGGCCGCCCCGTCGCCTCGCCCCGCCCACCGTCGCCCGTCGCCCGGCCGGCGCCGCCATCCGCCCACGCCCGCGACCCCGCCCGCCGCCCGCCCCACGGCCGCGAGCCCCTTGCTCTCCTTTCAAGCTCCCTCTCCCATTCATGGTGGCCATGAAGCCAAAGGTTGAAGACAACCTTTCTCTCTATGACACATGGGGCCCATTGCCATAGACACAAGACCAAGTCAAACCCAGTCAAAGTCAGTCAAAGCCCTCTTTTGACCAGTCAACCCGAGAGAGAATATTCCCGGAATATTCTCGGTTTTCGATTTATTCGAAATTCAAACTTCGGAAGCTCATAACTTTCACATCCGAACTCCGTTTGACTCCATTCAAATTTCTAAATTCATCTAAAATCAAGATCTACCTGCCAGTACTAATTTTGTAATTTTTGGATTTTATTTATTTTCTTTTATTTATTTGTTGCCTCGTTTTGCGCGTAGTCGACGCTTCCGCCGAGTCCGCCGACCCCGCCGCCGGACTTCCAAGAGTGCAACCTTCTCGCTGTGACCGAGGCAAGTCTCCTTGACACATGTTGATCCTACAATTTATAAATGTTTTACCATGTTTTACAAATTGCATTGCTAATTACATAAAATGATGATGTTAAACGTTAAGTTGTTAGTTATACCTATTGTTTATACCTCCTTGAGATTTGCTATCCATGACCCTTTGTTGACCTAGAACAGGGATCCACCATAACAAATATTCTTTAATAAAATACATTTTGATGGGGAAAATGACTATTTAGCAGGTAGTTTGAATAGAGTAAATCGGGGGCAATGTAACTTGGAGACGGATGAATATTAGTGATAATGGGAGGATTGTTATTATGAAATTGATTTATGGTGGTGATCATTTAACTGTTGAGAAGTGGGATTGTGATAGTAGTTCACAACATAATGAGTATGGATTGGGGTGAAATGCAAATTGGAGCTAGATGAATATTAGAGTTGATGTGGGACTTATAATCATAAAGTTGACCTACGAATGGTAGTCCATATATTTCGGTGGATGGGTAGAATGTTGGCAGATGTATGATGTCGGTGAAAGTAAATAAATGTTATTGAGAGTCATATTTATAGATCAATTAGAATAAGTGGTGAATTATATTTCGGTGGATTTTAACAAGAATACTATGCGATATTCATTCAGGGAGATTGTGAATAGTCCAGGAGGTTTGGTGGTGTAGTGAATGATATTATCGCGTATTTTGGTGGATTAAAATAGATAATTTGGAGGTGATCATGTGAAGGACTAAATATATGATGCTATGAAGTATTATAGGTGGATTGTATCCTAGATGATTAGAGCTGATATTCTGAAGTATTCCTGGTGGTTTAATAGATGACTTTGTGAAATATTCTTAGTGGATGATAAGATTGATCGCCCTATGAGTGACGCATAAATCAATAATACTAGTCATAATTCAAGGGAAATAGACACACCTGATTGGGGTTTAATATGATTTTGAGAGTTAGGATATTTCCATGATATGTTCAATACTTGATGGATACTATATTGAATCGGATTATTCATAGGATTGTACCATTAGGGCAATTTAATGATTATTGGAGATCACAGAATTAATTATAAGGATTGTCATCAACCCCTGAGCTTTGTATTTTATAAAATAAACTATTGGTGGAATAGAATAGTACGGTAGAAATGCTTAGACTATAAGCGGTCCAATAAGCACCTATGGGTGGGACTTTCAATTATCTCTTGACAAGCGGTGTTGGAAATTATTAGGCAAAAGGTATTGCTTTGTTGGTTTGCAAAATAAAAATAAAATGAAATGAAAAATGATTTCGACTTGGCGGCATGGAATGTCGGGTGGAAGCGAACCAAGCCTTAGTTCTTTTATTGCAAGTACCGCCCCAAGTCGATTAAGGACCGACGCTTATGGTATCTCCATTCTAAGCATAACCGTACAACCACATGTCAAAGTGGGCACGACCTGGCTAACTAATTTGTAGAAACCTGACTTAGACTCACCACTCGGTTGTTGTGTGAGAGCCGGAAGGAGGCATTGTTGTTGTTGTTGTTGTTGTTGTTGTTGTTTTTCTCACACGGCGCAAGAGGGGCTTCAGATCTTTGGGTGGAAAGAACCCTAACAAATGTGAAACCTCAATTGAGTCGAGGTTAGGCGTATACATTGTAAAGGCCTTGTCATGATATCCCTGCCGGCACACCTAAGGAAGTGTGCTAATTGCATGGCATCAAGGGAATATCATGTCTTGTGGGTAAAGTTGTACACCTCTGTAGAGTTAAAACTATTCGAATAGCCGTGCCTACGGTCAAAGGCAAAGCTTGCTGAATGCTTTCATACTGGTAGACTTTGGTTTTTGGTTTCAAACTACAAATTGGTTTGTTTTGGGATCCGGGAGCGGTTAGAACTCTCGGGTGTGCCTCTGGCGGCTAAAGCCAGGTAGGTGGAAGGAACCTGATTTGTGTGAACCATGGCGGACAGAGCCATGTGATTGGATATAACCCTGATTTTGTTGAGATGTGGCGGATAGAGCCTGTATATTAGTGAGTGGTGGTTAGAACCTTCACTACAATATTACATAATTCAATTATTAAAAAGAATTGCTCAATGATGCTTTGTGAAAAATTATTATCAAGTATGATTTACTGAAACTTGGCTTTGTGCAAAAGAACCATATTAAGCCATTCTTGGATAGCCTACATTATGCATAATTTCCCAGACTTGCTGAGTACTTTATGTACTCACGTGCTACATTCTAATCCTCTCTCAGAAGTGAAAGAAGCTGTTCAAGATTTCCAACGACTAGGGTGCGTTCTCCACTCGATTGCTTGTGGGCAATTGGATGGGTCGCATTGGCGTTTCGTCTTCATTCTTGATTGTTCAAGTTGTTCAGCCTGTTCAGGCCGTAATGGTAAACCTTGACCATAAGGTCTTTGCTTTCATTTGGTATTATTCTTATTTAGTTATTTGTATTCGTGATATGGTTGTTGATTCATCACTTTTGACTGTGTGTACTAGCTACTGATCTGGGACTAGTACAGAAATACACAGAGGACTCCGGATAGCCGATCCGGGGGCCTACAGCTGAGGCCAGGTACCCATCTAACGGTTGGTTGGCCTAAACTTCGCCTTAGCTAAGGGAAGGGTTATTGTGCAACAACCGGGGAGGACCACTTGTATTGTTAGAAGTTTCCGAAAGACTTTGTTACGGGAACTCGCCTTTGTGGTGTTTGACTGTATCTTGTGGGTAAAGTGCATAACCTCTGCAGAGTGTAGAATCTATTCGAATAGCCGTGTCCGCGGTATTGGACATCGCTCGGGAATTACAGTCAGGGGTTAGATTTTCTCAAAAATAACTTGGATCTGAAAGGTTGGGTTGGATTAATAATGATGTTGATGGAAATATGGATTAGGATGGGAAAGATGTTTATTAAACTCCTTGAAAAGTTATCTATGCTATACTTGTTTCCACTGTGTATTCAGCACTAGTCCAGGAACGCGCTAGTGCACACAGTCTTAACATTGGTAAATATCACAATCATACCCTTCGATATTATCAAAGTAC
Organism: Rhipidocladum racemiflorum; assembly: GCA_036346355.1. Lineage (NCBI taxonomy): Eukaryota > Viridiplantae > Streptophyta > Magnoliopsida > Poales > Poaceae > Rhipidocladum > Rhipidocladum racemiflorum. The sequence continues at coordinate 24,693,435 of CM070589.1, read as the reverse complement.
TTTATTTAAATAACCAAAGTGGTTACTCGACCTTATGGCCAAGTTACAAATGTATGCCTCGCAAGGCAAAACTTATTCAGAGAGAAATAATAGCAGCGGAAAATCAAATAAGGTAACATCGTGGCGCCATCCAGTATACCACAGGCAACTGACTGGGCTCGCTTCCCTAAGTAGACGGATCCTCTTGGAGTTCCTCCTCCATAGCTGGTGTAGTCTCCTCTTCAACTGGTGTTGTATTGAGGCAAGGGTGAGTACTTGGTACTCAGCAAGTCATGCACAGAATGCAGGCTAATATACTATATGCATGGCTTGGTACAAAGGAATAACTCAAGGTATATTTGCAGTAAAAAGCTTTTGACAAGTAATATAAGTAGATTCGAAAGCAGTAGGAATAAGTAAAGCATAAATAACTTTTCAAGAAGTTTAATAAACATTTTCCCCATCCTAAACCATATTTCCATCATCCTCATTATTAAACCAACCCAACTTTTCAAACCGAAGTTATTTTTGAGAAAATCTAACCCTTGACTGTAATTCCCGAGCGATGTCCAATACCGCGGACACGGCTATTCGAATAGATTCTAAACTCTGCAGAGGTTATGCACTTTACCCACAAGATACAGTCAAACACCACAAAGGCGAGTTCCCGTAACAAAGTCTTTCGGAAACCTCTAACAATACAAGTGGTCCTCCCCGGTTATTGCGCACTAACCCTTCCCTTCGCTAAGGCGAAGTCTAGGCCAATCAACCGTTAGATGGGTACTGGCCTCGGCCCGTGACGCTCCCCGCATACAACTTACACAAAGGGTGTAGTTGACCTCCTGAGGTCCCACAGTGCGTTATTAGCAACTTAATCAACTAGGTCCGTCCCATTACGGACATGTGGTTGCACGTTAGACCCAGTTCAAAGGCTTGCAAGGTTAAGTCCTTAGGGTGACCAGGGCAAGACTACCCAAGAACCAAATCAACATCCCCAATGCCACAACGCCCACCTGATTACTCTTGCCACATGCCCTGGCCGAAATCAAGACAAACTCCCGCTTGATTACCATGCACCACGTGCCATCAACATCACATGATACCTTTCCAAAACAGGTTCAATATATCATTAAGTCAATATTAACATTTGATCGCCCAAAATCATGTCATGAGCACGTAGCAGTCTAAGCGATGTACTACAACGGTCTAAACCCATGTTGGCGATTTAATAATGTCCAACTAGTAATCCACAACTAGGGTGACAAGGGATCATGGCACATACTTAGATAATCAAGGTGTCATCTGACAAATTGGTATTTATCTAATCCCCATGTTTAAGCAAAGTATTTTTCTAATTGAACTAGCATGCAATAGTTTAAATCAAAATAGATTTCAAATAGGATCAACATGGTCAAAGCACAACTTGCCTTCAAAAGTACTTGCTCTTGGTCTTGAGTTGGATCCTGAGTCAATACTTCTCCTTCGAATCCTTCCGCACTTCAACGTCTACTCGTAAAGCGTGCAAATAGCAAGTACCCAAATAAACAATAGGCAAAAAGTGTCCAAACATCCAAATAAAATCCATAAACAGAAAGAACATAATTTTATGGATTTTTAGAAACTGGAATCGTCAAATTTGGAGTTAAGACACAAAAGTTATGATTATTTAAAGTTCAAATAATCAATTAAATAATTTTACAGAGAAAAACTTTAGTCCAAAAATTAAATAAAATTCATATTTAGGTAGATCTCAATTTTATACAAATTTAGAAATTTGAATCACTCAAATCGGAATTGAAAGCGCAAAAGTTATAAGCGTTTGAAGTTTGAATCAAAATCAAATCATTATTTCGAATTAATAAATCATTTTCTTTTGGAAATTAATTATTGCGTCGGCATGGACACGTGGCAGCCTCGATTGGTTGGTCGACGTCGGCCGGTCCATGGACTTGGTCCACGCTCGGCTCGGGTCTCACTGTGGACTCGGTCCACGACTCTACGTGTCGGTGACATGTGGGCCCACTCGGGTAGCGTCATCGACGTCGGCGGGACTCACTTACCGGCCACGGCGACATGTGGGACCCATCGTGACGTCATGGGTGACGTCGGCGCTTAGGCTGGATTAGCCAGCGACATGCGGCCCTCGACACGCGGGCCCGCGTGTCGGCGTCCACACGACGCTGGCGTGGGCGCGGCCGACCGCGACGGTCCAACTTCCCGACACGTGGCGCAATCTCGACCGTTGATTTGAAATTCAACGGCCGCGATTAGATCCAGGGTTAACGTGTTGAATCTACTCGATGATCGTGGGCCGTTCGATCTAGATCGGACGGTCCAGATCTAATCCTATAAGAATCACTACCACGGCACGTGGCGATTGTGAACCGTTGGATCTTGATCCAACGGTCCAGATCTAACCGGGTTTGGAACACGTGAACTCACCTCAACCGCACGATCAAGATCGGACGGTCCACAGAGCTCGCGAGGGTGATGGCGACACGGCGGTGCTGCAGCCACCGGAGACGAAACGGCAGCGAGCCCGATGGCGTTTCGGGGTTGCTCCGGCGAGATGAGTCCTCCCTTCGGGTGCGTCTCGTCACGGGGATTCCGGATCTGGGCTCCTTCTCGGCGGAAGACGACGGACGACGGCGGAAAACGGCGCAAACCGCGGCGCAACAGAGTTCCAACTCCGGCGAACTCGTACGGGCAAACGGCGACGGCTCAGGCGAGATGGCTCGGGGGAACGGGTGCGCAAGGATGAGGGCAACCTCGGGGCGTGACCAGGGCTTTAAATAGCCTCGGCGTTCGTGCCCGAGACGGAAACCTAATTCTACACGGCGGCGGGCGCGGCGGCGGAGTCCGGCTCGGACTCGGCGGAGACGATGACGCTCAGCCGTCCACGTGGCACGATCAACGGCCACGATCGCACGGGCGCGATCGGATCCGGGCCGGATACGGCTCGAACCGGTACGGGAAGATCCTGACCGTTGGATCTTGATCCAACGGTTGGGATCGATTAGGTTTTGGAGTTGGTTTGGTCGAATCACGTGGCTCGGGTCGGACTCGAACTCGAGTCGACTCGCCTCGATCGGATGAACGATAATCGACTTCGGTTCGATTTGCCAGCGATTTAATATTTAAAATAATTCCCAGTAATTCATTTAATTCATTAAAAATAGCAAATGACTCAGAAAAATTCCAGAAACATTCTGGAAAATATTTTGGATCATTTTGGACTCAAATAAAATATTTCCAACAAAATTTTATTTGCAAAATTAAATTCTTTAATTATTTCAAAATGGAATAAATTCAAATAAATTCCAAATAAATCCAAATAAATTCCAGAAAATTCCAAAAATTCACCAAAGTGCCAAATCACACATGAATTTAAGAAAAGCAAAATTTTGGGGTGTTACAAACCTCCCCTTAATAGAATCTCGTCCCAGAGATTCAGGGCTCACTCTGAGAATAGGTTTGGAAACTCTTTCTTCAAATCCTCTTGGCAGCTCCCAAGTCGCTTCGCTTTCTTCATGGTTGCTCCATCGAACTCTCTGAAGCGGGTTGACTTGTTTCTAGTTTCTCGATCCATTGTGTCTAGAATCCTCACGGGATGCTCCTTATAAGTCAAATCCTCTTGCAACTCAATTGACTCTAAGCGGTGTATGCATTTCTCGGGGAACTCGGAGACACTTCTTCAAGTAGGACACATGGAATACATCATGCACTCCACGCCAACGATTGTGGCAACTCCACCGGTAAGCAACCGCCTCTGCGACTCAAAATCTTAAATGGTCCAACATAGCAGGGTGCGAGTTTCCCTTTGGCATGGAACCTCTTAACTCCCCGAGAGGCGTAACTCGAGGTAAACAAAGTCTTCTCGTTCAAAACTCAAATCTCGGCGACGATTGTCGGCATAACTCTTCTGTCGAGATTGGGCTATCTTCAACCTTTCCCTAATCCTAGCGATCTGCTTCTTGACCTCTTGAAGAATATCAGGCCCAAAGACACGCGCTCGCCGTCTCATTCCAATTCAATGGCGTCCCGACAGGTCGACCATACAAAGGCCTCAAAAGGTGACATCGTAAACTAGCCGATAGCTATTGTTGTAATCGAACTCGGCATACGGTAAACTCTTATCCCAAGAGGTAGCATAAGCTAATGCACAAGCTCTCAACATATCCTCCGAGAATCTGGTTGACTCTTTCGATCTGTCCATCCGTCTGCATGGATGATAAGGTATCTTGAAGTTCAAGCGGGTTCCCATGGCTTCATGCAACTTATTCCGTAACCTTGAGGTAAATTGGGTACCTCTGTCCGATACAATCCTCTTTGGCACTCCGTGCAAATAGACAATCCTGATCATGTACAATTCGCTAATTTATCTCCGAGTAAGTGGTCTTTACGGGGATAAAATGGGCTACTTTAGTCAAGCGATCCACTATAACCCATATGGAGTCATAACCTCCTTGAGTCTTGACAAGCCGTAATGAAATCCATTCCGATTTCCTCCCACTTCCACTCGAGGTATTTTCAGCGGTTGTAGCAATCCTGCTGGTCTCGATGCATTGCCTTGACTCTCTCGGCATACGTCGCACAATGCAACATGCTCGGCAACTTCACGTTTCATACTCGGCCACCGTAATCTCTCCTTGAGATCCCGATACATCTTGGCGCTTCGGGATGAATTGAATACTTGAGTCATGGGCTTCTTCCGTAATCGATTGCTTTAACTCCTTCTTGTTAGGCACACAAATCCGATCCTTCATCCATAACGTGCCTTGCTCATCCAACTTGAAGTCCTCTGCCTTGCCTTCCTCCTTGATGGACTTAATCCTGCGGATCTTGTCATCATCCTTCTGTCCTTCTCGGATCTGGTCCTCTAAAGTAGGCTTTACTTCCAAGGCGGCCAAGAATCCGCTAGGTACAACCTCAATCTTCATCTTTTGAAAATCCTCACATAACTCATCCTGACTTGTGGCTAGCAACGCACTCACGGTATGGCTTTTCCGACTCAGAGCATCGGCTACTACGTTGGCCTTCCCGGGATGGTAATGGATTCCAACATTATAGTCCTTGATCAACTCTAGCCATCTCCTCTGCCTCATATTCAGATCCGACTGGGTGAATATGTACTTAAGGCTCTTATGATCCGTATATACTTCACATCTGTTTCCAATCAGATAGTGACGCCATATCTTCAAAGCATGCACTACGGCAGCTAACTCTAAGTCATGTGTCGGATAATTTTCCTCATGCGGCCTCAACTGCCTTGATGCATAAGCGACGACCTTTCCATTCTGCATCAGCACACATCCAAGTCCTTGGCGCGATGCGTCACAATAAATATCGAAGCTTTGAGCAACATCCGGTAGAACTAACACCGGTGCTGATGTCAATCGCTTCTTGACTCTGAAATCCTTTCTCACATTCTGGCGTCCATGCAAACTTCTTTTCCTTCTTCAAGAATTGCGTAAGAGGTTTCGCAATTGTCGAGAAGCCTTCGATGAAACGGCGGTAGTATCCTGCCATTCCAAGGAAACTCCGAATGCAGGTCCAGTCTTGGTGCTCCCAATGTAACACAGCTTCTACTTTGCTTGGATCTACTGGCGACTCCTTCTGCGGTCATTACATGTCCAAGAAACTCCACCTTGTCCTTCCAAAAATCACACTTGTGAACTTGGCGAAAAGTTGCTGTTCCTCGGCTTTTCCAAAACTCGCCTTAAGTGTTCGGCATGTTCATCCTCTGTCTTGGAGTAGATTAGGATATCGTCTATGAACACGACGACAAACTTGTCCAAATATTCCATGAACACCTTATTCATCATATTCATGAAATAAATTTGGCGATTCGTCGATCCAAAGGACATAATCAGAACTCGTAATGTCCATATCTTGGCGAGAATGCGATCTTGGAATATCTTCCGATCGGATCTTCAATCGATGGTATCCCGATCTCGGATCAATCTTGGAGAAAACTCCGGCTCCTCTCGGTGATCAAACAAATCATCAATCCTGGGTAGCGGATACTTATTCTTCACGGTGACTTCATTGAGCGCCACGATAGTCGATGCACATCCTGAAACTTCCGCCTTTTTCTTGACAAACAAAAGCGGTGCTCCCCACGGCGACGAACTCGGCCTGATAAATCCTTTCTCCATTAACTCTTCTAGCTGTTTCTTCATCTCTACCAACTCCTCGGTAGACATCCGATAGGGTCTCTTTGCTATTGGTGCCGTACAGTACAAGCTCTATCACAAACTCTATGTCCCCTGTCAGCGGCATACCGGGTAGATCTTTAGGAAAAACATCTGGGTACTCATTCACTCTTTGAGACATCCTCTATGCTGATTGCCTTGGTACTGTTAACCATCAACTGTCCATCTCTAATGCAGTGGCTTGAAATTCCACTTTCTTCCCACACGGGCTCTCAATCGAGATAGTCCTTCGTCCACAATCCAATACGGCCTTGTGCTTGGATAACCAATCCATTCCCAATATGACGTCTAAGGTGCAGGTCTCCAAAATTATAAGGTTTGCTAGAAATTCTATTCCACCTATTAGTATTCTCACCCGGAACATCCTACTTTCGTTCGGAGTTCGGAACCAGGGTTTGAACTAAAAGCATGCATCTAAGTCTTGCAATCCTCGGTTAAGTCCCTTCATAAAAGCGAGGACTGCCTGGATTTATCTGTCGCTACATCCTCAAAGCGTAGCGTGCTAGCTGTGTGAACTTGTTCGTAATCGGCCACTGGTGATTATCTTGCTTGATGCTCTGAACTCCTCCTTCTTAAGGTCCATGATTCCTTCAGCACGTGATCTTTGTCGGAATGCAGTGAACTCTTCCCAAGTGATATCTTGAGGGTTCTCTTGCGTGGCACGTAAATTCTCCCACCATTCGGCAATGTTCCTTCCAAGCGATGAGAAGCGTAGAGTACCTTCTCATTTCCTATGCATTGAGCTATGTGTAGCTTCCTCTCGATTGATCTTAACCAATCATCGGCCTCCAATGGATTGGCATTCCCGAGAAGAAAGTGGGTGGGTGAGTCCTCATGAACTCGGCGATCTTGTATTACGGCGTGGCCCCGATTAACTTGATTAGCGATGGCCTGGCGATGGCGTGTTGCATTTGTTGCATCATAGCATGCATCAACCGAGTGCAGGCAGCGAGAAAAGCTCGAAATTCTGCACATCCAGGTGGTGGTCTTTGGTGCTCCATCATTGGGGTTTTCATCTTTGGCGAGAACCGCTTCCATTGCCTCCAAAGTTTCCACGGGTATTCACCATCTGTCGATTTGCTCTAGGTTTAGAGATGAGAGGGAAGCAAGAATAGACAAGTAACATGGAACTTATGCGGGCGAAAGGGTAACTTTAAGGTCCAACTTTATTATTAATAACTTGGTATGGCTGCTTACAATGCCTAAGGGCCTTGCAACACATCTTGCACACTCAAGCAAACAAAGCAAATCCAAATCGAACTAACTCTGAGTCTAACGCCTAAAGGGTGACTCTTTATTCTATGACGCGACTCGGCGAAGGAGTCTCACTATAGAACCTATGCTCACTCATCGAGAAAACCTCCACGGCCTGGAGTGCAGGTGCTTTGCGGCATAGGCGCGAAAGCGATTGCCATGTCCGGAATCGGTGTCATCTGTGGTAGTCGAAGAAGCGGTGCCCTCATCGAGATCTCGACTCCTCCTGGATCTGGCTCGTGTAGCTCAATCTTGTCTCTGGGTCTGGTCCGTACAAAGTCATCTCCAACTCGTCAATCCTTCGCAGAAGGTGTGCCACATACTCTTGAGCTTCCCGCCATCTGTTCTTCTCTGTCGTGATCTCCTTGCGGGCCTTCTGTAGCTCCTTGCCTGTATTATCTAGTACATCCTCCTGGGCGACGACAAATCGTGCCAATTGTGTAACCGTGGCATCCTCATCCTGAACCGCCTTCGGGTCAAGAAGGTTATCGCTGCGCGGGTGATAACGGAACACCGTGCTCTCCAACTCTCTAGCGTAGATACGGGTAATGTGCCGCATTGCGCGTCGTGATACTTCTTGGATACCCATCTGCATTGTAGATCTCCAGCGGTCTGATGTATCGGGCGATTGCCTGGGCCCTTTTTCCTAGCAGGTACCTCAATCTTCACGTCACAAGCCTTGATCAATCCCGCTTGTCTGATCACTTCCACTTGGTATTGCGGCTTCTCAAAATCTCCGAGAATTTGTAGCATATGCCAAAGTTCCGCGGCGTGACCAACTCCCAGATCAACGTAGTTGAACTCTTCCTCCATCTGTCACAAGAGTGCTTACGTGAGAACTCGAAATTTTTGAATTGTGACAAGGTAAGGAAAAATTTCAGCAAGAGACAAGAAAAGAGAGAAAGGGATAAGTCGAGATGTCATTTCTTATCTTGACAAACTTTTAGCTTTTAGAAAATAGGTTTTATCCTCACTACGACCATTCTAGCTTAGGGTTGAGCCTACGGTCAAGTATGGCTCTGATACCACCTCTGTCGGGACCCCGAATTTGCAAATCCGGACCCTCTGTGTATTCAGCACTAGTCCAGGAACGCGCTAGTGCACACAGTCTTAACATTGGTAAATATCACAATCATACCCTTCGATATTATCAAAGTACTTTATTTAAATACCCAAAGTGGTTACTCGACCTTATGGCCAAGTTACAAATGTATGCCTCGCAAGGCAAAACTTATTCAGAGAGAAATAATAGCAGCGGAAAATCAAATAAGGTAACATCGTGGCGCCATCCAAAGATACCACAGCAACCGATCGGGCTCGCTTCCTAAGTAGACGGATCCTCTTGGAGTTCCTCCTCCATAGCTGGTGTAGTCTCCTCTTCAACTGGTGTTGTATTGAGGCAAGGGTGAGTACTTGGTACTCAAAGCAAGTCATGCATGAATGCAAGGCTAATATACTATATGCATGGCTTGGTACAAAGGAATAACTCAAGGTATATTTGCATTAAAAGCTTTTGACAAGTAATATAAGTAGATTCGAAAGCAGTAGGAATAAGTAAAGCATAAATAACTTTTCAAGAAGTTTAATAAACATTTTCCCCATCCTAAACCATATTTCCAGAATCCTCAGTATTAAACCACCCCAACTTTTCAAACCGAAGTTATTTTTGAGAAAATCTAACCCTTGATTTGTAATTCGAAGCGATGTCCAATACCGCGGACACGGCTATTCGAATAGATTCTAAACTCTGCAGAGGTTATGCACTTTACCCACAAGATCTGAGTCAAACACCACAAAGGCGAGTTCCAGTAACAAAGTCTTTCGGAAACCTCTAACAATACAAGTGGTCCTCCCGGTTATTAAGACTAACCCTTCCCTTCGCTAAGGCGAAGTCTAGGCCAATCAACTGTTAGATGGGTACTGGCCTCGGCCACGATGCGCTCCCGTACAACTTACACAAAGGGTGTAGTTGACCTCCTGAGGTCCCACAGGTACGTTATTAGCAACTTAATCAACTAGGTCCGTCCCATTACAGACATGTGGTTGCACGTTAGACCCAGTTCAAAGGCTTGCAAGGTTAAGTCCTTAGGGTGACCAGGGCAAGACTACCCGAAGAACCAAATCAACATCCCCAATGCCACAACTGGCCCACCTGATTACTCTTGCCACATGCCTGTCGGGACCCCGAATTTGCAAATCCGGACCCTCTGTGTATTCAGCACTAGTCCAGGAACGCGCTAGTGCACACAGTCTTAACATTGGTAAATATCACAATCATACCATTCGATGTTAACAAGTACTTTATTTAAATAACCAAACTGGTTACTCGACCTTATGGCCAAGTTACAAATATATGCCTCGCAAGGCAAAACTTATTAAAAGAGAGATAATAGCAGCGGAAAATCAAATAAGGTAACATCGTGGCGCCATCCAGTATACCACAGGCAGCGGCGTGCTCGCTTCCCTAAGTAGACGGATCCTCTTGGAGTTCCTCCTCCAAAGCTGGCGTAGTCTCCTCTTCAACTGGTGTTGTGTTGAGGCAAGGGTGAGTACTTGGTACTCAGCAAGTCATGCACAGAATGCAAGCTAATATACTATATGCATGGCTTGGTACAAAGGAATAGCTTAAGGTATATTTGCAGTAAACAGCTTTTGACAAGTAATATAAGTACATTCGAAAGCAGTAGGAATAAGTAAAACATAAATAACTTTTCAAGAAGTTTGGTAAACATCTTTCCCATCCTAATCCACATTTCCATCAACTTCATTATTAGTCCAGCCCAACCTTTCAAACCAACGTTATTTTCGAGAAAATCTAACCCTTGACTGTAATTCCCGAGCGATGTCCAATACCGCGGACACGACTATTCGAATAGATTCTAAACTCTGCAGAGGTTATGCACTTTACCCACAAGATACAGTCAAACACCACAAAGGCGAGTTCCCGTAACAAAGCCTTTCGGAAGCCTCAAACAACACAGGTGGTCCTCTCCGGTTCGTGCTCTACACCATCCCTTCCCTTAGCCAAGGCGAAGTATGGGACCAACACACCGTTAGATGGGTATCTGGCCACAGCCACGATACGCTCCCCCGTACAATCACACAAACGGTGTAATTGACACCCTGAGGCTCCACAAGTGAGTCCTTAGCGACTTAGTCAACTAGGGCCGTCCCATTCCAGCCATGTGGTTGCACGTTAGACCCAGTTCAAAGGCTTGCAAGGTTAAGTCCTTAGGGTGACCAGGGCAAGACTACCCGAAGAACCAAATCAACACTCCCAATGCCACAACTGGCCCACCTGATTACTCTTGCCACATGCCCTGGTCGAAAACTGTTTATCAAACCCCAGTTGATTACCATGCACCACGTGCTATCAACATCACATGATACCTTTCCAAAACAGGTTCAATATATCATTAAGTCAATATTAACATTTGATTATCCAAAACCATGTTATGAGCACGTAGCAGGTCTAAGCAGTATACTACAACGGTCTAAACCCATGTTGGCAATCTAATAATGTCCAACTAGGGTGACAAGGGTCATGGCACATACTTAAATAATCAAGGTGTCATACAGCAAATTGGTACTTATCTAACCCCCATGTTTAAACAAAGTATTTTTCTAATTGAACTAGCATGCAATAGTTTAAATCAAAATAGATTTCGAAATAGGATCAACATGGTCAAAGCACAACTTGCCTTCAAAGAGTACTTGTTCTTGGCCTTGAGTTGGATCCTGAGTCAACACTTCTCCTTCGAATCCTTCCGGCACTTCAACGTCTACTCGTAAAGCGTGCAAATAGCAATACACAAATAAACAATAGGCAAAAACATCCCAAAACTCCAAATAAAATCCATAAACAGAGAGAACATAATTTTCTGGATTTTTAGGAACTGGAATCGTTCAAATCGGAGTTAAAATGCAAAAGTTACGATTTATTAAAGTTTAAATAATCAATTAAATAATATTACAGAGAAAAACTTTAGTCCAAAAATTAAATAAAATTCATATTTAGGTAGATCTCAATTTTATACAAATTTAGAAATTTGAATCACTCAAATCGGAGTTGAAACGCAAAAGTTATAAGCGTTTGAAATTTGGAACAAAATCTGAAATCATTATTTGAATTAATAAATCATTTTCTTTTTCGGAAATTAATTATTGCGTCAGCATGGACACGTGGCAGCCTCTGATTGGCCTGCTGACGTCAGCCGGTCCATGGACTTGGTCCACGCTCGGCTCGGGTCTACCGTGGACTCGGTCCACGACTCTACGTGAGACTGACATGTGGGTCCACTCGGGTGACGTCAGCGGGGCTCAGCCCACGGTGCTGACAGGTGGGTCCACCGATGACGTCATGGGTGACGTCACGGTGCAGTCGCTGACACGCGGGCCCCGCGTGTCGATGTACGCTGCCAGCGTCTGGCACGCCGACGCGTCGGTCCAACTTCCCGACACGTGGCGCAATCACGGCCGTTGGTTTGAAAATCAACGGCGCGGATTAGATCCAGGGTTAACACGTTGAAACTACTCGTTGATCGTGGGCCGTTCGATCTAGATCGGACGGTCCAGATCTAATCCTATAATAACACTACTACGGCACGTGGCAATTGTGAACCGTTGGATCTTAATCCAACGGTCCAGATCCAATCGGGTTGGGGACACGTGAACTCACCTCAACCGTCCGATCTGGATCTCGGCGGTTCCACCGAGCTCGCTAAGTCCGCGATGGCGCCCGAGGCTTGGGCACCGAGACGAACGACGCAGCGAGCCCGACGGCGCTTTCGGTCGCTCGGTGAGATGAATCCTTCCTTCGGTTGCGTCTCGCCACGGTGGTTCCGGATCTGGGCTCCTTCTCGGCGGAAGGCGACGACGGCGGCGGAATCGGCGTTCAACCACTGCGCCAGGCTCCAACTCCGGCGAGCACGTGCGGGCAAACGGCGACGGCTCGGCGAGATGGCTCGAGAACGGGTGCGCAAAGATGAGGGCAACCTCGGGGGGCGTCTCACGCTTTAAATAGCCTCGGCGTTCGTGCCGAGCGGAAACCTAGTTCTACACGGCGGCGCGGCGGCGAGTCCGGCTCGGACTCGGCGGAGACGATGGCGCTCAGCCGTCCACGTGGCACGATCAACGGCCACGTTCGCACGGGCGCGATCGGATCCGGGCGGATCTGGCTCGAAATGCAGGCGGATCTCGGTACCGTTGGATCTTGATCCAACGGTTGGGATTGATTAGGAGTTTTGAGCTGGTTTGATCGAGTCAAGCTCGGTCGGACTCGAGTCGACTCGGGTTCCGACTTCGGTCGGATGAACAGATACTCGACCGAGTTGAATTTCAATGATTTAATATTTAAAATAATTTCCAAAGAATTCATTTAATTCATTAAAAATAGCAAAAGACTGAAAAATTCCAGAAAAATTCTGGAAAATATTTTGGATCATTTTGGACTCAAATAAAATATTTCAACAAAATTTTATTTGCAAAATTAAATTCTTTAATTATTTCAAAATGGAATAAATTCAAATAAATTCCAAATAAATCCAAATAAATTCGAAAATTCCAAAAATTCACCAAAGTGCCAAATCACACATGAATTCAATAAAAGCAAAATTTTGGGGTGTTACAAACCTCCCCCTTAATAGAATCTCGTCCAGGATTCGGGGCTTACTAAAGGAATAGGTGCGGAAATTCTTTCTTCAAATCCTCTTGTGACTCCCAAGTCGCTTCGCTTTCTTCATGGTTGCTCCACCTTTGAACTCTACAGAAGCAGGTTGACTTGTTTCTAGTTTCTCGATCCATTGTGTCTAGAATCCTCACGGGATGCTCCTATAAGTCAAGTCCTCTTGCAACTCAATTGACTCTAAGCGGTGTCTGCTCCTCAGAACTCGGAGACACTTCTTCAATCGGGACACATGGAATACATCATGCACTCCTGCCAACGGCGTGGCAACTCCGGTGATAAGCAACCGCCTCTGCGACTCAAAATCTTAAATGGTCCAACATAAGCAGGGTGCGAGTTTCCCTTTGGCATGGAACCTCTTAACTCCCCTGAGGCGTAACTCACGAGGTATACAAAGTTTTACGGTTCAAAACTCAAATCTCGCGACGATTGTCGGCATAACTCTTCTGTCGAGATTGGGCTATCTTCAACCTTTCCCTAATCATGGCGATCTGCTTCTTCAGCCTCTTGAAGAATATCAGGCCCAAAGACACGGCGCTCGGCCGGTCTCATTCCAATTCAATGGCGTCAGGCGAAGTCGACCATCTGATGCCTCAAAAGGTGACATCTCAGAACTAGCCTCGATAACTATTGTTGTAACTGAACTTCGGCATACGGCAAACTCTTATCCCAAGAGGTAGCATAAGCTAATGCACAAGCTCTCAACATATCCTCCGAATCTGGTTGACTCTTTCTTGGCCTGGCTCCATCCGTCTCTGTGGATGATAAGTCATCTTGAAGTTCAAGCGGGTTCCCATGGCTTCATGCAACTTATTCCAACCTTGAGGTAAATTGGGTTCCTCTGTCGATACAATCCTCTTTGGCACTCCGTGCAAGCAGACAATCCTGATCATGTATAATTTCGCTAATTTATCTCCGAGTAAGTGGTCTTCACGAGGATAAAATGGGCAACTTTAGTCAAGCGATACACTAAAACCCATATGGAGTCATAACCTCCTTGAGTATTCGGCAAACCGGTAATGAAATCCATTCGATTTCCTCCCACTTCCACTCGTATTTTCGGTTGTAGCAATCCTGCTGGTCTACGATGCATTGCCTTGACTCTCCGGCATACGTCGCACAATGCAACATGCTCTCGGCAACTTCACGTTTCATACTCGGCCACGTAATCTCTCCTTGAGATCCTGATACATCTTGGCGCTTCAGTGATGAATTGAGTACTTGGAGTCTTGGGCTTCTTCCAGAATCAGTTGCTTTAACTCCTTCTTGTTAGGCACACAAATCCGATCCTTCATCCATAACGTGCCTTGCTCATCCAACTTGAAGTCCTCTGCCTTGCCTTCCTCCTTGATGGACTTAATCCTGCGGATCTTGTCATCATCCTTCTGTCCTTCTCGGATCTGGTCCTCTAAAGTAGGCTTTACTTCCAATACGGCCAAGAATCCGCTAGGTACAATCTCAATCTTCATCTTTTGAAAATCCTCACATAACTCATCCTGACTTGTGGCTAGCAACGCACTCACGGTATGGCTTTTCCGACTCAGAGCATCGGCTACTACGTTGGCCTTCCCGGGATGGTAATGGATTCCAACATTATAGTCCTTGATCAACTCTAACCATCTCCTCTGCCTCATATTCAGATCCGACTGGGTGAATATGTACTTAAGGCTCTTATGATCCGTATATACTTCACATCTGTTTCCAATCGAGATAGTGACGCCATATCTTCAAAGCATGCACTACGGCACTAACTCTAAGTCATGTGTCGGATAATTTTCCTCATGCGGCCTCAAGCGCCTTGATGCATAAGCGGCGACCTTTCCATTCTGCATCGGCACACATCCAAGTCCTTGGCGCGATCGTCACAATAAATATCGAAGCTTTGAGCAACATCGGTAGAACTAACACCGGTGCGATGTCAATCGCTTCTTCAGCTCCTGAAATCCTTCCTCACATTCTCAAGGCGTCCATGCAAACTTCTTTTCCTTCTTGACAATTGCGTAAGGGGTTTCGCAATTGTCGAGAAGCCTTCGATGAAGCGGCGGTAGTATCCTGCCATTCCAAGGAAACTCAGAATCAGGTCACCGTCTTTGGTTGTTCCCAATGTAACACGACTTCTACTTTGCTTGGATCTACTGGCGACTCCTTGCGGTCATTACATGTCCAAGAAACTCCACCTTGTCCTTCCAAAAATCACACTTGCTGAACTTGGCGAAAAGTTGCTGTTCCTCGGCTTTTCCAAAACTTCGCCTTAAGTGTTCGGCATGTTCATCCTCTGTCTTGGAGTAGATTAGGATATCGTCTATGAACACGACGACAAACTTGTCCAAATATTCCATGAACACCTTATTCATCATATTCATGAAATAAGTGGCGCATTTGTCAATCCAAAGGACATAATCGTAAACTCGTAATGTCCATATCTTGACGAATGCGATCTTGAATATCTTACGATCGGATCTTCAATCGATGGTATCCCGATCTCGAGATCAATCTTGAGAAAACTCCGGCTCCTCTCAAGCGATCAAACAAATCATCAATCACGGGTAGCGGATACTTATTCTTCACGGTGACTTCATTGAGCGCACGATAGTCGATGCACATCCCGAAACTTCCGTCCTTTTTCTTGACAAACAAAGCGGTGCTCCCCACGGACGAACTCGGTCTGATAAATCCTTTCTCCATTAACTCTTCTAGCTGTTTCTTCATCTCTACCAACTCCTCGGTAGACATCCGATAGGGTCTCTTTGCTATCGGCTGTGCACAGTACAAGCTCTATCACAAACTCTATGTCCTGTCAGCGGCATACCAGGTAGATCTTCGGGAAAAACATCGAGGTACTCATTCACTCTTTGGGACATCCTCTATGCTGATTGCCTTGGTACCGTTAACCATCAATCTGTCCATCTCTAATCGCAGTGGCTTGAAATTCCACTTTCTTCCCACACGGGCTCTCAACTGAGATAGTCCTTCGTCCACAATCCAATACGGCCTTGTGCTTGTTTAACCAATCCATTCCCAATATAACGTCTAGGGTCTGGGTTTCCAAAATTATAAGGTTTGCTAGGAACTCTACTCCATCTATTAGTATTCTCACCCCGGAACATCCTACTTTCGTTCGGAGTTCGGAACCAGGGGTTTGAACTAAAAGCATGCACTTAAGCCTTGCAATCCTCAAATCATTTCTAGTAGCAAAGCCTTGCGAAACAAACGAATGCTGAAGCTCGAGTCAAACAAAGCACATGCGAGTGCGAGTTAACAAGTAACTTACCCGATCTGGCGTCTATAGCATTCTGCGGTGCATCTGTGGTGACATGGTTGACTCGGCCTCTCACCACGATGCAGGGTGTGGCTCTGATCTTTGGCGTCCTAGCTGGGGTGGTTCCTAGATTGAAGCGAATCGAGTCACTCCTGCTGTCTTCTTTGGACAAGCTGTTGGCAAAGTGTCCTGGCTCATTGCGATTGTAGCGGCGTCTTCTTGTTCCTTCTTGTTGCACGAGTAAGCGTTTAGCGGGGGCCGGGTCCGTAGTTTTGATTGACAGGTCTTGGTGCTGAGGATGGTGTCCTTGTTGCATTCTGTGGTTGGAATCAAGAATTGATTTGGTGCAACTCTCAAGCGCTGTTGCGTTCCTGGCGTGATCCTTCTTTGTTGCATCCTGCGCTTCTGTTCTCATCCAGTTCCTTGCGCTTGTCCTCAAGAATAAGTGCCTTATTCACCAACTCTTGGAAATCTGGAAAGGTGTGGGTGATCAACCCTACTTGCAATCTGAGTTAAGTCCCTTCATAAAGCGAGACTGCTGGATTTATCTGCCGCTACATCCTCGAAAGCGTGGCGTGCTAGCTGTGTGAACTTGTTCGGAGTAGTCGACCCTTTGGCTGATTACCTTGCTTCAGTGCTCTGAACTCCTCCTTCTTAAGGTCCATGATTCCTTCAGGCACGTGATACTGTCGGAATGCAGCCGTGAACTCTTCCCAAGTGATATCTTGAGGGTTCTCTTGCGTGGCACAGAAATTCTCCCACCATTCGGCGGTTGTTCCTTCCAACTGATGAGAAGCGTAGAGTACCTTCTCATTTCCTATGCATTGAGCTATGTGTAGCTTCCTCTCGATTGATCTTAACCAATCATCGGCCTCCAATGGATTGGCATTCCCAGAGAAAGTGGGTGGGTGAGTCCTCATGAACTCGACGAGTCTTGTATTCTCAGCGTGGTCCCCTGATTAACTTGATTAGCAGTGGCTTGAGCGATGACGTGCTGCATTTGTTGCATCATAGCATGCATCAATCGAGTGAGCAAAGCAAGAAAAGCTCCAAATTCTGCATATCAATCAAGCGGTCTTTGGTGCTCCATCATTGGGGTTTTCTGTGGCGAGAACCACTTCCACCGCCTCCAAGGTTTCCACGGGTGTTCACCATCTGGCCGATTTGCTCTAGGTTTGGAGATGAGGGGAAACAAGAATAGACAAGTAATATGGAACTTATGCGGGCGAAAGGTGTAACCTTAAGGTCCAACTTTATTATTAATAACTTGGTATGGCTGCCATAATGCCTAAGGGCCTTGCAACACATAATGCACACTCAAAGAAACAAAGCAAATCCAAATCGAACTAACTCGAGTCTAACGCCTAAAGGGTGACTCTTTATTCTATGACGCTGCCTCGCGAAGGAGTCTCACTATAGAACCTATGCTCACTCATCGAGAAAACCTCCACGGCCTGGTGCGGGTCTCTTGTGGCATAGGCGCGAAACGATCGCCATGTCCAAAGAATCGTGTCCTCTATGGTAGTCGGAAGAAGCGATGTCCTCATCGAGATCTCGACTCCTCTGGATCCGGCTCGTGTAGCTCAATCGGCTCTGGGTGCTGGTCCGTACAAGGTCATCTCCAACTCGTCAATCCTTCGTAGAAGGTGTGCCACATACTCTTGAGCTTCCGCCATCTGTTCTTCTCTGTCGTGATCTCCTTGCGGGCCTTCAGCAGCTCCTTGCTTGTATTATCTAGTACATCCTCCTGGCGACGACAAATCGTGCCAACCGTGTAACCGTGGCATCCTCATCCTGAACCGCCTTCGGTCAAGAAGGTTATCGCTGGCGGATGGTAACGGAACACCGTACTCTCAATTCTCTGGCGTAGATACGGGTAATGTGCCGCATTGCTCGTCGTGATACTTCTTGGATACCCATCCGCATTGTAGATCTCTGGCAAAGGTCACGATGTGTCGAGCGATTGCACAGGCCCTTTTTCCTAGCAGTACCTCAATCCTCACGTCGCAAGCCTTGATCAATCCCGCTTGTCCTGATCACTTCCACTTGGTATTGGGGCTTCTCAAAATCTCCGAGAGTCTCGTGAGCATATGCCAAAGTTCCGCAGCGTGACCAACTCCCAGATCAACGTAGTTGAACTCTTCCTCCATCTGTCACAAGAGTGCTTTACGTAAGAACTCGGAATTTTTAAATTGTGACAAGGTAAGGGAAAATTTCAGCAAGAGACAAGAAAAGAGAGAAGGGGATAAGTCGAGATGTCATTTCTTATCTTGACAATTTTTTTAGCTTTTAGAAAATAGGTTTTATCCTCACTACGACCATTCTAGCTAGGGTTGAGCCTACAGTCAAGTATGGCTCTGATACCACCTCTGTCGGGACCCCGAATTTGCAAATCCGGACCCTCTGTGTATTCAGCACTAGTCCAGGAACGCGCTAGTGCACACAGTCTTAACATTGGTAAATATCACAATCATACCATTCGATGTTAACAAGTACTTTATTTAAATAACCAAACTGGTTACTCGACCTTATGGCCAAGTTACAAATATATGCCTCGCAAGGCAAAACTTATTAAAAGAGAGATAATAGCAGCGGAAAATCAAATAAGGTAACATCGTGGCGCCATCCAGTATACCACAGGCAACTGACTGGGCTCGCTTCCCTAAGTAGACGGATCCTCTTGGAGTTCCTCCTCCAAAGCTGGCGTAGTCTCCTCTTCAACTGGTGTTGTGTTGAGGCAAGGGTGAGTACTTGGTACTCAGCAAGTCATGCACAGAATGCAAGCTAATATACTATATGCATGGCTTGGTACAAAGGAATAGCTTAAGGTATATTTGCGATGAGACTTTTGACAAGTAATATAAGTAGATTCGGAAAAGCAAAGAGGGAATAAGTAAAACATAAATAACTTTTCAAGAAGTTTGGTAAACATCTTTCCCATCCTAATCCACATTTCCATCAACTTCATTATTAGTCCAGCCCAACCTTTCAATCCAACGTTATTTTCGAGAAAATCTAACCCTTGACTGTAATTCCCGAGTAGAGATGGCAACGGGGACCCGAAACCCGAAACCCGACGGGTATTTACTCCATTAGGGGACGGGTATGGACTATTTTTTATACCCGTGGGTCTATTAACGGGCAAAATTTAGTACCCGCGGGTAGAGCGGGTACGGGTCCGTTCTGCTATTACCCGCACTGCTCACCGTGGGTTGAATCAACCCGGTTGATACAGTAAAAATTCCTACGTTTCAGGAGGGAAGCAATTATTGATCTGAAATAACCTTGGGCCTGGAAGTCCCTGCATCTGCCTTCTATTACCAAGCCGAAGAATGGAGACAAGCGATGGAAGGTAAAGTGAAACCAACTTGGGCCTTCAATTCTTTGTGCAACAAGGCTTCTGTCTATCACCTCACCGCGTGCGTGCACAATAACACACGGAGGAGGTGGTATCTGTAGGGCAGCCTGTATGCAGATACGAGTATTGAAAGCCTGGCGCTCTGGACCTCCCGTGCTGCTCATACTGGCGCTCTGGGCCTGGGTGCTACCTGTTTGATACTGTAGATTTTGGGTGCGGGTTACTCATTGCCGTTACCCGTTACCCGCATGGGTACGGGTATGGGTAAATTTTGTACCCGCGTGCGGGTATGGGTATTGGAACGGGTGAATTTTGCTAACACGGGTACGGGTACGGGGTGGTGATACCCGCCGGGTATAAACCCGTTGCCATCCCTATTCCCGAGCGATGTCCAATACCGCGGACACGGCTATTCGAATAGATTCTAAACTCTGCAGAGGTTATGCACTTTACCCACAAGATACAGTCAAACACCACAAAGGCGAGTTCCCGTAACAAAGCCTTTCGGAAGCCTCAAACAACACAGGTGGTCCTCTCCGGTTCAGGCTCTACACCATCCCTTCCTTAGCCAAGGCGAAGTATGGGACCAACACACCGTTAGATGGGTATCCGGCCACACCCACGACACGCTTCCCCCTCGCATACAATCACACAAGCGGTGTAATTGACACCTGAGGCTCCACAAGTGAGTCCTTGGCGACTTAGTCAACTAGGGCCGTCCCATTCCAGCCATGTGGTTGCCACGTTAGACCCAGTTCAAAGGCTTGCAAGGTTAAGTCCTTAGGGTGACCAGGCAAGACTACCCAAGAACCAAATCAACACTCCCAATGCCACAACGGCCCACTGATTACTCTTGCCACATGCCCCTGGCCGAAAATCGTTTATCAAACCCCGATTGATTACCATGCACCACGTGCTATCAACATCACATGATACCTTTCCAAAACAGGTTCAATATATCATTAAGTCAATATTAACATTTGATTATCCAAAACCATGTTATGAGCACGTAGCAGGTCTAAGCAAAGATACTACAAATTCGGGCCTTAAACCCATGTTGGCAATCTAATAATGTCCAACTAGTAATCCACAACTAGGGTGACAAGGGTCATGGCACATACTTAAATAATCAAGGTGTCATACAGCAAATTGGTACTTATCTAACCCCCATGTTTAAACAAAGTATTTTTCTAATTGAACTAGCATGCAATAGTTTAAATCAAAATAGATTTCGAAATAGGATCAACATGGTCAAAGCACAACTTGCCTTCAAAGAGTACTTGTTCTTGGTCTTGAGTTGGATCCTGAGTCAACACTTCTCCTTCGAATCCTTCCGGCACTTCAACGTCTACTCGTAAAGCGTGCAAATAGCAATACACAAATAAACAATAGGCAAAAACATCCCAAAACTCCAAATAAAATCCATAAACAGAGAGAACATAATTTTCTGGATTTTTAGGAACTGGAATCGTTCAAATCGGAGTTAAAATGCAAAAGTTACGATTTATTAAAGTTTAAATAATCAATTAAATAATATTACAGAGAAAAACTTTAGTCCAAAAATTAAATAAAATTCATATTTAGGTAGATCTCAATTTTATACAAATTTAGAAATTTGAATCACTCAAATCGGAGTTGAAACGCACAAGTTATAAGCGTTTGAAATTTGGAACAAAATGCAAATCATTATTTGAATTAATAAATCATTTTCTTTTTCGGAAATTAATTATTGCGTCAGCATGGACACGTGGCAGCCTCTGATTGGCCTGCTGACGTCAGCCGGTCCATGGACTTGGTCCACGCTCGGCTCGGGTCTACCGTGGACTCGGTCCACGACTCTACGTGAGACTGACATGTGGGTCCACTCGGGTGACGTCATCGCTGACGTCGTGGGCTCGGCCAGTGTCGACAGTGGGTCCACCGATGGCGTCATGGGTGACGTCCGCGGTGCGATCGCCGACACGCGGGCCCAGCGTGTCGGTGTACACGCGACGCTGACCGCGTCGGTCCAACTTCCCGACACGTGGCGCAATCACGGCCGTTGGTTTGAAAATCAACGGCGCGGATTAGATCCAGGGTTAACACGTTGAAACTACTCGTTGATCGTGGGCCGTTCGATCTAGATCGGACGGTCCAGATCTAATCCTATAATAACACTACTACGGCACGTGGCAATTGTGAACCGTTGGATCTTAATCCAACGGTCCAGATCCAATCGGGTTGGGGACACGTGAACTCACTTCAACCGTCCGATTTGGATCTGACGGTTCACCGAGCTCGCGAAGTCCGGCGATGGCGCGGCGAGGCTTGGGCACCGGAGACGAGAACGACGACGAGCCCGACGGCGTTCGGGTCGCTCGCGTGAGATGAATCCTTCCTTCGGTTGCGTCTCGCCACGGTGGTTCCGGATCTGAGCTCCTTCTCGGCGGAAGGCAGCGGACGGCGGCGGAATCGGCGTTCAACGCTAACGCCACAGGGCTCCAACTCCGGCCCGAGCACGTGCGGGCAACGGCGACGGCCGAGCGAGATGGCTCGAGGAACGGAGTGCGCAAAGATGAGGGCAACCTCGGGGGCGTCTCACGCTTTAAATAGCCTCGGCGTTCGTGCGAGACGGAAACCTAGTTCTACACGGCGGCGCGCGTGGCGGAGTCCGGCTCGGACTCGGCGGAGACGATGGCGCTCGGCCGTCCCACGTGGCACGATCAGCGGCCACGATCGCGCGGCGCGATCGGATCCGGGCCGGATACGGCTCGAACCCGTGCAGGCGGATCTCGGTGCCGTTGGATCTTGATCAACGGTTGGGATTGATTAGGTTTTGAATTTGGTTTGATCGAGTCAAGCGGCTCGAATTAGGACTCGAGTCCGACTCAGTTCACGACTTCGATCGGATGAACGATACTCGACCGAGTTGAATTTCCAGCGATTTAATATTTAAAATAATTTCCATTAATTCATTTAATTCATTAAAAATAGCAAAAGACTCGAGAAAAATTCGAAAAATTACGGAAAATATTTTGGATCATTTTGGACTCAAATAAAATATTTCCAACAAAATTTTATTTGCAAAATTAAATTCTTTAATTATTTCAAAATGGAATAAATTCAAATAAATTCCAAATAAATCCAAATAAATTCCAGAAAATTCCAAAAATTCACCAAAGTGCCAAATCACACATGAATTCAATAAAAGCAAAATTTTGGGGTGTTACAATGCCCCGGTCGAAAACTGTTTATCAAACCCCAGTTGATTACCATGCACCACGTGCCATCAACATCACATGATACCTTTCCAAAACAGGTTCAATATATCATTAAGTCAATATTAACATTTGATTGTCCAAAATCATGTCATGAGCACGTAGCAGGTCTAAGCAGTGTACTACAACGGTCTAAACCCATGTTGGCGATTTAATAATGTCCAACTAGTAATCCACAACTAGGGTGACAAGGGATCATGGCACATACTTAGATAATCAAGGTGTCATACAGCAAATTGGTATTTATCTAATCCCCATGTTTAAGCAAAGTATTTTTCTAATTGAACTAGCATGCAATAGTTTAAATCAAAATAGATTTCGAAATAGGATCAACATGGTCAAAGCACAACTTGCCTTCAAAAAGTACTTGCTCTTGGTCTTGAGTTGGATCCTGAGTCAATACTTCTCCTTCGAATCCTTCTGGCACTTCAACGCCTACTCGTAAAGCGTGCAAATAGCAAGTACCCAAATAAACAATAGGCAAAAAGTGTCCAAACATCCAAATAAAATCCATAAACAGAAAGAACATAATTTTATGGATTTTTAGAAACTGGAATCGTCAAATTTGGAGTTAAGACGCAAAAGTTATGATTATTTAAAGTTCAAATAATCAATTAAATAATTTTACAGAGAAAAACTTTAGTCCAAAAATTAAATAAAATTCATATTTAGGTAGATCTCAATTTTATACAAATTTAGAAATTTGAATCACTCAAATCGGAATTGAAACGCAAAAGTTATAAGCGTTTGAAGTTTGAATCAAAATCTGAAATCATTATTTCGAATTAATAAATCATTTTCTTTTTCGGAAATTAATTATTGCGTCAGCATGGACACGTGGCAGCCTCTGATTGGTTGGTTGACGTCAGCCGGTCCATGGACTTGGTCCACGCTCGGCTCGGGTCTACCGTGGACTCGATCCACGACTCACGTGTCGGCCCGACATGTGGGCCCACTCGGGTAGCGTCATCGCCGACGTCGGCGGGGACTCAGCCACGGCGCCGACATGTGGGACCCACCGTGACGTCATGGGTGACGTCGGCGCTGGCTGGATTAGCCAGCGACATGCGGCCCTCGACACGCTGCGGGCCGTCGTGTCGGCCACACGCACTGCCAGCGTGGGCGGCCCGACCGCGACGGTCCAACTTCCCGACAGGCGCCAATCTCGGCCGTTGATTTGAAATTCAACGGCGCGATTAGATCCAGGGTTAACGTGGTGAATCTACTCGATGATCGTGGGCCGTTCGATCTAGATCGGACGGTCCAGATCTAATCCTATAAGAATCACTACCACGGCACGTGGCGATTGTGAACCGTTGGATCTTGATCCAACGGTCCAGATCTAACCGGGTTTGGAACACGTGAACTCACCTCAACTGCACGATCAAGATCGGACGGTCCACAGAGCTCGCGAGGGTGATGGCGACCTGGCAGTCTTTGCAGCCACCGGAGGCGAAACGACGCAGCGAGCGATGGCGTTTGGGGTTGCTCTGGCGAGATGAGTCCTCCCTTTGGGTGCGTCTGCGTCCACGGGGATTCCGGATCTGGGCTCCTTCTCGGCGGAAGACGACGACGACGGCGGAAAATCCAAGGCAGAAACCGGCGGCGCAACAGAGTTCCAACTCCGGCGAACTCAGCGGGCAAACGGCGGCGGCTCGGCGAGATGGCTCGAGGAACGGTGTGCGCAAGGATGAGGGCAACCTCGGGCGTGACCAGGGCTTTAAATAGCCTCGGCGTTCGTGCGAGGCGGAAACCTAATTCTACACGGCCGGGCGGCGGCGGCGAGTCCGGCTCGGACTCGGCGAGACGATGGCGCCGGCCGTCCGCGTGGCACGATCAACGGCCCACGATCGCGCAGGCGTGATCGGATCCGGGCGGATACGGCTCGAGCCGTGCAGGAAGATCCTGGCCGTTGGATCTTGATCCAGCGGTTGGGATCGATTAGGTTTTGGTGTTGGTTTGGTCGAAGTCGCGTGGCTCGGTGGACTCGAACTCGAGTCTGACTCGGGCTCGATCCGGATGAACAAGAATCGACTTCGGTTTGATTTTCCAGCGATTTAATATTTAAAATAATTCCCGATAATTCATTTAATTCATTAAAAATAGCAAATGACTCGAGAAAAATTCGAAAAATTCTGGAAAATATTTTGGATCATTTTGGACTCAAATAAAATATTTCCAACAAAATTTTATTTGCAAAATTAAATTCTTTAATTATTTCAAAATGGAATAAATTCAAATAAATTCCAAATAAATCCAAATAAATTCGAGAAAATTCCAAAAATTCACCAAAGTGCCAAATCACACATGAATTTAAGAAAAGCAAAATTTTGGGGTGTTCTGATTGCTGTGGTATCTTTGGATGGCGCCCACGAAGTTATTTGATTTTCATTGCTACTATTTCTCTCTTAATAAGTTTTAAGCCTGCGTGTATGATATTTGTAACTTGACCATAAGGTCGAGTACCCGGTTGACTACTTAAATAGAGTACCTTATTAGTATCGAGTGGTATGATTGTGATATTTACCGATGTTAAGGCTGTGTGCACTAAGCGCGTTCTGGACTAGTCTTGAATACCTGAGAGGGTCGGATTTGCAAATTCGGGTCCCGACAGAGGTGGTATCGAGCCATCTTGACCGTGAAACTCAACCCTAGCTAGAATGGTCGTAGAAAGGTTAAAACCTATTTTCTAAAGCTAAAAATTTGTCAAGACAAGAAATGACATCTCGACTTATCCCATTCTTTCTTTTCTTGTCTCTTGCTGAATTTTTCCTTACCTTGTCACGATTTAAAATTTTCGAGTTCTTACGTGAGCACTCTTGTGACAGATGGAGGGAGAGTTCAACTACGTCGATCTGGAGGTTGGTCACGCCGCGGAACTTTGGCGTATGTTACAGACTCTCGGAGATTTTGAGAAGCCGCAATACCAAGTGGAAGTGATCAGACAAGCAGGATTGATCAGGGCTTGTGACGTGAAGATTGTGGTGCCTGCTAGGAAGAAGGGCCCAGGCAATCGCCCGATACACTGCACTGCCAGGAGGTCCACAATGCAGATGGGCATCCAAGAAGTATCACGACGAGCAATGCGGCACATTACTGTATCTACGCCCGAGAGAGTTGGAGAGCACGGTGTTCCGTTATCATCCGCGCAGCAATAACCTTCTTGACCCGAAGGCGATTCAGGATGAGGATGCCATGGTCACACAGTTGGCACGACTTGTTGTCGCCCAGGAGGATGTACTCGATGATACAAGCAAAGAGCTCACGAAGGCCCGCAGGAGATCACGACAGAGAAGAACGAGATGGCGGGAAGCTCAAGAGTATGTGTCACACCTTCTGCGAAGGATTGACGAGTTGGAGATGGCTTTGTATGGACGGAACGAGCGGTACTCGAGCTACGAACCAGATCCGAGGAGTCGGATCTCGATGAGGACAACGCTTCTTCGACTACCACGGATGACCACGATTCTTTGGACATGGCAATCATTTCGCGCCTATGCCGCAGCATCCGTACCCAGGCCGTGGAGGTTTTCTCGATGAGTGAGCGTAGGTTTTATAGTGAGACTCCTTCGCCGAGTCACGTCATAGAATAAAGAGTCACCCTTTAGGCGTTAGACTCGATGTTAGATCGATTGGATTTTCATTGCTTCTTTGAGTGTGCATTATGTGTTGCAAGGCCCCTAGGCATTGTAAGCAACCATACCAAGTTATTGATATCAATAATAAAGTTGGACCTTAAAGTTACACCTTTAAGCCCGCATAAGTTCCATATTACTTGTCTATTCTTGTTTCCCTCTCATCTCTAAAACCTAGAGCAAATCGTGAGATGGTGAATACCATGGAAACTTTGGAGGCAATGGAAGTGGTTCTCGCCACAGAAAACCTAATGATGGAGCACCAGCACCGCCTTTGGATATGCAGAATTTCGGAGCTTTTCTTGCTTTGCTCAGACTCGATTGATGCATGCTATGATGCAACAGATGCAGCACGTCCTTGCTTTCGAGCCATAGCTAATCAAGTTAATCGGGGACAACGCCCGAATACAAGGCTGTCAGAGTTCATGAGAACTCACCCACCCACTTTCTCTGGGAATGCCAATCCATTGGAGGCCGATGATTGGTTAAGGTCAATTGAGAGGAAGCTACACATAGCTCAATGCATAGGAGATGAGAAGGTACTTTACGCTTCTCATCAGTTGGAAGGAAATTGCATTGAATGGTGGGAGAACTGTGCCACGCAAGTGAACCCTCGAGGACATCACTTGGGAAGAGTTCACGGTGCATTCCGTCGGTGTCACGTGCTGAAGGAATCATGGATCTCAAGAAGGAGGAGTTCGAGCACTGAAGCAAGGTAATCAGCCCGATGGCCGACTACCGAACAAGTTCACACACCGGCACGCTACGCACTGAGGATGTAGCGACAGATAAAGCCGCAGTCTCGCTTTATGAAGGGACTTAACTCGGGATTGCAGGTGGGATTGATCACCCACACCTTTCCAGATTTCTAAGAGTTGGTGAATAAGGCGCTTATTCTTGAGGACAAGCGCAAGGAATCGGATGAGAACAGAAGCCTTGCAGAATGCAACGGCGAGGATCACGCCAGGGAACACAACAAATGTCGAGAGTTGCACCAAATCAGTTTTTCAGATTCCAGCCACAAAATGCAACAAGGACACCATCACCAGCACCAAGAACCGTCAATCAAAACTACGGACCCAGCCCCGCTAAAGCGCTGCTCCGAGCGATCAACATGAAAGCAGTGAGGCCAGCTGCTACAAGCGCAGAACGAGCCTGTGACACTTTGCCAACGATTGTCCAAAGAAGACAGCAGGAGTGACCCGATTCGCTTTAATTTGGGAACCACCCGGCTAAGACGCCCGACCAGAGCCACATCCTGCCGTGGTGAGAGGCCGAGTCAACCATGTCACCGCGGATGCACTGCAGAATGCTACTGACGTCGTCTTTGGGTAAGTTGCTAGTCAACTCGATACACCTGCTTGATTTTGTTTGATTACGAGCTTCGCATTCGTTTGTTTCGCAAGGCTTTGCTGCTAAAAATGATTTGGAGATTGCAAGGCTTAAATGCATGCTTTTAGTTCAAACCCCTGGTTCCGAACTCCGAATGAAAGTAGGATGTTCTGGGGTGAGAATACTAATAGATGGGATAGAGTTCCTAGCGAACCTTATTATTTTGGAAACCCAGACCTTAGATGTTACTTTGGGAATGGATTGGTTATCCAAGCACAAGGCCGTATTGGATTGTGGACGAAGGACTATCTCAGTTGAGAGCCCGTGTGGAAAGAAAGTGGAATTTCAAGCCACTGTAGTTAGAGATGGACAGATGATGGTTAACAGTACCAAGACAATCAGCATAGAGGATGTCTCAGTGGTGAATGAGTACCCAGATGTTTTTCCTGAAGATCTACCTGGTATGCCACCAGACAGGGACATAGAGTTTGTGATAGAGCTTGTACTGCACAAAGACCGATAGCAAAGAGACCTTATCGGATGTCCACCGAGGAATTGGTAGAGATGAAGAAACAACTTGAAGAGTTAATGGAGAAAGGATTTATCAGACCGAGTTCGTCACCGTGGGGAGCACCAGAATTGTTTGTCAAGAAGAAGGACGGGAGTTTCAGGATGTGCATTGACTACCGCGCACTCAATGAAGTCACCGTGAAGAATAAGTACCCGTTACCCAGGATTGATGATTTGTTTGATCAGCTGAGAGGAGCCGGAGTTTTCTCTAAGATTGATCTGAGATCGGGATACCATCAGTTGAAGATCCGATCAGAAGATATTCCGAAGACTGCATTCTCGTCAAGATATGGACATTACGAGTTTACGGTTATGTCCTTTGATCGATTTAATGCGCCAAAGATATTTCATGAATATGATGAATAAGGTGTTCATGGAATATTTGGACAAGTTTGTTGTCGTGTTCATAGATGATATCCTAATCTACTCCAAGACAGAGGATGAACATGCTTAGAACACTTGAGGCGAGTTTTGGAAAAGGCGAGGAGCGACAACTCTTCGCCAAGTTCAGCAAGTGTGATTTTTGGAAGGGCAAGGTAGAATTCCTCGGACATGTAATGACCGCAGAAGGAGTTGCCGTTGATCCAAGCAAGGTAGAAGCTGTGTTACATTGGGAGCAGCCGAAGACCGTGACCCAGATCCGGAGTTTCCTTGGAATGGCAGTATACTATCGTCGTTTCATTGAAGGCTTTTCGACAATTGCGAAACCTCTTACGCAATTGCTGAAAAAGGAGAAGAAGTTTGCATGGACGCCAGAATGTGAGAAAGGATTTCAGGAGCTGAAGAAGCGATTGACATCAGCGCCGGTGTTAGTACTACCGAATGTTAATCAAAGCTTTGATATTTATTGTGACGACGCGCCAAGGACTTGGATGTGTCTTTGTCTGAGAATGGAAAGGTCGTAAACTTATGCAACAAGGCGATTGAGGCCGCATTAGGAAAATTATCCGACACATGACCTAGAGTTAGGCTGCCGTAGTGCTGCCTTGAAGATATGGCGTCACTATCTGATCGGGAGCAGATGTGAAGTGTATACGGATCATAAGAGCCTTAAATACATATTCACCCAGTCGGATCTCGAATATGAGGCGAGGAGATGGTTAGAGTTGATCAAGGACTACAATGTTGGAATCCATTACCATCCCGAAGGCCAACGTGAGTTGCCGATGCCTTGAGTCGGAAAAGCCATACCGTGAGTATGTTGCTAGCCACAAGTCGGGATGAGTTATGTGAGGATTTTCGAGAGAATGAAGATTGAGGTGGTACCTAGCGGATTCTTGGCCGCATTGGAAGTGAAGCCTACCCTAGAGGATCGATCCGAAGGATGTAGGATGATGACAAGATCCGCAGGATTAAGTCCATCAAGGAAGAAGGCAAGGCGAGGACTTCAAGTTGGATGAGCAAGGCACGTTATGGATGAAGGATCGGTTGTGTGCCCAACAAGAAGGAATTAAAGCAAGCGATTTTGGAAGAAGCCCATGACTCCAAGTATTCAATTCACCCGGGAAGTCCAAGATGTATCAGGATTTGAGGGAAAGATTACGGTGGCCGAGCATGAAGCGTGAAGTTGCCGAGCATGTTGCATTGTGCGGCGTATGCCGTAGAGTCAAGGCAATGCATCGAGACCAGCGAGGATTGCTACAACCAGCGAAAATACGAGTGGAAGTGGGAGGAAATCGGAATGGATTTCATTACCGGTTTGCCTAAGACTCAAGGAGGTTATGACTCCATATGGGTTATAGTGGATCGCTTGACCAAAGTATCCCATTTTATCCCCGTGAAGACCACTTACTCGGGAGATAAGTTAGCGGAGTTGTACATGATCGGGATCGTCTGTTTGCACGGAGTGCCAAAGAGGATTGTATCGCAGAGGTACCCAATTTACCTCAAGGTTACGGAATAAGTTGCATGAAGCCATGGGAACCCGTTTAAACTTGATCTGACCTATCATCCACAGACGGATGGACAGACCGAAAGAGTCAATCGATTAGAGCATATGTTAAGAGCATGTGCATTGGCTTATGCTACCTCTTGGGATAAGAGTTTGCCGTATGCCGAGTTCGGGCCATAACAATAGTTACCAGGCTAGTTTACGAGATGTCACCTTTTGAGGCCTTTGTATGGTCGACCCTGGCCGAACGCCATTGAATTGGAATGAGACCGGCGAGTGCCGTGTCTTCGGCCTGATATTCTTCAAGAGGTGAAGAGCGGATTGCCATGATTAGGGAAAGGTTGAAGATCGCCCAATCACGGCCGGAAGAGTTATGCTGACAATCGTCGCCGGGATTTGAGTTTTGAACCAGAAGACTTTGTATACCTCAGAGTTACGCCTCTCAGGGGAGTTAAGAGGTTCCATGCCAAAGGGAAACTCGCATCCCGTTATGTTGGACCATTTAAGATTTTGAGCCGCAGAGGCGAAGTTGCTTATCAGCTGGAATTGCCACGATCGTTAAGCGAGGAGTACATGACGTATTCCATGTGTCCCAGTTGAAGAAGTGTCTCCGAGTACCCGAGGAACAGACACCGCTAGAGTCAATTGAGTTGCAAGAAGATTTGACTTACAAGGAGCATCCCGTGAAGATTTTGGACACTATGGATCGAGAGACCAGAAATAAGTCAACCCGTTTCAGTAGAGTTCAGTGGAGCAATCATGAAGAAAGCGAAGCGACTTGGGAACGCGAAGAGGATTTGAGGAAAGAGTTTCCGAACCTATTCCTTTAGTAAACCCTGAATCTCGGGGACGAGATTCTGTTAAGGGGGGAGGTTTGTAACACCCCAAAATTTTGCTTTTCTTAAATCTATGTCGCCCAGAATCCAGATTAGATCTGGACCGTTGGATCAAGATTAGATCTGGACCGTTGGATCAAGATCCAGATTAGATCTGGACCGTTGGATCAAGATCCAACGGCCCACGATCGGCCACGTCGCCCGTACTGTGGATAACGTTACGGGTTAGGATCGTTTCTAACCGTTGGATCAAGATCCAACGGCTCAGATTGACTGCGTTCACCCCAACCGCGTGAAGCATAGATCCAATCTGGGCCGTTGATTTTCAAATCAACGGCCGAGATTGTGCCACGTGTACCTAAGCCACGCCACGCGCGCGTGAGCGCGTGTCTCTGACACGTGGGGCCCGCGTGTCAGCGGGACAACCGAACCGCACCATGACGTCACCGCTGACGTCACGGTGGGGCCCGCATGTCAGCGAGTTGGACCGCACGGGTTAATTGCGTGCGTGACACTGACATGTGGGGCCCACATGTCAGCGACACGTGGAGTCATGGACCGAGTCCACGGTAGACCCGAGCCGAGCGTGGACCAAGTCCATGGACCGGCTGACGTCAGCAGACCAATCAGAGGCTGCCACGTGTCCTCGCTGACGCAATAAATAATTTCCGAAAAAGAAAATGATTTAATAATTGATTTGAATTTCAAAACTTCAAACGATTATAACTTTTGCGTTTCAACTCCGATTTGAGTGATTCAAATTTCTAAATTTGTATAAAATTGAGATCTACCTAAATATGAATTTTATTTAATTTTTGGACTAAAGTTTTTCTCTGTAAAATTATTTAATTGATTATTTAAACTTTAAATAATCATAACTTTTGCATTTTAACTCCAAATTTGACGATTCCAGTTTCTAAAAATTCATAAAATTATGTTCTCTCTGTTTACGGATTTTATTTGAATGTTTGGACACTTTTTGCCTATTGTTTATTCGTGTATTGCTATTTGCACGCTTTACGAGTGAGCGTTGAAGTGCCGGAGGGATTCGAAGGAGAAGTATTGACTCAGGATCCAACTCAAGACCAAGAACAAGTACTTTTTGAAGGCAAGTTGTGCTTTGACCATGTTGATCCTATTTTGAAACCTATTTTGATTTAACTTATTGCATGCTAGTTCAATTAGAAAATACTTTATTTAAATATGGGGGATTAGATAAATACCAATTTGCTGTATGACACCTTGATTATTTAAATATGTGCCATGACCCTTGTCACCCTAGTTGTGGATTATTAGTTGGACATTATTAAATTGCCAACATGGGTTTTAGACCGTTGTAGTATCTTTGCTTAGACACCTACGTGCTCATGACATGATTTTGGACAATCAAATGTTAATATTGACTTAATGATATATTGAACCTGTTTTGGAAAGGTATCATGTGATGTTGATGGCACGTGGTGCATGGTAATCAAGCGGGGTTTGATAAATAGTTTTTCGGCCAAGGGCATGTGGTAAGAATGATCAGTGGGCCGGTTGTGGCCTTTGGGGATGTTGATTTGGTTCTTCGGGTAGTCTTGCCCTGGCCACCCTAAGGACTTCACCTTGCAAGCCTTTGAACTGGGTCTAACGTGCAACCACATGTCTGTAATGGGACGGACCTAGTTGATTAAGTTGCTAATAACGTGCACTGTGGGACCTCGGGAGGTCAACTACACCCTTTGTGTAAGTTGTGCGGGGAGCATACTGAAGTGAGGCAGTGTACCCATCTAACGGTTGGTTGGCCTAAACTTCGCCTTAGCTAAGGGAAGGGTTAGTGTGCAACAACCGGGGAGGATGTCGGGACCCCGAATTTGCAAATCCGGACCCTCTGTGTATTCAACACTAGTCCAGGAACGCAGCTTAGTACACCTGATCTTAACATCGGTAAATATCACAATCATACCACTCGATACTAAAAAAGTACTTTTATTTAAATAACCAAATCGGTTACTCGACCTTATGGTCAAGTCACAAATGCAATTGCAGGCGAAACTTATTAAGAGAGAAATAGTAGCGCGGAAAATAAGATAACCGTGGCGCCATCCAAAGATACCACAGGCAACTGATCGGCTCGCTTCCCTAAGTAGACGAATCCTCTTGGAGTTCCTCCTCCAAAGCTGTGTAGTCTCCTCTTCAACGGTGTTGTATGGTGGCAAGGGTGAGTACTTGGTACTCGACAAGTCATGCACAGAATGCAGGCTAATATACTATATGCATGGCTTGGTACAAAGGAATAGCTCAAGGTATATTTGCGATGCTTGACATTTGACAAGTAGTATAAGTAGATTCGAAAGCAGTTGAAACAAGTAAAGCATAAATAACTTTTCAAGGAGTTTATTAAACACCTTTCCCATCCTAATCCACATTTCCAACAACATCATTATTAATCCAACCCAACCTTTCAAATCCAAGTTATTTTTGAGAAAATCTAACCCTTGATTGTAATTCGAGCGATGTCCAATACCGCGGACACGGCTATTCGAATAGATTCTACACTCTGCAGAGGTTATGCACTTTACCCACAAGATACAGTCAAACACCACAAAGGCGAGTTCCCGTAACAAAGTCTTTCGAAAACTTCTAACAATACAAGTGGTCCTCCCCGGTTATTGCACACTAACCCTTCCCTTAGCTAAGGCGAAGTCTAGGCCAATCAACCGTTAGATGGGTACCTGGCCTCAGCCCCGGTACGCTCCCCCGTACAACTTACACAAAGCGTGTAGTTGACCTCCTGAGGTCCCACAGGTACGATATTAGCAACTTAGTCAACTAGGTCCGTCCCATTACAGACATGTGGTTGCACGTTAGACCCAGTTCAAAGGCTTGCAAGGTTAAGTCCTTAGGGTGACCAGGGCAAGACTACCCGAAGAACCAAATCAACATCCCCAATGCCACAACTGGCCCACCTGATTACTCTTGCCACATGCACCGGTCGAAAACTATTTATCAAACCCCAGTTGATTACCATGCACCACGTGCCATCAACATCACATGATACCTTTCCAAAACAGGTTCAATATATCATTAAGTCAATATTAGTATTTGATTGTCCAAAATCATGTCATGAGCACGTAGCAGGTCTAAGCAGTTTACTACAACGGTCTAAAACCCATGTTGGCAAGTTAATAATGTCCAACTAGTAAACCACAACTAGGGTGACAAGGGGTTATGGCACACACTTAAATAATCAAGGTGTCATACAGCAAATTGGTATTTATCTAATCCCCCATATTTGAATAAAGTATTTTCTAATTGAACTAGCATGCAATAGGTTAAATCAAAATAGATTTCGAAATAGGATCAACATGGTCAAAGCACAACTTGCCTTCAAAAAGTACTTGTTCTTGGTCTTGAGTTGGATCCTGAGTCAATACTTCTCCTTCGAATCCTTCCGGCACTTCAACGTCTACTCGTAAAGCGTGCAAATAGCAAATACACAAATAAACAATATGCAAAAAGTGTCCAAACATCCAAATAAAATCCATAAACAGAGAGAACATAATTTTATGAATTTTTAGAAAGCTGGAATAAATCAAATTCGGAGTTAAAAGCATAAAAGTTATGATTATTTAAAGTTTAAATAATCAATTAAATAATTTTACAGAGAAAAACTTTAGTCCAAAAATTAAATAAAATTCACATTTAAGTAGATCTCAATTTTATACGAATTTAGAAATTTGAATCACTCAAATCGGAGTTGAAACGCAAAAGTTATAAGCGTTTGAAGTTTTGAAATTCAAATCAATTATTAAACCGAATTATTAAATCATTTTCTTTTCGGAAAATCATTTATTGCGTCAGCGAGGACACGTGGACCAATCGGGTGACGACGCGTGGCCTCGGGTCCACGGACCGGCGCCGCAGTCTCGGCTCGGTCCGCAGTGGGCTCGGCCACGGCTCCGGTGGCCCGGCCAGGTGGGCCCTCGACGCGGTCCCAGCGTGTCAATCTACACGCAGCGTCGTGGGCCGGATTGGCCCGATCGCGATGGTCGCTTCCCGACACGTGGCGCAATCTCGGCCGTTGATTTGAAAATCAACGGCCCAGATTAGATCTGGCTAACGCGCTTGGAAAACAACTCCACTGATCTGGACCGTTCGATCTTGATCGGACGGTCAAGATCCAATCTATTGCTATGAACGTGGTTCAATCTAAGCCGTTGGATCTAGATCTAACGGTTGAGATTAGATCTGGAGATTAACACGTGATTCTTTACCGTGGGTGACGTGGACGAATCTGGACCGTGCGATGAAGATCCGACGGTGGAGAAGCTTCGCGGGTCTGCGATGTCCACGCGAGCTCCGGCGGCCGGCGCGTTGAGAACGAAGACCACACCGACGGGCGTTCCGCACGCCTCGGCGGTGGGTGGTCTCTTGGTGCGTCTCGGCGGGGACTCGGATCTGGCTCCTTCTCGGCGGAAGGCGACGGACGGCGGCGCGAAAGCAGGCGCAAACCGCGGCGGACACCTCCTCCAACTACGGCGAGCTAAATGCGGGCAAATGGCGGCGGCTCGGCGAGATGGCTCGAGGACACAGTGCGCACGGAGGAGGGCAACCTCGGGCGTGACTCGGGCTTTAAATAGCCTCGGCATTCGTGCGAGGCGGAAACCTAATTCTCCACGGCGGCGCGGCGGCGAGTCCGCTTCGGACTTCGGGCGGAGACGACGGCGGTCGGCCGCCCACGTGGCGCGATCAACAGCCCACGATCGCCGCGGCGCGATCGGGTCCGATCCGGTCTCGGCTCGAGCCGATGCGATCCAATCCGGCCGTTGGATCTCGATCCGACGGTCGGAATCAACAGGTTAGGGTTGGGTTCGACCAGGCTCGGTGGCTCGAATTAGGACTCGAGTCTGACTCGGGTGCGGCTTCGATCGGATGAACAGTGCAAACCCATTCGCATTTTCCAGCGATTTAATAATTAAAATAATTCCCGGAAATTCATTTAATTCATTAAAAATAGCAAAATACTCGAGAAAAATTCGGAAAAATTCTGGAAAATATTTTGGAACATTTTGGACTCAAATAAAATATTTCCAACAAAATTTTATTTGCAAAATTAAATTCTTTAATTATTTCAAAATGGAATAAATTCAAATAAATTCCAAATAAATCCAAATAAATTCCAGAAAATTCCAAAAATTCACCAAAGTGCCAAATCACACATGAATTTAAGAAAAGCAAAATTTTGGGGTGTTACAGAGGACCACTTGTATTGTTAGAAGTTTTCGAAAGACTTTGTTACGGGAACTCGCCTTTGTGGTGTTTGACTGTATCTTGTGGGTAAAGTGCATAACCTCTGCAGAGTGTAGAATCTATTCGAATAGCCGTGTCCGCGGTATTGGACATCGCTCGGGAATTACAGTCAAGGGTTAGATTTTCTCAAAAATAACTTGGATCTGAAAGGTTGGGTTGGATTAATAATGATGTTGATGGAAATATGGATTAGGATGGGAAAGATGTTTATTAAACTCCTTGAAAAGTTATCTATGCTATACTTGTTTCCACTGCTTTCGAATCTACTCATGCTATTTGTCAAATCTTTGTTTCTTTGCAAATATACCTTGAGCTATTCCTTTGTATTAAGCCATGCATGTAGTATATTAGCGTGCATTACGTGCATGACTTGTGAGTACCAAGTACTCACCCTTGCCACAATACAACACAGTTGAAGAGGAGACTACACGGCTTTGGAGGAGGAGCTCCAAGAGGAACCGTCTACTTAGGGAGCGAGCCAGTCAATTGCCTGTGGTATCTTTGGATGGCGCCACGAAGTTATTTGATTTTCATTTGCTACTATTTCTCTCTTAATAAGTTTAGCCTGCGTGCGATATTTGTAACTTGACCATAAGGTCGAGTACCCGGTTGACTACTTAAATAGAGTACCTTATTAGTATCGAGTGGTATGATTGTGATATTTACCGATGTTAAGGCTGTGTGCACTAACGCTGCGTTCTGGACTAGTGCTGAATACACGTAGAGGTCCGGATTTGCAAATTCGGGTCCCGACACACATCCTCCATGCCCTACGCCTTCTGACTAGGGCGATGTTGGCCAACCACTCAGGTATCGGGCTTCGCGGATGATTCCGCTGGAAGCGGTTAGTCACCTCCACCTTCGCGGCTTCTTGTCTTTCTACTGCAAGTTTTTCAATTTTTGCTTCTTAGGCTTCACGCTTGGGTTAATAGCGAGGACATGTTCGATTGTTTCTCTCGGGGCCGGAAGGTCTTGAGCCCCATGCGAACACGGTTTCATATTCCTGGAGGAGCGACATCAAGTGTTTTTCCTCCTCGAGACAACATGGTGCTTTGAGGATCACCGCTGTCTTGCCGCTTCCTGGCACGAGTGGTATCCGTTGGGTTTCTCCCTGGGGTTGTGGTTTAGGAGCCACCGGCTGCGGTTTGCAGTACAACAAGATCTAGCTCGATGTCTGCAGGCGTGTTTGATTTGAGGTGGAGTTCTCCATGTCTATCTTCCTTGCCAAGGCTTGGTCTCCTCGCCAGTGATGACGCCATCTGCGGAGGGAATTTTCATGCATAAGAAACCATGATGAATTATGTCCCCATGGTCGTCAACGAGCCCCTGCCTAGGATCGCATTGTATTGGAACGACATGTCTACCACGGCGAATGTGACACGACTCGTGACGCTGGCTTGTGGCGTCGCGAATGTGACTTCAAGCTCCAATTGCCCCAGGGTGCTGACCATGCTTCCTCCAAAACCCATCAGCAGACTTAGATTTTTCAACCGGTCTTGTGGAATCATCATTTGTTGGAAAGCCTTCATGGCCAGTATGTTCGCAGCGCTCCCCCCATCTACCAATATTCGACGTACTTCGCAGTCAGCGATAATGGCGGTTACTACCAAGGAATCTTGATGCGGGAAGTCTACCCCCATGGCGTCCTCCTGTGTGAAGGTGATTGGCTCGCATTTTACCGGAGGAAGGGTGGCGGGGGTAATTGCAATGTGGTTAATTTGCCGAGCGTAAGCCTTCCTCTGTCTTTTTGACGAGAGATGTGACGAGGAGCCCCCCGCAATGACATTGATAATGCGACGGAGATGATTCATCCCTACTCGAGGAAGGGGGTGTTGTCGTCCAGCAGGAGGTGCTTCCGGCGGTGCAGGATGCGTCTTGACTTCTCTCTGTTTTGCCTCGAACCGCCGATATCCGTTGATCACTTTCCATTGGATGGTGTCATGAGTGATATTTTCCCCGTGATATTCACAAAAGTACTGCCGGGGCTCTGTCCCTTCCCTCTTGTTAACTCGGCTTCCCTCGTCTTGCTTTCCTCGGCTCGGGGGTGGCCCTCGTCTCTGCTGCTCCGCGGGCCTATCGCCCGTGGCTTGCCGATTTCTTGGTTTTTCAATGTGGTGGATTCTCCTCCTTTCATCTCTTCTTCCAGGCTCTGGGTATCATTCCCTCGTTTTGTCGTTGGGAGGGGGGTCCTTCCCTCGCCCTCTCTTGCGCAGGGCGAATTCTTGATTCTCTTGTTGGGGCCCGTCTTCCCTTCGGAGGTTATCTTCCTCCGTCCGCGCGTATTCCCTCATCTTCGCAAAGAGTTCTTCCACCGTACGTACCTCTTTATGAACGAGCCTTTCTGCCAACGGTCCCCTGCGCAGGCCGCAACGTGCCGCATTGATGATAGTGGTGTCGCTTACTCCTCGTACTTGGCACTTAATCCGGGAGAAACGTTGGAAGTAACTCTTAAGGGTTTCTCCTTCGCGTTGTCTGACCACAAATAGGTCACTTTCCTCTTTCATTCCGTCGAAGTTACCCTCGAAGTTGCCTTCAAGCTTGCAGCGGAGTTGCGACCAACAGGTGATCGACCGGGGCTCCAGCGAAGAGTACCAGGACAGGGCTATGCCTTAAAGTGCTAGAAGGAGCCCCTTCGCCTTGATATCATCATCTCCTCCCGCGGCTTCAATCGTCGTATCGTAAACGCGGAGGAACTCCCTTGGGTCCGTCCGACCGTCATATGGCTTAATGGTGGGAAATTTGAAGCTTCCCGGGGAGGGCCATTTTTTGGCCGTAGGCGGGTGCTGAGGGGGTTTGGATCGTGGTCTTCCCTGTGTGCCATCGCAATCGCTGGGGATAGCACCTCGTGGCTCGGGCTTTCATCTTGTGATTCGTATTGTCCCCTGTCTGATCGTCCTTGCAGGCGCTTCAACTCTGCCATGAGTTGCTCGTTGGCTTCCATCAGCGCCCGCACGTTGGGGTCAATCTCCCCCTGAGCTCCGGTTCTTTCTCCATGGGTTTCTTCGTTTCCGTGGGTCCCTTGGCGACGAGTCGGATGTGTCAACGCTTCTGCCACATCTCCTCCTGGTGTCGAAATCGTTCGACCCGTCGTCGGAGGCCGTCGTTTGGGGGCTCGCTTGCGCACGGTCACCGGAGTCTGTGGAGGTAAAGTTCCTACCATGTTTCGGGCTTCTGTTGCGGCTGGCAACCGCGTCTCGTCATCCAGAAGTCGAGGGGGGTCTCCAGATTGGCTTCTCGCACGCCGTCTTGACTCTTCTGCTCCTGCCGTCGTTGCCGCCCCCTTGGATATTGCCTCCTTTCCCTTCTTTGGTGGCATGGCTGCAGGAAACTTACCCTTGGGCTTGATCGGCAGGCGGTGGTTTCACCTTGCGGTTAGGGTTCCCCACGGACAGCGCCAGTGTGGTTGCGTGGAACCACCAGGTCTCTTTCTCTCTTCTTCTTCGTCGGACTGTTTCTTGTTTTTCAGGGAACCTGCTTCTCCACTGTCTTCTTCCCCCCTTTATAGGGTAGGCCTGGGAACATGCCCATATTGATTGGCCTTCTTTTTCTTTATTATTTCTTGCCAAGAGCTAACCTGAATTGTTTTTATTGAATCATGTCTCTCATGCGTTGGGTTTTTTGCCCTATGTTCGTACACCTTTTATAGGGGTTCGACGGGAATTTCACTTGTGTTGTGGTCTCAGATTGCCCGGACACGTCATTGCGTACTCGGGAGGAGTTGTTGGGGGGTGTCAGACCTTGGAGATTGGCACTAGGTTCATGTCGAGAGGAGACATGGTGGGAGTGATTTCCTCGGTTTCCTCCTCGCCACGGAAGGGACTTCCCCTCGTTGCGGAGGGAAAGGCGATCTTTACCCATCACCCCTTTTTACCGGGGGATGATCTCCTAGGGTATGGACTCATTGTTTTATCGAAGGAAGAGGTTAACGATTATAGACCCGTTCACGTGGGCCATTATATACGGGGGCTTCGTTTAGCTAGCCGAGGGGGGAGGGATGAGCCTAGTCGGTCCACCACACTAGCCCCTCATATCAGCGGGTAGATGTCGTTCTGCCCGCTGGGATGTAATAGTAAATATTCGAGTTTTTTTTTTGCGCATATCCTGTGGAGATAGGGTTTTTCGACGGTGGTGAGGTTCTTTTTCTTTTGCTCCGCATTTCTTCTGTTTTCTTTTCTCATTCGTGTTCTCCTCTGGCGTCTGTCTTCCTGATCTTCCACCAATCTAGATCTCCATGGGTCCTAGACGCCCTCCTAAGATAACTTCCTCCTCGGACTCGCCCTGGACAACAACCATTGTCAAGGGCAGTTGTGAGCATGCTCAGGCTCCCGGTGTTAGCAGTGTGGAGCATTACTAAACCAAAGCATGGAAAATTTCAAGAACGCTAGGGCAAGGCAGCACGCGTACCTGAGTGACAAACCTTCTCCTCGAGGATGGGTGCTGGGGGTCAGGGTGCCTCAGAGAGTCTAGGGAATTTCCCTTCTGGGCGCCTTGAGCCGGAGGTGCTGGAGCTCGGGAAGGTCTCGGGACCACGGAACGGCTAGGCCCCAAGCCTCAGGTCTGGAGACCTGGAGCCCCTGGTGAACTCGAGGTCCTTGCTGTGGCTGCTGCTTGTTTCTGCTGTCGAGTAAAGGAGCGATCGTGAGAAGGAAAAGGTGCTAGATGTGGGGACCCCCTCTTCCTATACCGTACTGTACGCCGTCTACTGTAGCGTATAGCACCGTATAGCAACAGGAAGCCTCGACACCGAAGATCTGAACCTAAAAATTCGATCGACGGGATCGAACCCTTAACCGGACCGGTGCTCATGCATCGATCTTTGGATCCCTGGATCAGTAGCCCGATATCAGCGTACCAACAACCACGAGTACCAAGGCACGGAAGGATAAACTACGATAATTTACATAGCGGGTGTAAACCTTGAACAAGAGTATTACGAAACCAAAAGAAGTAAAGCGGCAGCGGAAACAAAAGAAAGACAACCAGCCGGTAGCCGACCACCCCACGAGGCTCTTGGCG
The DNA here is from genome assembly GCA_036346355.1 of Rhipidocladum racemiflorum. NCBI lineage: Eukaryota > Viridiplantae > Streptophyta > Magnoliopsida > Poales > Poaceae > Rhipidocladum > Rhipidocladum racemiflorum. Next base: position 24,651,858 of record CM070589.1, on the reverse strand, counting down.
GAGGGAGGGACTCTGAAGCCGCAACACTTTCGCAGTAAAAGGGGCTCGCCATCATCAGGACATCATCATTACCTTCCTCTGTGGAAAAAGGGTTAAGCGACAGCGGTGAGTACACGTATGTACTCGCAAGACTTTAGTGTATGGAAATATAAATAAATGCAGGCTGATTCAACAGGATAAAGCTTCTACAACTTGGGTTAATTGCGTAAAATTTGGATTTAAAATAGTTCATCGAAAAGTAATACTTAATTTGAAAGACAGCAGTTTGAATAAAACATATTTACTGATACGTAACAACTGAGCTCCACAGCTGCCACCATCCATGGTCGCAACTGGGATACGAATCGACATCCATACATACTCATAATCCCATCGAGAATCATATACACATATCCACAATTCCATCAAATACCATTCCACCACATACTTTATACCGACTCCGAAATAGATTTTCATTTTCAAAACCAAACCAAATCTCTATACTTGATATGATTAGAGAAGATTGCTCATAACCGTGAGCACGGCTAATCGATTAGAATTATTTGATACTCTGCAGAGTTTGCGCACTTTACCCAAACACAACTCGGACTTGCATCCCTGTCATCCAGGTACACGCGATACACGAGGTATCCGATATACAAGAATGATCTATTCTTTCCCATCGTTGAGGTTATAGCCACACCCCGGCACGGTGACGACAAATCCACTACTATGGCGATAAGAGGCCAACCACCACTCGGCGGCCACGGAATACTCATCGTGACGACGGCGAATTGTTGGCAGCGGCATTACCCCATAGCAAGGCGTACACCGTTGTATCAACAAACATGAATCGGAGCGATTCCACTGCTGCAAAAGTACAAGCGCACACGAAGGCGCATACGGCGGGTCGTGAGGACACACACACCGCTTATTTGCTCAACACAGGAAAAGGTCCACTCTTCGCCTACCAACAGGCATGGCTATCCCCTCACACTTCAAGTACTAGAATAGGCTGCCCCATCCCAAAGCATTGCGATTTGCACGCAGTGTTCAATTCAAAAACCGTCACAAGTTCGGTCCTTATATTTTTGCCTAGTGACTCAAGCGGGAACTCCACTTAACTTCGCCAACCAATCACCACCATGTTTAACTAGCACATATTATACCTCCCGCCAAGTCTAATTACCAACTAGACACTTCACATTTTTACCAATATACCTTTACGATTCACATTTCCAAAACTTTTCCAAAACCAATTACATTTATCATAATTTTGAGCATTTGGTAGGGTGACTTTGCTCACCTCTATTGCGGTGTCTAAGCGTATGCAATTACTAAATCGTTTATACCCAAGTGACATTTTATTAAATTGTCTAACCCTACTAAGGTTATCAATGATCTCGGGGAATTAAATTGAGGAAACCACCAAATCAGGGTATATCTACCATTCCCACAAACTAGCAATTTCTTGAATATAAACAATGCATATGGTTTGAGAAATCAAAGTAGACATCGTGAAATATAGGTTTCAAGATGGTCAAAGGAGGTGCTTGCCTTGTTGTTGCACTTCGGTGATGTCGGGATGATGCTCGGGTTGTTCGAGGCGGCCCGACTCGCTAGCCTCTAATCGGTCAAAGCAACAAAAGCAGCGAAAGAAATACAACTTAGCAAAAGAAAGTTTTAAATGCACCATGAAGTGCATGCAATACACAAGAATGAAGTACAACCAAGAAACCCTGAAGAAACAACGCTTTCGGACAACACAACACGACCGGACGAAACGGCCCTAACCCGGATAGTCCGGGTTTTGCATCCAGACAGTCGGATAGGCGGACACTCCGGACCGTTTTCGTCCGGATACTCGGACAATCCGGACACTCGGACCATATGCCGGATACTCCGGTCCTAGGGCATTTGGTCCAACTCGGCGAGGAGACGGAGACCTTACCACTCCCTACAACTTCACCGCGACCCGATCTCGACTTTCGTACACCTAGCGAACCGGAAGGAGTTCGAACTAAGCCGATTCTACGAGAAAACGTCGCTAACCCGCCAAACCTCTAACTCACACCAACAACTTCTTAAATCGACATTACTACTACCCGATCTACCACTCTAGCATACCACATTCACTAATCCAAATCCCATTTTCAACCCTAGAACCACTACACCCAAAACCCTATAATCCATGTTCAACCCTAGCCTCCAAAATCCAAACCTATGTCCTAATCCCACCATGAACGACTCTAGAACCCAAGAATCCCTAGAATCAAACCCTAAGAGAAAAGCTTACCTCCAAGGAAGATGGAGGAGGAGCAGCGCCGAGGTGGAGGATGGGGAATGACGGCTTGGGAGGAGCACACCGAGATGGAGGAGTCACCGGGAGGGTTCTGCAGGCCGTGGCTCGCCGGAGAGAGGAGCTTCGGGGTGGTGGAGAGAACACCAAGGAAGTGGGGAAACCAAAGTAGAAGAAGAAAGAATGGAAGGAGCCACGAAATGGGACTTTTATACAAAACCCCACGCCAATACGGACTCTCGGACTCAACCGGAGACTCGGGTTAAGTCTTCAGTAACACTAACCGGACACTCCGGACATTGGTCGGACACTCCGGTTGGACGCTTCGGCCAGCCCAATCGGACACTCGGACTTTGTCCGGACATTCCGGTTGGATCGGATACTCCGGACATCCCAGAACTTTTGAACTTGGGCCTTGACGGCTAACGCTTCCAGGGTTGATTACTAATTGTCCCAAAGTATTTTGGAAGTTAATAGGGTCACAGGCACTTGCCCAACCTAATTCGAATTTACTTATGAGCGAAATTACTTAAGTTGAAGGGTTCCTTCTGATCCCAAGCAAGTATGTTCACTCAAGACACGAAAATACACAAGCACAGTGTATTACTGAACAGCGTTTGAGTACAAATGTACAGTGGCTTGAGTATAGAAATACTCGGGATATTACAGTCTACCCCCCTTACAAAAATCTCGTCCTCGAGATTGCTAATTCTCTCGAAGAAATTCGGGGTATTCTGCCTGAATATGGTCTTCACGCTCCCACGTGGCTTCATCTTCTGAATGGTTGCTCCACTGGACCTTGAGCATCTTGATAACCTGACTGCGAGTGTGACGCTCAGCTGTCTCGAGAATACGGACTGGATACTCTCGATACGAAAGATCATTTGCAAATCAAGATGGTCCAATTGGGTAACTTCCGATGGAACCCGAAGACTCTTCTTCAATTGGGACACGTGGAACACATCGTGAATGTCCGAAAGATGTGGCGGTAGCTCAAGCCGATAAGCCACAACACCAACCTTCTCAAAAATCCGGAACGGACCGATGTATCGCGGGGCTAGCTTTCCGCGGACTTGAAATCTGCGAGTACCGCGGAGTGGTGAGATCTTGAGATAAACAAAGTCACCCACCTCAAAACTCAACTCGCGGCGTCGGCGATCGGCATAGCTCTTCGACGAGGACCAGGCTTCTCTCACCGGTCTCGAATCAAGCTAACTTGCCTTTCAGCCTCTTCAATCATGGCTGGCCCAAGAATTGCCTCTCACCAACCTCGGACCAAAAGCAGTGGTGTTACGCACTTCTTGCCATAAAGAGCCTCGAAGGCGACATCTCAAGACCGACTTGATGACTGCTTGTTGTAGGAGAACTCAGCAAATGGCAAGCATTTCTCCCACGACTTGCTTTGTAGCCTGACACACAAGCCCTTAGCATGTCTTCAAGGATTTGGTTTGCCCTTTCCGCCTGTCCGTCGATTTGGGGATGGTAAGTATCTTGAAGGATAGCTTAGTGCCAAGAATGGACTGCAAACTCTCCCAAAATCTGGAGGTGAGCTGCGAACCACGGTCGAGAGATTATGACTTTTGGAACTCCATGGAGCCGAACAATATTCTGCAAATAGAGTTCCGCTAGCTTGGCTCGAGAATAGGTGGTATGAATGGAATGAAATGAGCTACCTTGGTCAGACGGTCAATGATCACCCAAATAGAGTCGTGACTTGGTGGAGGACCTTGGTAGACCGGTAATGAAATCCATCCCAATCTCTTCCCACTTCCACTCGAGGGATCTCGCAATGGCTGAAGTAATCCGGTGGCCTTTGATGTTCAGCCTTGACACGCCGGGCACACATCACAATGTCGCCACATGAGCCGCGATCTCCTTCTTCATACCTGGCCACCGAATTGCTACTGCGAAGGTCCTGGTACATCTTGGTGCTGCCGGGATGGACGAAGAGAGGAGTATCATGAGCTTACGACAGGATCAACCCCTTGATCTCAACATTATCGAGGACATACACTGCTGCCCATGCAAGATCAGCCCATTGGACTTCACAGAAAAACACGGAGATGCGCCATTTTGATCCAAGCTGGCGTCTAATCTCAATCACAGCATCATCTTGTAGTTGAGCTGCACTGAATCTGAGACTCTAGAGTGGGTTGTGCGGCTAAAGCGAAGCGTAACCATACTCAACCACTTCTAGATTGAGCTTACGAAACTCTTCAACCGGTGAGGCGGCCAATGACACCCAAGGCATTCACGTGTGCAGCTTGCGGCGAGGGCATCTGCAACCACATTCGCCTTGCCGGGATGGTAATGAATACCCAAATCATAGTCTTTGATCAGCTCTAGCCATCGACGCTGTCTCAAATTCAGATCTGGCTGCGAAAAGAAGTACTTTAAGCTGTTGTGGTCGGTGTAGATCTCACATCATTTCCCTACGAGATAATGTCGCCACAACTTGAGAGCATGAACAACAGCTGCAAGCTCCAAATCATGCGTCGGGTAATTGGCTTCATGAGGCTTTAGCTGTCGAGAAGCATAAGCAACCACTTTGCCCTCCTGCATCAACACACAACCAAGTCCAAGACGGGATGCATCACAATAGACATCGAAGTTCTTGTGAATGTCAGGAAGGACCAACACTGGTGCAGTGGTGAGTCTATTCTTCAGCTCCTGAAAACTGGACTCACAACCAGGTGACCACTCGAATTTCTTCTCCTTCTTGAGTAGCGTTGTCATTGGCTTAGCAATTTTGGAGAAATTCTCGATAAACCGGCGATAGTATCCGGCAAGACCGAGAAAACTCCGAATCTCAGGGACATTGCGGGGCTGCTCCCAATTGAGTACGTCTTGTACCTTGCGTGGATCAACTGCTACCCCACCTTCGGACAGGACATGCCCGAAACTCCACTTGCTTGAGCCAGAACTCGCACTTACTGAACTTGGCATACAACTGATGCTCGCGAAGCTTGCTAAGCACCATATGCAAGTGAAGTGCGTGCTCATCATCATCCTTAGAGTATATGAGGATGTCATCAATGAACACCACCACAAATCTATCAAGGAACTCCATGAAGACTTTGTTCATCAGATTCATGAAGGTGGCTATGCATTGGTGAGGCCAAACGAAACAACTGTGTACTCGTACAGACCGTAGCGAGTGGTGAATGCGGTCTTCACGATATCCTCCGGACGGATCTTGAGCTGAAAATAGCCGGATCTCAAGTCTATTTTGGAGAAAACTCGAGCTCCGCCTAATTGGTCAAACAAATCATCGATCCGAGGGAGAGGATACTTGTTCTTGACAGTGACCTCATTCAACGGCCATTAATCAACGCACATGCGAAGAGTGCCGTCTTTCTTCTTCACAAACAGAATCAGGCTGCCCAGGAGAAGAAGCTGGGATGAATGAACCCTTCTCTAATCAGCTCCTTGAGCTGAATCTTCAACTCGATCAGCTCATCGGCGAGGCATCACTGTCTGGACGCTTAGAAATTGGAGAAGTGCCAGGTAAGAGATCGATGATGAACTCCAAATCCACGATCGGGTGGCAAACTGGCAGCTCATCGAGGAACACATCAGGGTACTCACACACCACCGGTACCTGACTGGTCCCCGGAACAGAAAGAGCACTGAGCAAAGGCTGCTGCACTGCTGGAACAGAAGAAAAGGTAACAGCAATGCCATCAGGGTTGACTAATGAAACGGATCTCCTGGCACAATCAATATGCCCCTGATGCTTGGACAGCGGTCCATACCCGAGAATCACATCAAGACCTGGCGTCTCAATGTTGATAAGATCACCCGAAATTCTACCCCATTGATCTCAATTCTAACCCTGGACTCACAAGCTCGGCGATCAAAGCGGATCCAGCGAGCGGATCAACAAGTACTTCTCGAGGTACAAAGAACGAGACCTCATCTTTGAACAACAAAGCGTGAAGAAATAAAGGAATGCGACGCTCGAGTCAAATAATACTAAAGCGGAGTGCGGAATGAGCAGATAACGTACCCAACACCACATCTGGAGCTCTGCTGCCTCCTCTGCGGTGGCTACATTCAGCGGCCATGGCCGGGCTGAAGCTGCACGGAACCGGGCGTCTGATTGCCCACTCCCACGCCCACAGGCCCGACCACAGGGGCGGTGGTGCACTACTGAGCTGTCATTGCTGCTGCTTGCTCGGACAAGCAGCGGCTAGTGGCCCTTCCGCCGCAGGAGAAGCAAGTGATATGGCCAAATGGATTCTCGGGACCCCAAGCTGGCTGTCTTGGCGGCTAGGTGGATCAGACCGAACTCCTGGCGGCGAGGAGGTAAGCCCTGGGACCTCTGAACTGGCGGCGCTGAAGGCTGGAAGCCAGACTGAGTGAAGGTGCGGGTCCTGGAAGGTCCGCCGCTGACTGGCCGCTGAGCTGCCCACTTGCGCTTGCGGCTCTCCATAAGCGCCTTGGCGCCATCCTCAATGCTAATGGCCTTGCCCACCAAGACCTGCAGGCTAGGAATGTCATGACCGGCGGCCGAAACGGATCTCCTCGGTGAGGTGCTCCTTGAACAATGTCACTCTCCTAGCCTCGGTGGTCACCTCATCGACAACATAGCGTGACAAATGGTTGAAGCGGTGGAGGTAGTCCATCACCGCCATAGACCCACTGGCGAAGGTCGTAGAACTCCGCTTCTTGATCTCGATCAAGCCTACCGAACATGGAAGGAGCGAAAGGCGGGTCTTGAACTCTGCCCATGTGGTGACTGATCTGCGAGGCGAACAGCCACAAGCTGCTCCACCACTAAGCCGCCTGGTCCTCGGAGGTAGTAGGCGGTGTCTTGAACCTTCTCCGCATCGGTGCAACCGACTAACTCCAACTTCCCCTCCATGTCGCTAAGCCAATCCTCTGCCTCCATCGGATCTGTAGGCGAAGAAAAGCTCGTGATCGAGTTGTTGGAACTCAGGACAACCGAGGCTAACTGCGGTATTCTTTGCCCTGGACAGCCTGGACCATCGGCTCCATGAGCCGAGTCTGCCGCAACATGAGTGCAGCCATGTCGGGAGCGAGGAGGAGGTGGAGAGGAGCTCCTCACTCTGGGCATGTAGCCGAGATCGAGCCCAGTGACCCACCAAGTAGGGACCCGCGATCGTTGGGCCCCTGCTCCATCAGATCGCCACGCTCTCGGCAAAGATCATCAATTTCTTTGGAAAGCGCCTGTATTCTCCTTCGGGAGGAATCCTGAAATGCACAGTTGAGTCAACTATCTGTGCAAATCAAGTGCATAATGAGTGATCCCATAGTATGCACTCATAAACACAAACACACTACAATCATTCATTCAAATTATCATAAGAACCAATTCAAAAACCAACTCGAGGAAGCGACAAATAACCCTAATTACAACCACAAACATCTATCCTTAACCCATTCTTAGCTAAAACCGCATTCCTCTTAATCCTTTTGAACAAGATAGAAGAAGGAAACAAATTTTTGAAATTTGGATTAAGATCAGATTCATTTTGAAGAGTAGATAAGCGAAAAGCTATAGAATGGACAAGAATAGCATTCTACACTTTGAAAATAGAGTTTTGTACTTCAAAATAAATTTTGAGAAGAAAAATCTGTCCCTAAGTCTAACGTCCAGGCTAACTAAGTCCTCCTGCAATCAATGGCTCACGATACCAGCGCTGTGGGGACCCCTCTTCCTATACCGTCTTGTCTGCCGTCATCGTAGCGTATAGCACCGTATAGCAACAGGAAGCCTCGACACGAAGATCTGAACCTAAAATTCGATCGGCGGGATCGAACCCTTAACCGGACCCGGTGCCTCAGACGATCTGACATCGATCTGGATCCCTGGATCGATAGCCCGATATCGCGTACCAACAACCACGAGTACCAAGGCACGGAAGGATAAACTACGATAATTTACATAACTGGGTGTAAACCTTGAACAAGAGTATTACGAAACCAAAAGAAGTAAAGCGGCGGAAACAAAAGAAAGACAACCAAGCGTAGCGGTAGACCACCCCACAAAGCTCTTGTTGGAGGGAGGGACTACGAAGCCGCAACACTCGCAGAAAAGGGGCTCGCCATCATCCGGGACATCATCATTACCTTCCTCTGTGGAAAAAGGGTTAGCAGCAACGGTGAGTACACGTATGTACTCGCAAGACTTTAGTGTATGGAAATATAAATAAATGCAGGCTGATTCATCGGGATAAAGCTTCTACACTGGGTTAATTGCAGAAAGCTGGATTTAAAACAGTTCATCGAAAAGTAATACATAATTTGAAAGACAGCAGTTTGAATAAAACATATTTACGATAATGTAACAATCGAGCTCCACAGCTGCCACCATCCATGGTCGCAACTGGGATACGAATCGACATCCATACATACTCATAATCCCATCGAGAATCATATACACATATCCACAATTCCATCAAATACCATTCCACCACATACTTTATACCGACTCCGAAATAGATTTTCATTTTCAAAACCAAACCAAATCTCTATACTTGATATGATTAGAGAAGATTGCTCATAACCGTGAGCACGGCTAATCGATTAGAATTATTTGATACTCTGCAGAGTTTGCGCACTTTACCCAAACACAACTCAGACTTGCATCCCTGTCATCCAGGGTACACGCGATACACGAGGTATCCGATATACAAGAATGATCTATTCTTTCCCATCGTTGAGGTTATAGCCACACCCCAGCACCGGTGACGACAAATCCACTACTATGGCGATAAGAGGCCAACCACCACTCAGCGCCACGGAATACTCATCGTGACGACGGCTAATTGTTGGCCAGCGGCATTACCCCATAGCAAGGCGTACACCGTTGTATCAACAAACATGAATCGGAGCGATTCCCTGCTGCAAAAGTACAAGCGCACACACGAAGGCGCATACGGCGGGTCGTGAGGACACACACACGCGCTTGATTTGCTCAACACAGGAAAAGGTCCACTCTTCGGCCTACCAACAGGCATGGCTATCCTCACACTTCAAGTACTAGAATAGGCTGCCCCATCCCAGCATTGCGCGGTTGCACGGTGTTCAATTCAAAAACCGTCACAAGTTCGGTCCTTATATTTTTGCCTAGTGACTCAAGCGGGGAACTCCACTTAACTCGCCAACCAATCACCACCATGTTTAACTAGCACATATTATACCTCCCGCCAAGTCTAATTACCAACTAGACACTTCACATTTTTACCAATATACCTTTACGATTCACATTTCCAAAACTTTTCCAAAACCAATTACATTTATCATAATTTTGAGCATTTGGTAAGGACTGACTTTGCTCACCTCTATTGCAGTGTCTAAGCGTATGCAATTACTAAATCGTTTATACCCAAGTGACATTTTATTAAATTGTCTAACCCTACTAAGGTTATCAATGATCTCAGGGAATTAAATTGAGGGAAACCACCAAATCAGGGTATATCTACCATTCCCACAAACTAGCAATTTCTTGAATATAAACAATGCATATGGTTTGAGAAATCAAAGTAGACATCGTGAAATATAGGTTTCAAAATGGTCAAAGGAGGTGCTTGCCTTGTTGTTGCACTTCGGTGATGTCAGGGATGATGCTCGGGTTGTTCGAGGCTTAAGCCCGACTCGCTAGCCTCTAATCGGTCAAAGCAACAAAAGCAGCGAAAGAAATACAACTTAGCAAAAGAAAGTTTTAAATGCACCATGAAGTGCATGCAATACACAAGAATGAAGTACAACCAAGAAACCCTGAAGAAACAACGCAATCGGACAACACAACACGGCCGATTGACGAAACGGCCTAACCCGGATAGTCCGGTTTTGCATCCGACAGTCGGATAGGCGGACACTCGGACCGTTTCGTCCGGATACTCCGGACAATCCGACACTCCGGACCATATGCCCGGATACTCCGGTCCTAGGGCATTTGGTCCAACTCGGCGAGAGACGGAGACCTTACCACTCCCTACAACTTCACACGACCCGATCTACGACTTTCGTACACCTAGCGAACCTAAGGCGTTCCGAACTAGCCGATTCTACGAGAAAACGTCGCTAACCCGCCAAACCTCTAACTCACACCAACAACTTCTTAAATCGACATTACTACTACCCGATCTACCACTCTAGCATACCACATTCACTAATCCAAATCCCATTTTCAACCCTAGAACCACTACACCCAAAACCCTAGAATCCAAGTTCAACCCTAGCCTCCCAAATCCAAACCTAAGTTCTAATCCCACCATGAACGACTCTAGAACCCAAGAATCCCGAATCAAACCCTAAGAGAAAAGCTTACCTCCAAGGAAGATGGAGGAGGAGCAACGCCGGGTGGAGGATGGGGAATGACGGCTTGGGGAGGAGCACACCGAGATGGAGGAGTCACCGGAGGGTTACCGGCCATGGCTCACGGAGAGGAGCTCGGGGTGGTGGAGAGAACACCAAGGAAGTGGGGAAACCAAAGTAGAAGAAGAAAGAATGGAAGGGAGCCACGAAATGGGACTTTTATACAAAACCCCACGCCAATACCGGACTCTCCGGACTCAACCCGGAGACTCCGGGTTGGGGTCTTCGGTAACACTAACCCGGACACTCCGGACATTGGTCCGGACACTCCGGGTTGGACCGCTCGGCCAGCCCAATCCGGACACTCCGGACTTTGTCCGGACATTCAGGGTTGGATCCGGATACTCCGGACATCCCGAACTTTGAACTTGGGCCTTGGCGGCTAACGCTTCTGTGGTTGATTCATAATTGTCCCAAAGTATTTTGGAAGTTAATAGGGTCACAGGCACTTGCCCAACCTAATTCGAATTTACTTATGAGCGAAATTACTTAAGTTGAAGGGTTCCTTCTGATCCCAAGCAAGTATGTTCACTCAAGACACGAAAATACACAAGCACAGTGTATTATTGAACAGCGTTTGAGTACAAATGTACAGTGGCTTGAGTATAGAAATACTCGGGATATTACATAGAGCAAAACAGTCTGGGGAATGACCGAAATACGGGAAGAAGGAAGCTTACCACCGCCTGGTCCCCCACTCGACGTGTGGCTTCTTCGAGGCACTGCACTAGGGGCATCCGAGGGCGGCCTCTTGCCTGCCCTCTTGCCTATGCCTGCTCCGGGTAGCGGCAGCATCCGCCTCGCGGTCTCGCGCAGCTCCTGGTCATCCTACAGAAACATTTGGGATCAGCGCAAGCTCGAGAGGCCTTGAGTAAGGACTTGAACTCGAAGAATGGTTACCTCGGCGCTTCGGCTCAGCACGCTCTTCGGGATGGGCTCGTCCAGGGTGTAGTCGACGGTCGCCTTCCTGAACATCTCGTTCATCCTAGCGGCCACCCAGGATTCTTTTGGCGTTGCTGAGGACCATGTGAGAGTTAGGCAAAAAAAAACATATCAGCTCGAGCTCGAGAAAGCCTCCTTAGACAAGGAAACTTACCGGCGGGGGCCTCGCGAGTAGGGTCGTCTCGCCCCACGATCTCGAAGAATGGGTGGAGCCTCTTTCACAGAGGGCACACCCGATTCTGCAAGAAATTGCTGGCAATGGCCTACTCGATGAGGCTGCGCGTGGTACAGATATGGATGGTGGCAATGGCCTCTTGGTCCGCTTCCAGCTCGTCTGGCTCGGGGGTCTGGCACTTGGTGCTGACGGGGGTCCTATCGTAGGCGAGGGTGCCATCCTCCCCCCTCTTCAGATAAAACCACCTCTCGGACCAAGGACCAAGGGAGTCATAGGCACGAAGCTGAGGAAAGGACCAAGGAAGCCCCGGCCGCAGCTGGAAGTAAAGGCACCCAACCACGGGGTCTTTTCTGGTGGTGGGACAGAGAGAAGTAGCGGAAGAAAAGAGAAGGGGTGGGGACAATCCCCAGGAACCCCTTGCACAAGTGAGAGAAGACGGAAAGGGGGAGGATAGAGTTGGGCACCAGATTGATGAGCTCGATCTTGCATTGGACAAGAACCGAGGCCAAGAAGTCGCTCTCCGGCGTCTGCAGGCCGAAGAGCATGTACTGCTCGGTGCTGACGAGCTCGTCTTCCCTGGGCTGCGGCTTGGTCTCCTCGCCAGGTAGTCGCCAAGTCGCCGGGTCCAACAACCCCGATTCCTCAAGTTCCTTCATCCTCGCCGCGGACAACAAGGTCTTCCCGAACTTGGCCATGGGAGCTTGCGAGGACTTGGCTGGGAGAAGGAAGGGAGTTTTGGACAACAGAGGTGAGAGAAGCCACCCAGATCATCCTCGAGTTGTTGGATGGACAGTTGCTCCCATCGGGTTTGGATCCTAGCAACAAATCACCGGAGGTGATATCGGTGCTAATACCCAAGCCCAATCGAGACAACTCCAAGAACATCCCCAACAATTCGACAACCATCCCGGTATTCCCCCGGTATGCGATCCGAAACTCGCCCAGGATCCCCACATACTGGTTCCCATTGCCATATCAATCATCAATTCGCACAAAGGGGCATCGAGCCCCAAACCTCACTACTAGAGGTGCAAAAACGCGGAAGCAAACAAACACACAACACGGCACACGGAAGCTCAAAGAACGACCAGACAAATGCACCCACAAGGCAAAACAAAAGAGAACGAGATGGCATACAAAACACAAGCGTAGCTGTACAACAAAAGATCCAACCCTATCCTATACAACAAAATTAAAACTCCTCCGGAAGTGTCATGCCATGAACACTTCCGGGCGTACAAGCGTCGTCAGCCTCTACTCGGTGCCCCGCCCGGTCACCGACAGGCAGTAGGGGCAAAACTCACACCCCGTTGTATCCTCACCTGCAAAACCACAAAAGCAGAAGCCTGAGTACAGAAGGTACTTGCAAGTCTTACCCGTGGTCCATATATGACCGACTCCAAAGGATATGCATTCGGACGTAGCAAGGACAACAGGCTCAAGATAACTGTTGCTGAAATGCTTATCATTTGTTGTTCAGCTACTTAACTACTCAGTTCACAATTTTTAATGCGGTTGTAACAGCACCTACCACTAATTGAAGTTACATTTAGCATTTCACAACAATTAACCACATTCACTTCGAGCTCAAGCCCTACGGCGAACTTCAGTTCAAGTTATTACTACGTTGAGTAACATCTGACCAAGCTTGCTCATATCCGAGAGCGCGGTAATTCGAATCGCTTAATTAACCCTGTAGGGAAGCATTGATCACACGACATGTGCCACGAAGGAACCTCATGTCAACCCCCTCCCATCCATACCCATTCGTTGGGGCATCTTCATGCGGTCCGGAAACCTAGCACCCCCTCGGGCAGCCACAAGCCCGGCTTGGCGCTCGAGAGCCGGCCTAGGCCCCACCCTCAACCACGTCCAACCACATGAGGGCATTGCCCATCGAACGGCATGCGATGAAAGAGCGGCTTACCGTACCATAATCCGACATGCGATCAACCAAAAGGTGCTTTAGCCACGTTACACCGATCGGTCCTTAATCGACACGGACGAGACTACCACACTTGAGTCTCCTTACCCAAGTGATCCAACTCTCTCGCCCAGTCTCATTTCACATTCAATCATACCCAAACCTTTCCACAATATCAAGTAAAAAGTCCTCAAGCAGTGGAACCATCCACCACTTGGCCCGAAACCCAATCTCTAAGCATACTAAGCAAGATGTGATTAATACCCATAATCTAGCTCCAACGGAGGTGTCTAACAAGTAACAAGGATGGTACATGCAGCAAATAGGATCTAGCCTATCCCACATTTCAATTCCTAATGCAATACTCAACCATAATTAAGCAATTTATTCGCCAAAATAAATCATGTAAGGTTCAGGATGCTTAGGTGCTTGCCTTGTTCTTCTGCTTGCGAATCGGCGGTAGCCGGCTCTCTGGTAACACCCTCGGTCACCGCGGCGTCAAGTCCCGCGGGATCGCTCTCTACACGCGTAAAATGCATAAATAAGACGCATGCAAATGCAATGAAACACCACAATTGAAAATCCCCGACGAAACGATGCAACCGGACAACTCGACTCAACCCGGATAGATTAGCCTAACCCGGACAGTCCGGGTTTATTATCCGGAGTCTCCGGATAAGCCGGATACTCCGGGTTTAACATCCGAACACTCCAGATTGGGGCCTTCGGTTCGACCAATCCGGACACTCCAGACTCGGAGCATTTGATCCAACACGACTTGGGAACGGGGGTCCTACCACTCTCTATGGCTTCATAACGACCCGATCTACGACCTTTCTACACTCGGCAAAGCCGGAGAAGCTTATAGCTAACCCAAATCCACGAGAAACGATGCTAATCCCAAGAACCCTTAGCCAACTCTAACCCACCCATGGATGGGCATTACCACTACCCGATCTACCACACTAGTACCCACATTTGCCAAATCAATCCCCAATCCAACCCTAGAATCACCACACCCCCAAAACCCTAGAGCTCAAGTTCGTTCTTAACCTCCCAAATCCAAACCTATGTTCTAACTCCCACTATTGATGACCCTAGAACCCAAGAATCCCATGAATCAACCCCCAAAGAAGCCTCACCTTCAAGGAGGGTGGAGAGGAAAGAGGGGGAAACCACGTGGGGACGAGGACCACCGGCTTGGGGAGGAGCTCGAGGATGCCCACGCGAGGGGAAACCACCGGGAAGGAGCTCGGGAGTCGCCGGCCGGTGGGGAGTCACCGGAGAGGAGCTAGGGTGGAGTGCACGGGCGTGGGAGGCAAGGAGGGAGAAGGAAAAAGGATGGAAGGCCACGAAATGCGACTTTTATACCCAACCCCCGCACAGTCCGGATACTCCGGATAATAAGTCCGGACACTCCGGGTTGGGGTGTTCGGCCACTTCAACTCGGACACTCCGGACATTTTGTCCGGACATTCCGGATGTTAAATCCGGATACTCCGGACCTCCCAGGAAATTTGAAACTTGGGTCCTTGACAAGAGGGAGCGGTTTCACCGGAGGTTGCGGGATCGTAGAAGATTTGGGGGCTTTTTCCTAGGAAGATGAAGTGGCCCGGTATACGTAGGGTCCCAGTTTCTGACGGCTTGGAGTTACTGTGTCTCAAAAGGCGCGCCGGGTGCGCTTGGGAAATCGCACCGAGGGGAGTGGCAACGGTACAGAAGGACTTTGATCGCCCCCGTCGCTCAAACCTAGGCGACAAGACCTGGGAATTCTTGGTCGAGGCTGGGGCACCCGACACGGCGCCGAGCTAAGCTTAAACCCGAGGACGTGACGTCACTTCAGGAGCTAGAGGAAACCCGAGGAATGTTCCCCTCCAAGGTTTTAAGGTTCAAGGTCCTCTTCGACAACTGGGAGATACTTGAGCCTTGGGGGCTAGATGTCGGGGACTGAGATATCCTGCCCGGTCATGAACATGGTCAACGGACCTCAGCCCGAGCTCAAGCTCGTAACCCAAGCTCGGGCCCCCTGCTATCCCGATGACCAGGTGGTACCCGCGCGACCTAGAGCAAGGAAACCAGAGGCCAGCATGCGAACAAGACCTGAAGCTCGGGGAGACCCGATCAGAGGCTTGCGGTTACCGAGATCCGTAAGGATAGGACGTGATGTGGACGTGGGAGTTGGACCCGGGGGCAGTTGCGATCCGGTTTGAAGCGTACGTGGGGCCACCTTTCCGAAAACTACTCCTGACCGATTGCCAATGACGGAAAGGAGGGACTTTGTAATCTCTATATGAGTACGTGGGGGCGACGCCCTCAGACGGGACACACGCAGAGCAATAGACATCCACTTGTACTCAAGCATAATCAATTTCTCCGCCCTAGGGCAAGATTGGAGTAGAGCTATTACCCAGCTCAGGGGCTCGAACCAGTATAACTCTTGGTGTCTTTTGTTTTCTTTTTCTGCAGATCGTAACAACAACAGCGTCGACCTCCCGAGAGGCGAGTCTAGTCTTTTGGGTCCCCGTTCACACACCCCCTCGATCTCATTTCTGCGGTCAGGCGATCCCGATTGCCGACAGGATCGTAATCTAAAATATCAGTGAGATTTCAGAATTTCAGATGAAATATGGATAAAATTTAAATTCAAAGTTTTTTGGACCGGAATTTCCGAGATTTCGGCCAAAAATCCGAAATTTCAATCGAGATGCCATTTCATGCTAAGAAATAGAGATGGCTGAGTTGGTCTAAAGGGCTGAGTTAAGGCTCTGTGGTGTGGTCCAAGGCTTGGGTTCAAATCCTCAGTCCAACACTTCATTTTTTTATTATTACTAGTTACATGCCCGTGCATTGCTACGAAAAACAAAATTGATAACGAAAAATAAAGATTAAAAAATAAAAAAATTATTTCACAAGATCAAACATCTATCTTTAACGCTTCGTTTCTTACGAAAGCTGGCTAATTAAAGCAATGCTTCGTTTTTTGCGTAGGGCAATTAAGCAGGGCAATTAAGCAGGACAATTAATGACGTGGGTAGAACTCACCACTGCCACCAACTGTTGTTTTATAATAATAGAGATTATTTTTTTTGTGACGAAGCATTTTTGCTCTACCTGTGGGAAAAAAATGCCAGATTCAAAGATTCGAATCTGCGACCTTGAACTTTGTCCGCTCTACAAGAGCCAACTAAGCTAGACTAGTTTCTTGAGTTCATTGCAAATTTTTTACATGAATTTCGATCCAAATTACCGAGATTTCAGCGAAATATTTGGAATCACTGTAGTATTTTGAATTTTTTTATTTGACCGAGATTTGAAATCTCATCCCAATCGAAATTTTCGAAATTTCACCGGCATTTTGAACCTTGATCGTAGCTGGAGTATGAATCCCGTTGCAGATCCAGTTGCTAGAAAATCCAACTTATTTTTCTTATAGTAAATCTAGAAAATAAATGTTGTTTATTGGTTCTTTCATATTACTATACGAAAAGATGTGTTTAGCATAAACATTTCGTTACAAAATAGATCATATCTTAGAAGAATATACATGCATGTCGGTGCAAAGATGCATGTATCAAAGGTGATGTAGGTTAAGGAAATTTTGTTCAGTAGCACTACGAAGATGTATAAACCAAAAAAATAGCATCTGATTTGAGATTGTTCCCACTTGTCAGTGAGCTAATGGTATTTTTTTAGGGCCAATTGGATATTTGCCACTCCAGGAATTGAAAATTGGATGGCATGTTGAAAATCATGCCATTGAGTAGCATTTTTTTCAACATGGCATCCAATTTTCAAATTGAGGAGTGGCATATATCGAATAATTCCTTTTTTTTTTTATAGAATAATTCATACTATACCATCGTAAAGGTTGGCAACCTACGGAAAAACACTCAAAACATTTTCGGAATTGCTAGGAATCATACGTCTGTTTTTTTTTGCAAAATTTTTTTTGTATGTGTGAAACATTTTTTTTGTACGCGTGAAACATTTTTGTTCGACAAACAGTAAAAAAAAATGTTTCATACGTACAAAAAAATGTTTCACGCGTACAAAAAAAATGTTGCGAAGGCGTCCGAAAAAAGCAAAAATCGGACGTTCGGATGGAAATACTGCCCAAACATTTTTGGTTCTACATATATAGTACCGTTTCCACTTCCCCCTTAAAATCACTATGCTTAACCCGTGCGAAAAGACATATTTGTCCCTCGCGATCTGACCCAACCGATTGCTTTGTGTGAGATGGCAAATAATTTAACCAGACGATCTTTGACCGTGATCTTGTGACTCGAGACCATGAGGCTCTATTGCAGATAATGCTATGTTCCATGACTACGTAAGTTATGTTGGCGTTGCCTTTATCAGGCCATTCCAGTACAAGATAGAAGATACTCGCCAGAAGCAACCAATAAGCGCAAGATTGAACTATACAACAATTATATTCATACATGGTATATGCTAAAAACAATGTGTGTTTTGAAAGAAGCACCTGATAGCAAACATAAAGAAGTAGGATCAAAAGAAGCGGGTTGAACAAGACACATATTACAACATTAGAATTCCAATAATTTAAGACATAACAAATACTTAAAAACACATAACCGATTAACATTCTACTAACATAGCTTTTAGAGTCAAGGAAGCCAAGGACATGTTAAATCTAGTAGAGCAGTAGATACTAGGAAATACTTAACATATAACAACTTAATATAATAATGCAAATACTATAGAGCTAAGCCCGAAGGCAAATGCATCTTTTCTCATGTGGGAAAAGGTGCAAAATGATTTAAAAGGGGGAATGTGAAAATATTATTATGTGAAACTAAACATATTTAGAGTGATATTCTTTAAGAAAAAAATCTTTGAAGTGGTATTCGGATGATCACTAACCTTTGGAGTGGTATAAAGCAAAAAAAAATTTGTCCAGATCCACATAGGAATATTAACTATCTTATAGTGCCTACAATCCGTGAGCTCTCGCCTGCGCCTCGTCGGCGTTCTAAGCGTAGAAAACCTTGTCTTTTCTCGTTTTTGCACGTAGGTTCTCGTTGCCCAAGCCGTCGACCTTCTCGGTTTGGTGCCCATGTGTCTCACCGCGTCTCCAATCGACGACCGGTAAAGCACCATGGAATTGGGTCTCGTGGAGCCCTCGAGGCCTCGCATCCTCGATTCATCCTCCTCGCGCCCTCGGCGCCATCGCCCTCACCTCGACTCTCACGCCGCTCTTCTGCCATCGCCCGCACAGCGCCAACTACACCTCCTGCCCCAATCCCCTCGAAACCCTAGCGGCTACGTTCCCCTCTTCTCCGGCTTCACCAGGCTCCGTTGGTGGCGCTCCAGCTATTGCATGGATCCCCTCGAAACCCCGCGGAGCCCTCGAGGACCCACTTCCCTTCTCCTCGCCGCCACCCTAGAATCTTCGGGAGAGGTGCGCAAAACTGAGGTGTGAGTCTTCGATCGGTTGCCCCCTATGGACAACTTGCGGTCGGAGAAATGGTACTTTATGCAGCTCATCATCCTCGCGCGAGAGCGCTCACTAGCCGTCACCTGCATCGGTGAGGTCTGCCTCCTCCAGCTCAAGGATGTGAGTCTCTCTCTATCTCTATCTTTATCTCTCTCTAGCCTCCGGCCTCTCCTCCCAGATTTGTCTGATCTAGCCTCATGAATGGTGCTCTACGCGGAGGGGGTACACGGTGAACCTGTTCACGGCAATCAACCAGGCGCTCCACATTACTAAGCACCGCTTTCTTCCACCGAGGAGGCCTCTCTGTCCCGCCGCGTTCACAGATGGATTCTTCGATTTCTTGCAACTATATCTGCTGATTCCACAATATATTTGTGCTCTGGACAGATCACCCGTGTGGGCTTTTACCAAACCAAGAATGTGGAGCATAGGGGTCAGGTTTCACCGTGCGAAGTTCACGTTACGGTGATTAGATCCGTTTTCAACCGTTGGATCTGGATCCAACGGCTTAGATCGAGCCATGTAGCCGTAAATCGCACCGTGCTCGGGTGCGATAGCAGCCGTTAGATCTAGATCGAACGGTCCAGGTTGACCGCGTCAATTCCAAACGCGTGAGGGTAGATCTAATCTGGACCGTTGATTTTCAAATCAGCGGCCCAGATCATGCCACGTGGCCGGGAACCGGAGCGATGCGGTCCACGCGGGTCACTGCGGACCGTTCTTGGCGTCACGCCGCGACATCGATCAAGGGCCAGCGTGTCGGCCGGGCGATCAACCGCACCATGACGTCATCCGTTGACGTCACGGTGGGGCCAGCATGTCAGAGCCGCTCGGTAGAAGCGCGGTGACGTCAGCGCTGACATCATCCGAGGGGTCCCACATGTCAATGAGACATGTACCCGTGGGCCGGGTCCACGGTGAACCGAACCCGAACTGTGGACCAAGTCCATGGACCAGCTAACATCATGCTGACGTCATAATTCGATTTTTCAATAGAAAAATAATTCGGTGGAAATTCAAATTCCACGCTGACGTCATGCTGACGTCATAAATGGGATTTTTCAGTAGAAAAATAAATGAATTAATTCGGTTTATTCTTTTATTTGAATTTTCAAACTTCAAACGCTTATAACTTTTGCATTTTAACTCCGATTTGAGCGATTCCAATTTCTAAATTTTTATAAAATTGAGATCTACTTAAATATGAATTTTAATTAATTTTTGAATATGAAAATTTCTCTGCTTATCTTTAATTAATAGATTCTTTAAACATTAAACAATTATAACTTTTGCATTTTAACTCTGATTTGGGCGATTCAAATTTCTAAAAATTTGTAAAATTATGCTCCTTCTGTTTATGGACTTTACTTGAATTTTTTAGCAAGGTGCATGTACTATTTTATTTATTTATTGCTATTTGCACGCGTTACGAGTAGACGTTGAAGTACCCGAGGGCTTCGAAGGTGAAGTGTTGACCCAGGAGCCAGCTCATGATCAAGAACAATACTTTTTGAATGCAAGTTATGCTTTGACCTTCTTGATCCCACTTTTGAAATTAATTTTATTTAAACTATTGCATGCTAATTTATGGTTTAAATTATTTCGGGGAATTAGATAAATGCCAAATTGCAGTATGACACCTTGACTATTTAATTGTGTGCCATGAACCCTTGTCACCCTAGTTGTGGAATATTTAGTTGGACATCATTAAAATTGCCAACATTGGGTATTTAGATCGTTGTAGTTATTGCTTAGACCTGCTACGTGCACATAACATGATTTTGGACAATGAAATGTTAATATTGACTTAATGAGATATTGAACCTATTTTGGAGAAGTATCATGTGTTGTGATTGATGATGGCATGTGGCGCATGGTAGTTAACTGGGTTTGATAAATAGATTTAGACCGGGTGCAAGTGGCAAGAATGATATGGTGGGCCATGAGTGGCACCGGGGATGTCGTTTTGGTTCTTCGGGTAGTCTTGCCCTGGTCATCCTAAGGACTTAACCTTACAAGCCTTTGATCTGAGTCAAACATGCAACCACATGTCTGTAATGGGACGGACCTAGTTGAGTAAGTTACTAATAACTTGCATGTGAAACCTCGGGGTGTCAACTACACCTTTTGTGTAGCTTGAAAGGGAAGCGTACCAATGCCATGGCGTGGTACCCGTCCAACGATATGTCGGTCCCATACTTCGCCTCTGTTAAGGGAAGGGATGGTGTATGACAAAAGCCGGAAAGGTTCACTTGTATAGTTTGCGGTCTCTGAAATGCTTTGTTACGATCACTCGCCTTTGTGGTGTTTGACTGTATCTTGTGGGTAAAGTGCATAACCTCTGTAGAGTGCAAAATCTATTCGAATAGCCATGTCCGCGACACTAGACATTGCTCGGGGATTACAGTTAAGGGTTAGACTTTCATGAAAACAACTTGGACGTGGAAAGTTGGGTTGGGTTAAATAATGACGTTGATGGAACTGTGGATTAGGAAAGGAAAAGTGTTTACTTAACTCCTGGAAAAGTTATTGATATAACATTTACTTTTACTGCTTTCGAATCTACTTATGCTACTTGTTGAATGTTGTTTTACTGCAAATGTATCTGTTAGCCTATCTTTTGTATTAAACCATGCATGTAGAATATTAGTTTGCATTCTGTGCATGACTTGCTGAGTACCAAGTACTCACCCTTACCACAATACAACATCAGTTGAAGGAGAAGCGACACCAGCTTTGGAGGAAGAACTTCAGGAGGAGCCGTCTACCTAGGGAGCGAGCCCAGTCAGTTGCCTGTGGTATACTGGATGGCGCCATGTTGATGCTTTTATTCCGCTGCAATTTATTTCCTTAATAAGTTTTCGCCCTGTGTGGCGTACTCTTGTAACTTGACCATAAGGTCGAGCAACCAATTTCGTTATCTTAATTAAAGTACTATATTACTATCGATGTGTATGATTGTGATATTTACCGATGTTGAGACTGTGTGCACTAGCGTGATCCTGGACTAGTGCTGAACACACATAGGGTCCGGATTTGCAATTTCAGGTCCCAACAGAGGTGGTATCAGAGCCATACTGACTGTAGGCTCACCCATAGCTAGAATGGTCGTAGTAAGGATAAAAATTATTTTTAAAGATAAAATTTGACAAGACAATGAATGAAATCTCGCCTTATCCCCTTCTCTCTTCTCATACCCCTTTTGCTGAATTTCTTTTACAACCCCCTTGGTTTTAAAATTTTTGAGTTCTTACGTGTCTTTTGGCAGATGTTGATGAAGAATAACTACGCCGAGCATGAGGGAGGCTACGCTGCCGAGTTGTGGCGTATGCTGCAGTTGCTTGGAGGCTTTAAGAGACCGCTCTACCGAGGGACCACCATTGTGAAGACAAGACTGGTCATAGGATGGGATGTTAAGATCACGGTGTATTCTCGAGAGAAGATGAAGTTCAGTCGTCCTTTTCACTTCACCGTTAGGAGGTCCACATTTGAGATGGGAATCCAGGAGGTGTCTCGTCGAGCGATGCAGCAGATTGCTCGCACTTACTCTAGAGAGCTGGAGGGCATAGTATTCCGTCACCACCCACGTTGAGATAGCAGAGCTCAACGGAAGCTGATAGAAGATGAGGATGCTACCGTCACACACTTGGCCAGATTCGTCGTCGCCCAGGAGGAGCTTATCGATGACACAGTCCAGGAGTTGATGAAGGCTCGCGAGCAAGTTGCGGAAGGGAGAAAGAACCTGGAGAATGCTCGTGAGTACGTCGCCTATGCTGCGGAGAGGATCGCAGAGCTGGAGACCGCACTGTACGGGCAGGGGCCGGAGCCAGTGTTGGAGTTGGACGCCCCAGACCCGGAGGAACCAGCACCTGAGCAGGAGCACCAGCCAGCACCACAGCCGGAGCCTGAGCTTGAGGATGATGCTGTTTCTTCGAGTACTGCCGTTGTGGGGCATGGCGATCGCTTCGCACCTACGCTGCCGCACCCACCACGAGGAGGCAGTGGAGGTTTTCTCGACGGGTGAGCGTAGGTTTTGAAGTTGAAACTCCTTTGTCGAGTCGCATTATAGAATAAAAAGTCACCCTTAGAGGCGTTAGACTCTAGTGTGTTTGTCGATTTGGATTTTCATTGCATGCTGAGTGTGCAGTATGTGTTGCAGGGCCCTTAGGCATTGTAACCAACCATACCAAGTTATTATTGATTAATTAATAAAGTTGGATTTTGAGTTACACGTTCCTCCCCGCATAAGTTTTCTCTATTACTTATCTATGCTTGTTTCCTCCTTATCTCTAAACCTTGGAGCAATCGATAGATGGTGAACACCCGTGGAAACCTTGGAGGCAATGGAAGTGGTTCTCGTCCAGCTGGGAACCCTAATGATGGAGCACCTGCACCCCAGCCAGCATCGCCAGTTGACATGCAGAACTTCGGAGCTTTCCTTGCCGCACAGACCCAGTTGATGCATGCTATGATGCAGCAGATGCAGCAGGTCACTGCTCAGGCCGCCGCTAATCAAGTCAATCAGGGACAGTGTCAGGGCTCAAGGTTGTCAGTGTTCATGAGGACTCATCCACCCACATTCTCTAGGAACGCCAATCCACTGGAGGCGGATGATTGGCTTAAGTCAATTGAGAGGAAGCTGCATATTACCCAATGTGTAGGAAATGAGAGGGCGCTCTATGCCTCTCATCAGTTAGAAGGGACCGCAGCAGAGTGGTGGGAGAACTTCTGCGCCACACGGGAGAACCCGCAGGATATCACCTGGGAGGAATTTACTGTTGCATTTCGCTAGTATCACGTACGAGAAGGAATAATGGACTTAAAGAAGGAAGAATTCAGGGCGTTGAAGCAAGGTAATCAACCGGTGTCTGAGTATCTGAACAAGTTCACACAGCTTGCACGCTACGCACCTGAAGACATAGCGACGGACAAGGCCAGACAGTCTCGCTTCATGAAGGGACTGAACTCAGGACTGTAGGTGGGACTGATCACCCACACCTTTCTCGACTTTCAAGAGCTGGTAAACAAAGCACTCATCCTTGAGGACAAGCGCAAGGAACTGGATGAAAACTGGAAGCGTAGGATGCAACAGCAGGGATCACGTCAGGGAGCGCAGCAACGTCTGAGGGTTGCGCCAAATCAGTTTTTCAGGTTCCAGCCGTAGAATGCAGCAAGAACACCGTCGCCAGCACCGAGACCCGTTAATCAGAATTTCAAGACCCCAGCCCCAGCCAGGAACGCCGCTAAGGGCAGCCAGCAGGGTACAGTGAGGCGCTACTATGTAACGAGCCAGGACGCTTCTCCAACAACTGCCCCAAGAAGACAGTAGGAGTGACCCCAGTTCGCTTCAATTTTGGATCCACACCAGCTAGGACACCCGCACCAGGAGAGAACCGCGGAGCAGCACATCCAGGAGCCGCGCCCCAGACCGTGGTGAGAGGCAGAGTCAATCACGTGACCGCAGATGCACTTCAGAATGCCACAGACGTCATAGTGGGTAAGATACTTGTCAACTCAATACCTGCAATAGTTTTGTTTGACTCTGGAGCTTCGCATTCGTTTGTTTCCTGAGATTTTGTTGCTAAGAATGATTTGGAGATTGTGAATCTTAAATGCATGCTTCTAGTTCAAACCCTTGGGTCAGAACTCCGATCTCAAGTAGGATGTTCTGGGGTGAGAATACTAGTAGATGGGGTAGAGTTCCTAGCGAACCTTATTATATTGGGAACCCAGACCTTAGATGTTATCTTGGGGATGGATTGGTTATCCATGCACAAGTCCGTGCTTGACTGTGGGAGAAGGATCATCTCTGTTGAGAGCCCGTGTGGAAGAAAAGTGGAATTTCAAGCGACCGCCGTTCGAGATGGACAGTTGATGCTCAACAGTGTAAAGGCAGTCAGCATAGAGGATGTTCCAGTGGTAAATGAGTATCCTGATGTTTTTTCTGAATATCTGTCGGGTATGCCGCCAGACAGAGACGTAGAATTTGTGATTGAGTTGGTACCAGGAACAACACCGATAGCAAAGAGACCCTATCGGATGTCAACTGAAGAATTGGTGGAGATGAAGAAACAGCTTCAAAAGTTGATGGAGAAAGGATTCATCAGACCGAGTTCATCGCCATGGGGAGCGCCAGTTCTATTTGTCAAGAAGAAGGACAGGAGTTTCAGGATGTGCATTGACTACCGTGCACTCAATGAAGTCACCGTGAAGAACAAGTACCCGCTATCTAGGATTAATGATCTGTTTGACCAGTTGAGAGGAGACGGAGTTTTCTTCAAGATTGATCTGAGATCGGGGTATCACTAGTTGAAGATCCGATCAAAAGATATTCCGAAGACCGCATTCTCGTCAAGATACAAACACTACGACTTTACAGTTATGTCCTTTGGTCTGACGAATGCGCCAGCTTATTTCATGAATATGATGAATAAGGTATTCATGGAGTATTTGGACAAGTTCATTGTTGTGTTCATAGACGATATCTTAGTCTACTCCAAGATGAGGGATGAACATGCGGAACACTTGAGGCTAGTTTTGGAGAAGCTGTGAGGACAACAACTATTCGCCAAATTCAGCAAGTGTGATTTTTGGAAAGACAAGGTGGAGTTTCTTGGACATGTGATGACCGCAGAAGGAGTCGCTGTTGATCCAAGCAAAGTTGAAGCCATGTTACATTGGGAACCGCCGCAGACAGTGACCCAGGTTCGGAGTTTCCTTGGGATGGCCGGTTACTACTGCCGTTTTATTGAAGGCTTTTCGACAATTGCGAGACCTCTTAAACTGGACGCCGGAATGTGAGAAAGGTTTCCAGGAGCTGAAAAAGCGATTGATATCAGCGCCGGTGTTAGTCCTACCGGATGTTAATCAAAGCTTTGATATATATTGTGATGCATCGCGCCAAGGACTTGGATGTGTGCTGATACAGCACCGGAAGGTCGTCGCATATGCATCAAGGCAGCTGCGGCCACATGAGGAGAATTACCCGACGCATGACCTAGAGTTAGCAGCCATAGTGCATGCCTTGAAGTTGTGGCGACACTACTTGATTGGGAATAGATGCGAAGTGTATACGGACCATAAGAGTCTCAAATACATCTTCACCCAATCGGATTTGAACATGAGGCAGAGAAGATGGTTAGAATTGATCAAGGACTACAATGTCGGAATCCATTACCACCCCGGGAAGGCCAATGTGGTGGCCGATGCCTTGAGTCGGAAGAGCCATACCATAAATATGATGGCCGCAGGAAGTCAAGAGGAGCTGTGTAAGAAATTTCAGAAGATGAAACTGGAGGCTGTACCGGAAGGATTTTTAGCTGCATTGGAAGTAAAGCCTATTCTAGAAGATCAGATCCGAGAAAGACAGAAGGATGACGACAAGATCCAAAGGATCAAGTCCAAGATGGATGAAGGCAGGGCTAAGAATTTCAGACTGGACGAGCAAGGTACATTGTGGATTAAGGACCGCATCTGTGTGCCAAACAAGAAGAAGCTGAAGCAGTTGATTCTGGAAGAAGCCCATGATTCCAAGTATTCCATTCATCCAGGAAGTGCCAAGATGTACCAAGATCTGAAGGAGAGATTCTGGTGGCCAAGCATGAAACATGAGGTTGCCGAGCATGTTGCGTTGTGTGATGTATGCCAAAGAGTTAAAGCAATGTACCAAAGACCAGCAGGGTTGCTGCAGCCGCTAAGAATACCTGAGTGGAAGTGGGAGGAAATCGGCATGGACTTTATTACCGGATTGCCGAAGACTCAAGGAGCATATGACTCCATATGGGTTATAGTGGACCGCTTGACCAAGGTCGTCCATTTTATCCCTGTAAAGACCACTTACTCAGGAGATAAACTAGCAGAGTTGTACATGATTAGGATTCGTCTGCTTGCACAGAGTGCCGAAGAAGATTGTATCAGACAGAGGTACCCAATTTACCTCAAGGTTTTGGAATAAGTTACATGAAGCCATGGGGACCCGTTTAAACTTCAGTACTGCATATCACCCGTAGACAGATGGGCAGACGGAAAGAGTAAATCAGATTCTGGAGGATATGCTACGAGCTTATGCATTGGCTTATGCTACCTCTTGGGATAAAAGTCTGCCATATGCTGAGTTCAGCTACAACAATAGTTATCAGGCCAGTCTACAGATGTCACCTTTTGAGGCACTGTATGGTCGACCTTGTCGGACGCCATTGAACTGGAATGAGACAGGTGAACGCCGTGTCTTTGGGCCGAACATTCTTCAAGAAGCCGAAGAGCAGATTGCCATGATCCGGGAAAGACTGAAGATTGCTCAGTCAAGACAGAAAAGTTACGTGGATAACCGTCGCCGAGACTTGAGCTTTGAACCGGAGGATTTCGTGTAGCTTAGGGTTACACCCCTCAAGGGAGTTAAAAGATTCCGCGCCAAAGGGAAACTCGCGCCACGTTATGTTGGGCCGTTTAAGATTCTGAGCCGCAGAGGTGAAGTTGCTTACCAGTTGGAGTTACCGCAGTCGTTGGCAGGTGTGCATGATGTGTTCCATGTGCCACAACTGAAAAAGTGTCTTCGAGTACCAGATGAGCAAACACCGTTAGAGTCAATAGAGCTGCAGGAGGATCTGACCTACAAGGAGTACCCTGTGAAGGTTCTGGACACCATGGATCGAGAGACGAGAAATAAATCAACCCGTTTCTACAAAGTCCAGTGGAGCAACCATGTAGAGAGCGCAGCGACTTGGGAGCGCGAGGAGGATTTGAAGAAAGAATTTCCGAACCTATTCCTTAGTTAGCCCTGAATCTCAGGGATGAGATTATGTTAAGGGGGGAGGTTTGTAACTCCCCAATTTTTGCTTTTCATGAATTTAAATGAAAATTTGCACTTTGGTGAATTTTTGGAATTTTCTAGAATTTATTTGGATTTAATTTGAATTTACTCCCTTTTGAAATTATTAAAGAATTAAAAGTTATAAAAAAAATTTTGTTGGAAATATTTTATTTGAGTCCAAAATGTCTCAAAGTATTTTCCATAATTTTTCTGGAATTTTTCTGAATATTTTGCAATTTTTCTTGAATTATTTGAATTTCTAGAAATTATTTTGAATATTAAATCGCTGGAAAATGCCCAGTTGGTTTCACTGTTCATCCGACCGAGTCGGACTCTAGTCCGACTTGAGCCCGACCCAGACCGCGTTCAAGCCAGACCGAGCCAGACCAGAGCCCTAGCGCCGCGACCGTTGGATCTCGATCCAACGACCAGCGTTGCGCCACGTCGCCCAATCCGAATCCCAGTCGGATTCCGCCGCCGCCGAGTGGGCCTCGGTTTCCGCGGATTTCACAGAAACCGAGACCCCTATTTAAAGCGCCGCCGCCACCAGCGTGTTCCCCATTCCCGTCCGCACCCGTTGCCCTAAGCCGTCGAGCTTGAGCCACCGCTGCCAGCCCATAAAAGCTCACCGAAGCTGGAGGTTAGGTCCATCGCGGTTTCCGCCGTTTTTCGCCGTCGTCCGCCATTCTTCGCCGTGGTGGTGCCCAGATCCGGAGCCCTCGTGTCAAGCCGCACCCGCTGAGACCACTCACCTCGCCGGAGGAGCCCTGTAGCGCCGCGCCATTGGTCGTCTTCCTCAGTGCCAGCAACCGAGCTCTGCCGCACGCCATCGCCGAACCGCGAAGCATCTCTGCCGTTGGATTTTCATCGCACGGCCATGATTCGTCCACGTCACCCGCAGGTAAGCCTCACGGGTTATTCTTTAGATCTATTTTTAGCCGTTGGATCTAGATCCAACTCCCTAGATTGTGCCACATAGCCATAGCCGCACCATGCTTAGTTAGATCCCAGCCGTTAGATCTAGATCGTACGGTTAGGGTTAATCTGCGTTGTAGCGTTAGATGCAATCTCAACTGTTTGATCGAGATCGAACGGTACAGATCAAGCCACGTGTCGTCACCCGGGTCATGCCACGCCACCCCAAGGTGAGGCGAAACCCGATCGAATCTGGACCGTCCCATCCAAATCGAATCTACCAGATTAACCACGCTGCCCGGGCAGCCGCTTGAGATCCAGATTCGATCCGACCGTTGATTTTCAAATCAACGGACCAGATCGTGCCACGTGTATAGAAGCCGGACTGGCGCGGTCCACGCGGACGCTCCCGATAGTCGCTGACGTCACGCGTGACGTCAACGAGGGGGCCAGGTGTCAACGGCTGGCCCAACTACACCGTGACGTCACGGTGGGGCCCGTGTCGCGGTCACCGGCCCTTCGAGCCGCGGCCGACGATAGCCGATGACGTCGATGGAGCCCCACGTGTCAGTGACACGTGAACCCGTGGACTAGGTCCACGGTGAACCGTGCCCGTGCCGTGGACCGAGTCCATGGGCCGGCTGACGCAATGATGACATCACAATTCGATTTTTCAATAGAAAAATAATTCGGTGGAAATTCAAATTCCACGCTGACGTCATGCTGACGTCATAAATGAGATTTTTCAGTAGAAAAATAAATGAATTAATTCGGTTTATTGATTTATTTGAATTTTCAAACTTCAGACGCTTATAACTTTTGTGTTTTAACTCCGTTTTGAACGATTCCAATTTCTAAATTTTTATAAAATTGAGATCTACTTGAATATGAATTTCATTAATTTTTGAATACAAAATTTTCTCTGTTTATATTTAATTAATATATTCTTTAAACTTTAAACAATTATAACTTTTGCATTTTAACTCCAACTTGGGCGATTCAAATTTCTAAAAATTTGTAAAATTATGCTCTTTCTGTTTATGGACTTTACTTGAATTTTTGAGAAATGTGCATGTACTATTTTATTTATTTATTGCTATTTGCACGCGTTACGAGTAGACGTTGAAATACCCGAGGGCTTCGAAGGTGAAGTGTTGACCCAAGAGCCAGCTCAAGATCAAGAACAAGTACTTTTGGAAGGAAACTTATGCTTTGACCATTTTGATCCCATTTTTTAAATTAATTCAGTTTAAATTATTACACGTTAAATTAATTAGAAATTGTTTAAATTATTTCTGGGAGTTAGTTAAATGCCTTAGTAAGACCTTGCCACCGTAGTTAAATCCCATTTCTGGCAGTATGCCACCTTGACTATTTAATTATGTGCCATGAAACCTTGCCACCGTAGTTGTCGGTGTATTCTACACAAGGGTGCCCACTCCACCTTAGTAAGAGCCGACCAGCGGATACGTGGCGTCCAGGCCACGCCGCTGGCGGTCAGCAGAGTGATCGCCCAGCGGACAGGTGGCGACCAGGCCACGCCGCTGGCGGTCAGCAGATTGATCGCCCAACGGACAGGTGGCGGCCAGGCCACGCAAGCGCGGATAAAGGCGATGACCGCCAATGCCAGACAGTGGCGACCAAGCACAAGCGGTTAGCAAGGTGGTTACCAGACGGAAGCACGGCGCCCAGGCCCCCCCCGCTGGCGCCCAGTTCCCGAGGCCACCTAGTAACTTGTGTCACCACACGGGAGGTCAAAGGCATTTTAATGCATATCGTGCGCATTAAATGGGGGTAATAAAGGTCACAGTGTGGCGGCGTGTGTTCCCAACGCGTGCCATAATGACGAGTGACGTCTTTACGCTTTTTCCCACCCCGGCAGAGCGGGCAGAGTCGGCAGGCGCGGGGCCCGAGGCGGGGGAGAGGACGGCTGTGCCAGAGCATTAAGTATGCTGCAAGAACAGTGACAAGTGCATTAAATACGATGTGGCAGTGTACTCAGGGTGTTGTACTGTTGTAAGCCCCATGCACCCCAGCCAGCCCGAGTATAAAAGGTAGCCGGGGTGCATGGGAGAGGGGGTTGCTTCTTCTAGGTTTGATTCCATAGACTGGTTCGATCCTTGGGGGGGAAGTTCCTTGTTCTTTCGCTTCCTCCAAGAACACCAGCAAAAATAACACAAGCAGGATTAGGGCTATTACTCGTGAGGAGGGCCCGAACCTGGATAAACCCGCGTCTTCTTCCTGTGAGCTTCGTCCGTTTTCTTTCCACCGTGTCCCGAGCAATCTCCACGAAAGCCCCCTGTTCGGACTTCTT
This sequence comes from Rhipidocladum racemiflorum, assembly GCA_036346355.1. NCBI lineage: Eukaryota > Viridiplantae > Streptophyta > Magnoliopsida > Poales > Poaceae > Rhipidocladum > Rhipidocladum racemiflorum. The sequence continues at coordinate 24,620,694 of CM070589.1, read as the reverse complement.
ACACCCCATCTCGGAAGGGGTCTGTTAGCTCATACGCTGATAGTGGCGCGCCAGGTAGGGGCTCAGTGGTTGGATTGCCACTTCTTCTTCCACCTTCTTGCGAAGCTTGCAAGAAGTTTTGACGGGCGTCAGCATGATGACTTCACGCTCCAACCATGACGGCCTACCCGAGGAGAGCGACGCTCGCAGCCGGTCGCGGCGTCCCGCCGGGGCGTCGGACCTCCCGGGTCCCTCCGCCCAGGGAGGGACACGAGGAGCTCCTACACAAGCTGGACAGCCCGTTCGACGACGTTTGTCGATGGGAGCTGGCACCCCAGCGCGGAATCTTCATGCGGCCTAGGTACTCCTCGATCACCCCCCGGTGGCGCTAGGGGGCGAAACCCTGGCCGCTCCTTGGCTGCGGGACATCGCCCGCCTAGTGGATGCCGCCCAGCAGCAAGTGGAGGCGGCAAGTCAGCCGGGGGCTTCCAGCATCGGGCGGCAGGACACGCGCGCGACCGATGCGCAAGCCTCCAGCCGCTCGGTCAGGTCTTCTCCCGATCGTGAGGGCCGGGACAAAGGGAAGGGTGCACAGGTTGCAGCCCCCTCGTGCACATGCCCCCACTTCTTCTCACGGTCCCCCCAGGCCGGCAGGGGGCCATAGGGATCTGAGGGCCCGCCTAGACGAAAGGAGGTCCCAGCGTGATGGTGACTTGCGCGATGTCCTTCGGGGCGTCGTGCACGCGTGCAACATCGCGTTGGCCACCCGATGTCTAGCGGTCGGGGGGAGGCCTCACTCCCTGACTCCAGGGAGAGCGTAGACTCGCACTCCTCGACCCCATCTCGGGGCCGAGGGGCGAGCGAGCGATGCAGCTCCCCCTACAACGTTGGATGCCAGGCATTTTCCCTCCGCCTATGCCAAGCTGCGTGGGTGGAGAGGTTCCGCCCCGTGTCCATCGAGAAGTACGACGGCACCACCAACCCGGAGGAGTTCCTGCAGATCTATACCACTGTGGTGCACGCCGCGGGAGGGTCTGAGAAGATCATGGCCAACTACCTCCCGACATCGCTGACGGGCTCTGCCCGCTCCTGGCTGTTGAACCTCCCGTGAGGCTCCGTGCACTCGTGGGAGGGGCTGTGCGACCTCTTCGTAGCCAACTTTCAGGGCTCCTACACTCAGCCAGGTGTGGAGGACGACCTCCACTCCCTGGAACAGACGAAGGGGGAGTCCCTGAGGGAGTTTATTCGGCGGTTTAGCCACTGCCAGAACACGATCCCCTGGATTTCTGAGCAATCGGTGATTATCGCCTTTCGGAGGGGGTCTGAGATCAGAAGATGCGGGAGAAGATGGCTACCCGCACCATTTTGACCACTTCCGAGTTGTTCTCCCTGGCGCATAAGTGCACCAGGGCAGCGGAGGCCCGGGAGCGCACGGCAGGGCCATCCGGCCACAGCGAGGCTGGGACCTCAAAGGCTTCCGATCAAAAGAAGAAGAAGAAGCGCAAGGAGGTCGGAGCCGGAGGCCAAGCCTCAGAAGCGCGACCGCCGGGACAGGAGGGGTGATCGCCGAAACCCGCGTGGCGACCGCGGGGATCGCCGTTCGCCCCGCCTAGAAGACGACGGGGGCAGACCTTACTGCCCCATCCATAGGACCAACGGACATGATCTGGCGGATTGCCAGGTCGTGTCCAAGCTGGTAGAGCAGCGGCTTAGAGAACACCGCGAGGAAGATCACGATGACGCAGGAGAAGACCCCGCTCCGCTGGCCTTTCAGCAAGTGGAGCACACGGTGGCGTTCATTCATGGGGGCTCTGCCACCTACTCTTCGAACTCGCAGTACAAGCGAGAGTTGAGGGAAGTGTGCGCCACCGTACCAACCACCGGGGCGAGCAGGCCACTGAAATGGTCGGAGGAGCTGATCACTTTCAGTCGAGCCGACCACCCGGAGAGCACCTTAGGCCCGGGCCATCTTCCGATCGTGGTTTCCCCCACGGTCCGAAATCCGAGACTCAGGCGAGTGCTTATTGATGGAGGAAGCTCCATCAACCTTATGTCTGTCAGAGCATTTAAGGCACTCCAAATTCCCTATGAGGAGTTGCGCCCGGCCCCTCTCTTCTACGGAGTTGCCCCTGGGGTCAGCTTGACGCCCCTGGGACAAGTCCAGCTACCCATCACCTTCGGAAGTGTGGACAACTTCTGAATAGAGAAAATCAACTTCGAGATTGCTGACTTCGACCTTCCCTACAATGCTTTGCTTGGCCGCCCAGCTCTGGTCAAGTTCATGGAGGCCACGCACTATGCCTACATGATGGTGAAGATCCCTGGGCCTGGGGGCCCGATTACTGTGAAGGTGGATCGGCTGGAAGCCCTGCGCCTCAGCAAGCAGGTGCAGGACCTGGCCGGCACCACCTGTTCGGCCCGAGGCGAGGACGACCGCCCAGAGCTCCCCCCGGTCAAGGCCCGCGCCTCACCTGGTTCTTCGGGTGAGGTGAAGGCGATCCCCGTGGGCTAGGACAGTTCTGGGAAGGTCGTGAAGATTGGTGCCAGCCTCAGCACCAAATAGGAAGACACACTCGTCACCTTCCTCCGGTCTAACTTAGATGTGTTCGCCTGGGAACCATCTGAGATGACCGGGGTCCCTAGGGAGGTGATTGAGCACCGATTGGCAACGCTCCCTGGAGTGCACCCAGTCCGGCAGAAAGTCCAGAGGCAGGCACCAGAGCGGCAAGATGCCATTCGGGATGAGGTGGAGAAACTGCTGCATGCAAGAATCGTACGGGAGGCCGCCTGCCCCGAGTGGCTGGCCAACCCCATGCTCGTTAAGAAGTCGAACGGGAAGTGGCGAATGTGCATCGACTTCACCGACCTCAACAAAGCCTGCCCCAAGGACCCGTACCCCCTGCCACGGATAGACATTGTCGTTGACTCCACAGCAGGGTGTGAGGTCTTGTGCTTCCTAGACGCCTACTCCGGCTACCACTAGATCAGCATGGTGCGGGAAGACGAGGAGAAGACTGCTTTTGTGACCCCTCTAGGCGTGTACTGCTATGTCCGAATGCCATTTGGGTTGAAGAACGCTGGCTCGACCTACCAGCGAGCTATGCATGCTGTATTTCGGTCGCAGATTGGGAGAAATCTTGGAGTATATGTTGATGACTTGGTAGTAAAGACCAAAAAGACTGTTGGGCTTGTTGAAGACTTAGAGGAGACTTTCTCCCACCTTCGGCAGTATTGTTTGAAGCTGAATCCTGAGAAGTGTGTGTTCAGTGTGTCTTCTGGAAAGCTGCTTGGGTTCCTTGTTTCTAGCTGTGGAATCGAGGTCAACCAAGAAAAGATCGCGGCCATCGAGCGCATGCAACCACCCACCCGGCTCAAGCAAGTCCAGTGCCTAGCTGGTCGCCTGGCCTCTCTTGGCCGGTTCATAGCCCGGCTTGGAGAAAAGAGTCTTCCTTTCTTCAAGCTGATGAAGAAGACCAACTCCTTCGAGTGGACCTCAGAAGAGCAACAAGCGCTCGAAGAGTTGAAGCAGTACCTCTCCTCCCCGCCGGTGCTGGTCGCTCCCGAGCCAGGCGAGCTGCTATTGTTATATGTGGCGGCCAGTCCCACAGTTGTAAGTGCGGCACTGGTGGCGGAGCGTGAAGGCGTCCAGCGGCCAGTTTACTACGTCAGCAAGGTGTTGCATGATGCGGAGACAAGGTACCCGCAAGCCCAGAAGATGGTGTATGCTGTGCTGGTGGCATCCAGGAAGTTGCGACATTATTTCCAAGGAAGGGAGATCACGGTAGTTTCTGCCTACCCCCTGCGTGAGATCCTTCACAATCGAGAAGCAGAGGGCCGCATCGCCAAGTGGTCTATGGAGTTGGGGGAGTTCGGCCTCAAGTTCTCCCCCCATACTGCGATCAAGAGTCAAAGGCTGGCGGAGTTCGTTGTCGAGTGGACCCCTGCGGAGTCTGAGACTGAGGAAACCCCCGCGCCCTCCCCCTGGGCACTATACTTCGACGGTTCCTTCAGGCTCGAAGGCGTGGGGGCTGGGGTCCTCCTGGTGTCCCCAACCGGGGACCTCCTCAAGTACGTGGTCGTCCTGGACTTCAAGGCCACTAACAACGTTGCCCGAGTCACGGCTTCTTTGGCGGGGGCTTCGGCGCCCGCTGACCATCGGAGTTCGGCGTATACAAGTCAAGGGCGACTCGCTGCTAGTCGTCAACAAAGCGAGAAAGGAGTTCTCCTGCTCTGATCCTGTCATGGCAGAGTACTTGGCAGAGGTTAGAAAGATGGAGCGACATTTCGACGGGCTGGGGTATACTCATATCCCCCGGCGCGACAACTAATTGGCGGACGAGCTTGCGCAGCTCGCCTCGACAAGATCCCCTGTCCCAGTTGGAGTCTTTGAAGAAAGGCTTCCGCGACGTCCATCGCAGCCCCCGTTTCTAGTGGGGACGATGGTGATGCTGCTTCAGCCCTCATTCCGGGAGGGAGAGTAGTACTGGTGGAAATGCCCGGCCAGGCGGAGTACCCAGGCGATCACCCTGTGGTCTCCACACTCGACCGGGAAGGCACATGAATGGATCCGATCCTGGCCTACCTGCGGGATCGAGTGTGCCCCGACGATGATGCGTCAGTAGAGAAGATAGAACGAAAGGCCAAGTGCTATACCCTGGTGGGCGGGGACCTTTACCGCCGAGGTAGAAACGGAATTCTTCTGAAGTGCATCACTCGGGAAGAGGGGAGCAGTCTGCTCTATGATATCCATGGAGGCGTGTGCGGGAGCCAAATGTCAAGTCGAACGATGGATGGGAAAGCTTTCCGCCAAGGGTTCTATTTGCCAACCGCCCTCCAGGATGCTTGTGAGCTGGTGAGGAAGTGCAAAGCGTGCCAGTTCCACGCCAAGCAAATCCACCAACCAGCCCAAGCTCTGCAAACAATCCTGCTCTCGTGGCCCTTCGCGGTCTGGGGGCTGGATATCCTGGGCCCGTTCCCGCAGGCCACAGGGGTCTACACCCATCTGTTCGTCGCCATCGACAAGTTTACCAAGTGGGTGGAAGCTGAAGTGGTAAGGGCGATTACCGCCACCGCTGCAATCAAGTTCATGCAAGGAATATTCGCCCGCTTCGGGGTCGCCAACCGCATGATCACCAACAATGGCACATAGTTCACCAGCGCTGCCTTTTTGGGTTTCTGTGAAGAGATGGGCACCAAAGTCTGTTTTGCCTCGGTGGCCCACCCGAGGAGTAATGGCCAAGTTGAGCGCGCCAATGCGCTGGTGTTGAAGGGCCTCAAGACCCGGGCGTTCGATCGACTCCACAAGCAAGGAGCCCGGTGGACTGAAGAACTCTCGGCGGTATTGTGGTCGCTCCGTACCACTCCCAGTCGGGCCACCGGAGAGACTCCCTTTTTCCTGATCTACGACGCGGAAGCTGTCTTGCCCTCGGAGCTGGCCTTGGGGTCACCGCGCGTTGCGGCGTTCACAGAGGAAGCCCAGGAAGATCTACGCCGAGAAGACACCAATCTCCTGGAAGAAGTGCGAGATCGCGCAGCCTTGCGCACTGCCCGGTGCCAGCAGAGTCTTAGGCGGTACCACGCCGCCCGGGTCAGCGAGAGAACACTGGCAGTAGGCGACCTGGTCTTGCGCAGAGTTCAGACGCATGCCGGGTTGCACAAACTGTCTCCCTAGTGGGAGGGCCCCTTTAAGGTGGTCTCAGTCTCTCGTCCCGGGGCGGTCAGGTTGGCCACTGAAGACGGGGAAGAGCTGGCAAACTCCCAGAACATAGAGCTTCTGCGCAAATTCTATCCCTGAGAAGGCTGTAAGTACATAGCTGCGCGCCCCGACCAACCGGGTTGAGCTTTCCTCTCCAAAGTTGGTCGGAGAAGCCTCTGTTTAATCCAGTGATCAGTTTCTATTCAAAGCAGTTGTCGCTTCTGCTCTCTTTTTTCTGGTTTGCGCCCGGTGGGCCATGCCCGCGTAATCGCCCTCAGTACCTTAAGGTTCTCTGAATTCTCGACGGTAAAAGGGGAACCACTGGGTGAGTATGGCGAGCAGGGATGGGCGATCGGGTGGCCAGTTTGGCCCGGTTTTCAACACGGTCATGACGCTCAGGGTGTCCCCGTGAGAACCGGTGACTCAAACACCACTACCGAGAGCCTACTACCCTGCCACCCCTCAACAAGTGTTCGGTCCCGAGAGATCATGAGAGTACTTGATTTCACAAGGTCCTAAGGTCCTGAGATGGCGACATTGCGGCACGAGAGATTCGGGCCCTACGCCCCAACTAACCCTTAAAGCTTGCGATGGCCTTTTTGTGCGTCCAGAACCAGCATAGTGGAGGCGCAAACAAGCTTCCAAACACGAGACATGCGAAGGGAAGTATATGCATTCATAAATAAGAAACTGACTTGCAAGGGTCTTTTACAGAAGGTGGCAAAACAAAAAAATGAGCAAGGCTAAATCTGGAGTCTTCACTCCTCGTCCTTGTGACTTCGCTGACTCTTAGGATCTTCTATCAGGTCGACGTCCAGCCTGAGCGCCATGTCCTCGGCCACTGCTTCCAGCGCCGGGTTGACCATCTCAATTCATGGCACTATTATTATGGTCATGACTCAAAATTGGTAAATGTGACTGGAACTACGTGAAGATGTGTAGCTAATGCCCTTTCCCACATGCTGGTGTCATGGTACCTAAAAAAAACAACATAAACACAAGCGTGAGTTCATCACTCAGCAAGTATATTGCAATGGTACAAAAGAACAATTACATGGCTACAACAACTCACATCATGTCTATCATCTCATTCAGGATCACATATCATTATCATCATCATTATGTATGCAATGCGATGCGATGCACATGTCTCCTTAGAAACTCATACCGGTATGGTTGAGTACACACCCGTCGGTGTGCACCCTCTCCCCCCTTCCATCCCGAAGATGGAGGGTGCCTACTCCTCGCTTCCATACACCGCGGTGGATGGAATCACGATGTAGGACTTACCATTGGCTCTCCGGAATAGCTATAACTTTCTCACCGACCTTCCCCGTACTAGTTATGACTTTCTCACCGCCCGGGCCATGTATCATGCAATGTATGCAAACATGCCAACATCATAAATAACTTGTACATTAACACATGGCATCATAACATAATAAGCATATTCATCATATCAATGGCAATCATTAAAGTATGACATGTGAACATATCATACATTCAATTTCAATCTCAACCAATCTAGCAAACTACAACCCGCTAAACATTCCAATACACTTGCCTCAACCACGGGCGACGGATTGGCGAGAAGTAGAATGCACTCCCGGGGTCACACCACCTGCACATAGGTACCACACACTCACAATCATGTCCACAAAACAGTACGCAAACACTCTTCTACCCCGACATCGCAAACTACTCGCAAAACACAAAAACAGAGATTCTGTCCTGTCAGGACAGCAGCTTTCCAAAAGGCATAACTCAGGTTCTAAGACTCCTAATCGAATAAACGAGTACATCCTCGCGTAGTTTAGGAAATTTCCTAACTTTTTCTAAGTATATGGAAAGACTGATTCGGACTCTAAAGTGGGTTAATCTACAGAATACCGTGATCTGTTCCAATCACGTCACAGATTTTAAAACGTTCGGTAAAACGAGCATAACTTTCAAACAGCTGGGCGTAATTGGACGTTCTTTATACCCACTGAAAGGTATTGACGTTACCTACAACTTCTTCAACAGGCGGCTGACCAAATTCTGACTCTAAATTGGCGAAAACCCAAACCCTAGGTCGACTGCTCATGCTGCCCGAAACAGAGAACGTGGCAACTTCTAGATTTCATCTAATCTACTCAATTCCAGCACTGCCAATTGATCTAAAAATATGATAATAACCCTTAGAACAGATCCTAGACCAACCCCAAGGATTCCCGTGGCCATACCTTCACCCGACGACCGAAAACCCAACGGATCTCCTCCCGGTTCGCGCGATCTCCTTCCTCGCTGCAAATCCACCGGATCTCCTCGTCGCGGAGCGCTCCAACGGATGGATCTTCGGGTTGGTGAGGTGGAGAACTCCCCTAGGGGCAGCAAGGACGGTGGGGAGGTGGTGGAGGGGGTGGTGGCGCAAGGGGAGGGGAGGGGAGGCGCACGACAAGGGGCAAAAGGGGTGTGGCGGCTATGGGAGGGAGAGGAGGAGGTGGAGGCTGCTAGGGCAGCAGGGGGCACCCCAAGGGCATCATGCTGCCCCCCTCTCCCCTTATGGGCCAGAGAGCCCCACTTTTGGCCCACGAGGGGTCCCCCCTAAGGCCCAACACGCCCCGGGAAGGCCCAAACTCACGAAATCGACCCGGAAACGCGATTAAACGGCATAATGTAAAGTTTTAACCTCCATTTTCACATTTCATAAAGTCACACTCTCCAATTTCACCTTTTACAGTGTCCCGACATTCCGTAGTGTCACAGTAGCATTATATGCAATCTCAACCGTTCGATCGAGATCGAACGGTGCAGATCAAACCACGTGTCGTCACCCGGGTCATGCCACGCCACCCCACGGTGAGGCGAAACCCGATCGAATCTGGACCATCCGATCCAAATCGAACGGCCCAGATTAACCACGTTGCCCGCAGCATTTGAGATCCAGATCTAATCTGGACCGTTGATTTTCAAATCTACGGCCCAGATCGTGCCACGTGTACAGAAACCGGACCGGCGCAGTCCACGCGGACACGCCCGGTCATCGCTGATGTAACACCCCAAAATTTTGCTTTTCTTAAATTCATGTGTGATTAGGCACTTTGGTGAATTTTTGGAATTTTCTGGAATTTATTTGGATTTATTTGAAATTTATTTGAATTTATTCCATTTTAAAATAATTAAAGAATTAAACTTTGCAAATAAAATTTTGTTGGAAATATTTTATTTGAGTCCAAAATGTTCCAAAATATTTTCCAGAATTTTTCTGGAATTTTTCTGAGTCTTTTGCTATTTTTAATGATTTAATTGAATTTCTGAGAATTTAATTGGATTAATTAAATCGAGTTGGTTTTCTTGTTCCTCCCGGCCGACCGAGTCCGAGTCGACTCGAGTCCGACTTCGCGCCCAGTTGGTCCAAATTAACCCGTAGAACCCAAACCCGCGTGACCGTTGGATCTTGATCCAACGGCCACAATTGAGCCACGTCACCTGAGCCCGAGCTCGACCGAGCCAGCCAGCTCGCCCGAGTCCGACCCGAAACCAAACCCACGAACGATCCAACGGCTGTGGTTGAGCCACGTCATCCTCTCCGTGTCGCCGTCGGACTCCGCCGCCGCAACGGAGCAGGTCTCGGTTCCGTGCGTTTCACGGACGCCGAGGGCTCTATTTATTGCGCCGCCACCCGTGTCGGGACCGCCACTTCATTGCGCACCCGTAGCCCTAACTCACCTCGCCTGAGCCACCGTGGTTGCGCCGCTAGAGCTCGCCGGAGTAAGGAGAAGGAGCCGCCGCGGTTTTCGTCAAATCCCGCCGCCGTCCGCCGTCCTCCGTTGCCGTTGACCCCAGATCCGGAACCGTGAGATCAAGCCGCGTCAGTGAGCACCACTCACATCGCCGGAGCACGCCCGAAGCGCCGTTGCCGTGGTCGTCGTCCCCAACCCCGGCAAGCCAGCGCCAAGAAGCCATCGCCGGACCCGAAGCTCGCTTCCACCGTCCGATCCGGATCCAACGCTCTAGATTGCGCCCACGTCATCCCTACGGTGAGAACCACGTGCGCCTCCTAGATCCATTCTCAACCGTTGGATCTAGATCCAACGATCCCGAGATCAAACGCGTTAACCCAAACGGCGTGAAAGCCGAATCTAATCACGGGCCATTGATTTTCGAATCAACGGCCGAGATCGTGCACGCAGCGTCGGGAAAGTGGACCGCCAGCGGTCGGCCGGGCCAGACCACGCGCGTGACGCTGACACGCCGGGCCCGCGTGTCAGCGGCTTAGCCGCAACCGCACCATGACGTCAGCACGGGCCCACCTGTCAGCGGCCACCCCAGCCGTGCGGTGACGTCACCCATGACGTCACCAGTGGGTCCCACCTGTCAGCACCGTGGGCTGAGCCCCGCTGACGTCAGCAATGACGTCACCCGAGGGGACCCACCTGTCAGCGACACGTGGAGCCGTGGACCGAGTCCACGGTGGACCGAGCCAAACCATGGACCACGTCCATGAACCGGCTGACGTCAGCCGCCCAATCAGAGGCTGCCACGTGTCCTCGCTGACGCAATAATTAATTTCCGAAAAAGAAAATGATTTATTAATTCGAAATAATGATTTCAGATTTGATTCAAACTCCAAACGCTTATAACTTTTGCGTTTCAACTCCGATTTGAGTGATTCAAATTTCTAAATTTGTATAAAATTGAGATCTACCTAATTATGAATTTTATTTAATTTTTGGACTAAAGTTTTTCTCTGTAATATTATTTAATTGATTATTTAAACTTTAAATAATTATAACTTTTGCATTTCAACTCCGATTTGAACGATTCCAGTTCCTAAAATTCATAAAATTATGTTCTCTCTGTTTGTGGATTTTATTTGGAGTTTTGGGATGCTTTTGCCTATTGTTTATTTGTGTATTGCTATTTGCACGCATTACGAGTAGACGTTGAAGTGCCTGAAGGCTTCGAAGGAGAAGTATTGACCCAGGAGCCAGCTCAAGACCAAGAACAAGTACTTTTTGAAGGCAAGTTATGCTTTGACCATGTTGATCCTATTTTGAAACCAATTTTGATTTAACTTATTGCATGCTAGTTCAATTATAAAATACTTTATTTAGATTTGGGAAATTAGATAAATGCCAAATTGCTGTATGACACCTTGATTACTTAAGTATGTGCCATGACCCCTTGTCACCCTAGTGTGGATTACTAGTTGGACATTATTAATTTGTCAACATGGGTAGTTAGACCGATGTAGTATGCTTAGCCTTGCCACGTGACATGATTTTGGACAATCAAATGTTAATATTGACTTAATGAAATATTGAACCTGTTTTGGAAAGGTATCATGTGTTGTGATGTTGATGGCACGTGGTGCATGGTAATCAACTGGGGTTTGACAAATAGCTTTTGACCGGGGCATGTGGTAAGAATGATCAGGTGGGCCAGTTGTGGCATTGGGAATGTTGTTTTGGTTCTTCGGGTAGTCTTGCCCTGGTCACCCTAAGGACTTCACCTTGCAAGCCTTTGAACTGAGTCAATCTTGCAACCACATGTCTGTAATGGGACGGACCTAGTTGATTAAGTTGCTAATAACGTACCTGTGGGACCTCAGGAGGTCAACTACACCCTTTGTGTATGTTGTACGGGGGAGCGTACCGGGGCTGCGGCCAGGTACCCATCTAACGGTTGGTTGGCCTAAACTTCGCCTTAGCTAAGGGAAGGGTTAGTGTGCAACAACCGGGGAGGACCACTTGTATTGTTAGAAGTTTTCGAAAGACTTTGTTACGAGAACTCGCCTTTGTGGTGTTTGACTGTATCTTGTGGGTAAAGTGCATAACCTCTGCAGAGTGTAAAATCTATTCGAATAGCCGTGTCCGCGGTATTGGACATCGCTCGGGAATTACAGTCAAGGGTTAGATTTTCTCAAAAGTAACTTGGACTTGAAGGGTTGGGTTGGCTTAATAATGATGTTGATAGAAATGTGGATTAGGATGAGAAAGATGTTTACTAAACCCCTTGAAAAGTTATTTATGCTTTACTTGTTACTACTGCTTTCGAATCTACTTATGATACTTGTTAAATGCTCTTGCTGCAAATATACCTTGAGCCACTCCTTTGTATTAAGCCATGCATGTAGTATATTAGCTGCATTCTGTGCATGACTTGCTGAGTACCAAGTACTCACCCTTGCCACAATACAACACCAGTTGAAGAGGAGACTACACCAGCTTTGGAGGAGGAGCTCCAAGAGGAACCGTCTACTTAGGAGCGAGCCGGTCGGTTGCCTGTGGTATACTGGATGGCGCCACGGGTTATCTTATTTTTCCGCCGCTATTATTTCTCTCTTAATAAGTTTTAGCCTGCATGCGTGTATATTTGTAACTTGACCATAAGGTCGAGTAACCAGTTTGACTATTTAATTAAAGTACTTTATTAGTATCGAGTGGTATGATTGTGATATTCATCGATGTTAAGACTGTGTGCACTAGCGCGTTCCTGGACTAGTGCTGAATACACAGAGGGTCTGGATTTGCAAATTCGGGTCCCGACAGAGGTGGTATCAGAGCCATACTGACCGTAGGCTCAACCCTAGCCAGAAAGGTCATAGAGAGGATAAAACCTATTTTCTAAAACTAAAAGTTTGTCAAGACAAGAAATGACATCTCGACTCATCCCATTCTTTCTTTTCTTGTCTCTTGCTGAATTTTTCCTTACCTTGTCACGATTTAAAAATTTCGAGTTCTTACGTGAGCACTCTTGTGACAGATGGAGGGAGAGTTCAACTACGTCGATCTGGAGGTTGGTCACGCTGCGGAACTTTAGCGTATGCTACAGACTCTCGGAGATTTTGAGAAGCCGCAATACCAAGTGGACGTGATCAGACAGGCAGGATTGATCAAGGCTTGTGACGTGAAGATTGTGGTACCTGCTAGGAAGAAGGGCCCAGGTAATCGCCCGATACACTGCACTGCCAGGAGGTCTACAATGCAGATGGGTATCCAAGAGGTGTCACGACGAGCAATGCGACACATTACCCGTATCTACGCCAGAGAGTTGGAGAGCACGGTGTTAGATATCATCCGCGAAGCAATAACCTTCTTGACCAAGGCGATTCAGGATGAGAATGCCATGGTCACACAGCTTGGCACGACTTGTTGTCGCCAGAGGATGTACTGATGATACAAGCAAGGAGCTCTGAAGGCCCGCATAAGGAGATCACGACAGAGAAGAACAGATGGCGGGAAGCTCAAGAGTATGTGTCACACCTTACGCAAAGGATTGGAGAGTTAGAGACGGCATTATGCGCACTGCAGCCGAGCCAATGCTCGAGCTACACGAGCCAGACCGGAGGAGCCGGAGCTTGATGAGGACATCGCTTCTTCGACTACCACGAGATGACACGATTCTTTGGACATGGCGATCGTTTCGCGCCTATGCCGCAGCGTCTGTATCCAGGCCGTGGAGGTTTTCTCGATGAGTGAGCGTAGGTTCTATAGTGAGACTCCTTCGCCGAGTCGCAGCATAGAATAAAGAGTCACCCTTTAGGCGTTAGACTCCAGTGTTAGTTCAATTTGGATTTTCATTGCTTGCTGAGTGTGCAGTATGTGTTGCAAGGCCCCTAGGCATTGTAAGCAACCATACCAAGTTACTATTGATTAAAATAATAAAGTTGGACTTTAAGTTACACCATTCGCCCCGCATAAGTCCCATATTACTCATCTATTCCAGTTTCCCTCTCATCTCTGAAACCTTGGAGCAATCGACAGATGGTAAACACCCGCGGAAACCTAGGAGGCAATGGGAGTGGTTCTCGCCCAACAGAAAACCCCAATGATGGAGCACCAGCACCGCCACTGGACATGCAGAATTTTGGAGCATTTCTTGCTGCTCAGACTCAGTTGATGCATGCTATGATGCAACAGATGCAACACGTCCTTTGCCAGAGGCCACTGCTAATCAAGTTAATCAGGGACAACGCCAGAATACCAGACTGTCAGAGTTCATGAGGACTCATCCACCCACTTTTTCTGGGAATGCCAATCCGTTGGAGGCTGATGATTGGTTAAGGTCAATTGAGAGGAAGCTACACATCGCTCAATGCATGGGAAATGAGAAGGTACTCTACGCTTCTCATCAGTTGGAAGGGACAGCCGTCGAATGGTGGGAGAACTTCTGTGCCACGCAAGAGAACCCTCAAGATATCACTTGGGAGGAGTTCACAGTTGCGTTCCGTCAGTATCACGTGCCTGAAGGAATCATGGACCTCAAGAAGGAGGAGTTCAGAGCACTGAAGCAGGGTAATCAGCCGGTGGCCGAATACCTGAACAAGTTCACACAGCTTGCACGCTACGCACCTGAGGATGTAGCGACAGATAAAGCCAGACAGTCTCGTTTCATGAAGGGACTTAACTCAGGATTGCAGGTGGGATTGATCACCCACACCTTTCCAGATTTCCAAGAGTTGGTGAATAAGGCGCTTATTCTTGAGGACAAGCGAAAGGAACTGGATGAGAACAGGAAGCGCAGGATGCAGCATCAGGGATCGCGTCAGGGAGCGCAGCAACGTTTGAGGGTTGCGCCAAATCAGCTTTTCAGATTCCAGCCACAGAATGCAACAAGGACACCGTCACCAGCACCAAGACCCGTCAATCAGAACTATCAGACCCCAGCCCCAGCCAGAAACGCCGCTTCAGGCAGTCAACAAGGGACAGTGAGACGCTGCTACAACTGCAACGAGCCAGGACACTTTGCCAACAATTGCCCAAAGAAGACAGCAGGGGTGACCCCAGTTCGCTTCAATCTGGGATCCACACCAGCTAGGACGCCAGCACTAGGAGCCACACCCCAGACTGTGGTGAGAGGCCGAGTCAACCATGTCACCGCAGATGCACTGCAGAATGCTACGGACGTCGTACTGGGTAAGTTACTTGTTAACTCAGTACCTGCGATAGTTTTGTTTGATTCTGGAGCTTCACATTCGTTTGTTTCACAAGGCTTTGCTGCTGAAAATGATTTGGAGATTGCAAGGCTTAAATGCATGCTTTTAGTTCAAACCCCTGGTTCCGAACTCCGAACGAAAGTAGGATGTTCTGGGGTGAGAATACTAATAGATGGGATAGAGTTCCTAGCGAACCTTATTATTTTGGAGACCCAGACCTTAGATGTTATTTTGGGAATGGATTGGTTATCCAAGCACAAGGCCGTATTGGATTGTGGAAGAAGGACTATCTCATTTGAGAGCCCGTGTCGAAAGAAAGTAGAATTTCAAGCTACTGCCGTTAGAGATGGACAGTTGATGGTTAACAGTACCAAGGCAATCAGTATAGAGGATGTCTCAGTAGTGAATGAGTACCCAGATGTTTTTCCTGAAGATCTACCTGGTATGCCGCCAGACAGGGACATAGAGTTTGTGATAGAGCTTGTACTGCACAAAGACCGATCTGAAAGAGACCCTATCGGATGTCCACCGAGGAATTGGTAGAGATGAAGAAACTTGACTTGAAGAGTTAATGGAGAAAGGATTTATCGAGACCGAGTTAGTCGCCGTGGGGAGCGCCGGGTTGTTCGTCAAGAAGAAGGACGGGAGTTTCAGGATGTGCATTGACTACCGTGCACTCAATGAAGTCACCGTGAAGAATAAGTATCTGCTACCCAGGATTGATGATTTGTTTGACCAGCTGAGAGGAGCCGGAGTTTTCTCCAAGATTGATCTGAGATCGGGATACCATCAGTTGAAGATCCGATCGTAAGATATTCGAAGATCGCATTCTCGTCGAGATATGGACATTCTGAGTTCTTGTTATGTCCTTTGGTCTGACGAATGCACCAGCATATTTCATGAATATGATGAATAAGGTGTTCATGGAATATTTGGACAAGTTTGTTGTGGTGTTCATAGATGATATTCTAATCTACTCCAAGACAGAGGATGAACATGCCGAACACTTGAGGCGAGTTTTGGAAAAGGCGAGGAACAGCAACTCTTCGCCAAGTTCAAGAAGTGTGATTTTTGGAAGGACAAGGTGGAATTCCTCGGACATGTAATGACCCATGAGAAGGAGTCGCCAGTTGATCCAAGTAAAGTAGAAGGCTGTGTTACATTGGGAGCTGACCAAAGACCGTGACCCAGATCTGGAGTTTCCTTGGAATGGCAGGTTACTACCGCCGCTTCATTGAAGGCTTTTCAACAATTGCGAGACCTCTTACGCAATTGCTGAAAAAGGAGAAGAAGTTTACATGGACGCTAGAGTGCGAGAAAGGATTCCAAGAACTGAAGACGAGATTGACATCAGCACCAGTGTTGGTTCTGCCGGACGTCAATCAAAGCTTTGATATCTATTGTGATGCATCGCGCCAAGGACTTGGATGTGTGTTGATGCAGAACGGAAAGGTTGTTGCCTATGCATCAAGGCAGTTGAGGCCGCATGAGGAGAATTACCCGACACATGACCTAGAGTTAGCTGCCGTAGTGCATGCCTTGAAGATATGGCGTCACTATCTGATCGGGAACAGATGTGAAGTGTACACGGATCATAAGAGCCTTAAGTACATATTCACCCAGTCGGATCTGAATATGAGGCAAAGGAGATGGTTGGAGTTGATTAAGGATTACAATGTCGGAATCCATTATCATCCCGGAAAGGCTAATGTGGTGGCCGATGCCTTGAGTCGGAAAAGCCATACCGTGAATATGTTAATAGCCACGAATCAGGATGAGCTGTGCCAGAAATTTCAGAGAATGAAGATTGAGGTGGTACCTAGTGGATTCTTGGCCGCACTGGAAGTAAAGCCTACCCTAGAAGATTAGATTCGGGAAGGGCAGAAGGATGATGACAAGATCCGCAGGATTAAGTCCAAAATAGAGGAAGACAAGGCAAAGGACTTCAAGCTAGATGAGCAGGGCACGTTATGGATGAGGGATCGCATTTGTGTGCCGAACAGGAAGGAACTGAAGCAGTTGATTCTAGAAGAAGCGCATGACTCCAAGTACTCGATTCATCCTGGAAGTGCCAAGATGTATCAAGACTTGAAGGAAAGATTCTGGTGGCCGAACATGAAGCGTGAAGTTGCCGAGCATGTTGCATTATGCGACGTATGCCAGAGAGTCAAGGCGATGCATCAGAGACCAGCAGGATTGTTGCAGCCGCTGAAAATACCTGAGTGGAAGTGGGAGGAAATCGGAATGGATTTCATTACCGGTTTGCCTAAGACTCAAGGAGGTTATGACTCCATATGGGTTATAGTGGATCGCTTGACCAAGGTCGCCCATTTTATCCCTGTGAAGACCACTTACTCGGGGGACAAGTTAGCAGAGTTGTATATGATCAGGATCGTCTGTTTGCACGGAGTGCCAAAGAAGATCGTATCGGATAGAGGTACCCAGTTTACCTCGAGGTTCTGGAATAAGCTACATGAAGCCATGGGAACCCGTTTGAACTTCAGTACAGCTTATCATCCACAGACGGATGGACAGACCGAAAGAGTCAATCAGATTCTGGAAGATATGCTAAGAGCGTGTGCATTGGCTTATGCTACCTCTTGGGATAAGAGTTTGCCGTATGCCGAGTTCAGTTACAATAATAGTTACCAGGCTAGTTCTGAGATGTCACCTTTTGAGAGCCTTTGTATAGTCGACCTGTCGGGACGCCATTAAAGCGGAATGAGACCGTGGCGCCCGTGTCTTCGGCCTGATATTCTTCAAGAAGTGAAGAGCATATTACCATGATTAGGGAAAGGTTGAAGATAGCCCAATCACGACGAGAAGAGTTATCTTTGACAATCGTCGCTGGATTTGAGTTTTGAACGAGAAGACTTTGTATACCTCGAGTTACGCCGCTCGGGGGAGTTAAGAGGTTCCATACCAAAGGGAAACTTGCACCCGTTATGTTGGACCATTTAAGATTTTGAGCCATGAGGCGGTTGCTTACCAGTGGAGTTACCGCAGTCATTAGCAGGAGTGCATGGCGTGTTCCACGTGTCCCGATTGAAGAAGTGTCTCCGAGTACTGAGGAAGCAGACGCCGCTAGAGTCAATTGAGCTACAAGAAGATCGACTTACAAGGAGCATCCCGTGAAGATTCTGGACACCATGGATCGAGACTAGGAACAAGTCAACCCGTTTACTGAGAGTTCAATGGAGCAACCACGCGGAGAGTGAAGCAACTTGGGAGCGAGAAGAGGATTTGAAGAAAGAGTTTAGAACCTATTCATTAGTTAGCCCTGAATCTCGGGACGAGATTACATCAAGGGGGAGGTTTGTAACACCCCAAAATTTTGCTTTTCTTAAATTCATGTGTGATTTGGCACTTTGGTGAATTTTTGGAATTTTCTGGAATTTATTTGGATTTATTTGAATTTATTCCATTTTAAAATAATTAAAGAATTAAACTTTGCAAATAAAATTTTGTTGGAAATATTTTATTTGAGTCCAAAATGTTCCAAAATATTTTCCAGAATTTTTTTGGAATTTTTCTAAGTCTTTTGCTATTTTTAATGATTTAATTGAATTTCTGAGAATTTAATTGGATTAATTAAATCGAGTTGGTTTCTTGTTCCTCGGCCAGGACCGAGTCAAAGTCGACTCAGTCCGACTTCGCGCCCAGTTGGTCCAAATTAACCGCTTCAGAACCCAAACCAGCGTGTGGGTGGATCTTGATCCAACGGCGTGGTTGAGCCACGTCATCCTCTCCGTGTCGCGTCGGACTCGCCGCCGCAGCGGAGCGAGTCTCGATTTCGTCGCGTTTCACGGACGCCGAGGCTCTATTTATTGCGCCGCCACCCGTGTCAGGATCGCCACTTCATTGCGCACTGTAGCCCTAACTCACCTGCCGCCGTGGTAGTTGCGCCGCTAGAGCTTCGCCGGAGTAAGGAGAAGGAGCCGCGCGGTTTTCGTCAAATCCGCGGCCGTCCGTAGTCCTCGTCGCCGTTGACCCCAGATCCGGAACCGTGAGATCAAGCGCGTCGGTGAGCACCACTCACATCGCGAGCACGCCCGGCGCCGCGTTGCCGTGGTCGTCGTCCCCAACCCGGCAAGCGGCGCCGCCGCAAGCCATCGCCGGACCCGAGCTCGCTCCACCGTCCGATCCGGATCAACGCTCTGGGTGCGCCACGTCATCCACGGTGAGAACCACGTGCGCCTCCCGAGATCCATTCTCAACCGTTGGATCTAGATCCAACGGTCGGATCAAGCAGCGTTAACCCAAATGCGTGAAAGCCAGATCTAATCTGGGCCGTTGATTTTCGAATCAACGGCCGAGATCGTGCCACGCGTCCAGGAAGGCTGACTGCCGCGGTCAGTGCAGCCAGCGCACCCACACGGGTGACGCTGACACGCCGGGCCCGCGTGTTACGGCTTAGCCGCAACCGCACCGTGACGTCAGCACGGGCCCACCTGTCAGCGGCCACCCCAGCCGTCTTGATGGCGTCACCCATGACGTCACCGATGGAGTCCCACCCAGCCGACCTGCGGGCCGAGCCCGTGACGTCGGCAATGGCGTCACGAGGGGACCCACCGCCGGCGACGCGTGGAAGCCGTGGATCGAGTCCACGGTGGGACCAGCCAAACCATGGACCACGTCCATGAACCGTGACGTCGCCGCCCAATCGAAGGCTGCCATGTGTCCTCATTGGCCGCGCAATAATTAATTTCCGAAAAAAAAAATGATTTATTAATTCGAAATAATGATTTCAGATTTTGATTCAAACTTCAAACGCTTATAACTTTTGCGTTTCAACTCCGATTTGAGTGATTCAAATTTATAAATTTGTATAAAATTGAGATCTACCTAATTATGAATTTTATTTAATTTTTGGACTAAAGTTTTTCTCTGTAATATTATTTAATTGATTATTTAAACTTTAAATAATTATAACTTTTGCATTTCAACTCCGATTTGAACGATTCCAGTTCCTAAAAATTCATAAAATTATGTTCTCTCTGATTGTGGATTTTATTTGAAGTTTTGGGATGCTTTTGCCTATTGTTTATTTGTGTATTGTTATTTGCACGCATTACGAGTAGACGTTGAAGTGCCCGAAGGCTTCGAAGGAGAAGTATTGACCCAGGAGCCAGCTCAAGACCAAGAACAAGTACTTTTTGAAGGCAAGTTATGCTTTGACAATGTTGATCCTATTTTGAAACCTATTTTTATTTAACTTATTGCATGCTAGTTCAATTATAAAATACTTTATTTAGATTTGGGAAATTAGATAAATGCCAAATTACTGTATGACACCTTGATTACTTAAGTATGTGCCATGACCCCTTGTCACCCTAGTGTGGATTACTAGTTGGACATTATTAATTTGTCAACATGGGTAGTTAGACCGATGTAGTAGCTTAGCCTTGCCACGTGACATGATTTTGGACAATCAAATGTTAATATTGACTTAATGAAATATTGAACCTGTTTTGGAAAGGTATCATGTGTTGTGATGTTGATGGCACGTGGTGCATGGTAATCAACTGGGGTTTGACAAATAGCTTTTGACATGTGGTAAGAATGATCAGGTGGGCCAGTTGTGGCATTGGGAATGTTGTTTTGGTTCTTCGGGTAGTCTTGCCCTGGTCACCCTAAGGACTTCACCTTGCAAGCCTTTGAACTGAGTCAATCTTGCAATCACATGTCTGTAATGGGACGGACCTAGTTGATTAAGTTGCTAATAACGTACCTGTGGGACCTCAGGAGGTCAACTACACCCTTTGTGTATGTTGTACGGGGGGCGTCTGGGGCTGCGGCAGTACCCATCTAACGGTTGGTTGGCCTAAACTTCGCCTTAGCTAAGGGAAGGGTTAGTGTGCAACAACCGGGGAGGACCACTTGTATTGTTAGAAGTTTCCGAAAGACTTTGTTACGGGAACTCGCCTTTGTGGTGTTTGACTGTATCTTGTGGGTAAAGTGCATAACCTCTGCAGAGTGTAAAATCTATTCGAATAGCCGTGTTCGCGGTATTGGACATCGCTCGGGAATTACAGTCAAGGGTTAGATTTTCTCAAAAGTAACTTGGACTTGAAGGGTTGGGTTGGATTAATAATGATGTTGATAGAAATGTGGATTAGGATGAGAAAGATGTTTACTAAACCCCTTGAAAAGTTATTTATGCTTTACTTGTTACTACTGCTTTCGAATCTACTTATGATACTTGTTAAATGCTCTTGCTGCAAATATACCTTGAGCCACTCCTTTGTATTAAGCCATGCATGTAGTATATTAGCTGCATTCTGTGCATGACTTGCTGAGTACCAAGTACTCACCCTTGCCACAATACAACATCAGTTGAAGAGGAGACTACACCAGCTTTGGAGGAGGAGCTCCAAGAGGAACCGTCTACTTAGGGAGCGAGCCCGATCGGTTACTGTGGTATCTTGGATGGCGCCACGAAGTTATCTTATTTTTCATTGCTATTATTTCTCTCTTAATAAGTTTCACTGCGTGCGTATATTTGTAACTTGACCATAAGGTCGAGTAACCAGTTTGACTATTTAATTAAAGTACTTTATTAGTATCGAGTGGTATGATTGTGATATTCATCGATGTTAAGACTGTGTGCACTAGCGCGTTCCTGGACTAGTGCTGAATACACAGAGGGTCCGGATTTGCAAATTCGGGTCCCGACAGCTGACGTCAGCGAGGGGCTTGCGTGTTAGTAGCTGGCCCAACTGCACCGTTACGTCATCCATGACGTCAGCGTGACGTCACGGTTGGGCCCGCGTGTCAGCCGTCCTTCGGCCGAGCCGTGCTGACATCAGCGATGACGTCAGCAAAGGGTCCCACGTGTCAGTGACATGTGAACCCGTGGACCGGGTCCACGGTGGACCGTGCCCGTGCCGTGGACCGAGTCCATGGGCCGGCTGACGCAATGATGACGTCATAATTTGATTTTTCAAAAGAAAAATAATTCAGTGGAAATTCAAATTCCACGCTGACGTCATGCTGACGTCATAAATGAGATTTTTCAGTAGAAAAATAAATGAATTAATTCGGTTTATTGATTTATTTGAATTTTCAAACTTCAGACGCTTATATCTTTTGCGTTTTAACTCCGTTTTGAACGATTCCAATTTCTAAATTTTTATAAAATTGAGATCTACTTGAATATGAATTTTAATTAATTTTTGAATATAAAATTTTCTCTGTTTATATTTGATTAATAGATTCTTTAAACTTTAAACAATTATAACTTTTGCATTTTAACTCCGATTTGGGCGATTCAAATTTCTAAAAATTTGTAAAGTTATGCTCTTTCTGTTTATGAACTTTACTTGAATTTTTGAGCAATGTGCATGTACTATTTTATTTATTTATTGCTATTTGCACGTGTTACGAGTAGACGTTGAAGTACCCGAGGGCTTCGAAGGTGGAGTGTTGACCCAGGAGCCAGCTCAAGATCAAGAACAAGTACTTTTTGAAGGCAACTTATGCTTTGAACATTTTGATCCCATTTTTGAAATTAATTCAGTTTAAATTATTGCATGCTAATTTAATTAGAAATTGTTTAAATTATTTCTGGGAATTAGTTAAATGCCTAGTTGCACTGTGCCACCTTGACTATTTAATTATGTGCCATGAACCCTTGCCACCGTAGTTGTGGAATATTTAGTTGGACATTAGTGAATTGCCAACACTAGGTATTTAGTGCGTTGTAGTATATTGCTTAGACATGCTACGTGTGCACGACATGATTTTGGACAATCAAATATTAATATTGACTTAATGAGATATTGAACCTGTTTTTGGAGAAGTATCATGTGTTGTGAATGATGATGGCACGTGGTGCATGGTAATCAACCGGGTTCGATAAATAGATTTAGACCGGGGCAAGTGGTAAGAATGATATGGTGGGCCATGAGTGGCACCGGGGAAGTCATTTTGGTTCTTCGGGTAGTCTTGCCCTGGTCATCCTAAGGATTGAACCTTGCAAGCCTTTGATATGAGTCAAACGTGCAACCACATGTCCGCAATGGGACGGACCTAGTTGAGTAAGTTACTAATAACTTGCCTGTGATACCTCGGGGTGTCAACTACACCTTTTGTGTAGCTTGAAAGGGGAGTGTACCAGTGCTATGGTATGGTACCCGTCCAACGTTATGTCGGTCCCATACTTCGCCTCTGTTAAGGGAAGGTATGGTGTATGACAAAAGCTGGAGAGGTTCACTTGTATAGTTTGCGGTCTCTGAAATGCTTTGTTACGATCACTCGCCTTTGTGGTGTTTGACTGTATTTTGTGGGTAAAGTGCATAACCTCTGCAGAGTGTAAAATCTATTCGAATAACCGTGTCCGCGGCACTGGATATTGCTCGGGGATTACAGTCAAGGGTTAGACTTTCATGAAAATAACTTGGACTTGGAATGTTTGGTTGGGTTAAGTGATGACGTTGATGGAAATGTGGATTAGGAAAGGAAAAGTGTTTACTTAACTCCTGGAAAAGTTATTGATATAATCCTTTACATTTACTGCTTTCAAATCTACTTATGCTACTTGTTAATTCTTTGTTTTTTCTTGCAAAAGTACATGTTAGGCTATCCTTTGCAATAAGCCATGCATATAGAATATTAGTGCATTCATGCATGACTTGCTAAGTACCAAGTACTCACCCTTGCCACAATACAACATCAGTTGAAGGAGAAGCAACGCCAGCTTTGGAGGAAGAACTTCAGGAGGAGCCGTCTACCTAGGGAGCGAGCCCAGTCAATTGCCTGTGGTATACTGGATGGCGCCACGTTGATGCTTTTATTCCGCTGCAATTTATGTCCTTAATAAGTTTGCACCCTGTGTGGCATACTCTTGTAACTTGACCATAAGGTCGAGCAACCAGTTTGGTTATCTTAATTAAAGTACCATGTTACTATCGATGTGTATGATTGTGATATTTACCGATGTTGAGACTGTGTGCACTAGCGTGATCCTGGACTAGTGTGGAACACACAGAGGGTCCGGATTTGCTAATTCGGGTCCCGACAGACACCTTGACCATTTAATTGTGTGCCATGAACCCTTGTCACCCTAGTTGTGGAATATTTAGTTGGACATTATTAAAATTGCCATGATTTTGCTTAGACCTGCTACGTGCACATGACATGATTTTGGACAATCAAATGTTAATATTGACTTAATGAGATATTGAACCTATTTTGGAGTAGTATCATGTGTTGTGATTGATGATGGCACGTGGCGCATGGTAATCAACTAGGTTTGATAAATAGATTTAGACCGGGGCAAGTGGCAAGAATGATATAGTGGGCCATGAGTGGCACCGGCGATGTCGTTTTGGTTCTTCGGGTAGTCTTGCCCTGGTTATCCTAAGGACTTAACCTTGCAAGCCTTTGATCTGAGTCAAACATGCAACCACATATCTGTAATTGGATGGACCTAGTTGAGTAAGTTACTAATAACTTGCATGTGAAATCTCGGGGTGTCAACTACACTTTTTGTGTAGCTTGAAAGGGGAGCGTACCAATGCCATGGTGTGGTACCCGTCCAACGGTATGTTGGTCCCATACTTCGCCTCTATTAAGGGAAGGGATGGTGTATGACAAAAGCCGGAAAGGTTCACTTGTATAGTTTGCGGTCTCTGAAATGCTTTGTTACGATCATTCGCCTTTGTGGTGTTTGATTGTATCTTGTGGGTAAAGTGCATAATCTCCGTAGAGTGTAAAATCTATTCGAATAGCCGTGTCCGCGTGTCGGGACCTGAATTTGCAATTCCGGACCCTCTGTGTATTCAGCACTAGTCCAGGATCACGCTAGTGCACACAGTCTCAACATTGGTAAATATCACAATCATACCACTTGATAATAATAAAGTACTTTAATTAGATAATCAAACTGGTTGCTTGACCTTAAGGTCAAGTTACAAATATACGCCTTGCAGGGCGAAACTTATTAAAGGAGAAATAATAGCAGCGGAAAAAGTAAGATAACATCGTGGCGCCATCCAGTATACCACAGGCAACTGACTGGGCTCGCTCCCTAGTTAAACGATTCCTCTTGGAGCTCCTCCTCCAAAGCTGGTGTAGACTCTTCCTCAACTAGTATTGTATTGTGGCAAGGGTGAGTACTTGGTACTCAGCAAGTCATGCACAGAATGCAGCTAATATACTACATGCATGCCTTCATACAAAGGAGTGGCTCAAGGTAATTTGCAGTAAACAGCATTTAACAAGTATCATAAGTAGATTTGAAAGCAGTAAAAACAAGTATAACATCAATAACTTTTCCATGAGTTAAATAAACATCTTCCCCATTCCAAATCCACATTTCCATCAACATCATCTATTAACCAAACCAAAACTTCCAAGTCCAAGTTGTTTTCACGAAAGTCTAACCCTTGACTGTAATCCCCGAGCAATGTCCAATACCGCGGACACGGCTATTCGAATAGATTTTTCACTCTGCAGAGGTTATGCACTTTACCCACAAGATACAGCCAAACACCACAAAGGCGATTGATCGTAACAAAGCCTTTCGGATACGGCTAACTACACAAGTGAACCTTTCCGGTTTTTGCCCTACACCATCCCTTCCCTTAACAAAGGCGAAGTATGGGACCGACATACCGTTGGACGGGTACCATGCCATCACATCGGTACGCTCCCCCTTCAAGCTACACAAAAGGTGTAGTTGACACCCGGGGTATCACATGCAAGTTATTAGTAACTTACTCAACTAGGACCGTCCCATTCCGGTCATGTGGTTGCACGATTGACTCAGTTCAAAGGCTTGCAAGGTTAAGTCCTTATGTTGACCATGGCAAGACTACCCGAAGAACCAAACCATCGCTCCCGGTGCCACAACTGGCTCACCCGATCATTCTTGCCACATGCCCCGGTCGAAAACTATTTATCAAACCCCCAGTTGATTACCATGCACCACGTGCCATCAACATCACAACACATGATACCTTTCCAAAACAGGTTCAATATATCATTAAGTCAATATTAACATTTGATTGTCCAAAACCATGTCATGAGCACGTAGCAGGTCTAAGCAATATACTACAACGATCTAATTCCCATGTTGGCAATTTAAAAATGTCCAACTATTTAATCCTCAACTAGGGTGACAAAGGGGTTCATGGCATTCAATTATCTATGTCAAGGTGGCATACAACAATTAGGTAATTAACTAATCTCCCAAAATTAATTAAAGCATTTTATAGTTGAACTGGCATGCAATAATTTAAATCAAATTAATTTCAAAATGGGATCAACATGGTCAAAGCACAACTTGCCTTCAAAAAGTACTTGCTCTTGGTCCTGAGCTGGCTCCTGGGTCAACACTTCACCTTCGAATCCTTAGGCACCTCAACGTCTACTAAATGCAGCGTGCAAATAGCAATAAATGAATAAAAAAGTAGACAAAAAAAGTCCAAACATCCAAATGAAGTCCATAAACAGAGAGAGCATAATTTTATGAATTTTTAGGAATTTGAATCGGCGAAATCGGAGTTAAAACGCAAAATTTACAAGCGTTTAAAGTTTAAATAATCAATTAAATAATATTACAGAGAAAAACTTTGGTCCAAAAATTAAATATAATTTACCATTGGGTATATCTCAATTTTATACAAATTTAGAAATTTGAATCACTCAAATCGGAGTTAAATTGCAAAAGTTATAAGCGTTTGAAGTTTGAAATCATATTTGAATTCATTAAACCGAATTAACTAAATTATTTCTTTTTCGGAAAATGATTTATTGCGTCAGCAGTGACACGTGTCAGCACCTCATTGGTTCACGTGTACTTGCTGACGTCAGCGCCGGCCGAACCCACCGATGACGTCAACATGACGTCATCGGCCACGTGGCACCACCCGGGTGCTGCCACGTGTCCTGGTCCATGGACACGGCCCACGCGCGGCTCGGGTCCATGGTGGACCGGCGCCAAGCGGCTCCACATGTCACTGACATGTGGGCCAATCCTGTCAGCGACCCGGGCAGGGGCGGACCCTCCCTTTAGGCATGGTGGGGCGGCCGCCCCAGCTACTAGTTATGCACTTAATCAAGACTAATTTGCGCAATAAGATATCTGATGATTGGCTCAATGAATTGATATTGTGCTACATTGAGAAGGGCATTTTTAAAGGACTTGATTGTGATAACATTAAGAATAGGTTTCAAACCATCAAAAACCGGAGAATGGACTTGCCAACAAAACTTAGATAACCAAGACGTGCTTAGTGCTTAAGTAGTGGTATGTCTTTCCATAATATTAATCACTTTTTAGTATATGATCCATTCATTGTATCTCACTCGTCCTCATTTATCTATTGTTAAATTGATAAGATGATCTATTATCATTTTATCATTTAATGAATTTTGAATTATATGGTTGACAAATTGGTGTTTACTCTTCATGTGAGAGGTATCATCTTAAATCTTCTTCTATGTCGTTCATTTACCGTTTACACTCTAATGTGTGTGATTGGAATATAAATGTGGTGTCTATGTAGTATATGTCTATTTTTGGTCGAGTTTGTCGCTCTAGTTCGCCCCACCTAACTTTTTTTGCTGGGTCCGCCACTGGACCCGGGCTCACGCCAGCGTGGGCGCGACTGACATGGGGCCCCACTGACACGCGGGCCACGCGTGTCAGAGACACGTACCCACACGCGGGCGCTGACCACGCTGACTGCGACGGTCGTCCTCCCGGCCACGTGGCGCGATCTGGACCGTTGATTTGGAAATCAACGGTTCCGATTGGATCCAATGCCGCACGTTTTGATTCAACGCGGCTAATCTGGGCCGTTCGATTTGAATCGGACGGTCCAGATTGGATCGGGTTTTCGCCTCACCGAGGGTGGAGTGGCATGTCCCGACATGCGACACGTGGCGCGCCCCATGCCGTTGGATCTAGATCCAACGGTTGGGATTGAATCTAAATCCGTAACGTGGATTCACTATGGGGTGACATGGACGAATGTGGGCCGTTGGATCTTGATCCAACGGTCCAGATCTAATCTGGTTTCTACGGGTCCCGGGGAAACGTGGTCTCACCTTGGCGGTCGGATCTTGATCGGACGGCTGTGCGGGCTCGAGGGTGTCGATGGCGCGCGGCGGCGGTGGCTTGGCCGGAGAGGAGGAAGACGTCCAACGCGCCGGCGTTTGCTGGCTTCTCCGGCGAAGTGGGTTCTCCCTTCGGATGAGCCTCGGCCTGGGGTCTCGGGGATCGGCTCACCGCGGCGAGAGCGGCGGGCGGCGGAATGCAGAGTTAATCAGCGGCGGGACGGCTCCTCCAACTACGGCGAAGCTCGTGCGGCGAGCAGCGGCGGCTCGAGCATGAAGGGTTAGAATGCAGTGCGCACGGGAGTCGGCTTCTCAGTGGCGGCGGCGGTATAAATAGTGGCCTCGACTTCCGTGAAAAGCGCGGAGACCGAGGCCCACACGCGGGCGGCGGTGGAGTCCGGCGAGGACTCGGATTAGGTGACGTGGCTCCACGCGGGCTGTTGGATCTCGATCCAACGGTTGCGGGGTTTGGTCTCGGGTCCGGCTCGGGCGACGTGGTTGGCTCGGTCGGACTCGGGATCGGGCGACGTGGTTCAACCTCAGCCGTTGGATCGTGATCCAACGGTTGCGACGTTAGGGTTTATTTCGGCCGGTGTGGCCTTGATCGGGTTGAATCGGACTTCGAACTCGAGTCCAACTCGGGCTCGGTCGCATGAACAGTAAAACCAACTCGGTTTTTCCAGTGATTAAATAATCAATTAATTCGTAGAAAATTCAAATAAATCCAGAAAAATAGCAAAATACTCAGAAAAATTCCAGAAAAATTCTAGAAAATATTTTAGGCCATTTGGGACTCAAATAAAATATCTCCAGCAAAATTTTATTTGCAACTTTGGATTCTTTAATTATTTAAAAAGGGGATAATTTCAAATCAAGTCCAAATAAATTCCAGAAAATTCCAAAAATTCACCAGAGTGTACAATAACATCTAATTTCATGAAAAGCAAAAATTGGGGTGTTACACCGCGGCACTGGACATTGCTCGGGGATTACAGTCAAGGGTTAAACTTTCATGAAAAGAACTTGGACTTGGAAAGTTGGGTTGGGTTAAATAATGACGTTGATGGAAATGTGGATTAGGAAAGGAAAAGTGTTTACTTAATCCTGGAAAAGTTATTGATATAACCTTTACTTTTACTGCTTTCGAATCTACTTATGCTACTAGTTAAATGTTGTTTTACTGCAAATGTATCCGTTAGCCTTTCTTTTGTATTAAGCCATGCATGTAGAATATTAGTTTGCATTCTGTACATGACTTGCTGAGTACCATGTACTCACCCTTGCCACAATACAACATCAGTTGAAGGAGAAGCAACGCCAACTTTGGAGGAAGAACTTCAGGAGGAGCCGTCTACCTGGGGAGCGAGCTCAGTCAGTTGCTTGTGGTATACTAGATGGCGCCACGTTGATGCTTTTATTCCGCTGCAATTTATTTCCTTAATAAATTTTCTCCCTGTGTGGCGTACTCTTGTAACTTGACCATAAGGTCGAGCAACCAGTTTGGTTATCTTAATTAAAGTATTATATTACTATCGATGTGTATGAATTGTGATATTTACCGATGTTGAGACTGTGTGCACTAGCGTGATCCTGGACTAGTGTGGAACACACAGAGGGTCCGGATTTGCTAATTCGGGTCCCGACAACAGTACTAACCCACTCGGCATTTTCCAGCGATTTAATATTTGAAAATAATTCTAGTAATTCAAATAATTCAAGAAAAATAGCAAAATAATCTGAAAAATTGTGAAAAATACTCTGAGACATTTTGGACTCAAATAAAATTTTTCCAACAAAAATTTATTTGAAACTTTTATTTATTTAATTATTTCAAAAGGAAATAAATTCTAATTAAATCTAAATAAATTCTAGAAAATTCCAAAAATTCTCAAAATTGTAAAATTTCATTTAAATTCATGAAAAGAAAAAATTGGGGTGTTACAATGCTACTGCTGTGGTTTCACATTTCCAAATTTTCAGCTACTGTCTTGCATCTATAGTAAAGCAGTGCTATGTTGGGTGAGATCATTTCAGGTAATCATGCCGCAAGTATGTGATGATTTCGTTACTTTGTTTCTCCTTTTCAGAACATACTCACCGACGTTGCTTATTGATTTCTGCTGTAAACACAAATGTTTTGTATTAAATATTCTATGTAGCTCTCCATTGAGTCTAATTGCCTGATTTAGTTTGGGATTTGGGTAGGAAGTCAGATTTCTATATTTAGTGGTTACAGAATGTGCCTAATATGGAGATCAAGATTCTTCTCAGGCTTTACTGTAGCACCACCGAACATAACTCTGTTGCCTTCTCTTCTATAGCCCCATGGCTCTCTTGGTGAGTGCTAAGCTAATATGTCGCCATGTGAACGCCAAATGCACACATACGTATATAGATAGGAAACAAAACTCCTGATGTACTTTTCAGACTTCTCTATCTTTTTTTGTGAAGACATCATTAAAAATGAATCATGGACATGCTAATAGTTTATCGATCCCTTTACTACTGATTTAAATATGTGCCTATGTAATTAGATGAAAGAAAAGTCTCATGGAATTTGCACCATAAAGAATTTTTACATATTAACTACCACTTTCTTTTATATCTATAAATGTTGCTGCTTATATTTCTAACTTCATTAAAGATGAACCGTGGATAAACTGATAATTTGTTTATTCTTTTACTGCTGACTATGTACCTAGGTAGCTAGATCAAAGAGAAATCTCTCACGGAATTTACACCAGAAAGAATTTTACAAATTTACTACCACATTCTTTTATCTTTGCAGGTGCTCCTACTTATATTTCTAACATTCAGGATGGAGTTATATGCCACATAAAGTCCTATATAGGTCATGAAGAAATAAGCTTCGACAGCTATTCCTCATCTAACATTTAATATGCGGGTACTTATTTTTCAAAGATGCACATATTTTCTCTTATGGATTTTTATTTGTCTACTTTGCATATAATGCAAAAGGTTTACTCTAAACCTGAAAGAATAGGTTCCGGTAGCAATTACTCATCCGACATGTAGTTTATATATGCTTCCATTTCTAGAATACAGCTGATTTTCTGTTATCGCGGATTAACTATAGGGTTCATCAATGAAACTCTGAGATCCAGATGAACGGATTAAATTGGTTTGTCCATAAATAATTACTATTTTCTCTGCCACCCCTCCATTGAATTAAATGCTTGGTAAATATTATATTTTAGCTTTCCTTCATTTTTGTCCTCCAATTAAAGAGAATAACGTTTGCATTTCCTCTTAGTTACCATGGATAAGAAAATGCTATACTTAATAAAGAAAATTGTGATTGATATCGAACTGATGTTGATCTAATATATAATATCTGAAAAATACCTACAAGAATAGCATATTTATAGCATTTATTACGATCACCCCGTAACCATTATTGCGTCTCTCTTGATTACGCTATTTAATTTTATTAGATTATTGTGTTTGTTATTCCTCAATTTCATGATGTATTTAAGATGAAAAGCTACCTCTAATTGCTCAGTGGCCTTTGTAACATACCTCTAATCATTTTTTCTACATTGATTAGTACTGTATTCGAATAAACCACATTAGTTTCGAGATGTATTAATGTTGCCTCAGTTATACATTTTCTATTAATTATTTCTACCATATGTGATTCTTCAATTATTTTTTGTTTGATTTTTGCCAAACGAACCATATTTTCAGCTGCGCAGTGTACCGTGCGTATCTTCCTAGATATACTTCAACCAGTAGTCTCCCACTCCAGCACGGTGCACTTTGTCCTACTCGAACACCAAGGCATTGAACTCGACAACGCCACCGATCGCCTCCGGCCATGGCATCAGGCTCACCCGAGGCACCGCAGCTAGCTCCCTCTCACCTCTCTGCTGAGTTCGCAGTTGATTTCTTATTGCGCAACTGATCATGGCCGCCTCTTCTTTGATTTCACTCAGGAGGTCACCGGAGTGATTGTCACGCCGGCGCCGGCGGGGCCGCAGCTGAAGCTCTACTCCTTCTGGCGCAGCTCGTGCTCGCAGCGCGTCCGCATAGCCCTCAACTTCAAAGGTATCCGCCTTGACTTTTCACAGACTTGTACATGAGGGAATAGTCTTCTGCTTCAGAACTGAACGTAACAAAGACACAATTTGTTTGATGCATAAGGGTTGGAGTACGAGTATAAACCGGTGAATCTTCTCGCAAATGAGCAATCAGACCCAGGTACATAACTTCCATATACACGCCTTCATCATCAATGAAAAAAAATTGATTTAAATATCGTATAGCTCACAAAGCTTCAGGGCTGAACACAAGATTCATCGACATGTACGTATTTGGGGTATTGATGTTCAACGAAACGTGTTTCTGGCTGTAGAATTTGAGAAGTTAAATCCAATCAAGTATGTCCCGGCACTCGTCGATGGTGACGTGATTATCGCGGATTCCTTTGCAATCTTGCTGGTGAGACATGTGAAATCTTGCTGATCTGATTGTTAGTTCTCGTTAGTTTCAAGGTCTGAATGTCATAACAGCTATCATAAACTTCCTGCTCCATTTCTTGTGGTGGTAGTACCTTGAAGACAAGTACCCTCAGCATCCTCTGTTACCACATGACCCGGTTAAGAAGGCACTAAATATACAGGTACATTATTGATTGATGCCATCTAGAAAAATACATGACCATGAGATGTGTAATAATTTCAGCCAAATGTATCACAATCCTAGCTTAAATGAATGTTTGCCTGAAGGCAATTAAGCACTTTACATTGCTGATGAGCAAAGAAGGAATAAAGTTTGCCAGTGTCTATACATCTTGTGTATCTGAATGAAATCAATATAACCTTGTCGAGTTGCAGATTGCAAGCATAGTCGGCTCAAGCATTCAACCACTTCAAAACTATCCTGTCCTTGTGAGTTTGTTCACACTTCACAGGCACAACAAGTTTTTTTCTATTTGCACCATACGTATAGTTTCTTCCTTCATAATTAAAAGAATAAAAGAAATTTTGTTCTGACCCTTATTTGCAGAATTTTATTGAGGAGAAGTTTGACTCACAGGAGACAATTAAGTGGACCCAACGTCAGATCAATAGGGGCTTCACAGGTTATGTACTCTCTCACCATTATTGTTGATTATGTGAAAATCTCAATAAAAATAAGAAAAAAATGAAAAGGTATAAATTGGAATTGCGATAGTTTAAATTCCTAGTATTCCATCTCAGTTTGCAGTGTTTTATTGAATTTCAGCTCTTGAGAAGTTGTTGAAAGGATGCACCACTAAATATGCCACTGGAGATGAAATCCAACTGGTCTGTACTCCAATCGACATGTCCCCCTTAATTTGTGCTTGATCTTAGTCATGTCATGTGCGGTATAACATACTTTCACTGTGTGGCTATTATTTTGCCCTGCAATTTTTTGTGTTGCTCACTTGTCTCTCTTGATCTGTGGATTGTTTACTTGCTGATACTCCACAATTCACAGGGAGACCTCTTTCTGGAACCCCAGGTGTACGGTGGTATTAAGCGCTTCGGGATTGATATGGTAAGCACCGATATCACATTATTGTCACGTTTTCTTGACATGAGCTGTAACATGTATTACACCTTAGGGTCTGTCATGCTTCAGCTACAACGGTGGTGCGCTTTCAGCGTTTCAGTAAGGGTGTTTTTGGTTGTTTGTACCAAATGGAATATGCATGGAATGGCTTAAGAAAAAAAGATATCCATATGTTTGGTTAGTGGAACTGTATTGTCTCATCCTTCATGGTAGGGTACAAATTTTGAGAAATATTCCTCTAGATACTAAACCATTTCATTAACCCAAAATAGTAGAACCATATAGTATAAGATCATCATATCTCATTCAACCTTATCTCACCAATCAATCAGACGTAAAATGTTCGGTAATATGTAACTCTTCACATGAAACTCTCTGCAGCTGGTGATAGAAGTACTAATGGGAGCTCCTTTTCTTTTCTTGTAGTCAAATTACCCTACCTTGGCAAGGCTCCATGAAGCTTACATGGAACACCCTGCGTTCCTAGCCGCGCTACCCGAGAAGCAACCAGATGCACCTTCCCCCTGAAGATCGATCGATCTACCTACCTACCTACCTACCTACCTACCTACCTATCTATCTATCTATCTATCTATCTATCTATCTATCTATCTATCTATCTATCTATCCTGCATGTATGTGCCCTACATGGAACACATCTGCCTGTTCCTGCGCTTATCTGTCATTTGTAAAAATTACAGGCATGTAATGTTGACAAATATCTGGTCTGTGACTTTCCCTGAGTTTGGGCGCTGCTGTTGCAACTACATGAGTTTGGGAATGCTTTTGCAAGACTGCTGTATTTTTCGTCATCGGTCAAATATTGGACTTGTCCGTCTTTGCTGTCCTGTAATCACTTGTACTGAAGTTCCTTAAGTACAATTTGTTGGCATCACCATACCACGACTCGTGATCACCCTTCCTTTCACTCTTTCGACCGCAATCCCACCACCACCGCTCTAGTTCCTCGTGGCCAACTCGTCGTGCTCGTCTGCCCCTTCAACTGAACATACATGGAGCGGCATCCCCCCCCCCTCTTTATCTGATTGGTAATGATACCACCCGTACATCCGATAATTGTGTTTCACATCGGACGAATCGATACTCTACGCCGCATGCCTCCCCCTCCCCACTCCATCCGGTTCTTCTTCCCATATCTTGTTCTTCCCCATTACCCAACACCTCCCCACCTACACCTCAACTCCTCACTCCTTCCCCTATCACCTCCGGTGGCTCGCCAGTTGAACTCCCGCCCCTCTCTCATGGGACCGCCTCCCTGAAGGCAAAATTAGAGATTGCACACCCGTTAGCATTGATTTGCATGAGTATATACTAGTAAGTTGCCCGTGCGTTTGTAACACCCTACAAATCTAAACTGTCGTACAAGAAAATTTCGACAGCATCTCCCCTAAAATTAGGACAAAACGGAAGCGACAACAAGATTCATAATAAACATTACAAACGGGAATAACATAAAAGCATCAATACTAGAGATAACAAGTCTAAATCAACCAGAAAACAAACATAAACGTAAAACAGCTCCAAAGAGGACATCAACAGGTCTATGATTAATAAAATTTCAGCAAGCTAATGAATTATTAAATGCACTAGTCCATGTGATTCGTGATGACCCCGGAGGGTTGATTGTGCTACTAAGCCCACCCTTCAAGCTTACGACTCGCGAGAACTACCTGAAAACAACAAAATAACAAGGGGTGAGATTGGGTAATCTCAGAAAGCGGAACAACTTCTAACAAATAACACAGCCACAGTAAAACTAGCATACCAAATTCCTCATGTCCAATACCACATTACAGAGTCCACACAACCTCAGTAGAATGCATATGATTGTGCACATGCTTATGCCATGATCCTCCTCACCGTGCCCTTTCTTAGGAACACACGGTGTTGTACCGGTACGGTCGCGCACGCTGGCGTCGACAAACTTCCAATGCATGATTATGCAGTTAATGCTTCATGCATAAATACATTCATAACTTCCCACTCTGAATTCACATGCTTGCATACCATCAAATAGCATGGATAAAATGCGAACATCATTGAGATAGAATATCTCAACAATTCATCTTGCAAACAACATCTTTCTTCATTCTTACTCATGATTCAAAAGCCAAACAACCACATCACAATGCAGGATAGGATATTGCAATCTCATAAACAAGTAGTTAAACCATGTAGGTGTGCTGCAATTAAGGTTTATATTGAAGACGAAACAAATAGCGAGTTATAGTTTAGCAAGACCGCTACTTCCACTTGCCTTTACCAACGTTGAAGACGAATCTAGTTGCGTCCAGAAGGGGCACCACCTGAACAAGCATTATTTCAGTACATAGCGACAACACAAATGATCACGTAACTCGAACACGCGCTTCCTAACCCCCATTCCCTTCTTAAACGCCAAAAACCCCAATCTGTCCAGGTTAAACAGCAGCAACCACTCTTCACAATTTCGTATCTTTTTCTATACAGATCAGAAAAATATAAAAAAATTACAGGAGCTAGATATTGACGAGATATACAACTTTCATGAAGACCATAAATTTCAATTCCATTGTTAATTATGCCTAAATAGACGTCCAACACAGGGGACGAAATCTGTTTCCAGATTCTGTTCGTCAACTTCCAACAGAGATAACTCTCATACCGTCGTCCCAAAAATTCTGAAAAAATCACAGAAGCTATATCTCGACGTTATCTACAACTTTATAGTTATAGGTTTTTGCAGGAAAAATCGTATAGGTCACGTAAAACATGAAACAAGCCGCGATGCACAATCTTCCCTCTCAGAAACAGCACCACGTGAACAACTACCCTTCTCCCCCTTCAAATCCCATCCAATCCAATCACCACCAGATCTAAAACACTCCCAATCCTAGGTATAACAGGGGGTAAAAGATTGGAAATTTTACCTAAAGTTCTCCCTTGAGATCCCACGAAGAACACGCGATGATCACCGAAAACGAAATCTGCTTGTTCCCCACGCCTCCACAGATCCTCTTCTCGCTTTCTCCTTCGCGTTTCGCGGCGGATCTTGAGCCACCACGCAGGGGAGGGAGAGGAGATGTGGTGTGGCTGCTAGGGGAGGAAGGGGAGGCACCCTAGGGTTTGGGGAGGGTGGCCGGCCACAAGGTGGGGGCGCACCCCTTGGTGGGGGAAGTGGGCCGGCCCACGAGGGGGGTGGGGAGGTGAGGTGGGAAGGGGGATTCCCGGTCCAGGCCCAGGTTTTCTTCGGCCTTTTTCCCCTAGCCCGAAACACCAAAATTAATATTAAAATGCAGCATTTTCTTCAATTGTTTCATCCCCCGACAAAACCGTCATTCCTTTCCGAAACAAAAACAAGGAAGAAAAACCCTACAATCACTCTCAAGTTCTAGGGCATCACAGCGTTGCAACGGATTTTCAAAAGATGACAATAGATCCTAAACCGTACAACAAACATTAATTTTCTAAAGAACAATGATGTTATAAGTATGCTCCGTTGAGCACTGAACAAACGCAATAAACAATTAAAAATGCAAAATTTAATATTATCCTTCTCCGTGGTACACTCCACAAACATTAACCCAGCCTCCCAGCTGTATATGCGCTCATCGATCATTACCAAGAGCAGAGTTCGTTTCCACCAATACTGCAAGTAATTGTTCTGACTTAACAACCATTTGTCCAAATCCCAACAATTGCAATAACTTGAATAACGCACAAAGAGAGTAGGCGGAGAGAATGAAATGATTAAAATTACAAGCACCGTATCACCACTATCTTATCCTTGTAGTGAGAGAACCATTCAATAGCCACAGCAAGCCGATTTCTGTGCCGTTGTTGCATCGGCTTCCCCGTCCGTTTTGATCTTGATAGTTCGATCCTGAAACCAAGAGATGACTGCTAAGGCGCTATGCAGAAGAGAGTGCAAACATGTCAAACCAATGAGAAGGGTTGTATGTACCTCAGGCTTGGAATCAGTCTCTCAGAGTCTCTGTTTAATATCTCTTGCTATAGAAAAGAAAACCTGCTCAACATTCAGGTTTGTCTTGGCACTCTGCAGGAATAATAATATATAAAAAATTATGCATGGACAAGGAAGGCAAAAGTATGGACACCAATGTTTAGAAAAGTGCCGCATTAAGCAACATTAAATTTCACTGTTATGTAACAATAAAGGAATGCCAAAACAGAAGCTGTGAATTCTCACTAACCGTTTCAAAGAACATGATCCCATATTCATCAGCAAGCGCTTGCCCCTTTGAAGTGGGCACAGCCACTTGCGGAAGCAATTGAGCAGATAAGAGAGCTAAGATGACTCAACATGAATGAAGTAGTGGATGGGATTAAATTATACAAGGAACATTTCAGTTGGCTTGTTTGTTTTGGTTGTTTCAAAGAAAGGTGGAGCCGTGGAGTTTAAGGTAGGCAATCTGGCTGTCTGTTTTTTCCGTGTAGAGAAGTTGTATATAGCATGATTAGTGAGACATGAAGCAACTTTGCTTGTTGCAGACCTAACAAACTCCTTACCATCTTTTTTTGCCCTGTAATCATATTCATATTGATGTCTGATAAAATGTGCTTCAACTACCCCAAGCTCACCAATTAATCAGCAAAATGTTGAGTAGCCTGAAATCATTGGTAATGACAAATATGACCCGTTAAGTATAAGCTCATCAGTTAAGCTAAGCACTAAGAATTCATGATGGCTCAATGTTTTGAGTTTTAAAATTATCAACTAAAATTTAAAGGAGGAAGAAGTGCTAATTAGGATTTGCATTCTGCAAACAGTAGTAATAAGCACTATTAGAGAGCATACCTCTCAGCCGATGATTGAATGAAGGAAACTTTGTTCATGAAATAGCAACTCAAAGATTCATGAAACCAAGCTTCTGTGCTACGCCAAGAATATTAAAAATGGTAAGTCATGAAACAATAATTTTGTTGTCACACAAAAATTGATGGCAGAAAATAACAGAATGTGTCCATAGCAATGACAATCATTTTGCAGAAATGTCTTTTTTGATCTCCTCGTACTGCTCCATCCTAAAAACTTCAAATGGTAATACATGTCAAAAAATAAAAAAAATCTTGGTGGATTGCTTGTTCATGAGATGAGAAATTCGTGAAGTACTACATGACTACTATACAAACATTCAAGATGTTTAAGAAACACTAATGAAGGCATTATACACGTCAGCTGGATAACAACAGGGATTAGATAACATACATAGCCAGCAAGCAGTGCATAAACGAGAATAACTACACCATGTTCTGTTGCTCATCGAGATGCAATGAAACCTTTGCTCCATTTTGGAAAAGGAAAGCTAGTTTCATCTCTAAAAGCGCAAGATGGTTCTATCTTGCATTCTTGCCAACTGAATTCATGCATGGTATGACATGAAAAACAAGTAGAAAGCTCTAGCAGAACTATTCCTATCTGCCAAAAAATAATCCACCATCTGTACGCTAATTCAGATGTCTTACTTATGAGAGGTGCTTCTATGCTTTCCCTCCTAATACAAGTTGCACAAATCTTGAAGCAAACGAAGGGGTAAGTAATCCTCATCCACCCTTCATTCATGCTTTAATGTTTGTGCAACTTTAAAAGGGAAGAGCATAGAAGCACCTCTCCTTACTTATTCAATACCCAATGTAGAAACAGAGAAGCTAAGAAATTTTTTATTAAAAAACAGGTACGAAATGTTTAGAAACAAAGGATTTCTTCACACTACACGTTAAACCATAATGATCCATTCAAGATATAGTTTTTATAATAAAACAATTTTGAAGTAAAAATCTACTCTGTTTACTAAAATTTGCTAGGCTACGACAGTTCTGTTGTCCATCAAATAAATATGTAATTCAGGATATGATTGCAAAATAGAATTTTAGCACTGTGTTGTCTATTAATGGACTCATCACCGAAAATCTCACCTGAATTCAACACCATGGAAGACGCAGCAACGGCCGCCGCGGACCTCACCATATCCAGGTTATCGACCGAGTTGTCCAGCATATCAACCGCCACCGCCTTTGCGCCCGCAGCCGCCGACGCCGCCCCCGTCCTCTCAGCCTACCACCACCACACAGCAACAAAATCAGATTGACCGCCCTAAAAATCTACAACATACAGACACATGCACGGCCATATGGCAACCTTCGCTGGGGCCATAGCGGTGGAGTGTCCTCTGCAGCCGACAGCAATCTTTCTCTTGAATAAGCACTTCAGCCAATAACTAATAAATCTAAGAACTCACTAAATATTTCACGAATGCCATGTTATTTCTTTCCTGGTCATAGCTCATCACAACAAAGCTCATATTAAAAGATTTGACCAGAAAATGAAGGCCAATTTGTCCAACATTACGTTGACCACACACACTTGCAAGCCAAACAAAAACCTAAACAAGCACTTGAAAACATACCCGACTATATCAAAGTGTTTCATACATTTCAGAAGTATACTGATTGGTAAGAAAGGAGCTTCGTTCTCATTGTAGAAGTTCATGCCAATGAAGTTTCCGCTAGAACCAATAAGGGGGCCACCAATACCAGCCTAGCACATAATTGCAATAACAATAAACAAGTGTGGCACTAAAGATTTCCAAATTCCCCATGTTATGGATATGGATCCAAGGGCATGAGATGCATTGTCCAACATAAACCAGCCACATGAAAGGATTAGCAACATAAACATGGCATACCACAATTTTAAGTGCTCAAATAAAGTTCCAGAAAAAAGTGAAGAGAACAAACGGAGAGAAAAAGAATTAGACAGTGGAAATAAAAAACTCACGAGATATAACAGTTGGCATAGGATAGGAACGGGGATTTAGACTCATGCAGAACATGTGCGAGAGGTCTAGTGCAATAGGAATGAAAGGATTAGCAATGAATTTCATATGCAAGTTATAGGATGACGGGTGTTAAAATAAAACTAACCATATACTTTGGGCGGCGAATCTGAAAATGATAAGCCATGAATAGCATTAATACTACATTGCAAGTACTTGCACTATAATCCAAAAATCATTGGACACACGAAATGTGATAGCACTTTGTTCACCTTCCAGCACAGAGTCAGAATGTGAGAGAGTCTTCTGCTTCTTACTTGTGCTTGCTCCTCCTACGCTTCCACATCTTCTATTCTTTCTCAACATCTTCTAAATCCTGTAGCAAAATAAAGTCCAAATCATGTAACCGTCATGACGAGAGAAGAACAAACATATTAATCATGTAACCTAAGCATGGACTTGATCTCGAGAGAGAGACAAGGGGAAACCCTAGGGGAAGAAGCCGAGCACACACCTAGAAGCGGCATCGAGATCGAGGCGGTGGGGTCGTGAACCATCCGGAGGGCGAGGCGGCGGGTGCCCATCTCGACCTCGCGGACGTTGAAGCCGAAGCCAAGGAGGGCCTCCAGGAGGGAACTCTTCCCGTCCGATTGGCTGCCCACCGCCACGATCTCGGGATCGAGCTTCTCCCCGAATGCACGCGCTCCCGCCACCTGCAGATGGTTGTACGCCTCGAATCAGCGCCTTCGAGCAGCCCGACACCGCCGTGACAGCCGCCATCGCTGCCCGGCGTCGACCACGGCCCGCTGGTGGATGGGGACGGAGATGCCTTGGGACGCCGGGGAGGCATGGGGCTTGGACGGGGGGGGGGCGACGGAGAGGGAGGCGATGGAGATGCGGGGCGGTGGGGCGTGGAGAGGAAGGTAGCGTGGGGAGGGGACAGGTAAGTTACCAAGTTTTTCAAAATGACTGGAAGGGGGCACCATCAGTAGTCAGTAGATGGTAGAATGGACCACTGCCACCAACTGGTGCTTTAGAAGAGTAGAGATGGTACAAGGGTCAACTGAATTAGTTGGGATGCATACCAAAAACATAGCTAAACTAAACAGAGAAACCATCTTCTAATTAGTAGCGTGCTGATCTCCTAGCCAAACCGGCGTTGCTTGCCTAGACGTGACTCGCGCATTCATGTTACATGAATGTGTAATGTGCAAGGCTAACACTCCCCCCTCTCTCTCACAGCATGACTATGGTGAGCTCCGACCAAGCTGCTGCAGAGTGGTCCATTCATGCTCAAGGGAGGCCTTTCGCCATGGTTGGAGCTCATTCGAGGTCTCCCCTTTTTGAGAAGTGTCTGGAGCTCACTAGATTTGTTGTTGTCGTAGCGGCAACCTACTAGATCTAGAGGAGATGGGGGTGCAAATGATGAGTGGAAGACGCATTGGTTGAGGGTGCTATGGGCCGCATCTGCGCCATCTGCTCGCCAGTGATGGATCCGAGCATGCTAGGGATGGGGATGGTGGTGTGGGCTAGCCTTGTTCCCTTCCTCCTCTATGCTCATGTCTAAATGATAACATTGGTAAGTTGAGTTATTGTAGCAGTTGTTTTCAAATGTTACAGCACGAAACATCAAATGTTCCAGATATTCAATGGTTTTTTTATTGTTGCAACAAGTTTTAATTTGAGAAGTACTTCTATACTCTCCCAGAAAAAATTGCACAAATCTAAAAGTACATGTACTAGTTAAGG
This sequence comes from Rhipidocladum racemiflorum, assembly GCA_036346355.1. Taxonomy (NCBI): domain Eukaryota; kingdom Viridiplantae; phylum Streptophyta; class Magnoliopsida; order Poales; family Poaceae; genus Rhipidocladum; species Rhipidocladum racemiflorum. The sequence goes on along the minus strand of CM070589.1, from coordinate 24,578,927 downwards.
CCAAGAGCAGATTAGTCACTCAAGATTATGAAGTGGGCCCATGGATCCGAAGCCCAATCTGAGGGCCCTAACCCAATGTCTCAACCTCCCCACGTTCCCCTTCTATCATAACCACTCGCCTCCTCCTCCACCCAACGTCCTCGCATCCTGCTCCACCTCCTCCACGCAACGTCCTCGCCTCCCCACAATCCTCTTTCTCGTCGTAACTACTCGTCTAACGCTCGGCCACCATCCGCCTCCCATCACCGCATCCTCCCCCACCCTACCTGCATCGTCACTCCACTTCCCCCATGATCCCCTTCTCTCATTGCCACTACAACATGCACCTCCTCCACCCCGTCGTCGCTGCCACCTTTGCCCAAACTAGAGGTGCAAATTGGCTCTTTCTCCTCTACCACCTCATCGCCTCGCAGCGCACGAACTAGAGCCGCCCTAGCACTCCCACAGTGCAACAACTAGCTGCACTACAGTGAGGGAGAGCTATCCATCGATGGGAGGCCAGCGTTCATGTTCCAAATGTTCTCCATGTGCGTGCACCGTTGGATCCCCTTAATCACCCTTGGAGTGTATGACAACATCCAGTACTTCTATTGCCCCAGTCGCCTCTGTGCATGTACCTCTTGCCACACTAGAGCCGCCTGCCATTGGGGTCGCCGACTTAGAATCCTTAGTTGCAGTAGCCTCCTTCGATAGTAGATTTTCCATTTGGTTGGTGGAATCACTTCTCTCCTCCCCTAATTGTTGAATGGCCAATGTGATGATACAAATGCTAGATTGGCCCCCTGTTATTGGTGCTTATCACCACACCATGCTCTGAATTCCTAAATAAGTAGTATGTGCATGTATTATTTACTTGAAATTATCTGTGATTCTTCGTTTGTTAGCTCACAGAATACGGTACGGAATTTGTTTTATAGGATGTTCTTTTTCAGCTATTTATGTGTGCAAGATGGTAATAGATTAATTTTTAAGAATCAAAACCTTTTTTATGATCCCTGATTATGGTTGGTTGGTTGACAATGGTGCTTTATAACTAGTCTCAGTTATATTGGGCCTTTTGAAGGACCATGTGGAGGTTCATCCATGTTTGTAATGAGTATTTGACTTTGTTTGAGCTAAGTTTGCTCAAATTTGAGTTTGGATTTGGATTGGATTTCTAAAATGAAGCAATTTGATTTCTTTCAATCTTGAGCGGCACTACTGACGGTGATTGGGTGGTAGTGCCGGACGAGTAGCACTATCGGCTCTAAGGAGTAGTACTTCGGGCTGGTCGAAACTACCAATCGTATAACGGTGATAGTTATTTTCTAGAGAGGGGTGTATCTGGGAATTTTTGCTGACCGGCAATACCAACGGTCATGGGGCGGTAGTGCTGGTCGTGCGGTACTACCGGCCATATACTAGCGGTAGTACCGGCCTCGACTGTGAGGCACCCTGATTTTAATGCAAATTTTCTCTAATGAACGATTAATTGTATATTTTTATTGGGCAATGCTATGTGAAGGTTTTTCTTGTCTTTATTGAATGCAGGGTTTCAATTCGTGGTCATGGTGAGGCGAAGGATGGCCGGGACTAGGTGAGGAGCACCGGAGGTCTGGAAGGCTGGCGATCACTAGAGGATGGCCGAAAATGAAGCGGGTGCAACTCAAAAAAGTCAAGGGAACATTGTGGATGCTGGCTTGAAGCTATCAGGTCAAGAAACCCATTGGATCATGGGTTTTAGGAGATAGATTAGCGATCAAGTTAGCTTAGTAGATAAGACCCGGTTGTTAGTGGGTTTTGGGTTAGCCCAAGAGATAAGAGTGTGGGATCAAATCCTGGTTCTTGGACGGTAGCTTAGGCTTGAAGCACACCATCCAAGGGTTGAGGATGACTCTCTTACACTGTAAATAGAGGGGAGGGGGTTTGCTCTTCCCTATGCTTGTAAGAGGAATTCTTGTGTTGCTTTAAATGAAAGCTATGCCCACATGGTTGTGAGGCTTTGGAATTTCTCTTCTCCAAGCAATGCGAATTTAATTTTATGCAATTTACTTTCAACATTTAAATTATGCATTTACATTCTCGCATTTAAATTCCACAATTTAGATTTGCCTCCCCTCTTCTAATTGCTTGTGAATCTTCTTGCCGAAGATAAGAGATTGATTGGATGAATCTTCTTTGAGATTAAATCCCAATCCTTTAGGCAAACTCAAGCTCTACTTTGTGAGAAATTGATTTTTGTTCTATCATGGTGAATTCTTGGTAGGTCAGGTTTTGATGGTTGTCTTCGTGTTTTCTAACTTGCTGTGACAAGTGGGAAGGTATCTAAGTCCGTCTTGATCATCAAAATTCCACGAGTAAGTCTAGATCAAAGATTTTGATTTTTCCTCTTCATAGTGCAATCTTCCTGTGATCCAAGAAAGGTCAAAACTTTGATGCCGATCTTATGGATTGATGGGTGGAATAAGTTCCTGACATCCTTGTGATCACATCTACTAAGTTGCATGCACTTTGGAACTATGGATTTGGAGTTACGTCGATTTTGGTTCAGAGTTCATCCTATTTTCCCGCTCTGTTCTTGAGCCCAACACTACAACCGTTTATGAGCAGTATTACTAGATATCCAACACTACTAGCCCTGCACCTACGGTAGTGCTGCTCTTTGCCAGATTTTGGGAGTTTTCTTTTTTTTCTTGTGTGTGTGTTTCTTGGTTGGTATCTTCTTGTCCAAGAGGTAGGGGAAATCTTATTTTGGGATCATTCCCATCTGATCGCCATTCCGATCTTTCAACTTTGTTTGTCTAACTTAATTATTTGCTCACTTTGATTGATTGTCTTTGAAATTGTATATCCATAAGGAATGAAGACTTCATTTTTCTTTCACAAAATTAGTAGGAGTAGATTTGCTGTTAAGTAATATTATGCTTGTTAGAACAATGAATCAAAAGGTGCTAGCGCTAGTTGCTAGGTGTCTATCTTTATGTGCTATATTTTGGTTATGATTGAAGTGTTTTTCTTTGAATACACATTTGTAACCACAATATGAGCATTCCATTATTTCTTGTCTTGTTTGTGTTGCTATCTTGGAGCACCTAGTGCACTGTTAATGTGTTGTCTTTTACCGGTAGCTGGTTCGATAACCCAAGAGATATAAAGAGCGTGTGACCACTACTGTATTCGATGCTAGAGGTAAAATTTTATTCCTTAGGTTGTCAATACTAAATTTTAATGAGGAAGAGATATGGAAAATTGCAACATGTTTATTTGATAGGATGGAAGAATTTATTAGCACGAGCGTTGAAGATGATAGTTAATATGGCGTTGGTTCTTCATATGACTCATTCACCGATAGTTTATCCAACTAAGAGGATGCCTTTGCACCAACTAAGAAACACAATTCTTCATTTGACCGATTATATCTATCCCCATCCTCTAAACGATCAAAGCTTGACAATCAGGTGTAGAACCGATGCTGGAGCCAATTATAAATTGCCAAATTTCTGACAAGTTTGACATCCTTTGTAATACTTAAAGCAATCTACCAGTATCATCAGCCAAAAATACCCTTTTGTGTCTTAGCAACTACTTCATTTTGTGAGCCGATTGGTGGGTTCCATAAATCCCTTCATGTATCTCTCCCATTGCTACCTTGGCTTCTTCTGTTCCAAGACACCTCGATAGCAGCCCTTGTAGTATCTGATAATAAAGTGTACCATTGAGAAAAACATACTTGAAGGCCTGTCTTTTAATCTTCTTATCGGTGGGTCTTAATGGATCGGACAAATAATCGACTACCTTTGCACTCCAATCGCCTGTATTAGCACACATAACCTCCATATTTAGGATTGTTTTGTCCATTAGCTCATAGTTCTCTAAATGGCTGAACATTTTATAACCCAACACTTATTGTGCCAATAAGTTGGTCTTGCTATTCTTTTCACTAGGGGCATGAAAAATAGAGAAGGAACTGAATGAGCAAATTATATTGAGGAATTTTTTCAAGTATTTAACCAAGGTCTCATTATAGAAGTTATACTCCCTCTTTATTTGTTGAACTACCAATAAGGAGTCACCATAGGCCTCAACAGAGTTGACACCAATATTGTCAAGTAACTGTAGGCCTTTTAGTAATGACTCATATTCGCCTTGGTTATTCGAGCACCTGTAGTTTAGCTTGAATGCAAACTCAAAACTAAACCCTTTGGAGGATATTAATACTATGCTGATACCATCCCCTTGTCTGCATAGTGATCCATCAAAAAACAAATGCCAAGGTGCTATAGTGAGAAGAGCCGCCCAGATCGTCCTCGAGTTGTTGGATGAACAGTTGCTCCCGCCGGATTTGGATCCTAGCCACGCATCACCGGAGGTGATCCCGAAGCTAATACCCAAGCCCAATCGAGACAACTCTACAAACATCCAAACGACTCGACAACAACCCCGGTATTCCCCCGGTATGCGATCCGAAACTCGCCCAGGATCCCCACATACCGGTTCCCAATGCCATATCAACATTCAATTCGCACAAAGGGGCATCGAGCCCCCAAGCTCACTACCAGAGACGCAAAAACGCGGAAGCAAACGAACACACCACACGGCACAAAGAGGCCCAACAACAACAACCAACAAAAACGACCAAGCGAAAAGCAGACGATTTCCATTGCAGAAATAAAAGTGTGATTATACAACAAAAGTATTACCAACTATCCTACACAACAAAAACAAAACACCCCGGGAGTGTCATGCCCTAACACTTTCGGGCGCACACGCGATAATCGCGGCCTCTACTCGGTGCCCCGCCCGGTCACCGATAGGCAGTAGGGGCAAAACTCACACCCCGCTAGATCCTCACCTGAAAAACCATGAAAGCAGAAGCCTGAGTACAAAAGGTACTCGCAAGTCCTACCCATGGTCCATATATGACCGACTCCAAAGATTATGCATTTGGATGTAGCAAGGAATAAGCTGAAAGTAGAACAGTTGCGAAATGCTTAACATTTGTTGTTTAGTTACTTAAACTACTAAATTCTCAATTTTTTGTGCGGTCGTTAATGCACCTACCACTAGGTGAAGTTAACGATTAACAAACCACATCAATTAACCACATTCATTTCGAGCTCAAGCCCAACGGCGAACTTCAATTCAAGTTATTTACTACGTGTAACAGTAGTGACCAAGCGTGCTCATATCCGAGAGCGCGGCAATTCGAATCGTTTAATTAACCCTGCAGGGAAGCATTGATCACACGACATGTGCCACGAAGGAAACTCATGTCAACCCCCTCCCATCCATACTTACTCGGCAAGTACCCTCATGGGTCCGAAAAACTAGCACCCTCTCAAGTAGCCCAAGCCCGGCTTGGCCACTCGAGAGCCGGCCTAGGCCTCGCCCTCATCATCACGCCCAACCGCATGAGGTCGTAGTCCTTCGAGTAAGCATGCGATAAAACAGGGCTTACCCTACCATAATCAGGCATGTGACCAACCAGTTGGTGCCCAGCCATGGTGCCACATCGGATCGGTCCTTAGCTGACTCAGGCGGGACTACCACATTTGGGTCTCCTTACCCAAATGCCCCAATTCTCCTGCCCGGTCTCCAATTATACCCTTTTTCCATAACATAACCATAAACAAGCAGTTCCATAGACTTTAATGTGTAAAACCTCAAGCAGTGGAACCATCCACTACTTGGCCCGAACCCGACTCCTAAGCATACTAAGCACGACACAATTAATACCCATAATCTAGCTCCAAGGGAGGTGTCTTCAAGTAACAATGAAAAGGGTACATGCAGCAAATAGGATCTAGCCTATCCCACACCTCAACTCCTAATGCAACACTTAACATCCAATAAGCAGTAAATTCACAAAAATAGATTTCACATAAGGTTCAAGATGCATAGGTGCTTGCCTTGTTCTTCTGCTTGCGGACCGACAGCAACTTGCCCCTCGGCAACTCCCTCAACCACGGCGGTATCACCCTCCGCGGTTTCGTTTTCTACACGAATCATATGCAACAATAAGATGCATGCAATGCAATGAAAACAACTAGAATGAAAACCCCCGACGAAACGACGCAACCGAACCAACGAACGTAACCGGACAGACCAGGTGAACCCGGACAGTCCGGGTTTTATATCCGGACAGTCCGGATACTCCGGACCTGGAGCATTCGGCACACACGACGTGAGGACGGGAGTCCTACCACTTTCTACGGCTTCACATCGACCCGATCCACGACTTTCCTACAACTTGCAAGCCGGGAGAAACCCCGAGCTAGCTCGAACCGCCAAGAAACGACGACATTCTACTAGCCCAACCAAGACTAGCTCCAAGCCAAGCAATGGCTTTGCTACCACCCGACCTATAACCTAGACAACCTACATTCCCAAAATCCAACCCCAAAACCAACCCAAGAACCACCACTTCCCAAAACCCTAGGACTCCAAAGTTCTTCCCCAAACTCTCAAACCCAAATCTAAGTCCCAAACCCACCATGGATGGCCTTAGAACCCAAGAAACCCACGAATCAACCCCCAAGAGAAAGACCTACCTCCAAAGGAAGATGGAGGAAAAACAACGCCGGGTAGAGGAAGGAGAACACCGGCTTGAGATCGAGCTAGGGGACGCCGGGGAGGAGCCACGGAGGTCACCGGCCGGTGGGAGCTCGCCGGAGTGGAGCTAGGGGTGGAGGAGAGGTGCTCCAAGGAGTGGAGTGTAAGAGGATAAAAGGAGGAGTGGTGGAGAGGCTAAGAAAATGAACATGTATAGCCCCACCCCGACAAATCCGGATACTCCGGACGCTAACCTGGAGACTCCGGGTTAGGGCCCTCTGTAGAAAATTCCCGAACACCCCGGACACTCCGGACAATTGGTCCAGACACTCCGGGTTGGGGTGCTCGGCCACTTCAACTCGGATACTCTAGATGTTTTGTCCGGACATTCCGGGTCTAATCCGGACACTCCGGATGTTTAATCCGGACACTCCGGATGTCCCAGAAAATTTAAAACTTGGGGCCTTGACATATAGACACTAGGTTAGTACCTGCATCAGTTCTATGTTCTGTTGTAAAATCAGCAACCACTTGTCCTTTGATGGATTTAGTCGATTCATAAATTAGGTCAAACTCAATAAGTGTGTAGGCCCATTTGCCGAGTCGGCCTCTTAAAATCGGAGTCAAGAGCATATATTTTATAACATCAGTTTGGTAAACAACTTTACACGTTGATGCCAATATGTAATGCCTCAACTCTGAACAAGCAAAATATAAAGATAAGCAAAGTTTCTCCACAGAGGGGTACTTGGTCTCTGCATTAATTAGACATTAGCTTAAGTAGAATATATCCTACTTCCTTCCATTATTTTCTTGCATCAAAATGGCTCCAATTGTTACATCTTCAGCCAATATATAAAGTTTCAAAGGTACTCCCTTTTGTGGCATATCCAAGACTAAAGGCTTAGACAAATATTCCTTTATACTTTTGAAGGCCTCCTGTTGATTGGCTCCCCATACAAATTCTTGACATTGTTTTAACTTTAGTATAAGGGTAAATGCACTGATTCAGCCAAACAAGTTAGAAATAAACTGCCTTAAATAGTTAATCTTGCTGATTAACTTTTGAAGATCATTTGTACATTCAGGAGGCATGGTATCAGATATATCTTTGACCCTTTGCTAGTTAACTTCAATTTCTCTTTCGTGAACCATAAACCCCAAAAATTGTCCAATCGATATTCCAAAAGCACACTTGTACAGATTCAACTTCAAACCATGTTCTCTCGTCTTCTTAAATACCCTTTCCAAATCGGCTAAATGTTGGTAATCTTCTCTGGATTTGACAATGACATCATTAATGTAGATTTCCACAATATGGGTGATTAACTCATGAAAAATGAGATTCATAGCACGCTGATACGTTGCACCAGCATTTTTAAGCTGAATGTCATGACCACCCACTCGAACAAACCTAGGGCACCTAGGCACCTGAAGGCTATTTTGGGGTATCGGCTTCGGCCATGAATATTTGATTATAACTGGCATTCCCATCTAGAAAACTAATAACCCTATATCCAGATACAACATCGATAAGCACATCGGCTATAGGCATTGGATATTAGTTTTTAGGTGTGGCTTTGTTTAAATCTCTAAAGTCGACACACACCCTAAGTTTGCCGTTTTTCTTTATAACAGGAATGATGTTGGAAACCCATTCAGTATATCAATAAGGCCTAATAAATTTTGCCTCCAACAATCGCCCAATTTTGTCTTTTATTTTATCATATATGGCCTGATTAAATAGTCTAGGAGACTATTCAAATGGCCTATATCCCAACTTTATTAGCAACTAATGTTCAACTAATTATCGGCTTAAACCAGGCATCTCATGGTATTCTCATGCAAAACAACCTTTATAATTCCTTAAAAGAGTGACTAACCTTTCCTTGCATTCCATTGCTAACTTTGAGCTAACAGAAGTTGGAATTTTCCTATCGCCATCACCAATATCAACCTCATCCAACAAATATGTAGACATAATGTGGGGAACCATCCCCGTGACTCCGTTGATTCACCCAATTGCGCAACACACTCGAGTAAATCAAAGGAACCTCGGGCGTTCCGCATGTATGCCTGTGTTGGCCCCAGGAAAGTTAACCAACACATGCAACAATGCCCAACAATGTATCACAACACATACACAATTAACGGAAGCATAAACATTTATATACATACCAAAAGTGGGACTGCTGTCCAAAACGACATATTTAGAGTTATTACATAAACATGGCAGCGGAAAACATAAAACAACAACAAAAGGCCAGCATGGTATGCCCCAAACCCTCAGGCAACCAAATGGAGGCAAGAACGTGCATCTAGTTACTAGCGTCGTCGATATCTGCCCGGTAAACATCCCCGGGTAGGACCTCGTCCTCACCTGCAGCAAGTGGACAAACTGATTGAGTACAAATAGTGTACTCGCATAATAATATAAGTTGTATGCTGAGTTCTAGCTACATGTGGTTGCTACGTCACAAGAAAGGCACAATGTTAATTTCAGCATAAAACGATATTTGGGGTAAAAAGATAGACACGAATAGATTGAAACTTGCATTTAGCAAACCTTTTCAAAGTCTAATACATAGTATACATCATCATAAACATCTTCATCTCATGCCTCCAAGCATTCTCTGAACCATGAGTCCAACGCTCATGTTCGCTTACACCCACGGATACTCCAATATCCGTGAAGTTCCTTCCACGAGTACTCCAATACTCGCAAAGTTCTCCTCATGAGTACTCCAATACTCATGAGACTTGGTATCCCAGAGCATCCATTCTTACTCGGTCCATAATACTCACCCAGTGACTAACAACTTAAGAGATCGTCCTTGACCATGGACGCGGCTATTCGAATAGTTTAAACTCTGCAGAGGTACGACTTTACCCACACGACACACCACACTCGTAAGCCAAGCTATGAGCACAATTCCTTTGATGTGCCGGCCGAGGTAAACGTGACAAAACCATTTTTCAGTATGCATGGTAGTGTATTTAAACCACCCGGGTGACTGTGACCCTTGATCCCGCGTGCCCAGTGCTCTGTGTATGTGGATCAAGGAGTACACTCGTTATTGAACATCCCTAACTCCACAAAGTTTGAGGGATTTCGAGGGGCATTCCCCAACACTCCACAAAGTTCGAGGAACTCCCGCGGACCTTCCTTGACGCTCTACAAAGCTCAAGGAACTCTGAGTGCACGTGGTTTAAATACCCCTAGTCATACACAAGTACTTGGTTAAACCGGTCTCATAAATGGCGTGTGGTTCGCACGATAGTTACTTAAAGAAACGTCACCAGGATTTAATCTTTAAGGTCCTTAGCCAACATTGATACATAATAACCACAATTGAACCATCATCATCATAAACATTTTGATCTTTGCGACCGATGAACTAAGTCCATCTATCGTGGTTTCTAACGATGTTCTAAGCGTGACTAAGCAATTCACGAGAACCCATACATAATATTAAACCACCTAAGGCGACAACGGAATGTGAAAGTAACATGGCAAAGGTTGATATCATGTCAACATGGCATTAACTAGTCATTCTACCCCAACATAGACATATTTGAAAGTAGGCATGCAACTTGTAAAATAACCTCAAAGCATAATCACAATTAATAGGAGAAATTATGTTCAAGGAGTAAAGTAGTGCCTTGCTGCTCGGTTTGAGTTCGTAGACAACGTCGTACTCAGGAGTTTCTTCCGAAGCGTCAACACCTAGCGAGAAATCCAAATTTTAAATAAACACCAATTAAGAACCAAGCAATGAACAATGCTGAAATATGTTTAATCATGCATGAAATATTCATGATATGCCCTATTATTCATAATATGTAACTAGGAATTGGTTTGATTTGAGTTGAATTTTGAAATGAGACAAATTGGACTTTATCATCTACAGGCGGCAGTACCGGAGGTATAAGTGCGGTAGTGCCAGAAATGCGGTACTACTGGCCTTAACACATCGGTAGCTAAATTCCAGAAGAGGGTGTTTTTGGTCCCCGCCGAGCGGTACTACTGGGGTTTAGGAGCGGTAGTGCCGGAAATGCGGTACTACCAGCCCAATAGTGTCGGTAGTTATTTTCCAGAGGAGGGTGTTTTTGGGTCCTACGAGCGGTAGTACCGGTCATGTAAAGCAGTAGTGCTGAGTGGGCGGTACTACCGGCAATACAACTGCGGTAGTTATTTTACAGAAGCGGTGTTTTCTGGAATTTCTCGCAAAGCGGCAGTACCGACGGCTAACGGGCAGTAGTGCTGGATTTTGCGAGAAAACAGGATTTGGGTTTTATCTTGGGTTTCCGGATGGTGTTTGCATAATGTGCTCACATACTAATGGGAAATAGACTAAGATAGGGTCTTACCACAGCAAGAAGGCCTTAGTACTTGCGGTGGGGCTCGATTCAACGAAGAGCTCAAGAATACCGAATTGACGCCGGTCTTCGCGTTCGTCTCCTCCTATGCGCTCATTCGGACAATGCCGGTGTTTCCTCGAGTCCACAACAGCTTGTCCACTCCCTCCTCAAACTAGTGACATGGTGCACACCACCCGATCCAAAGTTTGATGATAGAGTCCATGAAGAAGAAGGAAATGGGTCTCAAATGGAGAAATTTCAGAACATGGAGATGAGTAAATCAATTAAAACTCACCCAATACTTGGTGCATCAAAAATCCATTTGGATAGATTTGAAGCTCTTGATCTTGGCTTCAAGTTGGTGTGACATGCACAAGCTCATACCAATCTTTGGATGGATTTTTGTGGCCTGAATGGAGGAGGGGAGGAAGTGTTCTTGCTCTCCTCCCTTGTGCAGATTTTCAGGTTGGGGAAGGGCAGAAAAATGGAGGTTTGAAGGAGATCCCAAGGTGGAGAATAGCCTTTTATATGGCTACCCTTCCTTACTTACATGTGGGGCATGGTCCCACATGCCATAGAGAGGTAAGAAAGTAGGTATGGAGTAGGTAAAGTGAGAAAAGTAGAGTAGGTTTGTGCAGATTTTTCTCCCTCTCTCTTGCTAGTAGGGTCCACATGTCATAGGCTATGGGTGAAAGAAGCATGGGTATAAATGAGTAGCAGTTTTTAAATTTTCATGAACATTGTAAATTTATACTCATTTAACTAAAATGATGCTAGCATTTATAAAGTCTTAATTAAGTGTTAATCATGCCACTAATATGAATGATATCAGCATGCCATGCACAACTTAATTAACCAAATTAAATTTGGGCTGCCACACATAAAACCTTGGCCTAACTTTTCAGTCTCCTCAAAGCCTTCTATGGCATCATAGCTATCCGTTATTTGCCGATGGCTTTGCAATTTGTCGTGCAAAGCTTTCACTGCCGCTTTGGACATCGGCGTAGTATTTGATTTGTCCGATCAAATGTATTCGGCCTTACATTAACTAGGATGAGTCATGTCATTTTGATGTAGATGAAGTAGCAGTCATCAAGAGTTTTACCCGATATGCAGGATGCAGTCTTTGTAGTGCTTATCTTGAACTCATCAGGTAGAGAACACCATATTTTTTTGTAGAACAATTAACTATTTTTTACAAGAAAAGAATTAGTATGATGAGAAAAGAATGATTCCATTTACGATATCTTCATTTTTTTTAATTTCGTCAGTTGAGGGTAATAAATGGCCTTTAGGTAGAAGTATTAACTTCTCTTGTAATAATAGATCAAAGATGTGATCACACTTTGTTATGTCAAAGACATACTTGACTTATGACTGGTTTTTGGTCGGCTTAAGCCATGAACAAATTAAAGACTTCTTACTCCCCTTAACCCATTTGGCTATTTTTATTTCGGCATCATCATTGTCAGATGAATCATTTGAGTCATATTCGATGAGATTGACATTAGTTTTCTCCTGGTCCTTATTATTTCTGAATTTATATTTAAAACCCTTGTTATTAGAGAAAAGGCCTTCTTGAGCTGATACTCGATGCAGGAGATGACTTAAATAGGTGAATTCCTGCCCACCGAATTTTTTCATCAATTGAGGCACCAATCCTTGGAAAGCTAAATCCGCTAACTGACTATCAGGCAAAGTAACACTAAAACACTAATTTCTAACCTCCCTAAACCTCTTAATATAATCACTTACTAATTTCTTGAAGTTTTATCAGACAGAACTTAAATATGAAATTCTAATTTCTAAACTTCCACAGAAAAAGTACTCATGAATCGGCTTTTCAAATCGGCCTAAATATTGACCGAATTTGGGCTAATGTAGTAAACCGTGTAAAGGCTACCCTTGACAAAGATAATGGGAATAATTTTACCCTCAAACCATCAGAGTGGGTTGCCTCTCCACATTACGTAATAAAATGCCCAATATGTTCCAAGGTAGTAGTAGAATCGTCCCCCAAACATTTTGCTAAATCAGGAACTTTGAAGCTATTAGGATATAGCTTCCGATAGCTAGTGACCCTTCCCTTTGGATGTATGCCAAATTGGTCTCGTAATATTGCGGTTATTTGATCGACCCAAGGGGCTGTATTAGCCGATGGTAGTTGTGGTGGTGGTGGTGCTTACCAACTACGATATTAATTGGCATATTGCCTTGCAGGTGCTGGCTCAGCTTGGTACAACACCTGTGTTGGTTATGATTGGTAGGGATGTTCATAGACAATGTTTTGCCTCCTAGACATTGACTCTAGAAGAGGAACAAAAGGTTTTGTGTAGGTCATGACTCTGTATGGGGCTAGATTCCTCTACGAAATCAGCTTAGTATTGTTGGGACCTGAATTTGCAAATCCGGACCCTCTGTGTATTCAGCACTAGTCCAGGATCACGCTAGTGCACACAGTCTCAACATTGGTAAATATCACAATCATACTCAACGAAATAGAAAGTACCTTAATTATAGTAACCAAACTGGTTGCTTAACCTTTAAGGTCAAGTTACAAAAGTACGCCTCGCAGGGCGAAAGTTTAATAAAAGAGAAATAATAGCAGCGGAAAAATAAGATAACTTCGTGGCGCCATCCAGTATACCACAGGCAACTGACTAGGCTCCCTCTCTAGTTAGACGGTTCCTCTTGGAGCTCCTCCTCCAAAGCTGGTGTAGACTCTTCTTCAACTGGTGTTGTTTTGCGGCAAGGGTGAGTACTTGGTACTCAGCAAGTCATGCACAGAATGCAACTAATATACTACATGCATGGTCTATTACAAAGGAATAGCTCAGGGTATAATTGCAGTGAAACAGCATTTGACAAGTAACATAAGTAGATTCAAAAGCAGTAGATAGAAGTTTAAGATCAATAACTTTTCTAGAAGTTAAATAAACATCTTTTCCATTCCTAATCCACATTTCCATCAACATCAATATTAAACCAAACCAAGCCCTTCAAGTCCAAGTTATTTTCAAGAAAGTCTAACCCTTAACTGTAATTCCCGAGCAATGTCCAATGCCGCGGATACGGCTATTCGAATAGATTTTACACTCTGCAGAGGTTATGCACTTTACCAACAAGATACAGCCAAACACCACAAAGGCGAGTGTCCGTAACAAAGTCTTTCGGAAACTTCTAACATCACAAGTGGTCCTCTCCGGTGATTGCACACTAACCCTTCCCTTAGCGAAGACGAAGTTTAGGCCAATCCACCGTTAGATGGGTACCTGGCCGCAGCCCCGGTATGCTCCCCCGTACAACTACACAAAAGGTATAGTTGACACCCCGAAGTCCCACAGGTATGTTATTAGTGACTTAATCAACTAGGTCTGTCCCATTACAGACATGTGGTTGCACATTTGACTCAGTTCAAAGGCTTGCAAGGTTAAGTCCTTAGGGTGACTAGGGCAAGACTACCCGAAGAACCAAAGCAACGCTCCCGGTGCCACAACTGGCCCACCCGATCATTCTTGCCACATGCCCCGGTCGAAAACTATTTATCAAACCCCAGTTGATTACCATGCACCACGTGCCATCAATAATCACAACACATGATACTTCTTCAAAACAAGTTCAATATCTCGTTAAGTCAATATTAGCATTTGATTGTCCAAAGCATTTCACGTGGCAAGGCTAAGCATACTACATCGGTCTAACTACCCATGTTGGCAATTTAATAATGTCCAGCTAATAATCCATAACCAGGGTGACAAGGGGTCATGGCACATATTTAATTAACCAATGTGTCATACGGCAATTTGGCATTTATCTAATTTCCCATACTTAAGTAAAGCATTTTATAATTTAAATTAGCATGCAATAATTTAAATCAAATTAATTTCAAAAGAATGGGATCAATATGGTCAAAGCATAACTTGCCTTCAAAGAATACTTGATCTTGGTCCTGAGGTGGCTCCTGGGTCAACACTTCACCTTCGAAGCCTTCGGGCACTTCAACGTCTACTCGTAGCGCGTGCAAATGGCAATAAATGAATAAAACAATAGACAAAAAGTGTCCAAACATCTAATGAAGTCCATAAACAGAGAGAGCATAATTTTATGAAATTTTAGGAATTTGAATCGGCGAAATCGGAGTTAAAACGCAAAAGTTACAAGCGTTTAAAGTTTAAATAATCAATTAAATAATATTACAGAGAAAAACTTTGGTCCAAAAATTAAATAAAATTCACCATTAGGTAGATCTCAATTTTATGAAAATTTAGAAATTTGAATCACCCAAATCGGAGTTGAAATGCAAAAGTTATAAGCATTTGAAGTTTGAATCCATTTTTGAAATCAATAATTCAAATTAATAAATCATTTTCTTTTTCAGAAATTAATTATTGCGTCAGCATGACATGTGGACCAATCAGAGGCCACCACGTCGCCTCGGGTCCATGGACCCGGCGCATGGTTTGGCTCGGTCCACCATGGACCCGGTCCACGGCTCGTGTCTCTGACATGTGGGCCCCTTGGGTGACGTCAGCGCTGACGTCAGCGCACGGTTCAGCCGAGTGGGCTGACACGCGGGCCCCACCGTGATGTCAGCATGACGTCATGGTGCGGTTTGGCTCGGTCGCTGACACGCGGGCCCCACGTGACGTCACGGCTAACGTCGTGGCGGCCGGCGTGATCGCCTTGGCCGCGACGGTCGATCTCGACCACGTGGTCGATCTCGGCCATTGATTTGAAAATCAACGGACCAGATCAGATCTGGCTTAACGCGTTAAGGAAACTACACGGTCGATCTGGACCGTTCGATCTTGATCGGACGGTCAAGATCTAATCTAATGCTATAACGTGGGTTAACGCTAGCCGTACGATCTAGATCTAACGGCTTAGACCTATCCTAGCATGGTGCAGTTACGGCTACGTGGCACGATCTAAACCGTTGGATCTAGATCCAACGGTTGGAAATAGATCTAGAGGTTAACACGTGAGATTTAACCGGGGATGACGTGGACGAATTTGGGCCCTTGGATCTTGATCGGACGGTTGGTGGAGCTCGAGCGACGGCGATGGCGTGCGACGGAGCTGGCTCGCCGGAGACGAGGGCGACGACCATGGCAATGGTGTTGCGGGGCCCCTCCGGCGAAGTGGATGGTACTCCCCGACGCGGCTTGACCTTGCGGTTCCGGATCTGGACCCAACGGCGGCGGAGGACGACGCTTAACCGCGGCGGAACCCTAACGCAACTACGGCGAGCGATTGCGGCGCAACCACGGCGGCTTGAGCTCGGAGTGTTAGGGCTACGGGTGCGCAAGGAAACGGAGAACACGATGGCGGCGGCGGCGTATTAAATAGGCCCCTCGGCGTCCGTGAAAATCGTGGAAACCGAGGTCCACACGGCTGCGGCGGCAGAATCCGAAATGGATTCGGATTGGGTGACGTGGCTCAACGTGAGCCATTGGATCTAGATCTAACGGGCACGGAGTTTGGGCTCGGGTCCAGCTCGGTGACTTGGCTGGCTCGGTCGGAGTCGGGCTCGGGTGACGTGGCGCGATCGTGGCCGTTGGATCTTGATCCAACGGTCACGCTTGCTTAGGTTGGGTTGGACTCGGGTTCGGCTCGAACGTGGCTCGGGTCGGGCTCGAGTCTGACTCGGGTTTGGGCTCGGTCGGATGAACAGTAAAACCCGGTTTGGGTTTTTCCAGCGATTAAATAATCAAATTAATTCCCAGAAATTCATTTAATTCATTAAAAATAGCAAAACACCCAGAAAAATTCCAGAAAAATTCTAGAAAATATTTTGGAACATTTTGGACTCAAATAAAATATTTCCAACAAAATTTTATTTGCAAAATTAAATTCTTTAATAATTTCAAAAGGGAATAAATTCAAATAAATTCCAAATAAATCCAAATAAATTCCAGAAAATTCCAAAAATTCTCAAAAGTGCCAAATTTCATTTAAATTCATGAAAAGCAAAAATTGGGGTGTTACAAGTATACTGTGGTCACATCGGGGATTCCATCGACCGTAAAACAGATTGTGGATATATGTAAAAGGGATTTGATGGTGGTAAGCTACCCTGGAAATCCAACTTGGAACCATCGATATGTGCTTGATAATGGGGAACACCGCTTGCGCTGGGATCACGTGGTAGGATTATGGTTGGCTGGGTCAGCATCAGAGTCAGGATTGGAGTTGATGGTTTAGGATCGGCTACTGACCCAGAATTCTACGCTTTTGGTGCTATGGGATAGGCTTGCTAAGTCAGCAGCGTTTGCATAGGGTCAAGTAAAGTGCCTACCAATGCTAGTTCGTATGCCAAGGCTCTGACACTGTTGGCTATCATCAGCTTAAGCATTGTCACTGGAGTCGATGATTAGTTGCTCAATACATGGTGCACAGATTGGTTAATCATATTGAACAATTTAGCCTGTGCAGGCATGTATCAACTTCTAGCCTATCATCTGAAGCAATTTTAGCCTCTCTGTCATCAAAGAAACTCACGATCAATAGCATAGTCTTCTGAGTAAC
Source organism: Rhipidocladum racemiflorum (assembly GCA_036346355.1). NCBI lineage: Eukaryota > Viridiplantae > Streptophyta > Magnoliopsida > Poales > Poaceae > Rhipidocladum > Rhipidocladum racemiflorum. Next base: position 24,561,506 of record CM070589.1, on the reverse strand, counting down.
ACTGCATCAAGTCTTTTGATAGTAATTTAACATCATCTCCTCGAGCGCAACCTTCCGATCTTCAATATCTTTCCGTTGTTCTGGCGTTAAACCATCCATTGTTGGGACGATATGGCGTCAGAGGCCACATCAGATGGGGATGCAATTTTCATGAAGAAGCTATCGAGGTCCCACTGGGAGTGCCAAAAGTATGTTGGCACTGAAAAAGAGCCAATCAGCTTCAACACATGCGAACACCAGGTTCAAGAGGTTCGAGGTGTGCCAGACGATTTAATCCTTCAATCGGTAGGGAAAAAAAGAATCTAAACAGCTAATATAGCCAATTAGACTATAAAAATATATTTTTCCCAAAAAGATGATGCATAACAACATCGATACAAAAACAAACCTAGGATAATTGGCGTAAGTCAATGATGATCAAAATGGCAAGGCACAACTTTATTGACCAAAAATGAAATATAAAGAGATTCTAAATCTAAAAGGCTACTTCTAGTCAACAGTAAATATGAGTATATGTGAAAAGTTGATTGATTGGATGATGATTCTGCAGCTGCCTCTCACCCCTTTTTTATAGTGCCTAGGTCGATCGTGTCCTTCTCCGACTCCTTAAAATCCATGATTCGTATCGACCTCAACTTTCGAAAGACAAATTCCATATTGAGTTGATATCAATTATGGTCCTTTATCCATACTTGAAATCCTATCTTTCTAAATCAGCCACTTTGCCAAATTCTGGTGTAAATAGGATCGTTCACCCCTACAACAGTCCACGGGTGTAGTACTTGGTTCCTCGCAGCTCTCCGATGCGCAGGGGCCGAGCCAGTTAGCCAACCCTACCTTTCTTAGGTCTGTTTGTTTTTTGCTTTTGATTCTGGATTCTAACTCCAAAAACTAGATAAAAAACAAATGGACTAATTCTAGAATTCGATTCTCACAATCCAGCCCATTCATATACACTAGAATCCACAATCTACTTCATATGTGCTTTTGGATTCCAGCTTTTGGAGAATTAGCATCTCAATAACCACAATCTAGAATCAGCTTTTAGAGAATCCAAAGCAAAAACAAACAGACCCTTACTCCACCAGCACGGTTCGTCCAGCCATGAGCACTTGAGGAGTTCCACCTGACCACTTAACGTATCTATCTGGACGTTTACAACATTGGCCAAAGATGGGACCACACAAGGTGTTGCACCTGAGAGGAACTACGGCTAGTGTGTTTTCACTTTATCCATTACTATACTCTTGTATGGACAACTTTGCTTACATGGCCTGTGTTCTAAATATTTCTTCATCATTTATCTTTTCATTGCATCATGTTAGCAATTTTTTACAAATAACTACCGCAAACCGTACTACTAACAATATGTCAGCGTATAAGCCAACAGACCCCTTCCGGCGAGGGGTATACTAAGTTCTAACCGGGGCTTTCGTGGAGACTGCTCGGGAAAGAGAGAATCAGGGGCGAAGTATGCAAGGAGACTCGGGCCTTTTGTCAGGTTCGGGCCCTCCTGAGAGTAATAGCCCTACTCCTGTCTTCTTGTATTTTCGGTGCCTTTGGAGAGAACTGGAAGATGAACAGCCACCCAAAGGAGCTCAGACCAGCCCACCTAGAGCGGAGAGTCTAGTCTGAGAAAAATGATCGAACCCCTCACTCCCATGCACCCCGGCTCCCTTTTATACTCGGGCTGGCGGGGGCGCATGGGAGGCTTACACAGCAAGCTATACTCATTACCCTACTCCATGGCATTAAAGGCTCCTGCAACACATTTAATGCCCTGGCGCAGATATCCTCTCCTCGCCCTTGAGCGCGGCTCGCTGCTTCGCCGCTTCCACTGGGTGGGAAATTGCACCCTGACATCGCTCGTCATTATGGCGCGCGTTGGGAACACGCGCCGCCATACTGTGGCCTTCATTACCCCCATTTAATGCGCACGACACACATTAAATGTCTTTGACCTCTCGAATGGCCGCGCGGGCCATTAAGTGGCCTTGGGAACCGGGCGCCAGCGGCATGGCCTGACCGCCACTTGTCCGCTGGGCGACCACGAAGCTGACCGCCAGAGGCGTGGCCTGGTCGCCACCTTCCCGCTGGCGATCACTCAGCTGACCGCCAACGGCGTGGCTTAGTCGCCACCTTCCCACTGGCGATCACTCAGCTGACCGCCAACAGCGTGGCCTGGTCGCCACCTGCCTGCTAGCGATCACCGCTAGCCGCCAGCGACGTGGCCTGGTCGCCACCTGTTCGCTGGACGGCGACCTCTCCGACCGCTAGTGGCGTGGCCCGGATGCCACATGTCCGCTAGCGACGGCTTCTACTAAAGTGCAGTGGGCACCCTGGTGTAGAATACACCGACAGTAGCCCCCGGACCCACCTTGGAGCGCTCTTTTTACCTTTTTTCGTCTCTTGGGTGGGTCCAGAAAAAGTGCCCACGAAACGTTGCGGCTTTTTAAATGCCGCCGCCGTTTCCGGGCCTAAGGAGGATCGTGCGGCCGTCTTTGCCTCGTAACCGGCGCGGGTCTGAGGAGCATGGCCGCGCCTCTTCCGATTCTTTTGGGTTTCCCGCCAGCGAACCACCGCGCCTCCTCGAGTATCCCGCCTTTCCAACTGCCACGCCTCCTCGGGTTCCCCGCTGAGGCGCTCCTTCATGCGTATAAATAAAGGTGCTCCGGGTGGAGGCGGTTCGTTCGCTTCTCAGTTTTTTGCTTGCTGCATACTGCTTCCTCGCTCTTATTCCTTGCAAACCGCCTCTCCGCCCCCACTTCTTTGCTCACATGGCGCCGCCAAAGACTCTCGCTTCCTCTTTCAATCAAGCCGAGGAGGTTGACGCCGAGAGATGTTCCCAAGACGTCAGCCGCGGCATCGTCAAGACTTCGCTACTGGATCGCAAAGACTCGGCTGCCGCCCTAGCGAACTAGTTTTCTTTGGATGGGCGATGTTGGCAGGTCTTCTTACGCCCATCTCTGACTTCTACCTTGCCGTCCTCATCTTCTACTCCGTCCACAACCTTCACCTTCCTCCTAACTCCATCGTTCTTCTCGCTGTCTTTGCCCACTTCTGCGAGATGTTCGTGGGAGTGGCCCCTAACCTCCCCCTCTTCCGCTTCTTCTATTCCTTGCGCGCGGCCAAGGATCTTTCCACCATGACTGGCTCCTGCCACTTCCGCCTTCACGATGGCGCAGTTTCCCGCTACATTCCGCTGGACCTCCGTTCCAACTGGAGGGCTTGGCGCAATGGGTGGCTCTACGTCGAAGATGACAGCGGCTTAGAGGTTCTGGAGATGCCGACTGGGCCAGCGGTCAGCATCCCTACCTGGGGAACTCATGTCGACGAGACGCGTGAGCTCCAGGTGATGCTGGCCCGCGTGGACCAGCTGCGAGCAGCGGGCCTGACGGGGGCCATGGTTCTACGGGACTACATCTCCCGAAGAATTAGTCCCCTGCGCCGCCGTGCTCGCCTCGCTTGGCAGTACACGGGCCCTGACGACATGACCCGGACAACTCCCGGAGGTAGGTTACTTTTCACTTTTCTCCCCTTGTTTTCCTCTTCTTTCTTTTAACTGCTACCGGACTGACGGCGCCTTCACTCCCTTTTCTCCTTTTTTCTAGCCGTGGGGAATTTATCCCCTGCCAAAATTGATGCGTGGTAGGCGCAGCTGGGCGTCTTCGGCCCCGTCCCGCCCTTTCCAGCGGGCGCACTCTCGCTCTGCCAGGTAGAGCCCCGGGAGCGCGTGGCGATCACCCGCGCCATGCCCATCATGGACGCCATGGGGCCGGTGACCATGCCTCGCCAAATAGCGCTAACCATCCAGGGCCCTCCTCCAGCAGGCGGGGGGAGGGGCAAGCGCCCTGCCGACGACGACGCCCCCGGCGGGTCCACGCCGCACCGGGGGGCGTGGCGACCACGACCGGAGCGGGTAGCTCTACGGCGGCCACCGCTTCAACCTCGGTCGGTGTCACCCGCCATCAGCTCCGCCAGCTCGGTTCAGCCTCCGCCAGCTCAGTTCGGCCTCACGCCGCCCGGCGCAGGCCGATCCGCCCCTGCTGCCGCCACCGGCGCAGGGCGATCCGCCTCCGCCGCCGGTGCAGGTCGATCCACCCCCACCACTGTCGACGATTGGTTCCGCCGGCAATGAGATTTTTGTGATTCGAGGGGGGGGCTCGTGCGTGGTTCAGGCCAGATGGTAACACAGGATGCAAGGGCCAACTCTTTAGACAGGTTCGGGCTCTCGCGGAGGAGATAATACCCTAGTCCTGTGTTCTTGGATATATGGGTGTGCTCTACCCTTTTTCCCCCCTTTTCCAGGGTTGTTCCCTCCTCCCTTATATACTGGGGGAGGGGCACGTTACAAGAGGGTGCCACCTAGCCCTAGGCCAGGTGGACTCATGAGTACGTTGTTTGTCTCTGTCTGCCGAACCCAACTACGTCCAGAGGATTTGGTCGTCTCTTTCCCGACCCGCACCTGCCGATCCGCCAGGGTCTGGTGGCTACAGTCGCAGTGCCAGTCGCAGCTTTACTTTAGGCGGGTTGTCCTAACGCGCGCTAAGCCGCGAGGAGGCGACCAGCTGCCTTGGAGAAGAAGTCGGGCCATAGCTATGGGCTCTTCACGGCGCTTTCGAACTCTAGGCCCAATGCACCGTCCTGGCCCAGTTAGGAATGAGCTTCTCTGCGGGACCCTGGTCTCGGACATCCCACAGTAGCCCCCAAGTGCTTTAAGATCGGATTTCCCCTCTTGTCCTGTCAGAAAGATTTTTATGGGAAAAAAGATCATAAATGACTTGTTAATTGCCGGGATTGACGCCAATGTTTTCCCATCTCATGTCCGAGTAGCGCTTATGCTCGTTATCGATCCTCGCAGGGCATATAGAGGGATGGGTCATACCGTAGTTGGTTGGCTCGTGGCCGAGTGGTACCCGCACTGCTTACGGTGTCGCGACAACCGCTCGTGGAGCTCAATTGACCCTCGTGGGGCATACCGTAGTTGGTTGGCTCGTGGCCGAGTGGTACCCGCACCCGCTTACGAGTGCGGCAACCGCTCGTAGAGCTCAATTGACCCTCGTGGGGCATACCATAGTTGGTTGGCTCGTGGCCGAGTGGTACCCGAACCCGTTTACGGTGTGCGGCAACTGGCTCGTAGAGCTTAATTGACCCTCGTGGGGCATACCATAGTTGGTTGGCTCGTGGCCGAGTGGTACCCGCACCCGTTTACGGTGTGCGGCAACTGGCTCGTATAGCTCAATTGACCCTCGTGGGGCATACCATAGTTGGTTGGCTTGTGGTCGAATGGTACCCGCACCCATTTACGGTGTGCGGCAACTGGCTCGTAGAGCTCAATTGACCCTCGTGGGGCATACCATGTCCATTTAGAGCAGTGCCCGCGCCCGTTTACGGTGCACGGCTTTAGGCTCTCATGGAGCGCATTCTCAAGGCCATCTTGATTAAATCCTCCCACGGTACCCGATCACGCCGTGCGGCGTTGACCAGCTTTTGACCCCAAATTATGGGGTGTATCACTAGAGGATGTTCGGAGAGTGCCTAGTCCCAATCTTCCGTGGCGACCAGCGCTCAGGCCCGTCACGGGGCGCACTCTATCCCAAACCTCGAGCCAGATTTGACACCTGGCCGTGGCTTGCGTGACTCAGCTCTTGGCCCAACGTGGGGCGTGCCCTTGATCTGGCTCAGAATTAAGCACGGGAGCCCTTGCTTTTTCCCACCGTGAGGCGAAAATTGAGACTCACTTCTTATAAACGGGGAAACCCTTGTTGAGGGAAAGACATCTTTGCCCCTTTATCGGCACAGTCGCGAGATCTCCAAAACTCCTCGGGCGATCTTGGTAGCTTAGGGTTTCCGGTTTCGCGCCCAGAACTTCTCCCCAGAGACCCCGCATCGCCAGGATGTCCTCTTCTTCGTCGCCGGAAGCGAGCACAGACCTGGTGGCCACTGGATGGGAGGCCTCCGTGTCGACGGGGGCTCACCTGGAGGAGATGGTCGCTGGCGGCGTTCTTCCTCCTCTGGAATTGATTTCCGCTCGGCCGGCGGTAGGTGAACCCTACCCTACTCCTCGAGCCAATAAAATTGTAGTCTTCGAGTCCTTCTTCTGGCGGGGGTTTAGTGTTCCGTGGAGCGCCTTCTTTCGGGGGCTTCTTCATTTTTATGGGATTGAATTGATCAAGCTGAACCCCAGCTCCATTCTTCAAATCGCCATATTTGTTCAACTCTGTGAGGCGTATCTTGGAATCCGTCCTCACTTCAATTTGTTTCGCTCCCTCTTCCTGCTCAAACCCCATCCAAATCAAAATTCTCCCAGTGCCATTGGGGGAGCTGGGTTCCAATCGCGAGAGGGCCTGAAGAGGCATTACTTCTCTATCCCCTTCAAAACCTCCCTCAAAGGTTGGAAGCGGGAATGGTTCTATTGCGCCAACGCAGACCCCTTCCTCGCTCCTTTCACCGGCCGTGCCCCTGTAATCCTCCAATGCTGGAGCGATCCCCCGTAGGGGCCTGGATTGGATCAAGTCACTGAACTTCTGGCGCTGATCAATGATCTGAAAAACCGGGGCTTGACCGGCATCGGGGTCGCCGTCAGCTTTGCTAAGCGCCGGGTGCAGCCCTTGAAGGAACGGATCCATTTGGGTTTCCGGTATGGTGGGACTCAGGATCCCACACGGGAGTCGAATGCGCCGCTGCCAAGAGACGTCCTGGGGGCGCGGTTGATAGATTTCTTCGCTCCGGGCACCGAGATAACCAATAGAGGTTGTCCGGGCAAGTTCTCGGTGAAGAGGGCTCCTCCTCGTGTGAGTATTCCTCACCTTCGAGACGTCGCTTGGTTGTTTTCGTCTGATTTGAGGTTCTGATGATATGTGATTGTTCACTTTTCAGGAGCGTGAAGCCTTCATTTTTGATGCTCCGGTTGTCGGCGTCTCTCGGCTGAGGAATGTTCCGAGCAAGCGTCCGACGGATTCTTCGGCTGAGGTGCCGGAGTCTTCTAAGAGGGAAAAAACATTGGTGGATGAGGTTCCTGTCCCTTTCCCGGCTGGGCCGTCGATTGCTGTTAGCCCCGGGGAGGAAGGTTCAAGAGCTCCATCCTCCGAGCCAGCACCTGCCCCGAATGTTGGCGTAGACTTAGGCTCTCCTCCGGGTGGTGCTGGGATCCGTGGTTCAGGAGCTCCGTCTTCTGAGCCAGCACCTGCCCCGGATGTGGGTGCAGACTTAGGCTCTCCTCCGGGTGGTGCTGGGGTCCGTAGGAAGCTAGGGATGACATTCAAGAAGTCCAAAAGGTTTGTTACCCCTTGACTCTTGTTCTTGTCTCTTTGCATGTGTGCCAACATACTATCTCCTTGGTGAGTCAGGGCTCCCTCCACGGACGTTCCGGTGGAGGCATCTTCTGAGAGGGAGGCTCCAGGGTTGGCTTCTCCTGGGAGGGCTGCTTCGCGCGCTGCCTCACCAGCGGGGGATGCGCCGGCAGAGGAGACGCGTTCAACTGCTGGGCTGTTCGGAGGTCCTAATCGTGAAGACCCTGCCGGTCCGTCAGCCCCTGAAGTGGAGGAGATTCATCGAGAACCCCCTCCGCTCGGTCCTCTCCCGGAGCCACCGACTCGAACAATGTGGTGGGGAAAGGATTCCGATTGGGATGGAATGGAGGAGGATGAAAAGGCGGAGGTAGCGGCCCGAATGGAGCTGTATGAGCTCACGGTGAAGTGTAGCTGGCTGGTTCGGGTGAGTCCTTCGATCTCCCCCTCCTTAATATATCTTTGAAGCGCTGACTCCTCGCCGGTGGTCTGCTGTGATGCCCAGGATATGGGAACCCGCTCCGAAAAAAGGTCAGACTTCTTCCGGAAGGTGTTGCCTAAGCTCAAGGACAACCAAAAGTACGAGGACGAGCTAACCGAGCTCAGCCGGATGCAATGGAAGGAAGTCCATGAACTTGAGGCTCAATGCATGGGCCTCCGCGAGGAAAAGTTGGAGCTTGAGTGGTCACTGCAAGGTATGTACCTCCACGGGCTTGGGGCAGGTGCTTTCTTCTTGAACGGCCAGAAACGTGTCTGACTTTCCGTGCTTTCAGAGCGTGACTCGACAATTGCCGAGCTTAGGAGACAGCTGGAGGATTCAAAAAGTTAAAACCTTGAAACTCGGGCTAGCTTGGAGAAGACACAACGAGAACTGGAGGGTAAACTTCTCAATTCGAATTAGACGTGCTTCGAGCCGGGTGCGCTTTCTGGTGACAGCATGGCTTTGGTGCAGAATACAAGGAGAAGGTGACTGCTGCCGAACGAAGCCGCACCGAAGCCCGCTGCTCCTCGCGAGCTCGGCCCCGCACCTTCGCGATCGAGGGAGCTGAACCGAGCCAGGGCGACGATGCCGTTCCGCTTCTCTCGGGAGGAGTTGACAGGATCAAGGCTTACGCAATGGAGTCGGCGACCATGAGTGCTAATCAGGCGTTGGTAGTGGTCAAATCTCATTATCCGAGAGTTGACCTTGAAGCTGTTAAAGAGGGTTTTGCCTGTGACGAAGACATGACCAACGCGCTCCTTGAAGAGGTTTCCGGTACATCACAGGCTTTGCTGGAGAATCTTGAATTCTGAATTTAATGTGAATCTTCGTGCCGAATGCTGACCCCCCTTGTTTGAGGCGTTGCTCGGTATTTTCATATGACTAGTCTCATTTGCACTTTACCGGGTTGGATAGCGCTTGGGATAACGCTTGTCGCCCTCGTGGCTGAGTGATTCAGCCCCCGAGCGCCAGGACTTACGTCATCGCCTTCTCGCCTCAGGCACACTTTTCCGAGTGGCTGGTGGCCAGCCCTCGAGCGTCGGGACTTAGGTCGTAGCCTTCTGGCTGAGTGGTTCAGCCCCCAAGCTTACGTCGTTACCTTCTCACCCCAGGCGCGCTTTTTCGAGTGGCTAGTGTCCAGCCCTCGAGCGTCGGAACTTAGGTCGTAGCCTTCTGGCTGAGTGGTTCAGCCCCCAAGCTTACGTCGTTGCCTTCTCGCCCCAGGCGCGCTTTTCCGAGTGGCTGGTGTCTAGCCCCCGACTTCTCGCTTAATTGGGCCAAATGAGCGGGAAGGCTAAATCAAGTTGAACCAAGTTGAACTAAACCTGACACGTGTCTGGCGAAATATCTCTTCATTCTGTTCAACGTGTCGATCTTCTTTGGTATTTGCGTAGCCGCCTTGTTTTTTGTGCCTCATTGATTATTGGGGGGCGTGTTTGAATGCCCATGGAGGCGCTTCGATTTCCGGGGCTGGGGTTGGCCTATAAATAGGGTGTCACCGCTGATAGAGTGATCATCCCTTTCTTAAGCTTCTCCCCTTCCCTCTTGAAGATCTTCTGAACTGCCAGTCGAAGTGTCGGCTTTCTTTCGCCACCGTTTCCATGACATGTATAGTGATCCTGAAGACGCGGAGCTGTGGCTGAACTTTGACTTTGCGGTGATGGAGCGGGAGGAGGAGAAGGCGGATGCCAGGGATACCCGCGCCGTTGCTGCCCTGATTGAGGCGGTGCCGGTGCTGGAAGAGGTGGCGGACGTCATCAAGGACATGCTGGGGCGCGAGCGCCACGACGCCGCGGCTGTTGAGGCCCTTCTTCTGTTGAGGCCCTCGCTTTGGGTGGTCGCGGACTTGATCCGCGAGGCCCTGGGCCGCGCGCGTCGCAATTAGCTCTCTGCGCCCGGTCTCCTTGCACCTAGCTCCCTGCAGCACCTGGCTCCCTGCCCTCTTTTTTTTTAGCGCGAGAAAAAAAAAGAAAAAAGGATTAGCAATGTAAATTAATGATACTATAAAATAAAACATGGGATGGGAGCCGTTTATATAGTTCTGTGTTTGATCATTTTTCTGTAGACTATTTGCTCTAATCAATAGCTTCAGCCTCTATAGCAAGGTGCTGGAGGGTTGAATTTCTACCGATTAGGGACTAGTGATTCGGATTTCTGTGTCCAGAAGTGTTTATGGAACTACAGACCATCGTTCTAGAGCGGTTAGTGCCTTTTTCTGGCTTCGTCTTTCCTTCTTCGTGCGCTGATACAAACGTTTGGATCTTGCCGCTTGTCGCGGCCTTACCTCGAACATGCGTTTCCGCAAAATTTGTATCGGCACAATTTTGGATTAGACGTTACGTTAGCAGGGTGATAACCACTCGGGATTGACTTGGTGACAGTATAGTGAGATAGATCAAAGAACTAGATAGTCGACAAATTCACTTAATGCATGGGAGCTGGATACATAGCTTAAGCGTAGAAGCGACGTAGCTGTTCGGCGTTCCAAGTGTTCGCCAAGACTACGCCGTCTTCGCGCCTAAGCCGATAGGCTCCCGGGCGGACTACCTCCTCGATGATGTAAGGTCCTTCCCAGGTTGGGGAGAGCTTATGCTCACTTTTTTGATTCCTCCTGAGGACCAAATCCCCCTTGGAGAAGGTACGACTTCGAACATTGCGGGAGTGGTAGCGCCGAAAACCCTGGAGGTATCTGGCCAACTGGATTGCTGCAACATTTCTGGCTTCCTCGAGTTGATCAAGCTCCACCAATCGGCTTTCCTCCGACTCGGCTTCTTTATAATTCCGGACCCTCAGGGATCCGAATTCCACTTCCGTTGGCAAAACCGCCTCAGAGCCGTAGACCAGGAAGAAGGGAGATTGTCCAGTCGCTCTGCTGGGGGTGGTTCTGAGGCCCCAGAGCACTGATGGCAATTCTCTCACCCATCGCGTGGCGTATGGTTTGAGGCGATCGAAAATCCTGGTCTTCAGTCCCTGAAGGACCAAACCATTGTCCCGCTCGACTTGCCCATTGCTTCTTGGATGACCCACCGACGCGAAGCAGATTTTTATTCCCATGTCGTCGCACCACTCTTGGAATTCTTCACCACGGAATTGCGTGCCATTATCCGTGATGATGCGGTTAGGCATGCCAAATCTGACTACGATATCTCGGAAGAATTCCTTGGCCTTAGCCGCCGTGATCGTGGCGACTGGTTTGGCTTCGATCCACTTGGTGAATTTGTCGATGGCCACGAAGAGGTAGGAGAAGCCACCCTGGGCCTTTTTGAGGGGTCCGACTAAGTCGAGCCCCTGCACGCGAAGGCCAGGAGATAGGGATGGTTTGCGGTTCTGCTCACGCGGATGTATCTGCCGAGCGTAGAAGCCAGCAACCTTCACACGCGCGAAACGATTTCTTTGGCGTCTGTTACCGTAGTGGGCGAGAAGCCTTGCCGGTATGCCTTGCCAATCAGAGCACTCGACGCGGCGTGGTGGCCACACGCCCCCGAGTGGATTTCCTTGAGCAACTCTCTTCCCACTTGCTCCGGGACGCATCGCCTGAGGACACCAGAGGTGCTCCTTCGAAAGAGCTCTTCTCCGATAACCACGTAGGACTTGGCTTGTCGTGAAACACGCTCAGCTAGAGTGGCATTTTCGGGAAGCTCACCTCTCAAGAGATAATCCACATACGGGGTTGTCCAGTCGGGGTTGGTAACTAGGACTTCTGCCCCGAGGATCTTGCTCAGCTCTTGTGGCTTGATCACCGTGGGCTCATAAAGTTCCTCGGTGAACATGCCACTTGGGACCTCCGCCCGAGTGGCGCCCATCTTCGCCAACTCATCCGCCACTTCGTTGTTACGGCGCAGGACGTGAACTAACTCCAATCCATCGAACTTGTTCTCCAATTCTCGGACTTGCTGAAAGTATGCCGCCATAGTCTGATCGACACAGGACCAGTCCTTCTGAACTTGGCTAACCACTAACTGGGAGTCTCCGCGAACCGCCAGTCGCCGGATACCGAGCGATATGGCGATGCGGAGCCCATGAACGAGGGCTTCATATTCTGCGGCGTTGTTCGAGGCCGGGAAATGGATGCGAAGAACATACTTGAGCTGATCTCCCTTGGGTGAAATGAGCATAATTCCGGCTCCCGCGCCGCTGAGCATGAGAGACCCATCGATGTACATCGTCCAATACTCCAGCTCTCGCTCGACAAGGGGGGTCTGTAGCTCAGTCCACTCGGCCGTGAAGTTGGCCAGGGCCTGCGACTTGATGGCGGTGCGCGGCTTGAACGAAATATCAAAGGCTCCAAGCTCGGCCGCCCATTTCGAAATTCTCCCAGTAGCTTCCCGATTATGGAGAATATCTCCTATCGGGAAGGAGGTTACTACCGAAATATGATGCCCCTGGAAGTAATGCTTCAATTTCCGCGACGTGACCAGCACGGCGTAGAGCAACTTTTGTACTTGAGGGTACCTTATCTTGGATTCGCCCAATACTTCGCTGACGAAGTAGACCTGGCGCTGCACCCCGTAGCGGTGCCCTGGCTCCTCCCGCTCCACGACTATCGCGGCGCTGACCACATGGGTCGTTGCCGCTACGTAAAGTAGGAGAAGCTCCTCTGGCATTGGTGAAACAAGGATCGGTGGGGTGGAGAGGAACGCCTTGAGGTCCTCAAAAGCTTGTTGCGCCTCCGCCGTCCATTCAAACCGATCCTGCTTCTTGAGGAGTTTGAAGAAGGGCATCCCTCGGGTTCCCAGCCGAGAGATGAACCTACCAAGCGCGACCATGCACCCAGTGAGCTTCTGGACGTCCTTCTGGCTGGAGGGGGGTGCCATCCTCATGATGGCGCCGATTTTTTTCGGATTCGCCTCGATCCCGCAATGAGAGATAATGAACCCGAGTAGTTTCCCGGAGGCGACCCCGAAGACACATTTCTCAAGGTTTAGTTTCATCCGGAACGCTCTTAGGCTATCGAACGTCTCGACGAGATCAGAGGTAAGGTTGCTTCTCTATTGTGTCTTGACCACTACGTCGTCTACGTAGGCCTCCACGCTGCGTCCGAGCTGATTGTGAAAACACCGCTGTATCGTGCGTTGATAAGTTGCACCAGCGTTTTTCAACCCAAACGGCATCGTGACGTCGCAATATGCTCCGAACAGAGTGATGAACGATGTCTTCTCACAGTCTTCGACTCGAAGCTGGATTTGGTGATAGCCCGAATAGGCGTCTAGGAAGCTAAGGAGTTCGCACCCGGTGGTGGAGTCTACCACTTGGTCGATACGGGGCAACCCGAAAGGATCCTTTGGGCATGCTTTGTTGAGGTCGGTGTAATCAACGCACATGCGCCAACTTTTATTCTTTTTGCGGACGAGTACAGGGTTTGCCAACCAGTTGGGGTGATACACTTCTTTGATGAAGCCTGCAGCTAATAGTTTCGTGATCTCCTCCCTGATGGCATCTCGGCGATCTTGAGCGAATCGCCGCAACCTCTGCTTGACAGGCTTGGCCGCTTGGTCCACGTTTAGTGCATGCTCGATCACCTCCCTGGGAACTCCAGGCATATCAAACGGCTTCCAAGCAAAGACGTCCTTGTTTGCCTGGAGGAAGGTGATGAGCGCGTCCTCCTATTTTTCTCTGAGCCCTATCCCGATCTTGGCTGTTTGGGCCGAGTCGGACGGGTCGAGGGTGATCATCTTGACGCCTTCTTCGGGATTCAACCCGGGCTTCGGCGCCTTCCGAGTCGGGATGCTTGCTCCCTCGGAAGATTGGGCCATTAGCCGGATTCGTTCGCGATCAGCTTGCGCTCCCAACGACTTGGCCATCTCGCAGTTCTCCCTGTCATAGGAAAAGCGCCCTTGACATCACCACGCAGCCGTGATAATGCCATTCGGCCCTGGCATTTTAATGCCGATCACGCCAGAATGGGGCACCGCCATGAATTTGGCTAGCGCTGGCCTCCCCAAGATGGCGTGATATGCAGTAGCGAAATCAGCCACCTCGAAGCTGAGGTTCTCGGTCCGGTAGTTCTCTCTCGTGCCGAAAGTGACCGGCATAGTGATTTGGCCGAGTGGTGTCGCCGACGTCCCGGGAATCACCCCATGGAACGGTGATGACCCACGTTTCAGTTCCGACCTGGAGATTCCCATATCGTCGAGAGTTTTGATGAAGAGGACGTTGAGGCCGCTCCCCCTGTCAATCAGCACCCTTTTGAGCTTGACGCCACGAACAATTGGCCCCAAGACAAGGGGATACCTACCGGGAAACGGGACTCGGTCAGGGTGATCCGAGCGGTCAAAAGTGATCGCAACTTCAGACCACCGTACGTATCGGGGGGTCTCCGGCGCAAGCGCGTTGATGTCCCGAGCGGTAAGTTTTTGCTTCCGCTTGGACTCATACGCGGCCGAGCCCCCGAAGATATAATTGAGCTCCAGCTCGGCTTCTTGATAGTCTTCCTCGACTTCAAGAGAAGGTTGCTTTCCGACCGCTTCGCTCGGCCCCTGGCCGAGCTGCTTCTTCGTCTCCCGGGCAAATCTTTTCAGGGTGAAGCAATCCTTGGTGGCGTGTCTTCCTTTTGGGTGGAAGGGACAAAGCGAGTTTATCACTTTGTCGTACCCGTCGGCCTTAGGGGCGCGCGTTTGGCCCCGTTCGGTGGTCGCCACTAGGTCTTGGCCCTTGCACTTCTTTTCCTTTCACCTGGAGGAGTCAGGGTGATCCCCTCTCTCGTCATGGCGTTCGGCCAAGGCTTCGGAGGCCGACGCGTAGCGATCCGCTAAGGCGAACAACTCGCGGACTGAAGTTGGAGTCTTCCGGGACATCTTCTTAATGAGGTCGGGGTCGCTGACCCCCTTCTGGAAGGCGGCGATCATTCGCGTCGGTGACATCCCGAACTGTGCTCTTCCTGTGCATGAAGCGCTTGACGAACTCCCGCAGGGACTCATTCTTCTTTTGGTGTAGCTGGTACAAATCCCAAGGGGTGCCGGGGCGCTCATACGTACCTTGGAAATTTGAGATGAGCTGCTCACACAGATCTCCCCAAGAATGAATAGAATTAGCTGGGAGCCCGGTGAGCCACGCCTGGGCCTGGGGCGAGAGAGTGACTGGCAGGTAATTAGCCATCACGTTCTGATCTCCCCCTACGGCCCTGACCGCTAGTGCGTATACCTGTAGCCAGGCTTCCGGGTCCCTGTCGCCGTCGAATTTGGTGATGCCTTTGGGGTTAAACCCGTCAGGCCAAACCACTCGACGCAGGTGGGGGGTGAACGCGCGAACCCCCTCGATGACCTCGTCGCGCCGCGCAGATGGTGAGCGAGGCGGGGGAGAGAGAGCCCGACGAGCGC
This sequence comes from Rhipidocladum racemiflorum, assembly GCA_036346355.1. Taxonomy (NCBI): domain Eukaryota; kingdom Viridiplantae; phylum Streptophyta; class Magnoliopsida; order Poales; family Poaceae; genus Rhipidocladum; species Rhipidocladum racemiflorum. The sequence continues at coordinate 24,546,420 of CM070589.1, read as the reverse complement.
CCCGATGCGCCAGGAGTACGCCAAAGCGCTCGTACTCGTCGGCGTGTTGGCGCTGCTCGTCTCTTTCCTGATCACGCCATCACACATTGAGGTCAGAGCGGAGGTCTCGATTGTGGCTGTGGCGCAGGTCTTCATCGCGGTGAGGAACGCGATGCCCCCGGTGGGGGGTTTCTCGATTGGGCCGACTGCTGGCCGTTTGAGTTCTGATCGGAGCGTGTGAACGCGCCCTCACCGGTTGGTCGGTCTGAGCTTGTTGCTGGATTGCTGCCGCCGTCACCATGGCTTTTACTTGGGCCACAATCGGTGCAGCCGGATTACCGACCTCCAGCATCGGGCTCAAGGTGTCCAGGAGTGTTTTGGGCCTTGTGCGATATTACTTTGTGGTGTATGGAAAACAGCTTGGTCTCCCATTTTGACCTGCAGAATGTCTTCATTGACGTCGCGGGCGCGACCCCGAAGGGCTTGTACCCGTGCGTCGAGCTCCAGCTTGCGCCCGGCGTCATGCTCGGCAGCCTCGAAGTCGCCGTGGCGCTGCTGCGATTCCGCACATGAGCCTCCGATCACGCAGACTCGGCAGAAGCTCCAGCAGCTCTCCAAGCTTTCTTTCGACCCCGCCGACGAACTGAAAGAGCCTGCCGGGGATAGCTCAAGGCGATCGGCGGTTCTGAGTGGCTTGGCAGCGAGGACCCCCACCACCCGGAACTCGGCGCCTGATGCGCCCACTGCCTGAGGGAACTGGGGTTTTAACCCCCCGCTTGGTGTTTGCGAGCACGGGACGGCGGGACTTCCCGATCCAGGCAGTGGTCGCAACGATGACTCCCCGAGGGTCTCCTCGTGCGGCGAGGCGTCCGCCTCGAGGAGAGAGAGACTCCTGAGGTCATCAGCGATGAAGGTCAGGCTTCCGAAATGGAAAACCTGATCTGGGGGGAAAATTGTAGGGATTCCTCTTGTGGTTGCCATTGAGCTTGACGGAGACCTTCGCACACTCCCCCTACCTGCGCGCCAACTATCGACGATTGGTTTCGCCGGTAATGAGATTTTTGTGATTCGAGAGGGGGGGCTCGTGCGTGGTTCAGGCTAGATGGTAACACAGGATGCAAGGGCCAACTCTTTAGACAGGTTCGAGCTCTCGCGGAGGAGATAATACCCTAGTCCTGTGTTCTTGGATATATGGGTGTGTTCTTCCCTTTTTCCCCCCTTTTCCAGGGTTGTTCCCTCCTCCCTTATATACTGGGGGAGGGGCACGTTACAAGAGGGCGCCACCTGGCCCTGGGCCAGGTGGACTCATGAGTACGTTGTTTGTCTGTATCTGCCGAACCCAATTACGTCCAGAGGATTTGGTCGTCTCTTTCCCGACCCGCACCTGCCGATCCGCCAGGGTATGGTGGCTGCAGGCTGCAGGTGCCAGGTCGCAGGCTTTACTTTAGGCGGGGTTGTCCTGACACGGCACGAAGCTTCGTCGAGGAGGCGACCAGCTGCCTTGGAGAAGAAGTCGGGCCGTAGCTATGGGCTCTTCACGGCGCTTTCGAACTCTAGGCCCGATCCACCGTCCTGGCCCAGTTAGGAATGAGCTTCTCTGCGGGACCCCGGTCTTGGACATCCCACAACCACCGACGCCAGCACAGGGCGATCCGCCCCCGCCATCGGCTCCGGCGTAGGGTGATCCGCCCCCGCCGCCGGCACCGGTGCAGGGTGATCCACCCCCGCCGCCGGCGAGGGTCGCTCCATCGGGACCGGGCGCCTGGGGATAACCCTCATTAAAGATGCACGCCCGATTCGGAGGCCTTCTGACGGGTACACACAAAAACACGTAGCAAGCTTATCAGGTTCATGTAATTTGAGAGACTTACCCCCTTCTTCTTTTTTCTTCAGGGCATCTTCTTCGAGGGCTTGGTAGGGGTCGACCAGAGACCTTTGCTGCGGCTGCGTCGGCTCTTGATGATCGAACACCAAGGCGGCCCTAGCGACCACCCGGTGCCCGCCGCCGGGGCGGATGTCTTACCGCCCGGTGGCGGGCTGGGCCTGCCGGCCACTCCGGAGGCCCTCGGCGCCCCAATCACCTCGGCGGACGCGGACACTCTGTTGGCCGCCCTTGGCGAGCTACACTCCAGCGTGAGCGGCCACCTCGCGGCGAGCAGGGAGAGGCTGAGGGAGGCTATCGCGGAGATCGCCCGCCTCCGGGCAGAGGTGCAGGACTAGCGCGGCCGGTCGGAGAGGTTGGAGCAGGACCTGCAGCGGGAGAGGGAGCAAGGTGCCCTCCGCGTTGAAGCAATCACCCGAGAGCGCGACGAGGAGAAGGGTGAGCGGCTCCGCGCGGAAGCTGAGGCCACCTCCATGTTGCACCCGGCCTTCGACCGGATGGTGGCCAGCCTAGCGCCACTGGGGTTGGAGCAGCCGGGCCCGATTGAGCAGACGACCTGGCACTATGCCTTCTGCATGGACCAAATCGCCGACTTCCTCACCTTCCTGCCTGGCGCCCTAGCCACCCGGTCCAGCCAAGAAGGGCGGGCAATCGCGGCGGCCACGGTGTCGTACGTGCTTGCTTGCTGCGCTAGCCGGGATGCTAACTTTGATCCCCTGGTCGCCATCCAGGGGGTGGAAGGAGATTGGGTCCGCGCCGAGGCGTAGGTCAGCAGCGCCGCCGAAAGGGTAGCCGATCAGCTCGAGATGGTCAACCCGGCGTTGGAAGCGATGGCCGAGGATGTTGCCCTCGAGCTGGACGTCGCCCCGGTGGAGGACCAGGAGGCCGCGGCGGATGAAGACTGAGGGACTTTTCTTTTTCTTTTGCCGTTGTTTTGCCTTCCCTTGTAGCGGACTTCTGCAAGTTAGGATCTATATTTATAAAAATGTGTATTTCCCTTTCGCACGCCTTACGTTTGGACGCCTGTTTGTGCTTCCACCGTGCTGGCTCTGAGTGAACAAAAAGGCAATGACGCATGCTAAAGGTTAGTTAGAGTGCAGGGCCCGGATCCCTCGTGCCAGAAAGCCGCTGTACCAGGGCATTAGGACTCTGTGAGATTAGTTACCCTCGCGGTCTCTTAGGGCCAAACACTTGGTGAGGTGTGCAGGGTAGTAGGCCTTCGGAGATGGTGTTTGAGTCGCCGGTTTTCACGGGGGCGCCCTGAGCGTCATGACCGTATTGAAAACCGTGCCAAACCAACCGTCCGACCACCCATCCCTGCACGCCACGCTCATCCAGTGGGCCAATATTTACCGTCGAGAACTCAGAGAGCCTTAATGTACTGAGGGCGAGTCTTGATGCTGACACGGCCCATCGGGGCGCAAACCAAAAGAGAACAAAGGCAATAAGCGCTTTGAATAGAGACTAGACATTGAACAAAACAGAGGCTCCCCCCGACCAGCCTATGGGGAGGAAGACTCAACTTAGCTGGTCGAGGTGTAGAACTCTGTACTTATAGCCTTTTGTGAAATCATGTGCTGAAAAATTGGCTTAGAATTGAATTTGCAAATGTGTTTGTTCATGTGTTTTGTCAATTTGACAAGAAACAGTAAGTTTCGCTTTGGCGCCGAACCAAACTTAAAGAAAATAAAGAAGTTTCCCATCTCTGACGGACAAACTTTGTTGGTGCATGTCGTGAACGTGTTTTTGAGCTCATGAGTCGAACTCAATCTTCCAAGAAACCGATAAGTTTTGCATGTACGGCGGACAAACTTCTTTGGTCGATCGTGAATGCATTTTTGCTTTAGGGTTTCGTTCGGACCATGTTGTTTTTGAAATCGAAAGCGTGGCACGCTTATACGGACAAGATTTTTGTCCGTCGTGAACATGAATTTGAAAGCGTTTTTGAACCGAGACTTTTGCATGTACGATGGATCGATTTTGGTTGTCCGTCGTAAACATGTTTTGGTCGGAATGTTTTCTTTTGGAACCGAGAGTTTCCCTTATACAACGGACAGACTTTGTTGGTCCGTTGTGAATCGCTTTCTAGGGTTTCACTTGGCATTTGCGCCGATGGTTTTGTTTGTCCGTCGTGAACGCTGCTTTTGCTTTGAATTAGGGTTTTGAGCAGAATTGAAATAATTTGAATTTGAGATTATGAAATTTGTGATGATTTCATGATGCTTCTTTTGAAGTGGACTTTATGCAATGCTCATGTGAGTAGTTGCATGGATTGACATTGAGTCAAGTCGTGGACTTGTGCTCGGATTTGTTTTGTGGTTTGTTCATGTGCAGGTATTGCTCGAAGACGAATGTGGTCGATGACGGGACCGGAACTAGGTTCATGGAGGAACTGAGGTTCGGGACTAGGTTCAGGAGGAACTGAGGTCTTGGTGGTCAAGGATGTCATGCGGGACGTTCGGGCTAAGAGAATGGTGCACATGAAGAATGGTTAGTCACGTGAGAATGGCAGGAGGTCATTCGCGTGCAAAGTGTTAGTCACGTGAGTATGGCAGGTGGCCATACGCGTGCAAAGTGTTAGTCACGTGAGTATGGAAGGGTTACCATACGCGTGCAAGAGTTGTACTCGGCCAGGCTGGGCCAAGTAGAGTTGTGTTGGATACGGATTCCTTCTAGGGAATAGGAATCGTATTCAGAACTCCTTGTAGGTTGGTGCTTTAAATAGGTGGGGGGTCTCCTGTTGAAAGGCACCAAGTAGAGCTGAGCGCATCAAGCCTTGAGCTTGGTTTTAGGGTTTGTACTCTTTTGATGAGAGTATTTTAGACAAGAAATAAAGATCAATTCTTCCAAGATTTTTGCGTGCTACAGTAACCACGTCGCTATAGTGTTTTCTGTTTTGGTTCTTGTTTGCATGCTTGTTCTAATTCTAGATTAGTTTTTGATCGTTGAATTTCATCTTGATTTGTTCCATCAAAAACCTTTCTAGGGTATTGATCTAGTGTTTCTCAAAGTCTAGTTGATCAATCTTTTGTCGTTCTTGTTTAATCTTGAAGTTTTGATTAGATTGATTCTCGTCAAGTTCTGGATCAGCAAGCTTGCGAAGCTCATAACATTTGATCCATAAGTCCGATCGAGCTGATTCTTTTTGGGTTCGATTCGTATTGGAATCTAGTTTCTCGTGTCCAAATTTCAGATCAATCGAATGGTTGGATCTCCGGGAATTCGCGTTTTACCAAACCTCTGTCATTCTGTTTTTGTCGAAAACGAGGCAATTTTTTGGTTCTATTTTGGGGTGAACTTTTAATAGATCAAGAATTTGGTTTTAGCTTCCGCACAATCATTCACCCCCCCTCTGATTGCTATATTCGTATACTTCGATCCTACACCTTTTTAGGGGTAGAACTTGCGCAGAAGTTCTATGTTCTGGGAGTTCACCAACTCCTCTCCGTCCTCAGTGGCCAGCCTGACCGCCCCAGGATGAGAGACTGAGACCACCTTAAAGGGGCCCTCCCACTGGGGAGACAGTTTATGCAACCCGGCATGCGTTTGGATTCTGCGCAAGACCAGGTCGCCCACTGCCAGTGTCGTCTCGTTAACCCGGGTGGCGTGGTACCGCCTGAGATTCTGCTGGTACCGGGCAGCGTACACGGCTGCGCGGTCTCGTACTTCTTCTAGGAGATTGACATCCTCCCGACGCAGATCCTCCTGGACTTCCTCGGTGAATGCCGCCACACGTGGTGACCCTAAGGCCAACTCTGACGGTAGGACCGCCTCCGCACCATAGACTAGGAAGAAGGGAGTTTCTCCGGTGGCCCGGCTGGGAGTGGTACGAAGCGACCACAGCACCGCCGGGAGCTCTTCAGTCCATCGGGCTCCACGCTTGTGGAGTCGATCAAACGCCCGGGTCTTGAGGCCCTTCAGCACCAGCGCATTGGCCCGCTCGACTTGGCCGTTGCTTCTTGGGTGAGCCACCGAGGCAAAACAAACTTTGGTGCCCATTTCTTCACAGAAGCCCAAGAAGGTAGCGCTGGTGAACTGCGCACCGTTATCGGTGATGATGCGGTTGGCGACCCCAAAGCAGGCGAAGATGCCTTGTATGAACTTAATTGCAGCAGCGGCGGTGATCGTCCTTACCGCTTCGGCTTCCACCCACTTGGTAAACTTGTTGACGGCGACAAACAGATGGGTGTAGCCCCCTGTGGCCCGCGGGAATGGGCCCAGGATATCCAGCCCCCAGACCACGAAGGGCCATGAGAGCGGGATGGTTTGCAGAGCTTGGGCTAGTCGGTGGATTTGCTTGGCGTGGAACTGGCACGCCTCGCACTTCCTCACCAGCTCGCAAGCATCCTGGAGGGCGGTTGGCCAATAGAACCCTTGGCGGAAAGCTTTCCCGACATCGTTCGACTTGAAACATGGCTCCCGCACACGCCTCCATGGATATCAGAGAGCAAAGTTCTCCCCTCTTTCCGAGTGATGCACTTCAGAAGAATTCCATTTTTACCCCGGCGGTAAAGGTCCCCGCCCACCAGGGTATAGCACTTGGCCTTTCGTGCTGTCTTCTCTGCTGACGCATCATCGTCGGGGTACACTTCATCCCGCAGGTACGCCAGGATCAGGTCCATCCATGTGCCTTCCCGGTCAAGTGTGGTGACCACGGGGTGGCCGTCCGGGTACTCCGCCTGGCCGAGCATTTCCCCCGGTACCGCTTCCCCTTCTGGAGCAAGGGCTGGAGCAGCATCACCATCGTCCCCACCGGAAACGGGGGTTGTGATGGACGGTTGCGGAAGCCTTTCTTCAAAGACTCCGACCGGAACGGGAGATCTTGTCGAGGCGAGCTGAGCGAGCTCGTCCACCAAGTAGTTGTCGCGCCGGGGGATATGGGTATATCCTAGCCCATCGAAATGTCGCTCCATTTTTCTGACCTTCGCCAATTACTCGGCCATGACAGGATCAGAGCAGGAGAACTCCTTTCTTGCCTGGTTGACGACTAGCAAGGAGTCGCCCTTGACTTGCAGACGCCGGACTTCGATGGCCGTGGCAGCACGAAGTCCCGCCAGCAAGCCTTCGTACTCAGCAACGTTGTTAGTGGCCTTGAAGTCCAGGATGACCACGTACTTGAGGAGGTCCCCGGTTGGGGAAACCAGGAGGACCCTAGCCCCCGCGCCCTCGTACCTGAAGGAGCCATCGATGTAGAGTGTCCAGGGGGAGGGCGCGGGCGTTTCTTCGACTTCAGGCTCGGCAGGAGTCCACTCGACAATGAACTCCGCCAGCCTTTGACTTTTGATCGCCGTGCGAGGGGCAAACTTAAGACCGAACTCCCCCAGCTCTACAGACCACTTGGCGATGTGGCCTTCGGCTTCGCGGTTGTGGAGAATCTCGCGCAAGGGATAGGCGGACACCACCGTGATCTCTCTTCCTTGGAAATAATGCCGTAGCTTCCTAGACGCCACCAGTACAGCGTACACCATCTTCTGAGCCTGTGGGTATCTTATCTCGGCATCGTGCAGTACCTTGCTAACGTAGTAAACTGGCCGCTGGACCCCTTCATGCTCTGCCACCGGTTGCGCTCACATAATCACGGGCTGGCCGCTACGTCTGGCGATGAGCGGCTCGCCTGGGGCGACCAAAGACCGGAGGGGAGGAGAGGTATTGCTTCAGTTCTTCGAATGCTTACTGCGCTTCTACAGTCCACTCGAAGGAGTTAGTCTTCTTCAGCAGCTTGAAGAAGGGGAGACTCTTTTCTCCCACCGTGATAAACCAAATGAGAGAGGCCAGCGACCCACCAGGCAATCGAACTTGCTTGAGCCTTGTGGGTGGTTGCATGCGCTCGATGGCCGTGATTTTTTCCGGATTAACCTCGATTCCACGGTTGGAAACAAGGAATCCGAGCAACTTTCCGGACGACACACCAAACACACACTTCTCAGGATTCAACTTCAGACAATACAGCCGTAGGTGGGAGAAAGTCTCTTCTAAATCTTTGACGAGCCCATCAGACTTTTTGGTCTTCACTACCAAATCATCAACATACACTTCGAGATTTCTCCCAATCTGCTATCGAAATATAGTATGCATGGCGCGTTGGTAGGTAGAGCCCACATTCTTCAACCCAAAAGGCATGCGGACATAGCAGTATACGCCTAGGGGGGTCACAAAGGCGGTCTTCTCTTCGTCTTCCTGCGCCATGCTGATCTGGTGGTAGCCGGAGTAGGCGTCTAGGAAGCAAAAGATCACGTACCCTGCGGTGGAATCGACGACAAGGTCTATCCGCGGCAGGGGATACGGATCCTTAGGGCAGGCTTTGTTGAGGTCGGTGAAGTCGACGCACATCCGCCATATTCCGTTCGATTTCTTGACGAGCACAGGGTTGGCCAGCCACTCGGGATAGGCGGCCTCCCGCACAATCTTCGCTTGCAGCAGCTTTTCTACCTCAACCCGAATGGCATCTTGCCGCTCTGGTGCCTGCCTCCGGACTTTCTGCTGGACTGGGTGCACTCTAGGGAGCGTCGCCAATCGGTGCTCGATAACCTCCCTAGGGACCCCGGTCATTTCTGATGGTTCCCAAGCGAACACATCCAGGTTAGACCGGAGGAAGGTGACAAACGCATCTTCCTATTTGGTGCTGAGGTTGGCACCAATCTTCACGACCTTCCCAGAGCCGTCCTCGCCCACGGGGACCGTCTTCACCTCACCCGAGAAACCGGGTGAGGCGCGGGCCTTGACCGGGGGGAGCTCTGGGTAGTCTTCCTCACCTCGAGCCGTGCAGGTGGTGCCGGCCAGGTCCTGCACCTGCTTACTGAGGCGCAGGGCTTCCAGCCGATCCACCTTCACGGTAATCAGACCCCCAGGCCCGGGGATCTTCATCATCATGTAGGCGTAATGTGTGGCCGCCATGAACTTAACCAGAGCTGGCCGGCCAAGCAACGCGTTGTAGGGGAGGTCGAAGTCTGCGATCTCGAAGTTGATCTTTTCTGTCCGAAAGTTTTCCACGCTTCCGAACGTAACATAAAGTCGAACCTGACCCAGAGGTGTCAATCCCACCCCAGGGGCGACTCCGTAGAAGAGAGGGGCTGGGTGCAGCTCCTCATAAGGGATCTGGAGCGCATTGAATGCCCCTACGGACATGAGGTTGATGGAGCTCCCTCCATCGACAAGCACCCGCCCGAGTCTCATATTCCGGACCGTGGGAGAAACCACGATCGGGAGATGGCCCGGGCCTGCGGTGCTCTCCGGGTGGTCGGCCTGGCTGAAAGTGATCGGCTCCCCCGACCATTTCAGCAGCCTGCTCGCCCCGGGAGTTGGTATGGTGGCGCACACCTCTCTCACTTCTCGCTTGTACTACGAGTTCGAAGAGTAGGTGGCGGAGCCACCATGGATGAAGGCCACCGTATGCTCCGCTTGCTGAAAGGCCAGCGAAGCGGGGTCCTCGTCCGCGTCATCGCGGTCGTCTTCACGGCGCTTCTTAAGCCGCTGCTCCACCAGCATGGACACGACTTGACAATCTGCCATGTCATGTCCATTGGTCCTGTGGATGGGGCAGTAAGGCCTGCCTCCATCGTCTTCTTGGCGGGGGTACCGGCAATCCCCGCGATCACCTCACGGGCCCCGACGATCACCCCTCCTGTCTCGGCGGTCGCGCTCGGGCTTGTCCTGCAGTTCGTGGCAAGGACCTCTCCGCGCCTACCTCCTTGCGCTTCTTCTTCTTCTTATGGTCGGAAGCTTTCGAGGTTCCCGCCTCGTTGTGGCCAGGGCCCGGCTGCCGTGCGCTCTGGCTCCATTGCCCGGGGCGCACTTATGCGAGGGGAAACGGCTTCGGAGGTAGTGGAAATGGTGAGGGTAGCCATCTTCTCCCGCATCTTTTGATCTCGGACCCCCCTCCGAAAGGTGATAATCACCGACTGCTCGGAGATCCGGGGGATCGTGTTCCGGCAGTGGCTGAACCACCGAATAAACTCCCTCAGGGACTCCCCCTTCGTCTGTTCCAGGGCGTGAAGGTCATCCTCCACGCCTGGTTGAGCGTAGGAGCCCTGAAAGTTGGCGACGAAGATGTTGCACAATTCCTCCCACGAGTGCACGGAGCCTCGAGGGAGGTTCGGCGGCTCGAGGCCAGGCGGAGCCCGCCGATGTCGGGAGGCAGTTGGCCATGATCTTCTCAGACCCTCCCGCGGTGCGCACCACCATGGTGTAAATATGCAGGAACTCCTCCAGGTTGGTGGTGCCGTCGTACTTCTCGATGGACGCGGGGCGAAATCTCTCCGGCCACGCAGCTTGGCGTAGGCGGAGGGAGAACGCCTGGAACCCAATGTTATAGGGGAGCGGCCCAGCTTCGCTCAGCCCCTCGGCCCCGAGACGGGGTCGAGGAGTGCGAGTCTGCGTTCTCCCTGGAACCAGGGGGAGAGGTTTCCCCCCGGCCGCTAGACATCGGGTGGCCCACGCGGTGCTGCACATTTGCATGGTGCCCCCTAAGGACGTCGCGCAAGTCACCGTCGCGCTGGGACTTCCTTTCGTCTAGGCGGGCCATCAGATCCCCATGGCCCCTCGCCTTGGGGAACCACGGGAAGAAGTGGGAGCGCGTGCACGTCCCCCTGTGTTTGAGGGGGCTGCAACCGGTGCACCCTTTCCTTTATGCCGGCCCTCACGACCGGAACAAACTGTAGCCGTGCGGCTAGAGGCTTGCGCGTCGGCCATGCGCACGCCCTGTCGCCCAACATCGGAAGCCCCCGGTCGATTTGCCGCCTCTACCTGCTGTTGGGCGGCATCCACCAGGCGGGCGATGTCCCGCAGCCATGGAACGGCCGGGGTTTCGCCCTCTAGCGCAACCGGGGGATGATCAAGAAGCAGCTGAGCCTCATGAAGATTCTGCGCCGGGGTGTCGTCTCCCATCAGGAGACGCCGCCGGATGGGCTGGGCCCTTAGCGCAGAAGCACCATGCGTCCCTCCCTGGGTGGAGGGACCCGGAGGGTCCGACGCCCTGGGCAAGCGTCGGGACCTGTCAAGGCCCCGGATTCGAGCTCAACTCATGCGGCAAGCATTAACGCTAGCCAATCTTTAGCCGCATTCGAGATCGATTAATAACTCCCGAGCATATCCTAAACAGCCATTTAGAAGTATCCCATACTTAAACAAAAGTTTAGAGCTAGAAAATTTTAAACAGCGAATGTGATTTTTATCAAGGTTTAGAGCCTCGTAATTAGAGATCTATAATGATCTAGGAAGTGCAAGTTAGTAAAATGGAAACTAGAAACTATCCTCTACAACTTGGTTGAGTTTTCTTGCCAATTCAACATCAAAGGCCAATTTAAATCATGGCTCAAAATTGGAATCCATGTGCTGCAATTTTGTAGACTTAGCCAATTGTTAGTCCCTTGCTTCAAATGTGTGTTGGCTGTTGGGGGCAAAGTAGCAAACACCACAACACAAAACAGCAGCTAGTGGTCACCAAAAACAGCAAGCACCCACTTTCTTCATTTCCGAAAAACGTGCAGCCCCAACACATCATGGCCAATCTCCTTGAAGCTTCCTCCATTGCAGCTCACTTGGGGGTGGGGAGCTTCCTCCATAGCAGGCCTTGGCGCCTCCAAGCTTCCTCCATTGCAGCCAGCTGCAGCTCCTCCACGCCTCCACCTGCAGCCAGCTCGCCCCACCCGAGCTCCTTCCCCACTTCTTCCCCCATGGATCCTCCTTGAGGGAGGCCAAGGTAAGCCCTCCCCCATGGCTAGATCTTGTGCTTGAGGGTTTCCTCTTGCTGTTTTGGGGCTCCTAGATCTGAAATGGGGAAAAGTTTTGGAGGGATTAAACAGATTAGGGTTTGTGCTGTTCTGAAATTTTCGAGCAGATTTCTGGGCTGCGGTAATTCGTATTTTTGAGCAATTTAGAAGCTTCATCTCTCTGTCCGGCTGAAGAATTAATTGTAGATAATCAAGTTATCTTTCATTTCCAACTGGAATCGATCGATTTCGTTAAGCCATCTGAAAGTTATGATGATTTTCGTGCTGATTGTCCAGAAGATGCAGCATTTCGGCAGAGCTGCTGATTTCTCCAGTTTTGGGTGGGTTAAACAAATGGATGTCCAAATGGGGGTAGATGGATGTGTAGGTAGGGTTCTAATGCTCATTTAGAAACTGGGATAGCTCACTTTGGATGAGGGATTAAAAAGTTATACTCATTTGAATGCATGCTGTTCTGAATCTCTGAAGAATTTGGAACGCTGAAATTGCTCTCTATTCCTGTCCAAACTGGGAGCACTCCATGCAGTTGATGGTTAATTGGCCGAAGCTAAGCCGTAGGTCTATGTCTTACGGTCGTTTAGAATCCGAGTTTGCTTAATTTGGTTAAGTGGTTAGAAAGTTATAGTCATTTGTATCACAATCTGTCCAGAATTGTCGCAATTGCGCAGAGTACTGTTATTAGCTATTTTTGGGCAAGATAAAGCAATGTGTAGTCAATTGGGGGTATATGTATGCGTAGGTATTGTTCTTATGTTCAATTATAAACTGGAATCGTTCATTTTGGTTGAGTGGATTGAAAGATATGCTCATTTAAATTACATGCTGTCCTGAAATTCTGAAAGTTGATGCCTATAACTTGAACTAAAATTATAGGATCTTTTAGGTGTTGAATTAGGATTTAATTTTGCCTATAAAGTTGTAGGGGACTTCATGTATATTGTGAAATGTACTTGCTTGCTTGAATTGGATTCATGGAGCAATAGTTATGCTCTTGGAAGTTGCTATCTTGAAGTTTAGAGTTGCTACAAAGGTTAGGGTTTGTTTGGAATAAAAATGAGCATTTCAAAGTAGTGCTTGGCTATTAATGTGGAGTGTTAACATTGTGTTCTCATTTTGGTTTGTTGAATGCTTGCATTTTTGGGAGAGTCTTCATGTGTTATTCCATCTCATATGCATTGCATGCATCTCATTCCATATGCATTGTTATCGTGTAGAGAACGAACCCGCGGAGGGTGACGCGGCTGTGGTCGAGGGTGATCACGGTGAGCAAGTGGCTAGTGAGACTCCGGCAGAAGCATCAGGCAAGCACCTATGCATCTTGAACCCGTATTAATTGTATTTTTGTGAATAAACTGCTTAATTGGTGAAATAAGTCTGCATTAGGAATTGAATTGGGTTAGGGTTAGATCCTATTTGCTGCACATTCGTCCCTTGGATTTGTGAATACTTCCGTTGGAACTAGTATGGGTATTAAATGAGTCACTGCTTAGAATTGCTTAGAGGTCGGGGTTGGGCCAAGTGGTGGATGGTCCACCGCTTGAGATCAATTGCTTTACTTGTGGTAAAATGAAATGGGTACGGTTATGTAAGGAAAGGTTAAATTGGAGACCGGGCGGGAAGGTTGGGACATTGGGTAAGGAGACCCGATGTGGTAGTTCCCGTCTGAGTCGATTAAGGACCGATTCGATGGTTGCCCTTTGATTGAGCACACCCCGGTTGGTCGCATGCCCGATTATGGTACGGTAAGCCACTCTTTCTCTCATACGGAATCGATGGACCGTAACTTTTTGTGGTTGGACGTGGTTGAGGGCGAGGCTTAGGCCGACTCTCGAGCGCCAAGCCGGGCTTGGGGCTGCTCGAGGGGGTGCTAGGTTTTCGGGCCACAGGAGGACGCTTCAGCGATTGGGTATGATTGGGAGGGGGTTGACACTAGGCCCTTGTGGTAAGTGTCGTGCGATCAATGCTTCCCTGCAGGGTTAATTAAGCGATTCGAATTACCGCGCTCTCAGATATGAGCAAGCTCTTTCATCGCACAGTCACGTAGTAAATAACTTGAACTTGTGGTTCGCCGTTGGGCTTGAGCTTTAAATTGGTTATGTATTGCTCTACTTTAATTGTTGTTACTTTCAATTTCACACTAGAAGTAAGTGCGGTCTATAACTGCTTTAAACTTGTAATTGGTTCGGTTGTCGCACTTATATTACAAATGTTAATGCTTTTTCCGCACTTTTACCTTAAGCTTACTCCTTGCTACAACTAAATGCATAATCCTTTGGAGTCGGTCCTATATGGACCCACGGGTAAGTCTTGCGAGTACCTTCCGTACTCATGCTTCTGCTTTGTGGTTTTTCAGGTGAGGATCAGGTTGGGTGCGAGTTCTGCCCGTACTGTCTCGGTGACTGGGCGGGGCACCGAGTAGAGGCTTGCCGACGCCGTTTACGCCCGGGAGTGTTCAGGCGTAACACTTCCGGATTTGTCTTACTTTTGCTAAATGCATCCCTTTGTTGTATAGATAGATGCGGTTGTTGGGCTTTTGGATTTGGTAAATGGACGCCACGCGTATGTCGGTCCCGTTCGTGTTTTCTTTTAGCCGTGATACTGCTTTGTGGTCTTTGTGGATGTCATTTTACTTTCAATATATATATATTGAACTGTGTTTTCCTTGTCTGCTGAGTGGATGTCCGTAGAATCTAGAAAGGTCATGCCGAAATTTTCTGATTTTCGGAGTCTTGGTCCTTTTTCCGTTCTTGCCTAGTTTAGAGTCTTGGCGTTGTTTTTGACCTTGGTTTGGTGGTTGTCGAGTTTGTCTTTGTGCCGTTTGTGTTCCGCTTACGTGTTGGTTCGAAAGTTTCGAGTTTGTTGCCCCCTTTATGCAAATTGAGTTGATATCGTGTTGGAACCGGTATGCGGGGCGATCTTGGGCGAGTTTGGGTCGCATACCGGGGGAATACCGGGACGGTTGTCGAGTTCATCGAATGGAGATGACGTTGTCTTGATTGGACTTGGGTGTTAGCACTACGAGCGCCATCGGCGATCCGTTGCTAACCTCCAAATCCGATGTGGATGACGGGACATTCGATAACCCGAGGACGGTCTGGACGGCTCCCTGACAGGACTGGCCGCGAGCGCTGCTCTCCTCGAGCAGACCGTCATGCTTGGAGCCCAAAGTCACCATGCTCGTAACCGTTCAAGCTTCTTGCAAACTTCGCAAGAGGATGGAAGAAGGGAGAACAATCCAACCACTAAGCCCCCTACCTGGCGCGCCACTGTCAGCGTATGAGCCAACAGACCCCTTCCGACGAGGGGTATACTAAGTTCTAACCGGGGCTTTCGTGGAGACTGCTTGGGAAAGAGAGAATCGGGGGCGAAGTATGCAAGGAGACTCTGGCATTTTGTCAGGTTCGGGCCCTCCTAAGAGTAATAGCCCTACTCCTGTCTTCTTGTATTTTCGGTGCCTTTGGAGAGAACTGGAAGATGAACAGCCACCCAAAGGAGCTCAGACCAGCCCACCCAGAGCGGAGAGTCTAGTCTGAGAAAAATGATCGAACCCCTCACTCCCATGCACCCCGGCTCCCTTTTATACTCGGGCTGGCGGGGGCGCATGGGAGGCTTACACAGCAAGCTATACTCATTACCCTACTCCATGGCATTAAAGGCTCCTGCAACACATTTAATGCCCTGGCGCAGACATCCTCTCCCCCGTCCTTGAGCGTCGCGCCTGCCGGCTTCACCTGCTCCACTGGGGTGGGAAATTGCACCCTGATATCGCTCGTCATTATGGCGCGCATTGGGAACACGCGCCACCATACTGTGGCCTTCATTACCCCCATTTAATGCGCACGACACGAATTAAATGTCTTTGACCTCTCGAATGGCCACGCGGGCCATTAAGTGGCCCCTCGAGAACCAGGCGCCAGCGGCATGGCCTAACCGCCACCTTTCCGCTGGGCGACCACGAAGCTGACCGCTAGAGGCGTGGCCTGGTCGCCACCTTCCCGCTGGCGATCACTCAGCTGACCGCCAGAGGCGTGGCCTGGTCGCCACCTTCCCGCTGGCGATCACTCAGCGAACCGCCAAAGGCGTAGCCTGGTCGCCACCTTCCCGTTGGCGATCACTCAGCTGACCGCCAACGGCGTGGCCTGGTCGCCACCTTCCCGCTGGCGATCACTGAGTTGACCGCCAACGGCGTGGCCTGGTCGCCACCTGCCTACTGGCGATCACCGCTAGCCGCTAGCGACGTGGCCTGGCCGCCACCTGTTCGCTGGACGGTGACCTCTCCGACCGCTAGTGGCTTGGCCCGGATGCCACATGTCCGCTAGCGGCGGCTTCTACTAAAGTGCAGTGGGCACCCTGGTGTAGAATACACCGACACAATACATTGCCACCCACTTTATCAGACCGAAGTGACAATACACTACTGCTGTTTTATCAGACCGAATTGACAACACAATCGCACCTACTTTATCAGACCGAACTGACTAAAGACTGGCACCTGTTTTATCAAACCAATTTGACAACATACTACCTACTGCTTTATTAGCCCAAGTTGACAACACATTGGCACCTATTTTTTCAGACTGAATTAACAACACATTGCCACCTGCTGTATTAGACTGACTTGACAACACACAGCCACAGCTCCCACCACCCTCACATAATATTCACGACGCACCTGTAACAAAAAAAACTACCTTTAAAAATGGTGGCCACTACATGACCACAACCAACACTTCACTAGGCCAACCTCTACAGCCAACACTCCATCCGTAGCACCGCCACACCCAACACTCATCTACACCACTAGGGTTGACGATGTCAGACTATGCTGCAATTGTTTGAAAGTGAAAGTGGGTTGCCAGGAAGGTAGGAATCTACCCAATTTTTTCTTGCAAGGATGCACCTGTGCCACCGGAGTTTTCACACCCAAACAGTGACTACGGTACTCCAGTGTGGATCATGCAATCCAGACATTTAGACACCGTGGGCCGGGCTTACTACATGTGCAAGGAGCTCATGGTAAGCTAGTGACACATATGTACATTCCGCATTGCATGTTGCATTTTTTTGTAAATCTAACTTCTTCCATGCATAATCCTAGGAAGATGATAGTTGCTACCTCTTCGAATGGATTGATGTGCCAGACAAGTACGATAGTGCATTCATTGAGCGCAAAATTTGGCTGCATTACCTAGTTGTGCCTGAGCACTTCATCAGTTGGAAACCTTCGCTTGCGACTACAGAAGATAAAGGAAAGGTCCTGGCCTACCGCCCCGATGAAGCGTTGTAACACCACAAAATTTTGCTTTTCTTAAATTCATGTGTAATTTGGCACTTTGGTGAATTTTTGGAATTTTCTGGAATTTATTTGGATTTAATTGGAATTTATTCCCTTTTGAAATAATTAAAGAATTTGATTTTGCAAATAAAATTTTGTTGAAAATATTTTATTTGAGTCCCAAATGCCCTAAAATATTTTCCAGAATTTTTCTGGAATTTTTCTGAGTCTTTTGCTATTTTTAATGATTTAATTGAATTTCTGAGAATTTAATTGGATTAATTAAATCGAGTTGGTTTCACTGTTCATCCGACCGAGCCCGAGTAAGACTCGAGTCCGAGTCCGACCCGAACCCGACCACGCCCGTGGTTGAGCCGAACCCACTCGTAGAAACCCTACTGTGGCGTGACCGTTGGATCAAGATCCAACGGCCACGATTGAGCCACGTCGCCGGACCCGAGCCCGACCGAGCCAGCCAGCTCACCGAACCGGACCCGAGTCCAAACCCACACAACCGTTGGATCGAGATCCAACGGTTCACGTTGTGCCACGTCGCCCTCTTCGTGTCGCCGTCGAACTCCGCCACCGCGTCGGAGTGGACCTCGGTTTCCGCGCGTTTCACGGACGCCGAGGGCCCTATTTAATGCGCCGTCTTTCGTGTCGTGACCTAGACTTCCGTGCACACCCGTAGCCCTAGACAACGTCGCCCGAGCCGCCGTGGTTGCGCCGCAATCGCTCGCCGGAGTTGATTGTGTGTTCCGCCGCGGTTTTCCGTTGTTTCCGCCGCCGTCTGCCATCCTCCGCCGCCGTTGAGGTCAGATCCGGAACCGCAAGAGCCAGCCGCGTCGGAGGGAACCTTCCACTTCACCGGAGCACACCCGCAACGCCGCTGCTATCGTCGTCGTCTCCATCTCCGGCCAGCAAGCACCGCCGTGGACATCGCCGTGACCTCGAAGCTTTTCAACCGTCGGATCTCCATCGCACGGACCAGATCGCGCCACGTCACCCGCCGGTGAGATCCACGTGCTAAACCCCTTATCCAATCTCAGCCGTTAGATCTAGATCGTACGGTTAGCGTTAGCCGCGTTATACGCGTTAGATTGGATCCCAACCGTTGGATCTAGATCCAACGGTCCAGATTAACCGCGTTAACCCAAACGCGTGAAACCCAGATCCAATCCGAGCCGTTGGATTTCAAATCAACGGCCCGGATTGCGCCACGTAGCGGAAGCTTGACCGCCGCGGTCAGCCCACGCGTGGGCGTGGGTCACTGACAAGCCGGGCCCGCGTGTCAGCGACCGCACCATGACGTCACGTTGACGTCATGGCGGACTCGCACGTCAGCGGCCACCCCAGCCGTGCGGTGACGCTAGCAATGACGTCACCAGTAGGTCCCACCTGTCAGCAACGGGCTGAGTCCCCGCTGGCGTCAGCAACGTCACCCCAGTGCGTCCCACCTGTCAGTCTCATGGGGAGCCGTGGTCCGGGTCCACGGTAGACCCAAGCCAAACCGTGGACCACGTCCATGAACCGGCTGACGTCAGCAGAACAATCAGAGGCTGCCACGTGTCCTCGCTGACGCAATAATTAATTTCCGAAAAAGAAAATGATTTATTAATTCGAAATAATGATTTCAGATTTTGTTTCAAACTTCAAACGCTTATAACTTTCGTGTTTTAACTCCGAATTGAGTGATTCAAATTTCTAAATTTGTATAAAATTGAGATCTACCTAATGATGAATTTTATTTAATTTTTAGACTAAAGTTGTTCTCTGTAATATTAGTTAAATTGATTATTTAAACTTCAAAATGCTATAACTTTCACATTTAAACTCCGAATTTGACGATTCCAGTTTCTAAAAATTCCTAAAATTATGTTCTCTCTGTTTATGAACTTTATTTGGATGTTTGGATACTTTTTGTCTACTGTTTTATTCGTTTGTTGCTATTTGCACGCGTTACGAGTAGACGTTGAAGTGCCGGAAGGATTCGAAGGAGAAGTTTTGACCCAGGAGCCAGCTCAGGACCAAGAGCAAGTACTTTTTGAAGGCAAGTTATGCTTTGACCATGTTGATCCCATTTTGAAACCTATTTTGATACAAATTATTGCATGCTAGTTTAAATTAGAAAATGCTTTACTTAATTATGGGTAATTTGATAAATGCCTAATTGCTGTATGACACCTTGGTTAATTAGATATGTGACATGACCCCTTGTCACCCTAGTTGGGGTTTACTGGTTGGACACTATTAAAATTGCCAACATGGGTTTTAGACCGTTGTAGTATATTGCTTAGACCTGCTACGTGCTCATGACATGATTTTGGACAATCAAATGTTAATATTGACCTAATGATATATTGAACCTGTTTTGGAAAGGTATCATGTGATGTTGATGGCACGTGGTGCATGGTAATCAACTGGGCTTTGATAAATAGCTTTTGATCGGGGCATGTGGCAAGAATGATCAGGTGGGCTAGTTGTGGCACCGGGAACGTTGGTTTGGTTCTTCGGGTAGTCTTGCCCTGGTCACCCTAAGGACTTAACCTTGCAAGCATTTGAACTGGGTCAAACGTGCAACCACATGTCTGTAATGGGACGGACCTTGTTGATTAAGTTGCTAATAACGTACCTGTGGGACCTCAGGATGTCAACTACGCCCTTTGTGTAAGTTGAACGGGGGAGCATACCGGGGCTGCGGCCAGGTACCCATCTAACAGTTGGTTGGCCTAAACTTCGCCTTAGCTAAGGGAAGGGTTAGTGTGCAACAACCGGAGAGGACCACTTGTATTGTCGGAGGTTTCCGAAAGACTTTGTTACGGGAACTCGCCTTTGTGGTGTTTGACTGTATCTTGTGGGTAAAGTGTATAACCTCTGCAGAGTGTAAAATCTATTCGAATAGCCATGTCCGCGGTATTGGACATCGCTCGGGAATTACAGTCAAGGGTTAGACTTTCTTGAAAATAACATGGACTTGAAAGGTTGGGTTTGGTTAAATAATGATGTTGATGGAAATGTGGTTTAGGAATGGGAAGGATGTTGATTAAACTCTTGGAAAGGTTATTTATGTTATACTTGTTTCTACTGCTTTCGAATCTACTTAATGCTACTTGTCAAATGCTGTTTTACTGCAAATACACCTTGAGCTACTCCTTTGTACCAAGCCATGCATGTAGTATATTAGTTGCATTCTGTGCATGACTTGCTGAGTACCAAAGTACTCACCCTTGCCACAATACAACACCAGTTGAAGAAGAATCTACACCAGCTTTGGAGGAGGAGCTTCCAGAGGAACCGTCTACTTAGGGAGCGAGCCCAGTCAGTTGCCTGTGGTATACTGGATGGCGCCACGAAGTTATCTTATTTTTCCGCTGCTATTATTTCTCTCTTAATAAGTTTCGCCCTGCGTGGCGTATATTTGTAACTTGACCATAAGGTCGAGCAACCAGTTTGACTATTTAATTAAAGTACTTTATTAGTATCGAGTGGTATGATTGTGATATTTACCGATGTTAAGACTGTGTGCACTAGCGCGTTCCTGGACTAGTGCTGAATACACAGAGGGTCCGGATTTGCAGATTCGGGTCCCGACAAAGGTGGTATCAGAGCTATACTGACCGTAGGCTCAACCCATAGTTAGAATGGTCATAGTAAGGATAAAACCTATTTTCTAAAGGATAAAATTTGCCAAGATAATGAATGAATTCTCGACTTACCCCTTTCTTCCTTGTTCATACCCCTGCTGAGTTCTTTTCGTCTTCCACATTGATTTTTAAAATGTTGCGTTCTTACGCAAGTATCCTTTGACAGATGATGAAGAAGAACAACTATGCCGAGCGAGAAGGAGGCTATGCCGCCGAGTTGTGGCGTATGCTTCAGTTTCTTGGAGGTTTTGAGAGGCCGCTCTACCGAGGGACTACAGTTGTGCAAGCAGGACTGGTCACAGGATGGGACGTCCGGATCACGGTGTATGCCTGAGAAAAGACCAAGTTTAGTCGCCCTTTCCACTTCACGGCCAGGAGGTCTACCTTTGAGATGGGAATCCAGGAAGTATCGCGTCGAGCGATGCAGCAGATCGCTCGCACTTACTCCAGGGAGCTGGAAGGCACAGTGTTCCATCACCACCCCCGCCGAGACAGCAGAGTTCAACGGAAGCCGATAGAAGATGAGGATGCTACCGTCACTCACTTAGCCAGATTCGTCACCGCCCAGGAGGAGCTGATCGAAGACACCGTGCAGGAGTTAAAGAAGGCTCGCGAACAAGTTGAGGAGGAGAAGAAGCACTTGGGGAATGCTCGTGAGTATGTCGCTTTTGCTGCAGAAAGAATCGCAGAATTGGAAACTGCACTGTATGGCCAGGGTCCCGATCCAGTGTTGGAGTTGGACGCTCCAGACCCAGAGGAGGAACCAGAAGAGGCGCCACCGGCACCCGCGCCACAACCACAGCAGCAGCCAGATCCAGAGCCAGAGGAAGACGCCGCGTCGTCAACCACACTGCCCATGATTGTGGGGCATGGCGATTGTTTCGCGCTGATGCCGCCGCACCCGCCGCGAGGAGGCAGTGGAGGTTTTCTCGACGAGTGAGCGTAGGTTTTGAGGTTGAGTCGCGTTATAGGATAAGAGTCATCCTTAGAGTCGATTTGGATTTTCATTGTTTGCTGAGTATGCAGTATGTGTTGCAAGGCCCTTAGGCATTGTAAGCAACCATACCAAGTTATTATTAATAATAAAGTTGGATTTTGAGTTACACTTTTCCCCCGCATAAGTTTCCCTGTTACTTGTCTATTCTCGTTCCCTCTCGATCATCTCTAAAACCTTGGAGCAAACCACAGATGGTGAACACTCGTGGAACCCTTGGAGGCAATGGGAGTGGTTCTCGCCCAGCAGAAAACCCCAATGATGGAGCACCAGCACCGCCAGTTGACATGCAGAATTTTGGAGCTTTTCTTGCTGCTCAGACTCAGTTGATGCATGCCATGATGCAACAGATGCAGCACGTCACTGCTCAGGCTACTGCTAATCAAGTCAATCAGGGACAACGCCAGAATACAAGACTGTTAGAGTTCATGAGGACTCATCCACCCACTTTTTCTGGGAATGCCAATCCGTTGGAGGCCGATGATTGGTTAAGGTCAATTGAGAGGAAGCTACACATAGCTCAATGCATGGGAAATGAGAAGGTACTCTACGCTTCTCATCAGTTGGAAGGAACAGCCGCCGAATGGTGGGAGAACTTCTGCGCTACGCAGGAGAATCCTCAGGACATCACCTGGGAAGAGTTTACAGCTGCATTTCACCAGTATCATGTGCCAGAAGGAATCATGGACCTCAAGAAGGAGGAGTTCAGAGCACTGAAGCAAGGTAATCAGCCAGTGGCCGAATACCTGAACAAGTTCACACAGCTTGCACGCTACGCACCTGAGGATGTAGCGACAGATAAAGCCAGACAGTCTCGCCTCATGAAGGGACTTAACTCAGGACTACAGGTGGGACTGATCACCCACACCTTTCCAGATTTTCAAGAGTTAGTGCATAAGGCGCTTATTCTGGAGGACAAGCGCAAGGAACTGGATGAGAACAGGAAGCGCAGGATGCAGCATCAGGGATCGCGTCAGGGAGCGCAGCAACATTTGAGGGTTGCGCCAAATCAGTTTTTCAGATTCCAGCCGCAGAATGCAACCAGGACACCGTCACCAACACCAAGACCCGTCAATCGTAACTATCGAGACCCAAAGACCAGCCGTAAACGCCGCCGTGCAATAACAAGGGACAAGTGAGACGCTGCTACAATCGCAACGAGCCAGGACACTTTGCCAACAGCTTGTCCTAAGAAGACAGCGAGAGTGACCCCGATCCGCTTCAATGGGATCCACACCACCAGACGCCAAAGCACCAGGAGCAAACCGAGGAATAGCACAGCCAGAGCAGCACCCTGCATCGTGGTGAGAGGCCGAGTCAATCATGTCACCGCAGATGCACTACGTAATGCCACGGACATCGCACTTGGTAAGTTACTTGTTAACTCGATTATGCACTGCAGCTTTGTTTGATTCTGGAGCTTCGCATTCTTTTGTTTCTCAAAGCTTTGCTGCTAAAAATGATTTGGAGATTGCAAGACTTAAATACATGCTTTTGGTTCAAACCCCTGGTTCCGAACTCCGAACGAAAGTAGGATGTTCTGGGGTGAGAATACTAATAGATGGGATAGAGTTCCTAGCGAACCTTATTATTTTGGAGACCCAGACCTTAGATGTTATTTTGGGAATGGATTGGTTATCCAAGCACAAGGCCGTATTGGATTGTGGCCGAAGGATTATATCAGTTGAAAGCCCGTGTGGGAAGAAAGTGGAATTTCAAGCTACCACCGTTAGAGATGGACAGTTGATGGTTAACAGTACCAAGGCAATCAGCATAGAAGATGTCTTAGTAGTAAATGAGTATCCAGATGTTTTTCCTGAAGAATTACCTGGTATGCCGCCAGACAGGGACATAGAGTTTGTGATAGAGCTTGTACCTGGTACAGCGCTAATAGCAAAGAGACCATATCGGATGTCCACCGAAGAATTGGTAGAGATGAAGAAACAGCTTGAAGAGTTAATGGAGAAAGGATTTATCAGACCGAGTTCATCGCCGTGGGGAGCGCCAGTTTTGTTTGTCAAGAAGAAGGACGGGAGTTTCAGGATGTGCATTGACTACCGTGCACTCAATGAAGTCACCGTGAAGAATAAGTACCCGCTACCCAGGATCGATGATCTATTTGATCAGCTGAGGGGAGCCGGAGTTTTCTCCAAGATTGATCTAAGATCGGGATACCATCAGTTGAAGATCCGATCAGAGGATATTCCGGAGTTCAGCAAGTGTGATTTCTGGAAGGACAAGGTGGAGTTCCTCGGACATGTAATGACCGCAGAAGGAGTCACCGTTGATCCAAGCAAGGTAGAAGCTGTGTTACATTGCGAACAGCCGAAGACCGTGACCCAGATCCAGAGTTTTCTCGGAATGGCAGGTTACTACCGCCGTTTCATTGAAGGCTTTTAAGCCATCGAAACCTCTTACGCAATTGCTGAAAAAGGAAAAGAAGTTTGCATGGACGCCAGAGTGCGAGAAAGGTTTTCAAGAACTGAAGAAGCGATTGACATCAGCACCGGTGTTAGTTCTACCGGATGTTAATCAAAACTTCGATATTTATTGTGATGCATCGCGTCAAGGACTTGGATGTGTGCTGATGCAGAATGGAAAGGTCGTCGCTTATGCATCTAGGCAGTTGAGGCCACATGAGGAGAATTACCCGACGCATGACCTAGAGCTAGCTGCCGTAGTGCATGCCTTGAAATTATGGCGTCACTATTTAATTGGAAACAGATGTGAAGTATATACGGATCATAAGAGTCTTAAGTACATCTTCACCCAATCAGACCTGAACATGAGGCAGAGGAGATGGTTAGAGTTGATCAAGGACTACAACGTTGGAATCCATTTTCATCCCGGAAAGGCCAACGTAGTTGTCGATGCTCTGAGTCGGAAAAGCCATACCATGAATATGTTGCTAGCCACAAGCCAGGATGAGCTATGTGAGGATTTCCAGAGAATGCAGATTGAAGTCGTACCAGGAGGATTCTTAGCCGCATTGGAAGTTAAGCCTACCCTGGAGGATCAGATCCGAGAAGGACTGAAGGATGATGACAAGATCCGCAGGATTAAGTCCAACATGGATGAAGGCAAGGCAGAGGACTTCAAGTTGGATGAACAAGGCACGTTATGGATGAAGGGTCGCATTTGTGTACCGAACAAGAAGGAGCTGAAGCAGTTGATTTTAGAAGAAGCTCATGACTCAAAGTATTCCATTCATCCTGGAAGCGCCAAGATGTATCAGGATTTGAAGGAAAGATTTTGGTGGCCGAGTATGAAGCGTGAAGTTGCCGAGCATGTTGCGTTGTGCGAGGTCTGCCAGAGAGTCAAGTCAATGCATCAGAGACCAGCAGGATTGCTACAGCCGCTGAAGATACCTGAATGGAAGTGGGAAGAAATCGGAATGGACTTCATTACCGGTTTGCCGAAGACTCAAGGAGGATATGACTCCATATGGGTTATAGTGGATCGCTTGACCAAGGTCGCCCATTTTATCCCTGTGAAGACCACTTACTCGGGAGATAAGTTAGCAGAGTTGTACATGATCCGGATCGTGCAGCACGGAGTGCCAAAGAGGATTGTATCGGACAGAGGAACCCAGTTTACCTCGAGATTCTGGAATAAGTTGCATGAAGCCATGGGAACCCGTTTGAACTTCAGTACAACATATCATCCACAGACGGATGGTCAGACCGAAAGAGTTAATCAGATCCAAGAGGACATGCTACGAGCTTGTGCATTGGCTTATGCTACCTCATGGGATAAAAGTCTGCCGTATGCTGAGTTCAGTTACAATAATAGTTACCAAGACAGTTTGCAAATGTCACCATTTGAGACATTGTACGGTCGACCCTGTCGGACGCCATTGAACTGGAATGAGACAGGTGAACGCCGTGTCTTTGGGCCGGATATTCTTCAAGAGGCCGAAGAACAGATTGCCATGATCAGGGAGAGATTGAAGATAGCTCAGTCAAGACAGAAAAGTTATGCTGACAACCGTCGCCGAGACCTGAGTTTTGAACCAGAGGATTTCGTGTATCTCAGAGTCACACCGCTCAGAGGAGTTAAGAGATTCCATGCTAAAGGAAAACTCGCGCCAAGATATGTTGGACCATTCAAGGTTCTCAGCCGCAGAGGTGAAGTTGCTTATCAGCTAGAGTTACCGCAATCACTAGCAGGAGTGCATGACGTGTTCCACGTGTCCCAGCTGAAGAAGTGTCTCCGAGTACCTGAGGAGCAGACACCGCTAGAGTCAATTGAGTTGCAAGAAGATCTGACTTACAAGGAGCACCCCGTGAAGATTCTGGACACAATGGACCGAGAGACGAGAAACAGGTCAACCCGTTTCTGCAGAGTTCAATGGAGCAACCACGCGGAGAGTGAAGCAACTTGGGAGCGCGAAGAGGATTTGAAGGAAGAGTTTCCAAACCTATTTCTTTAGAAAACCCTGAATCTCGGGGACGAGATTCTATTAAGGGGGGGAGGTTTGTAACACCCCAAAATTTTGCTTTTCTTAAATTCATGTGTAATTTGGCACTTTGGTGAATTTCTGGAATTTTTTGGAATTTATTTGGATTTAATTGGAATTTATTTGAATTTATTCCCTTTTGAAATAATTAAAGAATTTGATTTTGCAAATAAAATTTTGTTGAAAATATTTTATTTGAGTCCCAAATGCCCTAAAATATTTTCCAGAATTTTTGTGGAATTTTTCTGAGTCTTTTGCTATTTTTAATGATTTAATTGAATTTCTGAGAATTTAATTGGATTAATTAAATCGAGTTGGTTTCACTGTTCATCCGACCGAGCCCGAGTCGACTTCCAGTCCGAGTCCCACCCGAAACCCGACCACGCCCGTGGTTGAGCCGAACCCACTCGTACTGCAGAACTCCTATACATGACCGTTGGATCAAGATCCAACGGCCAATGATTGAGCCATCGCCGCCGGACCGAGCCCGACCGAGCCAAATACCACCGAACCGGACCCGAGTCCAAACTCCATGCGACCGTTGATCGAGATCCAACGGTTCACGCAGCCACGCCGCCTCTCCAGTAGTCGCCGTCGGACTCATGCGTCGAGTGGACCTCGATTTCGCGCGTTCCGCTTTACCTGACGCCGAGGGCCCTATTTAATGCGCCGTCTTTTCTGTCGTGACCTAGACTTCCGTGCGCACCCGTAGCTGTAACACCCCAATTTTTGCTTTTCATGAAATCAAATATTATTTTGCACATTTGTGAATTTTTGGAATTTTCTGGAATTTATTTGGATTTAATTTGAATTTATTCCATATTGAAATAATTAAAGAAATTAAATTTTCAAATAAAGTTTTTTTGGAAATATTTTATTTGAGTCCCAAATGCCCTAAAATATTTTCCAGAATTTTTCTGGAATTTTTCTGAGTATTTTGCTATTTTTTTTAATTAAATGAATTACTGGAAATTATTTTAAATATTAAATCGCTGGAAAATCGAAGCTCGTCAAGTACTTTTCATCCGATCGAAAGTCGAACCCGAGTCGGACTCGAGTCCGACCGAGCCACGTGACTCGACCGAACCCACTTTACGAGCCCTAGCATCGTGGACCAGATTGGATTCGAGATCTAACGACCACGATTGAGCCACGCCACCGAGCCCGAGCCCGACCGAGCCAAACCGGCTCGCCCGAGCTGCACTCCGAGCCCAAACTCCCGCACCGCTGGATCTTGATCCAACTACCGTGGTTGAGCCACGCCACCCAATCCGAAAGTCGCCATCGACTCACGGCCGCACGGAGCGTGGGCCTCGGTTCCGTGCGTTTACCAGACGCCGAGGGCCCTATTTATTGCGCCTCGTACTTCGCTAAGGTTTCGGGACCGCCACTTCATTGCGCACCAGAGCCCTAACTCACCTCGCTCGAGCCGCCGTGGTTGCGCCGCTAGAGCTCGCCGAGAAAGGAGAAGGAAGCGCGCGGTTTTAGTCGGTCCATGCGCCGTCGCCGTCTCGTCGCCCGTCGATTGACCCCGGATCCGGGGCCGGGAGGTCAAGACGCGTCCTGGAGTCCAACTCACCTCGTGGGCGCGCTAAACGGCGCCGTCGGCTAGGTTGTCGTCCCCTGGCGCCGGTGACCCAGCCCGCCGCTTCGCCATCGCCGGACTTGAGCTCGCGGCCGTCGGATCTTCATCAAGCGGTCCAAATTGCGCCACGCCACCGCCGGTGAGATCCTGCCTAAAATCCCGGATTCAATCTCGACCGCTGATCTAGATCCAACGGTCCAGATCAAACGCGTTAACCCAAACGCGTGAGTCCAGATCTAATCTGGGCCGTTGATTTTCAAATCAACGGCCGAGATTGCGCCACGTGACAGGGAGCTTGACCGCCGAGGTCAGCGCACCCGTGTGTGTGACGCAGACACGCCGCCCGCTGCGTGTCGGGCCGACGCGACCAAACCACACCATGACGTCACGATGACGTCTTGGCGGGCCCGCGACGCCGGCCACCCTTCCAGGTAGTGACGCCAAGAATGACGCTACCGCGGGGTCCCACCACAAAGACCGTGGCCGAGCCCCACCGACGCCAAGAATGAGGTCACCCGAGGGGCCACTGTCGATCGCACACGTAGCCGTGGACCGAGTCCACGGTGGACTGCTGCCATGGGCCGAGCCCATGAGCCGTACCGACGCCACCGCCCAATCGAGGCTGCCACGTGTCATCACGACGCAATAAATAATTTCCGAAAAAGAAAATGATTTAATAATTCGGTTTAATGATTGATTTGAATTTCAAAACTTCAAACGCTTATAACTTTTGCGTTTCAACTCCGATTTGAACGATTCAAATTTCTAAAAATTCATAAAATTCAGATCTACTCAAATATGAATTTTATTTAATTTTTGGACTAAAGTTTTTCTCTGTAAAATTATTTAATTGATTATTTAAACTTTAAATAATCATAACTTTTGTGTTTTAACTCCGATTTGAGCGATTCCAGTTCCTAAAAATTCATAAAATTATGTTCTCTCTGTTTATGGATTTTATTTGGATGTTTGGACACTTTTTGCCTAGTGTTTACTCGTGTATTGCTATTTGCACGCTTTACGAGTAGACGCGTTGAAGTGCCTGGGAAGGATTCGAAGGAGAAGTGTTGACCAGAGCCATTTCGGGACCAAGAACAAGTACTTTTGAAGGCAAGTTATGCTTTGACCATGTTGATCCCATTTTGAAACCTATTTTGGTTCAAATTATTGCATGCTAGTTTAAATTAGAAAATGCTCTACTTAATTATGGGTAATTAGATAAATGCCTAATTCTTTGTATGACACCTTGATTACTTAAATATGTGCCATGACCCTTGTCACCCTAGTTGTGGATTATTAGTTGGACATTACTAAATTGCCAACATGGGTTTGTAGATCGTTGTAGTATATGGCTTAGACCTGCTACGTGCTCATGACATGATTTTGGACACTCAAACGTTAATGTTGACTTAATGACATATTGAACCTGTTTTGGAATGGTATCATGTGATGTTGATGGCACGTGGTGCATGGTAACCAAGCTGGGGTTTGATAAATAGCTTTTGGCCAGGGGCATGTGGCAAGAATGATCAGTGGGCGATTGTGGCATTGGGAATGTTGTTTTGGTTCTTCGGGTAGTCTTGCCCTGGTCACCCTAAGGACTTCACCTTGCAAGCCTTTGAACTGAGTCAATTTTGCAACCACATGTATGTAATGGGACGGACCTAGTTGATTAAGTTGCTAATAACGTACCTGTGGGACATCATGAGGTCAACTACACCCTTTGTGTAAGTTGTACGGGGGCGTCTGGAGCTGCGGCAGTACCCATCTAACGGTTGGTTGGCCTAAACTTCACCTTAGCTAAGGGAAGGGTTAGTGTGCAACAACCGGGGAGGACCACTTGTATTGTTAGAAGTTTTCGAAAGACTTTCTTATGGGAACTCGCCTTTGTGGTGTTTGACTGTATCTTGTGGGTAAAGTGCATAACCTCTGCAGAGTGTAAAATCTATTCGAATAGCCGTGTCCGCGGTATTGGACATCGCTCGGGAATTACAGTCAAGGGTTAGACTTTCTCGAAAATAACTTGGACTTGAAAGGTTGGGTTGGATTAATAATGATGTTGATGGAAATAATGATGTTGATGGAAATGTAGATTAGGATGGGAAAGATGTTTACTAAACTCCTTGAAAAGTTATTGATGTTATACTTGTTTCTACTGCTTTCGAATCTACTTATGCTACTTGTCAAATCTTTATTTCTTTGCAAATATACCTTGAGCTATTCCTTTGTATCAAGCTATGCATATAGTATATTAGCTTGCATTCTCATGCATGATTTCTTGAGTACCAAGTACTCACCCTTGCCACAATACAACACCGAGTTGAAGAGGAGACTACACCGGCTTTGGAGGAGGAGCTCCAAGAGGAACCATCTACTTAGGAGGCGAGCCTAGTCAGCTGCTCTGTGGTATCTTGGATGGCGCCACGAAGTTATCTTATTTTCATTTGCTATTATTTCTCTCTTAATAAGTTTCTCTCTCAAGGCGTGGCGATATATTTGTAACTTGACCATAAGGTCGAGCAAGCAAACTTTGACTATTTAATTAAGTACTTTATTAGTATCGAGTGGTATGATTGTGATATTTACCGATGTTAAGACTATGTGCACTAAGCGCGTTCCTCGACTAGTGCGTGAATACGAGAGGGTCCGATTTGCAAATTCGGGTCCCGGCGGTAGCCCTAGACAACGCTGTTGCCGAGCAGTAGTGGTTGCGCCGCAATCGCCGCCGGAGTTGATTGTGTGTTCCGCCGCGGTTTTCCGTTGTTTCGCCGCCGTCTGCCATCCTCCGCCGCGCCCGTTGAGGTCGATCCGGAACCGCAAGAAACCGGCCCGCGTCGGAGGAACCTTCCACTTCACCGAGCACACCCGCAACGCCGCCGCTATCGCCGCCGTCTCCATCTCCGCCGCCAGCAAGCACCGCTGTGGACATCGCTGCGTGACCTGAAGCTTTTCAACCGTCGGATCTCCATCGCGACGGACCAGATCGCGCCACGCCACCCGCCGGTGAGATCCACGTGCTAAACCCCTTATCCAATCTCACCGGTAGTTAGATCTAGATCGTACGGTTGGCGTTAGCCGCGTTATACGTGTTAGATTGGATCCCAACCGTTGGATCTAGATCCAACGGTCCAGATTAACCGCGTTAACCCAAACACGTGAAACCCAGATCCAACCCGAGCCGTCGGATTTCAAATCAACGGCCCGGATTGCGCCACGTAGCGGAAGCTTGACCGCCAGCGTCAGCCTCACGCTGGTGCGTGCGGTCACTAACACGCCGGCCCGCTGTCGGGCCGCACCATGACGCCACGCCGACGCCATGGCGGACCAAGACGCCGGGCCGCCACCCAGCCTGCGCAAGTGACGCCAAAGAATGACGCCACCAGAGGTCCCACCTATCGCCGAACGCCGAGTCCTCGCTAAGCGCCAAAGAATGACGCTACCCCAAGGTCCCACCCGCTGGGCCTCACGGGGAGCCGCGGACCGTCCACGGTGAGACCTAAGCCAAACCATGGACCACGCCCATGAATCGGCCATTGACGTCGGCAGACCAATCGAGAGGCTGCCACGCGTGTCCTCACCGATGCAATAATTAATTTCCGAAAAAGAAAATGATTTATTAATTCGAAATAATGATTTCAGATTTTGTTTCAAACTTCAAACGCTTATAACTTTCGCGTTTTAACTCCGAATTGAGTGATTCAAATTTCTAAATTTGTATAAAATTGAGATCTACCTAGTGATGAATTTTATTTAATTTTTGGACTAAAGTTGTTCTCTGTAATATTAGTTAAATTGATTATTTAAACTTCAAAATGCTATAACTTTCACATTTAAACTCCGAATTTGATGATTCCAGTTTCTAAAAATTCCTAAAATTATGTTCTCTCTGTTTATGAACTTTATTTGGATGTTTGGATACTTTTTGTCTACTGTTTTATTCGTTTGTTGCTATTTGCACGCGTTACAAGTAGACGTTGAAGTGCCAGAAGAATTCGAAGGAGAAGTTTTGACCCAGGAGCCAGCTCAGGACCAAGAGCAAGTACTTTTTGAAGGCAAGTTATGCTTTGACCATGTTGATCCCATTTTGAAACCTATTTTGATTCAAATTATTGCATGCTAGTTTAAATTAGAAAATGCTTTACTTAATTATGGGTAATTAGATAAATGCCTAATTGCTGTATGACACCTTGGTTAATTAAATATGTGCCATGACCCCTTGTCACCCTAGTTGGGGTTTACTAGTTGGACACTACTAAAATTGCCAACATGGGTTTTAGACCGTTGTAGTATATTGCTTAGACCTGCTACGTGCTTTGGAAAGGTATCATGTGATGTTGATATTGACCTAATGATATATTGAACATGTTTTGGAAAGGTATCATGTGATGTTGATGGCACGTGGTGCATGGCAATCAACTGGGCTTTGATAAATAGCTTTTGATCGGGGCATGTGGCAAGAATGATCCGGTGGGCCAGTTGTGGCACCGGGAACGTTGGTTTGGTTCTTCAGGTAGTCTTGCCCTGGTCACCCTAAGGACTTAACCTTGCAAGCCTTTGAACTGGGTCAAACGTGCAACCACATGTCTGTGATGGGACGGACCTAGTTGATTAAGTTGCTAATAACGTACCTGTGGGACCTCAGGATGTCAACTACACCCTTTGTGTATGTTGAACGGGGGAGCGTATCGGAGGCTGCGCCGAGTACTCCATCTAACGGTTGGTTGGCCTAAACTTCGCCTTAGCTAAGGAAGGGTTAGTGTGCAACAACCGAGAGGACCACTTGTATTGTTGGAGGTTTCCGAAAGACTTTGTTACGGGAACTCGCCTTTGTGGTGTTTGACTGTATCTTGTGGGTAAAGTGCATAACCTCTGCAGAGTGAAAAATCTATTCGAATAGCCGTGTCTGCGGTATTGGACATCGCTCGGGAATTACAGTCAAGGGTTAGACTTTCTTGAAAATAACATGGACTTGAAAGGTTGGGTTTGGTTAAATAATGATGTTGATGGAAATGTGGTTTAGGAATGGGAAGGATGTTGATTAAACTCTTGGAAAGGTTATTTATGTTATACTTGTTTCTACTGCTTTCGAATCTACTTAATGCTACTTGTCAAATGCGTTTTATCGCAAATACACCTTGAGCTACTCCTTTGTACCAAGCCATGCATGTAGTATATTAGTTGCATTCTCAGGCATGACTTGCTTTGAGTACCAAAGTACTCACCCTTGCCACAATACAACACCGGTTGAAGAAGAATCTACACCGGCTTTGGAGGAGGAGCTTCAGAGGAACCGTCTACTTAGGGAGCGAGCCCATTCTGTTGCCTGTGGTATCTTTGGATGGCGCCACGAGATTATCTTATTTTTCCGCTGCTATTATTTCTCTCTTAATAAGTTTCAAGCCTGCGTATATTTGTAACTTGACCATAAGGTCGAGCAACCAGTTTGACTATTTAATTAAAGTACTTTATTAGTATCGAGTGGTATGATTGTGATATTTACCGATGTTAAGACAGTGTGCACTAGCGCGTTCCTGGACTAGTGCTGAATACACAGAGGGTCCGGATTTGCATATTTGGGTCCCGACAAGCGTGCTTCTGGGAGCCCTTTGATAAGCTTAGGGTACATAGAAAGAAGCTGAAGGAGCAGGCCAATGCAGCTCACTTCCAAGAGAAGCCTAAGATCGCCCTAGAGGACTATTATTAGGTGTATGTCTATGATAGAAATTGGAAGAAAGCCTAGGCCCTAAGCCTCATGAATTCAAAGGGGAGGCACCAATGGATCCTTTCGCTTAGGGTCTATGACAGCGACCATGACTTCTTTCTAATTCAAAAAGGGCCTCCGCCAATAACGTAGAAGCCATCCCTCCCATTTTCAATTCCAAAAGGTGCACATGTATCTTAGATGTAGTTTATGTTCATGGTTCGTCCGTGTCGCTATCTGTACCTACAAGTAGCAATACGAACATAGGCATCGAATTGAACTATATACACCATGTAATCCACATCTATATTACGAAATGCTATGTCCTGTTTCCTTTGCTTTTTTCGAACATTAAACTATCCACTTTTATTATATATGCCTATAATGATTTCCACGTCAAGCGACAAAAAAGCTATTTTATTTAACATGTTGTTAACAAATCAAGTCTCCGTCGTACTAGCATGAACTTCTCTGTTGCCTGTTGAGATGAACTTCTTTGTCGCCAAACTCTTCGGGGTAGAGTTTCTGTTGTAAGTTGGTATTCGTCGCCAGTTGGAACAGTGATGGCGATAGAAAGCCTACATGGAGACCACATCAGCATGTCACCATTTAAATTGGTGATAGGTGTATACTTCTGTAATTTTTTTGATGTATTATGTGTGTAACTTTTGGTATTATTTTAAAAAATTATTCAGTACTATCTGTAGATGATGTGAAAAAGATAAATTTAAACCACAATTGCATATACTATTATAAGTAGGGATGGCAATCTTACCCGATTATTCGTGTACCCACGGGTAAAAACCCTAATAGAGGTGGGTATGTTCCTCTTTTGTTGCCCACGGGTATGTTTATGGGGGCCAAACTGTCGGCACCCGAATCTACAAATCCGGACCCTCTGTGTATTCAGCACTAGTCCAGGAACGCGCTAGTGCACACAGTCTCAACATTGGTAAATATCACAATCATACCACTCGATACTAATAAAGTACTTTAATTAGATAATCAAACTGGTTGCTTGACCTTAAGGTCAAGTTACAAATATACGCCTCGCAGGGCGAAACTTATTAAAAGAGAAATAATAGCAGCGGAAAAATAAGATAACATCGTGGCGCCATCCAAAGATACCACAGCAACTGATCGGGCTCGCTCCCTAGTTAGACGGTTCCTCCGGGAGCTCCTCCAAAGCCGTATAGATTCTTCTTCAAGCTGGCGTTGTATTAGCGGCAGGGTGAGTACTTGGTACTCAAAGAAGTCATGCATGTAATGCTAGCTAATATACTATATGCATGGCTTGATACAAAGGAATAGCTCAAGGTTTATTTGCAGTAAACAGCATTTAACAAGTATCATAAGTAGATTCGAAAGCAGCAGAACGAGTAAAGCATCAATAACTTTTCTATGAGCTAAATAAACGTCTTTCCCACTCCTAATCCACATTTCCATCAACATCATTATTAACCAAACCCAACCTTTCAAGTCCAAGTTATTTTCAAGAAAATCTAACCCTTCACTGTAATTCCCGAGTG
This sequence comes from Rhipidocladum racemiflorum, assembly GCA_036346355.1. Classification (NCBI taxonomy): domain Eukaryota; kingdom Viridiplantae; phylum Streptophyta; class Magnoliopsida; order Poales; family Poaceae; genus Rhipidocladum; species Rhipidocladum racemiflorum. The sequence continues at coordinate 24,511,644 of CM070589.1, read as the reverse complement.
ATGTCCAATGCCGCGGACACGGCTATTCGAATAGATTTTACACTCTGCAGAGGTTATGCACTTTACCCACAGGATACAGCCAAACACCACAAAGGCGAGTTTCCGTAACAAAGTCTTTCGGAAACTTCTAACAGTACAAGTGGTCCTCCCCGGTGATTGCACACTAACCCTTCCCTTAGCGAAGGCGAAGTTTAGGCCAATCCACCGTTAGATGGGTACCTGGCGCAGCCTAAGACGCCTCCCGTACAACTACACAAAGGATGTAGTTGACATCCCGAGGTCCCACAGTGCACGTTATTAGCAACTTAATCAACTAGGTCTCCCCAATACAGACATGTGGTTGCATGCTTGACTCAGTTCAAAGGCTTGCAAGGTTAAGTCCTTAGGGGGACCAGGGCAAGACTACCTGAAGAACCAAAACAACGTTCCCGGTGCCACAACTGGCCCACCCGATCATTCTTGCCACATGCCCTGGCCGAAAACTATTTATCAAACCCCGCTTGATTACCATGCACCACGTGCCATCAACATCACAACACATGATGCCTTTCCAAAGCGGTGTTCAATATATCATTAAGTCAATATTAACATTTGATTGTCCAAAATCATGTCGTGAGCACGAGCGTGTCTAAGCAATATACTACAACGATCTAAATTCCCATGTTTGCGATTTAGTAATGTCCAACTATTTAATCCTCAACTAGGGTGACAAAGGGGTCATGGCACATATTTAATTAACCATGGTGTCATACAACAATTTGGCATTTATCTATTTCCCCGGAATTTAAATAAAGTATTTTCTAATTAAACTAGCATGCAATAGTTAAAACCAAATTAATTTGAAAATGGTATCAACTTGGTCAAAGCACAACTTGCCTTCAAAGAGTACTTGTTCTTGGTCCTGAGCTGGCTCCTGGGTCAACACTTCACCTTCGAAGCCCTCGGGCACTTCAACGTCTACTCGTAAAGCGTGCAAATAGCAAATAATAAATAAACAGTTGACAAAAAGTGTCCAAGCATCCAAATAAAGTTCATAAACAGAGAGAGCATAAATTTATGAATTTTTAGAAACTGGAATCGTCAAATTTGGAGTTCAAATGCAAAAGTTACAAGCATTTAAAGTTTAAATAATCAATTAAATAATATTACAGAGAAAAACTTTAGTCCAAAAATTAAATAAAATTCATCATTAGGTAGATCTCAATTTTATACAAATTTAGAAATTTGAATCACTCAAATCGGAGTTAAAATGCAAAAGTTATAAGCGTTTGAAGTTTGAAACAAATTCTGAAATCAATTATTCGAATTAATAAATCATTTTCTTTTTGGAAATTCATTTATTGCGTCAGCAGTGACACGTGGACCAACCAGGAGCTGCCACGTCGCCTCGGGTCCATGGACCCGGCGCACGATTTGGTTCGGTCCACCGTGGACTCGGTCCACGGCTTGTGTCGCTGACAGGTGGGACCCATCGGGTGACGTCATCGGCCCGGGCCGTGGCTTACAACGCCGGCTGACAGGCGGGGACCACCGGTGACGTCATGGGTGACGTTACCGCACGGCTGGGATAGCCACTGACACGCGGGCCCGGCATGTCGGCCGTCGCGACGCTGGCGTGCGCCGACCGCTGGCGGCCATCACGACCTCGGCCACGTGGCTAGATCTCGACCGTTGATTTGAAAATCAACGGCCCAGATTGGATCTGGCTTAACGCGTTAAGAAACTTCTCGGCTGATCTGGACCGTTCGATCTTGATCGGACGGTCAAGATCCAATCTAAGGAACACAACGCGGGTTAACGCTAACCGTTTGATCTAGATCTAACGGCTGAGAATGGATCTAGTACTGTGCGATTAAGGCTACATGGCACAATCTACGCCGTTGGATCTAAATCCAACGGCTGGAAATAGATCTGGGGATTTCAACGTGGAACTTACCGAGGGGTGATGTGGCGTGATCTGGGCCCTTGGATCTGGATCGGACGGCTGGGGAAGTTCGCGAGGCGGCGATGGCGTGCGGCGGAGCTCCGGCTGCCGGTGACGAAGATGACGACCACGGCAACGGCGCTTGGGCGCAATTTCGGCGAAGTGAGAGGTCCCCTCCAATGCGTCTCTTCCTTGCGGTTGCGGCTCTGGACTCAACGGCGGCGGAGGACGACGGACGACGGCGGAATCGACAAACGAACGCGGCGGGACGGGCTTCTAACTCCGGCGAGCTCGCGGCGAGCGAGCAGCGGCGGCTCGTGCAGCGTGACTTAGGGTTACAGTGCGCCGCGGGAAAGGGATCGACACGGGTGGCAGCGCATTAAATAGCCCTCGACGTCCGTGATATGCGCGGAAAACGAGGACCAACGCACGCGCATGGCGGCGAGTCCGGCGGCAGAACACGAGAGAGGGTGACGTGGCTCAACGAGAGCCGTTGGATCACGATCCAACGATCGGCGTGAGTTGGACTCGGTCCGACTTTGAGCTGGCTCGGTCAGGCTCGTCGAGCGGCGTGGCGCGATCATGGCCGTTGGATCAAGATCCAACGATCACGCGGTTAGGGTTCAGCCGAGCGGGTTCAGCTCGATCACGTGGCTCGGGTCGGACTCGAACTCGAGTCTAACTCGGACTCGGTCGGGTGAACAGTACAAACCCACTCGCATTTCCAGCGATTAAATAATTCAATTAATTCCCAGAAATTCATTTAATTCATTAAAAATAGCAAAAACTCAGAAAAATTCCAGAAAAATTCTGGAAAATATTTTGGAACATTTTGGACTCAAATAAAATATTTACAACAAAATTTTATTTGCAAAGTCAAATTCTTTAATTATTTCAAAAGGGGATAAATTCAAATAAATTCCAAATAAATCCAAATAAATGCACACGCTCTTAACATATCCTCCAAAATCTGATTAACTCTTTCCGTTTGCCCATCCGTCATGCGGATGATACGGCTATCTTGAAGTTCAAACGGGTTCCATGGCTTCATGCAGTTTATTCCAGAACCTCGAGGTAAACTGGGTACCTCTGTCCGATACAATCTTCTTCGGCACTCCATGCAAACAGACGATCCTGGTCATGTATAACTCCGCTAATTTATCTCCCGAATAAGTGGTCTTCATAGGAATAAAATGGGCGACTTTAGTCAAGCAGTCCACTATAACCCATATGGAATCATATCCTCCTTGAGTCTTGGGTAAACCGGTAATGAAATCCATTCCGATTTCTTCCCACTTCCACTCAGGTATCTTCAACGGCTGTAGCAATCCTGCTGGTCTCTGATGCATTGCCTTGACTCTCTGACATATGTCGCACAACGCAACATGCTCGGCAACTTCACGCTTCATGCTTGGCCACCAGAATATTTCTTTCAAATCCTGGTACATCTTGGCACTTCCCGGATGAATTGAATACTTGGAGTCATGGGCTTCTTCCAAAATCAATTGCTTCAGCTCCTTCTGGTTTGGCACACAGATTCGATCCTGCATCCATAATGTGCCTTGTTCGTCCAGTCTGAAGTCTTTTGCCTTACCTTCATCCATCTTAGACTTGATCACGCGGATCTTGTCATCATCCTTCTGTCCTTCTCGAATCTGATCTTCCAGGGTAGGCTTTACTTCTAATGTGGCCAAGAATCCTTCTGGTACGACTTCAATCTGCATTCTCTGGAAATCCTCACATAGCTCATCCTGACTCGTGGCTGTCAACATGTTCACAGTATGGCTTTTCCGACTCAGAGCATCGCCTACCACGTTGGCCTTTCCGGGATGGTAGTGGATTCCAACATTATAATCCTTGATTAACTGTAACCATCTTCTCTGCCTCATGTTCAGGTCTGATTGGGTGAAGATGTACTTCAGACTCTTATGGTCTGTGTATACTTCACACCTGTTCCCGATCAAATAGTGACGCCATAACTTCAAAGCATGCACTACGGCAGCTAGCTCTAGGTCATGTGTTGGATAATTCTCATCATGTGGCCTCAACTGTCTTGATGCATAAGCGACGACCTTTCTGTTCTGCATCAGCACACATCCAAGTCCTTGACGCGACGCATCACAATAAATATCAAAGCTTTGATTGACGTCCGGTAGAACCAACACCGGCGCTGATGTCAATCGCTTCTTCAACTCTTGAAAACCTTTTTCGCACTCTGGCGTCCATGCAAACTTCTTCTCCTTTTTCAACAATTGCGTAAGAGGTTTCGCAATGGTCGAAAAGCCTTCAATGAAACGGCGGTAGTAACCTGCCATACCAAGAAAACTCCGGATCTGGGTCACGGTCTTCAGCTGTTCCCATTGTAACACAGCTTCTACCTTGCTTGGATCAACGGTGACTCCTTCTGCGGTCATTACATGTCCGAGGAACTCCACCTTGTCCTTCCAAAAGTCACACTTGCTGAACTTGGCGAAAAGTTGATGTTCCCTTAGCTTTTCCAAAACTCGCCTCAAGTGCTCTGCATGTTCATCCTCTGTCTTGGAGTAGATTAAGATATCATCTATGAACACAACAACAAACTTGTCCAAATATTCCATGAACACCTTATTCATCATATTCATGAAATATGCTGGCGCATTCGTCAGACCAAAAGACATAATCAGCACTCGTAATGTCCATATCTTGATGAGAATGCGGTCTTGGATATCTTCTCGATCGGATCTTCACTGGTGGTATTCCGATCTCAGATCAATCTTGGAGAAAACTCCGGCTTCCTCTCACCGATCAAGCAGATCATCGATCCTGGGTAGCGGATACTTATTCTTCACGGTGACTTCATTGAGTGCCGCGGTAATCAATGCACATCCTGAAACTTCCGTCCTTCTTCTTGACAAACAAAGCGGTGCTCCCCACGACAACGAACTTCGGTCCGATAAATCCTTTCTCCATCAGCTCTTCAAGTTGCTTCTTCATTTCTAACAACTCTTCGGTGGACATCCGGTAAGGTCTCTTTGCTATCGGCGCTGTACCAGGTACAAGCTCTATCACAAACTCTATGTCTCTGTCTGGCGGCATACCAGGTAAATCTTCGGGAAAAACATCTGGGTACTCATCCACTACTAAGACATCTTCTATGCTGATTGCCTTGGCGTTGTTAACCATCAACTGTCCATCTCTAACGGCGGTAGCTTGAAATTCCACTTTCCTTCCACACGGGCTTTCAACTGAGATAATCCTTCGTCCACAATCCAAAACGGCCTTGTGCTGGGATAACCAATCCATTCCCAAAATAACCTCTAAGGTCTGGGTTTCCAACATAATAAGGTTCGCTAGGAACTCTATCCCATCTATTAATATTCTCACCCCAGAACATCCTACTTTAGTTCGGAGTTCGGAACAAGGGGTTTGAACTAAAAGCATGCATTTAAGTCTTGCAATCTCCAAATCATTTTTAGCAGCAAAGCCTTGAGAAACAAACGAATGCGAAGCTCTAGAATCAAACAAAATCAAGCAGTGCATTGAGTTAACAAGTAACTTACCCGTGCATAACGTCCGTGGCATTCTGCGGTGCATCTGTGGTGACATGGTTGACTTCGGCCTCTCACCACGGTCTAGGTGTCGCTCCTGGCTATCTTGTCCTCGGTTGGCTCCTAGTGCAGTGTCCTAGCCGTGTAGATCCCAAGTTGAAGCGAATCGGGGTCACTCTCGCTATCTTCTTAGGGCAGCTGTTGGCAAAGTGTCCTGGTTCGTTGCGATTGTAGCAGCGTCTCACCATCCCTGATGACTCGCACAGGCGGCGTTTACGGTTGGGGCTGAAGTGCGATAGTTACGATTGACGGGTCTTGGTGCCGTGACGGTGTCCTTGTTGCATTCTGTGGCTAGAATCAAAAGCGATTTGGCGCAACCCTCAAACGGTGGTGTGCTCCCTGACGCGATCCCTGATGGTGCATCATTCGCTTCCTGTTGTCGTCCAGTTCCTTGCGCTTGTCTTCAAGAATAAGCGCTTTATTCACCAACTCTTGGAAATCTGGAAAGGTGTGGGTGATCAGTCCCACCTGTAGTCCTGAGTTAAGTCCCTTCATAAAGCGAGACTATTTGGTTTTATCTGTCGCTACATCCTCAGGTGAGTAGCGTGCAAGCTGTGTGAACTTGTTCAGGTATTCGGCCACGGTGATTACCTTGCTTGATCTTTCTGAACTCCTCCTTCTTGAGGTCCATGATTCCTTCCAGCACATGATAATCTTGTGACTAAACGCAAGTGTAAACTCCTCCCAAGTGATGTCTTGGGGGTTCTCTTGCGTGGCACGAAGTTCTCCCACCATTCGTAATTGTCCCTTCCAAGCGATGAGAAAGCGTAGAGTACCTTCTCATTTCCCATGCATTGAGCAATGTGTAGCTTCCTCTCTATTGACCTTAACCAATCATCAGCCTCCAACGGATTGGCATTCCTGGAGAAAGTGGGTGGGTGAATCCTCATGAACTCTGACAGTCTTGTATTCTGGCGTTGTCCTTGATTGACTTGATTAGCGGTGGCCTGAGCAGTGACGTGTTGCATCTGTTGCATCATAGCATGCATCAACTGAGTCTGAGCAGCAAGAAAAGCTCCAAAATTCTGCATGTCAACTGGCGGTGCTAGGTGGGGTGCAGGTGCTCCATCATTGGGGTTTCCGGTGGCGAGAACCACTTCCATTGCCTCCAAGGTTTCCGCAGGTGTTCACCATCTGTCGATTGTTCCAAGGTTTCAGAGATAAGGGGGAACAAGAATAGACAAGTAATAGGGAAACTTATGCGGAGAAAAGGTGTAACTCAAAATCCAACTTTATTATTAATAATAATAACTTGGTATGGTTGCTTACAATGCCTAAGGGCTTGCAACACATACTGCACACTCAGCAAACAATGAAAATCCAACGCCTCTAAGGGTGAATCTTATTCTATAACGCGACTTGACGAAGGAGTCTCAACCTTAACGCCTAAGCTCACTCGTCGAGAAAACCTAAAGCGCCTCCTCGCGGCGGAGTGCTTGCGGCATAGGCGCGAAACAATCACCATGCCCCACAATCATAATCGTGGTTGACGACGCGCGTCTTCCTCTCGCTCGATCATTCCGCTCTTTGTGGCTGTGGCGTGAGTGCAGGTGGCGCCTCTTCTGGGTTCTCCTCTGGCTCCGAAGCGTCCAACTCCAACACTGGATCGGGACCCTGGCCATACAGTGTGGTCTCCAGCTCTGCGATCCTTTCCGCGGCATGAGCGAAGTACTCACGAGCATTCTCCAAGTGCTTCTTCTCTTCCTCAACCTGTTCGCGAGCCTTCTTCAACTCCTGAACTGTGTCATCGATCAGCTCCTCCTGAGCGGCGACGAATCTGGCTAAGTGAGTGATGGTAGCATCCTCATCTTCTATCGTCTTCCATTGAGCTCTGCTGTCTCGGCGTGTGTGGTGACGGAACACTGTGCCTTCCAGCTCCCTGGAGTAAGTGCGAGCGATCTGCTGCATTGCTCGACGCGACACCTCCTGGATTCCCATCTCAAAGGTAGACCTCCTGGCGGTGAAGTGGAAAGGGCGGCTGAACTTCGTCTTCTCTCGGGCATACACCGTGATCCGGACGTCCCATCCTATGACCAGTCCTGCCTGCACGAGTGTAGTCCCTCGGTAGAGCAGCCTCTCAAAACCTCCAAGAAACTGAAGCATATGCCACAACTCGGCAACATAGCCTCCTTCACGCTCGGCGTAGTTGTTCTTCATCATCATCTGTCAAAGGATACTTGCGTAAGAACGCAACATTTTAAATTCAATGTGGAAGACGAAAAGAACTCAGCAAAGGGTATGAACAAGGAAGAAAAGGGGTAAGTCGAGAATTCATTCGTTATCTTGACAAATTTTATCTTTAGAAAATAGGTTTTATCCTCCCTACAACCATTCTAGCTATGGGTGAGCCTACAGTCAGTATGGCTCTGATACCACCTCTGTCGGGACCCGAATCTGCAAATTCGGACCCTCTATGTATTCATCACTAGTCCAGGAACGCGCTAGTGCACACAGTCTCAATGTTGGTAAATATCACAATCATACCACTCGATATTAATAAAGTACTTTAATTAGATAATCAATCGTTGCTTGACCTTAAGGTCAAGTTACAATATACGACTCGGCAGGCGAAACTTATTAAAAGAGAAATAATAGCAATGGAAAATAAGGTAACATCGTGGCGCCATCCAAAGATACCACAGTAAATCGACCGCTCGCTTCTAGTTAGACGGTTCCTCCGGGAGCTCCTCCTCCAAAGCCGGTGTAGACTCTTCTTCAAGCCCGGTGTTGTATGATGGCGGCAAGGGTGAGTACTTGGTACTCAGAAGTCATGCACTGAATGCAAGCTAATATACTATATGCATGGCTTGATACAAAGGAATAGCTCAAGGTTTATTTGCAGTAAACAGCATTTAACAAGTATCATAAGTAGATTCGAAAGCAGTAGAATGAGTAAAGCATCAATAACTTTTCTAGGAGCTAAATAAACTTCTTTCCCACTCCTAATCCACATTTCCATCAACATCATTATTAACCAAACCCAACCTTTCAAGTCCAAGTTATTTTCAAGAAAATCTAACCCTTGACTGTAATTCCCGAGCGATGTCCAATGCCGCGGACACGGCTATTCGAATAGATTTTACACTCTGCAGAGGTTATGCACTTTACCCACAGGATACAGCCAAACACCACAAAGGCGAGTTTCCGTAACAAAGTTTTTCGGAAACATCTAACAGTACAAGTGGTCCTCCCCGGTGATTGCACACTAACCCTTCCCTTAGCGAAGGCGAAGTTTAGGCCAATCCACCGTTAGATGGGTACCTGGCCGCAGCCCCGGTACGCTCCCCCGTACAACTACACAAAGGATGTAGTTGACATCCTGAGGTCCCACAGGTACGTTATTAGCAACTTAATCAACTAGGTGCATCCCAATACAGACATGTGGTTGCACGCTTGACTCCGGGCCTTCAAAGGCTTGCAAGGTTAAGTCCTTAGGTTGACCAGGGCAAGACTACCCAAGAACCAAAACAACGCTCCCGTGCCACAACTGCCCACCCGATCATTCTTGCCACATGCCCTGGCCTAAAACTATTTATCAAACCCCGCTTGATTACCATGCACCACGTGCCATCAACATCACAACACATGATGTCTTTCCAAAGCAGGTTCAATATATCATTAAGTCAATATTAACATTTGATTGTCCAAAATCATGTCGTGAGCACGTAGCAGGTCTAAGCAATATACTTCAACGATCTAAATTCCCATGTTGGCGATTTAGTAATGTCCAACTATGTAATCCTCAACTAGGGTGACAAAGGGGTCGTGGCACATATTTAATTAACCAAGGTGTCATACAACAATTTGGCATTTATCTATTTCCCCAGAATTTTAAATAAAGTATTTTCTAATTAAACTAGCATGCAATAGTTAAAACCAAATTAATTTGAAAATGGGATCAACATGGTCAAAGCACAACTTGCCTTCAAAGAGTATTTGTTCTTGGTCCTGAGTTGGCTCCTGGGTCAACACTTCACCTTCGAAGCCCTCAGGCACTTCAACGTCTACTCGTAAAGCGTGCAAATAGCAAATAATAAATAAATAGTAGACAAAAAGTGTCCAAACATCCAAATAAAGTTCATAAACAGGGAGAGCATAAATTTATGAATTTTTAGAAACTGGAATCTTCAAATTCAGAGTTCAAATGCAAAAGTTACAAGCATTTAAAGTTTAAATAATCAATTAAATAATATTAGAGAGAAAAACTTTAGTCCAAAAATTAAATAAAATTCATCATTAGGTAGATCTCAATTTTATACAAATTTAGAAATTTGAATTACTCAAATCGGAGTTAAAATGCAAAAGTTATAAGCGTTTGAAGTTTGAAACAAATTCTGAAATCAATTATTCGAATTAATAAATCATTTTCTTTTTGGAAATTCATTTATTGCGTCAGCAGTGACACGTGGACCAACCAGGAGCCGCCACATCGCCTCGGGTCCATGGACCCGGCGCACGGTTTGGATCGGTCCACCGTGGACTCGGTCCACGGCTTGTGTCGCTCACAGGTGGGACCCATCGGGTGACGTCATCGCTGACGTCGGGCTTAGCGTGGCAACCCGGTTGGAGCGGGCCCCGTGACGTCATGGGTGACGTCATCGCGCACGGCTGGGACAGCCAGCGACACGCGCGCCCAGTGTCGTCACTGCCAGCGTCTTGTTGCGCCGGCTGATGCGGCCTCCCGCCATCGTGGCTAGATCTCGGCCGTTGATTTGAAAATCAACGGCCATTGGAATCCGCTTAACGCGTTAAGAAACTTCTCGGCTGATCTGGACCGTTCGATCTTGATCGGACGGTCAAGATCCAATCTAAGGAACACAACGCGGGTTAACGCTAACCGTTTGATCTAGATCTAACGGCTGAGAATGGATCTTGTACTATGCGATTAAGGCTACGTGGCACAATCTACGCCGTTGGATCTAAATCCTACGGTTGGAAATAGATCTGGGGATTTCAACGTGGAACTCACCAAGGGGTGACATGGCGTGATCTGGGCCCTTGGATCTAGATCGGACGGCTGGGGAAGTTCGCGAGGCGGCGATGGCGTGCGGCGGAGCTCCGGCTGCCGGTGACGAAGACGACGACCACGGCAATGGCGCTTGGGCGCAATTTCGGCGAAGTGAGAGGTCCCCTCCAACGCGTCTCTTCCTTGCGGTTCCGGCTCTGGGCTCAACGGCAGCGGAATCGGCAAACGAACGCGACGGGACGGGTTTCCAAATCCGGCGAGCTCGCGTGGGCGAACGGCGGTGGCTCAGGCAACGTGACTTAGGGTTATGGGTGCGCACGGGAAAGGGGGTCCCGACACGGGTGGCGGCGCATTAAATTGCCCCTCGACGTCCGTGATATGCACGGAAAATGAGGACCAACGCACGGGCGGCGGCGGAGTCCGGCGGCAACACGGAGAGGGTGACGTGGCTCAACGAGAGTCGTTAGATCATGATCCAACGGTCGCGTGAGTTGGACTCGGGTTGGACTCGGTGAGCGGGCTGGCTCGGTCGGGCTCGGGTCCGGGCGATGTGGCGCGATCTTGGCCGTTGGATCAAGATCCAACGATCCTGTGATTAGGGTTCAAATGGGCGGGTTCAGCTCGATCACGTTGCTCGGGTCGGACTCGAACTCGAGTCTGAGTCGGACTCGGTCGGGTGAACAGTACAAACCCACTCGCATTTCCAGCGATTAAATAATTCAATTAATTCTCAGAAATTCATTTAATTCATTAAAAATAGCAAAAGACTCAGAAAAATTCCAAAAAAATTCTGGAAAATATTTTGGCACATTTTGGACTCAAATAAAATATTTCCAACAAAATTTTATTTGCAAAGTCAAATTCTTTAATTATTTCAAAAGGGGATAAATTCAAATAAATTCCAAATAAATTCCAAAAATTCACCAAAGTGCCAAATCACACTTAAATTTAAGAAAAGCAAAATTTTGGGGTGTTACACAAACTTTACCCGATGGGTAAACGAGTATGGGTATGGGGGAGCTCCACCCGTACCCGTTCTACTCGATTACCCACCACCTTCTACTGACATGTGGGCCACAATAGACATCTAGTTGGCCCTTTGATCCCCAATTTGTGGTACCTCATATTAGTAACTTGTTATTAGTGATGCCATGATGGGCGATTTGTAATGTGTATGATGATTGATGATTTTTTTCTATTTTAATTATTGAACTTGATGTAGGGGAACGCGGTATGCTACACTAGCACAAATTAAAATTTCTACCGCAAACCAGAAAAGCTACTCGCAAGAAGGGGATCATAGATCTATTACCAATAAACGCGCAGTTGCGGAATCCTTCGCACGTCGTTGTAGTGGATCGTCCTCGCCGCGGATCGTCCTCGCCACGGATCGTCCTCGTCGTGGATCGTCCTTGCCGTGGATCGTCCTCGCCACGGATCGTCCTCGCTGCGGATCGTCCTCTCCACGCCGCAGTAGCAGCAGCGTCACCACAGCAGTCCACACATCCGGGGATGGAACGCCGTGCGTCGGTGTGCAAGCACCAGGTCGCTCGGCAGGGGCAACGAGAGGAGGTGGCTAGGGTTTCTGGCGAAACACCTCTAAGGCGCACCCTTCTCTTTGTTCCGGTCCCTACGACCGGAACAAACTGTGGCCGGGCGGCTAGAGGCTTGTGCGTCAGCCACGCGCACGCTCTGTCGCCCGGCATCGGAAGCCCCCGGCCGATTTGCTGCGTCTACTTGCTGTTGGGCGGCATCCACCAGACGGGCGATGTCCCGCAACCATGGAGCGGCTGGGGTTCCGCCCTCTAGCGCAACCGGGGGGTGATTGAGAAGCAGCCGGGCAGCCTGAAGGTTCCGTGCCGGGGTGTCGTCTCCCATCAGGAGAAGCGAGGCCGGGACAATTTGGGCCCCTAACACCGAGGCACCGCGTGTCCCTGTGTGGGCAGACGGACTCGAGGGGGACCGACGCTCTGGGCGAGCGTCGGGACCGGCCGCGGGCGCTGCTCTCCTCGAGTAGCCCGTCATGCTTGGAGCCGGAAGTTGCCATACTCGCAACTGTCGACGCTTCTTGCATACTTCGCAAGAAGATGAAATAAGGGAGAACAATCCAACCACTGAGCCCCCTACCTGGCACGCCACTGTCAGCGTGTTAGCCAACAGACCCCGTCCGGTGAGGGGTGTAGTAAGTTCTAATCGGGGCTTTCGTGGAGATTGCTTGATCAATGGAGAACCGGGGGCGAAGCATGCAAGGAGACCGGCGATTTGTCAGGTCCGTGCCCTCCTCAGAGTAATAACCCTACTCCTGTGTTCATGTATTCTGATGTGCCCGGGTGGAGCTGGAAGATAAACAGCTACCCACAACGACCTAGCTCAGCTCACCCGTAATGGAGAGTCTAGCCTGAGAAATATATCGAACCCCTTCCCCCATGCACCCCAACTCCCTTTTATACTCGGGCTGGCGGGGGCGCATGGGAGGCTTACAAAGCAAGCCATCTCATTACCCTACTCTCTAGCATTAAATGCCCCTGCGACACATTTAATAACCTGGTGCAGACATCCTCTCCCCCCGCCCTTGAGCGCCGCGCCTGCCGGCTTCGCCCGCTCCGTCGGGGTGGGGAAGTGCACCCTAACGTCACTCGCCATTATGGCGCACATTGGGAACACGCGCCGCCATACTGTGGCCTTCATTAGCCAAATTTAATGCGCACGATATGCATTAAATGTCTTTAACCTCTCGACCGGCCGCGCGGGTCATTAAATGTCCTCGGGAACTGGTCGCCACCCTCCAGTTGGCGATCACACAGCTGACCGCCAGGGGCGTGGCCAGGTCACCACCTTCCTACCGGCTATCACACCGCTGACCGCCAGGGGTGTGGCCTGGTCGCCACCTTCCTGCCGGCGGTCACTCAGCTGACCGCCAGGGGCGTGGCCTGGTCGCCACCTTCTCTTTGGCGGTCACTCGGTGGCCGTCGAGGATGTGGCTCTGTCGCCACCTCCCGGCGACCACTCACCGCAGCCGGGCGTGGCCTGGATGCCAAGTGTCCGGCGGTGGCTGCTTTTACTTAAATGCAGTGGGCACCCTGGTGTGAAATACACCGACAGAGGTGGCTAGGGTTTCTGGCGAAACACCTCTAAACCGCACGAAAGTGTGTATTGCGCCAAATTCCTCCTCCTCCTTATATAGCCACGAGGTGAAACCCTAGGCGTCGGGGGCCCATCTACGCGCTAAGCCCACGAGGTCCATTAATTACGGATCCAATCTGAATTAATGCGTCCCACCGTTAAGTGTGTGACCACCAGAGGTTCATGCGCATTTGGACATGGATTCAGAAAACCCCTTTTCTAATCCAATAGTCGGTAGCGGCTCCTTGCAGAGCATGCCAACTCCCAAACGCATATGATTAAAGTACTGATGTAATAATCCCTTTGTTAAACTATATGAAGATCGAACTCAAGGCGAGAAGCATGTCATCTTTTGACAGTTCAATCCATCTCTCGTATCCGTGATATATTAATAAGTTGTGATTGACTTCTCAATCACGGCATGGCCATGCACTTCCTTAATCATATCACACGAGTGGCCTAAACATATATCTCCGTAACATTGGAGTGGCAAATTCCATCTTGACTGCTCACTTCCCTCTACATGTTTCGTAGTAAACATGAAAGCTACCTTTATAACTATCCAGTTAGGAAATAGTGTTTGATAACCCCTAGGTAAACTATTACACATGTTGGGAATATGACAATCTCAGGTCTAAGGATCATACATCTACTATGTATGAGATACACTGATGACACATAAGAATGTAACATTCTCGCAATGTCCCATTGTGGGTCTATCTAACACATGTTCTTCAACATGCGTCCACAATGTATTGATGATATCTCCATATCCCATGATCTATGAAACATGAGCATCGAACAATACATGTACTGATCTATTCATCGTTGTCCTATACGATGATATCCGATCAGAGATATTTATCGAATTATATCAATAAGTAAAGAGCTTCATAAACAAGTCACACACTTGTTGATCAAAAAAATGATATACATTCATTGGACCAATAATCATATTATTATTCATAAAACATAGTCATGTTACAATCATCCATATGATTGCCTCAAGGGCATAACACTAACAATCTCCCACTTGCACTTGAGTCAATCAATTAAGTATCTAATACCAATAGACCTCGTGTGTGCCTCATGCTTAGGCTGTGGTAGTGGCTTTGTCAACGAATCAGCCACATTGGCTTCCGTATGTACTTTGCATATCTTCACGTCACCTCTATCCACAATTTCGCGAATAAGGTGAAAGTGTAGGACCGAGTAGGCAACTAGAGGGGGGGTGAATAGATGCCGAATAAAATTCAACGATTTCTTTCAGAAAATTAAAGACCCCTAAATAGCGGAAGAATATCTAAAATCGTAGAGATCAAAACCCTAGATTAATTAGCGAAACAAACCGAACATAAATCAAAACTAGTTCTAACAAAAGAAGAACATATTTTCTAATCAAGAATCAAAGCAAAAAGGATAAAAGAATTGCATAACCTTTTCTTCTTTATTCCAAAGCCATCTTCCACATGATGACACAAAAATCTTCTTATCTCCAAAGATTAAAAAAAACTAAAACACTAAATAGAGCACACAAGCTCTTCTTGCACCTTGTGCCTCTTGTTCTTTGGTTGGGATTGGATTGATGGATTCTAAGCCCCTAGAGTCACCCAAAAATCTGTCCAAAATCTGTTTGGACTTAGGAATCCTTTTTCTATTCTTCCTGCCGTCTTCACGCAGACTCGGATTGCTGGCTTGGCTGGATTCTTCGGACACGGTGAAGAACTGCTGCTTCGGCTGCTTACTCGGACACAAAAAAACCTGCCGACTCAGATTCAAACAAATCTTCCAATGCTATCCTGGCTTCTGCCGACTTGATTCAAAGAAAAATCGGACATGGCAATTAACTGACTTGGTCAGCCTTCATTGCACGCCGGCTTGCTATGCAACACGGCAGTGCACACACACGCAAAGCATTAAATGCACACACACACTCACAGCACACTCACGCCACGCACACACACACATCACGGCGATGCACTCACGCCAATACACACACACACTAATGCACACACACTACATGCATTATGCATTCTCACACACACATGCATGCAACACATTAAATGCATTCACGTAACACATGCATTTGTATGCATGCACACACACACACACACAATGCATGCATCAAAAATTCGTATACACGCGTATGGCCACCTGCCACTACGCTGCAACGATCTCGACCTCACGTGCACTGTTCTCTAGCCCGAACATCTCGCATGATATCCTCGACCCTCACGACCTTAGTTCCTCCCTGAACCTAGTCTCGGTCCCATCACCGACCATATTCGTCTTCGAGCAACACCTGCACTTGAACAAAAACACAAAAACAATTCCGAGCCCAAGTCCGCGACTTGACTCACATTTAACCATGCAACCACTCACAGGAGTGCATTGCATTAAATATTCTAAGAACACGATTTCAAAACACGAACCAAAACCTTTGCAAAAATCAAAAAGCTTTTCAAATAATCAAACTGATTTCAGATCTTTTCAAATAAAGAAACCAAAAAATAAATCTTGTCGAAATATCAAACTGGTTTCAAATCTTTTTCAAATACTCATCATCAAAATCAAATGGATCAAAAATAACGATCCTTCCGAAAGCGTCGGAGTATATGTTTGGACTTCTGATGTGATCCAAGCTCTTTTGCTTGTGCAATGGCACCACTATTATCGCAATAGATGTCCATTGGACTAGAGGCACTAGCGACCACACCAAGCTTCGAGATAAACTTCTTTATCCATACAGCTTCTTTTGCGGCATCCGAAGCCGCAATGTACTCCGCTTCTGTCGTAGAGTCAGCCACCGTACTTTGCTTGGAACTCTTCCAGCTTACTGCTCTTCCATTTAGTGTAAACACAAAACCGGATTGTAATCGAAAATCATCTTTGTCAGTTTGGAAGCTTGCATCGGTGTAACCTTTTATAACCAGTTCTTCCTCACCTCCAAAGACTAGGAGCATACCCTTAGTTCTTCTCAAGTACTTTAGGATGTTTTTCACGGCTATCCAATGACCATCACCGGGATCCGCTTGGTATCTACTTGTGACACTTAGAGCATATGAGACATCTGGGCGCGTACAGATCATGGCATACATGATAGATCCAAGAGCCAAAGCATATGGAATCTTGTTCATCCTGTCTCGCTCATCAATTGTCGAAGGACACTGATTCTTGCTTAGACTGATGCCATGTGACATTCGCATGAAACCTCTCTTAGATTCATGCATATTGAACCTTTTCAATACTTTGTCAATGTACGTTTCCTGGCTTAATCCAATCAACCTTTTTGATCTATCTCTATAGATCTTTATGCCCAAGATATAACATGCTTCTCCCAAGTCCTTCATTGAGAAACTCCTTTTCAATGAAGTCTTAACGTCTTCAAGCATAGGAATATCATTCCCGATCAATAATATGTCATCCACATACAAGATCAAAAACACAAGTGCGCTCCCACTAGCCTTCTTGTAAACACAAGGCTCTTCTTCATTTTTGATAAAGCCAAATCCTTTGACCACTTCATCAAAACGAATGTTCCAACTCCGAGATGCTTGCTTTAACCCATAAATGCATCTCTGAAGCTTGCATATCTTTTTAGCATTTTTAGGATCAACAAAACCCTCAGGTTGTATCATGTATACATCCTCAGATAGATTTCCATTAAGGAAAGCTGTCTTGACGTCCATCTGCCATATTTCATAATCGAAATATGCAGCAATTGCTAAAATGATCCGGACAGACTTGAGCATGGCTACCGGTGAAAAGGTTTCATCATAGTCAATTCCTTGAACTTGTTTGAAACCCTTTGCCACCAACCGTGCCTTATAGATTTGAACATTTCCATCTACGTCTGTCTTCTTCTTGAAAATCCATTTGCATTCTATGGTTTTTACACCATCAGGAGGATCGACCAAGTTCCAAACTTGATTGTCATGCATGGATTGAATTTCGGATCTCATGGCTCCAAGCCATTTTTCGAAGTTTGGGTCCATCATCGCTTCTTTGTAAGTCGTGGGCTCATATTTTTCCAATAATAATATGTCATGTCCATATCTTATGGGTTCATGATGCGGCCTCCCCGACCTACGTAGGGCTGGTGTCTTTTCCACAGGTTGTACAACACTTTGTACATCTTGTGAAGGTTCAGTGGTAGCTTGAACAAATTCATGCGATTCTCGAATTTCATCAAGATGCACATCACTCCCACTGATTTCTTTGGAAAGAAACTCTTTTTCCAAAAAGACACCATTTCAAGCAACAAAAACTTTGTTCTCGTTTCTTTTATAAAAGTAATATCCTTTTGTTTCTTTAGGATACCCCACAAAGAAGCATTTTTCTGATTTAGGTGCGAGTTTATCTGATTGCAAACGTTTTACATAAGCATCGCATCCCCATATCTTGAGAAATGACAATATGGGACTTCTCCCGGTCCATATCTCATATGGTGTCTTCTCAATGGATTTTGATGGGACCCTATTTAATGTGAACGCAGCTATCTCTAGAGCGAACCCCCAGAAGGATAATGGCATATCTGTTTGGCTCATCATTGACCGAACCATATCCAATAAAGTTCGATTCCGTCGTTCGGATACGCCATTCCATTGAGGTGTTCCTGGCGGAGTAAGTTGTGGAACGATTCCACATTGCTTTAGATGGTCACCAAACTCTTGGCTCAAGTATTCGCCACCACAATCTGATCGTAAGTGTTTTATTGATTTGCCAAGTTGATTTTGTACTTCGTTCTGAAACTCTTTAAACCTTTCAAAGGTTTCAGACTTATGCCTCATTAAATAGATATATCCATATCTACTAAAGTCATCAGTAAAAGTTACAAAGTACTGAAACCCACCTCTAGCAATCGAGCTCATTGGTCCACATACATCTGTATGTACTAGGGCCAACAATTCACTCGCCCTCTCACTAAAACCTGTGAAAGGGGTTTTTGTCATCTTGCCAAGTAAACAAGACTCACATGTTTCAAATGATTCAAAATCAAATGAGGTGAGAAGTCCATCACCATGGAGCTTCTTCATGCGCTTCTCATTTATGTGACCCAAGCGACAATGCCATAAAAAGGTAGGGTTTAAATCATTTGGTCGAGGCCTTTTGACATTAATGTTATAGACATGTTTTTCTTTGAGTTCAAGGACGTATAACCCATCCACCATGGGACAACGACCATAATACATATCATTCAAAAATATTGAACAAACAAAGTTATTTATTCTGAATTCATAACCTTCATGTTCCAAACAGGAAGATGAAATAATGTTTCTACTCATAGATGGAACAAAATAACAATTATTAAGTTCTAAAACTAATCCTGAAGGAAAATGCAATGTGTAGGTGCCAACGGCAAGACCAGTAACACTTGCTTTATTCCCCACGCGAATATCCACTTCTCCCTTTGCCAAGTCTTTACTCTTTGTCAGCCCCTGCATCTAATTGCAAATGTGAGCAACCGATCCGGTATCATATACCCAAGAGCTAGAATAAGAAGTAGCAAGATTAATTTCTATAACATTAATACCTGAAGTGGAAGTCACACTCCCATTCCTTTTGTCTCGCAGTACTTCTCGCATTCCGTTTCCAATGTCCTGACTTCTTGCAATAGAAGCACCGGGTTTCGGGTTGAGGGCTGACTTTGAGCTTCAAGCTTAGTTTTGAGGCTCGTGATCTCATCTTGAGCCTTGCCCTTGCCCTTTCCTTTCCCCAAGCCTTGGCTTTCTTCTTTTGAAGGCGCTTGTCTTACGAACCATCATCACATGATTGTGTTTCTTCTTAATGCTTTCTTCGGCAGCCTTGAGCATCCCATGTAGCTCGGTCAGGCTCTTCTCCTTGCTATTCATATGAAAATTCATAATGAATGGCTCAAAGCTCGAGGCGTAGGATCTGAGAATTACGTCTGTAGCTAGACCAATGCTAAGGGGAAAGTCAAGCTTTTCCAATCTCCCAATGTAGCCAATCATCTTGATTACATGTGGGCTGACCGGACTGCCTTCAGCCAGCTTACAAGCAAACAGAAGCTTTGAGATACCATACCTCTCAGCCCTTGCTTGATTCCCAAACATGCCCTTCAAGCCCACAATCATATTGTAAGCATCCTGGTCCTTATATTGCTTTTGCAGCTCAGAGTCCATGGTGACAAGCATGAGATAGCTGACCTCTACAGAGGCATTAACATATTTTTCATTAGGGATGGCAATCGGGCGGGTTCGGGCGGGTAGACCTCCCGCAGACCCGAACCCGAAACCCGAAATTCATACCCATACCCGAACCCGAACCCGAAATCTCTCACGGGTACATACCCACGCCCATACCCGAACCCGATGGGTACCCGAACCCGAACGGGTACCCGAACCCGAACGGGTACCCGAACCCGAAATTAAATTCACCTAATCACCTTGCAATTAAATTTTCAGCCATCAATTGTCAATCAATTCATTTGTAATTTCTATGTTTAAAGGAAAAATATATGGTGTATATAATCATGAAAGTTACCGCATCTTACATCTCAAACGATGCTTGAAAATCTTGAATTAACTTTCCATTATTTTTAATTTATATTAATTAATTCGGGTACCCATGGGTACCCACGGGTGCAGAACCGAACCCGAACCCGAACCCGAAATTTGAAACCCGCGGGTCTGAAATCAAACCCATACCCGAACCCATCGGGTTGGGTACCCACGGATACCCGAACCCACGGGTAATTTTGCCATCCCTATTTTTCATAGTCAGCCTTCAAATTCCGAGGAGCATTTTCGGCTGGTTCATCAGGAATAGGACTCTCTAGAACATATTCTTTCTTTTCATGTTTGAGAACAATTCTCAAGTTGCGATACCAATCCACAAAATTTGTTCCATTTAGTTTTTCTCTTTCCAAAACCGATCTCAAAGCAAAACCAGTGCAGATAGGAGCAGGAGGAGGTGCCATTGAACTACAACAAAAACATGCAAAGTTTCTAAGCATTATGTTTCTATAATACTTTTATTAAACATTTTAACAAAAGAAACTCCTATCATGTGCCCCCTTTATGGACACATGGTGAGTAATCAAGATCCATATTCATCAAACACTAGTGAGCTTTGGCATCACTGCTAGAAATCTAATGACATAGGTAAGCAACATCTTTGCTAATTACATCTTATGTAACTCTTGTTGGTTGAGCATGAAAACAAGTAATGAATGCCTCCAGTCAACTTGAGTCATGGCCGAATCAACTCGCCCCTAGGGCTCACATGAGGGAGGGAGCACTTCCTGTTTCCGGGTGCCAATTAAGAAACCTAGCCTCATGTGTGTTTTCCTAGACACCAATCGTCTTGTATCCGTTCCTTCATTACTGAAATCATATTCTAACCACTTATGTCCTTAAGCCCAAAACCGTTTTGATAGCTTAGTTAAATCAACCATTGTTATGCGCGATGTGTCCAACACATCCCTATCATCTATTAAGATAGTCATTGATATACTACTTTGGCAGTCATATCAATAATGATCTAAATTCTTGATAGGTGCAACAATTGGATGGACAAGTGTGATTTAAAATTTTAACTATAGGGATGAACAATATCTACTATGAACATGGCATCACATGCAATGAGCATAAAGAAAATAGCAAGGATTAAACACACATCCACACATAATCAAATTAAGATGTGAAATAGTATGGCCCTTAGCATTAGGATCTCCATCATCATGCTTGATTGTTCACCTTGCCATCATGCTTGATGCCACCATCTTCATCATTGTAGATGCAACTCCTTACAACTTTGATAATGAATATTACATGAGGGTTTGAAACATCACAATTCGACACGCAGGTCGTTATACATTTTAGATTGAAATAGCCTTATGGCTTGACACGGCACGCAGGCCATGTAAATATTACATGCATCACATACACATAGGCCATACTATTTCACACAACATCCTGCAAAAACGAGTTAAACAAAATAGATTCTACGACAAATGGTTCCATAGGGGCAGCGCCCGCTGGGGTCCAGGGGCAGCGCCCAAGCGCTGGTTCAAGGGCGTCACCTCGGCGGGTTCCAGCAAGGCTTCAAGTGGGTCCAGGCAGCGCCCAAGGCGGGTTCAAGGGGCAGCGCCCAAGCAGATGGCTCGATACCACTTGTAGGAACGCGGTATGCTACACTAGCACAAATTAAAATTTCTACCGCGAACCAGAAAAGCTACTCGCAAGAAGGGGATCATAGATCTATTACCACTAGACGCGCAGTTGCGGAATCCTTCGCACGTCGTTGTAGTGGATCGTTCTTGGAGTGGATCGTCCTCGCCGCGGATCGTCCTCGCCACGGATCATCCTCTCCACGCCACAGTAGCAGCAACGTCACCACAGCAGTCCACACGTCCGAGGATGGAATGCCGTGCGTCGGTGTGAAAGCACCAGGTCGCTCGGCAGGGGCAACGAGAGGAGGTTGTCAGCGTGTTAGCCAACAGACCCTGTCCGGTGAGGGGTGTAGTAAGTTCTAATCGGGGCTTTCGTGGAGATTGCTTGATCAATGGAGAACGGGGGGCGAAGCATGCAAGGAGACCGGCGATTTGTCAAGTTCGGGCCCTCCTCAGAGTAATAACCCTACTCCTGTGTTCATGTATTCTGATGTGCCCGGGTGGAGCTGGAAGATAAACAGCTACCCAGAGCGACCTAGCTCAGCTCACCCGTAATGGAGAGTCTAGCCTGAGAAATATATCGAACCCCTTCCCCCATGCACCCCAACTCCCTTTTATACTCGGGCTGGCGGGGGCGCATGGGAGGCTTACACAGCAAGCCATCTCATTACCCTACTCTCTAGCATTAAATGCCCCTGCGACACATTTAATGCCCTGGTGCAGACATCCTCTCCCCCCGCCCTTGAGCGCCGCGCCTGCCGGCTTCGCCCGCTCCGTCGGGGTGGGGAAGTGCACCCTGACGTCACTCGCCATTATGGCGCACGTTGGGAACACGCGCCGCCATACTGTGGCCTTCATTAGCCTCATTTAATGCGCACGATATGCATTAAATGTCTTTGACCTCTCGACCGCCGCGGGTCATTAAATGTCCTCGGGAACTGGTCGCCACCCTCCCAAGCGATCACACACGGTGACGCTTGAGGCGCAGCCCGGTCGCCACCTTCCTGCCGACGATCACACCGCTGACCGCTAGGGGCGAGGCCTGGTCGCCACCTTCCTGCCGGCGATCACTCAGCTGACCGCCAGGGGCATGGCCTGGTCACCACCTTCCTGCTGGCGGTCACTCAGCTGACCGTCGGGGACGTGGCCTGGTCGCCACCTCCCCCGGCGACCACTCAGCTGGCCGCCGGGGGCATGGCCTGGATGCCACGTGTCCGGCGGTGGCTGCTTTTACTAAAGTGCAATGGGCACCCTGGTGTGAAATACACCGACAGTAGCCCCCGGACCCACGTCGGAGCATTCTTTTCATCTTCTTTCGTCTCCTGGGTGGGTCCAAAAAAGTGGCCATGAAACGGTGTGGCTTTTTAAATGCCGCCGCCATTTCTGGGCCCGAGGAGGATCGTGGAGCCGTTTTTGCCTCGTAACCGACGCGGGTCTGGGGGGGCATGGCCACTCTTTTTCCGATTCTCCTGGGTTTCCCGCCAGCGAACCGCCACGCCCCCTCGACTATCCCGCCTTTCCAACTGCCACGCCTCCTCGGGTTTCCCGTTGAGGCGCTCCTGCGCACATATAAACGAAGGCACTGGCTGCGTGCTTCTTCACCCTAGCTTCTTGCGAACCATCTTCCTGCCTCCGCTCTTGGCTCATTGCTCCTTTGCTCGCATGACACCGCCAACACCTCTACTTCCTCCCTCAATCGTCAAGGATGTCGACGCCGAGAGATGTGCCCAGTACGTTGCCGGTGGTACCATCCGTACTCGCGCCGGGACTACCGCGCCCGGCAGCTGCCCGGGCGAACTGATTTTCTTTGGCTAGGCACTGCTGGCGGGCCTTGTCCCGCCCATCTCTAACTTTTACCTCGCCGTCCTCAACTTCTACTCCATCCACAATCTTCATCTTCCTCCTAATTCCATCGTTCTCCTCGCTGTCTTTGCTTATTTCTGCGAGATTTTCGTGAGAGTAGCCCCTAATCTCCCCCTCTTTCGCTTCTTCTATTCCTTGCGCGCGGCCAAGGACCTTTCCACCGTGACTGGCTCCTGCCACTTCCGCCTTCGCGATGGCGCAGCCTCCCGCTACATTCCGCTAGACCTCCGCTCCAACTGGAGGGATTGGCGCAATGGATGGCTCTACGTTGAAGACGACAGCGGCTTGGAGGTCCTGGAGATGCCGACTGGGCCAGCGGTCGGCACCCCCACCTGGGGAGCTCACGTCGATGAGACGCCCGAGCTTCAGGTGATCTTTGGCCGTTGTCCAGGACCGACCGCAAATCCGGACCCTCTGTGTATTCGGCACTAGTCCAGGAGCAGCGCTAGTGCACACAGTCTTAACATCGGTAAATATCACAATCATACCACTCGATACTAATAAAGTACTTTAATTAAATAGTCAAGCGGTTACTCGACCTTATGGTCAAGTTACAATTATATGCCTCATGCGAAACTTATTAAGAGAGAAATAGTAGCGGCGGAAAAATAAGATAACATCGTGGCGCCATCCAGTATACCACGAGGCAGCGGCCCAGGCTCGCTCCTAAGTAGACGGTTCCTCTTGGAGCTCCTCCTCCAAAGCTGGTGTAGTCTCCTCTTCAAGCCAGTGTTGTATTGTGGCAAGGGTGAGTACTTGGTACTCAGCAAGTCATGCACAGAATGCAACTAATATACTACATGCATGGCTTAATACAAAGGAATAGCTCAGGGTATATTTGCAGTAAAACAGCATTTGACAAATATCATAAGTAGATTCGAAAGCAGTAGTAACAAGTAAAGCATAGATAACTTTTCAAGGAGTTTAATAATCATCTTTCCCATCCTAGTCCACATTTCCATTAACGTTATTTGTAAACCAAACCCAACCTTCCAAGTCCAAGTTATTTTCATGAAAATCTAACCCTTGACTGTAATTCCCGAGCGATGTCCAATACCGCGGACACGGCTATTCGAATAGATTCTACACTCTGCAGAGGTTATGCACTTTACCCACAAGATACAGTCAAACACCACAAAGGCGAGTTCCCGTAACAAAGTCTTTCGGAAACTTCTAACAATACAAGTGGTCCTCCCCGGTTATTGCACACTAACCCTTCCCTTAGCTAAGGCGAAGTTTAGGCCAATCAACCGTTAGATGGGTACCTGGCCTCAGCCCCGGTACGCTCCCCCGTACAACTTACACAAAGGGTGTAGTTGACCTCCTGAGGTCCCACAGGTACGTTATTAGCAACTTAGTCAACTAGGTCCGTCCCATTACAGACATGTGGTTGCACGTTAGACCCAGTTCAAAGGCTTGCAAGGTTAAGTCCTTAGGGTGACCAGGGCAAGACTACCCGAAGAACCAAATCAACATCCCCTGTGCCACAACTGGCCCACCTGATCATTCTTGCCACATGCCCCGGTCGAAAAACTATTTATCAAACCCCAGTTGATTACCATGCACCACGTGCCATCAACATCACATGATACCTTTCCAAAACAGGTTCAATATATCATTAAGTCAATATTAACTTTTGATTGTCCAAAATCATGTCATGAGCACGTAGCAGGTCTAAGCAGTATACTACAATGGTCTAAAACCCATGTTGGCAATTTAATAATGTCCAACTAGTAATCCACAACTAGGGTGACAAGGGGTCATGGCACATATTTAAGTAATCAAGGTGTCATACAGCAATTGGTATTTATCTAATCTCCCATATTTAAATAAAGTATTTTCTAATTGAACTAGCATGCAATAGGTTAAATCAAAATAGGTTTCAAAATAGGATCAACATGGTCAAAGCACAACTTGCCTTCAAAAAGTACTTGTTCTTAGTCTTGAGTTGGCTCCTGAGTCAATACTTCTCCTTCGAATCCTTCCGGCACTTCAACGTCTACTCGTAAAGCGTGCAAATAGCAATACCCAAATAAACAATAAACAATAGCACAACTTGCCTTCAAAAAGTACTTGTTCTTAGTCTTGAGTTGAAGTTTGAATCAAAATCTGAAATCATTATTTCGAATTAATAAATCATTTTCTTTTTCGGAAATTAATTATTGCGTCAGCGAAGACACGTGTCAGCCTCTGATTGGTCTGCGGCGTCGGTAGGCCCATGGACTTGGTCCACGCTCGGCTCGGGTCTACCGTGGACTCGGTCCACGACTCCGCGTGTCGGCGGTGGGACCACCGGGTGGCGTCGCTGCTAACGTCGGCGGGGCTCGACTTGCCTTGATAGGTGGGACCTTTGTAGCGTCATTCTTGGCGTCGGCGCTTGGGAAAGCTGCTGACATGCGGGCCCGCCATGACGTCAGTGTGACGTCATGGTGCAGGGTGGCTGGGCCGCTGACATGCGGGCCCCGCGTGTCAGTGTCACACGCGCCAGCTGCGGCGTGGGCCCGACCACGGCGGTCGACCTTCCCGGACGCGTGGCGCCAATCTCGGCCGCGTTGATTTGAAAATCAACGGCCCATTAGATCTGGCTCTCACGCCGTTTGGGTTAACGCAGCGTTTGATCTCGACCGTTGGATCTAGATCGGACGGTCAAGATTGAATCCGTGGTTTTGGATGGAATCTCACCGTGAGATGACGTGGCGTAATCTGAGACGTTGGATCTGGATCGGACGGTGAGGAGCTCGGTCCGGCGATGGCTCACGGCACCGGGCTTGCCGGGATTGGGGGCAGCGACCACGGCAGCGGCGCCGGGCGTGCTCGGCGAGGTGAGAGGTCCTTCCGACGCGGCTTGACCTCCGGTTCGGATCGACCTCACCGTGGCGGAGGGCAGCGAGAGGCGGCTGTCGGCGAAAACTTCTGGCGAGCGCTACGGCAACTCCGGCGGCGATTGCGGCTAGGCGGCGGCGGCTCGGCGGCGTTGTCTAGGGCTACGGTGCGCCGCGGAAGTCGGCGTCACGGCACGGGTGGCGGCGCGCGATAAATAGGGCCCCTCGGCATCCGTGAAACGCCGGAACGAGCCGAGTCCTCTCCGTTCTGCGGCGAGTCCGGCGGCGTCTCGGATTAGGTGGCGTGGCACAGCGCCGCGGCCGTTGGATCAAGATCCAACGGTCGCGTGAGTTTGGGTTCGGTCGGACTCGGGTGGTTTTGCTTTCGGTCGGGCTCGGACTCGGTGACGTGGCCCAATCGTGGCCGTTGGATCTTGATCCAACGGTCACACGGGTTTGGGTTCGGCCGAGCGGGTTCGGCTGGACCAACTGGCGCGAGTCGGACTCGAGTCTGACTCGGACTCGGTCGATCGGATGAACAAGAAACCCACTCGCATTTAAATAATCCAATTAAATTCCCAGAAATTCAATTAAATCATTAAAAATAGCAAAAGACTCAGAAAAATTCCAGAAAAATTCTGGAAAATATTTTGGAACATTTTGGACTCAAATAAAATATTTCCAACAAAATTTTATTTGCAAAGTTTAATTCTTTAATTATTTCAAAATGGAATAAATTCAAATAAATTCCAAATAAATTCCAGAAAATTCCAAAAATTCACCAAAGTGCCAAATCACACAATAATTTAAGAAAAGCAAAATTTTGGGGTGTTACAAACCTCCCCCCTTAATAGAATCTCGTCCCCGAGATTCAGGGCTTACTACAGAATAGGTTTGGAAACTCTTTCTTCAAATCCTCTTCGCGCTCCCAAGTTGCTTCACTCTCCGCGTGGTTGCTCCACTGAACTCTACAGAAGCGGGTTGACTTATTTCTAGTTTCTCGATCCATAGTGTCCAAAATCTTCACGGGATGCTCCTTGTAAGTCAAATCTTCTTGCAACTCAATTGATTCTAGCGGTGTCTGTTCCTCAGGAACTCGGAGACACTTCTTCAACTGGGACACGTGGAATACGTCATGCACTCCTGCTAATGACTGTGGTAACTCCAGCTGGTAAGCAACTTCGCCCTTGCGGCTCAAAATCTTAAATGGTCCAACATAACGGGGTGCAAGTTTTCCTTTGGCATGGAACCTCTTAACTCCCCTGAGCGGCGTGACTCTGAGATACACGAAATCTTACGGTTCGAATTCGTGTCTCGGCGACGGTTGTCAAGATAACTCTTCTGGCCGTGATTGGGCTATCTTCAATCTCTCCACTGATCATGGCAATCTGTTCTTCGACTTCTTGAAGAATATCGGCCCAAAGACACGGCGTTCACCTGTCTCATTCCAGTTCAATGGCGTCCGACAGGGTCGACCATACAGTGCCTCAAAAGGTGACATTTGCAAACTTGCTTGGTAACTATTGTTGTAACTGAACTCGGCATACGACAAACTCTTATCCCAAGAGGTAGCATAAGCCAATGCACACGCTCTTAGCATATCCTCCAGAATCTGATTGACTCTTTCGGTCTGGCCATCCGTCTGTGGATGATAAGCTGTACTGAAGTTCAGACGGGTTCCCATGGCTTCATGCAACTTATTCCAGAACCTTGAGGTAAATTGGGTACCTCTGTCCGATACAATCCTCTTTGGCACTCCGTGCAAACAGACGATCCTGGTCATATACAACTCTGCTAACTTATCCCCCGAGTAAGTGGTCTTCACGGGGATAAAATGGACTACTTTGGTCAAGCGATCCACTATAACCCATATGGAGTCATAACCTCCTTGAGTCTTAGGCAAACCGGTAATGAAATCCATTCCGATTTCCTCCCACTTCCACTCAGGTATTTTCAACGGCTGTAGTAATCCTGCTGTCCTCTGATGCATTGCCTTGACTCTCTGGCATACGTCGCACAATGCAACATGCTCGGCAACTTCGCGCTTCATGCTCGGCCACCAGAATCTTTCCTTCAAATCCTGATACATCTTGGCGCTTCCAGGATGAATTGAATACTTGGAGTCATGGGCTTCTTCCAAAATCAGTTGCTTTAATTCCTTCTTGTTGGGCACACAAATCCGATCCTTCATCCATAACGTGCCTTGCTCATCCAACTTGAAGTCCTCTGCCTTGCCTTCCTCCTTGATGGACTTAATCCTGCGGATCTTGTCATCATCCTTCTGTCCTTCTCGGATCTGATCCTCTAGGGTAGGCTTTACTTCTAATGCGGCCAAGAATCCGCTAGGTACCACCTCAATCTTCATTCTCTGAAAATCCTCACATAACTCATCCTGACTTGTGGCTAGCAACATACTCACGGTATGGCTTTTCCGACTCAAGGCATCGGCAACTACGTTGGCCTTCCCGGGATGGTAATGGATTCCAACATTGTAGTCCTTGATCAACTCCAACCATCTCCTCTGCCTCATGTTCAGGTCTGATTGGGTGAAGATGTACTTAAGACTCTTATGGTCCATGTACACTTCACATCTGTTCCCGATCAGATAGTGACGCCATATCTTCAAGGCATGCACTACGGCAGCTAGCTCTAGGTCATGCGTCGGATAATTCTCCTCATGCGGCCTCAACTGCCTTGAAGCATAAGCGATGACCTTTCCGTTCTGCATCAACACACATCCAAGTCCTTGACGCGATGCATCACAATAGATATCAAAGCTTTGATTAACATCCGGTAGAACCAACACCGGTGCTGATGTCAATCGCTTCTTCAGCTCTTGAAATCCTTTCTCGCACTCTGGCGTCCATGCAAACTTCTTTTCCTTTTTCAGCAATTGCGTGAGAGGTTTCGCAATTGTCGAAAAGCCTTCAATGAAACGGCGATAGTATCCCGCCATTCCAAGGAAACTTCGATGCAGGTCACGGTCTTCGGCTGCTCCCAATGTAAGACAGCTTCTACCTTGCTTGGATCAACGGCGACTCCTTCTGCGGTCATTACATGTCCGAGGAATTCCACCTTGTCCTTCCAAAAATCACACTTGCTGAACTTGGCGAAGAGTTGCTGTTCCCTCAGCTTTTCCAAAACTCGCCTCAAGTGTTCGGCATGTTCATCCTCCGTCTTGGAGTAGATTAGGATATCATCTATGAACACGACAACAAACTTGTCCAAATATTCCATGAACACCTTATTCATCATATTCATGAAATATGCTGGCGCATTCGTCAGTCCAAAGGACATAACTGTAAACTCGTAATGTCCATATCTTGACGAGAATGCGAGTCTTGAATATCTTCTGATCGGATCTTCAACTGATGGTATCCCAATCTCAGATCAATCTTGGAGAAAACTCCGGCTCCTCTTAATTGGTCAAACAAATCATCAATCCTGGGTAGCGGATACTTATTCTTCACAGTGACTTCATTGAGTGCACGGTAGTCAATGCACATCCTGAAACTCCCGTCCTTCTTCTTGACGAACAAAACTGGTGCTCCCCACGGCGACGAACTCGGTCTAATAAATCCTTTCTCCATTAACTCTTCAAGTTGTTTCTTCATCTCTACCAATTCCTCGGTGGACATCCGATAGGGTCTCTTTGCTATCGGTGCTGTACCAGGTACAAGCTCTATCACAAACTCTATGTCCCTGTCCGGCGGCATACCAGGTAGGTCTTCAGGAAAAACATCTAGGTACTCATTCACTACTGAGACATCCTCTATGCTGATTGCCTTGGTACTGTTAACTATCAACTGTCCCTCTCTAACGGTGGTAGCTTGAAATTCCACTTTCTTCCCACACGGGCTCTCAACTGAGATAGTCCTTCGTCCACAATCCAATACGGCCTTGTGCTTGGATAACCAATCCATTCCCAAAATAACATCTAAGGTCTGGGTTTCCAAAATAATAAGGTTCGCTTGGAACTCTATTCCATCTATTAGTATTCTCACCCCGGAACATCCTACTTTCATTCGGTGTTCGGAACCAGGGGTTTGAACTAAAAGCATGCACTTAAGTCTTGCAATCCCCAAATCATTTCTAGCAGCAAAGCCTTGCGAAACAAACGAATGCGAAGCTCCAGAATCAAACAAAATCAAGCAGGTGTAATCGAGTTGACTAGTAACTTACCCGATGCGGCGTCCGTAGCATTCTGCGGTGCATCTGCGGTGACATGGTTGACTCGGCCTCTCACCACAGCGATGCAGGATGTGGTTCCTGAATCTTGAGGCGTCCTAGCTGGTGTGGATCCCAGGTTGAAGCGAATCGGGTTACTCCTGCTGTCTTCTTTGGACAAGCTGTTGGCAAAGTGTCTGGCTCGTTGCGATTGTAGCAGCGTCTCACTTGTTCCTTCTTGTTTGCACTCGAGCGGCGTTTCTAGCGAATTGGGGTCTGGTAGTTACGATTGACGGGTCTTGGTGCCGTGACGGTGTCCTTGTTGCATTCTGTGGCTGGAATCAAGAATTGATTTGGTGCAACTCTCGACGCCATTGCGTTCCCTAGCGTGATCCTCTTTGTTGCATCCTACGCTTCTGTTCTCATCCGGTTCCTTGCGCTTTGTCCTCAAGAATGAGCGCCTTATTCACCAACTCTTGGAAATCTGGAAGGTGTGGGTGATCAGTCCCACTGTAGTCCTGAGTTAAGTCCCTTCATAAAGCGAGACTGCTGCTTTATCTGTCGCTACATCCTCAGTGCGTAGCGAGCAAGCTGTGTAAACTTGTTCAGTATTCGACCACCGGTGATTACCTTGCTTGATGCTCGAACTCCTCCTTCTTGAGGTCCATGATTCCTTCGAGCACGTGATAATCGACGGAATGCATTTGTGAACTCCTCCCAAGTGATGTCCCGAGGGTTCACTTGCGTGGCTCAAGTTCTCCCACCATTCACGGGTCGTTCCTTCCAACTGATGAGAAGCGTAGAGTACCTTCTCATTTCCTATGCATTGAGCTATGTGTAGCTTCCTCTCAATTGACCTTAACCAATCATCGGCCTCCAATGGATTGGCATTCCTAGAGAAAGTGGGTGGGTGAGTTCTCATAAACTCTGACAGTCTTGTGTTCTGGCGTTGTCCCTGATTGACTTGATTAGCTGTGGCCTGAGCAGTGACGTTTTGCATCTGTTGCATCATAGCATGCATCAACTGAGTCTGAGCAGCAAGAAAAGCTCTGAAATTCTGCATATCCAGTGGCGGTGCTGGTGCTCCATCATTGGGGTTTTCTGTTGGGCGAGAACCACTCCCATTGCCTCCAAAGTTTCCGCGGGTGTTCACCATCTGTCGATTTGCTCTAGGTTTTAGAGATGAGAGGGAAACAAGAATAGACAAGTAATATGGAACTTATGCGGGGCGAAAGGTGTAACTTTAAGGTCCAACTTTATTAACTAATGATATCAATAACTTGGTATGGTTGCTTACAATGCCTAAGGGCCTGCAACACATACTGCACACTCAGCAAACAATGAAGATCCAAATCGAACTAACACTGGAGTCTAACGCCTAAAGGGTGACTCTTTATTCTATGACGCGACTCGGCGAAGGAGTCTCACTATAGAACCTACGCTCACTCATCGAAAACCTCCACGGCTGGAGTGCGGATCTTTGCGGCATAGGCGCGAATCGATTGCCATGTCCAGAATCGTGTCATCTGT
This sequence comes from Rhipidocladum racemiflorum, assembly GCA_036346355.1. Lineage (NCBI taxonomy): Eukaryota > Viridiplantae > Streptophyta > Magnoliopsida > Poales > Poaceae > Rhipidocladum > Rhipidocladum racemiflorum. Next base: position 24,479,528 of record CM070589.1, on the reverse strand, counting down.
GGTAGTCGAAGAAGCGATGTCCTCCTCAAGCTCCGGCTCCTCCGGTCCGCTCGTGCAGCTCAAGCATTGGTTCAGCTCTGGCGCTGCATAATGCCGTCTCTAACTCTCAATCCTTTGCGAGAAGGTGTGACACATACTCTTGAGCTTCCCGCCATCTGTTCTTGTTGTCGTGATCTCCTTGCGGGCCTTCTCAGAGCTCCTTGCTTGTATCATCGAGTACATCCTCCTGGGCGACAACAAGTCCAGCCAACCGTGTGACCATGGCATCCTCATCCTGAATCACCTTCGGGTCAAGAAGGTTATTGCTGCGCGGATGATAACGGAACACCGTGCCCTCCAATTCTCTGGCGTAGATGCGGGTAATGTGCCGCATTGCTCGTCGTGACACCTCTTGGATACCCATCTGCATTGTAGACCTCCTGGCAGTGCAGTGTATCGGGCGATTGCCTGGGCCCTTCTTCCTAGCAGGTACCACAATCTTCACGTCACAAGCCTTGATCAATCCTGCTTGTCTGATCACTTCCACTTGGTATTGTGGCTTCTCAAAATCTCCAAGAGTCTGTAACATACACCAAAGTTCCGCGGCGTGACCAACCTCCAGATCGACGTAGTTGAACTCTCCCTCCATCTGTCACAAGAGTGCTCACGTAAGAACTCGAAATTTTTAAATCGTGACAAGGTAAGGAAAAATTCAGCAAGAGACAAGAAAAGAAAGAATGGGATAAGTCGAGATGTCATTTCTTATCTTGACAAACTTTTAGCCTTTAGAAAATAGGTTTTAACCTCTCTACGACCATTCTAGCTAAGGTTGAGCCTACGGTCAGTATGGCTCTGATACCACCTCTGTCGGGACCCGAATTCGCAAATCCGGACCCTCTGTGTATTCAGCACTAGTCCAGGAACGCGCTAGTGCACACAGTCTTAACATCGATAAATATCACAATCATACCACTCGATACTAATAAAGTACTTTAATTAAATAGTCAAACTGGTTACTCGACCTTATGGTCAAGTTACAATTATACGCCTCGCAGGGCGAAACTTATTAAGAGAGAAATAGTAGCAATGAAAAATAAGATAACATCGTGGCGCCATCCAGATACCACGTGCAATCGACCGCTCGCTCCTAAGTAGACGGTTCCTCTTGGAGCTCCTCCTCCAAAGCTGGTGTAGTCTCCTCTTCAACTGGTGTTGTATTGTGGCAAGGGTGAGTACTTGGTACTCAGCAAGTCATGCACAGAATGCAACTAATATACTACATGCATGGCTTAATACAAAGGAATAGCTCAGGGTATATTTGCAGTAAAATAGCATTTAACAAATATCATAAGTAGATTCGAAAGCAGTAGTAACAAGTAAAGCATAGATAACTTTTCAAGGAGTTTAATAATCATCTTTCCCATCCTAGTCCACATTTCCATTAACGTTATTTGTAAACCAAACCCAACCTTCCAAGTCCAAGTTATTTTCATGAAAATCTAACCCTTGACTGTAATTCCCGAGCGATGTCCAATACCGCGGACACGGCTATTCGAATAGATTCTACACTCTGCAGAGGTTATGCACTTTACCCACAAGATACAGTCAAACACCACAAAGGCGAGTTCCCGTAACAAAGTCTTTCGGAAACTTCTAACAATACAAGTGGTCCTCCCCGGTTATTGCACACTAACCCTTCCCTTAGCTAAGGCGAAGTTTAGGCCAATCAACCGTTAGATGGGTACTGGCCTCACCCAGACGCCTCCCCGCATAACTTACACAAAGGGTGTAGTTGACCTCCTGAGGTCCCACAGTGCGTTATTAGCAACTTAGTCAACTAGGTCCGTCCCATTCTGAGACATGTGGTTGCACGTTAGACCCATTTCAAAGGCTTGCAAGGTTAAGTCCTTAGGGTGACCAGGGCAAGACTACCCAAGAACCAAATCAACATCCCTGCCACAACCGCCCACTGATCATTCTTGCCACATGTCCCGGTCGAAAAACTATTTATCAAACCCCAGTTGATTACCATGCACCACGTGCCATCAACATCACATGATACCTTTCCAAAACAGGTTCAATATATCATTAAGTCAATATTAACTTTTGATTGTCCAAAATCATGTCATGAGCACGAAAGGTGTCTAAGCAAGATACTACAATGGTCTAAAACCCATGTTGGCAATTTAATAATGTCCAACTAGTAATCCACAACTAGGGTGACAAGGGGTCATGGCACATATTTAAGTAATCAAGGTGTCATACAGCAAATTGGTATTTATCTAATCTCCCATATTTAAATAAAGTATTTTCTAATTGAACTAGCATGCAATAGGTTAAATCAAAATAGGTTTCAAAATAGGATCAACATGGTCAAAGCACAACTTGCCTTCAAAAAGTACTTGTTCTTGGTCTTGAGTTGGCTCCTGAGTCAATACTTCTCCTTCGAATCCTTCCGGCACTTCAACGTCTACTCGTAAAGCGTGCAAATAGCAATACCCAAATAAACAATAGGCAAAAAGTGTCCAAATATCCAAATAAAGTCCATAAACAGAGAGAACATAATTTTATGAATTTTTAGAAACTGGAATCGTCAAATTCGGAGTTAAATTGCAAAAGTTATAGCATTTTGAAGTTTAAATAATCAATTAAATAATTTTACAGAGAAAAACTTTATTCCAAAAATTAAATAAAATTAATATTTAGGTAGATCTCAATTTTATACAAATTTAGAAATTTGAATCACTCAAATCGGAGTTGAAACGCAAAAGTTATAAGCGTTTGAAGTTTGAATCAAAATCTGAAATCATTATTTCGAATTAATAAATCATTTTCTTTTTCGGAAATTAATTATTGCGTCAGCGAAGACACGTGTCACCCTCTGATTGGTCTGCTGACGTCAGCCGGTCCATGGACTTGGTCCACGCTCGGCTCGGGTCTACCGTGGACTCGGTCCACGACTCCACGTGTCGATGACAGTTGGGACCACTCGGGTGACGTCCACCGGCGTCGGGCTCGACCGCAGTCGGCGACAGTGGGACCCAACTGTGATGTCATTGCCGACGTCGGCGCTGGGGCATTTCTGGCGACATGCGGGCCCGCCATGACGTCAGTGTGACGTCATGGTGCAGGGTGGCTGGGTGAAGGATCATTATTTTTGATCCAGTTGATTTTGATGATGAGTATTTGAAAAAGATTTGAAACCAGTTTGATATTTCGACAAGATTTATTTTTTGGTTTCTTTATTTGAAAAGATCTAAAATCAGTTTGATTATTTGAAAAGCTTTTTGATTTTTGCAAAGGTTTTTGTTCGTGTTTTGAAATCGTGTTCTTAGAATATTTAATGCAATGCACTCCTGTGAGTGGTTGCATGGTTTAATGTGAGTCAAGTCGCGGACTTGTGCTCGGAATCGTTTTGTGGTTTGTTCATGTGCAGGTATTGCTCGAGGGCGAATGTGGTCGATGACGGATCGAACTAGGTTCATGGAGGAACTGAGGTTCGGGACTAGGTTCAGGGGGAACTGAGGTCTTGGTGGTCAAGGATGTCATGCGGGACGTTCGGGCTAAGAGAATGGTGCACATGAAGAATGGTTAGTCACGTGAGAATGGCATGAGGTCATTCGCGTGCAAAGTGTTAGTCACGTGAGTATGGTAGGGTTGCCATACGCGTGCAAGAGTTGTACTCGGCCAGGTTGGGCCAAGTGGAATTGTGTTGAATACATGCTCTTCCTTGGATTAGGAGTGGGAATCCTTTTAGGATTAGGAATCCTTCTAGGATTAGGACTCCTTCTAGGATTAGGTGTGTTTGCCTTCTTTAAATAGAGGGGTTGCCTCCTGTTGAAGGCAATCAAGCTTTGAGCAAGCTTTAGGGTTGTACTCTTTTGTTTGGAGTATTTTAGACAAAAGAAAGGAGAAATAAAGATCAAGTTCATCAAATCTTTCGTAGAGCTACAATTCTAGTTAGATTAATTCTCGTCATCTTCTGTAACAGTAAGCTTGCGAAGGTCATAACTTTTGATCCATAAGTTCGATTGAGCTAATTCTTTTTGGGTTTGATTCGTATTGGAATCTAGTTTCTTGTGTCCAAATTTCAGATCGATCGGACGGTTGGATCTCCGGGAATTCGTGTTTTACCAAACCTCTATCATTCTGTTTTTTTCAAAAACGAGGCAATTATTTGGTTCTATTTTGGGGTAAACTTTTAATAGATCAAGAATTTGGTTTTAGCTTCCGCACAATCATTCACCCCCCCCTCTGATTGCTATATTCGGTCTTACAAGTGGTATCAGAGCTTGGCTCTACTAATCCATCTTAACAGGTGATTAGTAAACGGTAAGTTATGGCAACAGAGATATCCTCGAACAAGCCGCCAATCTTCAATGGCACAGACTTTCCCCACTGGCGGATTCGGATGACTGCATACCTTCAAGCTCAAGGTAACGCTATTTGGCGCAAGGTAAAGATTCCATACGAGCTTCCTTCAAATGATGATATTGATAAAATCGAGTTTGAAAAAGATGTTGAAAACAATAATAGAGCTAGAAACATATTGCTTCAAGGACTTGCTAGAAAAGAATTCGATAGAGTCTGTCATTTACTCACTGCTCATGAAATTTGGAAATCTCTTCAAGATTATCATGAGGGCACAGACTCTGTAAAAGAAGCTAGGCAAGATCAATTTAAAAAGGAATACACTAGATTTGAAAAGAACTGAGAATCTCTAGATGATTGTTTTTCTCGCTTTAATGTAATCTTAAACAATCTTAGAGTAGATGTAAAGTACACTGACTGAAAATGCTAGACATTTCCTATCATCTCTTGATCTTAAAATCGGCAAATGAAAGTGATCGCTTTTAGGGAAGCTCACAAGATGAGTGAAATGACTTTGGATAAACTATATTCTAGTCTCAAGACTTTTGAGATAGACATTGTTTCAAGAACATCCAATGATAACTCTATGGCTCTTAATGCTAATTCCTCTTCATATGATAATGCTACTAGTTCTTCATCATCATATTCCATTACTGCTTTGAGTGCTCTTAGTGATGAACAGCTAGATCAAATACTAGAAGATACACTTGCTCTTCTTTCCAAGCGTGTCAATGCAGCTTACATGAGATCAAGGGAAAGAAAAGGAGCCTCCATCCACTGCTACAACTGCGGCAAGGCAGGGCACATCCGTGCTAAATGTTTCAAGAACAAAGATAGAGAGGAGAAGGAGCAAAGCAACTCCTCCAAGTCCTTCCGGCCAAGAGAGAGCAAGGATAAAAATAAGCAACGGACGAAGAAGATGCTCAACAAAGTTTTCGAGGCAATTGGTCGCTTAGACTTAGCGACATTGATGACTCAATCAAGATGAGAAGGAAGCGAAGCAAAGCGGTTGAATGAGAAGGATCTCACCGGACTATGCTTCATGGCAAAAGGGAACACTAGTGATTCTAGTGACAACAACAGCACCTCCAGCGACGGTGATGAGGTAATGCCTTCGTATAATGAGCTTTGTGAAGTTTTAGTCATATTGAGAAAATCTTTAAGAAAATCTTCACTCAAAAATAAAAGCTTAGAAAAAGATCTATCCATGCTAAAATCTGAAAACTTTGATCTTAGAAATTCAAATTCTGAAAATATTTGTGATACTTGCTTAGATCTCAAATTTGAAATTAAGTCACTAAAAGAGGAACATGTGATTAAACTAGAACAAGTTTATGCCGAACAATTAAAAAATGAAAAACTTGTGAAAAATATTGGTTGCTCTACTGATAGTTTACATGATCAAATTGCTTGCTCTAAATGTTCTATTCTTGAGTTGAAATTAAAAGATGCAAATTGTAGAGTTACCCAATTAACAAATGACATGTTCACTCATTAAATTAACTCGTGTTCAAATTGCCGAAATGTAAAGCTAAAATTGACACTCCTTGTGATAATTGTTTAACTCTTGCTAAGAAAGTTGATTACTTGCAAAATTCTTTGGAACGTTTCACTGATGGCAAGAAAAACCTAAACATGATTTTGGATCAATCAAAAGTCAGCACTCAAAACAAAGGTTTAGGTTTTGATTCTTATGCTCATCATAAATCACATGCTCCTACTGTTGTCAAAACACTTGAAAGTGGAAAATTTAAAATTGTCAATGAGCCTAAGAAAACTGTCTTTAAATCTGGTGGTCTTTTATCTTCTACTATGATGAATGCAAAATGTGCTTCTCTTTGTTAAAGCAAAACATCATGTTAAGTACACTTGCACTCATTGTGGTAGAGATGGACATCTAGTAGACTTTTGCTTTAGACTAGCTAAACAACAAAAGAGAGAAAGGTTTAATGCTAGGTCAAATTTCAGACAGGCACGTTTCATTTCTCATTATGTGCCTAGGGTGATGCAAATACCTCTTGTTGCTAAGAACACGAGAAAAGACAAATCATCTTTTATGCATAAGAATGCTCGTGTTGTGCCAACTGTTGTGCGTCGTGTGTCTCAGTACTGGATTCCTAAACATCTTATTTCTAACCCCAGTACCGAGACATCGACACTTTCTGCTTCTTCACGCATTAGTTTAAGACCTTTCTCTGATGCTGAATTTGGAGGATGTGGAATTGATAGAAAAAGTACATCTGGTTCATGCCACTTCTTGAGTAATTCTCTTTCTTGGACACATTGACATCAGATTTCATTTTCTTAGAGATCATGTTGAAAAAAGAGCTATTGAACTGAAATTTGTTGATTCGGGTGCACAGCTTGCTGATATTTTCACTAAACCGCTTGATTTTTCTCGTTTTGCTTTCTTACGCGGTGAACTTGGGATCATTCATCCCCATGGGTTGATTTGAGGGGGAGTCTTGAGTTTATCTCTTTTTGGGTTACTTGACTTTGGTTCCTAGAAGTGATTTTTTTATAAGTGGTATTTTGACTTTACACCTCAAGTGAAAACTCCCCTGTTTTCATTGCATCATGTAGTACAAAGCTTTGGTGATTATTCTTGTGTATATAGCCAAGTTAATGCTCAATGCTTTACTTATCACTAAAAGGCTAAAATAATTCAATTTGAGATGCTTTTCGAGAATATTTTGGCTCTTGCTCATTATGGTATTGCATTTGTGAAATAGGCTTAAAAGTTTCTTGTCATCTGTTGAAAGGCTAGAGCTGATTAGAAACTATGTGTGAGTTTTTTGTTGGACTTCAAATGATCATTATGAGTCTCAAGCAAAATCAGTGTTTTAATGTTAAAAGCAAGTTGAAAAAGATGCAAGCAAAAGCTACTTGGCTAAACACAAGTTTAGTACAATGTGCACTTTCCTTGCCAGGATTTAAATGCAAAAGATGCAAGAAAAGGCTACTTGTCTAAACAAAAGTTCAGAACAATGTGAAGCCACTTGCCAATTTAAACTGAGAAAGATACAAGAAAGAACTACCTACTCATACACAAGTATGGGCTAGTGTGCAGTTACTTGTCATCCCTGTTGATCACAAAGCAAAATTGTCAAACTTGCTAAAAGAGAAAAAGGAAATTCAAATGGTTGAAAAAGGCTTGAGGCAAATATTAGTGAATTTGAAAGTCTCTCTATGCTCATGATAGATTTCTTTTTCGCTTTGGCAAAATCTGTTTATGACATTTTACTTGTTTGCTCTAATTTGCTTATGCAATAACTATTCTATGTGTTAGAGCCTCCATATTCTCACAATTTGCTTTCTCATTGGATAATTTGATACAAAATGAGAAAGTTCTCCTAAAAACTCTTCAAATGCTTTACTTTGATTATATACCTTGAATATACTTCAAAGCTTGAGATCTGCATTCATTAAGGGGGAGTTTTGAGATCTTGATGACTATTTTGTCAAAAAGGGGGAGAACAAGTCAAGGAGGTTTTTGAATTGGGATTATTTGGTCTTTTGGTTCTTGCTCAATCTCTTGTCAAATCTTATATTGTGTTTTGTCAAATTACTCATCAAGGGGGAGATTGAAGGATCATTATTTTTGATCCGGTTGATTTTGATGATGAGTATTTGAAAAAGATTTGAAACCAGTTTGATATTTCGACAAGATTTATTTTTTGGTTTCTTTATTTGAAAAGATCTAAAATCAGTTTGATTATTTGAAAAGCTTTTTGATTTTTGCAAAGGTTTTTGTTCGTGTTTTGAAATCGTGTTCTTAGAATATTTAATGCAATGCACTCCTGTGAGTGGTTGCATGGTTTAATGTGAGTCAAGTCGCGGACTTGTGCTCGGAATCGTTTTGTGGTTTGTTCATGTGCGTGTATTGCTCGAGGGCGAATGTGGTCGATGACGGACCGAACTAGGTTCATGGAGGAACCGAGGTTCGACTAGGTTCAGGGGGAACTGAGGTCTTGGTGGTCAAGGATGTCATGCGGGACGTTCGGGCTAAGAGAATGGTGCACATGAAGAATGGTTAGTCACGTGAGAATGGCATGAGGTCATTCGTGTGCAAAGTGTTAGTCACGTGAGTATGGTAGGGTTGCCATACGCGTGCAAGAGTTGTACTCGGCCAGGTTGGGCCAAGTGGAATTGTGTTGAATACATGCTCTTCCTTGGATTAGGAGTGGGAATCCTTTTAGAATTAGGAATCCTTCTAGGATTAGGACTCCTTCTAGGATTAGGTGTGTTTGCCTTCTTTAAATAGAGGGGTTGCCTCCTGTTGAAGGCAATCAAGCTTTGAGCAAGCTTTAGGGTTGTACTCTTTTGTTTGGAGTATTTTAGACAAAAGAAAGGAGAAATAAAGATCAAGTTCATCAAATCTTTCGGAGAGCTACAATTCTAGTTAGATTTATTCTCGCCATCTTCTGTAATAGTAAGCTTGCAAAGGTCATAACTTTTGATCCGTAAGTCCGATTGAGCTGATTCTTTTTTGGTTTGATTCGTATTGGAATCTATTTTCTTGTGTCCAAATTTCAGATCGATCGGACGGTTGGATCTCCGGGAATTCGCGTTTTACCAAACCTCTATCATTCTGTTTTTTTCGAAAACGAGGCAATTATTTGGTTCTATTTTGGGGTAAACTTTTAATAGATCAAGAATTTGGTTTTAGCTTCCGCACAATCATTCACCCGCCCTCTGATTGCTATATTCGGTCTTACACTGGGCCGCTGACATGCGGGCCCCGCGTGTCAGCGTCACACGCACGCTGCCGGACTTGCCAGCGTGGGCCCATGGCCACTCGGCTTCCCGGACGCGTGGCGCCAATCTCGGCCGCGTTGATTTGAAAATCAACGGCCCCGGTCGATCTCGCTCTCACGCCGTTTGGGTTAACGCGTTTGATCTGGACCGTTGGATCTAGATCGGACGGTCAAGATTGAATCTGGTGGTTTTGGACGGAATCTCACCGTGAGATCACGTGGCGCAATGAGACGTTGGATCTGGATCGGACGGGCCGAGGAGCTCGAAGTCCGCGATGGCTCACGGCGGCTTCTTGCTGGGATTGGGGGCAGCGACCACGGCAGCGGCGCCGGGCGTGCTCGGCGAGGTGAGAGGTCCTTCCGACGCAGCTTGACCTCCGATTCGGATCGACCTCAACGGCGGCGGAGGGCACGGAGGCAGCGGCAATCGGCGAAAAACTTCGGCCCGAACGCTACGGCAACTCCGGCGAGCGATTGCGGCTAGGCAGCGGCGCTCAGCGGCGTTGTCTAGGGCTACAGTGCGCCGCGGAGTCGGCGTCACGGCGACGCAGGTGGCGGCGCGTTAAATAGGGCCCTCGGCGTCAGTAAACGCGACGGAAAGAGGTCCTCCGTTCTTGGCAGCGAAGTCCGGCGTCTCGGATTAGGTGGCGTGGCACGCAGACACCGTTGGATCGAGATCCAGCGGTGCGTGAGTTTGGGTTCGGTCGGACTCGGGTGGTGGCTGGCTCGGTCGCTCGGGCTCGATGGCGTGGCCCATCGTGGCCGTTGGATCTTGATCCAACGGTCACACGTTTGGGTTCGGCCGAGCGGGTTAATTGGCCGACTAACCGGGCGCGAGTCGGACTCGAGTTTGACTCGGACTCGGGTCCGGTCGGATGAACAGTAAAACCCACTCGCATTTAAATAATCCAATTAAATTCCTAGAAATTCAATTAAATCATTAAAAATAGCAAAAGACTCAGAAAAATTCCAGAAAAATTCTGGAAAATATTTTGGAACATTTTGGACTCAAATAAAATATTTCCAACAAAATTTAATTTGCAAAGTTTAATTAATTAATTATTCCAAAATGGAATAAATTCAAATAAATTCCAAATAAATTCCAGAAAATTCCAAAAATTCACCAAAGTGCCAAATCACACAATAATTTAAGAAAAGCAAAATTTTGGGGTGTTACAAACCTCCCCCCTTAATAGAATCTCGTCCCCGAGATTCGTGGCTTACTACTGAGAATAGGTTTGGAAACTCTTTCTTCAAATCCTCTTCGCTCCCAAGTTGCTTCACTCTCCGTGGTTGCTCCACTTTGAACTCTCTGAAGCGGGTTGACTTATTTCTAGTTTCTCGATCCATAGTGTCCAAAATCTTCACGGGATGCTCCTTGTAAGTCAAATCTTCTTGCAACTCAATTGATTCTAGCGGTGTCTGTTCCTCAGGAACTCGGAGACACTTCTTCAACTGGGACACGTGGAATACGTCATGCACTCCTGCTAATGACTGTGGTAACTCCAGCTGGTAAGCAACTTCGCCCCTGCGGCTCAAAATCTTAAATGGTCCAACATAACGGGGTGCAAGTTTTCCTTTGGCATGGAACCTCTTAACTCCCCTGAGCGGCATGACTCTGAGATACACGAAATCTTCTGGTTCAAAATTCAGGTCTCGGCGACGGTTGTCAGCATAACTCTTCTGTCGTGATTGGGCTATCTTCAATCTCTCCCTGATCATGGCAATCTGTTCTTCAGCTTCTTGAAGAATATCTAGCCCAAAGACACGGCGTTCACCTGTCTCATTCCAGTTCAATGGCGTCCGACAGGGTCGACCATACAGTTCCTCAAAAGGTGACATTTGCAAACTTGCTTGGTAACTATTGTTGTAACTGAACTCGGCATACGACAAACTCTTATCCCAAGACGTAGCATAAGCCAATGCACACGCTCTTAGCATATCCTCCAGAATTTGATTGACTCTTTCGGTCTGGCCATCCGTCTGTGGATGATAAGCTGTACTGAAGTTCAGACGGGTTCCCATGGCTTCATGCAACTTATTCCAGAACCTTGAGGTAAATTGGGTACCTCTGTCCGATACAATCCTCTTTGGCACTCCGTGCAAACAGACGATCCTGGTCATATACAACTCTGCTAACTTATCCCCCGAGTAAGTGGTCTTCACGGGGATAAAATGGACTACTTTGGTCAAGCGATCCACTATAACCCATATGGAGTCATAACCTCCTTGAGTCTTAGGCAAACCGGTAATGAAATCCATTCCGATTTCCTCCCACTTCCACTCGTGTATTTTCAACGGCCGTAGTAATCCTGCCGGCCTCGATGCATTGCCTTGACTCTCGGCATACGTCGCACAATGCAACATGCTCGGCAACTTCAGCGCTTCATGCTCGGCCACGAATCTTTCCTTCAAATCCTGATACATCTTGGCGCTTCGGGATGAATTGAATACTTGGAGTCATGGGCTTCTTCCAAAATCGATTGCTTTAATTCCTTCTTGTTGGGCACACAAATCCGATCCTTCATCCATAACGTGCCTTGCTCATCCAACTTGAAGTCCTCTGCCTTGCCTTCCTCCTTGATGGACTTAATCCTGCGGATCTTGTCATCATCCTTCGTCCTTCTCGGATCCGATCCTCTAGGTAGGCTTTACTTCTAATGCGGCCAAGAATCCGCTAGGTACCACCTCAATCTTCATTCTCTGAAAATCCTCACATAACTCATCCTCGACTTGTGGCTAGCAACATACTCACGGTATGGCTTTTCCGACTCAAGGCATCGGCAACTACGTTGGCCTTCCCGGGATGGTAATGGATTCCAACATTGTAGTCCTTGATCAACTCCAACCATCTCCTCTGCCTCATGTTCAGGTCTGATTGGGTGAAGATGTACTTAAGACTCTTATGGTCCGTGTACACTTCACATCTGTTCCCGATCAGATAGTGACGCCATATCTTCAAGGCATGCACTACGGCAGCTAGCTCTAGGTCATGCGTCGGATAATTCTCCTCATGCGGCCTCAACTGCCTTGATGCATAAGCGACGACCTTTCCGTTCTTCATCAACACACATCCAAGTCCTTGACGCGATGCATCACAATAGATATCAAAGCTTTGATTAACATCCGGTAGAACCAACACCGGTGCTGATGTCAATCGCTTCTTCAGCTCTTGAAATCCTTTCTCGCACTCTGGCGTCCATGCAAACTTCTTTTCCTTTTTCAGCAATTGCGTGAGAGGTTTCGCAATTGTCGAAAAGCCTTCAATGAAACGGCGATAGTATCCTGCCATTCCAAGGAAACTTCTGATCTGGGTCACGGTCTTCGGCTGCTCCCAATGTAAGACAGCTTCTACCTTGCTTGGATCAACGGCGACTCCTTCTGCGGTCATTACATGTCCGAGGAATTCCACCTTGTCCTTCCAAAAATCACACTTGCTGAACTTGGCGAAGAGTTGCTGTTCCCTCAGCTTTTCCAAAACTCGCCTCAAGTGTTCGGCATGTTCATCCTCTGTCTTGGAGTAGATTAGAATATCATCTATGAACACGACAACGAACTTGTCCAAATACTCCATGAACACCTTATTCATCAAATTCATGAAATATGCTGGCGCATTCGTCAGACCAAAGGACATAACTGTAAACTCATAATGTCCATATCTTGACGAGAATGCAGTCTTCGGAATATCTTCTGATCGGATCTTCAACTGATGGTATCCCGATCTCAGATCAATCTTGGAGAAAACTCCGGCTCCTCTTAATTGGTCAAACAAATCATCAATCCTGGGTAGCGGATACTTATTCTTCACGGTGACTTCATTGAGTGCACGGTAGTCAATGCACATCCTGAAACTCCCGTCCTTCTTCTTGACGAACAAAACTGGTGCTCCCCACGGCGACGAACTCGGTCTGATAAATCCTTTCTCCATTAACTCTTCAAGTTGTTTCTTCATCTCTACCAATTCCTCGGTGGACATCCGATAGGGTCTCTTTGCTATCGGTCTTTGTACTGTACAAGCTCTATGTCCTGTCCGTGGCATACCGGAGTAGGTCTTCAGGAAAAACATCTGGGTACTCATTCACTACTGAGACATCCTCTATGCTGATTGCCTTGGTACTGTTAACCATCAACTGTCCCTCTCTAACGGTGGTAGCTTGAAATTCCACTTTCTTCCCACACGGGCTCTCAACTGAGATAGTCCTTCGTCCACAATCCAATACGGCCTTGTGCTTGGATAACCAATCCATTCCCAAAATAACATCTAAGGTCTGGGTTTCCAAAATAATAAGGTTCGCTTGGAACTCTATTCCATCTATTAGTATTCTCACCCCGGAACATCCTACTTTCGTTCGGAGTTCGGAACCAGGGGTTTGAACTAAAAGCATGCACTTAAGTCTTGCAATCCCCAAATCATTTCTAGCAGCAAAGCCTTGCGAAACAAACGAAATGCGAAGCTCCAGAATCAAACAAAACTATTGCAGGTACTGAGTTGACTAGTAACTTACCCAGTACGACGTCCGTAGCATTCTGCAGTGCATCTGCGGTGACATGGTTGACTCGGCCTCTCACCACGATGCAGGATGTGGTTCCTGATGCGGCGTCCTAGGCCGGTGTGGATCCAGTTGAAGCGAATCGGGTTACTCCTGCTTGTCTTCTTTGGACAAGCTGTTGGCAAAGTGTCACGGCTCGTTGCGATTGTAGCAGCGTCTCACTGTTCCTTCTTATTTGCCTGGAGCGGCGTTTCTAAGCGAAGTGAGTGCAGTAGTTCGATTGACGGGTCTTGGTGCTGGTGACGGTGTCCTTGTTGCATTCTGTGGCTATGTCTCAAGAATTGATTTGGTGCAACTCTCGACGCCATTGCGTTCCACTGGCGTGATCCTGTTTGTTGCATCCTGCGCTTCTGTTCTCATCCAGTTCCTTGCGCTTGTCCTCAAGAATGGCGCCTTATTCACCAACTCTTGGAAATCTGGAAGGTGTGGGTGATCAGTCCCACTGTAGTCCTGAGTTAAGTCCCTTCATAAAGCGAGGTATGCAGCTTTATCTGTCGCTACATCCTCAGTGCGTAGCGAGCAAGCTGTGTAAACTTGTTCGGTGTATTCGGCCCTTTGGTGATTACCTTGCTTGATGCTCTGAACTCCTCCTTCTTGAGGTCCATGATTCCTTCAGCACGTGATCTTGTGGAATGCACTGTGAACTCCTCCCAAGTGATGTCCTGAGGTTCACTTGCGTGGCTCAAGTTCTCCCACCATTCGGTAATTGTTCCTTCCAACTGATGAGAAGCGTAGAGTACCTTCTCATTTCCTATGCATTGAGCTATTTGTAGCTTCCTCTCAATTGACCTTAACCAATCATCGGCATCCAATGGATTGGCATTCCCAGAGAAAGTGGGTGGGTGAGTTCTCATAAACTCTGACAGTCTTGTGTTCTGGCGTTGTCCCTGATTGACTTGATTAGCTGTGGCCTGAGCAGTGACGTTTTGCATCTGTTGCATCATAGCATGCATCAACTGAGTCTGAGCAGCAAGAAAAGCTCCGAAATTCTGCATATCCAGTGGCGGTGCTGGTGCTCCATCATTGGGGTTTTCTGTTGGGCGAGAACCACTCCCATTGCCTCCAAAGTTTCACGGTGTTCACCATCTGTCGATTTGCTCTAGGTTTTAGAGATGAGAGGGAAACAAGAATAGACAAGTAATATGGAACTTATGCGGGGCGAAAGGTGTAGCTTTAAGGTCCAACTTTATTAACTAATGATATCAATAACTTGGTATGGTTGCTTACAATGCCTAAGGGCCTGCAACACATACTGCACACTCAGCAAACAATGAAGATCCAAATCGAACTAACACTGGAGTCTAACGCCTAAAGGGTGACTCTTTATTCTATGACGCGACTCGGCGAAGGAGTCTCACTATAGAACCTACGCTCACTCATCGAGAAAACCTCCACGGCCTGGGTACGGATGCTGCGGCATAGGCGCGAAACGATTGCCATGTCCAGCAACTGTGTCATCTGTGGTAGTCGAAGAAGCAGTGTCCTCCTCAAGCTCCGGCTCCTCCGGGTCTGGCTCGTGCAGCTCGAGCATTGGTTCCGGCTCTGGCGCGTACAATGCCGTCTCTAACTCTCCAATCCTTTGCAGAAGGTGTGACACATACTCTTGAGCTTCCCGCCATCTGTTCTTCGCTGTCGTGATCTCCTTGCGGGCCTTCTGTAGCTCCTTGCTTGTATCATCGAGTACATCCTCCTGGGCGACAACAAGTTGTGCCAACCGTGTGACCATGGCATCCTCATCCTGAATCACCTTCGGGTCAAGAAGGTTATTGCTGCGCGGATGATAACGGAACACCGTGCCCTCCAATTCTCTGGCGTAGATGCGGGTAATGTGCCGCATTGCTCGTCGTGACACCTCTTGGATACCCATCTGCATTGTAGACCTCCTGGCGGTCACGGTGTATCGAGGCGATTGCACAGGCCCTTCTTCCTAGCAGTACCACAATCTTCACGTCACAAGCCTTGATCAATCACCTTGTCTGATCACTTCCACTTGGTATTGTGGCTTCTCAAAATCTCCGAGAGTCTCAGAACATACGCCAAAGTTCATGGCGTGACCAACCTCCAGATCGGCGTAGTTGAACTCTCCCTCCATCTGTCACAAGAGTGCTCACGTAAGAACTCGAAATTTTTAAATCGTGACAAGGTAAGGAAAAATTCAGCAAGAGACAAGAAAAGAAAGAATGGGATAAGTCGAGATGTCATTTCTTATCTTGACAAACTTTTAGCCTTTAGAAAATAGGTTTTAACCTCTCTACGACCATTCTAGCTAAGGTTGAGCCTACGGTCAGTATGGCTCTGATACCACCTCTGCCGGGACCGAATTACAAATCCGACCCTCTGTGTATTCAGCACTAGTCCAGAACGCGCTAGTGCACACAAGTCTTAACATCGATAAATATCACAATCATACCACTCGATACTAATAAAGTACTTTAATTAAATAGTCAAATCAAGTTACTCGACCTTATGGTCAAGTTACAATTATACGCCTCGCAGGCGAAACTTATTAAGAGAGAAATAGTAGCGGCGGAAAAATAAGATAACATCGTGGCGCCATCCAAAGATACCACAGGCAAGCGGTGGGCTCGCTCCTAAGTAGACGGTTCCTCTTGGAGCTCCTCCTCCAAAGTGGTGTAGTCTCCTCTTCAACTGGTGTTGTATTGTGGCAAGGGTGAGTACTTGGTACTCGGCAAGTCATGCAATGTAATGCAACTAATATACTACATGCATGGCTTAATACAAAGGAATAGCTCAGGGTATATTTGCAAAGTAAAATAGCATTTAACAAATATCATAAGTAGATTCGAAAGCAGTAGTAACAAGTAAAGCATAGATAACTTTTCAAGGAGTTTAATAATCATCTTTCCCATCCTAGTCCACATTTCCATTAACGTTATTTGTAAACCAAACCCAACCTTCCAAGTCCAAGTTATTTTCATGAAAATCTAACCCTTGACTGTAATTCCCGAGCGATGTCCAATACCGCGGACACGGCTATTCGAATAGATTCTATACTCTGCAGAGGTTATGCACTTTACCCACAAGATACAGTCAAACACCACAAAGGCGAGTTCCCGTAACAAAGTCTTTCGAAACTTCTAACAATACAAGTGGTCCTCCCGGTTATTGCACACTAACCCTTCCCTTAGCTAAGGCGAAGTTTAGGCCAATCAACCGTTAGATGGGTACTGGCCTCGGCCCACGTGCGCTCCCCGCATAACTTACACAAAGGGTGTAGTTGACCTCCGAGGTCCCACACAGTGCGTTATTAGCAACTTAGTCAACTAGGTCCGTCCCATTCTGGACATGTGGTTGCCACGTTAGACCCATTTCAAAGGCTTGCAAGGTTAAGTCCTTAGGGTGACCAGGCAAGACTACCCGAAGAACCAAATCAACATCCCGATTGCCACAACCGGCCCACCTGATCATTCTTGCCACATGTCCTGGCCGAAAAACTATTTATCAAACCCGATTGATTACCATGCACCACGTGCCATCAACATCACATGATACCTTTCCAAAACAGGTTCAATATATCATTAAGTCAATATTAACTTTTGATTGTCCAAAATCATGTCATGAGCACGTAAGTGTGTCTAAGCGGTATACTACAATGGTCTAAAACCCATGTTGGCAATTTAATAATGTCCAACTAGTAATCCACAACTAGGGTGACAAGGGGTCATGGCACATATTTAAGTAATCAAGGTGTCATACAGCAAATTGGTATTTATCTAATCTCCCATATTTAAATAAAGTATTTTCTAATTGAACTAGCATGCAATAGGTTAAATCAAAATAGGTTTCAAAATAGGATCAACATGGTCAAAGCACAACTTGCCTTCAAAAAGTACTTGTTCTTGGTCTTGAGTTGGCTCCTGAGTCAATACTTCTCCTTCGAATCCTTCCGGCACTTCAACGTCTACTCGTAAAGCGTGCAAATAGCAATACCCAAATAAACAATAGGCAAAAAGTGTCCAAATATCCAAATAAAGTCCATAAACAGAGAGAACAAAATTTTATGAATTTTTAGAAATTGGAATCGTCAAATTCGGAGTTAAAATGCAAAAGTTATAGCATTTTGAAGTTTAAATAATCAATTAAATAATTTTACAGAGAAAAACTTTATTCCAAAAATTAAATAAAATTCATATTTAGGTAGATCTCAATTTTATACAAATTTAGAAATTTGAATCACTCAAATCGGAGTTGAAACGCAAAAGTTATAAGCGTTTGAAGTTTGAATCAAAATCAAATCATTATTTCGAATTAATAAATCATTTTCTTTTCGAAATTAATTATTGCGTCGGCGAAGACACGTGTCAGCCTTCGATTGGTCTGTGATGTCGGTCGGTCCATGGACTTGGTCCACGCTCGGCTCGGGTCTACCATGGACTCGGTCCACGACTCCGCGTGTCGGCGGCGGTGGGACCACTCAGGTGGCGTCGCTGCTTTGGCGTCGGCCGAGGCTCGGCCACGGTCTTGGCGGTGGGACCCAACTGCGGCGTCATTCTTGGCGTCGGCGCTTTCGGTGGGACCGGCCGACATCGCGGGCTGCCATGGCGTCGATGTGGCGTCATGGTGCGAAGTGGCTGGGCGGCCCGACATGCGGGCCCAGCGTGTCGGCGTCACGCCGCTGCGCGTGGACGGCCCGGCCGCGGTGGTCGGCCTTCCGACAGCGTGCGCGCATCTCGGCCGTTGATTTGAAAATCAACAGCCCAGATTAGATCTGGCTCTCACGCGTTTGGGTTAACGCGTTTGATCTGGACCGTTGGATCTAGATCGGACGGTCAAGATTGGATCTGGTGGTTTTGGACGGAATCTCACCGTGAGATGACGTGGCGCAATCTGAGACGTTGGATCTGGATCGGACGGCTGAGGGAGCTCGAAGTCCGGCGATGGCTCACGGCGGCGCTGGCTTGCCGGGATTGGGGACGATGACCACGGCAACGGCGCTTCAGGCGTGCTCCGGCGAGGTGAGAGGTCCCTTCCGACGCGGCTTGACCTCCCGGTTCCGGATCTGACCTCAACGGCGGCGGAGGACGACGGAGACGGCGGAACGCTACGGCAACTCCGGCGAGCGATTGCAGCTAGACGGCGGCGGCTCAGGCCACGTTGTCTAGGGCTATGGGTGCGCACGGAAGTCGGCGTCACGGCACGGGTGGCGGCGCATTAAATAGGGCCCTCGGCGTCCGTGAAACACACGGAAACCGAGGTCCTCTCCGTTCTTGGCCGGAGTCCGTGGCGTCTCGGATTGGGTGACATGGCAGCGCCGCGGCCGTTGGATCGAGATCCAACGGTCGTGAGTTTGGGTTCGGTCGGACTCGGGTGAGGTTGGCTGGCTCGGTCGGGCTCGGGCTCGGTGGCGTGGCCCAATCGTGGCCGTTGGATCTTGATCCAACTGGTCACACGGTTTGGGTTCGGCCGAAGCGGGTTGGTGGACCAATGGCGCGAAGTCGGACTCGAGTCGACTCGGACTCGTCGATCGGATGAACAATAAAACCCACTCGCATTTAAATAATCCAATTAAATTCCCGTAAATTCAATTAAATCATTAAAAATAGCAAAAGACTCGAAAAATTCCGGAAAAATTAGGAAAATATTTTGGAACATTTTGGACTCAAATAAAATATTTCCAACAAAATTTTATTTGCAAAGTTTAATTCTTTAATTATTTCAAAATGGAATAAATTCAAATAAATTCCAAATAAATCCAAATAAATTCCAGAAAATTCCAAAAATTCACCAAAGTGCCAAATCACACAATAATTTAAGAAAAGCAAAATTTTGGGGTGTTACACCCGTGTGGACCAGCTGCGAACGGCGGGCCTGACGAGGGCCATGGTTCTTCGGGACTACATCGCCCGGAGAATCAGTCCCCTGTGTCGTCGCCTTTCGGCTACTTTGGCGATACAGGCAAACGACATGACCCGGACAACTCCCGGAGGTGGGTTGCTTTTCGCTTTACTCTCTTTGTTTTCTTCTTCTTGCTCTCAACTGCTGCCAAACTAACGGCGCCCTTACTCCTTTTCCTCATTTTTCAGCCGCGGGGAATTTGTCCCTTGCCAAGATTGACGTGTGGCAGGCGTAGCTGGGCATCTTTGGCCCCGTCCCACCCTTTCCAGCGGGTGCACTCCCACTCTGCCAGGTGGAGCCCCGGGAGCGTGTGGCGATCACCCGCGCCATGCCCGTTACGGATGCCATGGGTCCGGTGACCACACCTCGCCAGACTGCGCTAACCATCCGGGGCCCTCCTCCAGCGAGTGGGGGGAGGGCCAAGCGCCCCGCCGCCGCCGACGCCCATAGCGATAGCCCTAGGTGGGTCCGCGCCGCTCTGGGGGGTGCGACGATGACAACCGGAAGCGGCGCTCTGGCGGCGCCGCTTCTACCTCGGAGTCGCCCGCCGGCTGACTCGCCCGCACTTGTTCCATCTCCGCCCGCTGCCGTAAAGCGATCCGCCCTGCGGCCACGCCGCGCAGGCGATCTTCCCTTACCGCCGGCAGGCGAATCCACCTGCCACGCGGCATTGGCGCGAGATGATCCACCACCGCCCGTCGGCACCGGCGTGATGATCCGCCCGCTTCGCCGGCGCCCGGCGCAGGTGATCCCCGCGCCGGCATCGGCGCAGGTGATCCACCACCACCGCCGACCGATTCTTCCTCCGCCGCAGCGGCGAGGGTCGCTCCGCCGGACGTCGCCAGCGGGGATAACTCGTCCCGGCGTGCCCGATTCAGAGGGCCTTCGCCGGGTACACAAAAAGACACGCAGCAAGCTTATCACATTTATATAACTTCGGGAGACTTACTCCTTCTTTCTTGTTTCCCCAGGGCATCTTCTTCGAGGGCTCCTGTAGGGGTCGACCAAGGCACTGCTGCAGCCGCGGCCACGCCGGCTACGATGGTCGAACCTCAAGGCGGCCTTGGCGTCTACCCGATGCCCGCCGCTGGGCCAGACGCCTTACCGCCCGGCGGCGGGCTGGATCTGCCGGCCACTCCAGAGGCCCCCGGCGCCCCGATCCCCTTAGCGAATGCGGACGCTCTGCTGGCCGCCCTTGGGGAACTACATTCCAATGTGAGCGGCCAGCTTGCGGCGAGCAGGGAGAGGTTGAGGGAGGCCGTCGCGGAGATCGCCCTCCTCCGGGCAAAGGCGCAGGACTGGCGCAGCCGATCGGAGAGGTTGGAGCTGGATCTACAGCAGGTGAGGGAGCAAGGCGCCCTCCGTGTCGGGGCAATCACCAGGGAGCGCGACGAGGAGAAGGGCGAGCGGCTCCACGCAGAAGCCGAGGCCACCTCCATGCTGCGCCCAGCCTTCGATCGGATGGTGGCCAGCCTGACGCCGCTAGGGTTGGAGCAGTCAAACCCGGTGGAGCAGACGACCCGGCACTATGCCTTCTGCATGGGCCAGATCGCCGACTTCCTCACCTTCCTTCGTGGTGCCCTAGCAGCCCGGTCCAGCCAAGAAGGGTGGGCGTCGCGTGACCACGCAGCGTCGTGCGTCTTCGGCTCTTTGCGCGGCCAAAGATCTAACCGACCCCTAGTATGCCATCCGAGGGTGGAAGGGAATGAGCCATCTGGCGCTTAGTCGTAGCGCCAGCCCAAAGAAAGATGCGATCGGTGGAGATGGTCAATCCGTCGGCCGGAAGCGATGGCGAAAAGCGTGGCCCTTGGTGGATGTTCCTCCGGCGGAGGACAGCGGCGGCAATGAGGTCGCGAACGAAGACTGAGGGACTTCTTTTTCTTTTTCTTCTTTTTTACCATTAATGTTCCTTCCCTTGTAGCGGACTACTGCAAGTTTAGGATACACCTTTATAAAAAATGTGTACTTCCCTTTCGTACGCCCTGTGCATGGATGCCCGTTCGCACTTCCAACGTGCTAGTTCTGAGCAAATGAAGAAGGCAACGGCGCATGTTAGCGGTTAGTTGGAATGCGGGGTCCGGGTCCTTTGTGCTGGAAAGTCGCGGCCTCAGGGTACTAGGGTCTTGCGAGATTTAGTTATCCTCGCGACCCTCTTGGGCTGAACACTTGGTGAAATGGGGCAGGACAGTAGGCCTCCGGTGATGGTGTTTGAGTCGCCAGTTCTCACGGAGACACCCTGAGCGTCATGACCGTATTGAGAACCGTGCCAAACCAACCACCCGATTACCCCTTCCTGCACGCCATGTTCACCCAGCGAGCCAACTTTAGCCGACGAGCACTCGGAGGGCCTTAATGTTCTGAGGGCGAGCATGCGGCCACGGCCCAACAAGGCGCAAACCAAAAAGCAAGAATGAAATTGACAACTGCTTTAAGCGAAGACTACACTTTTGAACAAACCAGAGACATCCCGCGACCAGACTGCAGAGAGGAGGGTTCAACGGGGCTGGTCGGGGGGTGTAACTCTGTACTTACAGCCTTTTCAGGGATAGAACTTGCGCAAAAGTTCTATGTTCTGGGAGTTCACCAACTCCTCTTCATCCTCGATGCACCGACCGCCCGGACGAGAGGCGAGACCACCTTAAAGGGGCCCTCCCACTGGGAGACAGCTTTATGCAACCCTAAGATGCGCCTGGATTCTCAAGAAGACCAGGTCGCCCACTGCTAGTGTCCTCTCGCTGACCCGGGTGGCGTGGTGCCGCCTGAGACTCTGTTGGTACCGCGCGGAGCGCATGGCTGCGCGGTCTCGTACTTCTTCCAGGAGATTGACATCGTCTCAACGCGGATCCTCCTGGGCCTCCTCGTTGAACGCTGCCACACGCGGTGACCCTAAGTCCAACTCCGACGGTAGAACCGCCTCTGTGCCGTAGACCAGGAAGAAGGGAGTTTCTCCAGTGGCCCGGCTGGGAGTGGTACGCAACGACCATAGCACTACAGGGAGCTCCTCGGTCCATCGGGCTCCACGCTTGTGGAGTCGATCAAACGCCCTGGTTTTGAGGCCCTTCAACACCATCGCATTGGCCCGCTCAACCTGGCCATTGCTCCTTGGGTGAGCCACCGAGGCAAAACAAACTTTGGTGCCCATCTCTTCACGAAATCCCAAGAAAGTGGCGTTGGCGAACTGCGGGCCATTGTCGGTGATGATGCGGTTGGCGACCCCAAAGCGGGCGAAGATACCTTGTATGAATTTGATCGCAGCGGCGGCGGTGATCATCCTTACCGCCTCGGCTTCCACCCACTTGGTAAACTTGTCGATGGCGACAAATAGGTGAGTGTAGCCCCCTGTGGCCCACGGGAACGGGCCCAGGATATCCAGCCCCCAGACCGCGAAGGGCCACGAGAGCGGGATGGTTTGCAGAGCTTGGGCCGGTCGGTGGATTTGCTTGGCGCGAAACTGGCACGCCTCGCACTTCCTCACCAGCTCGCAAGCATCCTGGAGGGCGGTTGGCCAATAGAACCCTTGGCGGAAAGCTTTCCCAACCATCGTTCGACTTGAAACATGGCTCCCGCACACGCCTCCATGGATATCAGAGAGCAAAATGCTCCCCTCTTCCCGAGTGATGCACTTCAGAAGAATCCCATTTTTACCCCGGCGGTAAAGGTCCCCACCCACCAGGGTATAGCACTTGGCCTTTCGCGCTGTCTTCTCTGCTGACGCATCATCGTCGGGGCACACTTGATCCCGCAGCTAGGCCAGGATCGGGTCCATCCATGTGCCTTCCCGGTCAAGTGTAGCGACCACGAGGTGGTCGCCCGAGTATTCCGCCTGGCCGGGCGTTTCCACTGGAACTGCTTTCCCCCCAGGAGCGGGGGCTGGAGCAGCGTCACCATCGTCCCCACTGGAGACGGGGGCTGCGATGGACGGTCGCGAATGCCTTTCTTCAAAGACTTCGACCGGAGCGGGAGATCTTGTCTAGGCGAGCTGAGCGAGCTCGTCTGCCAAGTAGTTGTCGCGCCGGGGGATATGGGTATACCCCAGCCCATCGAAATGTCGCTAAGTCTTTCTGACCTCTGCCAAGTATTCGGCCATGATAGGATCAGAGCAGGAGAACTCCTTCCTTGCCTGGTTGACGACAAGCAAAGAGTCGCCTTTGACTTGCAGGCGCCGGGCTCCGATGGCCGTGGCGGCACGGAGTCCCGCCAGCAAGCCTTCGTACTCAGCAACGTTGTTGGTGGCTTTGAAGTCCAGGACGACCACGTACTTGAGGAGGTCCCCAGTTGGAGAAACCAGGAGGACCCCAGCCCCAGCGCCCTCGTACCTGAAGGAGCCATCGAAATAGAGTGTCCAGGGGGAGGACGCGGGGGTTTCTTCGACTTCCGGCTCGGCGGGAGTCCACTCGATAATGAACTCCGCCAGCCTTTGACTTTTAATCGCCGTGCGGGGGGCAAACTTGAGGTCGAATTCCCCCAGCTCTACGGACCACTTGGCGATGCGGCCTTCGGCTTCGCGATTGTGGAGAATCTCGTGCAAGGGGTAGGCGGACACCACCGTGATCTCTCTTCCTTGGAAATAGTGCCGCAGCTTCCTAGACGCCACCAGTACAGCATACACCATCTTATGAGCCTGCGGGTATCTAATTTCAGCGTCGTGCAATACCTTGCTAACATAGTAAACTGGCCGCTGGACCCCTTCACGCTCCGCCACCCGGTCTGGCGCTCACGGCCGGCCAGACTGGCACTCGTCTGGCGATGGCGGCTCTCCCACTCGAGGCAACCAAGACCGGAGGGGAAGAGAGGTATTGCTTCAGTTCTTCGAATGCTCGCTGCGCCTCCGTGGTCCACTCGAAGGAGTTAGTCTTCTTCAGCAGCTTGAAGAAGGGGAGACTCTTTTCTCCTAGCCTGGCGATAAACCGGCCGAGAGAGGCCAGGCGACCAGCTAGGCACTGGACTTGCTTGAGCCTTGTGGGCGGTTGCATGCGCTCGATGGCCGTGATTTTTTCTGGGTTAACCTCGATCCCGCTGTGGGAAACAAGGAACCCGAGCAGCTTTCCGGATGACACACCAAACACACATTTCTCTGGATTCAACTTCGGACAATACTGCCGGAGGTGGGAGAAAGTTTCTTCCAGATCTTCAATGAGCCCAATAGACTTTTTCGTCTTTACTACCAGATCATCAACATATACCTCGAGATTTCTCCAAATCTGCGATCGAAATACAGCGTGCATGGCGCGCTGGTAGGTTGAGCCCGCATTCTTCAACCCAAAAGGCATGCGGACATAGCAGTATACGCCCAAGGGTGTCACAAAAGCGGTCTTCTCTTCGTCTTCCTGCGCCATGCTGATCTAGTGGTAGCCGGAGTAGGCGTCCAGGAAGCACAAGGTCTCACACCCTGCGGTGGAGTCGACGACAAGGTCTATCCGCGGCAGGGGATACGGATCCTTGGGGCAGGCTTTGTTCAGGTCGGTGAAGTCGACGCACATCCGCCACGTTCCGTTCGACTTCTTGACCAGCACAGGGTTGGCCAGCCACTCAGGATAGGCGGCCTCCCGCACAATTTTCGCCTGCAGCAGCTTTTCTACCTCAATCCGAATGGCTTCTTGCCGCTCTAGTGCCTGCCTCCGGACCTTCTGCCGGACTGGGTGCACTCCAGGGAGCGTTGCCAATCGGTGCTCGATCACCTCCCTGGGGACTCCGGTCATTTCTGATGGTTCCCAGGCGAACACATCCAGGTTAGACCGGAGGAAGGTGACGAGCGCGTCTTCCTATTTGGTGCTGAGGTTGGCACCAATCTTCACGACCTTCCCGGAACCGTCCTCGCCCACGGGGGCCGCCTTCACCTCACCCGAGGAACCGGGTGAGGCACGGGCGTTGACTGGGGGGCGCTCCGGGTAGTCTTCCTCACCTCGAGCCGTACAGGTGGTGCCGGCCAAGTCTTGCACCTGCTTACTGAGGCACAGGGCCTCCAGCTGGTCCACCTTCACGGTGATCGGACCCCCAGGCCCGGGGATCTTCATTATCATATAGGCGTAATGTGTGGCAGCCATGAACTTGACCAGGGCTGGCCGGCCAAGCAACGCATTGTAGGGAAGGTCGAAGTCCACGATCTCGAAGTCGATCTTTTCTGTCCGGAAGTTCTCCACGCTTCCGAACGTGACATGCAGCCGGACCTGACCTAGGGGTGCCAAACCCACCCCGGGGGCAACTCCATAGAAAAGAGGGGCCGGACGCAGCTCCTCGTAAGGGATCTGGAGTGCCTTGAATGCCCCTACGGACATGAGGTTGATGGAGCTCCCTCCATCGATGAGTACCCGCCCGAGTCTCGCATTCCGGACCGTGGGAGAAACCACGATCGGGAGATGGCCCGGGCCGGCGGTGCTCTCCGGGTGGTCGGCCTGGCTGAAAGTGATCGGCTCCTCCGACCATTTCAGCAGCCTGCTCGCCCCAGGAGTTGGCACGGTGGCGCATACCTCTCTTACCTCTCGCTTGTACTGCGAGTTCGAAGAGTAGGTGGCGGAGCCACCATGGATGAAGGCCATCATATGCTCCGCTTGTTGGAAAGCCAGCGAAGCAGGGTCTTCGTCCGCGTCATCATGGTCATCTCCATGGCGCTTCTTCATCCGCTGCTCGACCATCTTGGACACGACTTGGCAATCCGCCAGGTCATGCCCAATGGTCCTGTGGATGGGGCAGTAGGGCCTGCCTCCATCGTCTTCTTTACGGGGGGACCGACGATCCCCACGGTCACCTCGTTTGCCCCGGTGGTCGCGCCGCTGGGCCTTATCCTCCGGTTCGATGGCGAGGACCTCCCTGGCCCCGACCTCCTTGCGCTTCTTCTTCTTCTTGCGATCGGAAGCTTTCGAGGTCCCCGCCTCATCGTGACCGGACGGCCCCGCCGGGCGCTCCCGGGCCTCCGCCGCCCGAGCGCACTTGTGCGCCAGGGAGAACAGCTTAGAGGTAGTGGAAATGGTGCGGGTAGCCATCTTCTCCCGCATCTTTTGATCCTGGACCCCCCTTCGGAAGGCAATAATCACCGATTGCTCGGAGATCCGGGGGATTGTGTTCCGGCAGTGACTGAACCGCCGAATGAACTCTCTCAGAGACTCCCCCTTCGTCTACTCTAGGGCGTGAAGGTCATCCTCCACACCTCGTTGAGCGTAAGAGCCCTGAAAGTTGGCGACAAAGATATCGCACAACTCCTCCCACGAGTGCACAGAGCCTCGGGGGAGGTTCAACCTGAGAGCAGGCGGAGCCGTCGGCCGACGTCGGGAGGTAGTTGGCCATGACCTTCTCAGACCCTCCCGCGGCGCGCACCACCGTGGTGTAGATCTGTAGGAACTCCTCCAGGTTGGAGGTGCCGTCGTACTTCTCGATGGATGCGGGGCGAAATCTCTCCAGCCACGCAGCTTGACGTAGGCGGAGGGAGAACGCCTGGCATCCAACGTTATAGGGGGAGCAGCGCCGCTCGCCCGCCCCGCGGCCCCGAGATGGGGTTGAGGAGTGCGAGCATGCGCTCTCCCTGGAGTCAGGGGGATAAGTTTCCCCCCGGGCCGCTAAACGGCGAGTGGCCCACACGGTCTTGCCCGCTGGCGGCGTCCCCTAAGGACATCGCGCAAGTCGCCTCCGTGCTGGGACCTCCTTTCGTCTAGGCGAGCCCTCAGATCCCCATGGCCCGCCACCGCCTTGGGGGAACCATGGGAGGGGGGCGCAGCAGGCACACCCTTCTCTTTGTTCCGGTCCCTACGACCGGAACAAATTGTAGCCGGGCGGCTAAAGGCTTGTGCGTCAGCCACGCGCACGCTCTATCGCCCGGCATCAGAAGCCCCCGGCCGATTTGCCGCCTCTACTTGCTGTTGGGCGGCATCCACCAGACGGGCGATGTCCCGCAACCATGGAGCGGCTGGGGTTCCGCCCTCTAGCGCAACCGGGGGGTGATTGAGAAGCAGCCGGGCAGCCTGAAGGTTCCGTGCCGGGGTGTCGTCTCCCATCAGGAGACAGGGCCGGACAGGCTGGGCCCCTAACACCGAGGCACCGCGTGTCCCTGTGTGGGCAGACGGACCCGAGGGG
Source organism: Rhipidocladum racemiflorum (assembly GCA_036346355.1). Classification (NCBI taxonomy): domain Eukaryota; kingdom Viridiplantae; phylum Streptophyta; class Magnoliopsida; order Poales; family Poaceae; genus Rhipidocladum; species Rhipidocladum racemiflorum. Next base: position 24,451,951 of record CM070589.1, on the reverse strand, counting down.
GACCGACGCTCTGGGCGAGCGTCGGGACCGGCCGCGGGCGCAGCTCTCCTCGAGTAGACCGTCATGCTTGGAGCCGGAAGTTGCCATACTCGCAACTGTCGACGCTTCTTGCATACTTCGCAAGAAGATGAAATAAGGGAGAACAATCCAACCACTGAGCCCCCTACCTAGCGCGCCACTGTCAGCGTGTTAGCCAACAGACCCCGTCCGATGAGGGGTGTAGTAAGTTCTAATCGGGGCTTTCGTGGAGATTGCTTGATCAATGGAGAACCGGGGGCGAAGCATGCAAGGAGACCGGCGATTTGTCAGGTTCGGGCCCTCCTCAGAGTAATAACCCTACTCCTGTGTTCATGTATTCTGATGTGCCCGGGTGGAGCTGGAAGATAAACAGCTACCCAGAACGACCTAGCTCAGCTCACCCGTAATGGAGAGTCTAGCCTGAGAAATATATCGAACCCCTTCCCCCATGCACCCCAACTCCCTTTTATACTCGGGCTGGCGGGGGCGCATGGGAGGCTTACACAGCAAGCCATCTCATTACCCTACTCTCTAGCATTAAATGCCCCTGCGACACATTTAATGCCCTGGTGCGAACATCCTCTCCCCCGCCCTTGAGCGCGCGCTGCCGGCCGCGCTCGTCGGGGGTGGGAAGTGCACCACAGACGTCACTCGCCATTATGGCGCACGTTGGGAACACACGCCGCCATACTGTGGCCTTCATTAGCCTCATTTAATGCGCACGATATGCATTAAATGTCTTTGACCTCTCGACCGGCCGCGCGGATCATTAAATGTCCTCGGGAACTGGTCGCCACCCTTTAGCAGGCGATCACACAGCTGACGGCCAGGGGCGTGGCCAGGTCGCCACCTTCCTACCGACTATCACACCGCTGACTGCCAGGGGCGTGGCCTGGTCGCCACCTTCCTGCCGGCGGTCACTCAGCTGACCGCCAGGGGCATGGCCTGGTCGCCACCTTCCTGCTGGCGGTCACTCAGCTGACCGTCGGGGACGTGGCCTGGTCGCCACCTCCCCCGGCGACCACTCGGTGCTTGGCCGGGCGTGGCCTGGATGCCAAGTGTCGTGATGGTCGCTTACTTAAATGCAGTGGGCACCCTGGTGTGAAATACACCGACAGAGGTGGCTAGGGGTTTCAGCGAAACACCTCTAAACCGCCTGAAAGTGTGTATTGCGCCCAGCCTCCTCCTCCTTATATAGCCACGAGGTGAAACCCTAGGCGTCAGGCCCATCTACGCGCTTAAGCCCACGAGGTCCATTAATTACGGATCCAATCCGAATTAATGCGTCGGCCAGATTAAGTGTGTGACCAGAGGTTCATGCGCATTTGGACATGGATTCGAAAACCCCATTTCTAATCCAATAGTCGGTAGCGGCTCCTTGCAGAGCATGCCAACTCCCAAACGCATATGATTAAAGTACTGATGTAATAATCCCTTTGCCAAACTATATGAAGATCGAACTCAAGGTGAGAAGCATGTCATCTTTTGACAGTTCAATCCATCTCTCGTATCCGTGATATATTAATAAGTTGTGATTGACTTCTCAATCACGGCATGGCCATGCACTTCCTTAATCATATCACACGAGTGGCCTAGACATATATCTCCGTTACATTGGAGTGGCAAATTCCATCTTGACTGCTCACTTCCCTCTACATGTTTCATAGTAAACATGAAAGCTACCTTTATAACTATCCGGTTAGGAAATAGTGTTTGATAACCCCAAGGTAAACTATTACACATGTAGGGAATATGACAATCTCAGGTCTAAGGATCATACATCTACTATGTATGAGATACACTGATGACACATAAGAATGTAACATTCTCGCAGTGTCCCATTGTGGGTCTATCTAACACATGTTCTTCAACATGCGTCCACAATGTATTGATGATATCTCCATATCCCATGATCTATGAAACATGATCATCAAACAATACATGTGCTGATCTATTCATCGTTGTCCTATACGATGATATCCGATCAGAGATATTTATCGAATTATATCAATAAGTAAAGAGCTTCATAAACAAGTCACACACTTGTTGATCAAAACAATGATATACATTCATTGGACTAATAATCATATTATTATTCATAAAATATAGTCATGTTACAATCATCCATATGATTGCCTCAAGGGCATAACACTAACACTTGAGCATGTGTGATGACTGATGAACTATTTTCATTTTAATTGTTGAACTTGAGCATCCATGCGTCATTATTTGCATGTGTTATTTTAATTCTTATCCCTATGTGCATTTGAAATTTTGAATCATTGATAATCATTCTTCAACCCACATAATGTAGCTGATTCCTACAATTTCATCAAAGGGATTGTATTGGTACCATTGCTCAGTAGCTCCTAGTGCCCTTTGGTTGGAAGGATTATTGATGGTGACAGGTAAACAAGTATACCCGCGGGCAACGAGTATGGGCGAGATTCTTTACCCACCACCCTCAGTGGGTATACCCATAGGGGAGATTTTATTAGGTGGCCATTCTATGGAAACTGCGGATTTGAGTAACTATCTTTGGTTGCTCCCAATGCAACACTGTTTCCATTTTGCTCAGGTCAACTGTGACTCCCTCAGCAGTCATTATGTGCCCAAGAAATTCCACTTTACTCTTCCAAAAATCACACTTGCTAAATTTGGCGAATAATTGATATTCCCGCAGCTTCTCAAGAACTAGCCTTAGATGTTCGGCATGTTCCTCCCTCGGCTTGGAGTAGAAAACGATGTCATCTATGAACATGACGATGAACTTATCCAGGTACTCCGTGAAAACCTTTTTCATCAAGTTCATGAAATATGCATTTGCATTTGTCAATCCAAAGGACATAACTGTAAACTCATAATGTCCATATCTTGACGAGAATGCAGTCTTCGGTATATCTTCTGATTGAATATTCAGTTGGTGATATCCTGATCGAAGATCTATCTTGGAGAAAACTCCAGCTCCTCTTAACTAATCAAACAAGTCATCGATCCTAGTTAGCGGATATTTTTTCTTTATCATCACATCATTGAGTGCACGATAATCAGTACACATCCGAAAACTTCCATCCTTTTTCTTGATGAACAGAACAGGCGTTCCCCACGGCGTCAAACTGGGCCTTATGAATCCATTCTCCACCAGCCCCCCGGTCTGCTTCTTCATTTCAAATAACTCATCGGTAGACATACGGTAAGGTCTCTTGGCTATTGGGGCTATACCAAGTACTAGCTCGATCATGAACTCAATATCATCAACATTGGTAAATATCACAATCATACCACTCGATACTAATAAAGTACTTTAATTAGATAATCAAACTGGTTGCTTGACCTTAAGGTCAAGTTACAAATATACGCCTCGCAGGGCGAAACTTATTAAAAGAGAAATAATAGCAGCGGAAAATAAGGTAACATCGTGGCGCCATCCAGTATACCACAGGCAACTGACTGGGCTCGCTCCCTAGTTAGACGGTTCCTCTGGGAGCTCCTCCTCCAAAGCTGGTGTAGACTCTTCTTCAACTGGTGTTGTATGGCGGCAAGGGTGAGTACTTGGTACTCAGCAAGTCATGCACAGAATGCAAGCTAATATACTATATGCATGGCTTGATACAAAGGAATAGCTCAAGGTATATTTGCAGTAAACAGTATTTAACAAGTATCATAAGTAGATTTGAAAGCAGTAGAACGAGTAAAGCATCAATAATTTTTCCAGGAGTTAATAAACATCTTCCCCACTCCTAATCCACATTTCCATCAACAACATTATTAACCAAACCCAACCTTTCAAGTCCAAGTTATTTTCAAGAAAGTCTAACCCTTGACTGTAATTCCCGAGCGATGTCCAATACCGCGGACACGGCTATTCGAATAGATTTTACACTCTGCAGAGGTTATGCACTTTACCCACAAGATACAGTCAAACACCACAAAGGCGAGTGTCCGTAACAGAGTCTTTCGGAAACTTCTAACAGCACAAGTGGTCCTCCCAGGTGATTGCACACTAACCCTTCCCTTAGCGAAGGCGAAGTTTAGGCCAATCCACCATTAGATGGGTACCTGGCCGCAGCCTCGGTACGCTCCCCGTACAACTACACAAAAGATATAGTTGACACCCAGAGGTCCCACAAGTACGTCATTAGTGACTTAATCAACTAGGTCCGTCCCATTACAGACATGTGGTTGCACGTTTGACTCAGTTCAAAGGCTTGCAAGGTTAAGTCCTTAGGGTGACCAGGGCAAGACTACCCGAAGAACCAAAACAACGTTCCCGGTGCCACAACTGGCCCACCCGATCATTCTTGCCACTTGCCCCGGTCGAAAACTATTTATCAAACCCCAGTTGATTACCATGCACCACGTGCCGTCAACATCACAACACATGATACCTTTCCAAAGCAGGTTCAATATATCATTAAGTCAATATTAACATTTTGATTGTCCAAAATCATGTCATGAGCACGTAGCAGGTCTAAGCAATATACTACAACGATCTAAATTCCCATGTTGGCAAATTAATAATGTCCAACTATTTAATCCTCAACTAGGGTGACAAGGGATCATGGCACATATTTAATTAACCAAGGTGTCATACAGCAATTTGGCATTTATCTAATTTCCCGTAATTAAAATAAAGTATTTTCTAATTAAACTAGCATGCATTAGTTTAAATCGAATTAATTTGAAATTGGGATCAACATGGTCAAAGCACAACTTGCCTTCAAAGAGTACTTGGTCTTGGTCCTGAGCTGGCTCCTGGGTCAACACTTCACCTTCAAGCCTTCTGCACTTCAACGTCTACTCGTAAAGCGTGCAAATAGCAATAAATAAATGAACAGAAGACAAAAAGTGTCCAAACATCCAAATAAAGTTCACAAACAGAGAGAGCATAATTTTATTAATTTTTAGAAACTGGAATCGTCAAATTCGGAGTTTAAATGCAAAAGTTACAACCATTTAGAGTTTCAATAATCAATTAAATAATATTACAGAGAAAAACTTTAGTCCAAAAATTAAATAAAATTCATCATTAGGTAGATCTCAATTTTATACAAATTTAGAAATTTGAATCACTCATATCGGAGTTGAAACGCAAAAGTTATAAGCGTTTGAAGTTTGAAACAAATTCTAAAATCAATATTTCGAATTAATAAATCATTTTCTTTTTTCGGAAATTCATTTATTGCATCAGCATGACACATGGACCAATCAGGAGCCGCCACGTCGCCTTGGGTCCATGGACCCGACGCACAGTTGGGCTCGGTCCACCGTGTACCCGGTCCACGGCTCATGTCCCTGACAAGTGGGCCCTGCCGGTGACGTCAGCACACGGTTCAGCCGAGTGGGCTGACAGGCGGGCCCCACCGTGACGTCAGCGTGATGTCATGGTGCAGTTTGGCTCGGTCGCTAACACGTGGGCCCCGCGTGACGTCACGGCTGACGTCAGCGGCGACCGGCGTGGCCGCGCTGACCGCGACGGTCAGTCTCCTTGCCACGTGGCGTGATCTCGGTCGTTGATTTGAAAATCAACGGCCCAGATTAGATCTGGCTTAACGCAGTAGAAAACTACTCGGCTGATCTGGACCGTTCGATCTTGATCGGACGGTCAAGATCCAATCTAAGGAAAACAACGCGTCTAACCCTAACCGTTCGATCTAGATCTAACGGCTGAGATCTATCCTAGCTCAGTGCATTTCTAGCTACGTGGCACGATCTGAACCGTTGGATCTAGATCCAACGGTTGGAAATAGATCTGGGGATTCAATGTGGAAACTCACCGAGGGGTGACGTGGCGTGATCTGGGCCCTTGGATCTGGATCGGACGGCTGGTGGAGCTCGATCGACGGCGATGGCTTGCGGCGGAGCAAGGTCACCGGAGACGGGGACGGCGACACGCTCGACGGCGTTGCGGGGCCTCTCTGGCGAAGGGAGTGGCACTCACCTACGCGGCTTGACCTCACGGTTCCGGATCTGGGCTTAACGGCGGCGGAGGACGGCGGACGGCGGCGGAATCTGCAATTAAATGCGGCGGAGCGCTAGGCCAACTACGGCGAGCTCGCGCGGGCAAACGGCGGCGGCTCAGGCGGCATGGGCTAGGGCTACGGGTGCGCACAAAAGTCGGCAACGCGACAGCGGCGGCGGCGCATTAAATAGGGCTCTCGACGTCCTGGTGAACGCGGAAAGCGAGGCCACTCCGTTCTTGTGGCGGAATCCGGAAGGGATTCGGATTGGGTGGCGTGGCTAAGCGTCGGCCGTTGGATCAAGATCCAACGGTCGCGGGGTTTGGGCTCGGTCCGACTCGGCGAGCCGGGTCGGCCTCGGTCAGGCTCGGGTTCGATCGGCGTGGCTCAATCGTGGCCCCGATCCCGATCCAACTGGCCACGCGTGTTTGGTTGGCCGAGCGGGTTCGGACCAAACGGTACTGCTCGGTCGGACTCGAGTCCGACTCGGACTTCGGTCGATCGGATGAACAGTACAAACCGGTTAGGTTTTCCAGCGATTAAATAATCCAATTAATTTCTCAGAAATTCATTTAATTCATTAAAAATAGCAAAAGTCTCAGAAAAATTCCAGAAAAATTCTGGAAAATATTTTGGATCATTTTGGACTCAAATAAAATATTTCCGACAAATTTTTATTTGCAAAGTTAAATTCTTTAATTATTTCAAAAGGGGATAAATTCAAAAAAATTCCAAATAAATCCAAATAAATTCCAGAAAATTCCAAAAATTCACCAAAACCAAAGTGTCAAATCACACATGAATTTAAGAAAAGCGAAATTTTGGGGTGTTACAAACCTCCCCCCTTAACAGAATCTCGTCCCCGAGATTCAGGGCTTACTAAAGAATAGGTTCGGAAACTCTTTCTTCAAATCCTCCTCGCGCTCCCAAGTTGCTTCACTCTCCGCGTGGTTGCTCCATTGAACTCTGCAGAAACGGGTTGACTTGTTTCTCGTCTCTCAGTCCATGGTGTCTAAAATCTTCACGGGGTGCTCCTCGTAAGTCAGATCTTCTTGTACCTCAATTGTCTCTAGCGGTGTCTGCTCATCAGGTACTCGGAGACACTTCTTCAGCTGGGATACGTGAAACACGTCATGCACTCCTGCTAGTGATTGCGGTAACTCCAGCTATTATGCAACTTCACCTCTACGGCTGAGAACCTTAAATGGTCCAACATATCTCGGCGCGAGTTTTCCTTTGGCATGGAATCTCTTAACTTTTCTGAGTGGTGTGACTCTGAGATACACGAAATCTTCTGGTTCAAAACTCAGGTCTCGGCGATGGTTATCAGCATAACTCTTCTGTCGTGATTGGGCTATCTTCAATCTCTCCCTAATCATGACAATCTGTTCTTCGGCTTCTTGGAGAATATCTGGCCAAAAGACATGGCGTTCACCTGTCTCATTCCAATTCAATGGTGTCCGACAGGGTCGACCATATAGTGCTTCAAATGGCGACATATGCAAACTTGCTTGATAACTGTTATTGTAGCTGAACTCAGCGTATGGTAGACTTTTATCCCAAGAGGTAGCATAAGCCAATGCACAAGCTCGTAGCATGTCCTCTAGAATCTGATTAACTCTTTCGGTTTGCCCATCCGTCTGCGGATGATAAGTTGTACTGAAGTTCAAACGGGTTCCCATGGCTTCATGCAGTTTATTCTAGAACCTCGAGGTAAACTGGTTACCTCTGTCCGATACAATCTTCTTCGGCACTCCATGCAAACAAACGATCTTGGTCATATACAATTCTGCTAACTTATCTCCTGAGTAAGTGGTCTTTACTGGAATAAAATGGGCGACCTTAGTCAAGCGGTCCACTATAACCCATATGGAGTCATATCCTCCTTGAGTCTTGGGTAAACCGGTAATGAAGTCCATTCCGATTTCCTCCCATTTCCACTCAGGTATCTTCAACGGCTGCAGCAATCCTGCTGGTCTCTGATGCATTGCCTTGACTCTCTGACATATGTCGCACAATGCAACATGTTCGGCAACTTCACGCTTCATGCTCGGCCACCAGAATCTTTCTTTCAAATCCTGATACATCTTGGCACTTCCTGGATGAATTGAATACTTGGAGTCATGGGCTTCTTGTAACACCCCATAAATCTCAACTGTTGTATAAGAAAAATTCGACAGCATTTCCCCTAAAACAAGACAATACGGAAGCAATTCAAATAGGAATAGTATCACGACATCAATACTAGAGACAACGAGTCTAATTCAACCAGGTAACAACCATAAGTATAACACATCTCTAATGGGACAACCATAAACGAGAACAAGTTTAAAGGGAACAACAATGGGTCGATAAGTAATAAAATTGCATCCAACTAATGAATTATTTAAAGCACTAGTTCATGTGAGTCGTGATGACACCAGAAGATTTATTGTGTTGCTAGCCCACCCTTCATGCTTACGACTCACGTGCGCTACCTGGAAACATCAAAACAGCAAGTAGTGAGATTGGGTAATCTCAGCAAGCGGAACAACTAATACAAATAACACATCCACCATATATCTAGCATTCCACATTCCTCATATCCAATACCACATCAAGGATTCCACACCACTTCAAGAAATGCATATGATTGTGCACATGCTTATGCCATGATCCTCCTCACCGTGCCCTTTCTCAGAACACACGGTGTATGTCTGCGATCTTGATCGCGCCATGTTGGCGTCGACAAAACTTCCAATGCATGATTATGCAGTTAATGCTTCATGCATGAATTCATTCAGAATCTCCCGCACTGAGTTCACATGTTTGCCTATCATCTTATAACATAGATAGAAAGCAAATAACACTGAGATGAAGTATTTAGACAATTCATCAGGTAAACAACATCATTCTTAACATTACTCATGATTCATAGCCAAACCACAACATCACAATGCTAGTAAAGATATTGCAATCCTCAAAGCAAGTGATTAAACCATGTATGATTGCTGTAATTGGAGTTTATAATGAAGGCAAAGCAAACAACGATGTATAGCTTAACAATACAACTACTTTCACTTGCCTTTACCGACGTGGACGATGAACCTAGATGCGCCCAGCAGTGGCACCACCTGAACAAACCTTATTTAAGTACATAGCGACATCACAATTGATCACACAATTCAAACACACGCTTCCTACTCCCCGTTCCCATTTAAGCGCCAAAAAACCCCGATCTGTCCGGATCGAACAGCAGCACCCTCTCTTCCCAATTTCGTATCTTTTTTATACTGTTCATAAAAATACAAAAAAATTACAGTAGCTAGATATTGACGAGATCTACAACTTTCATGAAGGTCAAAAATTTCAATTCCGCTGTTAAACATGCCTAAACAACCGTCTAAAACAGTGGATGAAATCTGTTTCCAGATTCTGTTCGTCATCTTCCAACAGCGATAACTCTCAGACCGACGGCCCAAAAATTCTGAAAAAAAAACAAAAGCTAGGTATCGACGTTATCTACAACTTTCGAGTTATAGGTTTTTGCAGGAAAAATCATATATGTCACGTAAAACACGAAACAATCCGCGCTGCACAATCTCCCCTTTCAGAAACAGCACCACGTGAACAACTACCCTTCTACCCCATCAAAATCCATCCAAAACAAACACCACCAGATCTAATACACTCCTAATCCTAGGTAGAACAGGGGGTACAAGATCGGGAATTTTACCTTGAGTTCTCCCTTGTGAACCCACGAAGACCGTGCGACGAACACCAAATCTGAAAATCTGCTCGTCCTCCACACCTTCTCGGATCCTCTTCTCGATTTTCCCTTCGGGTTCCGCGGTGTATCCTTGAGCCTCCACGCTGGGAAGAGGGAGGAGGGGGCGGCTGCCAGGGGTGGTGGGAGGAGGTGCCTAGGGTTGCAAGGGGCGCCACCCCTCTTGAGGGAAAAGTGGCCGCCCACTAGGGCGTGGGGAGGAGGGGTGGGAAGGGGAATTCCCGGCCAGGCCAGGTTTCTCGGCCCAAAGACTCCAAATTTAATATTAAATTGCAGCCTAAAACTCAATTATTTCATCTCCCAACATTTCCTTCATTCCTTCCAAACCAAAAGAAGAGAGAAAAACCCCTACTGGTCACTCCCAAATTCTATGGCATCACACTCTCCTCCTTAAAAGGATTCGTCCCTAATCTTCCTCCTTTAACTACCGATTTTAAACAGGAGAAAGGAAGACAAAAGATAAATACGTCTTACCCCAAAGATCCTCAAAAAGTAAAGGATACTTCTTCCGCATCCGGTCCTCAAGTTCCCAAGTTGCCTCCCGCCGATTGATTGGTCCACGTAACTTTTACATATCCGATGGTTCTCCTCCTCATGACTCGCTCAAGAGTCCAAAATTCAAGTGGATGGCACTCCAAAGTTAAATCTTGCTCAACCAGAATTGGCTCCAGATCAATCTTATGCTCGGTCATGGAGATATTTCCGTAGCATAGAGACATGGAAGACATCATGCACTCCTCTCGAAGAGTCCTGCAACTCCAGACGGTATGCCAAACCGCCCACTCGAGCCACCCTTTGGGAATGGACCAATGTACCTCGGGCTAAGCTTGCCGGTGGTACCAAAACGAACAACACCCTTTGATGGAGATACCTTGAGGAGAACTTGATCACCCACCTAAAATTCCAAATCTCACCTTCTATTATCGGCATAACTCTTCTCGACGACTGCAGGCGGCCAGGAGGTTCCGCCAGATCTCTTGCACCTTCTCGAAGGTCTGTTGAACCCAATCAGGACCTCGCAATGATTTTTCACCAATCAGATCCCAGCAAAGCAGGAAAACACACTTTCGACCATAAAGCGCCTCGAATGGGGCCATTCGAATACTAGCCTCGTAATCTGGCATTGTAGGCAAACTCTACCAAGGCCAAGTGATCCTCCCAACTTCCCTTCCAAGAAAGAACACACGCCAAGCATGTCCTCTAGAGTCTGGATGGTCCGCTCAGGTGGCCATCCGTCTCGAGGATGAAAGGATGTCTGAGAGAGAGTTTTGTTCCCAAAGAACTATGCAAGCTCTGCCAAAACAGGGACACAAATTTAGTGTCTCGATCGGAGACAATCGATTTAGGCACGCCATGAAGCCTAAGCACTTCCTTCATGTACAAGGGAACTAGATCTGGTGCTGAATTGGTCGTCTTCATTGGAATAAAATGTGCGGACTTAGTGAGTCTATCCACAACCACCCAAATGGCATCTCTACCTCGCGGTGAGCGGGGTAACCCAATCACAAAGTCCATAGTGATGTGTTCCCACTTCCATTCCGAATTTCCAATGGTCGTAATGCACGGCAGGTCTCTTATGCTCACTTTTACCTGTTGGCACACTCCACAAGAAGCCACATACTTGGCAATATCCACCTCATCCTCTTCCACCGTAAACTCGCTTTCAGATCCCGATACATCTTGGTCTCGCCAGGATGAACGGAATACGGAGTCCTATGGGCTTCCCTTAGAATGTCCATCTTCACATCCGATTTCTGAGGCACACAAAGACGGCCTCTAAACCGAATAGAACCATGCTCGCTCTATACTGAATTCCCGAGGTTTCCCCTCTCAAATCCTCCGCCGAACCTCCTCAAGAAAACGATCCTGGCAATCGAGCCTCATGCACTCGCCGGGTATGCAAGATCGAATGATCATTTGAGTCTCATCTTGCACAACCCCAAAGAAACAAAGAAGTGACCTGTCCTCTTTCCAACTCTGCAACCAAGGGAAAAGCAGTCTTGGGGACACCCGTTCTACTCAAGGCATCCGCCACGACATTAGCCTTGCAGGAATGATACTGGATCGATACCTCAAATTCCTTTATCAATTCCAACCACCTCTGCCGCCGCAGATTCAGCTCCCATTTGGGTGAATATATATTTGAGGCTCTTATGATCGGTGAAAATATCACAAGACTCCCCATAAAGATATTGCCTCCACAATTTTAAGGCAAAACCACGGCTAACTTTCGAGGTCATAGGTTGGATAATTCTGTTCATGAGTCTTCAACTGTATTGAAGCATAAGCAATGACACAGCCTTCTTGCATGAGCACAAAACCCAAACCAATCCTGGAGTCATCTGCATACACTGTATAATGCTTGCCACTCACAGTAAGGATAAAATAGGTGCATTGACCGCTTTGCTCTTTAGCGTCTGGAACTAGTCTCACACTCACGACCGGATGAAAGGAACCCCTTCTCGTGTGAGCCTTGTCATCGGTTTAGCAATGATAGAAAAATTATGCACGGTTACCGATAATAACTCTGCCAACCCAAGGAAACTCCTGATTTCAACATCCGGGAGCTTGGGAATAGTGACACAAAAAGAGAGGGAGTACTGCATAGCGCTCCTTGGAAAATTAACTCTTGCCTGTAGGAGCATGCAAAGTAACTGTCCTCCAAGCACAATCAATCACCGCTTGGTACTAAGATAGCCGACCCATGCCAAGGATGACATCGAACGGCTCCAAAGAAATCACCACCAAATTCGCCACGAACTCCTCTTGACTAGCGTAAGATGACACACCGAGACCCTCGAACTAGAAATCAAGCCTTGCGGTGCACTAACCACCACGGCATCACCCAAGCTCTGTCTTGTGCATCCAGCCCGAAACAAAATCCACAGAGACAAACGAGTAGCTAGCGCCAGAGTCGAACAACACATTGGCAACCACAGAATTAACAGAAATAGTATCTGTCACCACATTGCCACGATCCACTTCCCCCGAAGAGGGCAAAGCGTGGACTCCCAAGGTAATCTGAGATGGGGTAGCCCTCGCCTCTGGATAAGTTAGCACAGGGACCCACGGCGAAACCCCGAAAGAAGACGGCGGTGGAAACTGGGGCATCCAGTAAGTCCCTGGGGATGGTGCATGGTAGAACGAAGGAGTCGAAGTAGGCGCCGGGAGGTACTGCGGGGTAGGGGTTGATGGCAACATATGCATCACGCCTCCCTGACGCTGTCCGCCTGGTGAGGATGTCGCCGGCTCCCAACGCATCTTGCTGTTGGGGTTCTTCCTGCACACCGCATCCTTGTGATCCTCCCGACCACAGATGGTGCACCTTCCCTTCCATGAGCACTCGCTGCGGCGATGGGAATCGCCACAACAAAACATACCATTCCCATGCCAGAGTGACGATGGCACGGTATTGGGGCGCACCTCCCCTAAGGTGTCTTTGTAGCTGAGCAGGACGGCCACCATAGGGCTGGTGACGATAGATCTTCCCCTTCTTGCTCCAAGTACCAGAGGATTGGCCCTTCTTTTCTGGAGGGCCCCTAACCTGCTCTCCCATGGCAGGTTTGCGATGCTCTTTGGTGTAGTTCAGCTGCAGCTCTACACCAAGAGCTTGTTCAACCATTGTCCGAAAATCAACAATGGGAAAAGCGCCCAGCATATGACGAATGGTAGGACGGAGTCCCTGCCTGAACCGCCTGGCCTTCTCCACCTCATCACATGCCACATGGGGCACAAAACGTACGATCTGGTTGAAGCCAACCTCGTACTCCACCACAGTCTTCTTGTCTTGGGTGTACTGTCCCAAGTCAATCTGCATCTTGTCGAGGAAGGTGGCGGAAAAGAATCGCCGCCCAAAATTGCCGGACAAACTCCTCCCAAGAGAAGTATCCCGGTGCACCCCTCGAGGATAGCACACCCCTCCACCAGATTTGGGTTTCTCCCTTCAAGAGCTGTGCTACAAAGCGGACACGATCTTGCGCCGCCACCTCAAAAGCGTCCAGCTGCAACTCCATAAAGGACAGCCAATCCGCCGCCTAGATCGGAGTGCCCGCACCATCAAAGCTGTCCAGCCTCAGTCCAACCCACTCTCGCAGCTTGATGCCACCGCCTGCCGCGCCCACAACCGGCATACAGTGCCCAGCGCCACAAGCTAGGGGCGGCTCAGGCGCCTTGCCTCAAGACGCAACTCCTCCTGCATCGCTCTCATGGCGGCCACTAATTCGCCGAAACACCACCCTCGGCTGGTAGGTTCGGCTGCCTCCGACGGCTCGGGAGCGTTCCCACCCGAACGATCTTCCGCGCGCGTCTTTGGTGGCATACTTTACCCAAACAAGCCGCAAACAAACAATCACGCCAATAAAAACATAATCAAAATCACCAACAATTAATCAATAAATATAGCCGAACATACGCATGCCATGCAATGCAGCCCATCCCATCCTAATAGTGCAACTGTGTCAATTTTAAAGTTTATTATCCTATGGCAATTTTAAAACTTAAACCTAAGCAAGGTTACTAATTTCACGCAGCAAAATTTTAGTTCATGCTAGAATCTTTTCCTAAATTCATACACCAAGGACCTAAAGCCCGCTCTGATACCAACTGTAACACCCCATAAATCTCAACTGTTGTACAAGAAAAATTCGATAGCATTTCCCCTAAAACAGGACAATACGGAAGCAATTCAAATAGGAATAGTATCACGACATCAATACTAGAGACAACGAGTCTAATTCAACCAGGTATCAACCATAAGTATAACACATCTCTAATGGGACAACCATAAACGAGAACAAGTTTAAAGGGAACAACAATGGGTCGATAAGTAATAAAATTGCATCCAACTAATGAATTATTTAAAGCACTAGTTCATGTGAGTCGTGATGACACCAGAAGATTTATTGTGTTGCTAGCCCACCCTTCATGCTTACGACTCACGCGGCGCTACCCGAAACATCAAAACAGCAAGTAGTGAGATTGGGTAATCTCAGCAAGCGGAACAACTAATACAAATAACACATCCACCATATATCTAACATTCCATATTCCTCATATCCAATACCACATCAAGGAGTCCACACCACTTCAGTAAAATGCATATGATTGAGCACATCCTTATGCCATGATCCTCCTCACCGTGCCCTTTCTCAGGAACACACGGTGTTGTATCGGGTACTTGATCGCGCCAAGACGGGCATCGACAAAACTTCCAATGCATGATTATGCAGTTAATGCTTCATGCATGAATTCATTTAGAATCTCCCACACTGAGTTCACATGTTTGCCTATCATCTTATAGCATAGATAGAAAGCAAATAACACTGAGATGAAGTATTTAGACAATTCATCAGGTAAACAACATCATTCTTAACATTACTCATGATTCATAGCCAAACCACAACATCACAATGCTAGTCAAGATATTGCAATCCTCAAAGCAAGTGATTAAACCATGTATGATTGCTGTAATTGGAGTTTATAATGAAGGCGAAGCAAACAACGATGTATAGCTTAACAATACAACTACTTCCACTTGCCTTTACCGACGTGGACGATGAACTTAGATGCGCCCAGCAGTGGCACCACCTGAACAAACCTTATTTCAGTACATAGCAACATCACAATTGATCACACAATTCAAACACACGCTTCCTACTCCCCGTTCCCATTTAAGCGCCAAAAAACCCCGATCTGTCCGGATCGAACAGCAGCACCCTCTCTTCCCAATTTCGTATCTTTTTTATACTGTTCATAAAAATACAAAAAAATTACAGTAGCTCGATATTGACGAGATCTACAACTTTCATGAAGGTCAAAAATTTTAATTCCGCTGTTAAACATGCCTAAACAACCATCCAAAACAGTGGACGAAATCTGTTTCCAGATTCTGTTCGTCATCTTCCAACAGCGATAACACTCAGACCGACGGCCCAAAAATTCTGAAAAAAAAACAGAAGCTAGATCTCGACGTTATCTACAACTTTCTAGTTATAGGTTTTTGCCGGAAAAATCATATATGTCACGTAAAACACGAAACAATCCGCGCTGCACAATCTCCCCTTTCAGAAACAGCACCACGTGAACAACTACCCTTCTACCCCATCAAAATCCATCCAAAACAAACACCACCAGATCTAATACACTTCTAATCCTAGGTAGAACAGGGGGTACAAGATCGGGAATTTTACCTTGATTTCTCCCTTGTGAACCCACGAAGAACGTGCGACGAACACCAAATCTGAAAATCTGCTTGTCCTCCACACCTTCTCGGATCCTCTTCTCGATTTTCCCTTCGGGTTTCGCGGTGTATCCTTGAGCCTCCACGCTGGGAAGAGGGAGGAGGGGGCGGCTGCCAGGGGTGGTGGGAGGAGGTGCCTAGGGTTGCAAGGGGCACCACCCCTCTTGAGGGAAAAGTGGGCCAGCCCACTCGGGCGTGGGGAGGAGGGGGTGGGAAGGGGAATTCCCGGCCCAGGCCCAGGTTTCCTCGGCCCAAAGACTCCAAATTTAATATTAAATTGCAGCCTAAAACTCAATTATTTCATCTCCCAACATTTCCTTCATTCCTTCCGAAACCGAAAGAAGAGAGAAAAAACCCCCTACGGTCACTCCCAAATTCTAAGGCATCACACTTCTTCTAGAATCAGCTGCTTCAGTTCTTTCTGGTTTGGCACACAAATTCGATCCTTCATCCATAACGTGCCCTGATCGTCCAGTCTGAAGTCCTTTGCCTTGCCTTCATCCATTTTGGACTTAATCCTGCGGATCTTGTCATCATCCTTCTGTCCTTCTCGGATCTGATCCTCCAGGGTAGGCCTCACCTCTAATGCGGCCAAGAATCCTTCTCGTATGACTTCAATCTGTATTTTCTGGAAATCCTCACATAGCTCATCCTGACTTGTGGCTAACAACATGGTCACAGTATGGCTTTTTCGACTCAAGGCATCGGCAACTACGTTGGCCTTTCCGGGATGGTAATGGATTCCAACATTATAATCCTTGATCAACTCTAGCCATCTCCTCTGCCTCATGTTCAGGTCTGATTGGGTGAAGATGTACTTAAGACTCTTATGGTCCGTGTATACTTCACAACTGTTCCCGATCAAATAGTGACGCCATAACTTCAAAGCATGCACTACGGCAGCTAGCTCTAGGTCATGTGTTGGATAATTCTCCTCATGTGGCCTCAACTGCCTTGATGCATAAGCGACGACCTTTCCGTTCTACATCAGCACACACCCAAGTCCTTGGCGCGATGCGTCACAATAAATATCAAAGCTTTGATTGACATCCGGTAGAATCAACACCGGCGCTGATGTCAATCGCTTCTTCAACTCTTGAAAACCTTTTTCGCACTCTGGCGTCCATGCAAACTTCTTCTCCTTTTTCAACAATTGCGTGGGAGGTTTCGCAATTGTCGAAAAGCCTTAAATGAAACAGCGGTAGTAACCTGCCATACCAAGAAAACTCCGGATCTGGGTCACGGTCTTCGGCTGTTCCCAATGTAACACAACTTCTACCTTGCTTGGATCAACGACGACTCCTTCTGCGGTCATTACATGTCCAAGGCACTCCACCTTGTCCTTCCAAAAGTCACACTTGCTGAACTTGGCGAAAAGTTGCTGTTCCCTTAGCTTTTCCAATACTCGCCTCAAGTGCTCGGCATGTTCATCCTCTGTCTTGGAGTAGATTAAGATATCATCTATGAACACAACAACAAACTTGTCCAAATATTCCATGAACACCTTATTCATCATATTCATGAAATATGCTGGCGCATTCGTCAGAACAAAGGACATAACAGTAAACTCGTAATGTCCATATCTTGACGAGAATGCGGTCTTCGGGATATCCTCTGATCGGATCTTCAGCTGGTGGTATCCCGATCGCAGATCAATTTTGGAGAAAACTCCGGCTCCTCTCAGCTGATCAAACAAGTCATCGATCCTGGGTAGCGGGTACTTATTCTTCACGGTGACTTCATTGAGTGCACGGTAGTCAATGCACATCCTGAAACTCCCGTCCTTCTTCTTGACGAACAGAACTAGCGCTCCCCACGGCGACGAACTTGGTCTGATAAATCCTTTCTCCATCAGCTCTTCAAGCTGCTTCTTCATCTCTACCAATTCTTCGGTGGACATACGGTAAGGTCTCTTTGCTATCGGCGATGTACCAGGTACAAGCTCTATCACAAACTCTATGTCCCTGTCTGGCGGCATACCAGGTAGATCTTCAGGAAAAACATCTGGGTACTCATTCACTACCGAGACATCTTCTATGTTGATTGCCTTGGTGCTATTAACCATCAACTGTCCATCTCTAACAGCGGTAGCTTGAAATTCCACTTTTCTTCCACACGGGCTCTCAATTGATATGATCCTTCGTCCACAATCTAGCACAGCCTTTTGCTTGGATAACCAATCCATTCCCAAAATAACATCTAAGGTCTGGGTTTCCAAAATGATAAGGTTTGCTAGGAACTCTACCCCATCTATTAATATTCTTACCCCAGAACATCCTACTTTAGTTCGGAGTTCGGACCCAGGGGTTTGAACTAAAAGCATGCATTTAAGTCTTGCAATCTCCAAATCATTTTTAGCAGCAAAGCCTTGAGAAACAAACGAATGCGAAGCTCCAGAATCAAACAAAACTGTTGCAGGTACTGAGTTAACAAGTAACTTACCCAATATAACATTCGTGGCATTCTGTAGTGCATCTGCGGTGACATGGTTGACTCGGCCTCTCACCACGGTGCAGGTCTTTGCTCCATTTGTCTTTGTCACTCGGTTGGCTCCTGGTGCATGCGTCTGGTGGTGTGGATCCCAGTTGACAGCGGATCGGGTCACTCCTGCTGTCTTCTTAGGGCAACCGCTGTTGGCAAAGTGTCCTGGCTCGTTGTAGTTGTAGCAAATGCCGCCTCACTGCCCCCTCGTTGGATCGCTCAAGCGGCAAGCTTTCGTTGGGGCTGGGGTCTGATAATTCTAATTGACGGGTCTCGGTGTTGGTGACGGTGTCCTTGTTGCATTCTGTGGCTGGAATCTGAAAAACTGATTTGGCGCAACACTCAAATGTTCTTTGTGCTCCACGACCACGATCCTCACATTGCATCCTTCGCTTCTTGTTGTCGTCCAGCTCCTTGTGCTTGTCCTCAAGAATAAGCGCTTTATTCACCAACTCTTGGAAATCTGGAAAGGTGTGGGTGATCAGTCCCACTGTAGTCCTGGTTAAGTCCCTTCATAAAGCGAGGTATGCGGCTTTATCTGTCGCTACATCCTCAGGTGCGTAGCGTGCAAGCTGTGTGAACTTGTTCAGGTATTCAGCCACCGGCTGATTACCTTGCTTCAGTGCTCTGAACTCCTCCTTCTTGAGGTCCATGATTCCTTCCGGCACATGATACTGACGAAACGCAGCTGTAAACTCCTCCCAAGTGATGTCTTGAGGGTTCTCTTGCGTGGCACAGAAGTTCTCCCACCATTCGGCTGATGTCCCTTCCAACTGATGAGAAGCGTAGAGTACCTTCTCATTTTCCATGCATTGAGCAATGTGTAGCTTCCTCTCTATTGACCTTAACCAATCATCGGCCTCCAACGGATTGGCATTCCCGGAGAAAGTGGGTGGGTGAGTCCTCATGAACTCTGATAGTCTTGTATTCTGGCGTTGTCCCTGATTGACTTGATTAGCGGTGGCCTGAGCAGTGACGTGTTGCATCTGTTGCATCATAGCATGCATCAATCGAGTGCAGGCAGCAAGAAAAGCTCCAAAATTCTGCATGTCAACTGGCGGTGCTAGGTGGGGTGCAGGTGCTCCATCATTGGGGTTTCCAGCTGGGCGAGAACCACTTCCATTGCCTCCAAGGTTTCCGCGGGTGTTCACCATCTGTCGATTGTTCCAAGGTTTCAGAGATAAGGGGGAACAAGAATAGACAAGTAATAGGGAAACTTATGCGGGGAAAAGGTGTAACTCAAAATCCAACTTTATTATTAAAAATAATAACTTGGTATGGTTGCTTACAATGCCTAAGGGCCTGCAACACATACTGCACACTCAGCAAACAATGAAAATCCAACGTCTTTAAGGGTGAATCTTATTCTATAACGCGACTCGATGAAGGAGTCTCAACCTTAACGCCTAAGCTCACTCGTCGAGAAAACCTCCACTACCTCCTCGCGGTGGGTGTGGCGACATAGGCGCGAAACAATCGCCATGCCCCACAACTGCAGCTGTGGTTGACGACGCGGCGTCTTCCTCTGGCTCTGGATCTGGCTGCTGCTGTGGCTGTGGCGCAGGTGCAGGTGGCGCCTCTTCTGGTTCCTCCTGCAGTGCCGAGCTTCCAACTCCAACACCTTTGGATCGGGACCACTGGCCATACAAAGGCGGTCTCGGCTCTGCGATCCTTTCCGCAGCATAAGCGACGTACTCACGAGCATTCTCTAAGTGCTTCTTCTCCTCCTCGACCTGCTCGCGAGCCTTCTTCAACTCCTGAATTGTGTCTTCGATCAGCTCCTCCTGAGCGGCGACGAATCTGGCTAAGTGACTGACGGTAGCATCCTCATCTTCTATCGGCTTCCGTTGAACTCTGATGTCTTGGCGTGGGTGGTGACGAAACACAGTGCCTTCCAGCTCCCTGGAGTAAGTGCGAGCGATCTGCTGCATTGCTCGATGCGACACCTCCTGGATTCCAATCTCAAAGGTAGACCTCCTAGCGGTGAAGTGCAAAGGGCGGCTGAACTTTGTCTTCTCTCGGGCATACACCGTGATCCGGACGTCCCATCCTATGACCATTCCTGCCTGCACGAGTGTAGTCCCTCGGTAGAGCGGCCTCTCAAAACCTCCAAGAAACTGAAGCATACGCCACAACTCGGCAGCATAGCCTCCTTCACGCTCGGCGTAGTTTTTCTTCATCATCATCTGTCAAAGGATACTTGCGTAAGAACGCAACATTTTAAAATCAATGTGGAAGACGAAAAGAACTCAGCAAGGGGTATGAACCAGGAAGAAAAGGGGTAAGTCGAGAATTCATTCGTTATCTTGACAAATTTTATCTTTAGAAAATAGGTTTTATCCTCCCTACGACCATTCTAGCTATGGGTGAGCCTACAGTCAGTATGGCTCTGATACCACCTCTGTCGGGACCCGAATTTGCAAATCCGGACCCTTTGTGTATTCAGCACTAGTCCAGGAACGCGCTAGTGCACACAGTCTCAACATTGGTAAATATCACAATCATACCACTCGATACTAATAAAGTACTTTAATTAGATAATCAAACTGGTTGCTTGACCTTAAGGTCAAGTTACAAATATACGCCTCGCAGGGCGAAACTTATTAAAAGAGAAATAATAGCAGCGGAAAATAAGGTAACATCGTGGCGCCATCTAGTATACCACAGGCAACAGACTGGGCTCGCTCCCTAGTTAGACAGTTCCTCTGGGAGCTCCTCCTCCAAAGCTGGTGTAGACTCTTCTTCAACTGGTGTTGTATGGTGGCAAGGGTGAGTACTTGGTACTCAGCAAGTCATGCACAGAATGCAAGCTAATATACTATATGCATGGCTTGATACAAAGGAATAGCTCAAGGTATATTTGCAGTAAACAGCATTTAACAAGTATCATAAGTAGATTCGAAAGCAGTAGAACGAGTAAAGCATCAATAATTTTTCCAGGAGTTAATAAACATCTTCCCCACTCCTAATCCACATTTCCATCAACAACATTATTAACCAAACCCAACCTTTCAAGTCCAAGTTATTTTCAAGAAAGTCTAACCCTTGACTGTAATTCCCGAGCGATGTCCAATACCGCGGACAAGGCTATTCGAATAGATTTTACACTCTGCAGAGGTTATGCACTTTACCCACAAGATACAGTCAAACACCACAAAGGCGAGTGTCCGTAACAGAGTCCTTCGGAAACTTCTAACAGCACAAGTGGTCCTCCCCGGTGATTGCACACTAACCCTTCCCTTAGCGAAGGCGAAGTTTAGGCCAATCCACCGTTAGATGGGTACCTGGCCGCAGCCCCGGTACGCTCCCCCGTACAACTACACAAAAGATATAGTTGACACCAAGAGGTCCCACAAGTACGTCATTAGTGACTTAATCAACTAGGTCCGTCCCATTACAGACATGTGGTTGCACGTTTGACTCAGTTCAAAGGCTTGCAAGGTTAAGTCCTTAGGGTGACCAGGGCAAGACTACCCGAAGAACCAAAACAGCGTTCCCGGTGCCACAACTGGCCCACCCGATCATTCTTGCCACATGCCCCAGTCGAAAACTATTTATCAAACCCGCTTGATTACCATGCACCACGTGCCGTCAACATCACAACACATGATACCTTTCCAAAGCAGGTTCAATATATCATTAAGTCAATATTAACATTTTGATTGTCCAAAATCATGTCATGAGCACGTAGCAGGTCTAAGCAATATACTACAACGATCTAAATTCCCATGTTGGCAAATTAATAATGTCCAACTATTTAATCCTCAACTAGGGTGACAAGGGATCATGGCACATATTTAATTAACCAAGGTGTCATACAGCAATTTGGCATTTATCTAATTTCCCATAATTAAAATAAAGTATTTTCTAATTAAACTAGCATGCATTAGTTTAAATCGAATTAATTTGAAATTGGGATCAACATGGTCAAAGCACAACTTGCCTTCAAAGAGTACTTGGTCTTGGTCCTGAGCTGGCTCCTGGGTCAACACTTCACCTTCGAAGCCTTCGGGCACTTCAACGTCTACTCGTAAAGCGTGCAAATAGCAATAAATAAATGAACAGAAGACAAAAAGTGTCCAAACATCCAAATAAAGTTCACAAACAGAGAGAGCATAATTTTATGAATTTTTAGAAACTGGAATCGTCAAATTCAGAGTTTAAATGCAAAAGTTACAACCATTTAGAGTTTCAATAATCAATTAAATAATATTACATAGAAAAACTTTAGTCCAAAAATTAAATAAAATTTATCATTAGGTAGATCTCAATTTTATACAAATTTAGAAATTTGAATCACTCAAATCGGAGTTGAAACGCAAAAGTTATAAGCGTTTGAAGTTTGAAACAAATTCTGAAATCAATATTTCGAATTAATAAATCATTTTCTTTTTTCGGAAATTCATTTATTGCGTCAGTATGACACGTGGACCAATCAGGAGCCGCCATGTCGCCTCGGGTCCATGGACACGGCGCACGGTTGGGCTCGGTCCACCGTGGACCCGGTCCACGGCTCATGTCCCTGACATGTGGGCCCTGCCGGTGACGTCAGCATGACGTCAGCACACGGCTCAGCCGAGTGGGCTGACAGGCGGGCCCCACCGTGACATCAGCGTGACGTCATGGTGCGGTTTGGCTCGGTCGCTGACACGCGGGCCCAGCGTGACGTCACGGCGCCGACGTCGGCCCGGCGTGGTACGCGGCCCGACCGCGGCAGTCGATCTCCTCGCCACGTGGCGTGATCTCGGCCGTTGATTTGAAAATCAACGGCCCAGATTAGATCTGGCTTAACGCAGTAGAAAACTACTCGGCTGATCTGGACCGTTCGATCTTGATCGGACGGTAAAGATCCAATCTAAGGAAAACAATGCGGCGGAATCCGAAAGGGATTCGGATTGGGTGACGTGGCTAAACGTCAGCCGTTGGATCAAGATCCAACGGTGCGGGGGTTTGGGCGCGGGTCTGACTCAAGCGAGCTGGCTGGCTCGGTCGGGCTCGGGTTCGGTCGACATGGCTCAATCGTGGCCGTTGGATCAGGATCAGCGGTCCCACGCTGAGTTGGGTTATTGGCGGGTTCGCCAGAAATGGTGGCTCGGTCGGTTCAGTCGACTCGGTCCTCGGGTCGATCCGGATGAAACAAGTACAAACCGGTTAGGTTTTCCTGCGATTAAATAATCCAATTAATTTCTCAGAAATTCATTTAATTCATTAAAAATAGCAAAAGACTCAGAAAAATTCCAGAAAAATTTTGGAAAATATTTTGGATCATTTTGGACTCAAATAAAATATTTCCAACTAATTTTTATTTGCAAAGTTAAATTCTTTAATTATTTCAAAAGGGGATAAATTCAAATAAATTCCAGAAAATTCTAAAAATTCACCAAAGTGTCAAATCACACCTGAATTTAAGAAAAGCAAATTTTTGGGGTGTTACAATCTAACACGACTCTTCGTCCACAATCTAACAAAGCCTTGTGTTTAGACAGCCAATCCATCCCCAATATAACATCTAGGGTCTGGGTATCCAATACAATAAGGTTCGCTAGGAACTCTACCCCATTGATTAGTAACTTTACCCCTAAACATCCTACTTTAGTTCGGAGTTCTAATCCTGGGGATTGAACTAAAAGCATGCACTTGAGGTTCACAATTTCCAAATCATTCTTAGCAGCAAAACCTCAAGAAACAAACGAATGTGAAGCTCTAAAATTGAACAAAACTGTTGCAGGTACTGAGTTAACTAGGAACTTACCCAGTATGACGTCTATTGCATTCTAAACTCCATCGACGGTGATATGATTAACTCAGCCTCTCACCGTTGTCTGAGGTGCGGCTCCAACTTGAGCAGTTCCCCGGTTCCCTCCTGGTGCAGGCATCCTTGCAGGCGTGGTTCCCAAGTTGAAGCGAACTAGCGTAACACCTCCTCTCTTAGGGCAAGTATTGGTGAAGTGCCCTGGCTCGTTGCAGTTGTAACAACGTATCCCTGCCATCTGTCGATTTCCTCTAGTCTAATTACTCGTTGGCAAATGTCTGCGAACTCTGGCCCCTTTGGACGCAGTGCAAAGCGATGGTGTCTTGAAAGTGTTCTTGGTGGAATCTGAACAAGCGATTCAATGCAACCCTTAGCCTTTGCACTCCACTGGTGAGTTCCTGTTGTGTCATTCGGCACTTAGGTTGTGTCCAGCTCTTTGCGCTTGTCCTCCGTAATGAGAGCCTTATTCACCGGGACTCTTGAAAATCGGGGAAGGTGTGGGTAATCGGTCCCACCTGTAGTCCCCTGAGTTCGATCCTTTATAAAGCGAGATCGTCTTTCCTTATCGATCATTGTGTCTTGAGTGTGTACCGAGCTAGCTGACTAAATTTATTCAGATAGTTAGCCACAAACTGACTGCCTTGTTTCAGCGCCCTGAATTCCTTCTTCTTTAATTCCATAATTCCCTCGGGCACATGGTGCTGACAGAAGGCAGTAGTGAACTCCTCCTAGGTGATCTCCTATGGGTTTTCCTATGAGGCTCAGTAATTCTCCCATCATTCAGCTGCAGTCACTTCCAGGTGATGAGATGCATAAAGCACTCTCTCATTCCCAGTGCACTAGGTGATGTGCAGATTTCTCTCGATGGACCTCAGCCAGTCATCTGCCTCCAGTGGATTGGCATTCCCAGATAATGTAGGAGGATGGGTCCTCATAAACTCAGATAGCTTGGAATACGGCCGCTGTCCCTAATTAGCTTGATTAGCATGGTTGGCCTGATTAGCAGCGGCTTGAGCGGTGACTTGCTGCATCTGCTACATCATGGCATGCATCAGCTGTGTCATTTGGGTTCTCAATGGGGCGAGAACTACTTCCACTTCCTCCGTTGTTGCCACAAGTGTTCACCATCTGTTGATTACTCCAAGGTTTAGAGATAAGAGAGAAACAAGAATAGACAAACAGTAGAGAAACTTATGCCGGGGTAATGTATGTAACTTAAAATCCAACTCTTTATTAATTATTTAATAATAACTTGGTATGGTTGCTCACAATGCCTAAGGGCTTTGCAACACATATTGCACACTCAGCAATCATGACAATCCAAATTAAGCTAACACACTGGAGTCTAACACCTAAAGGGGTGACTCTTATTAATCTAAGATGCGACTCGACACCTGAGTCTCAACTCAATGTGACCAGCCTGGATGGGGACCTCCTGGTGGATACAGCGGTGGGTGTGGCGGCATCGTGTGAATCGATCTCCATGGCCTCGGATCGCAGCGGTGGTCGACAAAGGCACATTCTCTGCCTCCTGCTCCAGCTGCGGCTCGCTCAGTGCGAGTTGCTCCTCCTTGGGGTCCTCCTCGTGTAACTCTAGCATGGCCTCCGCTCTCCGCCATACTGAGGCCTCCTCAAGCTCCCTGATTCTCTATGCTGCCCAGACTCTGACATCCTACATACTCAGCTCTGCAGCCTCCAAAGCAGTGTAGGCATCATCCAACTCCTTCACAGTATGGTCCATCACCGCATCTTGCGCGACAGCAAACCGTGCCAGGTGCACGACCATAGCATCGCTCTCTAGGTCTATTGGAGCACTAGCGGCTCCTCTGTGCGGGTGAAGACGAAAGATGGACTCTTGCAACTCATCGGCGTAGGCGGCGGACATCCCCCTCAAGGCAAGCCGTGCTATCTCCTGGATGCCAGCCTCAAAAGTAGCCCTCCTCACTGTGATGTTGATGGGGCGACTCGCCTTCGTGTTCTCCCAAGCATATACCGTGATCTTAGTGACCATGCCGTGGGCCTTCCCATTCATGATTCAAGTGCTGGCCCGGTAGATCGACCGGTCAAATCCTCCCAGCACCTGGAGCATCCTCCACAGCTCCACAACGTAGCCCCCCTCGAACTCACCATAGGTATGAATCCTCTTCATATGCCAAATGACACTCTCATAAGAACGCAGCATTTAAAATAAAGTAAGGACAAGAAGAATTCAGCAAGGGGTATGAAACAAGAGAGAGGGGATAAGTCAAGAGTTCATTCAACATCTTGGCAAATTTTTACTTTAGAAAATAATTTTATCCTCTCTAGCGACCATTCTAACTAATGGTAAGTTCTATAGTCAGTACAGCTCTGATACCACCTCTGTCGGAACCTGAATGTGAAAACCCGGACCCCCGCTGTATTCCACACTAGTCCAGAATCACGCTAGTGCACTGAAAGTGCATCTAGGCCCCTCATTTTATTTTGGTGATTAATGATGACACAATTAAAGTGATCTAATGCTTCAACTAAGATTAATGCAGTTATCGAGATCACATCAAGCTCGGAATAAGATTGGACGGTCCTAAGCGCGTCAAATTTTGAGAAAATGGCATCAAGACGAAGACTTGTAATTTTCATATTTATTTTGAGTCTTAAGGATAGCCGTACTATTAAGAGGATGCGACGGAAAATCGGTTTTAGGATGTGCATGTGCTCAAGGTCAAAACTTGCATACAAACTAGCACTCAAACACTCGCATTTTCCTTAATCTGGAAATCAAACCGAGTCAGTGAACTCGGAGAGTCCGGACCTTATGTCCGGAGTGTCCGGATTCAATCCGGAGTATTCGGACAATATGTCCGGAGTCTCCGGGTTGGACCCCTCGGTCACTTTGGTTCCAGATTGTCCGGAGTATCCGAACATTGTGTCCGGAGTCTCCGGATAACCCGGAGTCTCTGGGTTATTTGTTCGGACACTCAGGCTGCATAAAACGAGAGTAACGGCTAGTTTTCAACTGACTATTTAAAGCCCCATTCTCTCCCCAACGGCTAGGAACTGGATTGAGCTCATTCATTGCAGCATTCAAGCCACTCCTAACCTCTTCCAAGCATTCAATAGAGCTCATACGTCCTCCCACCATTAGATTTGGTTGTTGATCCATTTTGGTGAGGAGAGGAAGAAGTAATGTGCTAGGTGCATTCATTTCTAGTCTTTGAGCTCTAGTTAATCCTCCAAGCGATTCTTCGTGGTGTTATTTCTCTTGGAGGTTGAAGGTCTCCTAGACGGCTAGGAGTCAAGGAGCTACCAACGCGTGTGGTGAGCCCGGTCGTTTGTGAATGCGAGTCTCGCCTCCGAAAGGAAAGAGACAAGAAGTGAAGCCACGAGTGCATTTGTGCAACACCGAGGAAAGCGGGTTGAAAGAGACCCCAGCTCAAGTGCGACCGAGCCACCTCAACGGAGACGTAGGGTTCCTTCAAGAACTCGAACTCGGTGAAAATTCGTGTCCCTCCCTTTCACTTTTACTTCCTAGTCTTGCTTGTTTGGATTTGTCTTTGTAAAGCTAGATCTAGCTCTTTGCTTAGCTTTAATTCAAATCCTTACTAGCATTTGTTCTAGGTTGCTCTTGCTATCTATTTCTAGTGATTTATTGTGCTTGCTAGAGTAGTTTTAGTCGCGCTCTTTCGGAGCCACTAACTCCGAGTATCCTGATATAATACCGGACACTCGGACAAGCCGAGAACTCGGACCAAATACCCGGAGACTCGGATTGACCGGATTCGGCGATTTAATTCATTTGCGATTTTTAATTCGCCTATTCACCCCCTCTAGGCGACATCGTTGGTCCTTTCAATTGGTATCAGAGCCAAATCTCCTTTATTTTGGCTTAACCGCTTGGAGAATCAAAGATGTCGGAAATAGAGAAAGTTACCGAAACCCATGCCTAAGACAAGGCCACGGGTTCGGTGTAGAGGTACAATTCCTTTAGATTATTCCTCTTTTGGAGTCTCAAACTCCTCATCTTATGTTTCCGTCTCGTCAGGACCAGCGCCTCATTCGATGGCTTTTCGCTATGCGGCATGGAAACACACGATGAAGATGCATTTGAGATCACTTCATCCTTGCATTTGGAAGATTGTTGAAACAGGTTTCAAGCCCGCAAATCCCAACAATCTCACCTCCGAAGAAGACAAAGCTCAATGCTTCAACGACTTGGCCGTCAATGCCTTGTTCAATGCCTTGAGCGACTCCGAGTTCAACCGAGTTGATGGCCTTGATAATGCCAAGGACATTTGGGAAAGGTTAATGGTAACTCATGAAGGAGTGTCAAGTGTTCGTGAATCGAAGATAGAGCTCATCATTGGAGAATTGAGCCGATTCACTCTAGAAGAAGGAGAATCTTACACAAAGATGTTTGATCGCTTGATGTTGCTAGTAAATCAAGCCAAAGGACTTGGAAGCACCGAGCTCACCGACAAAGCTATTGTCAAGATCATCCTCCGAGTGATCACCCCCACCAACCGCAACCTTGTGCAACTCATCCATGCTGACCGGCCAAACTTCGACACCCTCACTCCTCATGATGTGATTGGCCGGTTGATGACGGATGAGATGATGGTCAAAGAAGCGGAGGTAGTGGAAGAGCTCAAGTCTGGCAAGAAGAAGGGCATCGCTTTGAAGGCCGTCAAAGTGGCTCAAGAAGTGGAAGAAAGCTCAAGCGATGAAGAAGAATCAAATGGGCCACTCACAAATGAAGACATGGCCCTTCTTGTTAGAAGATTCAACAAGTTCTTGAAGAAGAAAGGATACAAGCCGGGAAGCCATTCTAGGAGTTTCGGCAACAAGTCAAGAGGAAGGCACTCTTCAAGAAAGTGCTATGAGTGTGGGGAACCCGGTCACTTCATTGCCGAGTGCCCACACAAAGAAAAGAAGGAAGAGAAGCCGTACAAGAAAGACAAGTACCGCAAGAAGGACAAGGACAAGAGCAAGAAGTACAAGGGCAAGGGTCACGCATACATCGGCAAGGAGTGGAACTCCGACTCCGACTCGAGTCGAGTCGAACTCCGACAATGAAGGAGTACTTGCCACCGTCGCCATCGCTACTCCACCGACAAAGTCGAAGAGCCTCTTCGACAACTTGAGCGACGGAGATGAAGATGCTCCAATGTGCCTTATGGCAAAGAGGCACAAGGTATCATCTAAGAGCACTATTCATTCCATTGTTGATTATAGCTTAGATGATTGCAATGATGCTAGTGATGAGGAAGAAGTAGCATTTAAGTCTATGGATGATTTTGATGTTAAAAAATTAGACTTGCTACTTAAGGATATTGAAAGATTGGAGGAGGTTGTTGAGCAAAAGGAAGCTATTCTCGAAGCTCAAGAAGATCTCCTTATTTTTGAAAAGGAGAAAAACCTTGAGCTAGAGAAAAGCTTAGCCTTTGAAAAGAAGAAAAATGAGGACTTGGTCAAAAGCTCAAATTTGACCAAAAATGAAGCACTTAGTCTTGAGATCACCAATGCTTCACTCTTAGAGCAACTTGCAAAAGCAAAGGATGCATGCAAGGCTCTTGAAGTGAAGCTTGTTGATCTCTCGAATAAAGCTTCTACCTCAACCAATAATTCCAATATTTCATTATCCTCAACGAGCAACGGTTGCGCTAGATGCTATAATGTTGATGTTGCTACTTGTGCTACTAACCGTGAGACTTTGAAAGTCTTGGCTCATGAAAATGAGAAGCTTAAGGGGATGCTTGAAGATGGACTTCAAAAAGTCCTACAAGGCAAGCAAGGGTTTAGAGGAGTATCTCAGTGGCGCCAAGGTAATCCTAAGAGGCAAGGGCTTGGGTATGTTCCGCCAAAGGGCAAAAAGAGCAACATTGTTGTTGCTCCTTTAAGCAAGCCTATCCACTTTGTGAAAGGCGAAGGAACATCCAAGCACAAGGCTCACTCCGAGTTCTTTGCTTCATATGTTCTTAAGAAGACTAACCTTGGTCGTGTAGTTGCTTGTCATATTGGGCGTAAGCCAAAGAATGCTCCTATTGTTCGCACCATTTGGGTCCCAAAATCTCTAGTTACTAATGTGCGTGGACCTAACCAAGTTTGGGTACCAAAGAGCAAAAACTAAATATGTTTTTGTAGGCCTATATCTCCGGTGGAACAAGTTGGATTTTGGATAGCGGTTGCACGCATCATATGACCGAAGAAAAGGCAATGTTCGCACACTTGGATGAAAATGGATCAAATAGCGAAAGTATTGTCTTTGGAGACAATGGAAAAGGAGAAATAATTGGTTTGGGTAAAATCTCTATCTCTAATGATTTCCATTTAAGTAATGTTTTACTTGTCGAATCATTAAGCTACAATTTGTTGTCCATTGCACAATTGTGTGAAGCGGGCTACAATTGTTTGTTTAATGAAAAGGGTGTGAAAGTCATTAAGAGGCTTGATGGTTCAATAGCCTTTAAAGGGCGTTTGAAGGGTAAGCTCTATCTCGTAGACTTCAATACGGATAGACTTAATCTTGAAACGTGTTTAATGGCTAAATCTAGTATGGGTTGGCTATGGCATCGCCGACTAGCCCATGTCGGTATGAGGAACCTTCACAAACTCATTAAAGGCAACCACATTCTTGGACTAACTAATGTTGTCTTTGAGAAAGATAGGGTTTGTAGCGCTTGTCAAGCGGGCAAGCAAGTTGGTGCCTCCCATCCCGCCAAGAATGTGATGATGACCTCAAGACCGTTGGAAATGATCCACATGGATTTATTTGGTCCCGTAGCTTACATAAGCATCGGGGGAAGTAAGTATGGTTTAGTTATTGTTGATGACTTTTCTCGATTCACTTGGGTGTTTTTCCTGCATGACAAAAGTGAAGTCCAAGTATCACTAAAGAAGTTCATGAGAAGAGCTCAAAATGAGTTTGAAGTGAAGATCAAGAGAATTCGGAGCGACAACGGCACCGAGTTCAAGAACATTGGCGTGGAGGAATTTCTCGATGATGAAGGAATCAAGCACGAATTCTCGGCTCCCTATTCTCCTCAACAAAATGGGGTGGCCGAGAGGAAGAATCGAACCCTCATCGAGATGGCGCGGACGATGCTTGGCGAGTACAATGTTTAGATAGCTTTTGGCGGAAGCCATCAATACCGCATGCCACAGCTCCAACCGCCTCTACCTCCACAAGATCTTGAAGAAGGCGGCGTCGAATTGCTCACCGGCAAGAAACCAAATGTCTCCTACTTTAGTCGTTGGGAGTAAATGCTATATCCTTAACAAAAGGCTAAGTCTTCTAAATTTGCTCCTAAAGTAGATGAAGGTTTCTTACTTGGTTATGGAACTAATGCTTACAGCGTCATCGAGGTTTTCAACAATACCACCGGTGTCGTTGAAATCTCGCGTGACGTGACTTTTGATGAGACTAACGGTTCTCAAGTAGAACAAGTTGATCATGGCGTGATTGACAGGGAAGAACCACCATGTGAAGCTATCAAGAAAATGGCAATTGGGGAGGTAAGACCTCAAAATCTGGAATCTCACCCGAGCACCCCAACCCGGAGTGTCCGGATTGATCCGGAGTCTCCGGGTCATATACCGGAGTCTCCGGATGGGTCAGGCTCAGGTGATGTTCCCTCCTTGTCCAAACAAGCCCAAGATGGTTTGAACGCTTCCCAAGATGAAGAACCCATCCAAGCTCCAAATTCAACTGTACCGCACCCAAGAGTTCATCAAAGTATTCAACGAGATCATCCGGTTGACAACATTCTTGGAGATATTCACAAGGGAGTATCTACTAGATCTCGAGTTGCAAATTTTTGTGAATTTTACTCGTTTGTGTCTTCTCTTGAGCCTCTTAAGGTAGAAGAAGCACTTGATGATCCGGATTGGGTGATGGCCATGCAAGAGGAGCTCAACAATTTCAAGAGAAATCAAGTGTGGGAGCTTGTCGAAAGACCAAATCAAAATGTGATCGGCACAAAATGGGTCTTCCAGAACAAGCAAGATGAGAATGGAATCGTGAAAAGGAACAAAGCTCGTTTGGTTGCTCAAGGGTACACTCAAATCGAAGGTTTGGATTTCGGTGAAACATATGCTCCAGTAGCTAGGCTTGAATCTATTAGAATATTACTTGCCTTTGCTACTCACCATGATTTTAAGTTGTATCAAATGGACGTGAAGAGCGCCTTCTTAAATGGACCACTCTCCGAGATGGTCTCGTCGAAACAACCACCCGGCTTTGAAGATCCAAAGTACCCGGACCACGTCTACTATCTTCACAAAGCGCTATATGGTCTAAAGCAAGCACCAAGAGCATGGTTCGAGTGTCTACGAGACTTCCTTCTCGAATAAGGTTTTGTAGTCGGAAAGGACGACCCTACTCTCTTTACAAAGCATATTGATAATGATTTATTTGTATGCCAAATATATGTCGATGACATCATATTTGGATCTACTAATGAGCATTTGTGTAAAGAGTTTAGCAAGATTATGACTAAAAGGTTCGAGATGTCCATGATGGGAGAAATGAGGTTCTTCCTCGGCTTTCAAGTCAAACAAATCAAGGAAGGAACCTTCATCTGTCAAACCAAGTACATCAAGGACATGCTCAAGAAGTTTGGAATGGAGGGCGTAAGCCAATAAAGACGCCTATGCAAGCCAATGGGCATCTAGACCTCGACAAAGAAGGTAAACCGGTCATCCAAAAGGTATATCGTTCGATGATCGGTTCTCTCCTTTATCTTTGTGCATCTAGGCCCGATATCATGCTTAGCGTTTGTATGTGTGCACATTTTCAAGCCGCTCCAAAAGAGTGCCACATGGTGGCCGTTAAGAGAATCTTGAGATATTTAGTGCACACTCCTCATTTTAGACTTTGGTATCCGAAAGGATCTTCCTTTGAGCTAGTTGGCTATTCGATCACGGATTATGCCGTAGGTGTAAAGTGGATAGGAAGAGTACTTGAGACTTGCCAATTATTAGGTAGGTCTCTAGTTTCGTGGTCTTCCAGAAACAAAATTCCGTAGCCCTATCCTTTGCTTGAAGCCGAATACAGAGCTGCCGGGAGTTGTTGTGCCCAATTACTTTGGATGAGACAAACTTTGAGTGATTTTGGCCTAACCTACAAAAGTGTTCCACTATTGTGTGACAATGAGAGTGCCATAAAAATTGCCAACAATCCCGTCCAACACTCCCGTACAAAACACATAGATATTCGCCATCATTTCCTAAGAGATCACGCAACCAAAGGCGAAATTGATATCCAACATGTGAGTACAAATGATCAATTAGCCGATATTTTTACCAAGCCCCTTGACGAGAAAAGGTTCTGTGAATTGAGAAGTGGTCTAAATATTCTAGATTCTCGTAATATGGCTTGATAAGTGCTCACATATTAGTTGGTGAATGAAAAATGGATTTCAAAAACTTATTCATCTTTTTCTCTGAATTTATTCTGTGTTTTTGGCTCTTGATCCTACGATCTTGTCATTGCTATGTGACCATAGTCTGATTGATTGATTGTTAGCTGGTCATATATCAAGTTGACATCTTAGGGTCCCGTTCCCCCTCTCGTTCCGCCAAATTCCTTGATTCATCGTGGGAATTCCCTCTCTCCTAACTAGAAATTTGGGGAACCGGAGTATCCGGTTTCTATCCAGACTCTCGGGTTAGCTCGGATTCTCCGAACATTTTGTCGGAGTGTCGGGTTAGGCAGAGTGTCACGGGATCGAGTCCGAGTCTCCGGGTTAGGCGGGCAGTTAAACCCCCCAAATCCCGCGCGGTTCCGTTTCTTTTCTATCTCATTCCCACCGTGCCTCTTCCTCTCCCGTGTGCATCTAGAGATTTGGGTGGTTCCTTCTCCTCTCTTCCTCCTCCATTCAAGGACCTTTGGAGCCCTCCTTCTCCTTGATTGGAGATTCCTAAAATGAGAACTTCGTGCCCTAATCCTTCTCGTTTAGGGTTTGGACTCTTTCCTCCGCTTCTTAGGGGATCTTGTGTGCTTCATCTCGTCTAGGGTGCGGCGCATCATCCTCTAGATCTTCAATTTCGGAGGAATCTCTCTCACTCACCCGTGTTCTTCGTTTTCAATCTCTTGAGGTGAGTACTCTCTTTTATGCCCCTAATCCATGAAATTTCTTTGCTAGATATGCCCTAGACTTCATTCCTACCTTCTTGTGGCAATCTAGATTCATTTCTTGTCATTTGCGGATTGAATTCCCGAATTTCATCACTTCGTCATAAGTTACGGCACATCTGGAGTATCCGGACGTGTGGTCCGGAGTCTCCGGGTTGGTCCGGAGTATCCGGACAGTTTGTCCGGAGTCTCCGGGTTAATCCGGAGTATCCGGACAGTTTGTCCGGACTCTCCGGGTTAATCCAGAGTATCCGGACAGTTTGTCCGGACTCTCGAGTTGGAGTGCTTGGCGGATTGCTTTATTCTTTAAATTTCCAATCGCCTCGCGGCTAATCACTTGTCTCCCGCTTTATGCAGTCAGATGGATCCTTCTCAGACGTCTTCAGCTGGTGGTGATCCTCCTCGGGGCTCACCTCCGCCGGATACGCCCCCGGGCTCTCCGTCTACTGCTCCGGCTCCCAAAAGACAGAGACGGGTTGCGAAGAAGAGACCCACCTCAAAGGGTCAGCTGATGATTGGGCCGCAACCTCAGCCGCAGCCTAAGCCGCAGCCTCAGCCGCAGCCTCAGCCACAGCCTCAGGCTCAGGCTCAATCTCCTCCTCAGCCTCAGCCTGATCCAGAGGAGCACCCGACAGTCACTCATGCTAGGCTGAGAGATCAGAAGAGGAGAGACTTCCATATACGGGTACTTCATTGGTCAGTTGGCCAAAAGCCAAGCCCGTGTGGACCTATCCTATGGGAGTCAACCCAATGAGAGTTATTGACTACGGGGCGGGTTCCGGCAAGGGCAAGGCGATAGTTGAGCAAAGAAAGAAAGATCCGCTCGACTATCATCGGGATGAGTATGTGGACGGTTTGAACCGGTTTCGGTCAGGACTACTATGAGGCGGTCCTCTACCGGCTTGAGCATCCGGTGGTCGGGATGAAGACCATTGGTGGGAGTACATGGCGGCCTGACTCAAAACCCGAGTGTTTGATCGGATAGTTGAGATCTGTGAGCTGCATCGAGATCAAGAACATCCTGTCTTTCAAGTTTGATTGGAACAACGAGGTGATCATGCGATTCTATGCCACCTTGTACTTTGACAAGGCAGTTGATGTTATTTGGTGGATAATGACAGTGCAGTACAGCGCCAACGAGAAGAGGTTTGCTAGAGTGCTCAACCTTCGATACAATGACAGCCCAAAGCTTCACGCAAAGAAGGTTTTGACTCCTGAGGAGATTGAGTCAGCATGCGACACATCCGAGAGCTTCACGGTGGGGACCATCAAGGGTCTAAAGGATGTGCCTGCCATGCTCAACGGGATCTTTGAGGTCACTCTTTGGCCCAAGGAGGAGATGCGTATGCCATCGGTTCCTATGGAAGGAACTCTTTGCACCACCTCGTTGAGCGCACTCACCCATTTGACATTATCGACTTCATGTGGGAGACAATGAGGCGA
Organism: Rhipidocladum racemiflorum; assembly: GCA_036346355.1. Classification (NCBI taxonomy): domain Eukaryota; kingdom Viridiplantae; phylum Streptophyta; class Magnoliopsida; order Poales; family Poaceae; genus Rhipidocladum; species Rhipidocladum racemiflorum. Next base: position 24,416,182 of record CM070589.1, on the reverse strand, counting down.
AATCTTGTGAGCAACATGGCCAGCTGCAGCTATGCTCCCTTTGTGATGGCTTTGATCACTTCGTCGGTGGTGCGAAGTTTGTCGTGACGAGGAGCATCTTTCTTACAAGGTTCGCCCTCCGACTGCTCCCGTTGCTCCTGCAGCTCCTGGTCCTGTTCCTCCTAGGTCTCGTCGAGGTCGCGCTTCGAGTTCCACTTCTGCTCCTGCTCCTGCTGTGGCTCCGGCCATTCCTTCTGAGCAGACTGAGGTTCCGAGTAGCGTGCTCCAGAGGATGTTGAAGCACGTCTTCTGTCTTTGCCGTGACATCTCCACCAGGCAGAAGGTGATGAGCAGGCAGATCAAGAAGAATGGTCAAGACATTCGCAGCATCCGCCACCACAATGGCGAGGCAGTCTCTCCCAGCGACTCCTCCGGGTCTTCCGAGGAGAGTAGCGATGCCACCTCTGCAGATCAGCTTTTCGGCATCACCTCTTCTTCTCCTCCTCCTCCTCCTGGAGATGACCGGCGGCAGTACTCGTCGACGGCGAAAGGCGACGACGAGTGATTTCTCGTGTCCTCCCTCTTTTGGTGTCTTGATGCCAAAGGGGGAGTGATATCTTTAGCGTTGTCGTTTAGTTTAGCGTTGTCGTTTAGTTGTCGCGTTTTTCCTTTGCTGTCACTCGTGGATTTGTTATGTGTGATTTGTTATGTGTTGCTTTCTATTATTGCTTTTTATGCTGTCGTGAACTCTGTTATTCCTCTTCTTCCATGTAATGACATTATGTTTATCTTATGCATGGATTACTTTCAGTTAATTGTAATGTATTCTCGGATGCATTATTTGAGGGGGAGCTCTCGGTAATTCTTCGTTAAATATGTGCATTTGATTCCACTCAATTCTTCTAATGCACACATTTAGGGGGAACTCCACCTTTTATTTGAGTTGCTAAAGTCAATTTCATATCATTTTATCTACCTTTAATTGTGTTGTCATCAATTCGCCAAAAAGGGGGAGATTGAAAGTGCATCTAGGCCCCTCATTTTATTTTGGTGATTAATGATGACACAATTAAAGTGATCTAATGCTTCAACTAATAATAATGCAGTTATCGAGATCACATCAAGCTCGGAATAAGATTGGACGGTCCTAAGCACGTCAAATTTCGAGAAAACGGCATCAAGACGAAGACTTGTAATTTTCATATTTGTTTTAAGTCTTAAGGATAGCCGTACTATTAAGAGGATGCGACGGAAAATCGGTTTTAGGATGTGCATGTGCTCAAGGTCAAAACTTGCATACAAACTAGCACTCAAACACTCGCATTTTCCTTAATCTGGAAATCAAACCGAGTCAGTGAACTCGGAGAGTCCGGACCTTATGTCCGGAGTGTTCGGATTCAATCCGGAGTATCCGGACAATATGTCCGGAGTCTCCCGGTTGGACCCCTCGGTCACTTTGGTTCCAGATTGTCCGGAGTATCCGGACATTGTGTCCGGAGTCTCCGGATAACCCGGAGTCTCCGGGTTATTTGTCCGGACACTCCAGCCTGTACAAAAACGAGAGTAATGGCTAGTTTTTGAACTGACTATTTAAAGCCCCCACTCTCTCCCAACGGCTAGGAACTGGATTGAGCTCATTCATTGCAGCATTCAAGCCACTCCTAACCTCTTCCAAGCATTCAATAGAGCTCATACTTCCTCCCACCATTAGATTTGGTTGTTGATCCATTTTGGTGAGGAGAGGAAGAAGTAATGTGCTAGGTGCATTCATTTCTAGTCTTTGAGCACTAGTTCATCCTCCAAGCGATTCTTCGTGGTGTTATTACTCTTGGAGGTTGAAGGTCTCCTAAATGGCTAGGAGTCACCGGGAGCTACCAACGCGTGTGGTGAGCCCCTGATCGTTTGTGGCGAGTCTCGCCTCCGAAGGAAAGAGACAAGAAGTGAAGCCGGCGAGTGCATTTGTGCAACACCGGGAGGAAAGCGGAGTTGAAAGAGACCCGGCTCAAGTGCGGCCAGAGCCACCTCAACGGAGACGTAGGGTTCCCTTCAAGAACCCGAACTTCGGTGAAAATTCGTGTCCCTCCCTTTCACTTTTACTTCCTAGTCTTGCTTGTTTGGATTTGTCTTTGTAAAGCTAGATCTAGCTCTTTGCTTAGCTTTAATTCAAATCCTTACTAGCATTTGTTCTAGGTTGCTCTTGCTATCTATTTCTAGTTATTTATTGTGCTTGCTAGAGTAGTCTTAGTCGCGCTCCCGAGCCAGCTAACCCGGAGTATCCGGATATAATACCGGACACTCCGGACAAGCCGGAGACTCCGGACCAAATACCCGGAGACTCCGGATTGACCAGTTCGGCCAGTTTTAATTCCGCTGCGATTTTTTAATTCGCCTATTCACCCCCCCCTCTAGGCGACATCGTTGGTCCTTTCATGCACACCGTCTCAACACAGATGAATATCACATTCATACACAACGGATATAATAATAAAATCTTTATTTAAAGTGTAACTGGTTGAGTTAACCTTATGGTCAACTGACAAAAGTACGCCTTATAGGATTAAGTCTCAAATAAATAAACTTGCAGCGGAATTTAAAGAAGATGTGTGGTGTCCAATCAATGTGCCACAGGCAACTGACTAGGCTCCTCCCGGTACACGTCCTCTAGTGCTGGCATTGATTCTTCCTCAGCTGATGTATGTGTTGTTGCAAGGGGTGAGTATTTAAAGCACTCAGCAAGTCATGCACAAAATGCAAGTCTAATAACTACATGCACGGCATATTCCAAATGACAAGTTGAAGTGGTTCTTTTGCAATGAGCAATGTTCACAAATAACAATAGTAAATTGGGAAGCAGTAAAACAATAATAATAATAGTAACTTGCACAATTCATTTCCGAGTAAAGCATTGATCCACCTGGATCAATTTCAGCATTTGCATACCAAGTGTCCAAAATCCCAAGTTCATTTTTATGAAAGTCTAACCCTTGACTGTAATCCCCGAGCAATGTCCAATACCATGAACTTGGCTATTCGAATAGATTGTGCACTCTGCAGAGGTTATACACTTTACCCACAAGATACAGTCACTCACCACACAGGCGATTAACCGTCACAAAGTCTTTCGAAAACTTCTAGCTTAACATGTGAACCTCCTCGGTATTGCCTTCACTATCACTCCCCTCACACAGAGCCGAAGTATAGGACCGACACATACCGCTGGATGGGTACCAAGCCTCAGCACAGGTACGCTCCCCTGTAAAGCTACACCCATGTGTAACTATCACCCCGAGGTACCACATGAAAGATATCAGTAACTTACTCAACTAGGTCTATCCCATTCCAGACATGTGGTTGTATGCTAGACTCAGTTCAAATTCTTGCAGGAAGCGCAGGATGCAGCAGCAGGGATCGCGTCAGGGAGCGCAGCAACGTTTGAGGGTTGCGCCAAATCAGTTTTTCAGATTCCAGCCACAGAATGCTACAAGGACACCGTCACCAGCACCAAGCCCGTCAATCGTAACTATCGGACCCAGCCACTAGCCGAACGCCACTTTAGGCGGTCAACGAGGGGCAGTGAGACGCTACTACAATTGCAACGAGCCAGGACACTTTGCCAACGATTGCCCTAAGAAGACAGCGAGAGTGACCCTGGGTTCGCTTCAATCTAGGATCCACACCGGCCAGACGCCCGGCACGAGGAGCCAACCAGGGGCAGCCTGACCCGAAGCGGCACCCAGGCATCGTGGTGAGGCCGAGTCAACCATGTCACCGCAGATGCACTTGAATGCCACGGACGTCAGTCTTTGGGTAAGTTACTTGTTAACTTTCGATTACACTGCAATAGTTTTGTTTGATTACGGAGCTTCGCATTCGTTTGTTTCTCAAGGCTTTCTTTGCTAAAAATGATTTGGAGATTGCAAGACTTAAATGCATGTTTTTAGTTCAAACCCCTGGTTCCGAACTCTGAACTAAAGTAGGATGTTCTGGGGTGAGAATTTTAATAGATGGGATAGAGTTCCTAGCGAACCTTATTATGTTGGAAACCCAAACCTTAGATGTTATTTTGGGAGTGGATTGGTTATCCAAGCACAAGGCCGTATTGGATTGTGGATGAAGGACTATCTCAGTTGAGAGCCCGTGTGGAAAGAAAGTGGAATTTCAAGCTACTACCGTTAGAGATGGACAGTTGATGGTTAACAGTACCAAGGCAATCAGCATAGAAGATGTTTTAGTGGTAAATGAGTATCCAGATGTTTTCACGAAGATCTACCGTGTGTCTTTGCCAGACAGAGACATAGAATTTGTGATAGAGCTTGTACAGTACAAAGATCGATAGCAAAGACCCTATCGGATGTCCACCGAAGAATTGGTAGAGATGAAGACGCAACTTGAAGAGTTGATGGAGAAAGGATTTATCAGACCGAGTTCGTCGCCGTGGGGAGCGCCAGTTTTGTTTGTCAAGAAGAAGGACGGGAGTTTCAGGATGTGCATTGACTATTGTGCACTCAATGAAGCTACCGTGAAGAATAAGTATCCGCTACCCAGGATCGATGATTTGTTTGATCAGCTGAGAGGAGCCGGAGTGTTCTCCAAGATTGATCTGAGATCGGGATACCATCAGTTGAAGATCCAATCAGAGGATATTCCGAAGACCGCATTCTCGTCAAGATATGGACACTACGAGTTTACTGTTATGTCCTTTGGTCTGACGAATGCACCAGCATATTTCATGAATATGATGAATAAGGTGTTCATGGAATATTTGGACAAGTTTGTTGTTGTGTTCATAGATGATATCTTAATTTACTCCAAGACAGAGGATGAACATGCAGAGCACTTGAGGCGAGTTTTGGAAAAGCTAAGGGAACAGCAACTTTTCGCCAAGTTCAGCAAGTGTCACTTTTGGAAGGACAAGGTGGAGTTCCTCGGACATGTAATGACTGCGGAAGGAGTCGCCATAGATCCAAGCAAGGTAGAAGCTGTGTTACATTAGGAGCAGTAGAAGGCGTGACCTAGATCGAGTTTCCTTGGAATGGCAGGTTACTATCGCCGTTTCATTGAAGGCTTTTAGACAATTGCGAAACCTCTTACGCAATTCTTTGAAAAAGGAGAAGAGGTTTGCATGGGCGCCAGAGTGTGAAAAAGGTTTTCGTGGAGTTGAAGAAAGCGATTGACATCGGCAGGTGTTAATTCTCTGGGACGTCAATCAAAGTTTTGATATTTATTGTGACGCATCGCGCCAAGGACTTGGATGTGTCTTGATGCAGAATGGAAAGTTAAATAAACTACAGCGTCAAGGCGATTGAGGCCACATGAGGAGAATTATCCGACACATGACCTAGAGCTAGGCCGTAGTGCATGCTTTGAAGTTATGGCGTCACTATTTGATTGGAAAGCAGATGTGAAGTATACACGGACCATAAGAGTCCTAAGTACATCTTCACCCAATCAAACTGAACATGAAGGCGAGAGGAGATGGTTAGAGTTGATCAAGGACTACAATGTTGGAATCCATTACCATCCGGGAAGGCCAACGTAGTTCTTAGATGCTCTGAGTCGGAAGAGCCATCTTTGTGAACATGTTGTTAGCCACAAGTCAGGAGGAGCTATGTGAGGATTTCCAGAGAATGCAGATTGAAGTCGTACCAGAAGGATTCTTGGCAGCATTGGAAGTGAAGCCTACCCTGGAGGATCAGATCCGAGAAGGACAAGAGGATGATGACAAGATCCGCAAGATTAAGTCCAACATGGATGAAGGCAAGGCAGAGGACTTCAAGTTGGATGAGCAAGGCACGTTATGGATGAAGGGACGCATTTGTGTGCCGGACAAGAAGGAGCTGAAGCAATTGATTCTAGAAGAAGCCCATGACTCCAAGTATTCAATTCATCCTGGAAGTGCCAAGATGTATCAAGATTTGAAGGAAAAATTCTGGTGGACGAGCATGAAGCGTGAAGTTGCCGAGCATGTTGCGTTGTGCGACATATGTCAGAGAGTCAAGGCAATGCATCAGAGACCAGCAGGATTGCTACAGCCGTTGAAGATACCTGAGTGGAAGTGGGAGGAAATCGGAATGGATTTCATTACCGGTTTACCCAAGACTCAAGGTGGATATGATTCCATATGGGTCATAATAGACCGCTTGACTAAGGTCGCCCATTTTATTCCAATGAAGACCACCTATTCGGGAGATAAGTTAGCTGAGTTGTATATGACCAGGATCGTCTGTTTGCATGGAGTGCCAAAGAAGATTGTATCGGACAGAGGTACCCAGTTTACCTCGAGGTTTTGGAACAAGCTGCATGAAGCCATGGAAACCCGTTAGAACTTGATCTGACATATCATCCATGAGCAGATGGGCAAACCAAAAGAGTTAATCAGATTCTACGAGGACATGCTACGAGCTTGTGCATTGGCTTATGCTACCTCTTGGGATAAAAAAAATCTGCGTCTGGCTGAGTTCAGCTACAATAATAGTTACCAAGCCAGTTTGCAAATGTCGCCATTTGAAGCACTATACGGTCGACCCTATCGAACACCGTTGAATTGGAATGAGACAGGTGAACGCCATGTCTTTGGGCCAGATATTCTCCAAGAAGCCGAAGAACAGATTGCCAAGATCAGGGAGAGATTGAAGATAGCCCAATCACGACAGAAGAGTTATGCTGACAACCGTCGCCGAGACCTGAGTTTTGAACCAGAAGATTTTGTGTATCTCAGAGTCACGCCACTCAGAGGAGTTAAGAGATTCCATGCCAAGGGAAAACTCGCGCCGAGATATGTTGGACCATTCAAGGTTCTCACCAGTAGAGGTGAAGTTGCTTACCACCTAGAGTTACCGCAATCATTAGCGAGGAGTGCATGGCGTGTTCCACGTGTCCCGGTGAAGAAGTGTCTCTGAGTACGAGAACAGACACCGCTAGAGTCAATTGAGCTACAAGAAGATCGACTTACAAGGAGCACCCGTGAAGATTCTGGACACCATGGACCAGAGGCGAGAAACAAGTCAACCCATTTCTGCAGAGTTCAATGGAGCAACCACGAGAGTGAAGCAACTTGGGGCCTTGAAGAGGATTTGAAAAAAGAGTTTAGAACCTATTTCTTTAGAAAGCCACTGAATCTCGGGGATGAGATTACATTAAGGAGGAGGTTTGTAACACCCCAAAATTTTGATTTTCTTAAATTCATGTGTGATTTGGCACCTTGGTGAATTTTTGGAATTTTCTGGAATTTATTTGGATTTATTTGGAATTTATTTGAATTTACCCCCTTTTGAAATAATTAAAGAATTTAACTTTGCAAATAAAATTTTGTTGGAAATATTTTATTTGAGTCCAAAATGTTCCAAAATATTTTCGTAATTTTTAGGAATTTTTCTCGAGTATTTTACTATTTTTAATGAATTAAATGAATTTAGGAATTAATTGGATTATTTAATCATTTGGAAAATCGAGTTGGTTTCTTTGTTCATCCGAGCCCAGAGCCGAGTCGGACTCGAGTCGAGTCAGGCCGAACCGACCGCGCCGTGGTTGGCCGAACCCACTCGTAGAAACCCTAGCGTCGTGGCCGTTGGATCAAGATCCAACGGCCACGATTGAGCCACGTTACGAGCCCGGCTCCGTCGAGCCCGGCCCGGCTCGCCGAGCCAGACAGAGCCCGAACCAGCGGCCGTTGGATCTCGATCAGCGGTGGCGTGTGCCACGTCGCCCTCTCGAAGTCCTCGTCGGACTCGCCGCCACGCAGGTGGACCTCGGTTTCGCGAGATTCACGGAAGCCGAGGCCCCTATTTAATGCGCCTCTACCACGGCCGTGACCGCCTCTTCGCGCACCGAAACCTAGCTCACGTCGCCTGAAAGCCACCGCCGTCTAGCCGCTAGAGCTCGCCGTAGTTGATTCTCTCCTCGCCGCGGTTTCTTGCGTTCTTTGCTTGCCGTCGTCGTCCTCATGGCCGTCAAGCCCAGATCCGGATTCCCCAGGCCAAGGCGCGTTCGGGAGTACCACTCACTCCGCCGGAGAAGCCCCGAAGCGCCGTTGGACTCGTCGTCGTCTTCGTCTCCGGTAGCCTCTGCTCCACCGCGTCGCCATCGCCGTCCGCGAGCACCGCCAGCCGTCCGATCAGAATCCAAGGGCTCAGATCGCGCCACGTCACGTCACGCCACGGTGAGATCTCACATGCAACCCTCTAGATCTATTTTCAACCGTTGGATCTAGATCCAACGGCTTAGATTGTGCCACGTAGCCTTCACCGCACAGTACTAGATCCATTCTCAGCCGTTAGATTTACATCGAACGGTTAGGGTTAGCTGTGTTGTTTGCGTTAGATTGGATCTTGACCGTCCGATCAAGATCGAACGGTCCAGATCAGCCGAGTAGTTTTTCTACTGCGTTAGGTTAGATCCGATCTGGGCCATTGATTTTCAAATCAACGGACGAGATCGAGCCACGTGTGAAGAAGTTGGACCGACGCGGTTAGCGCCGTACGCGTGTGTGGCCCGACATCGCGTCGGAGGCTGCGTGTCGGCCGACGACCAAACCGCACCATGACGTCACGCTGACGTCATGGGGGGTCCACCTTTCAGCGGCCACCCCAGCCGTGCGGTGACGTCAGAGGCTGCCACGTGTCCTTGCTGACGCAATAATTAATTTCCGAAAAAGAAAATGATTTATTAATTCGATTTAATGATTTCAGAATTTGAGTCAAACTTCAAATGCTTATAACTTTTGCATTTTAACTCCGATTTGGTTGATTCAAATTTCTAAATTTGTTTAAAATTGAGATCTATCTAATTATGAATTTTATTTAATTTTTGGACTAAATTTTTTCTATGTAATATTATTTAATTGATTATTTAAACTTCAAAATGCTATAACTTTTGCAGTTTAGCTCGAATTTGTGATTCCAGTTTCTAAAAATTCATAAAATTATGCTCTCTGTTTATGAACTTTATTTGGATGTTTGGACACTTTTTTCTACTGTTTATTTATTTATTGCTATTTGCACGCTTTACGAGTAGACGTTGAAGTGCTGGAAGGATTCGAAGGAGAACTGTTGACCCGGGAGCCAGCTCAGGACCAAGAGCAAGTACTTTTCGAAGGCAAGTTGTGCTTTGACCATGTTGATCCCAGTTTGAAATCTATTTTGATTCAATAAATTGCATGCTAGTTTAATTAGAAAATACTTTATTTAAATTATGGGAATTAGATAAATGCCTACTTGCTGAATGACACCTTGGTTAATTACATATGTGCCATGACCCCTTGTCACCCTAGTTGAGGATTAAATAGTTGGACATTACTAAATTGCCAACCTGGGATTTTAGATTGTTGTAGTATATCGCTTAGACCTGCTACGTGCTCGTGACATGATTTGAACAAACAAATGTTAAGATTGACTTAATGATATATTGAACCTGTTTTGGAAAGGTATCATGTGATGTTGATGGCACGTGGTGCATGGTAATCAACTAGGGTTTGTTAAATAGATTTGACCGGGGCATGTGGCAAGAATGATCGGGTGGGCCAGTTGTGGCACCGGGAACGTTGTGTTGGTTCTTCGGGTAGTCTTGCCCTGGTCACCCTAAGGACTTAACCTTGCAAGCCTTTGAACTGGGCCAAACATGCAACCACATGTCTGTAATGGGACGGACCTAGTTGAATAAGTTGCTAATAACGTACCTGTGGGACCTCAGGTTGTCAACTATACCTTTTGTGTAGTTGTACGGGGGAGCGTACCGGGGCTGCGGCCAGGTACCCATCTAACGGTGGTTTGGCCTAAACTTCGCCTTCGCTAAGGGAAGGGTTAGCGTGCAACAAGGAGGACCACTTGTCTTTGTTAGAAGTTTCCGAAAGACTTTGTTACGGACACTCGCCTTTGTGGTGTTTGACTGTATCTTGTGGGTAAAGTGCATAACCTCTGCAGAGTGTAAAATCTATTCGAATAGCCGTGTCCGCGGTATTGGACATCGCTCGGGAATTACAGTTAAGGGTTAGACTTTCTCAAAAATAACTTGGACTTGAAAGGTTGGGTTTGGTTTAATAATGATGTTGATGGAAATATGGATTAGGATTGGGAAAGATGTTCATTTAACTCCTGGAAAAGTTATTAATGCTATACTTGTTTCTACTGCTTTCGAATCTACTTATATTATTTGTTAAATGCTCTTTACTGCAAATATACCTTGAGCTATTCCTTTGTATCAAGCCATGCATATAGTGTATTAGCTTGCATTACAGGCATGACTTGCTGAGTACCAAGTACTCACCCTTGCCGCAATACAACACCAGTTGAAGAGGAGACTACACCAGCTTTGGAGGAGGAGCTCCAAGAGGAACCGTCTACTTAGGGAGCGAGCCCAGTCAGTTGCCTGTGGTATACTGGATGGCGCCACGATGTTATCTTATTTTCCGCTGCTATTATTTCTCTTTTAATAAGTTTCGCCCTGCGAGGCGTATATTTGTAACTTGACCATAAGGTCGAGCAACCAGTTTGATTATTTGATTAAAGTACTTTATTAGTATCGAGTGGTATGATTGTGATATTTGCCGATGTTAAGACTGTGTGCACTAGCGCGTTCCTGGACTAGTGCTGAATACACAGAGGGTCCGGATTTGCAAATTCGGGTCCCGACAACACGCCACCTCCAGTCCCCGATGCTACCGACCCCGCCACCTCTTGCCCCGCCGCTGCCGTTGCTACTTGGATGTGGTTGCTAATTCCTTGTGAGTTTCTAGTATTAGATTTATAATGGTTGATGAACCGAGATGTAATTTTCTATGTGCTGAAACTGTTGTGTTAATGCAGAGCTTTGGTTGCTATCGGTTTACCTGCTTTTCTTGCGCTCTCCAATCGCATCAGTTCCGTTCGAGGTATAGCTTGTGTCTTTTGGTCATTCTGCTGTGACGTTGGGTGGTTTCTTGCTTGCTTAATGTTGTATCTTAATCCTCATCTCCTAATTAGGTTTAATATGTACGATTTAAGTGCTTAGTTTGATAGACTAATCAAATTCTAAAACATTTGTATGAAATCCATGTAAGTCTGTTTGGGTATTTATGAGCGTATGCCTTGTTATGAAAGTGGCACCTTATAGACTATAGTTGCTCAAGTTATTAAATCATACACAGAACCAAAATGATTGCATAGAGGAGGTGCTATGTGGACCATGCCTATAAAGATTTGCATTATGGCAATTGTCACAGATAGTGTTTGTGTCTAGATAATGCAATTACTCACGCTCTAACTTAATCATCTGTAGCCTTTTGGTTATGGTTCTATAAGAAACAATCTCATGCTTAGGCTATCTTATGTTGCTAAGGTATTTATGTACCAAGCAATCATTAGGCTTGGGATCCTGATGCATCACATTTCTCATTCTGTCTGCGTTGCTAAAGTTGACTGACGCATCATATTGTAGTCCTATAGTCGTATTTATTTAACATATGTAGGGAACAGTTTTCTGTTGCACTGCTGCATATGAAGTTGACATCTCAACTTGAAATAGACACCGACATATGGTGTTACAATCTCCTTTTCCTTCATTTTAACTACAGTAGTTTTTTCTCATGTATGTGCAGATTTCACTTATACCAAGGAGTGCTCATGGTTTTGGATGGCTCAGGCCTGCTATTGGCGTAATTGAGCTTTCTCAAAATATCATCCAGGTATTTTTCAAAGTACTCCATGTGCTTTCACTTCAGCCAACCTATGGTGAACCACTTCATGTTTGTTTTCATTCGTTTATAATGTTGTTTTGAGTTAAACATGCGAACATACATTAAAATTTAGGTAGCTTAAGTTAGTCTAGATTCATTAGGTATGCTCTACTTCCTTCTAGACTTAGCAGACTACTTTAAATCGCCCTTTTCCTGTGGGTAAGTATGGTCATGCGCATAAACAGTACTATGGTACACAAGTATCAACTGCTGCAAGTTGCATACATGTGTTGGCATCTACTATGTGATGTAACATATCAATAGAAGAGCTCAGTTGTATTTGGAAATGGGCAGACCCATGCAGGTTAGACATCCCTAACAGCCAGCTAAAATAATCGATTAAGTACTACTCTCACTATCCTAGTGTCTGGAGCTTGGGGAGTTCTGAAAATATGAAGTAACTTTAACGATGCTGCTGAAGAGGCAAGGTTAGGCATATTGAAGATCGTCTGGAGCACCCTCTTTTTTTCGAATTATAAACACTATAAGGAGAACCCTCTTTTCTTCCGTCCAAGATTCTGTGGTATTGAAATATGAAGTGATCGAACAGATTACTTCCTTTAGTTTTGTCAGACAAACAATATTGTACACATTTCTGAGTACGTCAGTTTGTTTTGAATGAGCTAGAATGTTTAGAGCTAAAATGTATTCATGAACAATAGTAGAGTAATCTTGTTATATTATGGTTCTAGAATGAAGTTAAAAATATCAATGTGATCTTTTTAACCTTTATATTGGACATAGATATCTTCTTGAATATTGATAGTAAAGGCGCAACATGGATAAAAGGAGGATGGGTGAGCCTAGGTAAATCGTATTTTGGTCCTCTATTTTCGTGTTTGCAACTATAGGTGTTTGAACTAACATGTTGCATATATTGTACATATAGGCATACGAAGGTCTATATAGATGGGGTCATGAAATTTATTGATTATGCGTTTAGTAATTCAGCGAAAGGAAACAAAATATTATGTCCTTGTAGAAAATGTGTTAATTCGTTGTGGAGAGAAGGAAGAGAAGTGCGTGAGCACTTGATATGTGATGGATTTGAAGAAGGGTATACAAGATGGACTTTTCATGGAGAAGCAAGCTCAAGTTTTATGAATGACCATGATAGCGATAATGAGGCTAGCAATAACTTTGATGAAGATGATGAAATTTTAAATTTACTTGAACATTTAGCATGCGATTTCGATGGTAGAGGGGATTTTGAGGTTGATGTTTCAGAGCATGCTAATGAAGATTCAGAAGCTCTTCAGAAGTTATAACATGATAAAAATCTTGAACTATATGCAGGGTGTAAGAACTTCTCTAACTATGTTTTCTAATTAGGCTTCTTCATCTTAAATTGCTTGGAGGATGGACCGATAAAAGCTTTGACCAACTACTTGTTCTGCTTAAAGAAACTTTCCTTGATAAGGCAGTGCTCCCTAAAAACTTCAATGAAGCTAAGAAAACAATTAAATGCCTAGGACTTGGGTATGTTAACATTCATGCATGTGAAAATGATTGCATTCTTTTCTGGAAAGATCATGGTAATGATGATTGTTGTCCAACATGTGGGAAGTCACGATGGAAATCAGAAAAGAAAAGTTTAGATGGGAAACGTGTACACAAGGTTCCTTGTAAAGTTCTTCACTATTTTTCGATAAAAAGATATCTTCAAAGGCTATTTATTTCCTCTAAAACTGCAAATGACACGAGATGGCATGATAAAGAGCGCACAAAAGATGGTTTACTTAGGCATCCTGCAGATTCTCCTCTTTGGAAAGATTTTGACCACAAACATCCAGAATTTGCTTCAGATAGCCGCAATATTAGACTTGCATTAGCTACAGTTGGTTTTAATCCATTTAGGTCCTTGAATGTAAATTACAGTATTTGGCCTGTTATTTTGATTCCATATAACTTTCCACCTTGGGTATGTATGAAGCAGCCAAATTTCATGCTCTCGTTGATAATTCCTGTCTGAAAAGCTCCTGATAGTGACATGGATGTATATCTTCAGCCACTAGTTGATGATATGATAGATTTGTTTGTCAATGGTGTGAGAACTTTTGATGCCTCTAGAAGCGAAAACTTCCATTTGCGTGCTGCTATATTATGCACCATAACTGATTACCCAGGTCTAGGCTATGTAGCAAGGTGTGCTACATCTGGTGAAAGAGCATGCCTTGAATGCCATTCAGATACATGTTCTCTTCGACTAAAAAATGGTAAAAAGACCTACTATATGGGACATCGCATGTTCTTGCATGCAAACCATACATTTAGGTATAATGTTGATTCATTTGATGGTAAGATGGAGCTTAGGTCGGCAGATTTTGATGCAAACAGAAAATATTCATACTTGTTTTGGGAAAAATATGTTCGGGAAGAAACCATCAAAGAAGAAACACAGGAAGGGAGAACCTCTTACTATTTGGAAAAGGAGGTCTATTTTGTTTAAGCTACCATACTGGAAGGACCTTCTATTACGGCATAATTATGATCCCATGCACATAGAAAAGAATGTGTGTGACAACATAATTAACACACTTTTGGGGACTGAAGGAAAGTCCAAGGATAATTTGAATTCTCGTTTAGACCTTCAGTGTCTAGATATTAGAAGAGATTTGCACCCTGTTGAAGTAGAAGATAAATATTATTTACCTCCAACGCCTTACTCTATGAGCATATCAGAGAAGAGATTGTTCTGTGAAGTACTCAAAGAAGTTAAGTTTCCTGATGGTTATGTATCTGATATACGCCGCAATGTGCATGTTAATGAAAAAAAACTAATTGGGCTAAAGAGCCATGATAACCATATTCTTATACAACATCTGCTTCCTCTTGCTGTGTGAAAGATATTACCAGAGAAAGTTAGTGCTGCGCTAATTCATGTGAGCAATTTTTTCAAGCAAATCTACTCACCTATTATTTCTGTGCGTGGTATGCAAAAACTACAATCAGAAATCACCGAGACCTTAAGCATTCTTAAGACTATATTTCTCCCATCATTTTTTGATATCATGGTGCACTTGATGGTCCATCTTCCTGCCCAAGCAAGAATAGTAGGTCCTATACATTTTAGAAATATGTACCCTGTTGAGAGGTAATTTCTAATTATTTTTAGCATCAAGTATATGTATTTTTTTACAAATATGGTATGTTTCTTTTTTATAGATATTTGATGAGGTGTAAGGGCTATGTTCGTACTAGAAGTCATCTAGAGGGGTCGATAGCAGAGGGCTATTTGTTTGATGAAAGACTTACTTTTTGTTCCCGCTATTTATATGGTGAGACAAGATTCACTCAGAAAGTAAGAAATGATGATAGTTTGCAGATGGAAGTCATTGGTACCACCCCTTTCTTTCGTAATATTGGTCGAGGATTAGCCAGAAGGCGAGCTGTGACCTTAGACCACAAAACATGGGTGCAAGCACATCGTTATATATTGTTCAACTACAAAAACATAGAACCATACTTGAAGTAAGCTATATAATTAAATAATACAATTAGTTATTTTATAAATTTATAATAAACAACTAAGTTATTTATTATATGCAGCAAGCATGTGGACTATCTTTCCTCGACTGGTCTTCGAAATCATGATGAAATTAACCATTTGCATTACGAGACCTTCCATGAATAGTTTAGGTTAAACGTAAGTAGGTACATTACTTAGATAAATTGTGATATCACTTGGAATCCCATTTAACTTCATTCTTTAGTATTCGCAGGTGACCAACGTTGGCGATGAAATAGCGAAAGAGATAAAAATTTTAGCTAGTGAACCAATCATGGTCGCGCATAAGTATGATAGCTATACTGTAAATGGTTTGAATTTTCATACTAGCGAAAGAGATAAAAAATTTTAGCTAGTGAACCAATCTTATGACCTGGGTAGGCTAGTTCAGTGTAGTGGAGTGGCCTTAGTTGTCCAAACGTTAACTGTTCGAAAGGGAAACAATGTACGAAAGGAAAACAATGATGACTTCAGCATTGAAAACAAGACGTATTATGGTATTATAAAGGAAATTCTTGAAATAAACTATCACCATAAAGAAAACATAGTGTTATTCAAATGTGATTGGGTTGATAACCTTACACAAGAGGAGGTTGATAACCGCATAGAAGAGAAATGGGTGAAAACAGATAAATTTGGAGTTACCACTGTTAACTTCAAGCATGTATTCAATACTGGTGAGAAGATATCAGATGAGCCATTCATTTTAGCTTCCCAAGCAACACAAGTGTACTATGTTAAAGATCCCATTGATGTTGACTGGTTTGCTGTTGTTCAATCAAAACCACGCGACTTTTATAACATGCATGAGGCAAATGATGAGAATTTAGAGCATCAAAATGAAGTAGGTGTTTCGTTGTCTGATGTCCATTCCATTGAAATAGAGAATGTTCCCATTGGAGGCTATGATTTCTCATTATATACCGACCTATTTACTCCACCCCGTATATGTCACATGTATGAACGCTTCATGACAAATCTTAGGGTGACAAGCTGTTCATCGTTGACAGAGGATAACAGGTCAAACATCTTTGAATGAGGGTGACAGGTCGTGCATCTTTGATTAAGGGTGACCACTTGTGCAGCTTTCGTAGAGGGTGATAGGTCGAGCAACATTCACAATGGGCGACAGGTCGTGCAGCTTTCATTGACGGTGACAACTCGTGTGGCTTTCATAAAGAGTGACATGATGATCTGCTTTGATAGAGGGTGACAGGTCGTGCAGCTTTCACAATGGGTGATATGTCATGCAGATTTCATAGAGGGTAACAGGTCGTGTGGTTTTGATAGAGAATACAAGTCATGCAGATTTCATAGAGTGACAGGATGACCAGGCTTGATAAAGGGTGACAAGTCGTGCAGCTTTCGCAGAGGTTAACAGGTCGATGTCATGTAGCTTTCATAAAGGGTGATAGGTCATGCAACTTTCATAAAGGATGCCAGGCCGTCAAGATTTCCAAAAGCGACAAATGTTGTAGTTGTGTGGAGAAGCCCCTCATCACCACTATAAAACCGGCCGAGAGATAGACATCCACTACCGCCAGACCAGTAATAAATGTCAGCCTAAACTACACAAATTAGGTCACAATGTCATTCTACATCGGCTCTTCAACAAGAGGAACTTATCCCCCCCCAATACCCGGATGCCAGTAGCGTTGATGCCCCAGTTCTGCTGGAGTTGCCCCGGCTGAAATGCGATTGCAGCCTTCCGGCGAAGATGATGAAATCTACGCCGGAGAATCTGACCGCCCATGCTCACTCTTCTTTGTGCCCAGCTCTGAGGTAAACCTACTAGTGTCCACACAAGACAGGGTAACACTACGCATCTTTCTTTGTTTTTTTTGCTCAAGGATCAGTGTTGCTTCTTCCAATGGATCGATGAGCCGGAATGACGTTACTATGAATTTGTCTAGAACTGCTATGACACCTACCCCACTTCGCCTAAGAACTTCACCCAGTGGGAGAGGCCACCAGGATATGTCCCTATTCTAGATCGATGTTAAGAAATTGCGTAAGTGGGAAATGAGATACGAGGGGGCATACCTATCGCCAAACCCAGTAGAGGTCCATGGTGGGCTAGTCCATCGGGTCTTCACCGTACAGGTCCTGCGGGTTCGGCGCGATGTCAACAAGAGGCCTGCCGACGGAGAAGCACTCCCAGGACCACAGCTGCAGCAGTAGGACGTAACCCGACATCATCGCGCCCTGGTCTGCCTGAGAGACGATGTCACACAGACCTCTATACATCGCCGAGAGCACAGCAGAGGCCCACAACCTCTTCACCATCTGTTTACAATGAGAAAGTTAGGCATGTCCTGTGTAGAAAGATTTGAACGGAATGTGTTACCTCATGCTCCGGGGTGTCGGCGATGGACTGGGCGTACTCGATCAAGTGTCAGTCCACCGTGTTCCCGTGGGAGGACGGGAACATCACCCA
The DNA here is from genome assembly GCA_036346355.1 of Rhipidocladum racemiflorum. Taxonomy (NCBI): domain Eukaryota; kingdom Viridiplantae; phylum Streptophyta; class Magnoliopsida; order Poales; family Poaceae; genus Rhipidocladum; species Rhipidocladum racemiflorum. The sequence continues at coordinate 24,398,551 of CM070589.1, read as the reverse complement.
ACCGAATAGCAAAAGGAGGTATGCCTCCAGGTGGTGGGCCACGTCCTCGTCCTCGGCGTGGGGGTGGAGCAGCTCAGCATGCAGCATTTGGTACAAATATTATCAGCAATTTAGTGCGTCTCCGTTAAATTACAATGAAGGAGGTACTAATGTAACACCCCAATTTTTGCTTTTATTGAATTTAAAGTGTATTTGTGAATTTTGGGATTTTTTTGGAATTTTTTTGGATTTTTTTGGATTTAATTTGAATTGAGCCTTCTATTTAATTAATTCAATACTGGAAAGTTTAAATAAAGTTTTGTTGCAAATATTTTATTTGAGTTCCAAATGTTCCAAAATATTTATGAGAATTTTTCTGGTATTTTTAATGCCCCAAATGAATTAGTTTTATTTTCGGATTTATTTTTATTAGAAAATCGGTGAAAAATCCTTTAAACAGTACTGGGCTGAAGCCCAGCACTGTGCTTGCGCCGGCCCGGTCCAACTCCGCGTCGCAGCCAACCCCGGTCAAACCCAAGATCTTGCGCCATCCGTTTTCGATCGAGCGGCTGGCAGCATGCTGCGTCGCGCGTGATTGCGAGCCATTGGATCTTGCCGCGTGGACGGCTGTGCCTTGTCATCCCCGAACAGGAAACCTTGCCGTGGCCGTTGCAGTCCACCGCTGTGTCGGACTCGGTCTTCGCACTATTTAAGCCATGGACCCCCCTCCCGATGTTCGCCGTTTGCTGTTGCGTCCGTTGCCCTAGGTCTTAGCACCTGAGCCACCGCCATCCGCGCACGATTCCTCGCCGAAGTTTGTAGCAGCCGCCGCAGATCTCCGTCTTCTCCGTCTCCGTCCTGCAGTAATCCACCGCACCGAGGGATGATCCGAACTCACGAAGACGAGGCGCACCCGGAGGGACGAATCACTTCGCCGGAGGTCGCCCAAAATGTCATCCCGTGTGTCATCATCCCCGACTCCGGTCTGCTCGCACCACTGCACCGCCATCGCCGCTAGCGAGCTCTACCGATCGTCCGATCTTCATCCATCGGCCGAGGTAAGGCCACGTAGCCAGTCCCCTGTGTCGTAGTTCTAAAACAACCTAGGTCGTTAGATCTAAAACCTAGAGATCAGATTAGATATAGACTTTTAGATCTAGGGCTATTTTCGGTCGTTAGATCCGTAGCGTGCGGCACAGATTTAGCGACGTAGCCGTACTACCACACTTAGGAATTGCACCATAGCCGATCGATCGCGAACCAAGGGCTGTGATGCACCCACACGTCGCACACCGGACATGCCACGTTGCATCACTCCCGCGTGGGCGGGGATCACATCTGAACTGTCTGATTTTGAATGGACGGCTTAGATCGCGCAAACCCGCAGCCAATCACCGCCTGCCGCGTGGCGCAACCACTGTGCTATGTCTTTGGCGCGAGTTCTTGTGGCAGTGGGACCTGCATGTAAGTGGTCGTGAGCCGTGGACGCGTCATGATGAAGCCGGCCGGCCGTCTTGGCCGTCCATGGACTCGAGGCCACGTGTCCCATGATGTCATGCTGACGTCATCAGGGGACCGGTCGTGGGATGATGTCAGCAGTGACACGTGTCGGCTTGTGATTGATCCACGTGTTAGTGATGACGTCATAATTAATTTCCGAATAAAAATTAATTTATTAATTTGGTTTATTCTTTTTAAATATATTTTCAAACTTCAAAATGCTATAACTTTTTCGTTTTAACTCTGATTTGAGTGATTCCAATTTCTAAATTTTTATAAAATTGAGCACTATTTAATGGTGAATTTTATTTGAATTTTTTAATCTTGTTTGCTTGCTGTTTATTTATTTATTACTATTTATGCATGTTACGAGTAGACGTTGAACTGCCCGAAGGCTTCGAAGGTGAAGTTTTAACCCAGGAGCCAGCTCAAGACCAAGAACAAGTACTTTTTGAAGGCAAGTTATGCTTTGATCATATTGTTCCCACTTTCAAAAATTATTTTGATTCAATTTATTACATGTTAATTTAATTAGAAAATGCTTTAATTATTTCTGGGAATTAGTTGAATGCCAACTTTGTTGTATGCCACCTTGACATAATTAATTGTATGCCCTGAACCTTTGTCACCCTAGTTGTGGATTATTTAGTGGACGTTAATAATTTTGCCAACGTGGGTTAATTAGACCGTTGTAGTATGCTTAGCCCTGCCACGTAGTCATGACACGATTTTGGATAATCAAATATTAATGATGGCTTAATGAGATATGGAACATGCTTTGATGAAATGTCATGTGTTGTTGATGATGATATTGATCGCATGTGGTGCATGGTAATCAACTGGGGTTTGATAAAATGCTTTAGACTGGTGCAAGTGGCAAGTTTGATCAGGTGGGCCAGGATTGGTATCGAGAAAGTCATTTTAGTTCTTCGGGTAGTCTTGCCCTAGTCAATTAAGGACTTAACCTTGCAAGCCTTTGAACTGAGTCATTCATACAACCACAAGTCTGGAATGGGGCAGACCTAGCTGATTAATTTGTTGATTCTAAACTTTAGTACTATTGTGGTGGTGTGAGGCCCGGGTAGTGGTAACCAATCCTCGCACGGGTGGCTCACATGGCGCAATAGGGAGGCCCTGGATGTGGTAACCAATCCCACCAGTGTTGAAACATTAGCGAGTAGTACTAGGCTTAGATAGGCATTGGAAAAGCTTTGTTACAGACACTCGCCTTTGTGTTGTTTGACTGTATCTTGTGGGTAAATTGTATAACCTCTGCAGAGTGTAAAATCTATTCGAATAGCCGTGTCCGCGGCATTGGACATTGCTCGGGAATTACAGTCAAGGGTTAGACTTTCATGAAAATAACTTGATTTGTGAAAGTACTTGGGTTTGGAATCGTGAATTGGACTTAGGATTGGGAAATGCTTTACTTGTTCAAGTGTTGTGAAAGTTATTCTAATTATTATTGTTTTACCGCTTTGCAATCTATTACTGTATTTATGAATGTTGTATTACTGCAAACGAACCTATTAGCCTTCCTTTGTAACAAGCCATGCATGTAGAATATTAGCTTGCATTCTGTGCATGACTTGCTGAGTACCAAGTACTCACCCCTCGCAACAACATAATATCAGTTGAAGAAGAAGCAACACCAGCACTGAAGGAGGAGCTCCAGGAGGAGCCGGCTAACTAGGGAGCGAGCCCAATCAGTTGCTTGTGGTATACTGGATGGTGCCATGTTATTGAGGTTTCTTTTTCGCTGTTGTTATCTCTTTTAATAAGTCTTCACCCTGCGAGGTGTACCCTTGTAACTTGACTATAAGATCGAGCAACCAGTTTGGTTAATTAATTAAAGACTTTATTAATTTGCTGAGTATGATTGTGATATGTACCGATGTTGAGACTGTGTGCACTAGCGTTATCCTGGACTAGTGCTGAATAAACAGAGGGTCCGGATTTGCAAATTCGGGTCCCGACAACTAACCATGAACTGAAGGAGCCACGTCTTCATCGGTCCGTGTCGCTCACCCAATCTGAGGGGCACGTACGGGCCGGCTCGACGGTGTCAATGCACATCGACGAACCGCGCGGACAACTTCGCATGCCATGTGACGGAAACATCGTGCAGCACAACTGCAGGACCCACATAGGGGAGTCATAGGAGGTAACACACATCCTGCAGCGTCGGAGCCATTTCTCCGCAGGGTAGGTGGAACGTGTGCGTCTTCGGTCTCCACCGGTCGACGAGTGCAGTCTGCAAGGACCAGTCGTACCCGAACCATGGGACATAGTTGCCCTCCGTCGGGGCAGTGGTCTGCTCCACCATCCTACAGAGCGGAAGTAAACTAGCCGCTCGTAATCTGCATGTAGTGTGTAGCGTCATCAAAATTGCATTCACAGGTGAGTACATGTACATAAAAGAGTACAAAGCGTTGGTAACTTACTGTGGAACCGAGCGTGGGTCGATGCAAAGCATCTCATTCGGCACCGGAGGATGTAATGTCGCTAGCTGTCGGTTTTGAACTACGGAGAACCTAGACCGGTGGGTCTCATCCACGGTCGAGTATAGCAGCTCAGGGCAAGCATTAGCAGCACGCCCAGCTCCCGCCATCGGCCCCTATTACAAAGCAAATACAACAAACTAATCCATAGTTGAATGTTACACATTACAGCTATAAAAAATTAAATGAAAAATAACCCTAATGCTGTGTATTTAAGTATATGTTCGATGAAGCACACAACAACATCAAAAGGTGCGAGCGATCTAGGAGTAGGTGCGAGCGATCTGTTGCATTGCTCGACGCGACACCTCCTGAATTCTCATCTCAAAGGTAGACCTCCTGGCGGTGAAGTGGAAAGAGGCGGCCCGAACCGTCTTCTCTCGGGCATACACCGTGATCCGGACGTCCCATCCTATGACCACTCCCGCTTGCACGAGTGTAGTCCCTTGGTAGAGCGAGCTCTCGAAACCTCCAAGAAACTGAAGCATACGCCACAACTCGGCGGCATAGCCTCCCTCACGCTCGGCATAGTTGTTCTTCATCATCATCTGTCAAAAGACGCTCGCGTAAGAACGCAACATTTTGAAATCAATGTGGAAGACAAAAAGAACTCAGCAGGGGTATGAACAAGGAAGAAAAGGGGTAAGTCGAGAATTCATTCATTATCTTGACAAATTTTATCTTTAGAAAATAGGTTTTATCCTCACTACGACCATTCTAACTATGGGTGAGCCTACAGTCAGTATGGCTCTGATACCACCTCTGTCGGGACCCGAATTTGCAAATCCGGACCCTCTGTGTATTCAGCACTAGTCCAGGAATGCGCTAGTGCACACAGTCTCAACATTGGTAAATATCACAATCATACCACTCGATACTAATAAAGTACTTTAATTAGATAATCAAACTGGTTGCTTGACCTTAAGGTCAAGTTACAAATATACGCCTCGCAGGGCGAAACTTAATAAAAGAGAAATAATAGCAGCGGAAAAAGTAAGATAACATCATGGCGCCATCCAATATACCACAGGCAACTGACTGGGCTCGCTCCCTAGTTAGACGGTTCCTCTTGGAGCTCCTCCTCCAAAGTTGGTGTAGACTCTTCCTCAACTGGTGTTGTATGGTGGCAAGGGTGAGTACTTGGTACTCAGCAAGTTATGCACAGAATGCAGCTAATATACTACATGCATGGCTTAATACAAAGGAATAGCTCAAGGTATATTTGCGAAACATGACATTTAACAAGTATCATAAGTAGATTCGAAAGCAGTAGAAACGAGTATAACATCAATAACTTTTCCAGGGGTTAAATAAACATTTTCTCCACTCCTAATCCACATTTCCATCAACATCATTATTAACCAAACCCAACCTTTCAAGTCCAAGTTATTTTCAAGAAAGTCTAACCCTTGACTGTAATTCCCGAGCGATGTCCAATACCGCGGACACGGCTATTCGAATAGATTTTACACTCTGCAGAGGTTATGCACTTTACCCACAAGATACAGTCAAACACCACAAAGGCGAGTGTCCGTAACAGAGTCTTTCAGAAACTTCTAACAGCACAAGTGGTCCTCCCCGGCGATTGCACACTAACCCTTCCCTTAGCGAAGGCGAAGTTTAGGCAATCCACCGTTAGATAGGTACCTGGCCGCAGCCCCGGTACGCTCCCCCGTACAACTACACAAAGGGTGTAGTTGACATCCTGAGGTCCCACAGGTACGTTATTAGCAACTTATTCAACTAGGTCCGTCCCATTACAGACATGTGGTTGCACGTTTGACTCAGTTCAAAGGCTTGCAAGGTTAAGTCCTTAGGGTGACCAGGGCAAGACTACCCGAAGAACCAAAACAACGTTCCCGGTGCCACAACTGGCCCACCCGATCATTCTTGCCACATGCCCTGGTCGAAAGCTATTTATCAAACCCCAGTTGATTACCATGCACCACGTGCCATCAACATCGCAACACATGATACCTTTCCAAAACAGGTTCAATATGTCATTAAGTCAATATTTGCATTTGATTGTCCAAAATCATGTCATAAGCACGTAGCAGGTCTAAGCAATATACTACAACGATCTAAATTCCCGTGTTAGCAATTTAGTAATGTCCAACTATTTAATCCTCAACTAGGGTGACAAGGGGTCATGGCACATATTTAATTAACCAAGGTGTCGTACAACAATTTGGCATTTATCTAATTTCCCATAATTAAATAAAGCATTTTCTAGTTAAACTAGCATGCAATAATTTAAACCCAAAGTAATTTGAAAGTGGGATAAACATGGTCAAAGCAAAACTTGCCTTCAAAGAGCACTTGTTCTTGGTCCTGAGCTGGCTCCTGGGTCAACACTTCACCTTCGAAGCCTTCGGGCACTTCAACGTCGGGGTGTGACGTGGACGATTCTGGGCCCTTGGATCTGGATCGAACGGTTGGTGGAGCTCGATCGACAGCGATAGCGCGCGGCGGGGCTGGCTCTCCGGAGACGAGGATGGCGACACGCCCGACGGCATTTGGGCGCGATTCCGGCGAAGTGAAAGGTCCCCTCTGGCGCGGCTTGACCTTGCGGTTCTGGATCTAAGCTCAACGGCGGCGGAGGGCGAGCCAGGCGGCGAATCGGCGGATTGCCGCGGCGAGTGCAAGACTAACTACGGTGAGCTCGCGCGGGCAAGCGGCGGCTCGAGCGGCGTGGGCTAGGGCTCTGCAGTGCGCCGCGGAAATCGGCTACTACCGGTGGCGGCGGCGGCGCATTAAATAAGGCCCTCGGCGTCAAGTGAAACTTCGCGAAAGCAAAGCGCGCCTGATTCTTGGCGGCGGAATCCGAATTGGATTCGGACTGGGTGACGTGGCTCAACGCGAGCCGTTGGATCAAGATCCAACGATGCGAGGGTTTGGGCTCGGGTCCGGCTCAGGCGACTTGGCTGGCTCGGTCGGGCTTGGGTTCGGGTGACGTGGCGCGATCGTGGCCGTTGGTTCTCGATCCAACGGTCACGCGCGTTAGGGTTAAGCGACTGGGTTCGACCGGAACGGTCGGCTCGGGTCGGACTCCAGTTTGACTTGGACTCGGGTCCGGTCGGATGAACAGTACAAACCAACTCGATTTTTCCAGCGATTAAATAATCCAAATAAATTCCCAGAAATTCATTTAATTTATTAAAAACAGCAAAACACTCAGAAAAATTCCAGAAAAATTCTAGAAAATATTTTGGAGCATTTTGGACTCAAATAAAATATTTCCAACAAAAATTTATTTGTAAAATCAAATTCTTTAATTATTTCAAAAGGGGATAAATTCAATTAAACTCCAAATAAATTCCAGAAAATTCCAAAAATTCACCAAAGTGCCAAATCTTGATTAAATTCATGAAAAGCAAAAATTGGGGTGTTACAAACCTCCCCCCTTAACAGAATCTCATCCCCGAGATTCAGGGTTTACTAAAGAAATATGTTCGGAAACTCTTTCTTCAATTCCTCTTCGCGCTCCCAAGTTGCTTCACTCTCCGCATGGTTGCTCCATTGAACTCTGCAGAAACGGGTTGACTTGTTTCTCGTTTCTCGATCTATGGTGTCCAGAATCTTGACAGGGTGCTCCTTGTAAGTCAGATCCTCTTGTAGCTCGACTGTCTCTAGTGGTGTCTGCTCATCAGGTACTCGGAGACACTTCTTCAGCTGGGACACGTGAAACACGTCATGTACTCCTGCTAGTGATTGCGGTAACTCTAGCTGGTACGCAACTTCACCTCTACGGCTGAGAACCTTAAATGGTCCAATATATCGCGGCGCGAGTTTTCCTTTGGCATGGAATCTCTTAACTCCCTTGAGTGGTGTGACTCTAAGATACACGAAATCTTCCGGCTCAAAGCTTAGGTCTCGGCGACGGTTGTCGGCGTAGCTCTTCTGTCTTGACTGTGCTATCTTCAGTCTTTCTCGGATCATGGCAATCTGTTCTTCGGCCTCTTGAAGAATGTCCGGTCCGAAGACACGGCGTTCACCTGTCTCGTTCCAGTTCAACGGTGTCTGACAAGGTCGACCGTATAGTGCTTCAAATGGCGACATCTACAGACTGGCCTGATAGCTGTTATTGTAACTGAACTCAGCGTACGACAGACTTTTATCCCAAGAGGTAGCATATGCCAATGCACAAGCTCGTAGCATGTCCTCTAGAATCTGATTAACTCTTTCAGTTTGCCCATCCGTCTGCGGATGATAAGCTGTACTGAAGTTCAAACGGGTTCCCATGGCTTCATGCAGTTTGTTCCAAAACCTCGAGGTAAACTGGGTACCTCTGTCCGATACAATCTTCTTCGGCACTCCGTGCAAACAGACGATCCTGGTCATGTACAACTCCGCTAATTTATCTCCCGAGTAAGTGGTCTTTACGGGAATAAAGTGAGCGACCTTAGTCAAGCGATCCACTATGACCCATATGGAGTCATATCCTCCTTGAGTCTTGGGTAAACCGGTAATGAAGTCCATTCCGATTTCCTCCCATTTCCACTCAAGTATCTTGAATGGCTGCAGCAGTCCCGCTGGCCTCTGATGCATTGCCTTGACTCTCTGACATATGTCGCACAGCGCAACATGCTCGGCAATTTCTCGCATCATGCTCGGCCACCATAATCTTTCCTTTAAATCCTGATACATCTTGGCACTTCCCGGATGAATTGAATACTTGGAGTCATGGGCTTCTTCTAAGATTAACTGCCTCAGCTCCTTCTTGTTTGGCACACAAATTCGATCCTCCATCCACAACGTGCCTTGCTCATCCAGCTTAAAGTCCTTTGCTTTGCCTTCATCCATTTTGGACTTAATCCTGCGGATCTTGTCATCATCCTTCTGTCCTTCTCGGATCTGATCCTCTAGGGTAGGCTTTACTTCTAATGCGGCCAAGAATCCTTCTGGTACTACTTCAATCTGCATTCTCCGAAATTCCTCACATAGCTCATCCTGACTCGTGGCTATCAACATGTTCACAGTATGGCTTTTCCGACTCAGGGCATCGGCCACCACGTTAGCCTTTCCTGGATGGTAATGGATTCCAACATTATAATCCTTGATCAACTCTAACCATCTCCTCTGCCTCATGTTCAGGTCTGATTGGGTGAAGATGTACTTGAGACTCTTATGGTTCGTGTATACCTCACATCTGTTTCCGATCAGATAATGATGCCATAACTTCAAAGCATGCACTACGGCAGCTAGCTCTAGGTCATGCGTTGGATAATTTTCCTCGTGCAGCCTCAACTATCTTGATGCATAAGCGACGACCTTTCCGTTCTGCATCAGCACACATCCAAGTCCTTGGCGCGATGCGTCACAATAAATATCAAAGCTTTGATTGACGTCCGGTAGAACTAACACCGGTGCTGATGTCAATCGCCTCTTCAGCTCTTGAAAACCCTTCTCGCATTCCGGCGTCCATGCAAACTTCTTCTCCTTTTTCAGCAATTGCGTGAGAGGTTTCGCAATTGTCGAAAAGCCTTCAATGAAGCGGCGGTAATATCCTGCCATACTAAGGAAACTACGAATCTGGGTCACGGTCTTCGGCTGCTCCCAGTGTAACACAGCTTCTACCTTGCTCGGGTCGACGGCGACTCCCTCTGCGGTCATTACATGTCCGAGGAACTCCACCTTGTCCTTCCAAAAGTCACACTTGCTGAACTTGGCTAAAAGTTGCTGTTCCCTCAGCTTTTCCAAAACTTGCTTCAAGTGCTCTGCATGATCATCCTCTGTCTTGGAGTAGATTAAGATATCATCTATGAACACAACAACAAACTTGTCCAAATATTCCATGAATACCTTATTCATCATATTCATGAAATAGGCTGGCGCATTCGTCAAACCAAAGGACATAACTGTAAACTCGCAATGTCCATATCTTGACGAAAATGTGGTCTTCGGAATATCTTCCGATCGGATCTTCAACTGGTGGTATCCCGATCTCAGATCAATCTTGGAGAAAACTCCCGCTCCTCTCAGCTGATCAAATAAATCATCGATCCTGGGTAGCGGGTACTTATTCTTCACGGTGACTTCAATGAGTGCACGGTAGTCAATGCACATCCTGAAACTTCCGTCCTTCTTCTTAACGAACAGAAGTGGCGCTCCCCACGACGACGAACTCGGTCTGATGAATCCTTTCTCCATCAACTCTTCAAGTTGCTTCTTCATCTCTACCAATTCTTCGGTGGATATCCGATAGGGTCTCTTTGCTATCGTACATGCAGTACAAGCTCTATCACAAACTCTATGTCTCTGTCTGGCGGCATACCAGGTAGATCTTCAGGAAAAACATCTGGGTACTCATTCACCACTGAGATATCTTCTATACTGATTGCCTTGGCACTGTTAACCATCAACTGTCCATCTCTAACGGCGGCAGCTTGAAATTCAACTTTCCTTCCACACGGGCTCTCAACTGAGATAATCCTTCGTCCACAATCCAAAACGGCCTTGTGCTGGGATAACCAATCCATTCCCAAAATAACATATAAGGTTTGGGTTTCCAAAATAATAAGGTTCGCTAGGAACTCTATCTCATCTATTAATATTCTCACCCCAGAACATCTTACTTTAGTTCGAAGTTCGGAACCAGGGGTTTGAACTAAAAGCATGCATTTAAGTCTTGCAATCTCCAAATCATTTTTAGCAGCAAAGCCTTGAGAAACAAACGAATGCAAAACTCCAGAGTCAAACAAAACTGTTGCAGGTACTGAGTTAACAAGTAACTTACCCAGCACGACATCGTGGCATTCTGGAGTGCCTCTGCGGTGACATGGTTGACTCGGCCTCTCATTATGGTCTGGGATGCTGCTCCTGGCTGTGCTGTTCCGCGGTTGGCTCCTGGTGCATGCGTCCTGGCCGGTGTGGATCCCAGATTGAAGCGGACTGGGGTCACTCCTGCTGTCTTCTTAGGGCAACTGTTGGAAAAGTGCCCTGGCTCGTTGCAGTTGTAGCAGCGTCTCAATGTCCCCTGTTGACTGCCTGAAGCGGCGTTTCTGGATGGAGCTGGGGTCTGATACTTCTGATTGACGGGTCTTGGTGACGGTGTCCTTGTAGCATTCTGCGGCTGGAATCTGAAAAACTGATTTGGCGCAACCCTAAAGCATTGCTGCTGTGAAATCATGTGCTGAAAAATTGGCTTTGAACTGAAAAATTAACTTAGATTTGAATTTGCAAAATGTGTTTGTTCATGTGTTTTGACAATTTGACAAGAAACAGTAAGTTACGCATTAGCGCCGGACAAAGTTCTCAAGAAACAGTAAGTTTCCCATCTGCGACGGACAGTGTTTTTGGGTCTGTTGTGAACATGTTTTTGAGCCCATGACCGAAGTCATTTTCACATGTACAACGGACAGTTTTTCTTGGTCCGTTGTGAACAAGCTTTTTTCGGTTTGGATAATTTCTTGGAACCAAGATTTTCACATGTACAACGGACTAATTCTTTTTGTCCGTCGTGAATGGACTTTTTCTAGGGTTTTACTTTTGTGAAACCGAAGCGTGCACGCGTTTGCGTAGGACAAGCTTCGGGGTCCGTTGTGAACTTGTTTTGAGCTCATGACCAAGCCATTTTTGCATGTACAACGGACCAACTTTGTTTGTCCATTGTGAGCGTGTTCTTCCGCGTTTGGTTGGCTTCTTGGAGCGAAACTTTTGCTTATACAACGGACCAACTTTGTTTGTCCGTCGTGAATCGTTTTGCTCAATTAGGGTTTTGAGCGATTTGGATTTGAATTTTGAATGTGAATTTGAAATTTGTAATGATTTCATGATGCTTCTTTTGAAGTGGACTTTATGCAATACTCATGTGAGTAGTTGCATGGATTGACATTGAGTCAAGTCGTGGACTTGTGCTCGGATTTGTTTTGTGGTTTGTTCATGTGCGGTATTGCTCGAAGGACGAATGTGGTCGATGACGGGACCGGAACTAGGTTCATGGAGGAACCGAGGTTCGGACTAGGTTCGGGAGGAACCGAGGTCTTGGTGGTCAAGGATGTCATGCGGGGCGTTCGGGCTAAGAGAATGGTGCACATGAAGAATGGTTGAGTCACGTGAGAATGGCAGGAGGTCATTCGGCGTGCAAAGTGTTAGTCACGTGAGTATGGCGGTGGCCATACGCGTGCAAAGTGTTAGTCACGTGAGTATGGTAGGGTTGCCATCTGCGTGCAAGAGTTGTACTCGGCTTTGGTTGGGCCAAGTAGAGTTGAGTTGGATCACGGATTCCTTCTAGGAATAGGAATCGTATTCGAGAACTCCTTGTGGGTTGGTGCTTTAAATAGGTGGGGGTCTCCTGTTGAAAGGCACCAAGTAGAGTTGGCGCATCAAGCTTTGAGCTTGGTTTTAGGGTTTGTACTCTTTTGATGAGAGTATTTTAGACAAGAAATAAAGATCAATTCTTCCAAGATTTTTATGCTACAAGAACCACGCCGCTCACGATTTTTATTTTTGGTTCTTGTTTGCATGCTTGTTCTAGTTCTAGATTGGTTTTGTTCTTCAAGTTTTATCTTGATTTGATCCATCAAAAACCTCTCTAGGGTATTGATCTAGTGTTTCTCAAAGTCTAGTTGATCAATCTTTTGTCGTTCTTGTTTAATCTTGAAGTTTTGATTAGATTGATTCTCGTCAAGTTCTGGATCAGCAAGCTTGCGAAGCTCATAACTTTTGATCCGTAAGTCCGATCGAGCTGATTCTTTTTGGGTTTGATTCGTATTGGAATCTAGTTTCTTGTGTCCAAATTTCAGATCGTTCCGACGGTTGGATCTCCGGGAATTCGCGTTTTACTATGCCTCTGTCTTTCTGTTTTTGTCGAAAACGAGGCAATTATTTGGTTCTGTTTTGGGGTGAACTTTTAATAGGTCAAGAATTTGGTTTTAGCTTCCGCACAATCATTCACCCCCCCTCTGATTGCTATATTCGTATTCTTCGATCCTACAGCTGCGCTCCCTGACGCGATCCCTGCTGTTGCATCCTTCGCTTCCTGTTGTCGTCCAGTTCCTTGCGCTTGTCCTCAAGAATGAGTGCCTTGTTCACAAGCTCCTGGAAATCTGAAAAGGTGTGGGTGATCAGTCCCACCTACAGTCCTGAGTTAAGTCCCTTCATAACGCTAGACTGTCTGGCTTTATCTGTCGCTACATCCTCAGGTGCGTAGCGTGCAAGCTGTGTGAACTTGTTCAGGTATTCGGCCACCGGCTGATTACCTTGCTTCAGTGCTCTGAACTCTTCCTTAAGGTCCATGATTCCTTCTGGCACATGATACCCCGAAATGCACCGTAAACTCCTCCCAAGTGATGTCACGAGGGTTCTCCCGTGTGGCATGTGGTTCTCCCACCATTCTACGCGGTCCCTTCCAACTGATGAGAAGCGTAGAGTACCTTCTCATTTCCCATGCATTGAGCAATGTGTAGCTTCCTTTCTATTGACCTTAACCAATCATCGGCCTCCAACGGATTGGCATTCCCAGAGAAAGTGGGTGGGTGAGTTCTCATGAACTCTGACAGTCTTGAATTCTGGCGTTGTAGCCTGATCAGTGATGTGTTGCATCTGTTGCACCATAGCATGCATCAACTGAGTCTGAGCAGCAAGAAAAGCTCCAAAATTCTGCATGTCAACTGGCGGTGCTAGGTGGGGTGCGGGTGCTCCATCATTGGGGTTCCCAACTGGGTGAGAACCACTTCCATTGCCTCCAAGGTTTCCGCGGGTGTTCACCATCTGTCGATTGCTCCAAGGTTTAGAGATGAGAGGGAACAAGAATAGACAAGTAGTAGAGAAACTTATGCGGGGGAAAAGTGTAACTCAAAATCCAACTTTATTATTAATAATAATAACTTGGTATGGTTGCTTACAATGCCTAAGGGCCTTGCAACACATACTGCACACTCAGCAAGCAATGAAAATCCAACGCCCCTAAAGGGTGACTCTTATTCTATAACGCGACTCGACGAAGGAGTCTCAACCTCAACGCCTACGCTCACTCGTCGAGAAAACCTCCACTGCCTCATCGCGACGGGTGCGACGGCATAAACGCGAAACAATCGCCATGCCCTGCAACTGCAGCTGTGGTTGATGACGCGGCGTCCTCCTCTGGCTCTGGATCTGGCTGTTGCTGTGGCTGTGGCGCGGGTGCAGGTGGCGCCACTTCTGGGTCCTCCTCTGGCTCTAGGCTTCCAACTCCAACACTGGATCGGGGCCCTGTCCATACAGTGCGGTCTCCAGCTCTGCGATCCTTTCCGCAGCATAAGCGACGTACTCACGGGCATTCTCTAAATGCTTCTTCTCTTCCTCAACCTGTTTGCGAGCCTTCTTCAACTCCTGGACTGTGTCATCGATCAGTTCTTCCTGGGCGGCGACGAATCTGGCTAAGTGAGTGACGGTAGCATCCTCATCCTCTATCGGCTTCCGCTGAGCTCTGCTGTCTCGGCGTGGGTGGTGACGGAACACTGTGCCTTCCAGCTCCCTGGAGTAGGTGCGAGCGATCTGTTGCATTGCTCGACGCGACACCTCCTGAATTCTCATCTCAAAGGTAGACCTCCTGGCGGTGAAGTGGAAAGGGCGACTGAACTTCGTCTTCTCTCGGGCATACACCGTGATCCGGACGTCCCATCCTATGACCACTCCCGCTTGCACGAGTGTAGTCCCTCGGTAGAGCGGGCTCTCGAAACCTCCAAGAAACTGAAGCATACGCCACAACTCGGCGGCATAGCCTCCCTCACGCTCGGCGTAGTTGTTCTTCATCATCATCTGTCAAAAGACGCTCGCGTAAGAACGCAACATTTTGAAATCAATGTGGAAGACAAAAAGAACTCAGCAGGGGTATGAACAAGGAAGAAAAGGGGTAAGTCGAGAATTCAATTATTATCTTGACAAATTTTATCTTTAGAAAATAGGTTTTATCCTCACTACGACCATTCTAACTATGGGTGAGCCTACAGTCAGTATGGCTCTGATACCACCTCTGTCGGGACCCGAATTTGCAAATCCAGACCCTCTGTGTATTCAGCACTAGTCCAAGAACGCGCTAGTGCACACAATCTCAATATTGGTAAATATCATAATCATACCACTCGATACTAATAAAGTACTTTAATTAGATAATTAAACTGGTTGCTTGACCTTAAGGTCAAGTTACAAATATACGCCTCGCATGGCGAAACTTAATAAAAGAGAACTAATAGCAGCGGAAAAAGTAAGATAACATCGTGGCGCCATCCAGTATACCACAGGCAACTGACTGGGCTCGCTCCCTAGTTAGACGGTTCCTCTTGGAGCTCCTCCTCCAAAGTTGGTGTAGACTCTTCCTCAACTGGTGTTGTATGGTGGCAAGGGTGAGTACTTGGTACTCAGCAAGTTATGCACAGAATGCAGCTAATATACTACATGCATGGCTTAATACAAAGGAATAGCTCAAGGTATATTTGCAGTAAACAGCATTTAACAAGTATCATAAGTAGATTCGAAAGCAGTAGAAACGAGTATAACATCAATAACTTTTCCAGGGGTTAAATAAACATTTTCTCCACTCCTAATCCACATTTCCATCAACATCATTATTAACCAAACCCAACCTTTCAAGTCCAAGTTATTTTCAAGAAAGTCTAACCCTTGACTGTAATTCCCGAGCGATGTCCAATACCGCGGACACGGCTATTCGAATAGATTTTACACTCTGCAGAGGTTATGCACTTTACCCACAAGATACAGTCAAACACCACAAAGGCGAGTGTCCGTAACAGAGTCTTTCAGAAACTTCTAACAGCACAAGTGGTCCTCCCCGGCGATTGCACACTAACCCTTCCCTTAGCGAAGGCGAAGTTTAGGCAATCCACCGTTAGATGGGTACCTGGCCGCAGCCCCGGTACGCTCCCTCGTACAACTACACAAAGGGTGTAGTTGACATTCTGAGGTCCCACAGGTACGTTATTAGCAACTTATTCAACTAGGTCCGTCCCATTACAGACATGTGGTTGCACGTTTGACTCGGTTCAAAGGATTGCAAGGTTAAGTCCTTAGGGTGACCAGGGCAAGACTACCCGAAGAACCAAAACAACGTTCCCGGTGCCACAACTGGCCCACCCGATCATTCTTGCCACATGCCCCGGTCGAAAGCTATTTATCAAACCCCAGTTGATTACCATGCACCACGTGCCATCAACATCGCAACACATGCTACCTTTCCAAAACAGGTTCAATATGTCATTAAGTCAATATTAGCATTTGATTGTCCAAAATCATGTCATGAGCACGTAGCAGGTCTAAGCAATATACTACAACGATCTAAATTCCCGTGTTGGCAATTTAGTAATGTCCAACTATTTAATCCTCAACTAGGGTGATAAGGGGTCATGACACATATTTAATTAACCAAGGTGTCGTACAATAATTTGGCATTTATCTAATTTCCCATAATTAAATAAAGCATTTTCTAGTTAAACTAGCATGCAATAATTTAAACCCAAAGTAATTTGAAAATGGGATCAGCATGGTCAAAGCACAACTTACCTTCAAAGAGCACTTGTTCTTGGTCCTGAGCTAGCTCCTGGGTCAACACTTCACCTTCGAAGCCTTCGGGCACTTCAACGTCGGGGTGTGACGTGGACGATTCTGGGCCCTTGGATCTGGATCGGACGGTTGGTGGAGCTCGATCGACGGCGATGGCGCGCGGCGGAGCTGGCTCACAGGAGACGAGGACGGCGACACGCTCGACGGCGTTTGGGCGCGATTCCGGCGAAGTGAAAGGTCCCCTCTGGCGCGGCTTGACCTTGCGGTTCCGGATCTGAGCTCAACGGCGGCGGAGGACGACGGACGGCGGCGGAATCGGCGATTAACCGCGGCGGAGTGCAAGACTAACTACGGCGAGCTCGCGCGGGCAAACGGCCGCGGCTCAGGCAATGTGGTCTAGGGCTACGGGTGTGCACGGAAGTCGGCTACCCGGTGGCGGCGGCGGCGCATTAAATAGGGCCATCGGCGTCCGTGAAACTCGCGGAAACCGAGGCCCACACAGTTGCGGCGGCGGAATCCGAATTGGATTCGGATTGGGTGACGTGGCTCAACGCGAGCCGTTGGATATTGGTTTGGGCTTGGGTCCGGCTCAGGCGACTTGGCTGGCTCGGTCGGGCTTGGGTTCGGGTGACATGGCGCGATCGTGGCCGTTGGTTCTCGATCCAACGGACACGCGCGTTAGGGTTAAGCGACTAGGTTCGACCGGATCGGCCGGCTCGGGTCGGACTCGAGTCTGACTTGGACTCGGGTCCGGTCGGATGAACAGTACAAACCAACTCGATTTTTCCAGCGATTAAATAATCCAAATAAATTCCCAGAAATTCATTTAATTCATTAAAAATAGCAAAACACTCAGAAAAATTCTAGAAAATATTTTGGAGCATTTTGGACTCAAATAAAATATTTCCAACAAAAATTTATTTGTAAAATCAAATTCTTTAATTATTTCAAAAGGGGATAAATTCAATTAAATTCCAAATAATTCCAAATAAATTCCAGAAAATTCCAAAAATTCACCAAAGTGCCAAATCTTGATTAAATTCATGAAAAACAAAAATTGGGGTGTTACACCACTCCAAGGAAATAAAAGAAGTATGCTTGAAGCATGCTACATGCAATTTATTGTTTAAAGATTAAATTTGTCTACTAGATTGGAGTTGAAACTATTTGCTCGCCCTAAGTTGTGAGTTGCTTCAGTTTTGAGCCTTGCTTTTTCCTGCTAAGGTCTTGCTTAGTACTTGGCTATAGTTGACTGAACTAAGGTTGAGATGCATGTCATTCCCTAACTTGTTAAAATCACATCAAATTCATGTATTTTGCATATTATGTGATATATAAGGTTATATGATCGAATGAGCTCATTTTTTCCTATCTTGGCACTCTTTGTTTGTCATTGTGAAATCATTGCTACAGGAAAAATTTTGAACATGTTGTTCTCTCTTTTGTACTCTTGATAAATCCATTATCAAAGGGGGAGAAGTTTTTGGAATTTTGAGAATTTTGCGAGAAATTTGGAGATTTTTGGAATTTTTGGGCACATTGCACATTCACACACATTTTCCTTCTTAGGTGGAGATTTTTCGTATTTCCACCCAGGGAGAGTTTGTTACATTGAATTTTGGTCAAAGGGGGAGTTTTTGTGTTTTTCACTTTGGTCTGTTCAAAAACCTTCTTGTGAAGTGAATGCCAATGTTCAATTCTAAGTGGCGTTGCCAATGTTTTCATCAAGGGGGAGATTGTGAAATCATGTACTGAAAAATTGGCTTGTGCATGCGCCGGACCAAATTATGAAAACAGTAAGTTTCCCATCTGCGCCGGACTGTTTCTCGAGGCTACGCCAGACCAAACTTTTGGTCCACCGTGAATGAGCTTTTGACGGCTATTTTTACATGCACGCTGGACCAAAGTTTTGGTCCGTCGTGAACGGCGATTTGAAGGTTTTGTTTATGTGTACGCCGGACTGATTTTTGTTTAGTCCGTCGTAAACATGTTTTATGCTGGACCAAGTTTTACAAAAACAGTAAGTTTCTATGTTACGCCGGGCCATGCACACCGGACCAAATTCTTGGTGTCATGAACGCATTTTTGAGCGTTGTCTTTGCATGTACACCAGACCAAAAAGTTTGGTCCATCGTGAACGTGTTTTTGAACATGTTTGCCTTGAATTAAACCGAGACTTTCGCATGTACGCCGGACCAAAAGTTTGGTCCGTCATGAGCTACGCGGGACCGATGTTTGGTCCGTCGTGAATGGTTTTTTGCTCGAGGTTGATTTTTGTGATTTTGAAAATTGTTTGGTGATAGATCTGTGGTTATGAAATCTGTTTGAATTTTATAATGCATGTTTTGAACTTATGCAATGCTCGTATGAGTATTTGCATAGACTAATGTTGAGTCAAGTCGCGGACTTGTGCTCGGAATCGTTTTGTGGTTTGTTCATGTGCAGGTGATGCTCGAGGGCGAACATGGTTGATGACAGGACCGGAACTAGGTTCATGGAGGAACTGAGGTTCGAGACTAGATTCAGGGAGGAATTGATGTCTTGGTGGTCAAGGATGTCATGCGGAATGTTTGGGCTAAGAGAATGGTGCACATGAAGAATGGTTAGTCGCGTGAGTATAGCATGGTGGCCATACGCGTGCAAGAGTTGTTAGTCACGTGAGTTTGTCTTTCTAGGGTATCAATTTATTGTTCCTCAAAGTTTTGTTGATTAATCTTTTGTCATTCTTAATTAATCTACAAGTTTTGATTAGATTGATTCTCGTCATCTTCTGTCACAGTAAGCTTACGAGGTTCATAACTTTTGATCCGTAAGTCCGATCAAGCTGATTATTTTTAGGTTTGATTCGTATTAGAATCTAGTTTCTTGTGTCCAAATTTTAGATTGATCCGACGGTTGGATCACCAGAAATTCTCGTTTTACCGAACATCTGTCAATCTGTTGTTGTCGAATACGAGGCAATTATTTGGTTTCGTTTTGGGGTGAATTTTTAATAGATCAAAATTTTGGTTTTAGCTTCCGCACATTCATTCACCCCCCCTCTGATTGCTATATTCGTATACTTCGATCCTACAACAGTTATGCTCCATCACAACGGAACATTTCCAGTAGTCCTTCCACTTCCCCTTGTATGCATGCACCCGCCATGGGCATGAATCAACTACGCACTCACGTCGTACTCCTTTTTGCTAGACTTCACTACCCTGATTTGCCGCCGAAGGGACATTGCCCAGTACTTCACCGCATCCATCACAGCCTCCTTGTCTTTATATATGGCCCCCCTGCGTGACCTCGTTCTCATGATACTCCCATGCATCACTGTTCCCTTCCTTCATTGTTAGGTCTTCGAAATTATAATTACTCCACGCACCAGGGACAGGCACCTTAGGAGTATTATCCTCCTCATCCGAGTTTTCGCCATCAGGGACTTCCTCCTCCGCATGGTCTTCCTCCTCCATCATGTCAACTATGTCCTCCACCTCCTCCCCACATCGGCCACCCCCCGCGCCTCCATGGTTGTCTCCTCGCCCCCCTCGATCCCCTCGCCACCGCCAATCTCGTGTCCCCCGTCTTCGGGCTCCTCGCCACCTTCATCATCGCATTCTTGCATATTTGTCTTCTCCTCCGTAATATCTACCTCGACATCATGAACTTCCGACACCGATGGAGCTACCAGGTAGCACTGTACCAGCAACATGAGCGGCCAGCCCCGCTCTACGGCAAACCCAACATAGCTCCTCCACGATGATGTCGTGTTAATAGGAATCAACTCTCCATAAAAATAGTGTTGCGCACGGCTTACTACTGCTCTAACTGTTGGGGAACGCGGTATGCTACACTAGCACAAATTAAAATTTCTACCGCAAATCAGAAAAGCTACTCGCAAGAAGGGGATCATAGATCTATTACCACTAGACGCGCAGTTGCGGAATCCTTCGCACGTAGTTGTAGTGGATCGTTCTCGGCGCGGATCATCCTCGCCGTGGATCGTCCTCGCCGCGGATCGTCTTCTCCACGCCGCAGTAGCAGCAGCGTCACCACAGCAGTCCACACGTCCGGGGATGGAATGCCGTGCATCGGTGTGCAAGCACCGGGTCGCTCGGCAGGGGCAACGAGAGAAGGTGGCTAGGGTTTCTGGCGAAACACCTCTAAACCGCACGAAAGTGTATTCTGCGTCTAGCCTCCTCTCCTCTTTATATAGCCACGAGGTGAAACCCTAGACAGTCAGGGCCCATCTACGCGCTAAGCCCACGAGGTCCATTAATTACGGATCCAATCCGTTAATTGTGTGATCCTGTAGGTTCATGCGCATTTGGACATGGATTCGGAAAACCCTTTTTCTAATCCAATAGTCGGTAGCGGCTCCTTCCAGAGCATGTCAACTCCCAAACGCATATGATTAAAGTACTGATGTAATAATCCCTTTGCCAAACTATATGAAGATCGAACTCAAGGCGAGAAGCATGTCATCCTTTGATAGTTCAATCCATCTCTCGTATCCGTGATATATTAATAAGTTGTGATTGACTTCTCAATCACAGCATGGCCATGCACTTCCTTAATCATATCACACGAGTGACCTAGACATATATCTCCGTTACATTGGAGTGGCAAATTCTATCTTGACTGCTCACTTCCCTCTGCATGTTTCATAGTAAACATGAAAGCTACCTTTATAACTATCCGGTTAGAAAATAGTGTTTGGTAACCCCAAGGTAAACTATTACACATGTAGAGAATATGACAATCTCAGGTCTAAGGATCATACATCTACTATGTATGAGATACACTAATGACACATAAGAATGTAACATTCTCGCAGTGTCCCATTGTGGGTCTATCTAACACATGTTCTTCAACATGCGTCCACAATGTATTGATGATATCTCCATATCCCATGATCTATGAAACATGATCATCGAACAATACATGTGCTGATCTATTCATCGTTGTCCTATACGATGATATCCGATCAGAGATATTTATCAAATTATATCAATAAGTAAAGAGCTTCATAAACAAGTCACACACTTGTTGATCAATCATTGGACCAATAATCATATTATTATTCATAAACATAGTCATGTTACAATCATCCATATGATTGCCTCAAGGGCATAACACTAACACTAACCCGCAGTCGAACAGTCTGTACATCCAAATTGAACATCTAAAACATCCACTTCAACAAAGCCATGTATGTCCTATTGCTCGATCTAGATATGCCCTGTACGACCCTTGAAAATGATGACAAATCCACTCCATCGGCCCCCTGTGCTATCTCTCTATCTCCATAAAATATTTGAAAATACAATTTCTCCGACATGCTGCCTGCAACGTCGAACCGACAAATTCATGAATTGTCTACACTTGAAAACTTCATATCTACATGATATATCATACTTCCTTTAATTTCTACGTCGTTAAATCGCTGAGTCGTTGTGCCGTGGTAGCTAACGGTAGTGACAGCAGTAACGAAAATGCTGCCACAGCAGCTCCTATCGCTACGTCGCTAAAACGCTATATCGCTGAGTCGCTAAAACGCTGAGTGGCTAAAACGCTAAATCGTTAAATCGCTAAAATGCTAAGTCGCTAAAACGCTGAGTTGCTATATCGCTAAAACGCTTAGTCGCTAAAACGCTGAGTCACTAAGTCGCTAAATTGCTCAGTCGTAATATCGCTAAAATGCTTAATCGCTAAAACGCTAATTCGCTAAAGCGCTGAGTCGCTAAATTGCTGAGTCGCTAAAACGCTAAAACGCTAAGTCGCTAAATCGCTAAAACATTAAGTCGCTAAAACGCGAAGTCGCTAAATCACTAAAACGCTGAATCGCTAAGTCGCTAAAACGCTGAATTGCTAAGTCGCTAAAACGCGAAATCGCTAAAACGCCGAGTCACTAAATCGCTAAGCCGCTGAGTCGTTAAAATGCTATGTCGCTAATTAATCTAATCGCTAAGTCGCTAATTAAAATCAAACGAACAAGAAAATTACCTGCCAAAGTCATCTCCTACCCTTCTCCTCCTCTTCTTCTTCCTTCTCCTCTTCTTTCTCTCTTCTTCGCCTCTTCTTTCTCACTTTCTTCCCTCTTCTTCTTTCTTTCCTCTCCTCTTCTGCTTCGGTTGGGGAGGGGGAGGCTAAAGGCGCTGGGGTACCATTCGTCCAAGTCTGGAGCGATTAGTGTCACGGCGTCAACTTTTGCAGATTGGCAGAGTTTTTTCTGTGCCGTGGCAGAGTAATCACCCAGTACTGGGGCGATCGTCCAGTACTAGGGTAATCGGCAATTAGTTTTGAAAAAATGTTTTAAAATAAATATTAAATAAAAAAATTCGACTACTGAACTGGCTTTTGGTTCGACGGCCCATCAGATTGAAAGGAGCGTCTCGCTGGTAGTTCACTCGCTGCCCATGTTTCCCCCGGTGGTAACCTCCTCTCCCCGGCGGCCGGCCTCCGCCTTGTCCTCCTCGCCGCACTTCTCTCTCCACCACACTCTCCACTCGTGCCTTCTCCCCTCCAATCCTCGCCAAAACCCCCTCGAATTGTAGTGCTCTCCCCTCGCTGAGCTTGTACGCAGGAACTGAACCTCCGGAATCCAAGAACCCCTCTTCTCCTCCCTCGCAGTTCTTGCAAGAACCATTGGCGTTTCTACCCAAGAACCAGGCTTTGTCAAGTACAAGAACTCCCTTTTGATTCTTTCCACCTGATGCGATCGATTCTCTCCGCAATCCGGAGTATTCAAGAACCTCGCCCATGTCCTTCGACAGCGGCGACGAGGTTTTAGTCGGCTCCGAGCAGCTGCCGGCGGCGGGGATGGAGTTCTTGTCGCCGGACGCGGCCCGGGTGTTTTACTGCGCGTACGCGGCGCGCGCGGGCTTCCGGGTGCGGAGCAGCAAGTCCTTCACCTCCCGCGTGGACGACGCCGTCATCATGCGCCGCTTCGTCTGCACCCGCCAGGGCCTACCCTCCCGCAAGGATCCGCTCGACGCTTCCAAGAAGCGCCGCAACCGCCCCTCCGCCCGCGCCGGCTGTCCCGCCATGCTCCAGGTCAATCGTCGCCTGGTCAGCGCCGCCACCGCCCGCTGGGTCGTCTCCCGCTGCGTCCTGGAGCACTCCCACCCGCTCGGCGCCGACCACGTCGACTATGCTGACGATACAGACACGCCCAGGGAACGTTCCAGCAATTCTTCGCAGCAGCCGGCCGCCCAGAATGGCAACGGCAATGCCGAGCCCTTCCAGCGCGGGGGCCTGGGACCCGGCGGCAGTGTCGCGCAGAGCCTGTTTGAGCATTTCAAGAAGATGCAGGTGGAGAATCCGGCGTTCTGCTACGCCGTCCAGCTCGGCCGGAGTGGCTGTGTTGCCAATGTCATGTGGGTTGATGCACGCGCCAGGTCTTTGTATAGGTGGTTTGGCGACGCCGTTGTGCTTGACTTGACCTGCAAGAGGAACCACCGTGTTGTGCCATTTATGGCGTTCACTGGACTGAACCATCATATGCAGGTTATTGTGTTTGGGTGCGCTCTCATGACCGATGAGAGTGAGGATTCGTTCGCGTGGTTGTTTGAGACTTGGCTTGGTTTCATGGGTTGGAAGAAGCCGGCATCATTCACAATGGGTTATAATAGGGCTGTTGAGATGTCTGCCATGAGGGTCTTCAGTGAAGTTAGACATCGGTTTTGCCGACGGGACATCTTCTCAATCTGCAAGGAGAAGTTGGCCAGTGTGTATTCAGCACATCCATCATTCAAACAAGAGTTGAAGGAATGTGTGAATGAATTGGAGAGGATTGATGAGTTTGAGTCTACTTGGAGGCTGTTGCTTAACAAATACAATCTCACAGGAAATGAGTGGCTGCAAAGAATATACAACATCCGTCATGAGTGGGTTCCTGTCTACCTGAAGGACAGCTTCTTTGGTGAACAGCTCAATGTCCCGAAGTCGGAGACGATGTTTAAGTTCTTTCGGAGGAATTCCATTACAATGACTAGCCTACGGGATCTAGTGATGCAGTTTGATAAGGCCATAGCAGGGCATTATCAGAATGAACTCCAGGAAGACTTTGTCACCTTCAGCAGCAAGCTGGTAATGAAGACTCAACATCCAATGGAGAAACAAGCGTCAGAGCTCTACACAAAAGTGATATTTGACTTGTTTCAGGACGAGCTTGTTGAATCATCAGGCTTTTTAGTTCAGAAAGTTGAAAGTGGGCACATTAGCAAATTTGAGGTTACAAGATCTGGTATTGCCAATAGAAGATGCACCGTCGTATATAATGAACCCGGGAATAGCATAACTTGCAGTTGCCACAAATTTGAATTTACAGGCATTCTATGCCGGCATGCATTAGGGATTTTAATAGCTATCGGGATTTTAGTGCTTCCTGACAGTTATATTCTGAAACGATGGACACGAAATGCCAAGAGTGATATCTTATCTGTAGTTCCGGAAAATTCAAAAGGGCCTTTGGCTTGGCAATGCAATGATCTGTGCCATGATGCTATCAGATTTGCCGAGGAAGGGGCAACATCGTCTGAGATATACAAAATTGCTAAAGAGGCTTTGCAGAAGGCATTTGCTGAAATTTTGCCTCAGAGAGAGGTCCATTTGAAATAAACAGGTATTGGTCTTCTTTTTGGTTTGATTTATGTCTTATGCAGCTACTCCAGACACATTCATAAATCTGAAATAGTTTGATGTGTCAAAC
This sequence comes from Rhipidocladum racemiflorum, assembly GCA_036346355.1. Classification (NCBI taxonomy): domain Eukaryota; kingdom Viridiplantae; phylum Streptophyta; class Magnoliopsida; order Poales; family Poaceae; genus Rhipidocladum; species Rhipidocladum racemiflorum. Next base: position 24,373,375 of record CM070589.1, on the reverse strand, counting down.
TGTTGGTGTGATGATATTTCTTTGTGTTTGTCTATGTTTTAACAACTGTTAAATGTAAATCACAAGAAAGTTCATTATGTAACTTAAGATTTTCACCAGGTAGTGGATTTATACAATGATTTTGTCCATGAACCTGCAGCTGCCACCATTCAAGATTGCTCTGAAGCTGGAGCCCCCTTGCAGGAGGGTAATTGCATTGCTTGCCCTATAGTATGTCTTTGTATCCTTTTGGCAAGTTCTTCAATTAAATTTGTCACAGGTACCCATGAATTTCCTTTTTAATGATGTATGTGACTTATTAACTATTATATACTGATACTGCATTGCTTAACAACCATCTTCTCTGAATGAACAGGAAGCAGCAGGATAACAACACCGCCGGTTCGTTTCCTCCGTTCGTTACTCGCAGTCGTAGCTTCACTTGAAGAAGGGAGATTGCCAATTCCTATGACTCCCATAACTATTCCTGTCACAGCATAACAACTCCTACCATCCATCTTTCTATCAACAAAGAACCAAGCGCATCAGTGACTCCTAGGCTCCTAGCATCTACGTATATGAATCTGATGCGCAGATGGAACCAAGAGCTGCGTTTGGCCTGTATGGCAGACTGCATGATTGGAAAATTGTTTGCTTGCACCTATGCTGTAGCGTACCATTTTCACTGTTCTTGCGTCTTGTGACAATAGGAGGCACATGAACCGGTTTTAGCGGTGAAAACATGAGTGCAAAAAAAGAATGGATTTTAAAATGGGCATATGCTGTTTATCACTTATTGTGTGTTTGGTTAGTGGGATGGAGTGGAATGGAATCATCCCATCCCATCCCACCAAGTCTAGTGTCTGGTTGGAGAGCTGAGGATGACTTAGTTTCAGAAAAGAGAATATTCTCTCTAGATTCCGGACGATCAGGTTCTTCAAATTTTCTAGAACGCAGCCATCCCACTTGGAATGTGAGAGTGATAGTGGGCCCTGTCTGAGAATCTGGAATAGAACTATTCTATCCCTGAAATCTGAGATGGAACTATTCCATTCCACCTCATTCTCCAACCAAACACACAAGCTATTGACCTGTTGTGCTCTCTTGTACCTTGAATCCAATCATAATAATTCTTTTTCCTCAAGAGTGCATGCAAATTTCACCAACTGTTGAAGTCTTTTATTGCTAGTGTAATCCTCCAGTGGAAAGCGTTGTTTTGTTACTATTACACGGATAAGAACAGCGGTGCAAACGTGCAGCCTTTTTTCTATTCACGAGATGTGCAGGAACGGGAGGCAGCGACCGGTGATGTGGATCCCACATGTCAGTGGGATGTGCGCCTCCCGTGTCAGTGCGGGAGCTGTTTTAACGTGCGCTTAACGCGGCTTTACCGCACCTGACCGTTCTCCTCAGGGGCACAACCGCAAAACGCAACTGTAATAGGGGTGCAAACGCAATTCCGCCAGAAAAAAGAGCGAGAGGTGCTTCTATGCTCTTCCTCCTAATACAAGTTGCACAAATCTTAAAGCAAACGAAGGGGTAAGTAATCCTCATCTACTCTTCATTTATGCTTTAATATTTGTGCAATTTTAAAAAGGAAGAGCATAGAAGCACCTCTCAAAAAGAGCAGCGGCAGCAGCAGTACTCGCAAAATTATCATTTAGCCCCTCGAGGCGATTCAAAATCCGAGCCCTGGTCCCCCCCGCAACCCGTCCCATTCCACCGCTCCCTAAAAATCCGCTCCTGCCCCTGGTCTGGTCGCCCTCGCTGTCCTGCCTAAAGCTTCCTCTTGCCTCCGCCTCGACCCCCCCAAAACCCTAGCCCGGAGCTCCGCCGCGCCCCTCCCGCACGGCGAAATGGACGGCGGCGGGACGCATCGCACGCCCGAGGACGTGTTCCGGGACTTCCGCGCGCGGCGGGCCGGCATGATCAAGGCGCTCACCACCGGTACGTGGTCCCTTTTTTTTCCCTGGTCTTTTTTGGCGATTTTTTTGAGGATTTGGAGGCTATGATAGGTTTCTGAGCGTTGATTGGTGGATTTGCAGACGTAGAGAAGTTCTACCAGCAGTGCGACCCAGGTGAGTTCGCGAGCGCCTCTGATTCACCGTCCTCGGGCCTCGAATTCAAGGGAGTTCGTGGCGTTCTCGCTGTTTTGCTCGGAAAAGATGCGGTTCTGGGGGTTCTTGTGCGGGCGATTTTGTGTATTAGTGTGATTTTTTGTTGTTCCTCGCTGAAAGGGAGTTTTGTTTTGTGGGTTTCGTGTTCTTGGCACTAATTTGGGGCAACTTCTCTTCAGGCTTCGTTTCTTGGGTGGTTCAGCTGGAATTTGTGCTTTGCTGGTTTGGAGATTTTTTCCCTTTTTGGAAAAGTTTGTGAGTTTTGCAGAAAAGGCGCACTGAAATTATTCTCTAGTGTTGGCTTGGTGGTTCTTGCTTTCGATCTACATGCGGATTAGTGTTGTACTAAAAAAATTGGTGGTAAGATGAGAGAGAGAGAGAGGGGGAGGGGGAGGGCGGGGGAAGATTAGGTTGAGGGGCTTGTTTTTTTCTGGTTGGTTGACTCCATCACAAGAAAAGGATGTGGAGTGTACTTGTACTGTTTTCAGCCTAACAGAGTAACAGTAGTGGCAAATGACCACGGTGTCCAGCTTACGAAGGGTATTTTTGGGCTTTTATTTAGGGAGTTGGTATAGTTTTCCACTGACATAGTGCAAAAGGTTTAATAGGATGGTCACTGAAGCACAAGAAGATAAGCGATCGTATCTACTTTTTATTTATACTTTAATATCTATATAATTTTTTAAAAGAAAAGCATAGAAACACTTCTCGTATCATGCGGGTGTTTTTGTTTTAGCTAACATTTAAATTTTGGACCGTTGGATACCTTACCCGGATATCACCGAGCCGTTAGATCAAATCGTAGGATCGGATGTAATGTAATCGATACTCCCAAATCTCAAAAATAATCTGATGGTCCTATAATTAGGTAATTTCAGCAATAAAAACATCCGATGTAGTTTATCAAATCCCATTTTTAAAAATAAAACCATAGAAGCATGTATTGGATAAGGCCATCTTACGGTGTACGGTTGAAGAGTCCGTTCTACTCATCCTTTCTGTTATTTCTCGACACTTGGTAGAAAATGACTTCTTTTCGTAAGTTCCTAGTATATGTTGTTCATGTATTCATAAAGACAGGATATATGCTTACTAGTTTACGATTTCAGGGATATCTTTGTGGAAATTGGCAGTAACTTATCCTTGATTAGTCTTGAACTTTGTATGGAATTATGGATCCAAAGTCTTGTTTTGTTGTTTGTGTTATTAAGAGTGGCGTCAAGCAGAGCATAAAATCTGATTGAACCATTTTTTTTCCTCTTTTTTTTTTTTTCTCGTTAGAATTTTCTGTGGCCACACAGTTGCAGTGGTTTTTTCCTCTTCTTTTTTTTTCTCGTTAGAGCCTTTTTGTCCCGGCTTATTTTGATTTGATAGCATAAAAGAAAGAATCCTGAAAAGGACCACTAAGTTTAGTAATTATCATTTTGATTGCAGAGAAAGAGAATATGTGCCTATATGGTCTTCCAAATGAGACATGGGAGGTGAACTCGCCTGCAGAGGAGGTTCCTCCGGAACTTCCAGAGCCTGCACTGGGAATTAATTTTGCTCGGGATGGGATGGATGAGAAGGATTGGCTGTCACTTGTTGCAGTGCATAGTGATGCCTGGCTGCTAGCTGTGGCCTTTTACTTTGGAGCAAGGTTCGGGTTTGACAAAGAATCGAGGTATTGCATTTGTTTCTCTGAGACATGCGATTTTGCTTTTCAATTGCTTATGGTTCTTCAATGTGGATGTACCCTATTTTTGATAATATTGTACTTTAGTTTTGCGAAGAATCATATTATACTTTGCAAATGTGACAACTGAATAATGAGGGTGATTCTTATGTTTGATAGTGCAATTGTTCCTTTTCATTGGTTTGCATCAGTTATGTTGAAACTTGAGAGCATAAATTACTTTGGTCATTCAAGCCTTCGAATGACTAGTGTTGGAGCACATGCTGACATGCTGTTAATACCAATAGTGTAGTGCTGTTGTTTCAGTTATGTATTAACTTTAATGGTAGTCACCGTGCCATGTAAAACGCTAAAAAAATAGTATGTTATGTAAATATGTGATAAATCATTTATCTTGTTGTGTATTCTATATACTTCATTGATTATAGCATCTTCAACTTGTTATTTGCTGGTTCACTGTGATGGTTTATTAACTTAATTATTTCATAGCTCAGATATTTTTCAGAGCGCATCTTTCCTTTTTGCACTTAATATGCTGAGATGCATATACACAACACATGAAGCTATTGTCCTTTTTGTTTTCTTCCTCCCTATTATCTCCATTCTGAAATGTTTTCCCTTTTTGTACGGGTGATTTGTCATACTTTTATAACTTCAGTTTCCTAAAATATTGTTTATGTTGAATAATAAACTGATCGTCGTAGATCAATCCCAATGCCAATCAAGAATACCCGAAGAACAATCACAATAGATGAACACATGATATTGGGGATATCAACTCTTTTCTCTTTATTAATTGTAGATTGATTCTCTCTTACAATGGTGTGCTATATTCATAGCAAAACCCCTTTAGTGGTAGTTTTGGAATTCGCTCACCAAAACTTAGAGTCCGATTATATCTCAACACTTATTCTTGGGTGAATACCGCATCATGTATATGCCTCATAAAAAACTCCTCTCAATAATCCAGTGGGAAAAAAAGTATGGAGAAAAGAGTATATTTCATCCGTATAATGTGTTACACTTGTTGCCTCAATGCCTCATTAAAAACCTTTATGTGAGAACACTTCATAAAAACTCACCAAGGAAAAAAGAGTGCATCTTGTAATCTTCTGGATTAGCGTAGTATCTTCAAGATCATACTACGGGTTATGGTTCAAGAATTTACTCCCCTTGAATTCTGCATCTCGAGTCGTCTCATTTCAATACAATGAACACATCTTTGGAAATAGGATGTTGGCAAAGAATTAGTGAATAAATCAGTTAGATTTTCACATGACTTAGTTTGTAGGATCTTTACCCACTGTTCTTTTGGAGTTCATGAGGATAGAGAAATTTAGAGGCAATATGCTTTGGGCCCGTTCGGTAGGGCTCCAGCTCCAGCTCCTTTTTGATTCTGCGCTGACTTCTCCTGATTCTGACCTCCTGAAGAATCAGGAGCAAGAAATTAAGAACCACAATTATACACAACCTACTACAAATCTTTAAACTGATTCTCCGCGGGAGCTGCCTATTGGCTAATTCTTGCTCCCTGTGGAAAAATGAGAATCACTCCAAAGTGATTCTGCTTCTTGTATGGGGGAGCTGAAGGCGTTCGGTAGAGCTACCGCTCCTCTAGACGAGAATCCGGGAGCTGGAGCTCTACCGAACGGGGCCTTCGTGATATTGCTCTTAACATAACCCATTTGCGTTTGTAAAACACAAGCAACATTATCTTCATAGATAATTGTGGGGGTATCGACAGTGTTAATGCCACATGACTTCTGGATATGGCTAATCACACGTCTTAGTCAAGCACATTCACATGAAGCTTCATATAATGCTATAATCTCTGAGTGGTTGATAGAGGTAGCTACCAAGGTCTGCTTAAAGGACAGTTACCACCGTAGAGAAACACAAACCCAATCTAAGATTTGGCATTATAGGGATCACGCAGTCACAACAAGCATCTGTATATCCCAACATGGTTGAGCAATATCTTGTGTACCATGGAGGTATCTGAGAAGTTTTGACACCTGCCCAATGCCTTCTAGATAGGGCTGCTCTGTGTCTAGCTAGCAAATTTATTTTTGAATGCAATATCAGGTTTGGTGCAATTTGTAAGATACATAAATGCTCCTATGGCGCTTAAGTATGGAATTTCAGATCCTAAGACTTCATTTTTCATTCTCAATCTAAATGGATTTTTATCCATATCAAGGGATCTTACTACCATGAGGTTCTTCAAAGGATGAGATTTTTCCATATTTAATTTTTCCAATACCAGTATAGGTAGACCAGTGTACAAACTACAAAGATTCCTTCGGCGAAATGCTCTAGCTGCAGGCCTAAGCAATATTTAGTTTTACCCAAATCTTTCATCTCAAGCTCCATCATAAGGTAAGAACTTGCTTTCTTTATGCCCTTTGTAGTTCCGATGATATTCAGATCATCGACATAAATTGAGATGATACATAATCCATTATGGGACTTATTTATGAACACACAGTGACAATCATCATTATTGGAGTATCTCTTCTTCAGGAGGAACTCACTAAGTCAATTGTACCACATTCTCCCCAACTATTTTAACACGTATAGCGACCTCTGCAGTTTGACACTATACATATTGCAATTGGTTTTATTAGGATTAAATTTTTTTACTCCTTTAGGGACTCATAAATGTTTGTATCTAGTGACCCATATAAATATACGGTCACTACATTGATCAATTGCATTGATAAGTTCATGCTAGCTGCTATTAATATCAAATATTGGAAGTTATTCCATTCATCGTAGGAGAGAAAATCTCATCGTAATCAATGGTGAGTTTCTATGTGAACTCTTGTGCTACAAGCTTCGCTTTATATATCACCATTTTGTTTTCATTTCTCTTCCGGATGAAAACCCATTTAGATTATACGAGGAATACTTTAGAAGGTGTTAGATCAGCGGGACTGGATATTTTCCTTTTGTTAAGCGAGTGCAATTCTGCCTTAATTGCTAATTTCCATTTGACCCAATCTAATCGCTTATGGCACTCTGCTATTGACTTTAGTTATGTAGGATAAAAAGTTTTAGCTATTTTTGATGTAAAATATATGTAGATAATTGTAGTCTTTCTTTTTATACAACACTCCTGAATCCACATAATTAGTGGATATTGTTTCATTAATTTCTTCCAACTCGTGATTTCCCACGACGATGGAGTCCGGGTGTTTTGACTTCCTAACCTCATATTATGTGTGCAAATATTCGTTGGGGTTTTGATCTTCAGGATGGCTCACTTCAGAGATTTTCTCAATATCGGGTTGACTTTGTTCCATTGTCTTAAGAAGTGTTTTGACTTGTTCGGTTCTCTGTTTCTGCGACTATCATTGCAAAATTGAGTCCTAGGTGCCTAGAGGTCTCTCCCTCTTCTTCTCATGAGGGGTGTGGATTTAATATGCATCTGGAGTATGTCCACACTCATGTGCGTTTATTGCAGCTATTTGAGACTTTGTGACTCACTTATGATCAGTGAAGGCATCTAACAGATTATTAACTATTTGTTGCTGATTTATTATCCTTCAAACTTAAAGTTCGGATTCTTTATTCCGTGGGTCTAAGGATTGAATGCCCGTGACATTCGAATCTATTTTTTGGCATTCTTTAGTGTTGTACTTTTCTCCCCGTAATGCCAGAAAATTATCCTATCAAAGATACAGTCAGCGTACCGAGCCGTATACAAATCCCGTCATAGGCTCTAGGTGGTTTAATAATTGACAGAGATTCATAACCTTCATAGATCCTCAACTTCCGGTGAGGGCCCATGGATGTACGCTGTGGTGGTGAAATTGGCACATATACAGCACAACCAAATTTCCGCAGATGAGAATTTTTTTTTTCACGCACTATTTGCAAAGGGGAAATGTCATGGTATGCAGTTGGTTTGAGTTGAATTAATATAGCAGCGTGCAGCACTGTGTAGCTCAACAACTGGTGAGTAGCCTAAAATTCTGCAAGAGTGGCATAAAAATAAGTTTTATTTTTTAATTAATGACTCTGCAAGGCCATTTTGTATGTGGACATGAGGTACCGAATGCTCTACATTAATGCCTATAGACATACAATAATCATTAAATGCCTTCGAGGTAAACTCACCGGCATTGTCCATTCGATGGATTTGAACCTTTCAGCTGGAAAGGAGACTATTAATTTAATAATTTGGAGCAATTAATTTTGCAAAAGCATGGTTCCGAGTAGATGAGGCATATATGGGACTATCTAGTAGGGTCATCTATCAGTACCATAAAGTATCTAAAGGGGCTCGACAAGGGCTGGATAGGTCCACAAATATCACCTTGAATTCTCTCCAGGAAACTCGGTGATTTTTCCCTAACTTTAAGATAAGAGGGTCTAATTATGAGCTTCCTTTTACCACAAGCAGGGCATAAGAAGTCTTCAGGTTTAGGAAGTCTGTAGTTTTATGCTATGGCCAATAGAATTATTGATGATGTTTTTCATCATATTCAAACCAGGATGACCTGGTTGATTATGCCAGATCTTAAATATTTTATTCGTTTTTAAGTATTGTTTTCATCGCAACATAAACTTTAGGTTTTATATATGTATAGTATAATCCTGAGGAGAAGGAATGAAGTTTTTGAACCACGCGTTTATTACACATGTTAAACTTAGTCATGATAGGTATTCTGTACTATCCTCATTTTTTGTCTCCATGAGGGGACCATTCATACAAATGTCTTTGAAACTTTAGTACGACTGGACTTAAGAGTAGAAGAGAGTATCCTATTATTATACGAGTATCCGTAGAGAGAACTATGATGGCTCTTCCAGTGCCAACAATGAGGGCATCGCTTCTGGTGATGCCATCATGTGTCGGATACGTGTCGATGAAGTGTCAAAACCATGTCGAACATTAAAATTATTTATTTTTGTTATCTAATTGTCCAATGCGTGATGGATACGTGTCGAGCGGCGTGTCGGTGTCGTATTTGTGCCGGACACCGATACAACACTAAACCAACGTGTCGGTGCTACGTAGATATCCGACATTTTTCATAATTTTCTGCTAATTATCGAGCAATTTTCAGAATTACCGACATAACAAAATAAATAAATTCAACATATGTATAAACATGAAATTATGCTAGGAAAGTAAACCCAGTGATATGAAGCTTCCAATGTGTGCTAGGTCTCAGGTTCAACAATCTATGAAAGTCTATATACTTAGAAATTAAGTTTCTAGGATTTAATTTAAATTTTCAGAATTTATTAACTACTTTTTGGGATTACTGTAAACTACAGAGTCCAGAATGTAATTATGCGGAACTTCAGGGTCTTTTTCACAAAATTTATTGCATCCACAATAATACAGGAAAACCTGGGGTTAAACTTCAAAAGTAACGTGTCCCAAAAGTAACGAGCCAAATTGCTAACGGGCCGTGTGACCCATTTAAGTACATGGGCCGAATTCGGTCCAGCTAGGTTGTATTGGTTCGGCCCATTTAGCTACCGAGCACTAGGATTTTCAAACCCTGGTGCCCGAGTGTGGTGGTGGCGGGTGCACAAGGCGGAGCCGGCAGGGGCGGCGTGGGCACATGGCAGGCGCGCATGGCTGGTGTGTGGTGGCTGCTCACGGTGACTGGCAAGGACAGCTACCGGCGGGGACGCGACAACGAGTGCGTATGGTTTAAGCCAGTCGCGAATCCAAGATGAAAATAAAGAGTGGGTTCAAAGTATTAAACTAAATTGAGGTAAACACACTAAATGTAGTACTATGCAGCTGAAAGTTTGAAATTAATACATGAATAAAAGAGAAACATAGGAAGAAAGCAAAAATACTATGAAAGAAGGTACCTTGCTAGACGCTAATGGAAAGGCATCCAAAAACACATTAATACACGTCCAAAACGATTTATATATATCCAAATTTGCAAAATTAATGATATAATAGTAAATTGTAAATGATTCTGATTTATGAACAATCAAAATAAAAAACAACATACCACTAAGGCACTAGCTTGAATCACGAGGCAAATTCATTCTACGAGTTTTCATGCCTTGGAAGCGTTTTATTATTCTAGCATCATCAATGCTTGTAACTATCTCTCGCTCAGTGTAGCATACCATCAAATCATTGAGCCAGTCACCCGCTACCTTATTGCGAAAATCTGTTTTGATAATATTCATTGCCGAAAATATTCTCAACAGATGTCGTTGCCACCGGTAGGATCAATGTCTACTCAATGAGACGATATACCAGTGGGAAAGTTTTATCTTTTTTTGTTTCAACCAATGTTTTCAAGGCGTCGCCTAGGCGTCCAGGCGCTGGCGGCCGCCGGCCTTGGTCTGTCGCCTCGCCTGGCCGGGGGAAAGCGGGCTCGTGAAGGCCCAGGCGTCGCCCTCTGGGCGTCCAGGCGTCTCAGCTGCTCTAGGGCAGGGAGACTAGGCGGCGGCAGAGCAAATAGGGTGGGGGAGTGGGGGACAAGAGGCAGAGCAGAACACATGTGAGCAGGGACATGAAGCATACTCTAGTGCGTGGGAGCTCTGCCATCGCCTCCGTCAGCCGTCACCTCCAGCGCCGACGTCTCCACCAAGATCGTCGCCTCCCACCTCCGTCGTGGCTACACTGGTGTCAGATCCGTTTCCCATTGGCTGTTGACAGCTCCTTGTCTCGCCTCCCCTCCAGGCGCAGCATCAATCACGCCGTCGCCGCGGTCCCAAATCTGCAGCGGCCGTAGGTGGGGGCGGAGGAGGGGAGAGGAGTCAGTAGCCGTAGAGGGAGGGGGCAAGAGACAGTGCTGGCGCCGGAGAGGGGAGAGGAGTCGGCGACGGCTGGGATGGAGAGAGGGCGGCGGCTGGGATGGAAATACAACTTGTGAATGGAGAGAGGAGGGGAAGGGTTAGGGTTAAGAGGGGGAGGCTGGCACTTGGGAATGGGCTGGGCACACAGGTCGAGTTCGATATTTCTTGGTCGCCTAATCCTCGCCTAGGCGCCTGCCTAGGCATCAAGGCGTTTGGCTGGCGCCTCGCCTTATCGCCTTGACAACCATGGTTTCAACCATCATTTGAGTAAGTTTTGAAATATCACGGCATTCATGAAATTCCTGACTCCTAACATTGAGAATGGAGGTTTGAAGCTGACTTATTAACAAGCACCAATCAGATATAGTGAAATCATCAGTATAAATCTCAGCAAGCTGGACAAATTTATCCACATCAAACTTAGAGAAAGAGTCACTTGGATCAAGACAAGACATGCATACCAATAATTCTGATGAAACTTCATTGAAGCGATGATTCGGCTCATTCATAGTTTGCATCAAGAGTAGCATTGAAAATATCAACTTTGTAATAATACTGTTGGAGTTATTGTATGCTTCCGACGCACAGATTTACCCATAACTCCAATAGTATCATCCATATTTGGCACAACAATCTCATGTCTCACAAAAGCTTTCTACTTGTTCAAACAATGGCTCCCACCCAGTGCCCCTCATATCTTGCAAGCGTTCTTTCACATCTTGTATCAATCCTATAGCTTCAACAATATCTTGATGCTTTCTTTGCAAAGCAAGTGATAGGTTATTTATAATGCTCAACAAGGTTATTAAAAAATGTATGATGAATACAAATTCAAAGCATTCCATCTTTTTTAGTAAACCTGCTGCTCCACCATGACTTGAGTTTTAACAAACATCTTCACTTATAAGCTCTAGCACATCCACCACTACCTCCCACATTTGATACATACAAAGCAATGTTTTGAGGTGTGAACCACATCGAGCATCTCCAGGTCTAGCTAGACAAGTTTCTTGATGTAAACCTGCCCCAGCTAAAATCAAACCATTTTCCAACTTCTCCCACAAGACATCATGATGCTTTTAAATCAAAACTTCTTCTCTTGCAAGAGGCGCTCACGGCAGTCACTATCAGGGGAACATAGTTACAGAAATCCGCAATAGCTCTACTACAATTTGAGATAGTGACAACCACTAGCTGTAACTGGTGGGCAAAACAGTGGACATAGAAAGCCGATGAATTCTCATATCGAATAAGTTTTTGCAAGCCATTAAATTCATCTCTCATGTTAGCAACATCATATCCCTAACCACGGAGCCTAGAAATTGGTAAACCATTTAGAGCAAGAACACCAACTAAAGCTTCCTTCAATGCTGCAAATGTACAATTTATGATATGCTTAATAGCAAGAAACCTTTCCATTACCTTCTCTTGATTGTTGACAAATCTGCATGTCACAATTTTTGCGAAGTTAGAACAACACAACAATACATAAAATGGAATGACTTAAAAAATGATGTGCAACTAACCTCACGATAATTGTCATTTGTTCCTTTATTGACACATCTCGAGACTCATCAATAAGCACTACAAAATTTCTCTCACCAATCTCACCCTTAATCATTTGGGTGACCTCTTGTGCACAACATTTCGAAAGCTCTTTTTGAATATTTGGAGACATCATAATTGCATGCCTTGGAGCTGTATCAAATGCCTTATTCACTTCCTCCTTATCTTTATACCAATCCAATAGCTCTTTGAAATTGCCCTTGTTAATGGAAGTAAATGATTCATCGTGTCCATGAAAAGCGCTTCACCTTGTGCTATTAGATATCTTGCACAATCTAATGAAAAGCGCTTCACCTTGTGCTATTAGATATCTTGCACAATCTAAAGATGCAGTCAAACGAATTTTGTATGCAATTTCGGCTTCCTTAGTGTAAGTATTCAGTTTACTAGATACACTTGACCGTTGATTTTTGAAATCTTCACACAAACCCCTTGCAATATTGTGGAACCATCAATATGTTTATTGAAGCATCTAAAGCCATCTTCCAACGAGAAAACCCAACTTTTGTAAATACATCATTCCTAAACGTGTGGGTTTATGACGATTTCTTGAAAAGAAAACAATAGAAACAAAATGTGGCATCCTTTTCCGTGCTATATTCCAACCAAACTTATTAAACCATTGTCCTTGAAAGGATCTCTAGATGTTTCCATCCAATGTCATTGGAAAGGCGTGCCCAATTGGTCGTGTTGGACCATTCCACAAATATGCCCTCCTCACTTCATCTCTAATTTCATTGGCATAATCTTCTATTGGTTAGCAGCTTGGCCCTCGCCGTCGACGGCTCGTTGTCGCGCTCGTGCCTCCTCACAACCTTACGCAAACCGTCGCCCCCGCCTGGTACTAGGAATCCTCTTTGTAGATCTGATTTAATTAATTTGAAAATATGGTTGGGGATTTGGGGAAGGGGAGATCCGGAGATGGATTGGATCTGTGGGCTTCTTAGCAATTGTTGGACATGGGCTTGTGGGCTTCGGCAGCAAAGGTCCACTTCTCTTCCGCAGTTCGGTTCTGCCACTACTTCCTAGAGGCTATGGCGAACTCGGGCGAAGGGGAGACCGGCGGTGCCCCAATGCCAATCAAGAAAACCCAAAGAACAATCACAATAGATGAACACATGATGTAGGGGATATCAACTCTTTTCTCTTTATTGATTGTAGATTCATTCTCTTGTACAATGGGTGCTATATTTATAGCAAAAACCCCTTAGGGGTAGTTTCAGGATTCCCTCAACAGAACCAAGAGCCCAATTATATCTCAACAAAACCAAGAGTCTGGTTATGTTGGGCCATAATGAAATTGTACTTTTACAATATTACAATTTCATAATTTTTTACTATCATATTATGGTAAAAACTAATGATCCGAAGCAACGTTATCAAACCTGGACCAGCCCGGCAATTCAACCGGGGAAACAACTGGACCTGAGGCTCTGTCTGGTCCAGATTGCATCGTCAGATTGTTTACGCAGTTAGCCTGTCCTCAACTGGAGAAAACCTGATTGGATCGGCCGGTTCTGATGCGAACCGGCGAGTTCACCCGGATGACCCAACAATTGTTTGCATAATTCACAAAAATTGGAGCACTTGGGGCTCAAACTCAGTTCCTTCATCACACAACATGGCGTGCTAACCAACTAGGCAAGTGAAACTAGTGATTTGAATGGTGAATACAATACTAAAAGGCTTTAGATTGGAGTATATAGCTATTAGTGAGCATTGTTATTCACAAATATACATTTTTACATATTTAATTAAAGCCCGTGGTCCAACTGTTGACCCACTGGTTCAACCAGCGACCCAATGATTGGAAACCCAAGCTGGGTCAATGACCAGGCCTAGAGGGAGTAGGATCAATAACTTTTACTACTGCTGTATGGAAATGAAATGAATATGATACTATGGGAATGTGCTTGGAGGAAATCTGCTTTGGATATATTTTGGTTTCCTGGTGAATAACTGTAGATATTCTGGTTACTATGGAATGGATATTTGATAGCCCTTATACTTGCGCTGTGCGAAGTTCATAATTTAAAGGGATAAACCTCCTGAGGTTTCCCTAGTGTATCTGGATGTATTGGCCGACACGATGAAAGTTGCTGTTCATGCTATGCTCACATCTTGGTATGATCACTATATTTTAGTTTAGTGCTAAATATTCTACAGTTTCTTTTTTTGAGCTGATAGATTAGCAAGACTTAGACTCTAAGAAGGGTCACCTTGGAATGTTTGTTGTTAATTTTTCTTTCTACTAATAATTTGTTTCAATTTCTGTTGTTTATCTTTGTAATTGACATGACATACCATGTCTGAGAAATGGGCTCTTTTTCCCTTCGAGTCTTGTTTAACTTTTCTCTGTTTTATAATATTCTTGTGGTACTGGATGCTATCTAGTCAACTATTTTGTGTTTTGTGCTGCTAGTTGGTCCCATATTAGATTTGGTTCCTAATGGGAGTTCATGGTGTAATCTAGCTTTAATTTAGCTATAGATCACCTTCCTTTTTTTTCCATTTTGCTTGACCTGATCATGCAACATGTCTTCCTGCTTTTGACCCATTGATGAATTAGTCGAACTCTGTAGGCCAGGCGTAGTGGTCTTTCAGGATTAGTCCTTGTTTTACACTACTGTACACAGATGGACCTCCTGGGTTTTTTTTCCCATCTTTTGATTTACCTTTTTCAATACCTTGTTCAATTCAAGGATACCCATTGCAACTAATAAGTAACGAATTTGCTGTCTTCTATCTGGGCTCACACCGGGATTGACAACCACCATTTGTTGTATTATTGAAGTCAATCTGCAGTCATGAGTTCTGATAATGCAAAGATGTGCATGTCATGGTAATTGAAAATATTGATTTACAAATCTTTAATCAGGAAAAAAAATGCATTCATACAATTTACATTATTGTTTCTGAGTAAACTGAAATTATCTGAGCTAGTTGCAGATAATTAAGATAAGAAGATGATCATGCTTACCACAATCTTTAGTTAAGCTACAAACAAGGACCAGTAACTGTGTTTATTTGTTTTTGCAAAACAATGAATCTGTGTTATAAATATGTGTTTAAGTGTCAAGTAGGATGTGCAAATAGGTCTATGGACAGTTATGGATAGGATTCATAGCTAATTATTTGGAACAGACAGCTCTTCCTTAATGGCATTCCAAAATGACAGGTCCTATTTCAACATCAAGGTAGAGGTATCCTTCGGGCCGATTGAATACCATAATTTTAAGTGTAGTATTTTTATTTAAACATGGATATCTCAACACGACATGACACCAGCATGGGGATTCTCCATTTTCCCAAAAATGCTGATATGGAGACATGGCTATATGTTTTTAAATAATAATAATATACATATGTACTGTTACGAACCGATTCAATGCGAATCTGCTCGTACGCGCGGGTTCCAGGCCGAAGCCCGGATCGCAGGCTACCCGACGCCGTGGAGGACGTCGTGATGGCTTGCGCCTGAGGTTTGGCTGTTTTCGGAGCCACCGCCTAAACTCAGACTTGTGGCATCAAAAGCATGCCTTTTCTTCCTCCTTTCTTATCATATATATATTCTCCCTAAAACTACCCTTCCAACAAACTGGAAAGGATATGACTCAATAACTGAATTATGGAATCTCTCCTAACAGAAGCTATAAAAAAGGAATAGGAAAAAGGAATAGGATAATTGCTGTAAACTAATTAAGGAAACTTATCAATCTTATCTGGAAGGTGCCCTCCGCCTAATCTTCATGCGCCGGCCTGATTTCCAGCTTCCCTTGCGCTCCTCCGGACATATACTCTGTCCAGAACGTTATCCCTAACATGTACTATTAGCCATTTTCTACCTGTTTCCTCTGGTCGGATCACCCTTGGAATACTTGAACTTGTTGGTGTTTTGCTCCTCTCTTGGAGTACTTGAATCACCGGTTTCCATTTTCTAAAACCCAAGAGTGGAAGGAGGAACAAGAAGTGAGAACTCAGATCTAACCTATATTAAAGAACTCAAGAGAATGGATTGGAAGTGAACTGAGAAGAACTAACTGGCAAGGAGGATGAAGGAGGTCGCCGATTCGCTGCTGATTGCTAGTGGTCGCCGATCGTTGTGTCTGGAGGGAGATATCGCACCGCACAACACATCTAAGGGCTCGAGGGGGCTGTTATGGGCCCAATTCAGCAGCAAGGGACATGTGTTCATGTGAACTGTAGCAGCAGCCCACGAGGACGGTAGCTTCTTCCCTACTAGGTTATCTATTTCCTAAATAGTTTGATAAGTTTCCTAAGATAAGGATTAGTTGTTTGGCATCTTATCTATTAGTTAAGAAGGTTAGCTTTTAGTCTTATCCATAATTGTTAGGAGAGCTCTCTATATAAGGAGGCTATTGTAATTAGGTTTGTAAATGAATATAACAGGGGTGGTCACCAAGATAGGTTTACCCTTTTGGTGGGTTGAGTGTGTTGGATAGTATCTCTTTATATCCTTGTATAGATATTGCCTAATATAGACTTTCCCTTTATATGTACGTGCATATATACTGGCCCATTGGCCCTATTTTGAATACAAGTGCTATTCATAACATGATATCAGAGCCTAGGGTTTAGAGTTAGATTGTTGCACTTGCGCCTCTCTTTCGGTGGCTCTCTCGTCGCCTCTACTCTTCCCGTCTGCTAGCCGTCTTGCTCGCCGCTCCTACTGGCCGGTCGTCTTGCCTTCTCGCCGGTGCCGTCTAGCACTCCGTGGCCGTCTCCTTAAGCGCGATCGGTCTCCGCGTCGCCGCCGGCCGCTCTGTCTCACTTGTATGGCCGTCAGCTTCCGTTAGTTGGCACAGCCGCCCCATCGGCAGCCGTCGCCGCTATGGCTGTCGACCTTGGCTGCCGCCCTTCCACCTCCGTGCCGCGCCATCTCGCCGTCTCGGCCACTTGCCAGCCGTCGTCGCCCGAGAGACCGCGCCTCGACCTCCGCTCACTCGCGCCCGTGGCGGCTCCAGCCACCCTTCGGCTCCGACTGGTACGGCCACCAATGCTTTGCCCGGCCCCGCCTGCGGCGACGCGACGCTCTCGGTGAGTCGCTCGCTCGGCTTCCCGTTCGGATCTGCCTCGATGGACACCTGCCGTTCGGCTCTGGCCGGAGTCCAGAGCCACACCCGATCGAATATCAAGCTTCTCGTGTCTTCTTCATTAAAGTATTCTTCGTTGTGTAGAGACACACGATCGGATTTCAAGCTCCAGATTCACGTCTGTGAGAGCCGCTTCATGTCCGCGTGAAGGAGTTTTGTTCACGTCCGTAAAAATAAATAAATAAATGTTGTCGTGTTCAGGCTTTTCTTTGGGGACTGTTTCTATTCTTCGCTGCACGGTTACCTTCGATGGTCTCAATTATCGAGACTGAGTTTTCATATGCGCCTTCATATGCGTGGTCAACGCTTGTGGTAGCTTGTGGGAGTTTCTTACCGACGAGCTATCATGTCTGCCTCGTCCTGCTCCCCCTGCCACAAACAAAGGAGGCCGATGATGTTGCTCGCCAAAAGGCCTCTGATGATTATGCTGATGCTGTGGAATCTTTTCAGACTCAGTTTACTGCTCACAAGACATGGATTGATGAAGATGCTTGTGCCTTTACTATTTTGGTTGCTAGCATGGAGGTGCATCTTACTGGTGACATTGTTGCTTTGTCTTCGGCACAGTTGATGTGGGCGCATCTTCGCGACTTCTATGAGCCTGCTGGTGACTCTCTATACCTTGCTGTTGTGCGATAGGAGCAGTCTCTACAGCAAGGTGATTCTACTGTGGATGAGTTCTATGCGCAGTTGTCTTCGTTGTGGCGTCAGCTTAATTCGCTAGGACCAGAGGTTTGCCGGACTTGCCAGTGCTGTCAGCGTCAGCACTCTCATTTGGAGCTCGCCGTATCTACGATTTGTTGACACGTCTTCAGGCTGAATTTGAGCAGATTCGTGCCCAGCTGCTTGCTTTTCATCCTCGTGTGACTGTTTGGAGGCTGTTGCAGCTATTCGTACCGAGGAGACAGTCTTCATGGCGCGGGCCTATTGGTGTCTCCCTCAGTCTTGGCGGCGCCTCGTTCTACTCCTCCGTCAGTGACGCCTACTCCAGTTCTGGCTACTGGGGGTGAGGCCTTCACTGCACCTACTGCAACAAGAGCGGACATGTAGAGCAATTCTGGTATTGGAAGAAGGACCTTGCTCGTCGAGGTGGACGCCCTTCTAAGGGCACTGGACTCTTGGGCGCCTCTCCTCAGCAGACTTCTGTTGGTTCTGACTACTCAGGAGATTCTTACGCTACTGCGCCGCATGGCTGCCACTACACCAATAGGTTCTGCTACTCAGTCTTCTAGTGAGAAACCACCCTCCTCATCAGGTATCGCACCATGGATTCTTGACTCTGGAGCTGCTTTTCATATGACATCTGATCCCACGAGTCTACATTCCATTAGTCCTCTTGTTGCTCCTATCACTGTGCATACCGCAAATGATATTCTCTTTTTGTTGTAGGACGAGGCACTCTTTCGTCTTCCTCTTTTCATGTTCCTGCTGTTTCTTATGTTCCCAAACTGACCATACAGCTCATATCCGCTGGTCAGCTTACTGATCATGGATGTCGTGCTATCCTTGATTCTAATTCTTGTTGACTGGCTTCATCTTCCTTCCGCTGCCTCTGCCAGTCTCTCTGGTTCATCCACCGCTTCAGCATCTGTTGCTTCTTCTACTGGGTCTTTTGCTCAGTGGCACCACCGTTTGGAACATCTTTGTGGTTCGTATCTGTCTACTTTAGTTCATTGTGGTCTTTTAGGCACTGTGTCTGGTGAGGTCTCTTTACATTGTACGGGTTGTAAGCTTGGCAAACAGCTACAACTCCCCTATCCTTCTAGTGTGTCTATATCCCAGCGCCCTTTTGATCGTGTTCATTTTGATGTTTGGGGTCCGGCCCCTTTTGTTTCAAAAGGGGGTCATAGATATTATATTCTTTTTATAGATGATTTCTCTCGCCACACTTGGATGTATTTTATGTCCTCTCGTAGTGAAGTTCTTTCCATCTATAAGACTTTTGCCACTATGATTCGCACTCAGTTTGATTCTCCCATTCATGTTCTTCGTGCTGACTCGGTAGGGGAGTATCTGTCAAGAGCTCTTCGAGCTTTTCTTGCTACGCAGAGCACTCTTTCCCAGTTTTCATGTCCTAGTGCTCATGCTCAGAATGGTGTGGCTGAGCGCAAGCATCATCATCTTCATGAGACAACTCGTGCTCTTATGCTTGCTTCCGCTGTTCCACCTCACTTCTAGGCTGAGGCTCTCTCTACTGCCACCTACTTTACTAATATCTAACCTTCTTTTGCTCTTAAGGGTGGGATTCCAGTGGAGCGTCTTTGTGGCATGCTTCCTGATTATTCCGGACTTCGCCTTTTTGGATGTGTGCGCTATGTTCTTCTTGCACCTCGTGAATGCACCAAGCTGACTACTCAGTCTGTTGAGTGCGTCTTTCTAGGATACAGTGCTGAGCATAAGGGATATCGTTGTTAGGATCCTGTTGGACGACGGATGCGGATCTCACGGGATGTCACTTTTGATGAGTCTCGTCCCTTTTACCCTCGTTCTTCTTCCTCTCCTACAACTCTTGTTGAGCCACTGTCTTTCCTGACTTTTTTTGATACTCCAGTTGTCACTTTTCCTCTTTCACAATCGGCGACTCCTTTATCACCGGTTTCTTCACCACCGACCTCTCCTCCAAAGGTTTCTTCGGATATTGTTCCTTCCTATCATCTATACTACACTCGTCGTCCGCGAGCTGAGGAGTCTTCTGATGTGCCATCTTCTTCCGATGAGCCATCTTCTTCAGTGTCTCCTCGTTATGCTCTTCGCGATCGACAGTCTATTCGGCCTCCTGAGCGCCTTGGCTTTGTTGGTGCAGCTCTTGCCGAGCCGACTTCTTACCGTGATGCTGTTATTCATTAGGAATGGCAGCATGCGATGGCGAAGGAGTTTGTTGTTTTTGAGCGCACTGGCACGTGGGATCTTGTACCACTTCTTTCACGTGTCCGTCCCATTACATGCAAGTGGGTCTATAAGATTAAGACTCGCTCTAATGGTTCTCTTGAGCGCTACAAGGCTCGTCTTGTGGTGCGTGGTTTTCAGCAGGAGCATGGTCGTTGTTATGATGAGACTTTTGCACCTGTGACTCACATGACCACTGTTCGCTTTGCTTGCTGTGGCCTCTGTCCGTGAGTGGTCCATCTCTCAGCTTGATGTTAAGAATGCCTTTCTTAATGGTGAGCTACATGAGGTCTATATGCAGCCACCACCAGGGTATTCTGTTCCTGAGGGCATGGTTTGTCGGCTTCGTCGCTCTCTTTATGGGCTTAAGCAAGCCCCTTGTGCTTGGTTTGAGCGTTTTTCATCTGTGATCACTGCAGCTGGTTTTTCTGCAAGTGTGATGTTAAGAATGCTTTTCTTAATGGTGAGCTACATGAGGTCTATATGCAGCCACCACCAGGGTATTCTGTTCCTGAGGGCATGGTTTGTCGGCTTCGTCGCTCTCTTTATGGGCTTAAGCAAGCCCCTTGTGCTTGGTTTGAGCGTTTTTCATCTGTGATCACTGCAGCTGGTTTTTCTGCAAGTGCTCATGATCCTGCGCTCTTTGTTCACACTTCTTCCCGACGTCGGACTCTTCTCCTTATATATGTTGATGGCATGATCATTACTGGAGATGATTCTCAGTATATTGCCTTTGTAAAGGCTTGTCTCATTGAGTAGTTTCTCATGTCTGATATAGGTCCTCTTCGCTACTTTCTTGGGATTGAGGTTTCTTCTACATCTGAGAGCTGCTTTCTCTCCCAAGAAAAGTATATCCAGGATTTTCTTGATCGTGCTTCTCTCACTGATAAATGTACAGCTGAGACTCCTATGGAGCTCAATATTCACCTTCTATCTACTGATGGTGAACTTCTTGAGGATTCTCCTCGCTATCGTCATCTTGTTGGGAGTCTTGTTTACCTTGGTGTCACTTGTCCTGACATTTCATATCCTGTCCATATAGGGTGTGTTTGGTTACCTGCACTATCCTAGCTTGTTTCGTATGAGCCATCCAGGCTAGCCTTGGCCTGACTGAGTGGATGCAAGCTAAGTTGTTTGGTTGCTTGTTTGTGCATCTCATGGGCTTGCATTAGAGAGAAGTCCAATTTCTGTGTTTTCTTCATCCTGTATGAGTGGGTGCAATTGCATCCACCTGATCAGGATGAACAGGAAACCAAACATATGTCTAACAGATACAGTTGCATCCACTCATACGATTCAGACACCATACAGGCAACCAAACACACCCATATTGAGTCAGTTTGCTTCTGCTCCCACTCGGTTCTACTATAGTCATCTTCTTCGTGTTCTATGATATCTTCGTGGAACTATCTCTCGGCGTCTTTTCTTTCCACACTTCAGCTCTTTATAGCTCCAGGCATACTCAAATGCTACCTGGGCTAGTGATCACTCTGATCGTCGGTCTCTTTCTGCTTACTGTGTTTTTCTTGGTAGTTCTCATTGCTTGGAAGACTAAGAAGTAGACAGCGGTTTCTAGTTCGAGTGCTGAGGTTGAGTTGTGAGCTATGGCTCTTTTGACAGCAGAGGTTACTTGGCTACGGTGGTTACTTGAGGATTTTGGTGTTTCTATTTCTACACCGACTTTTCTTTTCTCTGACAGTACAGGTGCTATCAGCATTGCTCGAGATCCAATGAAGCACAAACTCAACAAGCATTTTGGTGTTGATGCTTCTTATATGCGGTCACAGGTACATGATCAGGTTGTGGCTCTTCAGTATGTGCCTTTAGAGCTCCAGTTGGTAGATTTTTTCACGAAGACACAAGCTAGAGCTTATCTTAACTTTTATCTCTCCAAATTTAGTGTTGTAGATCCACCATGAGTTCGAGAGGGGGGGGGGGGTGTTAGATAGTATATCTTTATATCCTTGTATAGATATTGTCTAATATAAACTTTCCCTTTATACTCTCATGTACGTGTCTATATACTGGCCCATTGGCTCCATGTTGAATACAAGTGCTATTCATAACAGAGTGGGCCAGACTGTGTCGCCAATACATGTTGATACGTGTCGAAGCCTTGTCGGAAATTTAAATTATTTATTTTCACTGCGTAATTTTCTGATATGCACCTGACACGTATTGGCGCTGTGTCGGTGCTGTATCCGTTGTCCGACACCGATACAGCAGCTAGGCAACATGTTGGTGCTTCAGAGACTTAAATTAGTGACAATCAACAGAGTTTTCTGGTGTCTTTTTTATGCCATTTGGCTTCTTTATTTTGACTGTGTGGGTTGCATATGATAATCTGTGGACATTGCCTCAATTTCTATGTGCTCTTTTGTCATAACATAGTTTATCGGTTTTCTTCCCCTCTTTTGGGACCGAGGGACAACTCCCAAGTCTCCATTTAACAAATTAGAATAGGCTTCTGCTCCCAGATTATAAATTTCTAGCTATAGAACATTTTGCAGTTGCAATAGTTAAAATATATTTATTTGGTAAAATAAACTAATTGGCCTTAACATGTGATTGATAGGAACAGTGAATATACTAATTAAAGAATTCAGTTGCAGTATCTATGTTCAATTGTTTTATACTTTGAAAATTGAAAGCACTATCTAGTATTTATGGTATATCCTATGTAGGGATGGCAATGGGACCCGAAACCCGATACCCGATGGGTATTTACTCTATTAGGGTGCAAATCTAGTCCAATAATCATACCCATGGGTACCTTAATGGGAGAAAACCTTCACCCATCGGGTATGACGGGTACGGGTACGGGGTACTTCCACCCGTACCCGTTTCCCCATTTACCCGTGTACCCCACCCAACCCAACTAGCTAAGCGGCCCAAGCCCAGGCTGCCCAGCCATCCCTACACCGAACCGAGTGGACCAATTCAGCCATCCATATTCCCTACACCAAACTGAGTGGTCATCCAATTCATTTCAGTCTCCAGTCCAGACCCTAACCGTCCCTAACCCTAGCAAACCGGCGGCGACGCAGTGCCCAAACGCCGGCGAGCGGGCGGCGCAAGCGGAGGCGCAACCGCGCAGGTTCGGGTCCTTCGGGATCTAAGGCCGTGAGGCGGGGCCGCGGCGGGAAGAGCACTGGAGGCTGGAGTAGTAGGCATTGGAAGCTTGGAGCGGGCGCTGCGGGCCGACCGGGGTCTCTGCCACAGCTCACCGCGTCCTCACCTTTATCACGCCGTCACGCGCTCGCTGGAGTTGCCGAGGTAGCGGGTATGGGTGACCCGGTGGGTAAAAGGGACCCGAACAGGGATGGGTATGGGGAAGAAGTTCTACTTGTGGTCGGGTACGGGTGAATTAACGAGTGATTTTTCATCTGGCGGGGACAGGTATAGGGAGCCAATACCCGGCGGGTATGCACCCGTTGCCATCCCTAATCCTATGTTGATCTTGATCTATTGAAATATTCAAGTTTGGTTACCTTAATGTGTCGTGCGTCATGCTTTTTTGTGTACTGTTTGCTGCTTTTGCAATCTTAGATTTGTTGATGCAAACTGTGAGATGTAAAATTTTCTTTACAACTTCCATTGAGATTTTTTTTTCTTGCAATGTGTAGGCCCTTGTAAATTCGTTTTAGTTGTTCAACTATTTCATGCTTTTAAGGGAATGTGCTGGATGCTTTTAAAGAAATGCGATGGAGTTTCTTATATCCACTTCGAGCATCAGCATCAATATAATTACCTTTTGTGATTGCATTGCAGGAAGCGGCTTTTTAGCATGATTAACAACCTTCCCACCATATATGAGGTTGTGACGGGAACTGCGAAGAAGCAGACCAAAGAAAAAAACCCTAAAAGCAGCAGCAAGAGCAATAAATCTGGCACAAAGGTAATGAATCATTTCCATTTTACTGTAACAATGTTGGCCGAAAATAAGTTCATAACACGGTGTCTTCTTTTGACGCTAAGCACTTCTCCAGCCATTACGCCAGTCAGAACCCAACTCAAGGGGTTCGAAGATGCCACCTCCAAAGGATGAGGATGATAGTGGAGGTGAGGAAGAGGAGGAAGAGGAAGATCATGAAAACACATTATGCGGTGCATGTGGTGACAACTATGGACAGGATGAGTTCTGGATCTGTTGTGATGCTTGTGAGACATGGTTCCATGGTAAGTGTGTCAAGATCACTCCTGCCAAAGCTGAGCACATCAAGCACTACAAGTGCCCGAATTGCAGCAGCAGTAGCAAGAGAGCCAAAGCATGATCATCGATATGTCCATGGCTCATGTCTGAAGAAACAAGAATTTGACTTGCTGTAAAGACCCACATGGGATAGAATGCCCAATGGATGTGCATTCAGTTGTTGCTTTCAGTTTAGGACCAGCTTTAGGGTCTTAATGTGTTATTTGGTGTATGTCAATGTCATTTTAGATTTTGTGTTAGTAGTGGCAACTAACTGTAATAGCTTGTGTTTATTCAAGCCTTCTCAGTGCACCTGTATTGGACTTCGTGTTTTAGATTTCAATTGTGTATCATGTCACCATGTACTCGTGTAGTTTGTTAAAAATTGTTGTTTTTCCTGCCGCATTATTCATCATTTGCTCATTTGAAATCTAGCAGGAAGGCCATCTACCTAGTCTACCACTGTTTGAGAAATCTGTAACTAGCTGGAATGTTTTTCAACTCATTAAATTGCAGTTGCTCTTCTGGTGATTTTTATTTTCTTTAATATCGCATGGATTTTTGCTGACGCTGCTTGCTACAAGTCTAGGTAGTTTCCTTCTGATGGTCTGTTGATTTGTTGTCACCATCTAGTATGGCAAACTCAATCTTCATACCCTAATTTTCCGTAATTTTTTGGTAGACCACCTGCCAATACATGTCGCTGATTATGGGTCATGTTTCAAGTTTAGCCATTTATGCCTCGCCTTCCCATTCAGCAACTATCTTCTGCTTTGGAGGCAGCTTATCTCCATATAATCTAGTGGGTTTGACTTCGGTATTGCTCAACTTTTGTCAATGGAACATACATGCAGATTGGCAAGACAAGATGAGTAGACTGCATCAGATGCCCTGTTAGTTTAGACGCATGTCTGCATCAATCACGGTCTGCTTTTCTTTGCTCCTCTGCTTTCGTTTGGCCCTGGTTTTCTGCCCATGTCCCTGTCCCAAATTGCAACCTATCAACTTTATCTTCCACTCTGCCAACCTTGCCTTTTTGACTTGTCGAAGTTTATCGCTATTCTTTTGTGGTCTGTTTCACCACTTTCCAGGCGTGCCAAATCCTTGCGACAACAATGGCATACTGTTCTGTACGGTTTTAGTTTTTTTTTTTTTTTTTTTTTTTTTGTGTGAGAGCTTGTTAGGCGTTTGGATAAATATAAAGATTATTCAAGTGGCACACAGCTCAGATGGCACGGCAGCTTCAACCAGATAGCGCCTGGCAAGTTAGCTTTACACCTTGAAGGCAACTTCACCTCTTGTCCACTAATTGGTGAACAACCGAAAAAAAAAAAAGTAGCATTCTCATGTGCATTCTCATGCTACATTCTTAAAAGGGTATATTTACTCGGTCTCCAGTCGTTGGATAGCTCAAAACGATGTGGCACCTTGATATTTTTCGGTCTGTGTGGACATCTGGGTTGCGAGCCTTAAGATGACTTTACTAATAGCCACTTACTTGCACTCTAATAAATGGATGTTTTCGCTGTAGACATGCTCTCGTTGACTACAATCTTTGCAACTTAAAAACTCTTTAATATCTGTATTTAAATTGCAACGGTTTTTAAATCTATTTTTTCATACTTTATTAGATAAAAAGGCCATAAAACCTCACATCAAAGTTGCATAAATATTGATTTGCCATTTTAAAATGGACAAATAATTCACCTCTGCCTTCGTTGAAGAACGTACGGTAGTGCAGGTGAATCCCCCTTACAACATATACATAATGTTATAAGGCACCAACTAGGATTTTCGCTTACTGGTATTTATATATCCACCATAATCAGGTATCTTGATTGTGTTTGGATGGACACTTCTAATTACCCTACCTGAAATATGCTCAACAATTTTACAACCCAAACTTTGGCCAAAAACTTGCTAAGAGTAGTCTTGCTAAATCCGTAAGGCATGCAAAATTTTGGTTGTCACCAACCAAAGGGAGGCCAAAAATGCTCTGATATGAACAAAACTCGGATTGACTACTTGGAGCTCAAAACAAAGCACACCCATTACCCTTAGATTAGGTGCCTAACAACTAGGGTTGCATAACTGATAAACCAGATGGCAAGTCGATTATAGGGCCCCGTTTGTTTCGGCTTTTTTCATCAGCTTAAAAGCCAAAAAGTTTAAGCCGAAACAAACGACTGGCTTTTAAGCCGGGCTTTAAAAAAGCTAAAAGCCTCTGTATAACTATAAGTCAAAAGCCAGACAAGATGAGCTTTTTTGGGCTTTTTTAAATGAAATAACCCTTTGCCACTAAAAGTCTCTAAAATTACCCACCAAATGCCATCATATATAAATTAAGAATTCCTCTACCATCTCATTTAATGTATTTTAGACTTTTCATCTATAAGTTGTACCATCTAACCATAAGCTAGGATACCAAACAACATGTCTTAGCTTAAAAGCAGATGGCTTAAAAGCTCATTAAGCCAAAAAGCTAGTTTTAAACTAAAAGCCAAAAAGTTAAGCCGAAACAAATAGGACCTAGGCACCATGGCTCACAACATCCCCACTTCGGAACAATTTGGGATCCCCACTTCACGCTATGCACACGGCGAGCCATGTCATCTTGCCTTGAACCGTTCGATCTGGTGAGCAATCCTTCCATTTAGTTAGCTGGTCGATCTCTGCATGATATCATTTGCATGGTTTCATTTTCATTTCCGTTGTACACTCTTCCGAAACGATCATAATGCAGATAGTGCATTTTAATTTGCAACTCCTATCGGTTTGGAAATGGGTTATATATGCATTTATTCTTAGTTTACTCTGAACGATCACGTAGTCAACGAAACAAATTTAATTTTGATAAGACAAGTTATGAGTTATTAGAATGATGGAATTACAATAATTAACTTGTTTAGTTTCCAAAAAAAACAATTAGCTTGTCTAGGCCTAAATTCTTGAAGGGTGGAATAAATACTCGAAATAGATTCATATTTAAAAAATATAATTGAATTATATTGTAATGAATACTCCCCAAATTAAGTAGTCTTACTTATCATATATTTTGTAAGAAAAGAAGAATTTTTTTGATTTTTATGTGAAGTACCTATCCTATAACAAATGAAATAATTAACTCGAAACATAACTACTGGAGCCAGGTTCTATTGGAAAACAACTTTTCGAGTAACAGTTGCTTCAAAGTTTTCTAGTCATTTTCAGAACTATATATATCCCCATAAATTTGAATTAATTTAACCTTTTGAATTGTGATCAATATTTTGTGTAATTGTTAATTAGGCATTTTAGGTCCAGCTCTATTTTATACGTGTTATCTCCAATTATTGGGATGCATTTTTTGTATAATCTAGTAACAAATAATTAACAAACAAATCGCATTCCTAATTAATGGGCTTGAATCCGATGCTTTAGCAAAGCAGCATCAAATTGCAGTATTGTGCCCCCTAGAGATGCTAGGTTTAGTGTTGTATGCACCACATGAAGGGTGTGCTAGGCCCCTTGGTATAATTATTAAAAATTCTTCTCTTTTGTATGGAATTTTTCGTTCTAAGGGAGAGGCCAGGAAAAAACAACATAAAAATTCTAGGCCAGGAAAGAACAACAACAACATAAAAATTCTAAGTCCACTGTTTGCTTCACTAAAAGGCAAGTTCTATCAAACAAAAAACACTGCATTTGCCTTTAGTCTTGTCAAGTACTGCCTTTTCACTTTCTCCAAGCCTCTCCCCAATGGAATGTTCTTTGTGGCAATGGTGCATGCCAGGACATGGCATATGAACAATGACCCACCAGCAGAAGAGGAACCAACAAATGATCAGCTGACAGTCTTCTAGAATTGGCATGCTTGGTTCATGGGATATATAATTAATTAGAATTCCAAGCTAGTGATGTTGCTATCAACCCATGTGATAGATCCTTCTGCGAATAAGAATTCAAGCATGGTGGACTGAAGCAAGTGGTGTCAAAATGTCGACATAGATACACAAATTAATTTCTTCGGCTCGCTAGAGCCCTCAAATTAGTCATTTATTTTCCGACATTTGGCTAGTGAAAGTGTACTTAAAAGTTGTACACAAATTTATATAATGGCATGATTATCGCATCATTCCCTCTTCTTTTCCTTGCAACTAAAAAACATATTGTAAATCTTTAAGAAAATTTTCCTAGCTACTTTAACCACTGCCACCACTACCAATGTAACACAAAGCGAATATATGCGGGGTTCAGCTGTATGAAATGGCTAGGAATCACCACGCCATCAATTTCCTCTCTATGTAAAATATCTTTTGGATGAAATTATTCAACCTACACTTTTCGCACTCCGATTCGCCGACGCATCCGGTGACCCACTTTGTCCTACAAAGTGTATTGGAACAACAACATCAAACACCTCCATTAAACTACACCATGAGCAATTCAAAAGTCCCCATTAATTTCTTGTCAAGTATATATATCCGAGTATAAAGCAAGTCTAACATATATATTATCCCATCACCTAGGCAACTAGGACCAAGAATGAAAGATATGTGTGTGTGAGGGGAATATATCGTATGACTTAATTCTATTGGTGCATATATGTACTCTAATTGTGGATTTAACTGTACCTCACCTTTAATTAGTTCCAAACCCTTCATTCCTCTCCAAAAGCTAGCTCCTTGTTTTGATGTTGATGCATAGGAATCCATGCTAATACCAAAGAACTTGTTTGAGTCAAACCTACTGCCCAAGTGCCCATAGAAGAAGCCTTTGATGCATGAGGCACCTCATTCCAAAGGCATTTGATTCCACCACCCAAGAGTTGACCTCCGAATATAATTTCTCACCTCCTCTCTCTCTCTCTCTCTCTCTCTCTCTCTCTCTCTCTCTCTCATATTAGTGGTTAGTGGGGTTAGCTTTCCTGTTGCTACTCCTTTCCCCCAAGTCATAAGGATAATAGTGGACTTCTTGATGCAGTGGCCTGTCTTAAGAATTTCTTGTGAAGATGACACTCACCTCATCTGATCTTGGCCATGCACACCACACGCATGGTCACCTATTGATCTGCCTCATCTGATCTTTCTCTCTACCTCTATCCACTGGCCCAGTTTGCAAGTGAGTGCATGCACAAGAGGGAGTGTGCTATAACTCTCATGGACCATCTCTCTCCTCTCCTCCCCCCGTCTCCAGTGATCTAGTCTCATGAGGGCATATATGATATGAAGGTGTTCAAGGGCAAGATTTGGGTAGCACTAGGGTCACTCATGAACCATGCAGACGTGGCCTCCAACAGGGCCTCCTCGGCGGCGGTCCCCGACCGGGTGCTCCTCGCCGACATCGAGGCGGCCATCGAGCGGTGCACGGACGGCGGCAGCGGGGACGACGACCGGCACGTCCACGAGATCCTCTTCCTCGTCTCCAACGCGCCGGGCGCGATTACCTTCCTCTCCCGCCGCATCACGGCGCGCGTCGAGGCCGCGCGCGCCCCGGTAGCCGCGCTGCGGCCGCTCCTCCTCGTACACCGCCTCCTCCGCGCCGGCGACCGCTACTTCGAGCAGGACCTCCGAGGCCTCTGGGCGTCCCGCGACCTCCGCATCGACGCGCCCCGGTGCAGCTGCTCCACCCTCGCCTCCTTCGCCGGCGTCGAATACGTCAGCGCCGGCGCCGGCTCCGCCACCGGCGCGTGCTCTTTCCTCCACGGCTACACGGCCTACCTCGAGGAGCGCATGCAGTGGGTGATCAACCAAGCCGGCAACCTCGAGCCCACCAGGCCGCCACCCGATGCCGACGACAAGCCGCACCCGCTCTCCTCCTACGACGCCGCCGCCGCCGAGTCGCTCCTCTTCAAGCTCGCCATGTGCCAGAGGCTGCTCGACCTCGCCATCCAGCTGCTGCCGGACAACAACACGAGCGCCAGCGCCGCCGCACGATCGGCCTTCAGCATTGTGCTCCGGGAGAGCTTCAAGGTCTACGACGCCTTCAAAGAAGGCCTCGACGTGATGTTGCGATCGAGAAGCGTCGGCCTCAACAAGCCTCTGCGGAACTCAGCAGATGAGATACTGAGGAAGGCATGTGTTCAGACGCCGGAGCTCAAGGAGTTCTACCACAAGTGCAAGAAGAGCAATGCGAGCAAGAGCCTGGAGTACCCTCTCGTCAGGGTCGTCACGCCAGCGCAGGCCTTGGCAATGGAGCTCACGCCGATCAGCGAAGAAGATGGCCGGGAGGAGCCCGATGGCGTTGATGCGTCACAGGCGACCGACGGTGGTGGTACGCCGTTTCCGAGCAAGCTGGAGACGACGATCAGCACGGTGTGGGTCGAGTTTGACGACGACGGTCAGCAGGCTGGCCGTGAGGCTACCGGCGACGATCACTCCTTGCAAGCCGTGCAGCCTAGCTAGCTAGTACATAGGAGTTCTTTGCAGCTTCCAATTATATTAATTTTGAGTGCTTGGATTGGTCCCATCCTCTCTTCTCTTCTGGTGTGCAATGTTAATTATTTTGGAGGACAAGAAGCCAATAATTCTTCCTTGTTCTTCTTGCTTCTTCTTCTCATCTGTTGTTTGCTCCCTAGCTATCCTTCCATGTAGCTTGTTTTGTTTTACCATCATGTTTAAAATTACATGGTGATCATATTCATATATACTTTTGTACCATAGTTAAATGGTGTAACATGAGCATGTTGTAATTAATGGCAAGAACTAATGTTTGGGGCATGAATTTGAATTAAACTATTTTTTACCTTCTAAGCTCTAATTCAGTAGCAGTTTAATTAATTGCCATATTAATTCCTCCTAAAACTGAGTTTGCTATGTGAATCATTTAGATATTCACTACTACAGAAATGTACATCACAATTACAGTCGGTTTTGGTGGCGATAGATTTTCTCTGTATTTTTGTTGCAAGAATTTACTTTTTATTGGACCTAGAAAAAAGATTTAGACCCTAAAATTCAAAACTTGTGAATGTAAGGTTGAGAAAAACAATATCAATCCCAAATCACTTATGGTTCATCTCTACAAAATTTTAGAATTTTTTTAATAGAATTAATGCCTTTAGAAAAATCAAAAATAGAAAATTAATTTTTGAACGTAGAGCTTGTCAGATTTTTGTAGATTTATTGGCACATTATTTTCCATTGAAATTTTTATGGGAGCTCATAAATGTCCTCAAGATTCTTCACAAAAATTTCCATAAATTTTCAATACGTTTCGATACCCTAATTAAATTGGAATGTAGCTGTTGGTTGGAAAATCAGAAAAAGATTAAGGGGGTGTCTGGAGAGCACCTGAGTGTTTTCTTGTTAAATAGCACTCAAAATTTGAACCTTTAGATTTAGATTCAATTAATGGAATCAATTTGCTATCTCTCCTCACATTTTAAGTATTATATATGCAAAAAAAAAATTAAGTGCTTATAAACCAAAAAACACTCAAGTGCCACTTAGCAATTCCCAAACATTAAATCTTTCCTCCCCTTCTTTTTCACTGCCAAGCGGGCCCGCCAACCTAGCTAAGCCACCTGGCAGCTGGCTGTGCGACTGGTGAGCTCGGCCCACCGGTCAACCACTCCCTTCTCTCCTTCCCTATTCTCCTCCT
Organism: Rhipidocladum racemiflorum; assembly: GCA_036346355.1. Classification (NCBI taxonomy): domain Eukaryota; kingdom Viridiplantae; phylum Streptophyta; class Magnoliopsida; order Poales; family Poaceae; genus Rhipidocladum; species Rhipidocladum racemiflorum. The sequence goes on along the minus strand of CM070589.1, from coordinate 24,341,476 downwards.
TCTCCCTCGTGCGTGCTCCAGCCGGCCTGCCGCAACGGTGACTTTGCTCCATTTTCATTGCTGTGGCTGCAGCTCAGCCTCACCCGTGCTCTCTAGTGCAGAGGTTCTCAGCCACGTTGTGGCAGCCACCCGCCCAGGGCCGTCTCCAGAAATTTGAGGCCCCAGAGCGAAATGCAAATTGAGGCACTAAAATTTGAAAAATTTACGTGTACTATAAATAAAAGCATACTTTCAGATAATTATATAACTTCAATATGTGCTTTTTCTTACAAAATTTAGGAATATATCAAATATCAATGCTAGTACTGACCTCATGTTCTACTAAAAAGCATCATCCGCCTAGTATTTCTTGAAATAAAATCTTCAATTATATCTTCATAGTTAATCTTCTCGAAAACATCATTTTCAAGTGCTATCATTGCCAACCCATTGAGTCTTTCTTGTGTCATAGTAGAACGCAAGTAGGACTTCAACAACTTGAGTTTAGAAAAGCTCCTTTCCGCAGATGCAACAGTAACCGAAGTCCGAAACGCCGGTTCTGTTTTTTTTCCTTCTCGTATCCCCTACCGGCTACGGGCTACCGAGAGGAGCCCTCCTCCCTGGACCCTGGTCCCTTTTTATGCTGCGCCTCAGCCCCTGTGAAGCCCATCTACGTAAAGTACTAAAGCCGTACAGGACAAAACCTCCTGGTCCGTCCTGGAGTCCTTGATACGCCCAAATCGGCCCAAATTAAATCGCTGCAGATTAACGCAACGCACGCACGCACGCAGCGGATGGTAAATGGAACTCGTCCGGAGTAGCAGTTGCACGGGCCTTAAAAGCGGCCGGCTTGCACGGTACGAATTTTATGGCCGGCTGCGGGGTTAACGCCGGATGAATGCATGCGGAGGCTGCGTCGGCGTGCGGCCCGGCCCATCGCAAATTCCTATTAGCTTCTCTGAATTCTGATCGACTACCGTGGTCACTAGTCTCTGACATTTGCCGCACGGATCAGATTTGAGGGCCCTGTGCCGATCTGGGGCCCTGTGCGGCTGCCCATATCGCACTCCGCCATCGACGGGCCTGCACCCGCCATGGCAGCTGCTTCCTTTGCTTTTCCCTGCCACGAGGGCAATTCTCGCCCCATTCCTCGCCACGGCAGGAACTCAGTGCCCGTCCGTGCCAGGAGACCAATGCCACATCTCACCAACCTTCTGCCATGGCACTTATTCTTCCTCCTCACATACCACCATGGCAGCCTCTTATTTTGTTCAACATCTCCATTAAACGGTCATACATCTCTTGTGGTGATTCATTGTCTTCCATTACAAATCTTTCAAGCTTTCCTTGCAAGATTTCTATCCTTGACTCTCTTACACTTGTGGTGCCTTCATGAGCAATTTGGAGAGTATCCCAAATTTGCTTTGCTTCTTCAAGTCCATCTACTTTATTAAATTGCTCGGGACTTAAGGCACCAAGAAGTACACTTGTGGCTTGAGCATTTTGATGGATGGATTGTTCTTGTTCCGGAGAGAGCTCCATGTCTTCTTCCGGTATGTCGATACCTACACACACAATCTTCCAAATGCTCGTATGGAGCGAGATTAGATACATCTTCATCTTGTGTCTCCAGGCAGCATAGTGTGTACCATCGAAGAATGGTGCATGCCCGGTAGGCACAGAGATGAAGTTAGTAGAAGATGAATTTAACTTTGCATAATCAAAAGAAATTTGAGTTCCCCCTTGTGTCTTGGTATTTTTGGTAGCTGAAGGTTCCTCAAAGTCAATATCAACCTCCTTGCTTGTTTTGTTGCTTTTATCGGTCTTTGAAGTTGAATCACCACGATCCGACATCTTGAATTCTCCAAGCGGTTAAGCCTAAACTGGAGAACCTGCTTTGATACCAATTGAAAGATCGAGATGTCGCCTAGAGGGGGGTGAATAGGCACTTTTTCTGAAATGCACAACTCGCAGCGGAAAATTAGAATCTCGGATGTTCTGAGTTTAATCTGGAACTTCTGGGTTAACTCGGAAGTTCCGAGTTAAACTCGGATGTTCCGAGTGCACGAGAAACAATAGATCTACTTTGAAGAAACCTATGCAATTCTAATTTAGATTTAGTAAAACACAGATACTAGAATATTTAGATAGATTATTTCAAATCACAATATCACAATCTAGTAGATCAGATCAAGATTTGAAATCATAAGCACAAAAGTAATAGAGTAAGAGACAACTTGCGCAAGATTTTTTTTACCGAAGTTCGGACACCTCCGTGAAGGTTCCTACGTCTCCGTTGAGGAACTCCCACCGGAGCCGGGTTACTCTCAACCCTTCACCTCACCAAGATGATGCCAAAGCACCTTCTTGATTCTTTTTCTCTGATTCCTTGTGGAGGTGGAATCACCCCTTTACAAACTTCCCACGGCACACCACACTCCTTGGGTGCTCGATGGGCGACGCCTAGCCGATCTAGGAGATATACTCTCCAAGAGTAACAAATGTAATGAAGACCGGCTTGTATATGGACTCAAGTGCTCAAGAATAGGATTTGTCTCACACGCGCTAGGTCACTCAACCATCTTTCTTTTGAATCTGAAGCAAATCAAAGATGGGATGAGTAGGTTTGGTCAAGAACAAAAACCTCTGAAAACCGCACTGTAGATCCGTACGGAAAGAATAAATTAGGGGGCTATAAATACCCCACTCCTGAAATCAGACCGTTAGGGCAAAAAAACAGCTAACTCGGAACTTCCGAGTTTACTCGGAACTTCCGACTTTATACTGAGTTGGACACACAGATTTCAAAACTCCGAGCTGCACCCGAAACATCCGACCTATCGGAACTTCCGATTAAACATCGGAACTTCCGAGATTAATCGAGAGCAGAACACCGACTAAGAACTTCCGGGATCCATCCGGAACTTCCGAGTTGAATGGGGTTCCAACTCCAGATTAAAAACCTCCATACTCGGAACAAAGTGTAACTTGGAACTTCCGACATAAGTCAGAATATCCGACTTGTGGAGAGAAAAACAGTCAAGTTGGCGGTGAACGTTTTGTGTTTTGAGTCTCTCATTGGTTTGGCTAGATAAAATCTTGAGCACTGAGACATTCCAAGATAATCAACGTTACATCCCTCTTGATAGTTCGGCATGCCTATACTCAAATAAATTTAAAATCAATGTAAAACTTGAGTAACACTGATAGAATCATACGCCACTTCTTTGTTCTTTTGAGGGATCTCCAAAGAGCCTACTATTGTCGACAGTGGAACTTTTTACCTACTTAGACACTCATTAAGCTTATTAGTTCTTTAATTATTTTGTCGTCAATTAGCCAAAATCAAATAGGGGCCTAAATGCACTTTCACGCATAAAACCTAAAGCGAACACCCACAACCCACTTTGGTGGCACTTGTGGGCTTTGCGACCGTCACATGTAGCCCGCGTCATGTCCGCATCGCGCCCGCATTGTTACAATGTAACAGTAGCTTAATAAATTGCTTTGTTTACATTAGCTCGCTACTTATTCAAGTCTATCAGCTATCTAATAGTTTGTTTAGAAATCCAGTTGACTACTACTTGATGACTTAGTTTTAGTTCCATAAATATAAATTAATTTTTTTACCTCTTAAATGTATTTATGAACATATGCTTGAGTATAATTTTGGCCTCTTGAATTCATAAAATAAAACTTACGTTTTCATAAATCTTAGTCGTGAGCCCTATGTAGTAATTGAACCAAAACCCTAACTCTCGCCGATCCAACGCGCACACTCGCACTTGATTTTATTTGTGACTTTATTTGACTTCTTTTTTTCTCATGTATATTTGCTGTCTTGTTTCCTTTATTGAAATTGGTTATTTGCTTTGCTTTTTGATAAACGGTATGTAGACCCCGACGTTTCGAATACTATCACCGACGACCACGACACCACCCAGGAAGTCATAGAGCACGGCAAGCACCCTCCTTTGACCATGCTAATCCTACTATTTCAATTAGTTTACCTTATTTTATCAAAACTATTATGCATGCGCTATGTTTAGTAAACTTTTCTACATTGTGGGAATCGGTAGAAATATACCTAATTTATGGGATTTCCTCAATAAATGTTGACATGAAAACATTGAAAACCCTAGATTATGGATAGACATACAATAATATTGGATGGGTATACATGATTAATATATATGCACATGCTTAATATGCTCTAGAAATGGGATCACGAATGGAGGGCTATACTGTTCGTGGTAAATAATGAATTTTGGACATGTTTAGAGGAGACATGTGTTGTTGTGAAATTTTTAAATGTTGGAAATGACAGTAAAGGATACTAATATTTTGATAAAAATGCAAATAAAACTATGGTTTGACACGGGCAAAATATGGCGGTAGCCGGATGTGTGGGTGTTAACTTGCACGTAGTGTAGGGGAAGTTTTTCACCCAGGTCAGATTAAGGACCAAACATAGTGTTGTATAATCCAAGAATTACCGTACAACCACAAGTGCTATTATGGGGTAGCCTTAACCAATTAATTTGCCTAGTCTAGCTTTGCACATTGGAAGGATGAAGTAGCATAAGCACTCCCGGTAGGTTTGATTGTAAGGGGCTTCCACACTGAGGTGTGGGTAAATGCATATCGATGCAACGGTGTATGCCTTACTATGGGGAGAAATGGTTAGCGCTCAAAATTTCTATGACTTATGTGAATATTTATTTCTGCCGCTATAGTAAGGGTTTGTCGTTACCAGGCTGGTGCAAAGTTAGATTTTAGGTAATGTAAAGGTTCATGTCAAGACGTCCTGGCCACATGCCAAAGAAAGCGTGAAATAGTGGCAAAGGAATGTTGGTCATGTTTTGTGGGTAAAATTGTACACCTCTGTAGAGTTTAAATCTTTTCGAAAAATTGTTCCCACGGTCATGGGAGTCTTGATGCACTGACACTAATTAGAGTTTTGGTTTTTCCATAAAATGGGTTGAAATTGGATGTGGTCATTGGAAACTTTTTATTTCAGATTTGGTGCCAGGGAATGGCAATATGCAATGTTTTACTCAGTTACTCAATTGGACTGTGAGTTGTTATATTTATTCATACTTGTTATTTACATACCTGTCAATTGCTTTTACAAATTACGCTTGCAATCTACTATTCAGTATTTACAATTCAACTTCGCTTTATGCAAATGAACTTAGTAGCCTTCTCTATGACATAGCCTGCATTTATTATATATTTGTGATACACTACAAGTCTTGCGAGTACATACGTGTACTCAACCTTGCTATTGTTGATGTTCAGAGAACGAAGAGATCGAGGTTCCCGACCTTGACCCAGATTATGGGGCCTTGCTGACGAATTTTTCTAAGGTTTACTTTTGTCAGTTGCCTGTGGTATTTTAGGTAAAAGGCATACTGTCAAGCCATGTATCTTCTCCTGCAAAACTTTTAAATTCGACCAATATTCCATGTTGTAAGAATTAAGTTTCTATTATCATCTTATGAACTTGTATGGATGTGATGTCAAAGTTGTACATGTGCGTACTAGCCCATGATCATGGGACTAGTATTGTATGCATCATGGGACTAGTATTGTATGCACATAGGAATCCCTCTTAGTATTCCATGCCAAAAAGGGAGGGTTTCAACAGACCATATTATGATAATCGGTTCTAACTCAGAACTAATTGTGACGTGCCATGTTATCACTATTGGCTCTGAGCTAGAACTGATTGTGATGACCCTGTTTGATGCTCTATAAATCATCCAAAAATAGCCCCAGATTACACATTACACATTCACAATTCTAACACAATATCACATAACATTCACAATACATAATATTGTTTACATAGCACATAGCATTCACAACACAAGCTAGCAACATTCACAGTACTCATCACATTCCCATGATATAATATTGTTTATAACAGATGGACTATTAAGAGCATGTCGGGTCTCTAAATCTACCATCCTCCACTATAACTTTTGTCCAGTATCACTGGCATACGTGTCTCGTATTTTGTTGAGATATTTGTTGTGTAGGCTCTTGAGAGGGATATTGAGGTTTTGCAAAATAAAAAAAATAGTGCACTAATTTAAGTTTTAAAATTTGTATGTAAAAGGCTAATTATATTATGCATGTATATATACCTTAGGGAAAAGGTATACTCCGCCGACCAGGATTAGCATGTGATGCATGACATAGAAGCAGCACAAGTCATCGCATCCCTGTTGATAACACTGTGAACAAAGAAAATTAAATTAGGAGATGAACAATAGATGTAAAAAAATCCTATGCTAGGTACTTGTACCTTGAAGCACTTCCACTCCAGCTGGTCGTCTTGTTTGTCATCGTGTCGTCCTCTTTCAGCAACGTAAGATAAGAAAGCCCAACATACATTGGAGAGATGCTATTGAGGCAAAAAAAAAATGTAGTGAAATACATAAAGTGTTAGATTAGAGGAATGTACTTACTTCTAAAAAACAGGCTTGATCGCATATGCCATTGGTCTCTTCTCGAGCAAGTTAAAAGTTTAGACCTTGTTTTCACCTGGAGCGACCAAGGGTAGAACCCAATGGATGCTTATAAAATGGTATGCGGTGCAAGAAAATAAGTTCATATAAGGTTTATGTGCGTACAAGTAATTGAAGGGTAAAGTCATGAGAGTACTACTTACTCCTCGTGGTATAGGAAGATAATGAAGTCCTTTTTTGCCTCAGCCTAAAATACCCGCTTGATGTAGTTGACAAGGAACTCCGATAGAAGCCTAGCCATGGTCGCAGACACCATCTCGGGGTCAACGAACCCAACTAGGTGTTGACCCATCACGGTTCATTGCCTCATTATCCTGCAACTCTTGCCAATTGTTAAAAAAACATAATACAAAATCATATAACAATTAAACACATTATGCTATACGGTGCAATACTCATAGTGTTCAGGATCATAAAGTATAAATATCAATGACTTTTAGACTATACAAATGGAACTGATCCTCAAAACTCACTAGGAATGTCACATGCTCCTCGTGGTGCAAATATCCCCCTCGATACCTCACATTAAATTTGACATGACGTTCGGCCCCATTCGCCTTGTCAATGTACCATCTATGGAGCAAGCGACTATACTTGCCTAGAGCATTCAATACATTGGTAGGGACAAGGAGCTTTCCATGTATGTACCCGTTAGAATCTCGAGGGGGCTCTGTGGCCTCTATCAACTTTTCTTTCTAGATAGAAGGTGTCACCGAGGTTCGAACAAGGAGCTTTCCATGTATTTGAGGGCGTCCTGTGGCCTCTGACAACTTTGCCTTCTTGACAAAAGGATTCTCCAAGGTCTCTTGTTGTTCTTTGGTCATCGTACTAGTCCTTTTGCCCACTAGCTCTGCACTCTGCTTAGGAGTCGACTTGGACGAAGGAGTCGTCATGGTGGTGGGAGTAGGAGCAGGTACAGGTACGATAGGAACCTACAAAGCACATGCATATGTAATGTGTTGCAGTACTAGAATGTGGGGAATTTATACCTTGACTGGTACGACACCCGTCGTGGGCCACTTGATGAATGACATCCATACTTGCCCAAGAGTGGTGATATTTTCGTTCAGGTGGGACTCCAGCACATGAGATAGGAAGTCTTCATGGACATAGTCCACTTGCACCTCATGTAGCTCTTCCCCAAAGGGCTACCATGCATTATGTCATCCTCTTTGCATGGAAATGCAACCCCACATTCAGCCTCAATGGTAAATTCGTCTTCCATCACAACGAGCTGGCACCAGGCATGTGCCTACAAGAAGTGTGAAACTTGGTCAAAAAATATTGTTTAGCTTAATTTCATGCCTTTAAGTTAGAAACAATTATTACCTTTAGCTGGGGACCAGCCTAATCTTATCTGGAAGCACAGCTGCTAGGGCGGGGCACAGGCCTTTCTACGAGAGGCGAGGCCATATGACTCTGACTTTGGGAGATCATCACCATCATCTTGGCCTTCAGGCACTCTTCACGTGCCATCATCTCCTCTCTCATCTCAACCCTCAAGCACGTCTCATTTGCTTCCCATGATCTTAGTGGTTGTGTGTCAGCCAAGAGCTGGGCTTCAGGTTGCGTTACTTCGTGAAAAATGCAGTTAAGTCGTTCCTGCATACCCGGCACGGAGGTGATAGCAGTCGACGCCACAGCCGACACGTCAATAATCCTATGAATGTCGGCTGGGTAGTCGCCAGTGGCCAATACTTCTGGATCATTCAAATCGTCCAAAGAAAACCCTAGCAAATCGACCAGATCTGCGGTTGAAATCGGATAGGAAGGCGCAATGACGGGCGTTGGAATAGGCGGCGGCGGGATAGCTGACGAGGTCCCCTGGATGTCGGCTAGAATGTTGGCTACTTGTGCCGATGGCGATTGCTGAAGAAAAATAAGCGAGGTTAGGTGCGGAGATGTGAGGGAAGTTTGAGCAAAATGGCGTACCTTAGTAGCCGATCCACCCGGGGAGGTCTCAGCACTTTCCTCTGTAGCCTTGGCTGGTCTCTTCATGGTGAGCTTGTATTTTTTGTCAGCTTTTTCTGAAGAATTAGTCGGTCAGGGCAAGTCACGACAAAAGAATGAAGGCCCCCGATCGGAGGCTGCTACTTCTCGATGTTAGATAGAGGACTATAGACTCCTAAATTGTCGGATGCATAGCCTGTAAGGCCTATTGACTGATGCGGCCTTCTGGTTGACTGGGTACTACCATATGGGGCCGATGAAGCTGCCCTCTTGCTTCCCGTTCTCTTTGACGATTGAGCCTGCAGGAGAATATAATAAATTGGTTAGCCGATAAGAGAACGGTGCAAGGACAATTTTTCAAAAAGGAAATATGTATACATATACAAGTAATACCTCTACGGCTATCGACGAGTTGGCGTAACCCGAAGAGCTACTGTAACACCCCAATTTTTGCTTTTCATGAATTTAAAATGTTATTTTGCACTTTTGTGAATTTTTGGAATTTTCTGGAATTTATTTGGATTTAATTTGAATTTAATTTGAATTTATTCCCTTTTGAAATAATTGAAGAATTAAAAGTTTCAAATAAATTTTTGTTGAAAATATTTTATTTGAATCCCAAATGCCCTAAAATATTTTCTAAAATTTTTCTGGAATTTTTCTGAGTATTTTGCTATTTTTCATGAATTAAATGAATTTCTTGAAATTATTTTGAATATTTAATCGCTGGAAAATGCCGAGTCGGTTTCACTGTTCAACCGACCGAGTCGGAACCCGAGTCGGACTCGAGCCCGACCCGAGCCACGTCCGAGTCAGACCCGAGCCCAACCCCAACCCTAGGATCGCGACTGTTGGATCACGATCCAACGGCCGTGCTTGCGCCACGTCACCCGAGCCGGTGCCTGTGCGAACCCACTCGCACCCGGCGCGATCCGGGCCGTCGATCGCGCCACGTGGATGGCCCCTGTGCGTCCATGCCGCCAATCCGAGTCCCCGCCGGACTCCACCGCCACCCACGCGTGGGGCCACGTTTTCCGCGAATATCACGGACGTCGAGGGGCTATTTAATGTGCCGCCACCCGTGTCGGGACCCCCTCTTCCGTGCGCACCCGTAGCCCTAGGTCCCGGAGCACGAGCCACCGCCATCTGTCCGCTAGAGCTCGTCGAAGTCGGAGCTTCGTTCCGCCGCGGTTTTCGTCACTTTCCGCCGCCGTCCGTCATCCTCCGCGTGAACAAGCCCAGATCCGGAACCGCCGTGCCAAGACGCGTCTGGGGGTGCAAGTCTTCTCGTCGGAATCGCGCCGCAGTGCAGTTGGCCGTGTCGTCGTCCCCAGCTCCGGCCAGCCCAGCTCCGCCGTGCCATCGCCGGAGTCGCGAAGTTTTCCAGCCGTTGGATCTTGATCGTGCGGCTCAGGTTCGTCCACGTCACCCCGTTCGAATTGCACGTTACGGTTTTAGATCTAATCTCAGCCGTTGGATCTAGATCCAATGCTTCAGATTGAGCCACGTAGCCACCTAAACTGCGTTAACCTCGGTCCAACCCCAACCGTTAGATCTAAATCGTACGGTTGAGGTTAGCCGCGTTGTAGCGTTAGATGCATTCTTGGCCGTTCGATCAAAATCAAATGGCGTAGATGTAGCCACGTGTCGGCCGCGGGACATGCCACGTCACCCTCCCCCGACGAGGTGAAACCCGATCGGATCTGGACCGTCCGATCCAAATCGAACGGCCCAGATCAGCCACGTTGTCCACAACGTGCGCGGCCCAGATCCAATCTGGACCGATGATTTTCAAATCAACGGTCCGGATCAAGCCACGTGTTGAGAAGTTGGACCAGCGCGGTCAGCGCGGTCGTGCCCGGTCACCGCTGACGTCAGCGCGTGACGTCAGCGTGGGGCCTGCTTGTTAGCGGCTGCCCAACGGCACCATTGAGTCACCCATGACGTCATGCTGACGTCACGGTGGGGCCCGCGTGTCAGACGGCCTCGGCCGAGCCACGACGACGTCATCGCTGACGTCATCCGAGGGGTCCCACATGTTAGAGACACGCACCCGTGGGCCGAGGCCACGGTGGACCCAAGCCGAGCTGTGGACCGAGTCCATGGACCGGCTGACGCAATAAATCGATTTTTCAATAGAAAAATAATTCGGTGGAAAATCAAATCCCGTGCTGACGTCATAATCGGATTTTTCAATATAAAAATAAATGAATTAATTCGGTTTATTGATTTATTTGAATTTTCAAACTTCAAACGCTTATAACTTTTGTATTTTAACTCCGATTTGAACGACTCAAGTTTTTAAATTTTTATAAAATTGAGATCTACTCAAATATGAATTTTAATTAATTTTTTATTATGAAATTTCCTCTGTTTATATTCAATTAATAGATTCTTTAAACTTTAACCGATTATAACTTTTGCATTTTAACTCCGATTTGGACGATTCAAATTTCTAAAAATTTATAAAAATGTGATCTCTCTATTTATGAAATTTATTTGAATTTTTGGATACTTTTTGCCTATTGTTAATTTATTTATTGCTATTTGCACGTGTTACGAGTAGACGTTAAAGTGCTCGAAGGCTTCGAAGGTGAAGTTTTGACTCAGGAGCCAGCTCAAGATCAAGAACAAGTGCTTTTTGAAGGCAAGTTGTGCTTTGACCATGTTGATCCCCTTGTTGGAAATTATGTTGTTTCAAAGTATTGCATGCTAATTTAATTAAAGTTTATTTTGATTAATTCTGGGATTAGTTAAACACCTAGTTGTTGTATGACACCCTGCTGTATATAACTATATGCCATGAACCCCTTGTCACCCTAGTTGTGGATTGTTTTAGTTGGACATTATTAAATTGCCAACATGGGTTTTTAGACCGTTGTAGTATAATGCTTAGACCTGCCACGTATACATGACATGATTTTGGACAATTACCTGTTAACTTTGACTTAATGAGATATGGAACGCGTTTTGGGAAAGTGACATGTGTTATTGATGATAATGTTGATGGCACGTGGTGCATGGTAATCAACTGGGGTTTGATAAATAGTTTTCGACTGGGGCATGTGGCAAGAATGATCGGGTGGGCCAGTTGTGGCATCGGGAACATTGATTTGGTTCTTCGGGTAGTCTTGCCCTGGTCAACCTAAGGACTTAACCTTGCAACCACATGACCGGAGTGGGACGGTCCTAGTTGACTAAGTTACTAATGACTTGCATGTGATACCTCGGGTGTCAACTACACCTTTTGTGTAGCTTGAAAGGGAAGCGTACCAAGGCTATGGCATGGTACCCGTCCAACGGTATGTCGGTCCCATACTTCGCCTCTGTTAAGGGAAGGGATGGTGTATGACAAAACCGGAAAGGTTCACTTGTGTAGTTGGTAGTTTCCGAAAGGCTTTGTTACGATCACTCGCCTTTGTGGTGTTTGGCTGTATCTTGTGGGTAAAGTGCATAACCTTTGCAGAGTGTAAAATCTATTCGAATAGCCATGTCCGCGGCATTGGACATTACTCGGGGATTACAGTCAAGGGTTAGACTTTCCTGAAAACAACTTGGACTTGGAAAGTTTGGTTGGGTTTAATGACGACGTTGATGGAAATGTGGATTAGGAAAAAGGAAAAGTGTTTATTTAACTCCTGGGAAAGTTATTGATCATATATTGTTTCTACCACTTTTGAATTTATTTATGTTACTTGTTAAATGCTGTTACTGCAAATGAACCATGAAATATTCCTTGTACTAAGCCATGCATGTAGAATATTAGTTTGCATTCTGTGCATAACTTGCTGAGTACCAAGTACTCACTCTTGCCACACTACAACATCAGTTGAAGAGGAATCCACGCCAGCACTGGAGGAGGAATTCCAGGAGGAGCCGATAAGCTAGGGGGAGAGCCCAGTCAGTTGCCTGTAGCATATTGGTTGGCGCCACATGTTTTCTTTATATATTCCGCTGCAGATTCTATTTGAATAAGTCTTTAGCCCTGCGAGGCGTACTTTTGTAACTTGACCATATCTCCTTTCAATAAAGTACTTAAATATTTCGTTGAGTATGATTGTGATATTTACCAATGTTGAGACTGTGTGCACTAGTGTGATCCTAGACTAGTGCTGAATACACAGAGGGTCCGAATTTGCAAATTCGGGTCCTGACAGCTACTCTCATCTAAAGTGTCAGGAACTACCGTCGGCTCATGATAGTCAGGTAAGAATTGGGAGATAATGGCCGACAGAGTTCTATCCAAAAGAAGGGCTTCGGCCACTGATGACCACCAGGTTTTGTATTGGCTTGATCGGTGTGTATTAAGAATAAAATGTTGAAGCCCAGTGATCTGGAGGTCATCGGCTATTTCGAGAACAATTTCAGCGGCCATTTTATTGGTCACCCTAGCCCTGGGTTGGAGTCGGTTAAGAAGAGGTAGGCTAGGGATGACTTGGCCAAAGCCCAATTGGCGAGCATAGATGGATGGATGATAGAACTCATAGGACGGTTGGAAATTCCGATTCCTTGTGCTCAAGCCCGCATGAAGGATGCTGGGGGGGATAAAGATCTTGTAGAAATCCAAGGTCGATTGGGACATGGATGAGCTATCGGCTTCCAAATGCAAGAAGGATGGGTGTGGGAAATCGACTGGATTGGTATAGCTAAAGAAATCTTGTTGGCCGAAACCGACGCCATTTAAGTTCAGGAAGAATGATAGATAATTATAAAAGTCAGCTGAGGACATTTTCGCTTCGCCAGCAAAACACATTATATACTTCTCCCCTTGGGATCGGCATGCCGTGTATTGGGGGGTTGATCCTTCAGGGTAGTCTTCTCGTGGGAATCCTGGATCTTCTGACAGATCGGGGATGAGCGATCGGCTGAAGAGGCAATGCAACCACACTTGTACAAACCACCGAGGCCCACCAATGTTGCCAATGACAAACTTGGAAAAACCAGAAAAAATAAGTCTGCTTCGTATTACGTGCATCATTTGGTATACAGCTCCTAACAAAATCTTCCCCAAGGCAAGCCGATGGCCCTCTACTAGCTGCTCTGCTATGAGTTGATACACCTGTGTTGGTCCAAGGGAAGCCCCACAGAACAGATATCCAATCATAAATTTAGGAAGGTGACGTGCTCTTCATCCGACACAGGCCCATTAACCTTATTATTATGTTGGATATACTTGCGCCATCCCTCACCCTTGGTTTGAATAAGCTTATATCTAGGCTTGCCGCTGAAAGCCGATATCTGCTCACCGTCGGGTCTAAGGCAACATAGCTGGGCTATGTCCAGGAGAGTCGGGCCGATCGGGACGGTTGGGAAAAGAAAAGCGTTAAAAGAATCAGACCAGAAGTAGCATGCTGTGGCTACCAAGGGCTCGTTAGCTTCCGGGTCGGCTAGGCTTAGAGGGAGGCACTCAGCTATTCCCATCTGTTCCCACTCTGCCCTCTTTTGAGCCCATATCCAAATATACCAAGATCTCCACCATTTGAGAGCCGTCGGCCATGCTCTGAAACTCTTGCCCCATTCCTTTAAATTATAACCAGCAGCCGATAAAGCAAGGCTAGGGATTTCCTAGTTAATAACTGTATCGGCTTCTATACTCCCTACCGGTCCTAAGTAATACTGATCATCACTGTTAGGAATGGGGATGAGTACCTGTGAAGAATCCATCCAGTCGACTTGTGAGAGGATGAAGAAAGTTGATGGAAGAGGAAGCCGATTCTAGGGATTGCGAGAGCGTGAAGGCGTGGAAATGACCGTGGGGGGACCCTCATATTTATACAGCAATGAAAAAGGTGAAAAGGCGAGAGCAGTTTTTGACATGACGTGTGCATTAAAAGCGCACCGAGGTTTTTACGACACCATTATTGGGGCAATTATCAAGGAGGTTTTTCCTCAGAAGCCGATTGAGAAGAGAAGCTGATGGTAAAAGCCGATACGATTTTTGGAAAACAACAAGTTATCTTCCAAAAATGGGGGGCATATGTTTGCACCAAAATTTTACACGTATGGAAAGCATAGGCCCAATACAGAATAGGGAGAGTTTGATAAGCATACGGCGGCTGGGATTTGGAAAACGAAGATTAGATCGTGGCCGACACGGACTCGGTTGCCATAAATGGGTTTGGAAAACGAAGATTGGATCGTAGCCGACTCGGACCATGTGGCCGTATCCATGGAGGACTCAGATCGACCGAGGCATATAAAAAGGGGTCGAGTTAGGAGAAGCAGGAATCAATCCAACACAACCACAAACATACTTTTACAGTCTTTTTCGTTTCTTTTTAGTTTCGTAAGCTTTCCTCTGTAAGTTGACGAGATCAATAAAGAGTTGCGCATCGCCAATTTGTTGATTGTTGCCGATTTCACCTCAGGTTTAGATTGCTTTTTTCTGTTTCACATCGCCTCTCAAAGCCAGTCTACCTTTACCCTTGGATTAGCCTTAATCGGCTGATCTAGTTATCCCCTAATCGGCTTTTAGCCGACTAGAGTTACGCCGATAATTGCTCGTTATCGGCTTCGATTGGTTTTACGACTTTTTACCTTGTCAGTTTCAGGTCAAATTGACTGGCACGCTCAAACCCGGCGTTTGTCTTGTGTGTTTGAGGCTAAGAACCCTACCTCAAGTTTTTAGCGCAAACAGGTTGATAAAACAATAGTGATGCACGTGATATATATGTGCTACTCCCATCCCATACATGACATCATCATCGATCACCTAAAACAACAAATAAAGCAAGGATGAGTCCGAGGCTCAACAAGTACATAATAAAACAATACCATAACATATATTTTCACATTTAAAACCATCATCAGCTCTTTCTTGCATTAATGCAATGCTTGTATATACTATATCTCATAATGCATATCACATAGCTTATACTGGTATAGCTGGGTGAACACGCATTGATGTATTATCCTCTCATTCACTCCATCACGTGGAAGTGTCTACTAAAGTAGGTCTTTTATGTCCTTCAAAATAGACCAGCTCTTTCATGACATGGATATACTCATTATGCAAATGCATAAATTTCAATTTCATATGTCATAATATTTCATCAACATGTATCCATCATCATTTTGTCATCATCATGTATTCACCATATAAAATATAAAGCAGGAAGGTAATTATCTCATAAGCATTGGATATTAAAAGACAAACCACCGATTATCGTTTCACCACGTACTTGTGTTTTTAACCATGTGGACCAGAGTTATGTGTGGACGACACCAACCACAAAGCTATTCCTCCTAAGCATATATATCCAAACTCAACAAGGTGCCGCAACAATGCATAAACATCAAACAATACCATATCACAACTACGCAAATCCCGCCCTAATTATCCCCTCTTCGCCGGACAACCCCTCAGCTGTTCTGGTAATCAATCGACTATAATTCTCCATCCCAAAACCCAAACCACATAAGCTATATATTTTCTGAAAACAAAACAAAATTTGCCATCGACACTACCCAATCGCAACAGTTCATTGGACATCGAGCTTACAAATCTCATATCTTTTAATCTATCAAACCAAATTAAGTGTTTAAGTACTCTATTGAAAGGTAATAAAATTATCTACAAATCTCGAAACATACCTGATTCGATCATCTTCAAGGTCTAAACAATCCAAAATTGCGACAACACCTGACTGGTGACGACGTAACATTAGATTTCCAAAGGCCATAACTTGCATTCTATCCAATGTATTTTAGTAATCATGATCTTGTTGCAAAGAAAAAAAAAAGTAATATACAACTCTTTAGTGCACCATTTTTCATGATTCTGCCCCCTAGTGCCCTAGAAAATTAATTAGATCTAAATCGTGAGAAACTACAAAAAATCCCAACAACCCTAAACAAGAATTGGCATGATCCATGGGATTAATTACATCATAATTAGCAAATTAATCCACATAAAAGTTCATCTACAGGTGTGACATTACGGTATGAATTTTTGACATGTTTTTGTGATTCTAGAAGTTTTAGGTCTTTCCGGGAGGATTTGGGCCTTTCCGAGAGGGTTTGGGCCTCTCCGGGAGGAGTTGGGCTTAGGGGGTTGAGTCATGGGCCTTCAGTGGGGGGTTTTTGGGCCCATGGGGGGGAATTCCTGCAATTTCTGCCCACCTTAGCCCTCCCTGCGCCCCAAACCACTCCCCTCCCTAACCCTAGCCGCCACACTCCCCTACTCCCCCATCTTGCGCCTCCACCTCCACCTCCCCTCTCCACCTCCCTTGCTGCCCTAGGGGAGCTCCCCACTGCGCAACCTCACTGTCCCCTCCATCGGGAAGCCCCGCGACGAGGAGATCCGGCTGTTCCGGCGCGAGGAGGACGATCGGGGAGCTCGGGAGGAAGGATTTCGGCGTTCGTCGTTCTTCGGGAAGAGGTATGATTTGGGTGATCCTTGGGGTTGGTCTAGGTACTGTTCTAGAGGTCATTTTGATGCTTTTAGATCA
Organism: Rhipidocladum racemiflorum; assembly: GCA_036346355.1. NCBI lineage: Eukaryota > Viridiplantae > Streptophyta > Magnoliopsida > Poales > Poaceae > Rhipidocladum > Rhipidocladum racemiflorum. Next base: position 24,324,561 of record CM070589.1, on the reverse strand, counting down.
AGTGGTGGTGCTGTGATTGGGTAGATTAGATGAAAACTAGAGTTTGCCACGTTCTCTACTTCGGGCAGATTGTGCAGTCGACCTAGGGTTTGAGTTTTCGCGACCTTAGATTTAGAATTTGGTCGGACGCCTGTAGAGAAAGTTGTAGGTAACTTCAATACATTTCAGTGGACATAAAGAACATCCAATTCCGCCCAGCCGTTTGAAAGTTATGCTCAATTTACCGAGCGTGTTCAAATCTGTGACGTAGCTGGGATAGAACGTAGTGTTTTGTAGATTAGACAATGTTAGAGGCCGAATCAGCTTTTCCAAATACTTAGAGAAAGCTAGGAAATTTCCTAAGCTTCGCGATGATGTACTCATTTAATCGATTCGGAGTCCTAGAACTAAAGTTATGCTAGATTGAAGTCTGCTGTCCCGGGGGGACAGATTCTCTGTTTTTCGTTTTCGGGAGTAGTTTGCGAAATCGGGGTAGATGGGCGATGGCGTACTATTTTGTGGGCACGTTGTGATTGTGTGGCATCTATGTTCAGGTGGTGTGACCCCGGGAGTGCCCTCCTCATCCCGCCAATCCGTCGCCCGAGGTTAAGGCAAGTGTATTGGGATGGGTAGCATGTGGTTTATTTGCTTGTTTTGACTTGATGCAATTGTTTCCATGTTATGCTATCTTGCCATGCTTAGTGTTTGCCATGATATGATAAAAAGGGTATGTTAAGATGCTATGCAATGGTTTAGGTTAATGATTATGGCATATGTTGCATACATGGCATGAAACTTGGCCCGGTCGGTGAGAACGTCATAACTATTCCGGTAAGGTCGGTGAGAAAGTTATGACTAATCCGGAGCGCCATGGATGTAAGACCTACCTCGTGATTCCACCCACGCGGTGAGTGGAAGCGAGGAGTAGGCACCCTCCATCTACGGGATGGAAGGGGGACGTGGGTGCACTTGGCAATACCGGTATTTGCGTCGAGGAGACATGTGCATTGCATTGCATACATTATGATGATGATGAAATGATTTCAATGAGGTTGAGATATGAATATGATGTTGCATATGAAGTATGACTTAATCATGATGTTAAGTTGTTATGTAGTGATGATAATATTGAATTATTCTGTATGACCCATTGCAATATACTTGCTGAGTGATGAACTCACGCTTGTGTTTTATGTTGTTTTTAAGTACCATGAAATTGGCATGCGGGAAAGGGGCTTAGTGGCACATCTTCACAAAGTTTCACTCCTTAAGACTTACACACTTTTGCCATTCGTAGTTGTGATTATAAGTTAATGCGTTGAGAACTTGGAGTATACCTTACTTGTGTGCTTGGTTACATCCATTACTTCGTTTTAGATCATAGTATGGCTAAATTTGATATGCTAGACTTAAATTGCTGCTATGTCACCGGTTATCGTTGTTTAGATGCTTCCTATTGTGATATATCTTGTGATATTATTGTTAATGCTCCGTACCATGGAAAAACAAAGGAGATGCTGCCGAAATTTTCGGTTTTAGCATTTACTCCTTTGCTGTAATTTATCTTAATTTATGGTATTTAGATGTTGTTTAGCCTATGTTTGGTAGCATTCAGGCATGCTAGATGCCGGGGTGTTACAACAGGAAAAGGTGAGGGTAGTGGAGGGTTACCCATGCATTGAAGAAGATCCAATGAAGAAAACTCATGAACTCTTCTCTTCGTTCTTAACTTTCCCTTGTCTCCCCCTCTACCTGCTGGAACACTATGGTGCTGCCTTAGTGAAAGAGGGTGCAACCTTAGGAGAGACGCACCGCTCTGGGGAAAGGTGCCAGCTGCTCTAGTGGAGAGAGAGAGATGGAACCCTATGAAACAACCAAGTCACTCCCCCTTTTTTATATTCCAAGGCTCTAGTGGGCCAGCCCAACAGACCCTTCACCACATAATGAATTATTATAAAAAAATTCTTTTAATTTGAGCTATAAAAATTTAGGGTGTTACATCAATGTTATTGCATGAATGCTGTGTTAAATATTTTTTGTCAAGAAAATGGATGATACAATATTCTACTGACATGTGGAGATATAAGAGATTTAGTAAGAAAAATGTTTACTAGCTGTTTCCCACACTGCACTGAAGTTCATAATATTTCTCAAGTTTATACGATATTTTGTTATGCAAAGTTGTTTTTTTAGATTTTGAGCTACATAATTTGAATATGTTCCGTCCACAAAATACACTGGAGTAGCCATCCTGATGTACAAAGGAAATAAGACAAGTCACTCATAGTTAGCTACAAGCAGCTTTAATCATTAGTAATAACTCGATTAATTTCTATGGCTTCACTATTTTTATAATACCTGGTTTAGAGGATAGTTTTATAATTTTAGCAGCTACACTTATAAACCCGCAACATAGAAGAAGAAGAAGAAGAAGAAGAGATGGAGACACAAAATGATTGAATTTTTTTTAGAAATAATCATTTTTTATTTGCTTAATACAATAATATACTAACATATTTTTTTATTTCAGAAGTGTGCTCATTTCGTGCCAGGTCACCGCGAGAGGTAGGTTTTCGCTCCACGTCAGCGTGAAGTGCTCATTTCGCTCCACGTCTGCGCGAAATAGCATCCAATTCGCGCCACGTACGCGCGATATGCCACGTGGACGCTGTCGGAGGAAATCGCGCCATGCTGGCGCGATGTGAGTGGCCTTTTCGCGCCATGCTGGCGCGACGCACGAGCTCACGTGCGCACAGGTCCGGCCGGGCAGAGCGGGCAGAGCGTACCAGCGCATTATTATTGTCGAACTCCCAGCCGAGTCCAAGCGGAAGAGCGAGAGAAAGGAAAGAAAAGAAGTAAGAAGAAGAGAAAAGAAGGAAGAAGAAGAAGAGAAAAGGAAGAAGAAGAAGAAGAAGAAAAGAAAAGAAAAGAAAAGGAAGAGGAGGAGGAGGAGGAGAAGAGAAGAAAAGAAAAGGAAGAAGAAGAGGAGGAGGAGGAGAGTTTTTTGTGGTTGGTTCGTTCTTCGTTCGTTCTTCGTTCGTCGGTAAGTAATTTAGAATTTTTTTTTGTTATTAGTGTAATGTATATATATGTAGGGAAATTATAGGTCGTCTCTAAAAACTATTATAGTAATCTAACATAATGTATTATGTAAATAATTTTGTTTAATGCATAATTTATGAAATTATATGTGAATAATGTTGTATATGTGCAAATATTGTTGGTACGTAGTATAATATTGACCTAGAAATATATGAGTTGGAATATTTAATTATCAGAGGAAAAAATGTGTTGTTGGTTGGGCAAAATTAACGTAATAGTTAGTAATTATTTATGAGACTAAAAAAAGGAATTTTTTTTATAAATAATCATATTTTATTTGCATATTACAAAAATATACCTATGTAATTTTATTTCAAAAATAGACTAACTGGGAAGAAGAAGAGGAGGAGGCAGCCGATCTATAATAGTTTTTGGGGTGTTTGTTCGTCGCTCGTTCTTCGTTCATTCGTCGTTCGTTCTTTGTTCGTTCGTCGTTCGTTCGTCGTTCGTCGGTTAGTAATTTGTATAATTATTTTTTCGTTATTGTAATTTATATATATGTAGGAAATTTATAGGTAGTCTTAAATACTATTGTAGTAATCTTAAACAATGTATTATGTAAATAATTTTGTTTTATGCATAATTTATGAAATTATGTGTGAATAATAATGTATATTTGCAAGTAATGTTGGTACGTAATATAATATTAGCCTATAAATATATTAGTTGGAATATTGAATTATTATAGCAAAAAAATATGTTGTTGGTTCGACAAAATGATAATAGTTAGTAATTATTTATGAGACTAAAAAAAGTAGGTTTAGGTAGAAAGAAAGATGTTATGTACAGAGAAAGATGAAACAGATAGGAAAAATTGCTGCGGGAACAGAAAAATTGTTAAGTAAAATGTAGTATGCTATTTCAAAGTTATTATGCAAATAATGTTATGGTATGAACAAAATATTGCTGCACACACCGGAAATTTGTTAGGGTATCAACTAAATCGTAATTTCAAATTTCTCCTCAATTATTTAAATGGAATATATTGAAATGGTCATAACTTTTGATCCATAAGTTGAAATTTAGTGAACCAAGTTTCTAAATTCATAGAAAAAAGAATTCCCTAATTAGGTTAAATAATAATTTGATCGTGTGCGTTAAATAATAAAACTGGTTTAACCAAATCATGTGATATCCATTATTTCGTAACCATAAATTCAAATTGAATGAAATAATTTTCATAAATTCATGTTAAATCCTGTAATTTTGTAAATTCATGAAAAAAGCAAAAAACTGTAGTTTTGTATCGTTGTGATGTGAAATATCTTTGATTGTGTAGTTTAATATCCAAATGATGTACGATAATAAATGTATGTAGTGTGGTAGGATGCAGTTCAAATTATTTTGTTTCACAACTCTATTGCAGTTGCCATTAATATGCGTAGGTTTATCAAATATTAACATATCGTAAACAATTTCTAATATGCAGTAGCTAAATGCGCTATGGATGCATTCAAAGTGTTTTACGGTGATGGAGTGGTTCGAGGAGAGGGCAATACGGGGTAGATCTCGAGTAGCTTTCAGCGGTGTATTTTGTACCATCAGAATCCGGATGAAATGAGTTTCGAAGATCTGTGCGAGTGGATTTGTGACAGTCTTTCATTGAATCCTATAGTGCATGACGTGAGCATTAAATGCTTGTGGCCAAGAGGGACAGACGGCTCGGTATGGGTGCTTAGACCGTTGGAGCGAGCTCAGTCTTGGAGGAACTACGTCAATTCATCAAGACGACGTGGCTGGGGTTTTGTCCTCTTTGTGCAGGCGACTGTCAAAACAAACTTGCCAACTAACGAAACCCCGATCGCGGTGCAAGCAGATAGTCCAGTGGAAGTTCATGAGAATATTCGATCAAGCGCTGCAGCGACGGGACAAGCAGATGAAGGGGAGGAGTTGAAAGGGTTAGTGGATGTGCTAGAGGAAGACAATCTACGGGCGGCGGGGGAAGAAGAGGCACTTGTGATGGAGGAACACGATGAATCGTCCTCGGACGATGATGGCAGTATGTCCGCACAGGTGCCTGCTGCTTGGAATAGGGGCGAAGCGAAAGACCTAGCAGTCGATGATGCCACTGACTCGACATGTGAGTACCGACCAATTGAGGTTCGTGTGCACGCAATGTACGCGGAGAAGTCCGCTGCGAGGATGCTATAAAGTGCAGGCAATGAGCTTGCAGCGGCCGGTGAGAGTTGTGAAATCCAGTAAAGATTGTTACACGGTGAAGTGCAAAAACGCCGAATGTGGTTGGCGTGTTCATGCCCACAGGCCCAAGTATGAGTTGAACTGGGTAGTCACGAAGGTGGTGCAGCACAGTTGTGTTCTGAGCAATGTAACATTGAGACATCGTAACCTGACCTCATCTTTCATCGCGAATGTGATGTACGGAGAGATTGTCGAGAAGTTTGACATGGAGGCACAGCACATAGTACTTGCCATGAGGAACAGATATAAATACCAAATCAGCGACTCCAAAGCGTGGAGGGCGAAGCAGAAGGCATTGGAGAAGCGCTTTGGTACATTCGAGGCATCCTATGATAATCTTCCCCGGCTTCTGGACGTCTTGAAGGAAAGAAACCCCGGGACATATACTGCTATACATGATAGAGAATCTCAGAACCCACCCGGGTTTATGGTTATGGAGCGTGCTTTTATCGCACTTGGGCCTTGTGTGGAGGCTTTCAGGCATTGCCGGCCGATTATGTGTGTGGACGGGACTTTCCTCACCGGCAAGTACAAGGGCCAAATTCTGACGGCCATCGGTGTGGACGGAAACAACCAGATACTTCCTATAGCCTTTGCTTTCGTGGAAGGTGAAAACTACGAGAGTTGGCTGTGGTTCTTCAGAAAACTGAAGATCGGAGTTGTGAAGGATAGGCCAAATGTGTGCATAATTCACGACCGCCACGCTGGGCTAATGAAAGCGATAAAGAAGATGCAGGGAGATGTGCAAGAGCCCTTTCCGTGGCCGGATTTGCAGAACCGGTGGTGCATGCGACATATGGCAGCTAACCTGTTCAAATATTTCAAAAGTAAGAAGTTGATGAACCTATTTAAGAGGTTGTGCAAGCAAAATCAGCAGAGAAAGTTTGATGCCATCTGGGAGAAGCTTGACGAGCTCACTAGCAAGCATCAAGGCCCATCAATCAGAACTACTGCACCCAGCCCCGCTAGAAACGCCGCTCGAGGCGATCGACAAGGAAACAGTGAGGCAATGCTACAACTGCAACGAGCCAGGACACTTTGCCAACAGCTGCCCAAAGAAGACAGCAGGAGTGACCCCAGTTCGCTTCAATCTAGGAACCACCCCAGCTAGGACGCCAGCACTAGGAGCCACACCCCAGACTGTGGTGAGAGGCCGAGTCAACCATATCACCGCAGATGCACTACAGAATGCTACGGACATCGTACTGGGTAAGTTACTTGTTAACTCAGTACCTGCAACAGTTTTGTTTGACTCTGGAGCTTCGCATTCGTTTGTTTCGCAAGGCTTTGCTGCTAGAAATGATTTGGGGATTGCAAGACTTAAATGCATGCTTTTAGTTCAAACCCCTGGTTCCGAACTCCGAACGAAAGTAGGATGTTCCGGGGTGAGAATACTAATAGATGGAATAGAGTTCCTAGCGAACCTTATTATTTTGGAGACCCAGACCTTAGATGTTATTTTGGGAATGGATTGGTTATCCAAGCACAAGGCCGTATTGGATTGTGGACGAAGGACTATCTCAGTTGAGAGCCCGTGTGGAAAGAAAGTGGAATTTCAAGCTACCACCGTTAGAGATGGCCAGTTGATGGTTAACAGCACCAAGGCAATCAGCATAGAGGATGTCTCAGTAGTGAATGAGTACCCAGATGTTTTTCCCGAAGATCTACCTGGTATGCCGCCAGACAGGGACATAGAGTTTGTGATAGAGCTTGTACCTGCACAAAGACCGATAGCAAAGAGACCCTATCGGATGTCCACCGAGGAGTTGGTAGAGATGAAGAAACAGCTTGAAGAGCTAATGGAGAAAGGATTTATCAGACCGAGTTAAATCGCCGTGGGGAGCACCGCTTTGTTTGTCAAGAAGAAGGACGGGAGTTTCAGGATGTGCATTGACTACCGTGCACTCAATGAAGTCACCGTGAAGAATAAGTACCCGTTACCCAGGATTGATGATTTGTTTGATCAGCTGAGAGGAGCCGGAGTTTTCTCCAAGATTGATCTGAGATCGGGATACCATCAGTTGAAGATCCGATCGTAAGATATTCAAGACCGCATTCGTCAAGATATGGACATTACGAGTTTACGATTATGTCCTTTGGATCGATTTAATGCGCCAAAGATATTTCATGAATATGATTAATAAGGTGTTCATGGAATATTTGGACAAGTTTGTTGTTGTGTTCATAGATGATATCCTAATCTACTCCAAGACAGAGGATGAACATGCCGAACACTTGAGGCGAAGTTTTGGAAAAGGCGAGGAACAAAGAACTCTTCGCCAAGTTCAGCAAGTGTGATTTTTGGAAGGACAAGGTAGAATTCCTCGGACATGTAATGACCGCGGAAGGAGTCGCCAGTAGATCCAAGCAAAGTAGAAGCTGTGTTACATTGGGAGCACCAAGATCGTGACCCGGATCCGGAGTTTCCTTGGAATGGCAGGATACTACCGCCGTTTCATTGAAGGCTTTTCGACAATTGCGAAACCTCTTACGCAATTGCTGAAAAAGGAGAAGAAGTTTGCATGGACGTCAGAATGTGAGAAAGGATTTCAGGAGCTGAAGAAGCGATTGACATCAGCGCCGGTGTTAGTTCTACCGGATGTTAATCAAAGCTTTGAAATTTATTGTGATGCATCGCGCCAAGGACTTGGATGTGTGCTGATGCAGAATGGAAAGGTCGTCGCTTATGCATCAAGGCAGTTGAGGCCGCATGAGGAAAATTATCTGACGCATGACCTAGAGTTAGCTGCCGTAGTGCATGCCTTGAAGATATGGCGTCACTATCTGATCGGGAACAGATGTGAAGTGTATACGGATCATAAGAGCCTTAAATACATATTCACCAAGTCGGATCTGAATATGAGGCAGAGGAGATGGTTAGAGTTGATCAAGGACTACAATGTTGGAATCCATTACCATCCCGGGAAGGCCAACGTAGTTGCCGATGCCTTGAGTCGGAAAAGCCATACCGTGAGTATGTTGCTAGCCACAAGTCAGGATGAGTTATGTGAGGATTTTCAGTGAATGAAGATTGAGGTGGTGCCTAGCGGATTCTTGGCCGCATTAGAAGTAAAGCCTACCCTAGAGGACCAGATCCGAGAAGGACAGAAGGATGATGACAAGATCCGCAGGATTAAGTCCATCAAGGAAGAAGGCAAGGCAGAGGACTTCAAGTTGGATGAGCAAGGCACGTTATGGATGAAGGATCGCATTTGTGTGCCGAACAAAAGGAGCTGGAAGCAGCTTGATTCTAGAAGAAGCCCATGACTCCAAGTATTCAATTCATCCCGAAGCGCCAAAATGTATCGAGATTTGAAGGAAAGATTCTCGTGGCCGAGTATGAAGCGTGAAGTTGCCGAGCATGTTGCATTGTGCGACGTATGCCGGAGAGTCAAAGCAATGCATCGAGAGACCAAAGCGGGATTGCTACACCGCTGAAAATACCTCGAGTGGAAGTGGGAGGAAATCGGAATGGATTTCATTACCGGTTTGCCTAAGACTCAAGGAGGTTATGACTCCATATGGGTTATAGTGGATCGCTTGACCAAAGTAGCCCATTTTATCCCGTGAAGACCACTTACTCGGAGATAAGTTAGCGAGTTGTACATGATCAGATCGTCTGTTTGCACGGAGTGCCAAAGAGGATTTTATCGGACGAAGGTACCCAATTTACCTCAAGGTTTTGGAATAAGTTGCATGAAGCCATGGGAACCCGTTTAAACTTCAAGATCGCCTATCATCCACAGGACGGATGGACAGACCAGAAAGAGTCAACCAGATTCGGAGGATATGTTAAGAGCATGCGCTTTGGCTTATGCTACCTCTTGGGATAAGAGTTTGCCGTATGCTGAGTTCAGTTACAATAATAGTTACCAGGCTAGTTTCTGAGATGTCACCATTTGAGGCCTTTGTATGGTCGACCACTGTCGGACGCCATTGAATTGGAATGAGACCGGCGAGCTGTGTCTTCGGGCTCGATATTCTTCAAGAGGTGAAGAGCAGATTGCCATGATTAGGGAAAGGTTGAAGATCGCCCAATCACGACAGAAGAGTTATGCTGACAATCGTCGCCGGGACTTGAGTTTTGAACCAGAAGACTTTGTATACCTCAGAGTTACACCTCTCAGGGGAGTTAAGAGTTTGCCGTATGCCGAGTTCAGTTACAATAATAGTTACCAGGCTAGTTTACAGATGTCACCTTTTGAGGCACTGTATGGTCGACCCTGTCGGACGCCATTGAATTGGAATGAGACCGGCGAGCGCCGTGTCTTCGGGCCTGATATTCCTCAAGAAGCTGAAGAGCAGATTGCCATGATTAGGGAAAGGTTGAAGATAGCCCAATCACGACAGAAGAGTTATGCCGATAATCGTCGCCGGGATTTGAATTTTGAACCAGAAGACTTTGTATACCTCAGAGTTACGCCTCTTAGGGGAGTTAAGAGGTTCCATGCCAAAGGGAAACTCGCACCCCGTTATGTAGGACCATTTAAGATTTTGAGCCGCAGAGGCGAAGTTGCTTATCAGCTGGAGTTGCCACAGTCGTTAGCAGGAGTACATGACGTATTCCATGTGTCCCAGTTGAAGAAGTGTCTCCGAGTACCTGAGGAACAAACACCGCTAGAGTCAATTGAGTTGCAAGAAGATTTGACTTACAAGGAGCATCCCGTAAAGATTTTGGACACTATGGATCGAGAGACCGTAAATAAGTCAACCCGTTTACGTAGAGTTCGATTGGAGCAATCATGAAGAAAGCGAAGCGACTTGGGAACGCGAAGAGGATTTGAGGAAAGAGTTTAGAACCTATTCCTTTAGTAAGCCCCTGAATCTCGGGGACGAGATTCTCATTAAGGAGGTTTGTAACACCCCAAAATTTTGCTTTTCTTAAATTCATGTGTGATTTGGCACTTTGGTGAATTTTTGGAATTTTCTCGAATTTATTTGGATTTATTTGGAATTTATTTGAATTTATTCCATTTTGAAATAATTAAAGAATTAAACTTTGCAAATAAAATTTTGTTGGAAATATTTTATTTGAGTCCAAAATGATCCAAAGTATTTTCCGTAATTTTTTCGAGTCTTTTGATATTTTTAATGAATTAAATGAATTTCGGGAATTATTTTAAATATTAAATCATTGGAAAATCAAGTCGGGTCAAGTAATCTTGTTCATCCGACCAGGACCGAAGTCCGAAGTCGGACTTCGAGTCCGACCGAGCCACGTGACTCGGCCAAACCCGGTTCTAACCCTAATCGATCCGGCCGTTGGATCGAGATCCAACGGTTCGAATCAAGCCGCACCGATCCGATCGGATCCGATCTGCACTCCGTTCACGCCGTGCGATCCCAGCCGTTGATCCGGACACGTGGACGGTCGTGCGTCGTCGTCTCCGTCCGAATCGCCGCCGGACTCCGCCGCCGTGTGGGACTAGGGCTCCGTCCCGTGCGCGCATGCCGAGGGCATTTAAGTACCGGGTGGTACCCCGAGGACCGCCGTGACCCCGCGCACTTTTTGCCCTAACCCACCGAGCTCTAGCCGCCGTAGGTTCGCCGGAATCGCTCACCGTAGTTGCGTGAAGCGCTGCCACGGTTTTTGTCTCGCCTCGCCGCCGTCCGCCGTCCTCCGCCGCATCCGAGCCCAGCCCCGAGTTCCCCAGGCCAAGGCGCACCCGTAGGCACAATCCATCTCGCCGGAGTAGCCCGCAAACGCCGACGGGTTCGTTGCCGTCTTCGCGTCCGGTGAGACAGCGCCGCCGCACCGCCATCGTTGCCCTCGAGCTCTCACCGCCGTCCGATCAAGATCCGGAGGTCCAGACGCGTCCACGTCATCCCGCCGGTGAGATCCCGTCCAAATTCTCAGATCCAATCTCGACCGTTGGATCTAGATCCAACGGTCCAGATCAAACGCGTTAACCCAAACGCGTGAGTCCAGATCTAATCTGGGTCGTCGATTTTCAAATCAACGGCCGAGATTGCGCCACGTGTCGGGAAGCCTGACCGCGCCAGTCGGCGCACCCGTCGTGTAGCGCCGACACGCCGCCCGCGTGTCGGCCGACGTGACTAAACCGCACCATGACGTCACGCGGACGTCATGGCGGGCCCGCACATCGGCCGCCACCTCACCGCGGTGGCGTGACGTCACCCATGACGTCACCAGTGGGTCCCACCTGTCAGTACCATGGGCTGAGCCCCGCTAACGTCAGCAATGACGTCACCCGAGTGGTCCCACATGTCAGTCTCACGAGGAGCCGTGGACCGAGTCCACGGTAGACCCGAGCCGAGCGTGGACCGAGTGCATGGACTGGCTGACGCCACCGCCCAATCGAGGCTGCCACGTGTCCAGCCGACGCAATAATTAATTTCCGAAAAAGAAAATGATTTATTAATTCGAAATAATGATTTCAGATTTTGTTTCAAACTTCAAACGCTTATAACTTTTGCGTTTCAACTCCGATTTGAGTGATTCAAATTTCTAAATTTGTATAAAATTGAGATCTACCTAAATATAAATTTTATTTAATTTTTGGCCTAAAGTTTTTCTCTGTAAAATTATTTAATTGATTATTTAAACTTTAAATAATCATAACTTTTGCATTTTAACTCCAAATTTGACGATTCCAGTTTCTAAAAATTCATAAAATTATGTTCTCTCTGTTTATGGATTTTATTTGGATGTTTGGACACTTTTTGCCTATTGTTTATTTGTGTATTGCTATTTGCACGCTTTACGAGTAGACGTTGAAGTGCCGGAAGGATTCGAAGGAGAAGTATTGACTCAGGATCCAACTCAAGACCAAGAACAAGTACTTTTTGAAGGCAAGTTGTGCTTTGACCATGTTGATCCTATTTTGAAATCTATTTTGATTTAACCTATTGCATGCTAGTTCAATTAGAAAAATACTTTATTTAAATATGGGGGTTAGATAAATACCAATTTCTTTGTATGACACCTTGATTATTTACATATGTGCCATGACCCTTGTCACCCTAGTTGTGGATTATTAGTTGGACATTATTAAATTGCCAACATGGGTTTTAGACCGTTGTAGTATCTGCTTAGACACCTTACGTGCTCATGACATGATTTTGGACAATCAAATATTAATATTGACTTAATGGTATATTGAACCTGTTTTGGAAAGGTATCATGTGATGTTGATGGCACGTGGTGCATGGTAATCAAGCGGGGTTTGATAAATAGTTTTCGGCCAGGGCATGTGGCAAGAATGATCAGGTGGGCGGTTGTGGCATTGGGGATGTTGATTTGGTTCTTGGGTAGTCTTGCCCTGGTCACCCTAAGGACTTAACCTCGCAAGCCTTTGAACTGGGTCTAACGTGCAACCACATGTCTCAGTAATGGGACGGACCTAGTTGACTAAGTTGCTAATAACGCACTGTGGGACCTCGGGAGGTCAACTACACCCTTTGTGTAAGTTGTGCGGGGAGCGTCTGGTGAGGCCAGTACCCATCTAACGGTTGATTGGCCTAAACTTCGCCTTAGCTAAGGGAAGGGTTAGTGTGCAATAACCGGGGAGGACCACTTGTATTGTTAGAAGTTTCAGAAAGACTTTGTTACGGGAACTCGCCTTTGTGGTGTTTGACTGTATCTTGTGGGTAAAGTGCATAACCTCTGCAGAGTGTACAATCTATTCGAATAGCCGTGTCCGCGGTATTGGACATCGCTCGGGAATTACAGTCAAGGGTTAGATTTTCTCAAAAATAACTTGGATCTGAAAGGTTGGGTTGGATTAATAATGATGTTGATGGAAATGTGGATTAGGATGGGAAAAATGTTTATTAAACTCCTTGAAAAGTTATTTATGCTTTACTCGTTTCTACTGCTTTCGAAACTACTTATGATACTTGTTAAATGCTGTTTACTGCAAAAATACCTTGAGCTATTCCTTTGTACCAAGCCATGCATATAGTATATTAGCTTGCATTCTGTGCATGACTTGCTGAGTACCAAGTACTCACCCTTGCCACAATACAACACCAGTTGAAGAGGAGACTACACCAGCTTTGGAGGAGGAGCTCCACGAGGAACCGTCTACTTAGGGAGCGAGCCCAATCAGTTGCCTGTGGTATACTGGATGGCGCCACGAAGCTATTTGATTTTCCGCTGCTATTAATTCTCTCTTAATAAGTTTCGCCCTGCGAGGCGTACATTTGTAACTTGACCATAAGGTCAAGTAACCAGTTTGACTATTTAATTAAAGTACTTTACTAGTATCGAGTGGTATGATTGTGATATTTACCGATGTTAAGACTGTGTGCACTAGCGCGTTCCTGGACTAGTGCTGAATACACAGAGGGTCCGGATTTGCAAATTCGGGGTCCCGACACTTCTTTATGTCATGCTTCGAGGAGTGACTACTTGTAATGTGAAAAGAATTGCGTCTGGTTATGTATTGAAGAAAACTACATGTGTTTGTTATGGGGCACGAAAAATCTTGTGCTCGTTGCATCTGCTAGCTAAGAATGTCATCATCTTATTTGTTCTTAGTTTAAATCCAGCAAACTAGTATGTTTTTATCTATCTCGCGTACGTTTGGTGTTGCTTGTTTATCCTTTTGACATAATGTCGATCTTTGATGTCGTCAACATAAATTATTATTTTGTTTGTTGTGCGCAGGTATGGCGGCTATGGGCGAGGGTTGCGATTGGCCCTACGGCCTTCTTGACCGTCACTTGGACGCACGCCACCGGGCACGGTTGCACGCTACTACCAGAGCGGGCACAGATCCTGGTGTCTTGTCCACACGGACTCCAGTACGTGCATGGGGCCTTGACGACCGCTGGATACCCAGGTATGTAAGCATACTAAGTTTTGTGGTACTAAATGGGTTTAAACATGTTGTGGTCTAACTTGTAATTCATTGTTGCAGATTGGAGGCGGCGGGACTACTTCCGCTTGCACAGATGGTGGAGGCCACACAGGAGGACCACGTCGAAGGACTGGATGGTGAGGTCATCGTCGTCGAGCGATCCCGACGCTTCCTTCGATCGATCCTCCTTATCGCCTCGTGGACGGCCGCGGCTGAGACGCATACATTCCATCCGCCTGCGGAGAGATGACGCCGACTCTGCGGGATGTTTTGATCTTGGCCGACCTCCCAATCGGCGGCGGCGGTTGTGCCACCGGAGGTGGATGACGATCGGGCGTGGCGACCTTTTGCTCGGTTTGCAGGAGTCCTCCCGCTGCATAGGGAGGCCACCGCGATCGCCCGCTACACCCCACGGCGGCTTGCGGTCCCACTCTCACGTGGCTTCGCCAATTCGAGGTATGTGTCGGCACGGTTCAAAATTGGTTCGATTTATTTTATATGTGTGACCAAAAACATTTTCTTCTTTCAGGTAACTAGGATGGCTGGGGACACCACGGAGTACCAGGTGAGCCGGCACCTGGAGGCTTACCTGTTGTGGTTGTTCGGGTGAGTGATGTTCACCACGACCCATGGAGACAGCGTCGACGCTAGGTTTGTCCCGATCGCACAGGCCATAGCGGATGCTGCCCCCCATGAGGTTCCCGAGTACAGCTGGGGGTCAGCTATACTTTGTGCCACCTACCGGGGTCTATGCGATGCGTGCCTCAGGACACGCCTCGGTTCGATCCTCTCCGGGTGCCCACTCCTGCTCATGCTATGGTCGTTCGAGCGCTTCCAGATCGGACGACCATGGGTTGACGACCGGGTGTATGGCCCGGAGTTCTACGGGGACACGGAGGTGGACCGCCCTACGATGGGCTCTCTTTGGTGCCGCAGACGGTGCGAACATGTTTTTGTGCTACGCAATCTCGCTTTACTGACCTCTTTCGTATTAACTTTGTATCGGTACCTTCAGTAGCCACAATGGGCTGGTCTGCAGTGCAGTGTGTACGCCCACTTCACCGAGGCGTTCGACCTTTGCGGCAGAGCGTGTCGGTGGGAGCCTTACACCTTATCGAGAGGTTAGGAAGCGCGCACCGCACGGTTTATCCATCCTTTCTTGCGCGAGATCTGGTGTACTTGCACACACGACGGAAACTTGTGTACGATGTGTGCGTTGAGGATTACTCGGTTCA
The DNA here is from genome assembly GCA_036346355.1 of Rhipidocladum racemiflorum. Lineage (NCBI taxonomy): Eukaryota > Viridiplantae > Streptophyta > Magnoliopsida > Poales > Poaceae > Rhipidocladum > Rhipidocladum racemiflorum. Next base: position 24,309,221 of record CM070589.1, on the reverse strand, counting down.
CGGGTAATGAGGCGGTAGGACTCGAGGCAGAGGTCCCTGTTCCTGTGGCGTGCTAGTCCCCACAGAGACACACATGTCGGTAACATCACTCCCCCTTACATTTCGAATGCAACTCATTGCACATGCTAACGGGTTTACAACTTCCGTAGGCATTCGAGGAGAGGTGGCCGCCGGACTAACTGGGCCGTGAAGATGGCCCCTTGGGTGGAGCAGTGGACTCAGGCACTACAAGACCGGGTTGCAGATTATGATGTATACGACATACAGGGATACCAGGAGTACCTGCAATGGTACTCCCCACTTACGCGAGTACGCCTCTTGCCCCCTGCTGACCCGGAGGATATTGTGCCGGCTCGTGCTCACGACACATATCCCACCCATGTTGCATCGGCGATGCACTTTGTGGTACGTAAACTAGGCATTCTACTCAAATTTTGAACGACATGCAAGCATACATATATCTTACGTCATGTCATCACTTTCAGGGCGACATGGGGACAGAGATGGAGCAAGACCTGAGGTCCATGAGAGGCCGTTTGTGCGGGGGTTTGGAGACCTCCCGGGCGGAGATCACGGCGTTCATGGATCGAATGATCGCGAAGACGGCGAGGATTGTGCGGGCCGTTCGTCGCGGCATAGTTTTGACGCCCGGCTTGTGGGGTCGCATCGTCGGGCGTAAGACAGCAGGGGTCCGGATTAGTACACGATCGCCGCCCGACGCCACCGCCGCCGACACCTCCCACGCGCCGCACTCCACCGCCGCCCCGACAAAGCACCCTTCGGACCTCGACGCCGTCGTACCACCGCCGCCACCACAGGAAGCGACACGAGCTCGTCGTGGCGGCAGCGAGCCCCGTTCTTCGGGGCAGGTAATATTCTCAATTAAACATGCATTGCATTTCATGGTAACTAATAGTCGTGTATGACAGGCCTCCCGTTAGGATACCCTGGCGGCGCGACATGGATGCCTACTCATTTCTTCGTTCTGACCCAGTGTGTTCAATATGCTTAAATGGCCCGACATTGCAAGACATTTTACTTTCAAATATATTCGTCACTCGAACTGACTGTAGTACTTTCAGGTTACCGTCCGGAGGGCCAGACTACGTCGCACACGCGGGCGGACGACTTCGACACGGAGTATGCTGGTCCGACGCATCCGGACGTCCTGTTTGGGTCACACCCGAGCGCCCCCACGCCTACACACCCTACAGACCCGAGTTCTTCGAGCCGCACTCCTGTACCACCTGTGCTTGGAGCCCGGATCAGACACCCACCAGACCGGTGGACCCCTTCAGGGCCCAGACGTCGACCGGCAGATGAACGTCGACAGGAGAGGCGTACCAGACCTCGTGCACAGGGGAAGGGAGGTGACCAGGGAGAGGGAGGTGACCAGGGAGAGGACTACGACGATGTCGACGATTGAGTATTGTATTGCTACGTTGTATTTCTGCGTTGTAATGTTTGTTGTTTATTGTACATTTCTGTCAACTTTTGTCAAATCAAACTCGTGTCATTATTGCTTTTGTCCCATCGCATGCAAAGCGTGTTGGAAATTTTTTTTTGGGCCGAATGGACCAGATTTGCTATTTGGTATACGGACTGCCATATTCTGTAAAAAAATCCCAGTTTCAACTCCCTTTGCATATAAGTTCTCGACGCCCAATAACCCTAACTATTATAGTCGCGCGCGAACCCTAACGACGAAGGATTTTGGGCGGCCCGGGAAAAAGCGTGTTGGAAGTTTTTTTTTTGGGCCGAATGGACCAGATTTGCTATTTGGTATACTGACCGCCATATTCGTAAAAAATCCCAGTTTCAACTCCCTTTGCATATAAGTTCTCGACGCCCAATAACCCTAACTATTATAGTCGCGCGCAAACCCTAACGACGAAGGATTTTGGGCGGCCTAAAAAGCGTGTTGGAAGTTTTTGGGCCGAATGGACCAAATTTGCTATTTGGTATACGGACTGCCATATTCTGTAAAAAAATCCCAGTTTCAACTCCCTTTGCATATAAGTTCTCGACGCCCAATAACCCTAACTATTATAGTCGCACGCGAACCCTAACGACAAAGGATTTTGGGCGGCCCGGGAAAAAGCGTGTTGGAAGTTTTTTTTGGGCCGAATGGACCAGATTTGCTATTTGGTATACGGACTGCCATATTCTGTAAAAAAATCCCAGTTTCAACTCCCTTTGCATATAAGTTCTCGACGCCCAATAACCCTAACTATTATAGTCGCGCGCGAACCCTAACGACGAAGGATTTTGGGGGGCCCGGGAAAAAGCGTGTTGGAAGTTTTTTTTTGGGCCGAATGGACCAGATTTGCTATTTGGTATACGGACTGCCATATTCTGTAAAAAAATCCCAGTTTCAACTCCTTTTGCATATAAGTTCTCGACGCCCAATAACCCTAACTATTATAGTCGCGCGCGAACCCTAACGACAAAGGATTTTGGGCGGCCCGGGAAAAAGCGTGTTGGAAGTTTTTTTTTGGGCCGAATGGACCAGATTTGCTATTTGGTATATGGACTGCCATATTCTATAAAAAAAAATCCCAGTTTCAACTCCCTTTGCATATAAGTTCTCGACGCCCAATAACCCTAACTATTATAGTCGCGCGCGAACCCTAACGACGAAGGATTTTGGGCGGCCCGGGAAAAAGCGTGTTGGAAGTTTTTTTTTGGGCCGAATGGACCAGATTTGCTATTTGGTATACGAACTGCCATATTCTGTAAAATCCCAGTTTTTTTTTGGGCCGAATGGACCAGATTCTCTCGTTTGTCTGGTGGCGGGCTATTTGAACCGAATCGCGTCGCAATCTGCAGAAATGTGACACAGAATCTTCGGTGATTATGTTAATTTAGAAAGCCAGGTGGAGCGCATCGGCAGCCGGCCCGGCAGCTCTCCCCCCCCCCCGCGTGTTTCCTTTCCCCTTTTCCCTGCGGCACATTTGCTTTCCTGTCTGCTTTCGGCGGTGATAGATGCATGCATGTGGGAGAACAGCAGGGAGTGGTTGAAACAGCTGCATGTGTCGCGCGTCATGTCCAATCCAGTGGGAATCCAATGCCGCGAAAACTGCAGATAACAGCTAATGACGGTGCTAATTGAAGTGAGTACGAATACATAAGATAATTATACGTAAGAAAATCATGATTAATGGAAACGTCACAGTGATGACGTTTGAATCTATGTACCTTCTTGCAATGTTACTGTTTAGCCAGGCCCCCACCTCGCGCGATAATGCTCCGCCAACTGGTGGCCACTCCCAAGCGCCGCTACCGGCAGACCCCTCGAAGCGCTGCGCAAAGCGTTGCCACGTCGATTTTACTCTTGGCCCTCGCCCCGCACGGTGATGTGCCGCCAACTGTCTCGTTTCTCCCTTGCTCCCTGCCTATAAATTGCAAGGCCGGCTGCACTTCTATCAGGCAAACGCGATACATTGCTCCGAGTTCATAAAATTTGGTAGTTTAGCTTTCCTTTTTTTCCAATATTTCATTTCGGCTTCGTGTTCCACAGGTATTATTTGCAAAAGTTATTTTGTACGATGAGTCACATTGTTGTGTTCTTGGGTCAGTACACATTATTTCGTACTTATTATGCTTCTTATTGATGTTTTTGCTTCGTGTAGATACCGACTTAAGTGTTCGTCGGTTCCGTCAAAGCCATGTCGAAGGCGTCGAGCTCAGTGGTTGCCAATGCAGGGCGGGTAATTTGCCCTAACTGCCATGTGGATGCTCAAACCTGGTACTCCACCACTGCGCCAAATAACAGACGGACGTTCTATAGATGCCCTAATTTCTCTGTACGTCTAAATGTATTTCGATATCTTCATATTTCGATGATTATTCTCTTGCTCCAGTTTTAAATAGCCATGCTCACATTGTCATGTAGTCTACCGGATGCCAATATCAGCAGTGGGCAAACGATATAAATACACCGACAGCTTTAAACAGCACGCTTCCAATGGTACAGCACAGGATAGATCTCGCGCAAGAACTTAACAGGCTAACGTTACAAGAATTACCGCAAAGAGAGGGAGTTCGGCCTGAACAAGACGAAAACCGTGAAGCGTATGATCGCTTCCTTGAGCACGCCGTAGAAGATAACCACGAAGCTGTAAGCCCTGATTTGGTTGTTCCTCTTGACGGCCATAGCGCTGAAGACTACAAACGTGACCGTTGGGAGTTTTTCGAAGAAGAGGGTGTTGAATTCTATAATAGTGATGATTCTGCAAAGTTCTAAAGCTTTATTGTTGTTTCCTTTCCCTAAGGCATGTTATGTTTAGTCTGGTATACTCGGTAGAGTGTGCCGTACATGCCATTGTTGTTTACCATTTCTAAGCCGTATGCAATTCAGTACATTATTATTGCTGCCCATCTATCGGCCCGCCAACATAGCTGATTATGACGATATGAAAAAATGCTGAAAAAGATGATAAGACAACTGAACGTTACGAAAATAAAGAACATTGAAATAAAGCTCAGAATGCTGATATGACAAAAGGCTGCCAATGGTGATATGCCAAAAGGCTGAGAAGGGTGAGATGACAACACGCTGTAAAAAATGCAGTCAAATGCATGCTTCGCACAGACTGCCTGAGTCATCCTGTCAAAGCATAGCTGCCAAAGCCTAACTGGCACCTCCCTCTCAGCTACAAAGCTGCATGCATTTGTCGGTACCAAGCACGAGCGAGTTGCAAAGGAATCCGATGCTCACGGATTCATTCTTGCTTCACGTATGTCGCTCTATTAATGCAGGCTATTTAACCTCCCTCCTCCTTCCCAACATTGCATCAACCAAACCACTGCTCCAATACAACGAAGAACCAGCCCCGGCAATCCACACGAGCAGCACCAATGGAGTTTCCTCGCCCCTAGGAACAGCGTGGTCCAAACCATCCCGAAGGCACGGAGGTCCCCATGTGCCTATGCGGGGATCCTTGCCGCTCCGGCGATCAGTAGATAACTCATACACATACGGTATGAGGTGCTGAGCTGCCGCAACCACGACTCTGAGCCAACGCTGGGATGCGGATGGGGCGTAGAAGGCCAGTATGTTCAGATTCGCAATTCGTGTTGAATCGAACCTGCATGTGTCTAACACGATGTGATGTGACCAGTTGCAGCCTCCACTGTGCGAGTTCATCCGATTCTACGACGCGAAACAAACTCCCGAGATGGAGAGGAGGCGGAATCGGGAGTACTCACATCGGAGGGCTATCGTGGAGCAGCAGTGGCGTGAGGAGGAATAGGAGGAGAAGCGCAAGCAAAGATCTCGAACAGATGCGTACGTAGGAGGCCGAACGACAGCGTCATGCCGCGGAGAGGGAGGCTGAGTGCGAGAGAAAGCGTGAGAGGGCGGCTAGGGCCAGGGCGGCAGGAGCTGAAGGGTTGCGTAAGGGAAAATATCCTCGGTGCTTTCAGTAAAGTGTACGACGAATGCCCTTGTTGTTGTTCCATTTCCCTAAGGCATGTTAGGTTTAGTCCGATATACTCGGTAGAGTGCCTACATGCCATTGTTGTTTACCATTTGTAAGCCGTAAGTAATTCAGTACATTCTTATTTCTGCCGTATATATATTTCACACCGTCGACAATAACTACACGGAGCCTCGGAAATTTAATTAGTGAGTATTATTCGTCACTTCCTTGTAAGAACATTTCGAGATTCTAAAATTTGCTTCGATTGACCAAAAATTCAAAGAAGCGGCCTGAACATTAATTTGTGATTGCATGGAAGACGGATGCACACACATGCGATTTCGCCCCCTTAGCAACTTACAACTTTACCAAGTACCAATAGGTGGTTTTCCGAAGCGAACTCGAACCGCTGACATCCGCCACAGGGTAAACCACCGCTCAGCTCGACGCACGCCATACTGGAACCCTGATAATTTATTAAATTGTGGTATATTTGTGCAATTTAGATTTGTATGTTGTATATTACAGCTTTTTTTCCATCTGAATTTCAATCAGAGAAAAAAAATCAAATAAAAACCAAATAAAAAAAGAAAATCGGTGCGACTGGCCGCTTGGCAGGTGTGGTGGCGACAACCGTGGCGCCATGGTGGCGGCGCCATGTATGGCGGCGGCGAGGGTATTTTTGCAAATTTTTATTCTTGTTGTATATTTCTGATATTTATTATTTATCAGATGTATATTTGAGCATTTTTTGGGACTACTCGATACCACTAAGGGTTATTGCGCTAGTGCATTTTAGATGCAAACAACGGTTTAGATAAAATATTTTTCCTTAATATGCTAGCCCACATATCAAATAGCAAATCGCATCAATTCTTACAAAAAATTACCGCTAAACACGATATTTTACGGACTACCGAAAATGCTTAAACGCTGTAGTTTCTGAGTACTAGATAAATGGGTATTTACGGTAAACTTAGTTTGTACATTTCAATTTCGCATGCAACATTATACTTTATGTGAGATATTACGAATACTTATATCTCAATAAAAATTTTGAAAGTTATTTCGTTCGATTCGGAGGTTCAAAAATAACAAAACCCGTGAACCCTAAATATATCTTTAAGTAAACTTGATTTAAACAATTTAGATATAGATGAACCGTAGTTGTTTTTTCATATAATCTTAATCCTTGCATCTTCATACAAATTTATAAAATCATTTCATTATTTTAGATTAATCTATTTATTTCTGCAAATTTCAAAAAATATTAACGGAAAATTTCCCCAGCTGAAAACTTTTTTTCCCTTTTCCTCTCTTTCTTTCTTTCCTTATTTTTCTTTCTTTTCCATTTTTCTTTTCCTCTCTTTCTTCCTTGTTTTGACGTTGCCAGCACTGGTCTTCTTTCCATTTTTCTTTTCTTCTTGCTTGTTGGCTGCCCGGTCTGCCCACGTGGCATGTCGCGCGGACGTGACGCGAATTGGATGAATTTCGCGCGGACGTGGAGCGAAATGACCACTTCGCGCTGACGTGGAGCGAAAACATAACTTTCGCGGTGACCTGGCGCGAAATGAGCACACTTCTGGAATAAAAAAATATGTTAGTATATTATTGTATTAAGCAAATAAAAAATGATTATTTCTAAAAAAAATTCCAAAATGATTGAACTCCATTCTATCACTACATACGAAAATGGCAAACTTTGACGTATATTCACCATTCACCAATGAGAGGCGCTAGGATAGGCAGCGGGTGTCCGCCCTGGGCGAACAGGTGCGCACGTTCTTCTCACACAGCATTCGCACGCACCATTTTGTATTCCATTTTTTTGGCCATTTTTAGTGTGATCTTTGGCAAACGTTAAACATTTTTTAAAAAAAAACAACCGCTCTCACACTCGAACACAAAAAGTACAAAACACTTTGTCGATTAGGATGGATTTTCTTTTATATTTAGTAGATAAGAATCTACCTGTGCCTGAGGTGGTTAGGTAAAAAAAAAGAGCATGAGGTCTGATTCATTAGTTGATTAGGAGGACCGGTCCCTGCGGTGTTTTTGCTAACTACACAAATTTAGGAGAATTCAGAATTGGCCACTCCATAAAAAAAATAAAAAAAAAAATATGAGAGCCGATCGATTAGTTGATTTGGATGATCATCACTTTGTGGCGTGAATTTAAGGGAATTCAGGATTTGCGACTTCATTTGTGGGCGTGAATCTTTCCTTCACAAGAATATAAATCAATCTTCACAAGGAAAGTATAAGAAAATATTTTAGAGTAGATTTATGTGGATACTAAGGCTTACGGTTTCAGATTCTAGTATAAATGGAAACGGTTTCAGATTCTTGATAGAAACGTTTTAGGTAGGATTCTGTGAATCGGGTGGAACGGGGTTGAAACCGATTCGACCACAGAGTGGAAAAAGAAGAAACAGTCCAAAGAGAATTGTTCCGAGCTTTAACCCGTCTGATTGGATTTCTTCCATAATCTAGTAGAAACGGCCGGTTTCAAGTTGCCAAACGGGGCCTAGGAGATGGACATGGGCCACATGGGCCACATGGGCAACATGATGCATAAAACATGTGACTATAATTTCTTTTGGAACATTTGTTTAGAGGATTTCTTTTGGAACATTGAAGTACATATTGCGCATGAGGCCTCTAGCTGGATTGGGCCAGTGATACGTGGGCTGTTTGTACCGAGGGATGGGGCGGTGAATCCGTCGTTCGATTCTACCTTTGAACCTAACTTACTTATTTGACTTGAGAAATAGGTTAGTTCATTATTATCTCCTCTCTCATAAACACAATATTAGTACAAAACAGGGATGATACCATCCTATCAAATTTTATAGGATAACCCTATGATGAACCAACATATCTTTAGATGAGGTGATTCCTCAAACCAAACAGCTCCAGGAATGAAGCAGTTCCTTCAATAATCCGAGGCCCACCTGTGTTGGATACAAAATTTTCCATTTAACCAGACAAGTTTTTCGAAAAGAAACCAATGAACTCCTCCATTGTATCTCCTCTTTTTGAAAGTAGAAATAATTAGTTAGCTTAGTTACTTTAAAAATTAATAATCTATAGGTCACATGATCAAATCATAAAAATTACAGTACTACAGACATAATCCGCATTGTAGTCAGTGGGTATCAAATACTGGCTAACAGCAAGTATTCATTTGGATTTTAGACACCAAAGAAAACTGATTGAAAGGACAACCATCGAAAGAAACCCATGTTAGTCGACTGACGACGTAGTGAAATATTCATTTTTCTATTTGAAATTCGTGAATTTTATAGGATTCATATGGGAATTACACTGTCTTGTGACATGCTCTAAATAAATATAACCGCTGATAGATAGGGCTGTAAGCGAGCCAAACTTGAGCGAGTCTGAACTCATAAGTTTGAGCTCGGTGAAAGCTCGAGCGAGTATAAGTTGGGGTTCCAGCTTCGATTTGGGCTCGAGCACGGCTTAGCACAGCTCGGTCAACTAAGCTCGAGTAGGCTCATGCTTGGCTCATGTAAGCTCTATAACAATTAATCAATAATTCAATATGTACTAATTTTAAACAATGAGAAAAGCTCAAGCTCAACTCCAATAAACGTGGTAAAAGTTAATATACAGTAATATTTATACAAGTGATCTACAAATTTACCTTAGTTCGTAAACTATTTGAGCTCGGCTCATTGAAACTTGTGAAACTCGTGAGCTTGGGATCAAGCCCGAGCTCAACTTATTTGGAGCTCGAGCTCCAAGCTTAAGCATCTCTAAAGCCTTAAGTTTTTTTTATAGTCTTAATGGTAGGGGAATAATACATACATACATACATACATACATAAAGCTGGTGGGATTGCCGGCCTCCTAGGGGTGCCTCGTTTTTTTTGCAAAAACCCTTCGTAAAATTTGAAATTACGTCTAGGTCCTTCCAACGGTTATTTTGCAAAAAAAGATCCGTGGTTCCATAGATTCACGAACGGGTCCTCCAACATTTTTTTTGCAATTACGGATAGATCCTTCTCCATAGTTTCGCAAATTCGGTGACGGTTCAGAGCCAGACAATTTTTTAAAAACACCACCAAGGAAACTGAAATTACGTTTTTTGCTTTCACAAATTCACGAATATGTCATCCGTTGGTTTTCCCGCAATCGTGGATAGGTTCTTCCCCGTGGTTTCGCATATTCAGCGATGGTTTATAGTTAACCAATTTTTAATAAAACACCACCAATGAAAATGAAATTACATTTTTTTTTTGCTTTCGCAAATTTATGAACAGGCCCTCTAGCGGTTTTTGGCATAGATGACCCCGTTGTTACTCGACCCCGTGGTTACGCAAATTCGTCGACAGTTCCGAACTAGCCAAATTTTTTTTAAAAAAAATATCACCGAGAAAACTAAAATCACGTTTTCTGTAACAAGAATCTCGGACCAAATTTCACACGGCGTGATATGGCGTGCAACCCGACCTAGTAACACTCATTCCTCAACGCAACGTATATAAGAAGGGACGATTATAACCTGGGTTAGCTAGCATACCAAATGTGCTACTGGCCTGTAGATGGAGAGACTCCTCGACATTCTCAATATAAATGTAGTATTTGACACAAAATCCATCTTTAGCTATTAAAGACGAGTTTGCCGAAGTACCAAGCTGGGCTCCCACTTGGCAACATATTCAGTGCAATTAAAGTTTTCGTGCAGCCACCGTGCAACCCTACTAAAAAAAATTTCAAAAAATTCTAAAAAAAATCATAGATATACATCTCAACTTACCCCATCTACGTATAAAATTCATGATCAAATACGTACTATGCTAGAAGTTACAAAAAAGACAAATTTACCCTCCCACTTAGCACCATATGCTATGCCATGATTTTTTATTTAAGAGAAGAACATCACGGCATGATAATTAGGACATGATGATGCGGTGTCGGTGGAGAGAGAATAGAGGCTTTTGGAGGGCCTGAAATTAAGGCGGGCTTGTTGGACCAAATCGTGTTTGTTAGGGGCAAATCTTTTCCCTCCCAAATTCCAATTCTTCCCTTCTTGCCTCGTGTGTCCAGCTCAATCTCCATTAAATAAACCTAAGCACACTGATTAAGACCCCGTTTGGCAACTTGAAACCGAGGTGTTTTTACTAGAATCTGGGAGAAACCCAGCCAAACGGGCTAAGTTCGGAACGTTTCTTCTTTTTCCACGCTGTGGCTGAATCACCCTCAACCCCGTTTCTACTAGTTTCTGCTAGAATCTGGAACCGTATTAAACAGTTTACAGACAGTGATTCTGATTCTGAAACGTTTTTACCAAGAATCTGAAACCATTTCTGTTTCTACTAGAATCTGGAGACGTACCAAACGGGGCCTAAACTAAACTAATGTAAAAGCCTGTTTAGGCCACTTCCAATGCTTCTATGCCCATAGTTTCTTCAATATGCCATTTATAATTAATATTTACGTAAAGAGAAGATTAAACAAGAGAGATATAGACTATTTCTTACATCAGTAAAAGCTTGAGATATGACTATAGGAACCATACATTAGGACTTAGGAGTGCCCTTAGTTTAAAGTCAATTTTACTATAACTAATCTTAGGTAAGTGTAACTTGCGATACTTTTTGCGGCAACAACAATTGTGTTGAAGTCTATGGTGCGTAAGATATGAAGCTAAGAAAGTATGTCAAACCGTAGTTATGACAATAAACCAAACACCCATATAAAAATCAATCAAGAAGTGCTTCTATGCTTTTCTTTTTAAAAGTTGCACAAAGGCAAATAGTGATTACTTACTTCTTTGTTTGCTTCAAAATTTGTGCAACTTGTATTGAGAGGAAAAGTATAGAATCATTGCTCCAATCGAGAGCATATCTAATCTTAGGGCATGTTTGTTTTTGCTTTGGATTCTCTAAAGGCTGATTCTGGATTGTAGTTATAGAGAAGCTGATTCTCCAAAAGCTGGAATCTAAAAGCACATATGAAGTGAATTGTGGATTCTAGTGTATATGGATGGGCTGGATTGTGAGAATCGGATTCTAGAATCAAGCTATTTATTTTTTATTCAGCTTTTGGAGTCAAAATCCAGAATCAAAAGCAAAAACAAACATGCTTTTAATCTAGGGAAAAATTAGCTCTAAACCAATAGTCCTAAAACCATTCTCTCCTCTCGTCGCAACACAACAACACATGACATGAGTGCTTAAGGGTGTGTTTGGTTGATGGGATGAGGTTGAATAGGATGGAATGGTCCTATACTATTTGATTCTATTATTTTGGGTGAATGGAATGGTTCAGCATCTATAAGAAACATTCCTTAAATTTGTATCACTTGGTCCAGAATGGGATGGGTTCCATTCAAGCAAACAAACATATGGATAACTTCTTTTAAATCATTTCATACATGTACCACTTGGTATAAGCAACCAAACACACCCTTAGGGCTTGTTTGGATGTTAGAGGAAAAAAACATGAAAATATTTCCCTCTAAGGGGGATTTTTGAAGGCATATGAAATCCTCTCCAACCGCCAGGGATAATTTCTCCTTTAGGGAAATATTCTATGCCAGCATTTGGAAGCAATAGGGATAAAAATCTCTAACATTAAAAAATATTAAAGAAAAACAGTAAAATCTGGGAAATAAAAAAATCAGGAAAAATAAGAAACTTAAAAAAAAGAGATAAAAATCATACATACAAATAAGAATAAAAATTCACTTAACAATAATTAAAATGTGAAGAAAAAGTTGCCAAAATCCACACATGCAGATGACATTCATGCAAGCATTCATACATGGTTAAAATAAAAAAAGTTTAGCTACTACTACTCTCATTTATAGCATCAATCATCTATAACACTTCCCAACAAAGTTAATCATCTATAGCATCCATACATCCACCCATCGCAGATATACATCTAGACATCATATATGACTCAAATATAATCAGTGACTCAATTATACATCTAGACATCACATATGACTCAAATATAACCATCGTAGATATACATCAAGTCCAACAATTAATCTGACCAATCAAGCATACACCACCACCACCTCCTCTCTTCTGCTTAGCTTCATTTCATGGAATGCCTTCCTGCAGTGCCACGAGCTTCTCAATAACCTTAGGCTATATAATAGAGATGTCAAGTTGCAAAGCATCAAAAGAAATGAACAGAATAAAGTTTTATGCACTATAAACCATTAGTTGTTTCTGATTCGTAATAGTATGTGATCAAAACATTGGCAAAATCGAGTATGCTTGTTGAAAGAAATTATCAGGCAATCTGGTTGAAAATTTGAAGCACTGTATTTACAATTTTACATTAATAATTTCTTACTAGTCCCTGTGACTAACTCCTGAGGAAATTCGACTTCATTGACCTTATTCAAAAGAATAAACAATCAACATATCATCTGGAATTAATGAATCTGAAACCACCAGAGATTAATTTGTGAGACAACAATTTTCCTGCTACTGCTGTCGAATTCTTTTTTACTTAGTCTGCCTTATTAACTATATTACATTACAATATCATGTGCTCAAATAGAAACAATCTTAATTCACCTAAACTAGTCCACTGTTACCATATCTTCTACAACATATTCCATGCTCATTTTAATCATGATTAGTTAATCATTTCGATCAATAATAAAAACGTTATAGTAACTCTACTAGATACTACTCAACGGCTTCTAATTACCAAGTACAACAAATCTGAGAAAGAGAGAACAAAATCTCATGAACAAGACTAGGTACAACAGATCTGAGAACGAAACCTAGAAAAAGGACAAGAGTTTGGGAAGAGGACGAGAGAGCCTCAGCACAAATCTCATGAACAGCACCCCCACCACCTCTGCACCAGATCAAGAAAAGGGGTCCAGATCTAGGGAAGATAACAAGAGATTGGGAAGAGGACGAGGTAGATCTAACAAAGTCGACGGTGGTGATGGAGAAGCGGTGTCGATGGCACGAGCCAGTGCTGATGGAGAGGAGGCCTCCCGCGGATTCCAGGTAGCAGAGGCGTCTCCCTCCGACTCCAGGCGGAGGCGGTGCTGATGGAGAGGAGTCCTCACACGGCGCTGATGAAGAGGAGGCCGTCATGCGAGTCGACTTTGATGGAGAGGATGTTGCGCCGTCACGCGATACAGTGGGAAGAATAATTCACGAGATGGCGAGAGGTGCTTTTCTTCCCCGAGATTTCGGGTGGACAAAATTCCCATGTGATGCTCTAAGACCATCTCCAACCATATTCTCTTCATTTCATTCCCTTCTCTGTTCCCTTCCCTGTTCCCATTCTCTTTATTTCCCCTCATCTCCAACAGATTCCCTTTAAAGGGAATTGTATAGGGAAAGGAGAGAGAATCCCTTGCTGGAGGGAATGGGAGAGAGAATCTCAGGCTGAAGGGAATGCTGAAGGGAACCCGTTGGAGCGCTGAAGGGAATAGAATCCCTTCACGAAGGGAAAATGAGAGGGAAAAGGACATGATTGGAGATGGTCTAAGCCTCTATCCCAGAGAATCGGCTGAGATCCCAGCTAGGAACAGAGTTCCAAAATAAGCCCTAAAAGAATCCAAGAAAATAAATAGGGAGAAACGAAAGGAGGGCAGAAGAGAGATGCCCAATTCAGCCTCTCCACAGTCCACACCGTGGGATCTTTAAAATCTGCCCCAAATACCCCCATTGCTCGAAATCCGCGGCTTTTCTACCCCGTCCGCCGGATTCCGGTAGGTTCCACCGCGAAAGGCGCCTCCTTTTTTTGAAAAACTGTGATATGTTCACACCATTTTAGAACTAGTATGTATATTTTTCTTGTCTGTGGTTGGTTCTTAGGTGGAGATTTGTAGCGCATTTGATCCGGGTTGGGTTTGGCTTCGCTCCGGCAATGCTCCGGTGAGTGGTTTCTTTGATGCAATCTTGATCGTTCGTAGGGGAAAGGAGGAATTGCTGCTACCGTTCTTGCGGGTTCTTGATTTGTTCCGAGCTGTGCGCGTATATTGATGCAAATGTGTCTTTTGTTTACCTTGCTCTGGATCATGCTAGGATAATGCTAGGGTTCTTGATTCGTTTCCTGTCCCAAGCTGCTATCTTTTTTAATCTCAAATTGCCCTAGTAATTTCATAAAATTTCCACTGCTCAGTACCTCCCCCTCTTGTCGTCCCCTCCCTCTTTTCTGAACCTTCTTTTGTTGATCTCAGCTGAACCCTAGTCGACACTTTGCTGACGATCCGCCGACGCAACTTTCCGGAGGGAATGCCGCTAGTGGACTTCGCTTGAGAGGGACCAGCCAGCTAAGCCTGGACGGTGAGACATTTGCTTCCTGTCTTTGCTTCATCCAGAGGCTCACATAACGGTATTCCTGCCTGTCATGGCTAGCACCTCAAACCTACGTGAACTTGTCTACACTGAGCACCATTTTTGTTATTCAATGGAATGTTTGGGGTTTAAACTGTTAAAAATTAACATGTTTTATTGAATTGACTTGTTGTGGGTGATTCTAGCTTACTGTTGATACCAATTTTCCGATTACTTTCTTTTTTTGGTGATTACTATGTTCTCTGTCCAATCCATTTGGTTATCTTGCATACTCATGCTGTATTTGCGTGGCTGCTTACAAGGGAGAGGCTCCTTATGCGTTGATGTTTTCAGAAACTACGGTGCTAGATGGGTTAAAATTTGTGAGATTTTATTCTGTGAAGTGCCTTAGTTTTCATTTAGTTGTTATTGGTTAATGAATTTGATTTCAAAACACATGTTTTGTACATTTGTGAATGCACGCTTAATTTCCTCCTCACCAGGAAGAAATGACACGGGTGCTCCATTTAGACGGAGCAAGGGTGAGAGAATATTAGAGAAGTGAATAGACAAAGTGAGTATTAAGAAAAGAAATATAAGGAAAATATCTATGAATATCATAGGAAATGAAGTTAAAAATGGCTATCTATGTTTCATTATCTGGCTGCCCTCCATCTTTTAGATGAAAAAGAATTTGAATGGATCATTTTTTTTCAATCCCATTGTCTCCTTCATACATACACAAAAAAAAGACCATCATTTTCTTCCCAGCTCTACTCTTCCTTTTAAAAGGTGCAGACTGTTTGTTCTCTATTAAAGAACACCATTATATTCTTTTTCTTTGAACATAGGTTCTTCCTAAGATTTCATTATTGCAAAGGATCTTTTTACTGATTGTATCTGAACAATTGAGCATTGATTTTTGGATCCATGAACCAAATGCTATCATATTTTGTGATAATTTATCACTTATTGTAATTCTGTTGTTAAAGATTATGTCATTTCAACAAAACAGATAAACAATCTGCAGGCTTTCCTGGAGTTTTTATGTTTAGAATATGTAGTTATGACTTATGAATTAAGAAGCAGTAAATGATTTTGATTGCAATGTTTGTACTAATATAATAAGTTGAGGAATTATATGTTGAAGGTAGGCACATGTTGAACGGATGAGAGTAGACAAACAAGGGCGTTGGATCGGCCTTGAATGGTCCAGACCTAGGTAGAATCTCACCTCTTCCACTTAAATACGTTTTACACATAACCCCCTAGAAAAATTACAAAACTCCACGCCTTAAGTGGGGGAGGTGGGATTCCGCCTAGATCTGGACCATTCGAGGCCAATCCAATGCCCCTGTTTGCCTAGTTTCATTTTTTCACCATGTGTCTACTTTCACCATATAATTCCTGTAATAAGTTAGTCAGTCAAAGTGGCATCACAATTTTTTCTACACATTTGTTGCCATGCTTTCTTCCACTACTTGCACAAGTGTCCTGAACTGATTTGGCACCAGATCAATTTGATGCCTCATATTGAATGACATGCACGATGAACCTATAACTACATTATTTGTGAATGTTCAGAAACTAGCTTTGCATTTTATTTTAAGAATGCTTGGAGTCTCATTTAGTTTCTTTACTTTTGTTGTTATCTGCTTGATTTGCAACAGCAGCCATGCTCATGGGGAGTTGCCTAACATCTCTGAAAATATTGAAGATGTTGATTCTAGGTCATGGTTGAATAAAACAAGAGTACATTTGTAGATGTTTTTCAAGCTCTTGCCAATATGAGTACACTGACTTTCTGGCATAGGGTATGCCGTGGTATTCAGTAACATGTATACTTGGTGAAATTGTTGGCTGACTGACCCATTCTGATATGTGATGTTGGGTCTTTAGAACTGATTGGTATCTAGCTAACCAGAAGGGTTAATTGATAACTTTTTTCTTATCATGTAGTTTGATATTATGGCAAAATACTGCCCTAAATTAGGCAGACAACCCAGTTATACCCTGTAACTTTGTTCCGTTCCCTTGTAGAGCTGGTTGGCTCTCTATCTGTATTACTCTTGCTTAGGGATGTGATCGGATCGGATACGGTCGAATATCGTTCTATTCATATTCGTATCCGTATTTTTTATCGAATACAGAATAGAATACGAATAGTATCGAATACAGAATCGGATACGAATTATACAGGATAATATCAGTTACGAATACAGATCGAATACGGATCGGAATCAACATGGATACGAATAATATTAGTCGGATATTTTAAAATCCAATTTCAGTTTTTTTCCAAAATTGGTCCAAATTTAAATTCAAAATTCCAAAAGAAATATATTTGTATGTCTTTTTTTTGCCTTTTTATCCCTAGCTTGTCATACATGTGACTCTGTGAGTAACAATGTACCCCATTGCAATAATTGAACCAAATAATTTGCGGTGGCATATCTTCTTTGAATCCTAAGTAGCCCTCCTGAAACGCCACTTGCCAATTTTTGTATCACCTTTACCCAAATATCTCCAAATTAGCATCTAGCACATATGAACACATTATATCTTGTCATCCAATGCAGACCCAGTCTAAAGCTTAGTGAAACATGTTAAATTTTTAATGTGTTATTCTGAAACGTGTTATTCGGATAATATCCGTATGTCATATTCGGATATTATCCGAACAAAAACTCGGATATTCTGTATCCATCGGATAATCAGTGTTCCATATCCGTATCCGTATCCATGTAAATTATCTGTATCCATATCCTTATCCGAGAAATCAACTGGATATCTGTGAAACTATCCAAATCATCATCCAAATCAATTCGGTCGGTCGGTCGGTCGGAAAATATCCGTACTAGTTCCATCCCTACTCTTGCTGTGCTATACATTCTTGGATGACACATCAAGGAAACATCTGTGTTCATATTTTATACTCCATACTACGGTATAGAACTATACATCACTGGTTTTAATGATCTGCCACTAAAATACTGTTTGTAAAATGCGAACTCAAAGTTACTTCTTTTTTCTTTGAAAAAAGAGGGGAATGTCATTTACATATTAACACTGAATGATCTATCTAGTTTTCTCTGCACTTAGTCCAAATGTTCCAATGGTTTACCCCTTACCACTAGATTGCACTTTATTATTGCTTCCCACTTCATGGATCTGTTGCTCCATCGTTTTTGCATATTATTTCTCAGGTAAACATGTAGTGTTAATCTTTGCATATGCTATTAAGTTTAGCCTATCCCAACTTGTTTGGGACAAAAGGTTTGGTTGTTGTTGTATATGCTATTCAGTTATATCAGTTTGTCATATTATTGGTTATTGATTTACTGCAGACTGGAGATATTACATCTGTCTAGTTGGACAGTGCTTCCTTTTAATCTTTCACTACATCTCTGGTTCTTCAATTATGGCAACTATGGTTGAAGGGTGTGTTGGTCCAAGTGAGCTTCACCTGAAGAAGGAACTTACAGCCTTGCGAAAGGCACGGTTCTTGCGTGATCCTGAAACATGCTTTTCCTTGAGGTCCCCGTTGAGTTCTAAATCATTCATGACAACTTCTAGTGCTATACACCACAATGAGATTGCTGGTAATTTATCACAAAAGCACACAGAGCCAGCTGCTGCACCACCAAAAAGTGAAAAGAAAAGGAAAAAGGTTTATCTCTACAATTGGAGGCATCACTCTAACAAATCCAGTGAAAGCGGGATAAAGTTAGATGAGGATGATAGACAAGCCTCAGCAGACTGTAGCCTGGAAAGCCCATGCATTTCTAATGGTGTGAACTCTAGGAGTGACACATGTCTGGAAGTTCCTGTCAGCATATACAGTGTTCAAGGCTCGAATTCAGGCACTCCTGTTAAAAGAACAGTTAGAAGGGTGAGGAGGAGTTCATTCTCAAAGAAAGGAGCAATCATAAATTCAACAGTTTCAAAGTTGCTAGATCTCCATGTTTACTCTGGTGAGCAATCTGAGGATACTGAGAACTACAATTCAGAGAATCAGGAGCTGCTTCAGAAGGGAGGCTACTTTTCTCGCTCTACATCACCGCTGTTTGCTGCTTCTGGATGTCTCAGCTCATCAAATCCCTGTAAGCTATTGAAAGTGCCAAGAAGAGAAGGGTCTTCCTTTTCCTGCACTCCAGTCTCCACTAGCTCTTATTACAGGTACAAAGGTAGGAATACCAGCACTGTCGGTTCATGGGATGGAACAACTGCTGCTTCACTTGATGAAGATGGGCTGAACCAATCAGCATCGTTGAGAAGTCAAAGGTGTGGTGTTCCGTATTGGTCAAAGAGGAGTAAACATAAAGGATCTGAAAGAAGTTGTTCTCCTTCACTATCTGATACACTTAGAAGAAAAGGCAGCAGCCTATTGTGTGGAAGTCAGACAATGCACAGAAGGACGAGATCGTCTAGCTCCAATAAATGTAGTTATCTTAAAAAAGTTTCCCAAGGCGTACCAGTCATGCGTGATAGCTGCCATTTTGCTTATTCATCATTTGATTCAGCGAGTGATGGAGTTTCAACCATCTTTGGAGAATTAGATTTGGAAGCTTTGAGCCGGTTGGATGGTAGAAGGTGGTCAAGTTGTAAAAGCCAGGATGGGATTGCGCTGCTCGTGAGTGGAGCTGGTCATGCAGTTTCAGACCAGAGAAGCTTGAGTCAGAAATACCGACCAAGGTCATTTCATGAAATTGTTGGTCAAAACTTTATAGTACAATCACTTAGTAATGCCATCATAAGGGAAAGAATAGCCCCAGCATACATGTTTCATGGGCCTCGTGGGACAGGAAAAACTTCTGCTGCAAGAATATTTTCAGCAGCTTTAAGTTGCGTTGCTAATGGAGAGAACAAGCCCTGTGGGATTTGTACGGAGTGTACTGATTTTTTCACCGGAAATGGAATTAATCTAATTGAAGTTGATGCTAGCAATAGAAAAAGTATAAACAGAATAAGGCACTTGATTGAAAATATACCAGCATCAGCAACTTCTTCACGATACAAGGTGTTTGTTGTTGATGAATGCCATATGGTATCTTCTAAGGTTTGGTCAGCATTTATGAAATTTCTTGATGAACCATTACCTCGTGTTGTCTTTATATTTATAACAATAGACCCTGAAAACCTCCCTCGTGCTGTCATATCACGTTGTCAGAAATACATGTTTTCCAAGATCAAAGACATTGACATAGTATGCCGGTTGAGAAAAATTGCTGTGAAGGAAAATCTTGATGTTGAATTGGCTGCTTTAGATTTGATAGCGCTAAATTCAGATGGGTCACTAAGAGATGCAGAGACAATGTTAGATCAGTTGAGTTTACTGGGGAAAAAGATAACACCTTCACTTGTAAATGATCTGGTGAGTTATTTTTCAGAACGTTGGCTATTCTTTGAATTATCAAGTGTGCTTTGTTATTTGTAGTTATGTTTGCTTCCTTGAGGTTTTCTTTGAGACTAGCACAGGTCTAAATGGGAGCTTGTATGTTTGGATTAGTTATTTTGTTTGGGTTTGATGACTTTGATCAACAAACCATGAATGTGTTAGACAATATTCTGTTATATAGTCTGTTAGCTTTGTAAAGATATTGCCTAATAAAGGCTTTCCCTTTATACCCTCATGTACATGTATATATACTGGCCTATTGGCCTCATGTTGAATACAAGTGCTATTTATAACATGGTATCAGAGCAGCCAGGTAAGGGTTTTCTTACGGACGTTGCACTTGCGCTCCACCTTTCCTCTCCTCTGGCCTTTTGTCCTTCGGCGCCACCAGCTCTTCGGCTCTGCTGTCGGCCACCGATGTTACCAATTTGACTTGCCCGCGCCTTCGCCGACGCTTCCCTTGTGCACCGAACCGCCGCTCGACACCTGGGATTCGACGCCTTTCTCTGAGCCGGCATCGTCTCGCCTCGGCTCTCGACGTCCCTCCGGCCAGCCTCCGGCCTTGGCGTCCTCCGCGCTGCGCAGCCGCCTTCGGCTCGCGTCGCCTCGGCTTTAGCCGCCGAACCACCGGCCCGCGCCCTTTGGCGACACCTCGTCCGGCTCGCCTCGACTCCACCACGGGCCCTTGTCTCCGGTAGATCAACTGCCAGCCGTCTTCCTCCGTGATCGCGCTGCGCTCGTTAATTTGAAGTGCTTCAAGTCCGTGTGAAGTGCTTCAAGTCCAAGTCCCGATCGGACTTCAAAAGGTTCTTTTGTTCGGTTTAAAGTCCGTGTGGTCCACGTCCAAAAAAAATGTCGTTATCTTTAGGCTTTTCTTCTGGGACTGTTTCTGTTCCTCGCTGTCCGGTTACCTTTGATGGTCTCAATTATTGAGACTGGGTTCTTCATATGCGCCTTCACATGCGTGGTCAGTGCCTGTGGGAGTTTCTTATCGGCGAGCTATCATGTCCGCCTCGTCCCGCTCCCCCTGCCAGGCCTATTATTCCCAAGGAGGCCGATGATACTGCTCGCCAGAAGGCCTCTGATGATTATGCTGATGCTGTGGAGTCTTTTCAGACTCAGTTTATTGCTCACAAGACATGGATTGATGAAGATGCTCGTGCCTCTGCTATTTTGGTTGCTAGCATGGAGATGCATCTTACTGGTGACATTGTTGCTTTGTCTTTGGCACAGTTGATGTGGGCGCATCTTCGCGATCACTATGAGCCTGCTGGTGACTCTCTGTACCTTGCTTTTGTGCAACAGGAACAGTCGCTACAACAGGGTGATTCTACTGTGGATGAGTTCTATGCGTAGCTGTCTTCGGTGTGGCGTCAGCTTGATTTGCTAGGACCGGAGGTTTGCTGGACTTGCCAGTGCTGTTAGCGTCAGCACTCTCATTTGGAGTTTCGCCGCATCTACAACTTCTTGACACGTCTTCGGGCTGAATTTGAGCATATTCGTGCCCAGCTGCTTGCTCGTTATCCTCGTGACTCTGTTGGAGGCCCTTGCAGCTATTCGTACTGAGGAGACTCGTCTTTGTGGCGCGAGCTTGCTAGTGTCTCCCTCAGTCTTGGTGGCGTCTCGTTTTACTCCTCCGTCAGTGACGCATACTCCAGTTTCGGCTATTGGGGGTGGAGGCCTTCACTGCACCTACTGCAACAAGAGTGGACATGTGGAGCAGTTCTGCCACAGGAAGAAGAAGGACCTTGCTCGTCGAGGTGGACGCTCTTCTAAGGGCATTGGGCTCTTGGGCGCCTCTCCTCAACAGACTTCTGTTGGTTCCGACTCTACTCAGGAGATTCTTACGTTACTGTGTCGCATGGTTGCCACTACACTGACAGGTTCAGCTGGTTTTGCTACTCAGTCTTCTAGTGAGAAACCACCCTCCTCATCAGGTATCATACCATGGATTCATGACTTTTGAGCTTCTTTTCATATGACATCTAATCCCACGAGTCTACATTCCATTAGTTCTCTTGTTGCTCCTATCATTGTGTAGACCGCAGATGGTACTTCTCTTTCTGTTGCAGGACAAGGCACTCTTTCGTCTTCCTCTTTTCATGTTCCTGCTGTTTCTTATGTTCCCAAACTGACCATGCAGCTTATATCCGCTGGCCAGCTTACTGATCATGGATGTCGGGTTATCCTTGATTTTGATTCTTGTTGTGTTCAGGATCGCCGCACGTGGGTTATGGTTGGGACTTGCCCTCGCCGCCATGACTCAGTGTCTTTGAGAGCTTGACTGGCTTAATCTTCCTTCCGCTACCTCTGCTGGTCTCTCTGTTTCCTCCACCGCTTCCGCATCCGTTGCTTCTTCTACCGGGTCTTTTGCTCAATGGCATCACCATTTGGGACATCTTTGTGGTTTCCGTTTGTCTTCCTTAGTTCGTCGTGGTCTTTTAGGCTTTGTGTCTGGTGATATCTCTTTACATTGTATGGGTTGTAAGCTTGGCAAACAGCTACAACTCCCTTATCCTTCTAGTGAGTCTGTATCTCAGCGTCCTTTTGACCTTGTTCATTCTAATGTTTGGGGTCCGACTCCTTTTGTTTCAAACGGGGGTCACAAATATTATATTCTTTTTATAGATGATTTCTCTCGCCACACTTGGATATATTTTATGTCCTCTTGTAGTGAGGTTCTATCCATCTATAAGACTTTTGCTACTATGATTTGTACTCAGTTTGATTCTCCCATTTATGTTCTTCGTGTTGACTCGGCAGGGGAGTATCTGCTTGGAGCTCTTCGAGCTTTTCTTTCTACGCAGGGCAATCTTTCTCAGTTTTCATGTCCTGGTGCTCATGCTCAGAATGGTGTGGCTAAGCGCAAGCATCGTCATCTTCTTGAGACAGCTCGTGCTCTTATGCTTGCTTCCGCTGTTCCGCCTCACTTCTGGGCTGAGGCTGTTTCCACTGCCACCTACTTGATCAATATCCAGCCTTCTTCCGCTCTTAAGGGTGGGATTCTTGTGGAGCGTCTTTGTGGCATGCCTCCTGATTTTTCTGGACTTCGTCTTTTTGGTTGTGTGTGCTTTGTTCTTCTTGCACCTTATGAACGCACCAAGCTGACTGCTCAGTCTGTTGAGTATGTTTTTCTGGGATACAGTGCTGAGCATAAGGGATATCGTTGTTGGGATCCTGTTGGTCGAGGGATGCGGATTTCACAGGATGTCACTTTTGATGAGTCTCGTCCCTTCTACCCTCGTTCTTCTTCCTCTACAACATTTCTTATTGAGCCCCTTCCTTTCCTGACTTTTCTTAATACTCCAGTTGTCACTTTTTCTCTTTCACAATCGGTGCCTCCTTTACTGCCGGTTTCCTCACCATCGACCTCTCCATAGGTTTCTTCAGATATTGTTCCTTCCTATCCTCTATACTACACTCGTCGTTCGCGAGCTGAGTAATTTTCTGATGTGCCATCTTCTTCTCTTGATGAGTCACCTTCAGTGTTTCCTCGTTATGCTCTTCGCGATCGACAGTCTATTCGTCCCTCTGAGCCCCTTGGCTTTGTTGGTGCAGCTCTGGCCGACGACTTCTTACCGTGATGCTATTATTCATCAGGAATGGCAGCATGCGATGGCGGAGGAGCTTGTTGTCCTTGAGCGCACTGGCACGTGTGACCTTGTACCTCTTCCTCCACGTGTTCGTCTCATTACATGCTAGTGGGTCTATAAGATTAAGACTCGCTCTGATGGTTCTCTTGAGCGCTACAAGGCTCGTCTTGTGGCGCGTGGTTTTCAGCAGGAGCATGGTCGTGATTATGATGAGACTTTTGCGCTTGTAGCTCACATGACCACTATTCACATTTTACTTGCTGTGGCCTCTGTCCGTGAGTGGTCCATCTCTCAGCTTGATGTCAAGAATGCCTTTTTTAATGGTGAGCTGCATGAGGTCTATATGCAGTCACCACTGGGGTATTCTGTTCCTGAGGGCATGGTTTGTCGGCTTCATCGCTATCTTTATGGGCTTAAACAAGCCCCTCGTGCTTGGTTTGAGCGTTTTTTTTCTGTGATCATTGTAGCTGGTTTTTCTGCTAGTGCTCATGATCCTGCGCTCTTTGTTCACACTTCTTCTCGTGGTTGGACTCTTCTTCTATATGTTGATGACATGATCATTATTAGAGATGATTCTCAGTATATTGCCTTTGTAAAGGCTCGTCTCAGTGAGCAGTTTCTCATGTCCGATCTAGGTTCTCTTCGCTACTTTCTTGGGATTGAGCTTTCTTCTACATCCGAGGGCTTCTTTCTCTCCCAAGAGAAGTATATCCAGGATCTTCTTGATCGTGCTTCTCTCGCTGATCAGCGTACAACTGAGACTGTCATGGAACTCAATGTTCACCTTCGATTTACTGATGGTGAACGTCTTGAGGATCCTACTCGCTATCACACTCTTGTTGGGAGTCTTGTTTACCTTGGTGTCACTCGTCCTGACATTTCGTATCCAGTCCATATATTGAGTCAGTTTGTTTCTGCTCCCACTCAGCTCCACAATAGTCATCTTCTTCGTGTTCTACGATATCTTCGTGGAACTATCTCTCGCTGTCTTTTCTTTCCACGCTCCAGCTCTTTACAGCTCCAGGCATACTCTAATACTACCTGGGCTAGTGATCACTCTGATCGTCGGTCTCTTTCTGCTTACTGTGTTTTTCTTGGTGGTTCTCTCATTGCTTGGAAGACTAAGAAGTAGACAACAGTTTCTCATTCGAGTGCTGAGCCTGAGTTGCGAGCTATGGCTCTTTTGATAGCAAAGGTCACTTTGCTACGGTGGTTACTTGAGGATTTTGGTGTTTCTGTTTCTACACCGGCTCCTCTTTTATCTGACAGTACAGGTGCTATCAGCATTGCTCGAGATCCAGTGAAGCATGAACTCACCAAGCATATTGGTGTTGATGCTTCTTATATGCGGTCATAGGTACAGGATCAGGTTGTGGCTCTTCAGTATGTGCCTTCAGAGCTCCAGTTGGCAGATTTCTTCACGAAGACAAACTAGAGCTCATTTTAACTTTTATCTCTGCAAACTCAGTGTTGTACATCCACCATGCGTTTGGAGGGGGGGGGGGGGTTCTTAGACAGTATCTTGTTATATAGTCTGTTAGCCTTGTATAGATATTGCCTAATATAGGTTTTCCCTTTATACCCTCATGTACATGTATATGTACTGGTCCATTGGCCTCATGTTAAATACAAGTGCTATTCATAACAGAATGAACTAATGGGATGATTACCATACAACATGTAGATATGCTGAATAGGTTTATTGTTTTTATTCAGTCTTCTTTACTCAAGGTCATGCCTTTTTCCCTACAGTTTTATGACTGTTAGGCTGTTAGCTTTCTGTTCTCTGACATGAATATTTACAAACACATTGAATTGGACTGTTAGTGTGGACTATTTTTTTTGTCAAATATTGCAGTTAGTTTTTTTTCATTAATCATGCATGAGGCATTTATTGAACCTCATTTATCTAACCATATTGCAACTCTTGCTTGTCAAAATAGAAGAGCAAAGAAATTAGCATATCATGATGATCAAGATTACCTTCAGGGATTGACATAAGTTCTGGCATTTGCACTGTAATGGAAAGCGGAACCCAAGATTCTCTATAGCAAATTGAAAGCCACAATGACAAGCCTAGCAGCAAAACCGTTTACCAGCTACTTAATATTTAACTCAATTGAACTTCTTGATCTGTTATTTGAATCCTACCTGAATAAGCTGATCTTTTGTTGCTTGTTTTTCAATTTTAAAATATAAATATTTGCTCTATCCAAACTAGTTACACAAAACTTTGAATTATATTTTTTAGGTTGGGGTTGTGTCAGAGGAGAAATTACTTGATCTTCTAGAGATAGCCATGTCATCAGACACTGCTGAAACAGTTAAAAGGTCCAGAGAGCTGATGGATTCTGGTGTTGATCCTATGGCATTAATGTCTCAATTAGCTGGGCTCATAATGGACATCATTGCTGGGACCTATAGATTAGCTGACCCTACGTGCGGTGGAGAAGGAATTGGTGGTCGAAATAGTGAGTATTTTCAACTTATTCATGCAATTCTTTCAAGGCATACTTTATTGAATTATTGTCATCCATGCTTTACTTCATATTGACTGGGTAGACTAAACTGCTTCATGCTCTCATACCTTTTATATCTGTACCGAGACATTTCTGTTTTTAGATTTTGCTCTCATTTATTATGGAGGCATTGTATTGTACTTACGATTATTATGTCTAACAGGTGTTGATTTACAGTTTTGTCGATCTTTTGAAATTGCGCTAGTGGTACTATGAACACAATTAAAAGAAAATGTCAGACAAAGTAAACTGATACATTTTGTTGAACTAGTGTTGTCTGGCTGCAATAGTAATCCTTTGAAACTGAGCTAGTGATATTTTAAAGTTTTAACACATGTACACAGACATATCAAATGAAGTAATCTTATTTGCATATCAAGGGAATATTTTCTCAGGGAAAATTTTCTTGCTATTTAGATGAAGAATTATTTGAAATGACTTCGGTACCAAACAGATAGTTATACCCACCTTTTTTTACCCATCTATAGCGTTGCAATATCATGCATCAATGCATGCCTCAACAAACAAGATTCACTCTAGCTACTCTAGAAAACATATTGAAATCCACTTGAATCATATTTGATGGACAATATGTAATATGTCCTCTGTTTTACCATCAAACATCGCTAGTGTCAGTGTCTGACTCACAATGACTTAAAAAGGTGCACATCCCCTTACCATGTGTTTTTTTTACCATTGAGAATACTTAGTAAGACTTTATTTGAAAATGATATACAGATACGTGTGAAAAACATAAAATTAATGTGGTTTGCTCTTAAGTGTTTCAGTTGTGCACTTGTGCTTAATATCATGCATTGCCTATCACACAACTACCAATCGAAGTGTTAAATTCCTTTTGTGCAAATCTTGGTGCTTACAAAAAAAAACAGGATTTTAAAATCCATCACTTGGTGAGAAGGCTATATATTTATAAAAAAAGGATCAATACTATCATACTATATAGTGTGTGCCACCACCTCATGATCTACTGTAATGATCTGTAGTTGCCCAATGGGTTGCTATGTATTGCATCTTTAAAAGATGTTTTTGTCTACTCTAGGGTTTCTATCTATCTGAAGTTCCTAACACATTTTTGCCATCTGTAGTAACCGATGCTGAGTTGGAAAGATTACAACAAGCGTTGAAGATTCTTTCCGATGCTGAAAAGCAGATAAGACTTTCAAGTGAGCGTTCGACATGGTTCACGGCAGCTCTGCTCCAGCTTGGTTCTGGTCATAATTTAGAGATAACCCAGTCAAGAAGCAGCAGTAAACAAAGTGCTAAAGCAACCAATGAGACTGTGATGGAAGCAGTGAGAGAATCCTCTGCTAGCAGGACTACATCTCATCCTTTATTCAATTTCCGCGGTTCAAAGAAAACATTGGACCTCAGAACAACCAGTGGGCACTCCAGTCCTCAGGGCCTTGCTTCATTATCTTCCAGGATGAGGCCCAACGATAACTTAGTTTATGGAGAATGTAGGTTTGTTGATAGAGTTTTAATGGATTCTGCTCAAACAAGTAATTCTTCTGAGCGAAGGCCTATAGTTAATGGAAGCTCAGATAACCTTCTCCGAATTTGGAGAAAATGCATAGAAAACTGTCACTCCAAGACATTACGGCAGCTACTCTGTGATCATGGAAAACTAGCATCTGTCAAAGAATGCGAAGGTAAAATTTTATTATGTGCTTTCTTGCACCATTTAACGATTTTATGCCTTCCATGGTCAAGCTCTAGGTCCTACCTTCTGGATTAGTGCCAGAACTGCCTTACCATGTAGGGTAGCACCACTGTATAGGTTTAGAGTTGATCAACATCTAAAGCCAAAATAGCTTGAGGTCTTGCATTCCAAGATGCTATAAAAACCATGTATAATTAATTTGCTCAACAAGTTGAACAAAGCCACATTAGATTTGTTGCTCACAGTTCCTATTCCATGATAAAAAAATTGCAATAATCAGAGTCGTCAGGGATTCCAAATCCAGGTTCTAGCAGTCTAGCTTCTCACTAGGAGTCATAATTTCGTAGCTTAAGCTTCAAAATAGAAGTTCGAGCCAGAGGTTGGCCAAACAGAAAATACCATTTTCTTATATTTACTTTACTTGCCTACTTGGTTGAATTAGCAATAGTTTTTGCAAGTTGCAAATTCGACAGAAGCTGCAGAATACATGGTTCATATTGATTTGTGTTTTGATTTTGTGCATGTAAAATATAATTGATGAAATCCATGTGACACGTCATTTGTTTTATTGAGCCAACACATGCATGTTTCAAACATGGGGCTGAAAGCCTGAAAAAG
Organism: Rhipidocladum racemiflorum; assembly: GCA_036346355.1. NCBI lineage: Eukaryota > Viridiplantae > Streptophyta > Magnoliopsida > Poales > Poaceae > Rhipidocladum > Rhipidocladum racemiflorum. The sequence goes on along the minus strand of CM070589.1, from coordinate 24,280,696 downwards.
TAAAAGCAAAACTACTTTTAAAGTTTTAATTGTTTGTGAAGGAACTGAGTTGAATTCAGTGGTTAGGAAATTGAAGAAAATAAGATGTAGTAAGAAAAAGAGGTTAAAATTTGATTATTCAATCTCTTAAAGTTATCAACTTGGATATACTCCTCCATAGACTTGTGTAGTACTGCCTACTGCTTTTTCTTCATGGAAAAAATCACTTTTTTTAATTACTCAATTTTAGGGGTATTTGAGTACGTCCCCTTTAGGCCTTCATCTTTTAGGTTTGGTGCAAAGTAGGCCCTTTTGGGTCATTGGCATTGCAGCGAACCGTAGTGAGCCTGTGAGCTGGGACTTCACAGATTCAGCATCGTTGATGCTTAATTTGGACCAAACCTGTAAGTTGAGCACTTCAAAGGATTCTTGAAAATTTGAGGCTTAAAAAGGAACTGCTTTATTGTATGTTTTCACTAGTGTTTCTCTAATCTAAAAATATAACCTGTTAATCTGCCAAAGTAGATTTTTTTATAAAATTCATTTTTATGGAAATTTTTATAATTTTTTTGATGGGAAGCTAAACTTCATTTTCAGGATACTTAGTTGCTTTCATAGCATTTGAGGACAGCAATACAAAGTCTCGAGCACAGAGATTTGTGAGCAGCATCAGAAATTCAATGGAGACAATATTTAGATGCAATGTGGAAGTAAGCATCGGTTTATTGCCAGAATTTCTTGCTGGGGGACTACAGGTTGAGGCGGACCCGGATAAAAGAGTTGAGTCCGATGTCTTGAGTTGCTCAACAAACAGTGACCGGCTAAAAGGTGTTTTGAACCCATCAAGAAGTTTAGATTATTGTGAAGAGATTGAGAAAAAACTGGAGAAATATAGCAGTGCTTCAGTTGGTAGTGGAGGATTGCAGCAAGGCATCACTGAAAGAAATACAGGAATGCATAGAACTAGAGGGCAAGAAGTCCCCGTTGAACAGTCAAAAACAGTAACTGTGGAGGAGCAAAGGTTAGAGAGTGCATGGCTCCAGGCTGTTGAAAAACACACACCTGGCATGTTAAATCAACCGAGAGCTGAGAAAAATCAAGTTGTGCCACAAACTGGTGGTAGTCAGTACCACAGGAAGTCCTCAACGGCCACTATTGTGCCCTCAAGGCATGTTGACAAGGATCTGAGTAATGAATTGAAAGCATTAAAGATCAGTGACAGTCATGGTTCCCAGAAAGGTCAGAATGTACGAATGGAGAATGGATATGTGATTTCACCGAGCCTCTTGCACAGCAGTAACCATTTGGCAAATTGTGACAATGAGAGTGTGTAAGTAATAAACAACTTATTTCTATGGTTTCCTTGCACATCAATTTAGCATTTGTCTTCCACAAACAATAAACAACTGCATGTACCTTTATATAAGAAAACATAACTTCATACAATATACAAAGGCTAGTATGAAATAGAGTTCTTATTTTTTAGGCGCATCAGTTGATTTAACTTTAGAAATTGATATTGAAGCATGTTGGAGTAAGTATTACTATGTTGACTTATGCTTATTGTTATGAATAGTACTTGTATTCATCATGAGGCTAATAGGTCAGAATATATAGATGTACAAGTGGGTACAAAACGAAAGCCTATATAATACAAGAAGTATGCAATAGCATTGCATTCAAAAGGGTTGACATTAAAATAGGGAAAATCCAAAGTCCTAGTCTTGAAGTTGACATCGTAACATCTAGCTCTTGAAAAATGTGTCAAAGTTTTCCCATTCGGGGTCGTGTGGCAACCCATAAAGCACAAAGTGCAAGTGCAGGGGCTGAGAAAGCAGGAGCAAAGTCTATTGCCATAACACGACAAAGAAGATGATGAACTCGACACAAATAGAGAGCCATCAAATCAATCCAAAGAGGGATGGATAGAAGCATGGTGGCGTAGATAGTAGCCATGCAAAGAAGCGCGGTAGAGGCGCGGTGTGGATGAAACGCGGGGGCCTTATAAAGACTTATACGATCTGCAACAGCTCAAAGAGAAGAGCGGCGACTACTGCCATGCAAAAGGAATTTGTGGACTCACATGGCTTAGACGAACCCAAAGATAGACGCTAAGGACTTGGATGGACGCAATGGTAGCAACGAACCTAAGAAATAAAATACTCAAAGCATAAATAGGAATACTAGTAGCAGCAACAGCCATACACGAAGTAGAACTCAGAACTCTAGATCATAACTCAACGGTAACACCGGATGCAAAGAAAGTCATGTTGGCGTTGAACCAAAGCTCATTGGCAGCGGCCAAGGCAAGGAGAAGCCCGATAGCGGTGGCTGAAGGAGTGAGATGGACTCCAAACTTCTAGCATTAGTCATCGGCAGAGGTTCGGAAATATCAGCAACCAAAAAAACTGAAGCCAACCGTAGAAAATGGAGAAGCCCAAGAGCTGGAGCTGAAGAGCTGAAAACCGAGGTGAGCCAACCGAAAGCTGAGCCGACAATGACAAATGTAAGCCGAGCCGAGCCCAATCGATGAAAGGGCCGAATCGAGACGACAAATGTAAGTTAAAGAGCCGAATAGCTGATCAGAAGAGCTGGAGCCGAGCCGAAGAGCCAAGACGGAGCCAGAGCCAAAACCGAAGAGCTGAGCCGACACCGAAATGAGCCGAGTCGACGAATGAGCCAGAACCAAAGCTCAAGGGGCTGAGCCGATCCAGCCAAAGAGCTGAGCTGTCGAGCCGAACTACGAGCCGGAATTGAAACCAAAACCGACTTCAAACCAGTTATGAGATTCAGTTCGAATCTGATCAGACTTCTTCCTTTCTGGAGGAAGCGGGCGAGGGCGAAACCGGGTGGCGCTACCAAGCGATGCTGCCGAAGCCAGTAGCGGCAGCAGAGTGCCGAGCGGCACCTGGAAGAACGATGTTGGTGATGTCGGCGTCGGTGTTGGGTGTCGCACGGGTGTCGGCGTTGGTGTCACGTCACGATCGGCCGGAGGAGTGGAGCAGGCGGTGACGATGGCCGGGCGGCCAGGAAGACCTCCCATGAGCACGTGAGGAGCTTGACTGCCTTGGCGATCGATTTGGGACGGCGTAGCCACCGGACTTGGCGAGGAAGACGTCGGCCATGACGATGTTGCCCGACGAAGCATGGAGATGGAGCAGATGAAGCCGCCGGCCTTGACGAAGTGACCCACTGAGGTGGTTGCCTTTGGGAGTAGAGATGTCTCCTCTCGGAGGCAGCTGCAGCAGAAGTACGCATGTGGCGGTTAGGATGGCGAAGTGCAACGCCGGTAAAATCGTAACCCTAAAAACATTGCTTTAATACCATGTTATGAATAACACTTATACTCATCACGAGGCCAATAGGCCAGAATATATAGATGTACAAGCAGATACAAAAGGAAAGTTTATATAAGGCAATATATGCCTTAACACTTACTACGTCTCATGTGCTTCTGAAGTGGAAGTACTCCTTTTCTAAACTTTAGCTACTTCTGCGTTTGATGGTCAGAAATTTTTTCAGCCAATTTGCCTTTCCAGGACATTGGAGTATTGGACTTATCATTCTTACTAGGAAATGCTAATTATCATGTATACTATTAGCTTGCCCGAGCTTACCTATATGTAATTTACAGGGTATCTGAGTCCGGAGCACCGGGTTGCCATGGCCTCTTCCCCTGCTGGAAAACTGAAAAATCAAAAGGAGGAAAGGTAAAACTATAATCCCTATGTATATATTTGTTTTGGTTGTTTCGCATCACAACTTCTCATTTGATTCCTCTTTGCATTTCAGGCAAAACGACAGACTCGTTTGAAGTCATCTTAATCTGGGAATTACAAAAACGAGTGTTGTGGCTTGGGCTGCCGAAAACAGTTCCAAAATTTCATGCCTTGCAAAACTGCATCGATTCATTATTTCAAGAAGATTTAAGATAACCAAATCGTGGTATTACCTCGCATTTGTGCTTCTGTTCCAAAAACTCTGTCGATCCTGCTGGCCTCCGGTGATGCAAGTTCTCGGCCTTTTCAATACTGGAACTTGGTCGATATCAAACCTGGTTACTGAGCAGAAATGTCAATGGAAATGCAAGTTTCAACAAATCAATCTGACCAATTTATTCTTATTATACAGACATCTGGATGTGCAATCCCTTGACTAGCTTGCAGGGCCGAGGGACGCAGTGAGTTGGTTAATTACACTTATTCTAGTGCATCGTTTATTGATGATAGTTGTTTTTGGTAATGTATTTGGTAGCATTTCAGTATACTCACTTTGGTAATCCTACCAAAACCATTTTTGTTAAAGAAAGAATGTGGAGCGCTTATGCCGTCAACTTTGATGCCGTTAAGTTACATTTTTGTGACATGCTTCCTTCGTTCCTTTTTTTTTATTGGGATTTTTGCCAAAACCACATGCAAGTGGGAGTGTTTGTTAAAAAACTCTCTGCATCTTAAAGTTCTTCAAAAACTTAATCTGCAGCAGTTCTTACGTAACGTTTGCATGGAAATCCTAGTGAACTGGTCTCTATGGTAGCGAAGACGTGCCAGCGCAGGGTGACACGAGAGCGATTGGGTGCGATTGCCGACGCTTTTGACCGGTTTGGACGTGATCCAGGTTAGTAGTTCTTTGATTTTTAGGAGCTTGAGCGAGTAAATTAGTCGTTTCGAGGTAGTTGGGGGGATTTGCAGCTAAATAGAATTTACCGGTGGATTTTTGATGAACATTGCGATGCAAGTGAACTTTAGACAACTCCCCTACTTGTTGGTTTTTGCCAAAAGCCCTTTTTTATGTGACGTCTTACAATCTGTCTCACCAAACATTAGCCAGTATTTTTCAAAATATTTATTTTGGTTATGTGTGAAAATATATCATTAGATTTTTCTTTAAAATACTTTTATAGTATTATCAGTATACACTAATATAAATTTATAAAAGTAACAGCCAATTCGTATCTCAGAGACCATAAAAACTTTTTTAAAAAAAGTCAAACAGAAATGAGAATATAAAGTTTGACCGGTCAAGAGCATATTTCCATTCTCGCTTAAACGGTCCCTCCTGAACTAAAAGCACACCGTGCAGTGGGCTTCTCGGGCCCAGTTATCCATTGAGGCCCAAATTAGCCTACAGACATCTCCAGAGTCTCCGGGAACCCCTCGCTCACCGACATCCATCCATGTCGTCAAGCCACAAGAAGCTCCTAGAAACGGATCCAACCAACAACGAACCCTCTCGAGTTCTCGAGCTCACCTCCCATGCCAGGTATAAAGAGCCCGCAAACCCTTCTCCCTCTGTATTAGGAAAGAAGAAACCAAGAAAAGGGACAGCAATCGATCGGTTGGTCACACGCAGAGTACTGCACTCTCTTCGACCTTTAGGCAGGTAGCAATGGCGGCAGTGGCTTCCAACAAGGCTCTGGTTTTCGCGGCTGTTCTTGGGATGGTGGCGGCGATGGCTGTGCTGGCCCCGCCTGTGACTGCGCTGGTGCCGTACGGCCTCGGCGGCGGGCTGTGGGACCTGCTCGACGACCCGTTCCGCGTGCTGGAGTAGGCACCGCTGGCGGTGCCGAGGGCGGCGATGGCGGCCGGTGAGCCGGCGGCCTCGTCGGCGCTGGCGCTGGCGCGGTGCGACTGGAAGGAGACCCCGGAGGCGCACGTCATCTCGCTGGACGTGCCCGGGGTGAGGCGGGAGGACGTGAAGGTGGAGGTGGAGGAGAGCCGGGTGCTCCGGGTCTCCGGCGAGCGGCGGGCGGACGAGAAGAAGGAGGGCGACCGGTGGCACCGCGCCGAGCGCGTGGCGGGGAGGTTCTGGCGCCGGTTACGCATGCCCGCCGGAGCTGACGTCGACCGCGTCACAGCGCGCCTCCAGGACGGCGTGCTTACCGTCACCGTGCCCAAGGTCGCCGAGCACGGTAGGCGGGAGCCGCGCGTCATCAGCATCGCCGGGGATGAGGCCGCCGGCGCCGGCGCAGGCGGCAAGGGCGGCGCGGCGGAGGTCAAGGCCACTAAGGCCGAGATGTGAGCCTAGCCGAGCGTACTTCAGTAACATCCCAAAATTTGTTTTTAATTTATTTAGTGTGTTTATGGATTTATTTGAATTTTTCAAAAATTATTTAAAGTCCTCGCGGTTAATTCGGATTGAAGTTAATTGAACTAATCGTATTAAATAAAGATCAAGCATTTTTGAATAAGCGTAAAATCTAAATTTTTGTTGATAATTAAGATAGTTGGTAGTCGAGAGTGTACATTTCAAATATTTTCGAAAAACATGTTTTATAATGTAATCGTTGATTTTACAAAAATCTGAACAGGTGTCTGATTTATGAAAAGAATTTTTACGAAAAATCTTTACGTCGAAAAATCGCGAAACCAACTTTGTTAAGTCCTAAATAGTTCCTAGTATTTTACAGGAATTTCCCAGATCTTTTAGAACATCTCTGTTATTTTTACTCAACACGTTTTTAGAATGTATATGTATATATACGTGTATATACGACCATGTGGACGTGGGCACTCACTCCAACCGTTTCCTGTTTCTACGCAAGGAGGTAATTAGTCACGTTAATTCCTCCTTTGATTTCATCCTTTCTTTTTTTTTCCCCTTCACGTGTATGAGTCTTGGACGTTGGAATTATTCTCCAGCTATTCCATGCACCTGACCTTTCATTTATTTTTTCCCCCAGCCGTTTCCATTACCCTAGTAACGCCTGCATGTGGTCTTTCCTTACTAGCATGCATGTATGCCCTCCATCCACACGCATAGGCATTCCCAGCCGTTACTAGTTAGCCCCATTATCCTCTCTAGCCTTTACCTCTTTCTATTGTCTTCCTACAGCTGCTACTAACCATATACTCACCCTTCTTCTTCACGGCATTTTCTTCTGCACCATCCAAAGCCCCAGCACCTTCTCCACAGCATCCACGCCTCTGCCATTTTCCGTGGCGCCGTCGTTGTCGTCGCCGTCATCGCCACCGCCGCCGTCATCGTCGTCGCCATTCTTCTTGTTGCCCGCCCGCTGCCGCCACTACCGCGTTGCTGCCGCCATCGTCGCCGCCGCCGTTGATGTCGCCGTCGCCGCCATCACTGCCGCCGCCGTCGTTGCCGCCCCGTTTACGCCGTCGCCGCCGGCACACTCTCCGGCCTCGACTTCTTCCGCGTCGACGATCCGCACTACTGCCGTCGTCGATCGGTACCTCTTTTATCTTTTACACGCACTCTACCTCTATTGATAGATTGATCCTATCGACGCGTAATCGTGTATATATATGTTAGTATATATACGTATAGGTTAGGCGGATGTATTCTGTAGCCTGCGCCTATACATGTCTACATTTGGTATACTTGGTCGATTCACCTGTGGATATAGTCGCGCGTAGATATACTCGGTTGCTACGCATGTAAAAATATATATCGTAGCATATTGATTCGGTACTCTCTGTTATTAAACGCTAGCAGTATGTATACGTGTGGATATATTCGTCGGATCTGCATAGGTATATTCGGCCGATTCGCAAGTATAAATTTTCTATATGCATTTATACGGTTGTCTTAGGAAGTATACGTTTTTAAATACGAAATTTATACGTTGTTTCGGGTTTTTCTCACGTGTCCTAGCCGAATAGAGTATACACATATATACTATGAATAGTGCCATGCAGAATAGGAATGAAGGCTAGTTGTACATGAGTTTTTCCGAAATTATGAATTTTCTCTTTTTCGCTAGAAATTCGTTTTAAGTCCGAATCACTTGCAACAAATTTTGTTAATTAGTATAAATTAATACCTTTATACAGTAATTTTTATGAAATTTTATAAATAAAATTGTACTGTTAAATTATTTGCGGAAAATCCAAATTTACGCATTTTGTAGCTCTTAAACTATACGTTCAAAAATTCCAAAATAAATTTTATAAATCATAGAAAATGATAAACTAGTTATATGGAAATTTTCATGAAATTATGAATTAGTTCTATTTGCGGCATTTCTTTGAATGTGTGTTTGTACATTGTTTTGTGTGTTTATTTGGTTCTTTATCTCTTATGCGTAGACGTCGAGTTGTGTGACGTTGTCGGAAGCGAAGGTCAGGACCAAGATCAAGATCCAGACCAAGACTCGCTGCTTTACAAAGGCAAGTTGTGCTTTGACCATATTGCTCCTAGTTTTTGAAATGTATTTTGATTTAAATTATGCATGCTATGTTGATTAAAATGAATTAATTTAATTTGGGTAAATTAGTTAATAAACCTAATTGTTAATTCCACCCTTGATGATAATATTTGTATGCCATGTATCCATTGTCACCTTAAGTTGGTTTATTTAGTTGGATGTTAATATCGTGCTAATACGGGAGGCTAGACCGTGAATAGTTGCTTAGCCATGCTTACGTGAAATGTGTTTCAAATGGCAAAATAATATTGACTAATGATATACGGAATGAATTTTGGAATCAGTGTAATCTTGCCACGTGATGATGTGAAGTGTAGGTACCTTTTTGGTTCTACATGGTAATTGGTATTATTGTTGGCATGTATTGCACAATAATCAAACTGGAGTGGGAAAATATTTAGACTGTGGCAAGTGGCAAGTGATTAATGGGGGGGCCCGATGTGGCACATGGGAGAGATGTTGATTGAATTTGGTTTTGTGAACTTTGGGTAGTCTTGCCACGGTCAACCTAAGGACTTAACCTTGCAAGCCTTTGAACTGGGCCTAACATACAACCACATGTCTGGAGTGGGACAGACCTAGTGGAGTACGATTCCGAAGTCTTAGCATGTGAGACCTCAGGTGGTTTTTGTATCTGTAAATGTGGAAAGAAGGGTGTAGTGTTTACCGATTGGTCTTACATCTCTTCAACGGTATACGTTAGCCCTGTACTTCCGCTCCTCAAAAGGGAAGGGCAATGGGAACTATACTGGAGGTACGCATGCGAGGATAGAGGTTTCGGAAAGACTTTGTTATGGTTACTCGCCCATGTGGTGTTTAACTATATCGTGTGGGTAAAGTGTATAACCTCTGCAGAGTGTACAAACTATTCGAATAGCCGAGTCCACTGATGATCGACAACGCTCGGGGATTACAGTCAAGGGTTAGATTTTTTCTAAAATAAAAGTGTGGGAATGGGCGGCCAAGTGCCAGAGACAATTGCTAAAGTAAATTAGGGCTTTGAGCCGAATTGTTTAAAAAGAGATTGATAACTTACTATATAATATGGTTTTACTGCTTTTGAATCTATTAAGATTATTTATTCAAAGCAAAATGCTGTTTGGTGCAAATTAACCACTTAAGCCATCCCTTTGGAAGAAGCCATGCATATAGTAATAGGATTGCATCTCTGTGCATGACTTGCTGAGTATGTTGTATACTCACCCTTGCTTCCAACACAATCATCAGTTGAGGAGAAGACTACAACTTCAAAGAAGGTGAAGTTCCACGAGGAGGCGATTATCTAGGAGTTGAACCTTGTCAGTTGCCTGTGGCATATTGATGGGGGTCACCGACGTTCTTCGTTCCGCTGCTGATTATTTACTTTTGTTATTGTACGCCCTGCGCGGCAGACTATTTGTAAGTTGACCTTAAGGTCTTGTAACCAGTTTGTTTAATGTTTGAAGTACTTTATTATTAATTCCGTTGTGTATGATTGTGGTACTTCATCCTTTGTTTGTGTGTACTAGCGTGATCCTGGACTAGTACGGAATACACAGAGGGTCCGGATTTGCGGATTCGGTCCCGACAACTTCATCTCTCGCTGCACTTTAATAACACCTCCAAATCTTCTCAGGTATTCTGTACTAGTCCAGGAAATACTAGTACACACAGTAGAAATGAAACCATAGCATATCCGTCGTTCTTTATTAAAGATAAATATTCAAAGTTACAAATGAAATGGCGCGCAGGCCAACGAATAAATAAAAGCAGCGGAATTAAAGAATAATAAATAGAGCCCAATTAATTTGCCACAGGCAATCGACTGGGGACGCGGCCTAGTCCAACTGTTCCTCACCATCGTGGTACTCTTCCTCTGAAGGAGCAAATTAAGCAAGGGTGAGTACATACGTACTCAGCAAACCACACCGGAAATGCAATATAAATGTACGGGTAATCAAAGGATGGCAATATGGTTTATTTAAGCATAAAGCAACAGTTTAATAACATTTTCAATAATTTTAAAAGGCGTACTTTATTCCAAAAATCAAATCTATACAATTTTAACTCAGGAATCTCTCCTGGACTTGGCTAAGTTATACCCATGATGGACTCCCTCCATCCAACATCATTTCTGAAAACCAAATTTTAATTTACTAAAGTCTAATCTGAGAATGGCTTGCTCGGCATGCCCATAACCGCGGGCGCGGCTAATCGATTAGTTTGACACTCTGCAGAGGTTGTACAACTTTACCCACAAGACATAATATTTCCCTTTTATGTCAACACACTTCCTTTGGTGAGTGACAGAGAAAATTATGACAAGGCCCCTATATTAAACTCATACATGTAGTCATGCCCGCTAAGGTTTCACCGCTGAAAGACTCCCTCTATTCAGAAGTCCCCTCTTACGCCAGAGTGGCAGCATCTCGCTTTCACCACACCACTACCACCATATGGCATGACTGTCCATGAAATGATTTAATAAGGATAGTCAAGTCTGTCCCATTTCAGACTCGTGGTAGTACGGTTAGGCTTTACATTCAGCGAAACTCAGACCGGTCCTTAATTGACTAGGCGAGACTTTCCACAAACCCAGAACCATGACCTCCCCACTTTCCAACCAATTCTCGCCCGGTCTAAGTCATTTTCATTTTAACCATGCTAATCTCCACATTAATACTAACATTGATCACTATAAGTTTCCAATTGAACATGATATCATTTTGGCATAAAGTTCCCCAAAATTCCCTAAGTTCAGTTCTATGCATGGCTAAGCAGTGTCTAAATATTACCATAGTCATAGCTCATATTTTTACTAAGGTTACAAGGGTATCGGAATTCAAATGTCAAAGGTCGCATATCGGAATTGGATTTAACTATCATTTAAAACTAGGTCGGAAATTAATGCCTATAATAAATAAGCATGCAATAATTGTAAATACAACATACAAGTTCATAAAACTGGGAGCAACATGGTCAAAGGGGTGTGACTTGCCTGGTTCGACGAGTTGTCGCTTTCGAAATAAATCGTTCGAACTCCTCGGACTCTCCGTAATCTACGCGCGAAAAACAACCAAATTCAAATAAGACTCAAAAGAATACAAATAAACACAATTTGAATTTCAAACTAGCCCTAAACTAAAGTTTGAGATTTCTAATGAATTTAGGAAGAAGAACGGAGCCAAACGGAGTTCGAACGGGCGAAAACGGGCTCCCGGAAATTTAAAAACAAATAAAACGGACTTTTCTGGATTTTTTGGAATTTATAAATCCTTTTTAAAAGAAAAACCGGATTTTCCGCGTCATGCTGACGTCATAAATGTTTTTGGAAAAAAAAAATTCTTTTTTTTTTCTTTTTTTTTTTTTCGCCGGCTGATCGGCCGGGCATACGCTGGCAAGACGCTACACAGACGCGCCAGGCGAGGCGCTGGGCGAGCTGGCGAGGTCGGCACAGGCACCGGCCACGGCCGAGCGAGGAAGGGCGGGCGCACCGGCGCGGGCAAGCAGGCGAGGCCGGAGGCGGGGACGGCGCGGCCGGAGGGAGGCGCGAGCCCGAGACGGGCGGCGTGGCTCGCACAAAGCGGCCGGCGTTGGGGAAGACGACGGCGGCGGCTGCGGCGCGAGGAGAAGAGAAGCAGAGGGAGAGTGGGAGGGAGAGGCACGGAAGAAGGGGAGCTCGAGGGGGGCTTTATAGGGGGAGGGGCGAGGCGGCGGGCGGCTAACGGCCCGCGCGAATCGCTACAGCGCAGTTGCGGGCGGATTCTTGAAGCGGCGGCGGCGCGCACGGGAAGGGCGGGGCGGCCGTTGCGGGGGACGCGGCGGCGATGCGGCTAGAGGAGGCGGGCGTTACAGTACTTGACCATCCAGCGCGCGCGAATGTACGGGACCCTTCGGGAGTGATATTTGCATGTGTTTCAATTGACGTGTTTTGCAGTGGGTGTCATGAATGCTACTGATCAAGAATACATTGTAATAAAGGCCCCGCCACACAAGTTCGATCAAATTTTCTTCTTTTTCTGCCGAAATTTTTCCATCTTTTTCTGTGAGCTTTGTGGTTAATCTGTGAACGCTACTCCTTGGTTCGTTTTTATAAGAGTATTTTAATTTTACATAAAAATTAAACTTGGGTTGAAACTGAGAAAGATATAAAAGGAAATAATTTAGATGCCCTTAATTATTTTGAAAAATGAAAAATATACTTTATGTGGATAGTAATGAATAAATGCATATGATGGGGTATAAAAGAAAAGACCTCATTAAATCTACTTATAAACCATATATATTTTGAATAAAATCATTTAAAAAATAAGTCTTATAAAAGTGAACGAATGGAGTACATACTACTCTTGCGCCGGGAAAAAATGCCACGCAGCCATTTTTTTCCATGAAAAAGCCCTTTGGGAAAAATAGAAATTACATATAGATCTTTTCACCTTTTGAAAAAGAACCCATAGTTTCATATATTCACGAACAGGACTTTTATCAATTTTTTTACAAAAAGATTCATAGTTCTCTAGCTATGCTATTTTTTAGAAAAACCATTTGAGAATTCTAAAATCGCGGTTCTTTTTTGCAAAAAGGACTCGTGGTTCTGCAAATTCGTCGACAGGTTTTTCCCTCTTCTTTTTTTTTTTTTTTTGCAAAAATGACCCGTTGTTATGTAAATTCGCCAATGGCTCCTTAGCAAGTCCATTTTTGAAAAAACCCCGAGAAAATCAAAATTATGTTTATATCATCTTATTATTATTATTTTTTTTTTGCAAAAAGAATTCTCGAACTAAATTTCTCACGCGCGCAACTCTACTAGAGTTAATCTTGCATGAATGTATAATTTGCGCAGGTGTGCTACGTGGATTTCTAGCTAAATCTTAATATAACTAGGACTTCTCAAAAGATATATTAATATAATTACGCACTCCTACAATCCTACTTCCTTTTATAGTATGGTTCTTGTTTTTATGTAGAGGAGATAAATCTTAATATAACTAGGGCTCCTACTTCTTTTTAGAGTTTGGTTCTTATTTTTATCTAGAGGAGAACTAGAAAGTTATCAGGTGTGGCATTGATGGCATTGAGAACTCGAGCACAAGAGTAACTTACCTAAAATGTAGGTGCGCGACATGACAAGACTGCCACCGTCGCTGCGGCTCACCGTCGGCACCTCCCCGGTCGCTATTCCAAACACCGAACCACCACCACCACCACAAGCTTCGTCACATCACCCCCATTCCCATTCCATTTTGCCCATTCTTAATCTGTGGCTCTCCGGGCGTCTCCTGCTGCCAACGTGTGGAGCCCCTATATATGTCATGGTCGCCTTCCTTCCAGTCTCCCTCGACCAGAGGAAGAAGACGACGATGTCATACTCTAATCTCTCCCAAGAGCCCTGGTGTCCTTCTGAGAAACATTTTTGTTACACATCTGATTGTTTTGCCCTGCCAATGTCCATCTTAGCAACTTCCGTTATCTTACGCAAAGTGACCTAAGACGCAAATGGAAGCGAGTTTTGGGAGCCCACAAAGTAACTTACACGCTAGCTTAAGGAGCTAAGTGAGACAACCGCGCAAGTTCTGGGAGCTACAATGTAATTTACCCATAGAAAAATTTCACTCTCAGAATACTTACAAATTTACGATTCTCCTCTTAAAACAATATTATTTGAAACTCTGCTTGAGAAGAACAAAGCAATATATCTGAGAATATCTCTCCTCTACTACTGTATTTACACTTACGGTTGTCCCGGCCAGCTTTGGTCTCACCTACACGGAGTTAGCATATATGTAACACCCGGATTCTGTGGGAAAAAAAAAAAAAATGAAATTACCTTCATCTTCAACCTCCTGCCGCGCTTCCCGCTCCTCTTCCTCACGGCGGCGCCGCGCCGCCTTCCTCGCGCTGTCGCCTCGCGCCCGCCACCGGCTTCCCCTCCCTCCTGGGCCAGAATCGCCGGCCACAAGAATCGCCGCCAGCGCGCGCACAGAATCGCGGTTGAGCTGCCGCCGCCCCTATAAAGCCCCGAGGATGCCCTCATCCCGTGCCCTCTCCTTCCTCTCCGTGCCCCTCTCCTCCCAGAGCCGCCGCCGCCGTCTCCTCCGGCTCACGGCCACGCTGCCGCTGAGCGCCGCCAGCGCCGCCTTCTTCCTCGCGCCCGGCCGCTTCCGCCTCCGGCCTCGACCCCACTGCCGTCCTCGCCCACGCCCGGCGCCGGGCCAACCTCCTTCTCGCCGCTCGGCGCGCCACATGCCTCGCTCGCCCCCGCTTTGGCGCTCATGCATCGCCAGCGTCTTGGTGCACCGGGTCGCGTGGACTCGGTCCACGGCCGTGTCCCACTGTCGGTTTAAAAGAAAAAGAGATTTCCAAAAACCGAAAAAGCTGCTGACGTCAGCATGACGCAGTAATTCGGATTTTCCTTTTAAAAATGATTTAAAAATTCCAGAAAACTCGTTTTATTTGTTTTTAAACTTCCGGGAGCCCGTTTTCGCCCGTTCGAACTCCGTTTGGCTCCGTTCTTCTCCCTAAATTCATTAGAAATCCCAAACTTCAGTTTAGAGCTAGTTTGAAATTCAATTTGTGTTTATTTGAATTCGTTTGGATCTTATTTGTATTTGGTTGTTTTTCGCGCGTAGATTACGGAGAGTCCAAGGAGTTCCCGAACGACGATTTCGAGCAGCAACTCGTCGAACCAGGCAAGTCACACCCCCTTGATCATATTGCTCCCAGTTTATGAACTTGTATGTTGAATTTAAATTATTGCATGCTTATTTATTATAGACATTAATTTCCGACCTAGTTTTAAATGATAGTTAAAACCAATTCCGATATGCGACCTTTGACATTTGAATTCCGATACCCTTGTAACCTTAGTAAAAATATGAGTTATGACTATGGTAATAGTTAGACATTGCTTAGTCATGCGTAGAACTGAACTTAGGAAATTTTGGGGAATTTTATGCCAAAATGATATCATGTTCAATTGGAAACTTATAGTGATCAATGTTAGTATCAATGTGGAAATTAGTATGGTTAAAATGAAAATGACTTAGACCGGGCGAGAATTGGTTGGAAAGTGGTGAGGTCATGGTTCTGGGTTTGTGGAAAGTCTCGCCTAGTCAATTAAGGACCCGGCCTGGTTTCGCTGAATGTAAAGCCTAACCGTACTACCACATGTCTGGAATGGGACAGACCTGGCTATCCTTATTAAATCATTTCATGGACAGTCATGCCATATGGGGGTAGTGGTGTGGTGAAAGCGAGATGCTGCCACTTCGGCGCAAGAGGGGGCTTCTGATTAGAGGGAGTCTTTCAGCGGTGAAACCTTAGCGGGCATGACTACGTGTATGATTTTAATATAGGGGCTTTGTCATATGTTTCTCTGTCACTCACCAAAGGAAGTGTGTTGACATAAAAAGGGAAATATATGTCTTGTGGGTAAAGTTGTACAACCTCTGCAGAGTGTCAAACTAATCGATTAGCCGCGCCCGCGGTTATGGGCATGCCGAGCAAGCCATTCTCAGATTAGACTTTGGTAAATTAAAATTTGATTTTCGGAAAATAATGTGGGATGGAGGGAGTCCATCATGGGTGAAACTTAGCCAATTCCAGGAGAGATTCCTGAGTTAAAAATGTATAGATTTGATTTTGGAATAAAGTATGCCTTTTAAAATTATTAAAAATATTGTTAAACTGTTGCTTTATGCTTAAACAAACCATATTGCCATCCTTTGATTACCCGTACATTTATATTGCATTTCCGGTGTGGTTTGCTGAGTACGTATGTACTCACCCTTGCTTAATTTACCACTTTAGAGGAGGAGTACCACGATGGTGAGTAACAGTTGGACTAGGCCGCGTCCCCAGTCGATTGCCTGTGGCAAATTAATTGGGCTCTATCTATTTGTCTTTATTACCGCTGCTTTTATTTATTCGTTTATTTATTCGTTGGCCTGCGCGCCATTTCATTTGTATCCTTGAATATTTATTATTAATAAAGAACGCTGGATATGCTATGGTTTCATTTCTACTGTGTGTACTAGCTTTTCCTGGACTAGTACAGAATACACAGAGGATTTCGGAGGTGTTATTCCGGGGTCCGACAGAGATGGTATCAGAGCCATATCGACTGTAGGAGTGGCCTTAGTCAGAATGGTTTAACCTTAAGGACTTATTTTGAAATAAAAACAATATTTTTGTATAAGTTCCACTCTCATCTTATCCTATCTTGTCCTTATCTAAATTCTTATTTAAAAAGGAGTTTTATCTACTTCATCCTCGCTTTCAAAATATTAGAAAGAGCTTCTAGCAAAGCAATAGATTACAAGTGTCTCGCGAAAAGATGGCAACCCGTTCCGTACTTGAAGATCAAGAATGTCAAGACCAGAAAGAATACCTAATTAAGGCCTAGACTAAGCTATCCATTTTTTTTTTAGTAGACGGTGATTGTGAGCTGTTCTTTTCCTCTTTTGTTAAAAAAAAATGGAGTTTATTGCTTCTTTGTGTGCGAAATCCTTCCCCTTTGTTCCCAGTCTTCTCCTTCCTAAACCTTATTCCCAACCGTCAGATGGTGAACACTCGTAGCAACGCCAATAGTCCCCCTCCACCCGGTCTGCCACCTCCTCCTGCAGATGGACCCAACTGGCAGCAAATGATGGACAATCAGAACCAACTCATCCAACTCCTAGCTCAGTCCATCAACAATAATCAGACCGCTCAAGCTACTCAACAAGCTTATACACCTCCTCAGTCCAGACTGTCAGAGTTTATGAGAACGAGACCTCCAACCTTCTCCAGCAGCACCGAGCCATTGGACGCCGATGACTGGCTCAGAACCATTGAGAAGAAGCTGGACATCCTTCAATGCAGTGATCGAGAGCGAGTCCTATTCGCTTCTCATCAGCTGAGTGGACCACCGCAGAGTGGTGGGACAACTTCCGTATCACCCACCGGAATGCTCAAGCCATTATCCGGGATGAGTTCGTGGTAGCTTCGTAGAGCTCACATCCCATCCGCTTGATCGCGTTAAAGAAGAAAGAATTCCGTAGTTTACGCCAAAGAGGTCATACGGTGACAGAGTATCTACACAAGTTCAACCAGCTAGCACGCTACGCATCAGAAGATGTGGCCACAGATGAAGCCAAGCAGGAGAGATTCCTAGATGGACTCAATGACGAGTTGTCAATTCAATTGATTTCCCACGACTACTCCGACTTCGAGCAACTCGTCAACAAGGCACTTCGTCAGGAAGGCAAGCACTTAGAGATGGAGAACCGCAAGCGAAGAATGACCACTCAACGGTTCAATCCGGGAGCTTTCCCCAAAACTCGGTTAGATCCATCATCGTCTCCCATGTTTGACCTGACAGAAGTAACCAAGAAGCCAGTAATGGTGAACCATCCCAACAGCCTGGCAATCAACAAAGTAGATCAAGGAGGGCCAACACAGCAAAGTTTAAAACCCCAATCCAAAGTCACATGTTACAACTGCCATGGAATTGGACATTTCGCCAGAAATTGCCCCAAGAAGCAGCAGAATGCAAGTTCAAGCGTGAACAATTCCGAAGACTTTCGCAATGCAGCAAGGAAGCCACAGATCTACGGCAAAGGACTCCTGAATAATGTCAAAGCTCAAGCAGCACAAGACCGGCAGCATGGTACGTTTGAGAAATAAATTGAAGGATCTATAACCTATTCTCTTGCCAGCCTCTCCGAATCTCGGGGTCGAGATTCTTTTTAAGGGAGATAGGTTTGTAACACCCGGATTCTGTGGAAAAAAAATGAAATTACCTTCATCTTCAACCTCCTGCCGCGCTTCCCGCTCCTCTTCCCGCGCCGGCGAGCGCCGCCCCCGCCTCCCTCGCGCCGCGTCGCCTCCGAGCCCGCCACCGGCTTCCCCTCCCTCCCGCCGCAACCGCCGCCCGCGCCGCCAGCGCCCGCCGCCACATCGCGCAAATCGCGCAGTTGAGCTGCCGCCCCTATAAAAGCCCCCGAGGATGCCCTCATCCCCGTGCCCCTCTCCTTCCTCTCCCGTGCCCCTCTCCTCCCAGAGCCGCCGCCGCCGCCGTCTCCTCCGGCTCCGGTCACGCCGGCCGCTCGAGCCGCCCCACGGCGCCGCCTTCTTCCTCGCGCCCGGCCGCCTTCGCCGCCTCCCGGCCTCGACCCACGCCGTCCGCCTCGCGCCGCCCGCCGTCGGCGCCGCCGACCCCTCCTCTCCGCCGCTCCGTGGCGCCCGCCGGCCCTGCCTCGGCCCCGCCTTGGCCGCGCTCACGGCGCACCAGCAGCGTCTTGCCGGTGCCGGTCGCGTGGACTCGGTCCACGGCCCGGCGGGTCCCACCTGTCGGTTTAAAAAGAAAAAAAAAGAGATTTCCAAAAACCGAAAAAGCTGCTGACGTCAGCATGACGCAGTAATTCGGATTTTCCTTTTAAAAATGATTTAAAAATTCCAGAAAACCCGTTTTATTTGTTTTTAAACTTCCGGGAGCCCGTTTTCGCCCGTTCGAACTCCATTTGGCTCCGTTCTTCTCCCTAAATTCATTAGAAATCCCAAACTTCAGTTTAGAGCTAGTTTGAAATTCAATTTGTGTTTATTTGAATTCGTTTGGATCTTATTTGTATTTGGTTGTTTTTCGCGCGTAGATTACGGAGAGTCCAAGGAGTTCCCGAACGACGATTTCGAGCAGCAACTCGTCGAACCAGGCAAGTCACACCCCCTTGATCATATTGCTCCCAGTTTATGAACTTGTATGTTGAATTTAAATTATTGCATGCTTATTTATTATAGACATTAATTTCCGACCTAGTTTTAAATGATAGTTAAAACCAATTCCGATATGCGACCTTTGACATTTGAATTCCGATACCCTTGTAACCTTAGTAAAAATATGAGTTATGACTATGGTAATAGTTAGACATTGCTTAGTCATGCGTAGAACTGAACTTAGGAAATTTTGGGGAACTTTATGCCAAAATGATATCATGTTCAATTGGAAACTTATAGTGATCAATGTTAGTATCAATGTGGAAATTAGTATGGTTAAAATGAAAATGACTTAGACCGGGCGAGAATTGGTTGGAAAGTGGTGAGGTCATGGTTCTGGGTTTGTGGAAAGTCTCGCCTAGTCAATTAAGGACCGGTCTGGGTTTCGCTGAATGTAAAGCCTAACCGTACTACCACATGTCTGGAATGGGACAGACCTGGCTATCCTTATTAAATCATTTCATGGACAGTCATGCCATATGGGGGTAGTGGTGTGGTGAAAGCGAGATGTCGCCACTTGGCGCAAGAGGGCTTCGATTAGAGGAGTCTTTCAATGTGAAACCTTAGCGGGCATGACTACGTTTATGATTTTAATATAGGGGCTTTGTCATATGTTTCTCTGTCACTCACCAAAGGAAGTGTGTTGACATAAAAAGGGAAATATTATGTCTTGTGGGTAAAGTTGTACAACCTCTGCAGAGTGTCAAACTAATCGATTAGCCGCGCCCGCGGTTATGGGCATGCCGAGCAAGCCATTCTCAGATTAGACTTTGGTAAATTAAAATTTGATTTTCGGAAAATAATGTGGGATGGAGGAAGTCCATCATGGGTGAAACTTAGCCAATTCCAGGAGAGATTCCTGAGTTAAAAATGTATAGATTTGATTTTGGAATAAAATATGCCTTTTAAAATTATTAAAAATGTTGTTAAACTGTTGCTTTATGCTTAAACAAACCATATTGCCATCCTTTGATTACCCGTACATTTATATTGCATTTCCGGTGTGGTTTGCTGAGTACGTATGTACTCACCCTTGCTTAATTTACCACTTCAGAGGAGGAGTACCACGATGGTGAGGAACAGTTGGACTAGGCCGCGTCCCCAGTCGATTGCCTATGGCAAATTAATTGGGCTCTATCTATTTGTCTTTATTACCGCTGCTTTTATTTATTCGTTTATTTATTCGTTGGCCTGCGCGTCATTTCATTTGTATCCCTGAATATTTATTATTAATAAAGAACGCTGGATATGCTATGGTTTCATTTATACTGTGTGTACTAGCTTTTCCTGGACTAGTACAGAATACACAGAGGATTTCGGAGGTGTTATTCCGGGGTCCGACAATATAGGTCTCAGCTTTGATTCGATTCGTTTTTGTCGACAGGGACTTGATTCATTTTACTTTAATGCTACTAATAATCAAGCTTTGCACGAGCCATATACTAACTGTTTATTATACGCACTGAAAACGGAATACATATGGAATACACAATCATTTTGTCGACAGGGATTTGATTATGTGAAATTCTTATAAAATTCTACTAAAATATATGTATTTCAAATAGGACCTAAAAGAAAACTCTCTCTGGCCAGCATTGCCTCTTTGTACTTTGGGGTGGAGGACGAAGTTAATTTTCGTTGGACTTTCAGATCTTTTTCCTATGAAAAATTAGGTCTTGTTATATACTCCTGTAATTGTCAGTCTCCAGACCGGTCACAAAAACGATTTTTTTTAATAAACAATTTTTATTCAAAATTTCAAAAATATACGTCGGGCAAAAAATTATAGAAATATACACCTGTCACCCGTTGGTTGGGCAACAGGAGCCTGGCTGAGTTTCTGTCGCCCTATTGTTGGGCGACATAAGGGAAATCGCCCGATGATTGGGCGACAGAAGAAAAATCGACCGACCAACGGGCGACAGGGGGAGCGCCGCCCGATCAACGGGCGACAGAGACTCGGGGATAATTTTTTATATAAAAAATCATTTTTTATTTTCTATTTCATTTAATTCATTAAATATTTAATATCTTTTGCTAGGAAGCTCCAAATCGAACGAAATAAATTTCTAAATTTTTATTAAGTTATAAGGATCCAGATTATCTAATAAAAACTACTATGTTCCATGCAAATTGAAATTGTTTAAATCAAGTTTACTTAAAGACCCTTTTATGTATTATGAAGAAACTATACAAAACATGGGTCAAAAAAATCATGAATTAAATATCACATATTCGTAGGGTCTTAGATGTCCCATTTTTCCAAAAATATTTAGGAATGAACTCAGTTGAATAAACCAAATAACTATAAGAAGCCTCTCTTGCATGAAACGGTTAAGCCTTTTCGGCAGCCCGTAAAATATCACGTTTAACTGTAATTTTTTGGAAGAATGGAGCAGATTTGCTCTTTGATATATGTACTACCATTTTTTGGAAAAATATTTTATTTACACCTTTGTTTGCATCTAAATTCTACTAGTGCAAAACCCTAAGTATTATAGTCAACAACAATAAAACGGTTAAGCCTTTTCGGCAGCCTGTAAAATATCACGTTTAACTGTAATTTTTTGGAAAAATGAAGCAGATTTTCTCTTTGATATATGGACTACTATTTTCTGGAAAAAAATATTTTATTTACACCTTTCTTTGCATCTAAATTCTAATAGTGCAAAAACCCTAAGTATTATAGTTGACAACAATGAAACGCTTAAGCCTTTTTGGCAGTCCGTAAAATATCACGTTTAACTGTAATTTATTGGAAGAATGGAGCAGGTTTGCTCTTTGATATATGGACTACCATTTTCTGAAAAAATATTTTATTTACACATTTCTTTGCATCTAAATTCTACTAGTGGAATAACCCTAAGTATTATTGTCGACAACAACTTTATTGCAAAACGAGTGTGTGAGATGGTGATTAGAGAGAGGGCGATTCACAAATCAGATGTTATTGCGAAAAATAAGGTAGGCCACACTTTATTACGGCTTAAAACTGAAAGGAGTACAACGAACAAGAAAAAATAATAGTTACACAGTGGCAGAGGGTTGGCTTGATCAAGGAGTCTTTGGTCCTTGGGGTAGATCTCCATGTCAAACCACTACTCATAAAACTGAAAGGAGTACAACGAATTAGGAAAATCATAGTTACACAGTGGTGGAGGGTTGGCTTGATCAAGGAGTCTTTAGTCCTTGGGGTTGATCTCCATGTCAAACCACTGCTCAAATTCACATAGTGGCGGAGGCCACTGCATGATACATAATTTAGCAAAGTGTCATGTAGAAATATTATGAAACACGTATAATTATTACCATCTGATGGTTCTTTAAGCTCTTCTCCGACGGGTCAAAGGCGTAGTGGCGGCACTTCCAATACCTCCTCTTCCAAGTTGTAATTTCCCAAGAGCGAACACGCTTGCAAGAATCTCCGCACAAACACATCAGTGGGATAGCTCCACGAGGTAGGAGGAGGTCCTGGTACGCTGAATTGAGCGGATAGCCCAAAGCGCCTCCCTCTTCCTTTGCTTTCCCCTTTCCCTTGCCACTTCCACACCTCGGCATATTCTGTTGATCATCCGCTTGTTTTTATTCTTTGCTTCCTCTCCTTTTCTCTTCTCCTTCCCTTCTGTGAAATCATGTGCTGAAAAATTGGCTTAGAATTGAATTTGCAAATGTGTGTGCATGTGGTTCTTTTAGCGTCAGACTGATTTTCACAAAAACAGTAAGTTTCGCATTGGCGCTGGACCAAATCTAGAAAAACAGTAAGTTTCCCATCTGCGTCGGACCGTTTCTCGAGGCTACGCCCGACCAAATTTTTGGTCCACCGTGAATGGGCTTTTGACGACTGTTTTCGCATCTACACCGGAACAAAGTTTTGGTCCGTCGTGAACGGCGATTTGAAAGTTTTTTTTATGTGTACGCCGGACTGATTTTTGTTTAGTCCGTCGTGAATATGTTTTGTGCCGGACCTACTTTCACAAAAATAGTAAGCTTCTATGTTACGCTAGACCATGCACGCCGGACCAAATTCTTGGTCCGTCGTGAACGCATTTTTGAGCGTTGTTTTTGCATGTACGCCGGACCAAAAATTTGGTCCGTCGTGAACGTGTTTTTGAACATGTTTGCTTTGAATTGAACCGAGAATTTTGCGTGTACGCCGGACCAGGTTTTTGGTCCGTCATGAGTTTCGCCGGACTAAAGTTTGGTCGGGCGTGAATGCTTTTTCTAGGGTTTTGACTCCTTTGTGCGCCGGACCATTGCTTGGTCCGTTGTGGATGTATTTTGCTCAGGTTGAGTTAATGTTATGCAATGCTTGTGTGAGTATTTGCATGGACTAATGTTGAGTCAAGTCGCGGACTTGTGCTCGGAATCGTTTTGTGGTTTGTTCATGTGCAGGTGTTGCTCGAGGGCGAACGTGGTTGATAACGGGACCGGAACTAGGTTCATGGAGGAACTGAGGTTCTGGACTAGGTTCAGGGAGGAACTAAGGTCTTGGTGGTTAAGGATGTCATGCGGGACGTTCGGGCTAAGAGAATGGTGCACATGAAGAATGGTTAGTCACGTGAGTATGGCATGGTGGCCATACGCGTGCAAGAGCTGTATTTGGCCAGGTTGGGCCAAGTGGAGTTGTGTTAAATACATACTCCTTCTAGGATTAGGAGTGGGACTCCTTCTAGGATTAGGAGTAGGAATTGTATTCAGGACTCCTTGTGGTTGCTCCTTTAAATAGGAGGGTTATCTCCTGTTGAAGGGTATCAGTTAGAGCTTTAGGGTTTGTACTCTTTTGATTGGAGTACTTTAGACAAAAAGAAATAAAGATCAATTCTTCCAGATCCTTTGCGTGCTATAGTAATCGCGAAGCTACAGTGCCCGTGTTGCAACAGTGTTTCCTATTTTGTTCTTGTTTGCATGCTTGTTCTGGTTCTAGATTGGTTTTTGTTCTTCGAGTTTCATCTTAATTTGATCCATCAAAAACCTTTCTAGGGTATTGATTTAGAGTTCCTCAAAGTTTAGTTGATTAATATTTTGTCGTTCATGATTAATCTACAAGTTTTGATTAGATCAATTTTTGTCATGTTCTGTCACAGCAAGCTTGTGAGGCTCATAACTTTTGATCCGTAAGTTCGATCGAGCTGATTATTTTTGGGTTCGATTCATATTGGAATCTAGTTTCTTGTATCCAAATTTTAGATCGATCCGACAGTTGGATCTCTGGGTTTTCGTGTTTTACCGAACATCTGTCAATCTATTTTTGTTGAATACGAGGCAATTATTTGGTTCCATTTTGGGGTGAATTTTTAATAGATCAAAAATTTGGTTTTAGCTTCCACACAATCATTCACCCCCCTCTGATTGCTATATTCGTATACTTCGATCCTACAAGTGGTATCAGAGCAAGGTTTTTCTAATCCATCTTAACCGGTGATTAGATTAATGGATCGTTATTCGACAAAATCGTGTGTGTTCGATGGTGTTGATTTTCAGTTTTGGAAGGCCAAGATGGAGGCGTTCATCCAGGTGCAGGGCTTCGCAATTTGGGAGAAGGTCTACAAGCCATTCGAAGTCCCTGCAAACGACAACGTAAATGACGCCAATCGCGCACGTGTTGAAGATAACAGCAAGGCGCGCAACTTGATCATCCAAGGCTTGGGACGCAGCGACTTTGATCATGTGATCCATCTCAAATCCGCATATGAGGTATGGAAATCTCTTTGTGATTACCATGAGGGTTCTAACACTATGAAAGTGGTTCGTCAAGATCTTTACAAAAAGGAATACATGCGATTTGAGATGAAGCCTGGTGAGTCGCTAGATGACATCTTTGCACGTTTCAATAAAATTCTTAGTAATCTTCGTGCTGTTGGAGTTAGCTTTGATGCTGCTGCTAATGCTAGACAATTGCTTGGTGCATTAGACATGTCTATTTGGGAGATGAAAGTAACATCCATTAGAGAATCAACTGTCATGAGTACACTTACTTTAGATGTTATTTATTCTAAGTTGAAAACTCATGAGTTGGATGTTCTTGCCAGGAAGGGTAATTTTAAATCAATTGCTTTGATCTCTAATCCTAACATGTCAAATGCAAATTCCTCTTCTAGCTTTGCTTTGTCCTCCTTGTCTTCTTTAACAGATGAGCAAATTGAAGAATTTTCTAAAGAAGACTTGGCACTACTCTCTTCTCGTTTTAACAAAGCTTTGCAGAATGTGAGAATGAGAAAGAGAGGTGGTCCTCCAAGGTTCTATGTGTGTGGTGATCTCAACCATATGCGTTCAAATTGTCCTAAGCTTGCAGGAAAAGCATCAAAGGAGGAGAAGGACAACAGAAAAGAGAAAAAGAAGTTCTCTTCAAGCGATAGAAAGAAGAAGAACATCAACCGTAAGGTTGTCTACTGAGTTCTTTCCGCGCTTGAACAAGTCAACTTAAGCGATGTGGATTCGGAGAGCAGCGAGGATGATGCAACTCCAAGCAAGCATGAGTTGAGGATTATGTCTCATGGCAAGTAGCAAGGACAGCTTCACCGAGGATGACCACGACAGCGACTTCAATGAGGTAGATCCTTCTTACGATGAATTAGCTATTGCTGTTGCTCGTCTTGGAAAATTGCTTGACAAACGTGACAAGAAAATTAAGAAACATGATTTCATTGTTGAATCATTGAATGCTGAAATTGCTAGACTTAAAACTTTGATTCTTGATGATGATGCTTGCAAATCATGTGACTTAATTTACAATGAGCTCACCTTGCTTAGAAAAGAACATGCTCTTATGTTACATCAAAATGAGAAAAATGAGAAACATGTCAAACATGCTAGTTGTTCTACCATTGATTTGCATGCTACAACTCCATGTTCTAAATGCTCCATACTAGAATTGAAGTTGAATGATGCAAATGCTAGGGTTTCTCAAGTAACAGATGCTTTGCTTACACATGAGGTTCTGTAATATCCCGAGTATTTCTATACTCGAGTCACTGTACATTTGTACTCAAACACTATTCAATAATACACTGTTCTTGTGTGTTTTACGTATTTTGAGTGAGTAGACTCATTTGGGATCCAAAAGAACCCTTTAACTTAATTAAACTCACTCAAAATCAAATCGAGTTCAATTGCGATTCGTAATTGTCCTTTTGGACAAATTGGAAATTTAGGAAATTAAATGTCTAAAAGTCCTCAAAAACTATCCAAAATATCTTAGAAGTATTCAAAATCAGCTTTAGATGTTTGAATCTTCAAGTTTTGGCATTGGACCAAAATGCCCTCCATAAGTGCATAGTGCCCACATGTGTTTTAAGCCACTCCAAGCCTCCAACCAGCCATTTCCTTATTTCCCCACCTCCTCCCACACGTCTTGAGCAAGGAGAAGGAGAAAGAGAAGAAGAAGGCCACCCAAATCCGCGGATTCCGGGCGATTCAACCGACGAAAATCGAATCGGAGGTTGGATTTGGCGTCCTCATCGCGTTCCCCATCTTCTCAACCCCTTCAAGTGAGTATTCCATCGAGATTCATCGATGTCTCTTGGAGTTCCCATGGTGCTTTTGCGATCTGACCTGATTTCTTGACTCCCGGGTCGATCCTCTTGCCGTAGCTACGACTCTTTTCTCCTGTAGCTTCGCATTTCATCAAGTTTTCCCAAACCCTAGCCTAGGCCATGTCTAGGTACCATGTGTTCAACGCATCGCATAGCAATTCTGCTTTAAAATCTAGACTCAGGTCGTCGTTAGGTCCGTTTAACTCTATAGTCGACCTGGCTTTTAGCCATCTTCAAAATCGAGCATGCTCTCGCTAGGTCTTCGGTTTGTCGGAGTTCTAGTGAGGTAGAGCATGTATAGATTTTTCCCATAGCACTTCTGGTAGCTAGAGCCGCTATCAGAAGAATCGAAATTCAATTCTGATAAGCCGGATTTTATTTTATTTAATTAGGTGTTAAGTGTTTTCACAAAATACTAGGAGTCCGTAGCTTGAATCGACGATTCTATTAGCTCTTCTGATAGCCGTAGTCGCGATCAGAAGAGTCAGAATTCAATTTGTCGCATCCTACACAAAGTTGTCAGCTCTAGGTCACTCTATTTGCGAAAAATCGTAGAGGTCCGATGACCAAATGGATAGCCCCTATAGCTTTCTAGCTAGTAGAAACCCTGATAAAAAATACGGAGTTTAGTTTTGACCATTTTGCGACATACTTTGCTGCTCTAGGTCTCAATTGGTTGAATAAAATCCTAGAGCTCCGGAGACGAATCGACTTCACCATTAGTCTTCTTAGAGGCTAAAACAGTGGCTAAAAATGCTAGATTTGCATTTTAGCACTTCGCATTTTATTTTAATAATTAGAGGGCCCAAAGCCGTTCTTGGCTTTTCGCTTCAGTTCGCCTCGTTTAAGGTCCCTAAGGTTGAAAGTATGCTTCACGTGTGCTTTAGATCCCATTTTGGCCCTTTTAGGACTTTTGTCGTGCCGGGTAAATACTGGGAGTTACGCGGACGTTTGATCAAAAGTCCGAGTAGGTTAAGTCAATTTTGGCGGTGATTGGCTCCGATAAGTCATTATTACCTCCAAGTGTCTATCTGCGGGTCCGAACGAAGTTTCACGACATTCTTGATCAAAAGCGACCTTTTGGCGGTTTTGATCGTTTTGGTCGTTAACGGTCGTTTTGATCGTTTTGGCCGTTTTGCGAATTCGATGCAAATTGCTAATCTACCGGCGTTTTAGTTAGGTGTTGAGTGTTCGAACCCGTATCGGGAACCCACACGCCGGATTCGATCGCGTTTGGACTCAATACGGACTCAAAGCGGTTTTGTCGGAAATTACTCCGCGGTTTTCATTTTGATTCAATTTTGGTCAATTTCATTAGGAATTGCTTTGCAACCGATCCAACTAAGTCCTAAATATCTTGCTTTAGCTTGTTGCGTTGTCGGAAACCTGTTTTGCGCAAAAATCCGCCAAAATTGGCCGTTTAACGGATTTCCGACAAAGCGATCGTTTACCGGCGTTCGGCAAATTTGTCGCTTTTAGGGCCGAAAGGTTTTTCTTCGATCTTTCGGCGTTTTAGCACCTAGTTATGTACCTGAGGCCATATTGAGGCTCCACATGCAAATTTAATTGCATTTGTCTTCAATTTACGTATTTTTATTCACGTAGGTAAAGAATACGCCTTTTAGTCGTTTTAGCTCGGTTGATCATTTCAACTTCAAACAAGTTCCAATAAGTCCCATTAGGTATGTTATACCTATTTTTAGGTATTTCACTAAGTTTAGTTGGGTTTTCCTTCATTTTGCACGTTTTAATCCATTTTGGCACTTTTTCGGCAGAAATGGACATAATAGGTCATAGTTTCACATTTTCTTCGTTTTCTTCATTTCTTTCTCCTTTAAATATTTAAGTGGGTCTTATTTGATGTTTAGTTGGCATTTGTGCATTTAAATCTTGCTTTTGCTAAGTTGTATTTCTTTTTGTCGTTTTTGTTGCTTTGACCGATTAGAGGCTAGCGAGTCGGGCTTCGCCTCGAACGACCCGAACATCATCCCGGACATCACCGAAGTGCAACAACAAGGAAAGCACCTCCTTTGACCATCTTGAAACCTATATTTCACGATGTTTACTTTGATTTCTCAAACTATATGCATTGTTTATATTCAGTAAAGTGCTAATTTGTGGAAATGGTAGATATACCCTGATTTGGTGGTTTTTCCTCAATTAAATTCCCAGAGTTCATTGATAGCCTTAGTAGGGTTGGACAATTAATAAAATGTCACTTGGGTATAAACGACTTAGTAAATGCATATGCTTAGACACTGCAATAGAGATGAGCAAAGTCAGTCATTTACCAAATGCTCAAAACTTATGATAATTGTAACTGGTTTTGGAAATGTTTTGGAAATGTGACTTGTAAAGGTAATTTGATAAAAATGTGCAGTGTCTAGTTGGTAATTAGACTTGGCGGGAGGTATAATATGTGCTAATTAAACATGGTGGCGATTGGTTGGCGAGTTAAGTGGAGTTCCCCGCTTGAGTCACTAGGCAAAAATATAAGGACCGAACTTGTGACGGTTTTGAATGAACACCGTGCAACCGCGCAATGCTGGGATGGGGCAGCCTGTTTTAGTACACGAAGTGTGAGGGATAGCCATGCCTGTTGGTAGGCCGAAGTGTGGACCTTTTCCCGTGTTGAAGCGATCGGCGCGGTGTGTGTCCTCACGACCCGCCCGTATGCACCTTCGTGAGTGCGCTTGTACTTATGCAGCGGGGAATCGCTCCGATTCATGTTTGATTGATACAATGGTGTACGCCTTGCTATGGGATAATGCCGCGGCAAAACTTCGCCGTCGTCACGATGGATATTCCGTGGCCGCTGGTGGTGGTTGGCCTCTTATCGCCATAGTAGTGGGTTTATCGTCGTCGGTCTTTGGGGTGTGGCTATAGCCTCAACGATGGGAAAGAATAGATCATTCTTGTATATCGGATACCTCGTGTATCGCGTGTACCCTGGATAGCGAGGATGCAAGTCTGAGTTGTGTTTGGGTAAAGTCGCCAAACTCTGCGAGTATCAAATAATTCTAATCGATTAGCCGTGCTCACGGTTATGAGCAAATCTTCTTTAATCATATCAAGTATAGAAATTTGGTTTGGTTTTGAAAATGAAAAATTATCTCGGAGTCGATATAAAGTATGTGGTTGAATACGGTACTTGATGGATTTGTGGATATGTGGATATGATACTTGGAGGATTTATGAATATGTATGGATGTCGATTCGTATCCCAGCTGCGACCATGGATGGTGGCAGCTGTGGAGCTCGATTGTTATTTATCTTTGTAAATATGTTTTATTCAAAGCTTTGTCTTTCAAATTATGTATTACATTTCGATGAACTGCTTCAAATCCTGCTTTTCGCAATAGACTTAGTGTAGTAGCCATTTCAATCGTATCAGCCTGCATATTAATTATAATTGCATACACTAAAGTCTTGCGAGTACATACGTGTACTCACCGTTGCTGCTAACCCTTTTTCCACAGAGGAAGGTAATGATGATGTCCCGGATGATGGCGAGCCCCTTTTATGCGAGTGTTGCGGCCGTAGTCCCTCCCTCCGATCGATGCTTTGTGGGGTGGTCGGGCCAATTTCTTGTTGGTTGTCTTTCTTTTGTTTCACTGTCGCTTTACTTCTTTTGGTTTCTGTACTACACTTGTTCAAGGTTTACACCCAGTTACGTAAATTATCTTAGTTTATCTTTTCGTGCATTGATACTCGGGTTGTGGAGTGCAGCGATCTTGGGCTCTTGATCCAGGGATCGATGTCGGATGCGTCTGAGCACCGAGTCCGAAGCTAAGTGTTCGATCCCGTCGATCGAATTTTTAGATTCGGATTTTCGGTGTCGAGGCTTCCTGTTGCTATACGGTGCTATACGCTACAGTAGACGGCGTACAGTACGGTATAGGAAGAGGGGGTGCTCACAGGTTCTTTCATGTTCAACTTGTCACAAGCAAAAAGGAAAAGTGGATGTTCCCTGCAATAATTGTTTAACTCTTGCTAAGAAAGTTGATTACTTGCAAAATTCTTTGGAACGGTTCACTAATGGCAAGAAAAATTTGAACAAGATTCTGGACCAATGTAAGGTTAGCTCAAATAAGAAAGGTTTAGGTTTTGATCTTCATGCTTCATATGAAACTAAACCTCGCACTATTGCTCAGGCTCCTTACAATGACAAAATTGAGATCCTTAATGAGCCTAAAAAGATTTCTTTTAAATCTGCTGGTTTTCTTTCTTCTACCTTGATGAATGCAAAATGTGCTTCTACTGTTAAAGCAAAACATTATGTCAAGTACACTTGCACTCATTGTTGTAGAGATGGACATTTAGTAGACTTTTGCTTTAGACTAGCAAAACAATAAAACAGAGAAAGCTTTAATGCTAGGTCTAATTTCAGAAAGGCACACTTTACTTCTCATTATGTGCCTAGGGTGAAACAAACACCTTTTGTTGCTAAAAACACGGGAAAAGGTGTAACGTCCCAAAATTTGCTTTAAATATATTTATGGCATTTTTTAATTAATTAGAATTTTCTGGAATTTAATTGGAAATTTTGGAATTTATTTGAACTTAAGCCTCATTGAATTAATTGTATCAAATTTTGATCATACATTTTTGTATAAGCATAAAATCTAAAATTTTGTTTATAATAAAGATAATTGGAAGATGAGAGTGTTTCTTTCAAATATTTTCAAAAACACGTTATATAAATTAAGTTGTGGATTTTATAAAAATCTATACAAGTGTTTGATTCACTAAAAGAATTTTTGCGAAAAATCTATACGTCGAAAAATTACGAAACCAACTTTGTTAAGTTCCAAATAATTCCTAGTATTTTAAAGGAATTTTCCAAGATTTTCAGACCCGCTTTTGCTATTTTATCATAAACACGTTTTGAGAACCTGTATGCATATATATATATTTATATGTACAGCATGTAGCCACGTCTATGCATATTTACATGTATGCATATGTATGCACGAATCATGCATGGCTAGGACGTTTCCTTTCCAACGTTTCTTCTCCCTGTACGCAAGAGCCAGGGAAACTCCTTTGCCTTTTTCCATTCCATTTGTTATATTAGTCTTTACTCAACCATTTAATCTCCATCAGTTACAAATCCTTAATTAACCTGGACGTTTCCTTGTGTGCATGAATCATGGCTTTGATGTTTTATTTTCTAGCAACGCATGTATGCATCTTGCTGTCATTATCAAGCGCATGTATGCATGAAGCATTTGGAAATCTACACATGCATGCATGTGTACGTTTCTCCCTCCAGCCTACTCATTCAAGCCTACACACATGAATGCACGTAGTGGAATTTCATTTCCAACCGTTTCTTGCTCCTTCTTTATTCATCAATTTCCTGTACATTTCCTTCCAGCCGATTCATTCATTCCATCCGTTTCTCCTAAACACATGAAGTCCTCTCACCTTAATTCCAGCCGTTTCTTCCAGCCATTTCAAATCACTTGAATTCGTGTTAGAGGAATTTTTCCAGCTGTGCATGCATGAAGTCTTCTCATTATTTGTTTTCCAGCCATTTTCCATTTCCTTGCAATGCATTTTCTAGCAATTAACGTTTCCCATTTCCTTTCACACGCATGAAGCCATGGCGTTTCCATCTCCCACCCATTTCATTCTTTAGCATGCATGAAACTCCTCCCCATTGAAACGCCATGAATGCTTTAAAGCATTGAAACGTGCATGGATTCTCCACACGCATGAATACATTTGGTAATTGAGTCACTCCCATGCATGTAGTAACGGAAATCCATTAATGCAGCCACTCCTTCATTATTGTATGCATGAATCAGCACCGTCATTACTCTCCAGTCGTTTCTCCAGGCACATGAGCATTCCCACTTCTAGCCGTTTCCCTTCCCTTTCTTAATTGATATTTTAATCTCCCAGCCATTTCATTCTCTAGCTCGCATGAGGCCTTTCCTTTTCAGCCGTTACCAAGTTCTAGCATTCAAGCCGAGTAAAGCATCCAGCCGTTCCCCATTTTATTTCCCGAACGCTTGAACTGCCGGCTATTTCTCTATTACTAGAACGCATGCATGTTCCATTACTAGCAACATCAATGGAAACGTTTACTAGCAACCATTTACTAGCAACCATTTACTAGCAACGTTTACTGATGCATGCACATAAAACCATTTACTAGCTAGCAATCACTCACGGCTTGAACATCCAGCTGTTTCTAGTAATCGTGTATGCATGCATGTAAATTTCTTCCAGCTTACTCATTCAACACATTCATGCACGTAATGAAATTCCTTTAATTGCTAGCCGTTCCGTCACCGCATGCAGTCGTTTCTCCATTCTATTTAATTGTACGCATGAATACCTCTCTTTCTGAGCCATTTTCAATTTAGTGCTTCACGTCTATATATACCTCCATTCATTTTCCACTTCTCTAGCACCATTCCAATCATCCAGCCATTTTCATTTCTCTACACCTTTTGTTTCACTGTTGACGCCGCCGATTAAAGCCGTCGCCACCGTTGTGTACGTCGCCACCGTCGTCGCCACCACCACCGCCGTCGTCGCCGCCAGTGCACTCTCTGATCTTGCGTTCCCTGCGCCGACGGTCTGCGCTACTGTCTGAGCCAATCGGTATACATATATTATTCCGAAGATCTGCGTGTATATGTGAGTGTATATATATATTTACGTGAACCAAGTCGTGGTACGCATGCATGAAAATCTCAAAACCGAACCACAGTACGCATGCATGATGTTTGCTCAAGCCGTGAACAGTGCCATGCATAGGAAGAAATTGAGAGATTAGTTGTACGTGTTCATTTTTGGAAATTGTGAATTTTATCTTTTTCGCTACAAATTCGTTTTAAGTACAAATCGCTTGCGACAAATTTTGTTAATTAGTAAAAATGACTACCTTCCTACGATAATTTTACTAGAATTTTATAAATAAATTTATACAAGTAAATTATTTGCGGAAAGTCCCAAACTTATGAATTTTGTATCTCTTAAACTATACGTCAAAAAGTTCCAAAATAAATTTTATAAATCTTAGAGAATGCTAAAATAATTATCTAGAAATTTACATGGACTATAAGTGTGTGATGTCCAACACCAGGGTCCCGCAAAGAAGCCCATAGTCGGCCCATCTGTGAGCATGTACCGGGCCGTAAGCTTGGCAACACCACGAAGAGAATAAAGCCAGGGCCCAACTTTCCCTCCAAGGCAACTGCGCGCTACCTCCCCGACGAAGCTTTGCGTCGCGCCAGGACAACCCTGCGTAAAGCAAAACCTGCAGCCTGTGGCCACCTAACCCTGGCGAATCAACAGGTGTGGGTCGGGAAAGTAGCAACCAAATCCCTTGGTGGCAGTCGAGTCCGGCAGATAGAGACAAATAGGATACTCATGAGTCCCCCTGGTCCAACGCCAGGTGGCGCCACTTTGTAACGTGCCCTCCCCCCAGTATATAAGGTGGGAGGGGACAACCCTGTAGAGGGAGAGAGAAAAAAAGAAGAGAAAAAGGAAACTCAAATCAACAAGAACACAGGACTAGGGTATTATCTCCACCGAGAGAGCCCGAACCTGTCTAAAAAAGATTGCACTCACATCCTGTGTTACCATCTAGCTTCGATCTCGCACGAATCCCCACGAATCACAAATCTCATTGCCGACGGCACCAACCGTCGACAGTTGGTGCGCCAGGTAGGGGCGGCGTGTGAAGATCTCCGTCGAGCTGGATGGCTGCAACGAGCGGAGTTTCTACAGTTTTTCTCTCGGGTCAAGTATTCCGTTTTGGAATCCTGATCTTCGTCGCCGATGATCTTGGGAGCCTCTCTCTCTTTGAGGCGGGCGCGCCGCAACTCGGAGAGGCCTTCGGGGAGTCATCATCGCGACCATCGCCTGGGTCGGGGAGTATCGCCATCCCGTGCTCGCTAGCACCAGACGAGGGGCTGAAACCCCGTTCTCGCCAGGGAGTCAACTCCACAAGTCCCGAGTCACGGATGGTGGGGGTCCTTGCTGCCAAACCGCTCAGGACCTCCGATCACTTGGAGTTGTCTCCGTCAGGTTCTTCCAGCTCGCCAGCCGAGTTGGAAGGAAGCCTGGAGAGTTGCTGGAACTTCCGGAGAGTCTGCTAATCGGAGGCTTGCGTACGGAATAGCAGCAATGCCTCGGCGATTTGGAGGCCACAGAGCAGGACGGCGGCCGTAAGGCGGAGCTTGACACGCGGGCGCGAGCCCTTCGAGGACGCGCCCGTGACGTCAATGAAGACATTCTGCAGGCCAAAATAGGAGACCAAGCTGTCTTCCATACCCTACAGAAGAATATCGTCGCCTCCAAAACGCTCCTGGACACCTTGAGCCCAATGCTGGAGGCCGGCAACCCGGCTGCCCCGATCGTGGCCTAAGTAAAGGCCATGGTGACGGCGGTAGCAATCCAAAAGCTCGCAACCGACCCGGCCCGACAAAGGGCACACTCCACGCACCCCGAACCAGGCGGCCGCCAGCCGGTCGGTCGTGAAGCCCCCCACCGGGGGCACCATGTTCCTCTCCGCGGGGACGGCCTACGCCACAGCCTCAACCGTGACCTCCGTTCTGACCTCGACGCAAGACGGCGCAATCGCGAAAGAGACGAGCGACGCCGACACGTCGATGAGTACGAGCGCTTCGACATCCTTCCAGGGGATCAGGGCCCTCGTCAAGCCCGATCCCCCTCGCATCGCTCACCATCCAGGTGGCGCGATGGGGTCATCGAGGGGGTTCGCGCGTTCGCCCCCCACCTTCGCCGAGTGGTTTGGCCTGATGGGTTTAATCCCAAGGGTATCGCCAAATTCGACGGCGAAAGGGACCCAGAGGCCTGGCTGCAGGTGTACGCATTAGCAGTCAGGGTGGCCGGGGGAGATCAGAACGTGATGGCTAATTACCTGTCGGTCACGCTTTCGCCCCGGGGCCAGGCGTGGCTCACCGGACTCCCAGCGAATTCCATAGATTCCTGGGGAGATCCGTGTGAGCAGTTCATATCAAATTTCCAAGGCACGTATGAGTGCCCTGGCACCCCCTGGGACTTGTACCAACTACACCAGAAGAAGAATGAGTCCTTGCGGGAGTTCGTCAGGCGCTTCATGCACAGGAAGAGCACAGTTCGGGATGTCACGGACGCGGTCGTGATCGCCGCCTTCCAGAAGGGAGTCAGCGATCCCGATCTCATCAAGAAGATGTCCTGGAAGTCCCCAACTTCGGTTTGTGAGTTGTTCGCCTTAGCGGATCGCTACGTGTTGGCCTCCGAGGCCTTGGCCGAATGCAACGACGAGAAAAGGGATCATGCCGAATCCTCTAAGCAAAAGGAGAAAAAGCGCAAAGGCGAGGAGCCAGTGGCAACAGCTGAGCGTGGTCAGCCCCGCGTGCCCAAAACAGATGGATACGACAAAGTGATGAACTCGCTTTGTCCCTTCCATCCAAAGGGAAGGCATGCCGCCAAAGATTACTTCACTTTGAAAAGATTCGCCCGGGAAAGCAAGAGGCAAGCCGGGCAGGGTCAAAGTGCGGCTGTTGGAAAGAAACCTCCTCCCGAAGCGGAGGAAGACTATCAAGAGGTAGAGCTGGAGCTCAATTATATCTTCGGGGGCTCGGCCGCGTACGAGTCCAAGCGGAAGCAGAAACTTACCGCTCGGGACATCAACGCGATCGCGTCGGAGACCCCCCAATATGTACGGTGGTCCGTGGTTGCCATCACTTTTGATCACTCGGATCACCCGGATCGGGTCCCATTTCCTGGCAGATATCCTCTTGTCTTGGGGCCAGTTGTTCGTGGCATCAAGCTCAAGAGGGTGCTGATCGACAGGGGAAGCGGGCTCAACGTGGACGAAGGAGGTGATCGAGCATGCGCTGAACGTGGACGAAGCGGCAGAGCCCATCAAGCAGAGGTTGAGGCAGTTCGCCCAGGATCGCCGAGACGCCATCAGGGAGGAGATCACAAAACTGTTAGCCGCAGGTTTCATCAGAGAGGTGTATCACCCCGACTGGTTGGCAAATCCTGTACTTGTCCGAAAAAAGAATAAAAGTTGGCGCATGTGTGTTGATTATAGCGACCTCAACAAGGCGTGCCCAAAGGATCCCTTCGGGTTACCTCGTATCGACCAGGTGGTAGATTCCACCGCTGGGTGCGAACTCCTCATCTTCCTGGACGCCTACTCTGGCTACCACCAAATCCAGCTTCGAGATGATGACCGTGAGAGGACCTCGTTCATCACTCCATTCGGGGCGTATTGCTACGTTACAATGCCGTTCGGGCTAAAAAACGCTGGCGCGACTTATCAACGCGCGATACAGCGGTGTTTTCACAACCAGCTCGGGCGCAACGTGGAGGCATACGTGGATGATGTAGTGGTTAAGACGCGAGCGAGGGAGAACCTCACCTCAGACCTAGCCGAGACATTTGAAAGCCTAAGGGCATTTCGGATGAAGCTGAACCCAGAGAAATGTGCCTTCGGAGTCTCCTCCGGGAAATTACTCGGGTTCATCGTCTCTCACCGCGGGATCGAGGCAAACCCTGAAAAGATTGAGGTAATCATGAGGATGACACCTCCTTCTAGTCAGAAGGACGTCCAGAGGCTCACTGGCTGCATGGTGGCACTCGGAAGGTTCATCTCCCGACTGGGGACTCGGGGGATGCCCTTCTTTAAGCTCCTCAAGAAACAAGATCGTTTTGAGTGGATGGCAGAGGCACAACAAGCCTTTGAAGAGCTCAAGGCGTTCCTTTCCACTCCCCCGATCCTAGTCTCGCCGATGCCAGAGGAGCTTCTCCTACTTTACATAGCAGCGACGACCCATGTAGTCAGCGCCGCGATAGTCGTGGAGCGGGAGGAGCCAGGACACCGCTACGGAGTGCAGCACCCGGTCTACTTCAAGGTACGGTAGACGAATCCAAGGTACGGTATCCTCAAGTCCAGAAGTTATTGTATGCCGTGCTGGTTGCATCGCGGAAGCTAAAGCATTATTTCCAAGGGCACCGGATTTCAGTAGTGACCTCCTTCCCGGTAGGAGAGGTTCTCCATAATCGGGAAGCTATTGGGAGAATCTCGAAATGGGCGGCCGAGCTTGGAGCCTTCGTTATCTCATTCAAGCCGCGCACCGCCATCAAGTCACAGGCCCTAGCTGACTTCACAGCTGAGTGGACCGAGATCCAGGCCCCCCTTGTCGAACAAGAGCTAGAGTATTGGACGATGTATTTCGACGGATCTCTCATGCTCAGCGGCGCAGGAGCTGGAATTCTACTCATCTCGCCAAAAGGCGAACAGCTCAAGTACGTCCTCCGGATTCGTTTCCCAGCCTCGAACAACGCTGCAGAGTACGAGGCACTCATTCATGGGCTCCGCATCGCCATATCGCTCGGAATCCGACGATTGACGGTTCGTGGAGACTCGCAGTTAGTAGTGAGCCAAGTGCAGAAGGAGTGGTCGTGTGTCGATCAGACTATGACGGCGTATTGTCAGCAGGTCCGGGAATTGGAGAACAAGTTTGATGGATTGAAGTTGGTCCACGTCCTTCGCCGTAATAATGAAGTGGCGGAAGAGTTGGCAAAAATGGGAGCCACTCGGGCGGAAGTCCCGAGTGGTGTGTTCGTCCAGGATCTTTATGGGCCAACGGCGACAAAACGACGAGAGCTGAGTAAGGCCCCTGAGGCGGAAGTCCTAGTCATCAATCCCGACTGGACGACCCCGTATTTGGATTATCTCTTGAAGGACAAGCTTCCCGAAGCTTCCACCCTGGCCGAGCTCATCTCGCGACAAGCCAAGTCCTACGTGGTGATCGGAGAAGAGCTCTTTCGAAAGAGCGCCACCAGTGTCCTCAGGCGGTGCTTCTCAGAGCAAGAGGGAAGGGACCTACTCAAGGAAATCCACTCGGGAGTATGTGGCCATCATGCCGTGTCGAGTGCCTTGGTTGGCAAGGCCTACCGGCAAGGTTTCTTCTGGCCTACGGCGGTAACGGGCGCGAAAGAAATCGTCTGCACGTGTGAAGGCTGCCAGTTCTACGCCCGACAGACGCATTTGCCAGCGCAGGAGCTGCAAACCATCCCCATCTCCTGGCCCTTCGCAGTTTGGGGGCTCGATTTAGTCGAACCCCTCAAGAAATCCCAAGGTGGTTTCGCCTACCTCTTCGTAGCCATTTTCAAATTCACCAAGTGGATTGAAGCCAAACCAGTCGCCACAATCACAGCGGTTAAGGCCAAGGAATTCTTCTAGGATATTGTGGTCAGATTTGGCGTGCCAAACCGGATCATTATGGATAATGGCACACAATTCCAGGGCGAAGTATTTCAAGAGTGGTGCGACGGCATGGGAATCAAGATTTGCTTTGCTTCAGTGGGCCATCCACGAAGCAATGGGCAAGTCGAGCGGGCTAATGGCTTGGTCCTTCAAGGTCTGAAAGCCAGGATCTTCGATGGCCTCAAACCGTACGCCGCACGCTGGGTAAAAGAGTTGCCGTCAGTGCTCTCGGGGCTCAGAATCACTCCTAGCAGAGCAACCGGGCAATCCCCCTTTTTCTTGGTATACGGGTCAGAGGCGGTCCTGCCAACAGAACTGGAATTCGGATCCTCGAGGGTCCG
Source organism: Rhipidocladum racemiflorum (assembly GCA_036346355.1). Taxonomy (NCBI): domain Eukaryota; kingdom Viridiplantae; phylum Streptophyta; class Magnoliopsida; order Poales; family Poaceae; genus Rhipidocladum; species Rhipidocladum racemiflorum. Next base: position 24,241,702 of record CM070589.1, on the reverse strand, counting down.
GAACTACAAGGAGGCCGAGTCGGAGGAAAGCCGATTGGTAGAGCTCAATCGGCTCGAGGAAGCCATAAATGTTACAGCGCTCCAGTCGGCCAAGTATCTCCAGGGCCTCCGGCGCTACCATTCTCGCAATGTCCGGAGTTGTATCTTCTCTAAGGGGGATTTAGTCCTCAGGAGGACCCAAAAAAGCGAGCATAAACTCTCCCCAATCTGGGAAGGCCCATACATTGTGGAGGAAGTGGTTCGTCCCGGAGCTTACCGACTCAAGCGTGAAGATGGCGCGGTTTTGGTGAATACTTGGAATGCCGATCAGCTACGCCGCTTCTACGCTTAAGTTATGTATCCGACTCCCATACATTAAATAAAGCCGTAAACTGTTTCATTCTTCGATTTGTCTTAACTATACTGTGACCGAATCAATCCCGAGTGGTTACCACCCGAATAACAGAACGTCTAATCCGAGTCGTGCCGGTACAAATCGTGCGAAAACGCATATTTGTGGTGAAGCCGTGACAAGCGGCAAAATCCGAACGTTTGTATCAGCGCACGAAATAGGAAAGACAAAGTTAGAAAAAGGTATTAACCACTCGAGAACAACGATTCGCAGTTCCAGAATGTTCTTGGGCATGGAAGTCCTAGTCACTAATCCCTAGTCGTTAGAAATTCGGCCCTCCAGTGCCTCGCTGCGGGGGCTAGAGCGATTGGCTAGGGCTAACGACAAAGGAAAAGACTTTTAAGCCCAGAGAAATTAAAACGGCACGAGATTACTTGATAACTTACATTTCATTCCACATTAGTAATTTACATTACTGACCTTTTTTCTTTTTTTCACGCTAAAAAAAAGGGGGTGCTGAGGAGCCAGGTGCTAAGGGGCTAGTGCTGAGGAGCCAGGTGCTGAGGAGTCTGGTGTCGGGGAAGCTAGGCGCGGCGCGCGCCGCCCAAAGCTTCGAGGATCTTGTCGGCAACCACCCAAAGAGGTGGGACGAGCCGAACAAGAGCCTCGACGGCAGCGGTGTCGCGGCGCTCACGCCCAAGCATATCCTTGATGATGTCCGCCACCTCTTCCAGCTCCGGCACTGCCTCGATTAAGGCAGCAACGGCGGCGGCATCCTCGGCGGCCGCCTTCTCCTCCGCCAGCTCCATCACCATAAAGTCATAATCCTCCCAGAGCCCTGCATCTTCTGGATCGCTGTACATATCATAAAAGCGGTGGTGAACAAAACACGACATCGAAGATGACATCGCAGAGGATCTGGGAAAAGGAGAAGAAGGCTTAAGAAAGGGACGATCGCTTTACTAGCGGTAACGCCCTATTTATAAGCCAACCTCGGCTCCGAAAATCAAAGCATCATGGCTATCCAAGCGAGGCGTCGCGCAGTTAATAAAGCACATAACACAAAGCGGCTTCGCAAATATCGAAGAAGATCAACGCGTTGAACAGAGTCAAAAGATATTTTGCAAGACACGTGTCAAATTTGCCTTTCCGCTCACTTGGTTCAACTAAGCGGAAAGTCGGGGGCTACACGACCTACAGGGACCCACAGGTAACAGGTGCACTGTACCCTACCTGACCTTCCCAGAGATCATGAAAACAAGAGAGCGCGGAACAAAGCGCGACGCCTTGCACGACCGGAACGATTTGTAATGGGGGTTGAACCAGTCACCCAGAATGGCGAGTCTCAGCCACTCGGAAAAGCATGTCTGGGATTAGAAGGCCGTGAGCCGAATCCCGGTGCTCGGGGGCTGGATCAGTCGTTTAGAATGGCGAGCCTCAGCCACTCGGAAAAGCGTGTTTGGGATGAGAAGGCCATGAGCCGAATCCCGGCGCTCGGGGGCTGGATCAGTCGTCTAGAAGGCAAGAGCTGGTCACTCGGATAGGCCCGGAGCTCGAGGGTTGGACCTGTCGGCTAGAGCGGCAACTCGGATAAGCGCTAGGGAAAGAAAAGGCCATGAGCTATCTCGGAGCCCGAGTGCTAGACTAGCTAGGCAGAGCGTTAGAACAGTTATTTGGCCCGACAAAGAGTGAAGGGGACAAACCATATGGAAAATATTGAACAACATCTACAACATATCAGACAAGAGTTGGCGTTCGACATCAGAATTTACATCAAAGTCAGAATTCAAGGTTTTCCAATAAAACTTGCGATGTGCTGGAGACCTCATCAAGAAGTGCGTTGGCCTTGTCTTCATCACAGGTGAAACCTTCCTTAATGGCTTCATGGTCAACTCGCGGATAATGAGATTTGGCCACTGCCAGTGCTTGATTTGCACTCATGATCGCCGACACCTTCCCGTAAGACTTGACCTTATCGGCTCCTCCCAAGAGAAGCGGAATAGCGTCGTCCCCCTGATCCGGTTCAGCTCCCTCGACGCGCAGAAGGTGCAGGACCGGCTAGCAGGCATCACGGAGCTCGACGCATCTTTGTTCGGTAGTAGTCGCCTTCTCCTTATATTCTGCGTGAAAGCCAAGCTGTTACCAGAGAGCGCACCCGGCTTAGGTAAGATGAAGTGGTTTTGGGAAGCTTACCCTCCAGTTCTTTCTGAGTCCTCTCCAGGCTAGTCCTAGTCTGAAGATCGGAGTTTCTTGAGGCCTCCAGTTGCGTCCTGAGCTCGGCAATTGTTGAGTCGCACGGTGAAACACAGGAAGTCAGTCACGCCTCCAACCACTCAAGAAGAAAGCATCCACGCCAAGCCCGAAGAGACTCGTACCTTCAAGGGACCATTGAAGTTCCGCCTTTTCCTCACGAAGGGCCAGGCATTGAGCTTCCAGCGTGTGAACTTCCTTCCACCTTTCCCGACTGAGCTCATTTAGCTCGTCCTCATACTTCTGGTGATCCTTGAGCTTGGGCAACACCTTCTTGAAGAAGTCGGATCTCTTCTCGGAGCGGGTCCCCATATCCTGGGCATCATAGCACAGTGCTGGTAAAGGGTTACCGCTTCAAAGATACACTGAAGGGAAGATCGGAGGGCTTACCCGGACCAACTGGTTGCACTTCACTGTAAGCTCATAAAGCTCCCTTCTGGCCGCCACTTCCGCTTTCTCGTCCTCCTCCATTCCATCCCATGTGGAACCCCCTCCCCACCACATTGTCCGAGTCAGAGGCTTTGGAAGAGGACCAAGCGGCGGGGGCTCTCGATGAATTTCCTCCACTCCAGGGGATGAAGGACCGGCAGGTTCTTCGCGTTCGGGGCCCCCGGACGGTTCAGCGGTCGAACCTACCGGCGGAGGAGACAGCGTCCCAAGAGGCATTTCCCCCAATGGAACATCCCTTGCCAGTGAGGTGACGGGTGGAGCAGTCCTTCCTGGAGAAGTCGACTTTGGAGGTTCCCTCTCAGAAGATGTCTCCACTGGAACGTCCGTGGAGGGAACCCTAATTCACCAAAGAGAGGGCGTGTCGGGTCAGATGTGAAGAGACAAAAATAAGAGTCAATAGGTAGAATACCTTTTGGACTTCTTGAACTTCATTCCAGGCTTTCTGTGGATGCCAGCACCACTCGGAGGGGAGCTCATGTCAACTCCGACCTTCGGGGCTGGTGCCTGCCCGGAAGACGGAGACCCTGAACCTTGCTCCCCGGGCCTAATAGAAGTCGATGGCCCAGCCGGGGAGGAAGAAGGAGCCTCCTCCGTTGATAATCTTTCCCTCTTAGAAGCTCCCTGCTCCTCAGCCGAAGAATCAGCCGGTCGCTTGCTCTGAATATTCCTCAGCCGAGAGAGGCCGACAGTTAGAGCATCAGAAATGAAGGCTTGACGCCCCTGAAAGGTGAACGACCACATATTGTCAGAATCGCAAATTAGGCGAAAACTATGAAGCTGTAGGACCGGGTAGGCAACTAGAGGGGGGGTGAATAGATGCCGAATAAAATTCAACTATTTCTTTCTGAAAATAAAAGACCCCTAAATAGCGGAAGAATATCTAATAATGAAGAGATCAAAACCCTAGATTAATTAGCGAGACAAGTCGAACAAAAATCAAAACTAGTTCTATCAAAAATCGAACAAACCTTCTAATCAAGAATCAAAGCAAAAAAAAATAAGAGAATATTGCATAAACTTATTTTTTTTATTCCAAAACCATCTTCAACAAGATGACACAAAAAAAATCTTCTAATCTTCAATGATTAGAAAACCCTAAACAAAATCTCTAATCTCACAAGATTAGAAAACCCTAAACAAACTAAAGAGAGCACAAAAGCTTTTCTTTGTTGTAGGCACCTTTTGCTTCTTGCCCTTTGCATTGGATGAGTTCTAAGCCCCTAGAACCCTCTATTTAAAGGACAAGAGTCACCCAAAAATCTGTCACGAATCTGTTTAGACTTAGGAATCCTTTTTTCTATTTTTCCCGCTGCCTTCACGCAGACTCGGTTTGCTTCTTGAGCCGTTGCTCCAATCGGACACGGTGAAGAAAAATTTCCGCTTCGGCTGCTTACTCGGACACACAAAAAGAAAACGCCAGCGATGTACTCACGCACACACGCTCGGCGATGCACTACTCACACACGCTATGCATGCAAACACACAAACATCTCTCACATGCATGCATCTCACGACTAATGCATGCACACCATGCATAACACACACACACACACTAGCATGCACACACACATGCATGCATTAAATGCATTCACACACACATGCATGTATACTCACACACTCACATGCATGCACACACACATGCACGTACACACACACTTGCATGCATGCACACATATATGCACACACACACTCTAAAAATCGTATACACGCGTACGGCTTCCTGCCACTATGCTGCAACGATCTCGATCTCACGTGCACCGTCCTCTAGTCCGAAACATCTCGCATGACACCCTCGACCCTCACGACCTCAGTTCCTCCCTGAACCTAGTCTCAGTCCTGTCACCGACCACGTTCGACCTCAAGCAACACCTGCACGTGAACAAAAAACACAAAAACAATTTCCGAGCCCAAGTCCGCGACTTGACTCAAGTTAATCCATACAACCACTAAATAATCAAACCTCTTTCAAATCTTATCAAATAATCAAATCAATTTCAACTCTTTTCAAATTCTCATCATCAAAAACAATTGGATCAAAAACAATGATCCTTCAGAAGCGATTTCTCAAAAGTAAGGAATACTTACACGGGGAGGAGCTTTCTGTGCCGAAAACTTGCCCGGGCAACCTCGGTTGGTAATCTCAGTGCCCGAGGCAAAGAAGTCAATCAGCCGCGCCGCCAAGACATCTCTCGGAAGGTGCGCATTCGTCTCCCTGGTGGGATCCTGAGTCCCACTATATTGGAACCCCAAATGGATCCGCTCCTTCAAAGGTTGCACCCGGCGCTTGGCAAAGCTGACGGCGATCCCAATGCCGGTCAAGCCCTGGCTTTTCAGATCATCAATCAGCGCCAGAAGCTCGGTGACTTGGTCCAATCCGCGGCCCTTTGGGGGATCGCTCCAGCATCGAGAGACCGTAGGAGCACGGCCGACGAAGGGAGCAAGAAAAGGATCAACGTTGGCGCAATAGAACCATTCCCGCTTCCAACCTTTGAGGGAGGTTTTGGAGGGGATCGAGAAGTAATGTCTCCTCAGGCCCTCCTGCAGCTGAAATCCGGCTCCCCCAATGGCACTGGGAGCACTCCGAGTTGGATGAGGTTTCAGCAGGAAAAGGGAACAGAACAAGTCAAAATGAGGACGGATCCCAAGATACGCCTCGCAGAGTTGGACAAATATGGCGATTTGAAGAATGGAGTTAGGGTTCAGGTTGGTCAGTTCAATCTCATAAAAGTGAAGAAGCCGCCGAAAGAAGGCGCTCCCAGGAACACTATACCCCCGCCAAAAGAAAGACTCGAAGACCACAATTTCGTTGGCCCCAGGAGTGGGGTAGGGTTCACCTACTGCGGGCTGGGCGGAAATCAGTTCGAGAGGAGGAAGAACGACGGCGGTGACTAGCTCCTCCAGGCGAGCCCCCGTAGACACGGAGGCCTCCCATCCTGCGGCCGCCGGACCCGTGTTCGCTTCCGGTGATGAAGAAGAAGACATCTTGGTGGAGTGGGGCTTTTGGGGAGAAGTTTTAGGCGCGAAACCAGAAACCCTAAGCTACCAAGGTCGCCCAAGAAGTTTCGGAGATTTCGCGACTGTGATGGTTGAGGGGCAAAGGTGTCTTTTCCCCAGCGAAAGATTCTTTGTTTATAGGAAGTGGGGCTAGGTTTTCGCCTCGCGGAGGAAAAATAGTAGTGGCTCCCGTACATAATGCCGGGCCAGATCTAGGGCATGCCCCACGCTGGGCCATTCGCTGTGTCATGCAAGTCGCGACCATATGTCAAGTCTGGTTCAAAGTTTGGGATAGAGTGCGCCCCATGATGGGCCCAAGCGCCGGTCGCCACGGAAGATTGGGACCGGGCACTTTCCGAACATCCTCTAGCGATACACCCCACAATTTGGGGTCAATTGCTGGTCATTGCTGTACGGCGTGATTGGGTACCGCAGGAGGATTTAACCAAAACGGTCTTGAGGATACGCTCCATGCGAGTCGAAAGCTGTACACCGTAAACGGGTACGGGTATTACTCTGAACGACCATGGTATGTGTCGGGACCCCGAATTTGCAAATCCGGACCCTCTGTGTATTCAGCACTAGTCCAGGAACGCGCTAGTGCACACAGTCTTAACATCGGTATATATCACAATCATACCAAACGATACTATCAAAGTACTTTATTTAAATAATCAAAGGGTTACTCGACCTTATGGCCAAGTTACAAATATATGCCTTGCAAGGCGAAACTTATTAAAAGAGAAATAACAGCAGCGGAAATTCAAATAAACTTCGTGGCGCCATCCAGTATACCACAGGCAACTGACTGGGCTCGCATCCCTAAGTAGTCGGGTCCCCTTGGAGTTCCTCCTCCAAAGCTGGCGTAATCTCCTCTTCAACTGGTATTGTGTTGAGGCAAGGGTGAGTACTTGGTACTCAGCAAGTCATGCACAGAATGCAAGCTAATATACTATATGCATGGCTTGGTACAAAGGAATAGCTCAGGGTATATTTGCGATGCTTGACTTTTGACAAGTAATAAAAGTAGATTCGAAAGCAGTAGAAATAAGTAAAGCATAAATAACTTTTCAAGAAGTTTAACAAACATTTTTCCCATCCTAAACCACATTTCCATCATCTTCATTGTTAAACCAACCCAACTTTTCAAATCCAAGTTATTTTCAGAAAGTCTAACCCTTGACTGTAATTCCCGAGCATTGTCGATCAGTGGACTCGGCTATTTAAATAGATTCTACACTCTGCAGAGGTTATGCACTTTACCCACAAGATACAATCCACTCACCACGTCGGTAGTGAATCGCCATACAAGAGTATGCGAATGAGCGATCATAACAAAGCCTTCCGGAAGCCTCAAACAACACAGGTGGTCCTCTCAGGTTCGTGCTCTACACCATCCCTTCCCTTAGCCAAGGCGAAGTATGGGACCAACACACCGTTAGATGGGTACTGGCCACGACCACGATACGCTCCCCGTACAATCACACAAGCGGTGTAATCGACACCCTGAGGCTCCACAAGTGAGTCCTTAGCGACTTAGTCAACTAGGGCCGTCCCATTCCGACCATGTGGTTGCAAGTATGACCCAGTTCAAAAGGCTTGCAAGGTTAAGTCCTTAGAGTGACCAGGGCAAGACTACGAAAAACCAAATCATCATCCCGATTGCCACCTTTGGCCCACTGATTACTCTTGCCACATGCCCGATCAGCGTTTTATCAAACCCGATTGATTACCATGCACCACGTGCCATCAACATCACATGATACTTTTCCAAAACAGGTTCAATATATCATTAAGTCAATATTAGCATTTGATTATCCAAAATCTTGTCATGAGCACGTAGCAGGTCTAAGCAGTATACTACAACGGTCTAAACCCATGTTGGCAATTTAATAATGTCCAACTAGTAAACCACAACTAGGGTGACAAAAGGTCATGGCACATACTTAAGTAATCAAGGTGTCATATAGCAAATTGGTATTTATCTAACCCCCATGTTTAAACAAAGTATCTTTCTAATTAAACTAGCATGCAATAGTTTAAATCAAAATAGATTTCGAAATAGGATCAACATGGTCAAAGCACAACTTGCCTTCAAAAAGTACTTGTTCTTGGTCTTGAGTTGGATCCTGAGTCAACACTTCTCCTTCGAATCCTTCCGGCACTTCAACGTCTACTCGTAAAGCGTGCAAATAGCAAATACACAAATAAACACTAGGCAAAAGATCCCAAAAACTCCAAATAAAATCCATAAACAGAGAGAACATAATTTTCTGGATTTTTAGAAACTGGAATAAATCAAATTTGGAGTTAAAGCATAAAAGTTATGATTATTTAAAGTTTAAATAATCAATTAAATAATATTACAGAGAAAAACTTTAGTCCAAAAATTAAATAAAATTCATATTTAGGTAGATCTCAATTTTATAAAAATTTAGAAATTTGAATCGCTCCAATCGGAGTTGAAACACAAAAGTTATAAGCGTTTGAAGTTTGAATCTAAATTTTGAATCAATATTTCGAATTAATAAATCATTTTCTTTTTCGGAAATTAATTATTGCGTCAGCATGGACACGTGGCAGCCTCTGATTGGTTTCTTGGCGTCGGTAGTCCATGGACTTGGTCCACGCTCGGCTCGGGTCCACCGTGGACTCGGTCCACGACTCGTGAGAGGCCCGACATGTGGGACCACTCGGGTAGCGTCATCGGCGTCGTGCGGAGCTCGACCGCAGTCGGCAGTGGAGTCCCACCGATGACGTCATGGGTGGCGTCGGCGCTCGGCTGAACGACCCGGCCCGACATGCGGGCCCTCGACACGCGGGCCTCCGGCGTGTCGGCGTCCTGCTGGCGTCGTGGGCGGCGGCCCGACGCGTCGGTCCAACTTCCCGACACGTGGCGCAATCCCGGCCGTTGATTTGAAAATCAGCGGTCCGATCGAATCTGATGGCGCGCGTTTGGGGTGAGCGTGGTCAATTTAGACCGTTGGATCTAGATCCAACGGCGAGGATGGATCTGGAAATCGCACATGGTGCTTACCGTGGAACGACGTGGCGCAATCCGGGACGTCGGATCTTGATCGGACGGTCCACGGAGCTCGCGAGGACGGCGATGGCGTGCGGCGGCTTGCTGCGGCCGGAACCGGGAAGACGGCGTCGAGCGGCGTTAAGCCGCGATCCGGCGAGATGAAGTATGAGCCCAGGTTCGTCCGTCGCGGGGGTTCCGAATCACCGCCACTGCGGCGAGCACGGCCCAGTTTGCGGCGAAAGTTGAAGAACTCGCGGCGGCGCTCTTTGGCTCCGGCGAGAAATTGCGGCGGCTCTAGGGTTTCCTGTGGCGTGGACTAGGCAGCGAGCTCGGCATGGAACGGCGAACCTCGAGGCGACTCCATGCATTAAATAGCCCCTGAGTCCGTGTCCGAGACGGCGCGACGGCGAACGAGTCCGCGGCGAATCCGGCCGAGACGAAGACGTGGAGCCGTACACGTGGCACAACCAGCGGCCACGATCAGCCGAAGCGCGGCCGGTCGATCCGGACACGGCTTCGGGTCGAGTCGAGGCGGATCTCGGTAGTTGGATCTTGATCCAACGGTTGGGATTGATTAGGGTTAGGAGTGGGTTCGGTCGAGTCAACCGGCTCGGGTCGGACTCGAGTCCGACTCGGTCGGATGAACAGTACTTGACCCGAGTTGGATTTTCCAGCGAATTAATATTTAAAATAATTCCCAGTAATTCATTTAATTCATTAAAAATAGCAAAAGACTCAGAAAAATTCCAGAAAAATTCTGGAAAATATTTTGGATCATTTTGGACTCAAATAAAATATTTCCAACAAAAATTTATTTGCAAATTTAAATTCTTTAATTATTTCAAAATGGGATAAATTCAAATAAATTCCAAATAAATCCAAATAAATTCCAGAAAATTCCAAAAATTCACCAAAGTGCCAAATCACACATGAATTTAAGAAAAGCAAAATTTTGGGATGTTACAGTATGCCCCGCAAGGGTCAATTGAGCTCTATGAGCCAATTGCCGCACACCGTAAAGGGATGCAGGTACCGCTCGGCCATGTGCCGACCTATTCTAGGTATGCCCCAAGATGGTCAATTGAGCTTTGTGAGCCAATTGCCGCACACCGTTAACGGGTGCGGGTACCACTCGGCCACGAGCCGACCTATTCTAGGTATGCCCCAAGAGGGTCAATTGAGCTTCATGAGCCAATTGCCGCACACTGTAAACGGGTGTGGGTACCACTCGGCCACGAGCCGACCTACTTTAGGTATGCCCCAAGCGGGTCAATTGAGCTTCATGAGCCAATTGCCACGCACCATAAACGGGTGCAGGTACCACTTGGCCACGAGCCACTCGGCCATGAGCCCGCCAGTTTTTGATAACTCGAGAAGGTCAAATAAGTGGGTGACAGCGCTACTTGGACATGAACCGGGAAACACTGACAATGATCCCGAATACTAACAAGTCCTTTATGATCTTCTTACCTGCAGAAGTGTCTTTGACATGACAGGACAAGGTATTCCGATCTTAAAGCACTTGGGGGCTGGTGTGGGATGTCGAAGACAAGGGTCCCGCAAAGAAGCCCATAGTAGGCCCATCCGTGAGCATGTACTGGGCCGTAAGCTTGGCAACACCATGAAGAGAATAAAGCCAGGGCCCAACTTTCCCTCCAAGGCAACAGCGCGCTACCTCCCCGACGAAGCTTCGCCTCGCGCCAGGACAACCTCGCGTAAAGGAAAGCCTGCAGCCTAGCGCCTGCAGCCTGTGGCCACCTAACCCTGGCGAATCAGCAGGTGTGGGTTGGGAAAGGTAGCAACCAAATCCCTTGGTGGCAGTTGAGTCCGGCAGATAGAGACAAATAGGATACTCATGAGTCCCCCTGGTCCAACGCCAGGTGGCGCCACTTTGTAACGTGCCCTCCCCCCAGTATATAAGGCGGGAGGGGACAACCCTGTAGAGGGAGAGAGAAAAAAAGAAGAGAAAAAGGAAACTCAAATCAACAAGAACACAGGACTAGTGTATTATCTCCACCGAGAGAGCCCGAACCTATCTAAAAAAGACCGCCCTCGCATCATGTGTTACCATCTAGCTTCGATCTCGCACGAATCCCCACGAATCACAAATCTCATTGCCGACGGCACTAACCATCGATAATAAGCCAGTTTGATTTGTAGTATTTTTCCGAATGTGTGTTTATACGTTGTTGTGAGTGTTTATTTGGTTCTTTGTCTGCTACGCATAGACGTCGAGTTGTGTGACACTATCGGAAGTGAAGATCGGAACCAAGACCAAGATCTAGACCAAGATCAAGTTGTGCTTTGACCATATTGCTCCTACTTTTTGAAATATAGTTTGATTCAAATTATGCATACTATGTTGTTAAAATGATTTAAATTAATTTGGGATAAAGTAGCTAATTCACCTATTTGTTAATTCCACCCTTGATGTTAAATTTTGTATGCCATGTATCCATTGACAACTTAAGTTGGGTTCAAAATAGTTGGATGAAATAATTGTGCCAACACGGGGGGCTAGACCGTGAATAGTTGCTTAGCCATGCTTAAGTGGAAATGTGTTTCAAATGGCAAAATAATATTAATTAATGATATACGGAATGAATTTTGGAAATGGTGTAATCTTGCCACGTGATGATGTGTAACATCGTCATTTTCGCCTTTTGGAGAAAAACCTAATTTAAATAAATTAAATTCAAAATTTTGGAGTTTCTTTGGTGTTTATATTAACCTGGCATCCATTTCCATCCAAAATCGGGATTTAATTCCCCTCCGGTCGAAAAATTGGATTTTCCAGTTCCCGCTGGTACCCGAAATTTCACCAGAGTCCAAAAATGCTCCAAAAATCCCCAAACACTTTCAATTGCATTCCAAATATTCCAAAATGATTTTAGGAATCATTCCTCGGATTTTTGGACCACCGTTCCTATTTTATCTCGTGCGGCTTTTGTTTAATGCCTTCGATCCGCGCCCGAATATTTAATTCCACAAAAATCATCCAAATTCTGCGAAACCAATTTTATTGGGTCCCAAATATTCTAAAATGGCTCTAGGAATTTTTCCGGAATTTTTAGGCCATTTTTCCTAATTTTTCTCTAGGGCGAATTATTTGAGTAGAGGAGGACCAATGGAAGAGTGCCACGTGGCAATGAATAGTACTTCTTCTTCTACCTTGGGCCATGGCAAACAACAGAGAGCTTCAAGTTTGCCTCTAATGGCTAGGGTTCCATTCAAATCCTCCTAACTCCCTCAAATCAACTCCAAATCGCGAAGCGTCGGTTCCGTTGGATCCGCAACGTCGATATCTTGCCATTCCCCACCATCACTCGCCGTCAACCTCACCGGAAACGGCCGCATTCAAGAAAAACTGAAATGCACTTAATCGCCATTATCTCGGCCGTTTCTACTCCAAACGGCGCACCACCACCTCCATTCTCTCCGTATAAGAACCCCCGTCCCGGTGGTGTGAGCCTCTTTTGGCATCTCCCGTTCGTTCATCCACTAGATCGAGAAAACCGACGCCGGGTGCACTTTTTCGGTGTTCTTTGCGTTCTTGCTTGTAGATCTCTCTCCGGTGAGTCATTCTTCTTGTTCCTGGGTTCCTTGAGACCGTGAGGTAGTCTAGAAGCTCACTCAACAATCAATTTTAGGTTCTCTCAAGAATTGGAGGCGGATTTCAAGTTTTTCTCAGTTCGGCCGAAAGTCCGTTCGTCACCGAATTCGTCGCCTCCGGTGAGATTCAACTCGATTCCTTCCTCCTAGATGTCCCAAAGGATGTAATCTAGATGATCTATGCTTTTGTTTGATCAAAATCCATGCGAAAATCGGGCAAAAATCCGATTTTTGGAGATGAGAGTGGGCTCTGTCATTTTTTTGGCCTTCTCTATTTTTGGGAGCCACTTCGCCCGTGCCTGGAGCTCGCCGGCCGGCCACCGTCGTCACCGCCGGTCGCCGGTCGCCGATCCCGTCGCGCCCTCTTGCCTGCACGCAGCGTGTCTGCATCGCCGCTTGGCCCGGGCCGTCGCTGCCGGCGGCGACCCCCCTCGCCGGTCGGTTCCTTCCCCCTCCCACCTCCCTTCAAGCTTCATCCACACCATCCATGGCCATGGCTAGGCCAAAGCAAGAAGAAGGGCTCCACTCAATGACAAATGGGACCCACTTGCAAGTGACCCCATCTATATCCAAAATTCAGAAAAAAGAAAAGAAAATAGAAAAGGAATAATCCAAGGAATATTCCCAGTTTTTCGATTTTTTCGAATTTCAAACTTCGGAAGCTCTTAACTTCTCCATCCGAACTCCATTTGACTCCATTCAAATGTCTAAATTCATCTAAAATCAAGATCTACCTGCCAGTATTATTTTTGTAATTGGTAGATTTTATTTATTTTCTGGTATTTATTTATTGCCTTGATTTGCGTGTAGCCGAGGATTCAGCCGCGACCGCCGATCCCGCAGCCGAGCTTTCCGAGTTAGACTCCTCCGCCGCGACCGAAGGCAAGTCTCTTTGACGCATATTGAACCTACATTTTTAAACGTGTTTTAAATGTTTTATCACTTGCATGCTATGTTGATAACCGTATGTCAAATATAAGTACTAGTTATGCCGAAATTGTTGATTCCTCCTTGGCATTGTTACTCATGTCCATTGTAACCCTAGAACATTGCTTATACTTATATGGTATCCTTTGTTACATAGTACGGTAGAATTGCTTAGGATCGTTATCGAGGAAAACAACCCATGGGTGGGATTACTCAAAATTTATGATTTCCAATATGATTCAGAAATTATTATTATGATTTCGGTATTGTTTTTCTAAAACCAAAGAAAAGGAAAAATGATTTGGACTTGGGCGGATTGGATTGTCGGGTGGGTGCGGATGGAGCACTAGTTGTCTTGTGCAAGTACTGCCCCAAGTCAATTAAGGACCGACGCTTGTGATTGTCCATTCTAAGCATAACCGTACTACCACATGTCTATAATGGTACGACCTGGCCAACTAATTTGTAAAAGCCTAGCTTAGACTCACCACTCGGTTGAATGTGAGTGCCGGATAGAGGCATTGTCATTTTTCTCACACGGCGCAAGAGGGGGCTTCTGTACTGGGCGGATGGAACCCTAACAGCGGTGAAACCTCAGCGGGTGGGTCAAGTTAGGTAGATACATTATAACGGCCTTGTCATGATCTCTCTGCCGGCACACCAAAGGAAGTGTGTTAATAATTTGGCATTAAGAGTTGATCATGTCTTGTGGGTAAAGTTGTACACCTCTGCAGAGTGAAAACTATTCGAATAGCCGTGCCTACGGTCAAAGGCAAAGCGAAGAATGCTTTCATATTGGTAGACTTTGATTTTGGTTTAAAAACTGAAAAGTGTTTTGTTTTGGGATTCGGGAGTGGTTAGAACTCTCGGATGTTGTTTGGAGGATAGAGCCAACCAGGTGGAAAGAACCTGTTTTACCCTTGACGGATGGAGTCACATGATTAACTTTGATCTTTTAAAAGTTGGCGGATAGAGCCTTTATACTAGTGATGGTGGATAGAACCTCACTGCAATATTATATACTTCAATTGTTAAAAAGAATTGTAAAAAGATGCTTTGTGAAATATTATTACCTAAGTAGGGTTTAACAAAATGTGGCTTTATGCAAACCAACCCTATTAAGCTTCCTTTGGAAAGCCCCACATGATCATACTTTCCCCGACTTGCTGAGTACCTTTGTACTCACGTGCTACTTCAACATTTTCATCATCAGAGAATTATCAAGACGCAGTCGAGGAGGGCGAGTTCTACCAGGAGGAGTACGAGGAGGATTGCCAGGAGAACTAGTTGCGTTTCTGGTCGTCGCCTGTGGCGTTTTGGTGTTCACTTGTTCTTTCTTTCGTTTTCCGCTGCTTTGTCTCCGGTCTTTGCACCGAGTATTGTAATAAGTGGCCATGTGGCCCATACTTGAATATTTATGTTACAATTTTCGTTATGTTCGGCAATGAAGTATCACTGTGACTGTGTGTACTAGCTACTGATCTGGGACTAGTACGAAAATACACAGAAGATTTCGGATAGCTGATCCGGGGTCTCACAGCGGTGGTATCAGAGCCAGGTTGACCGTAGGACGTGACCTGGTTAGCATGGCAAAGCCTTAAGGACTTATATTTTTATAAAAATATACTTACAAAAGTTTAAGTTCCTTTGCTTCTATCTCTCCTATCTTAGTGTCTTGTGCTTATCCTCTCTTTTATTTAAAATTGGTTACTAATCCCATCTTATTTCAAAATTTGTAGATGCCAGCTTTCACCACCGTTGCCGCTCAGGCTGGAGGCTTTTGTGAGGAGCTGTCACTGATGCTCCAGGAGTTGGGGTTTCCCCATTGCCCTGAGTATCGCTACCAGTCGGTTCCTGGTCTTGGCCAGGACTTGTGGCAGGTTCGCTTGCTGGTCTTCGCGAGGAGTCGAGTTCGCGATGAGGACCAGCCGTTCTACTTCACGGCCGAGAGGCCGATTCTGGCGTACGCACTTCAGGACATGGCCAGAAAGGCTATCCTCATGTTGGGGCAGAGCTACCGTGATCTACTGGAGGACTCCCCGTACCGTCTGTTTCCCCGCTTCCAGGTGGGGCAGATGTACAGCCAGTTCCGGAGTTTGGAGCAGGAGGCTAACCCGACCGTGGTGCACATGGGTTTTCTCATCCAGGCTCAGGATGAGGCCTACGTGCAGATGGCTGACGAGATGCAGGATCTGCGTCAGGCCTTGACAGCAGAGAGAGAGGCGAACCATCGGCTCGAGGAGGAGAGGAGGAACACCCAGTCGCTTCCACCACCAGCGCCTGTGCAGGAGGCACAGCCCGTGGCGCCACCGCCACCAGCCCCGGTCTTGGAGGACCCGCCGATCCGCGACATCCCGATGGACGCTCCGCCAGCCAAGCGTCATCAGGGCCTGATGCTTCGTTCTACCACCCGCAAGTCTGTTCGGCCCCAGTCGCCGTTGGGTGTGTCGTTGGACTTCTTGGCTGCCCCTGGAGGTGCAGGACCGTCTTCAGCCGCTACGCCTTCCCGCAGCAGGAGCGAGGAGGAGGAGGAGGACCCGTCCCCGTGTGGCTTTGCAAGTGACGTGAGCGATTAGTGGTCTAGCCTGGAGGACCTTTATCTTGTTTTGTGTCGAGTAGAACGATGAATAAGTGATTGTTGGATTGTATCATGCCCTTGGGCATTTGTGATACAGCCATCTCCAAAACTATTTTGTTTTAATGGAAGTTCAGTTGGTTTTCCCTTCTGTTGTGTGCTTTTGTGGTTGTGCGCTTGTTGTTGAGGATGTGGTTTAGTCCCCTGACTCTTACCTGTGCGGTTCCCTCTTTCCTTCTGCTTGACCGCCTTGTTGCAGATGGAGAACCCTGGTCGTGGTCGTGGCCGTGGAAGGCCCGGAGGCCGCGGTAGAGGCCGTGGACGTGCCCGTGGACCAGTGCACTTTCAGGAAGAAGAATTTGTGGAGACGCAGAAGCAACAGGGACACGAGCAGGTGCAGCACCCGGCAGCTCAGCATGATCCGCCGCCACCCCCACCTCCAGTTCAACCGCCTAATCTGGAACAGATGATGGCAATGCAGATTCAGCTTCTGCAAGCCCTAGCTCAGAATGTCCTTAACCAACCTCAAGCCGCTGCAGCCCAAGCTCAAATCATTCATCTAGAGATTGTTTAAGATTCTGTTAAAGCGAGCAAAACATTCATCTAGAGATTCTCCAGAGTTCATTTCAAATCTAGTGTATTCCTTTTTAAATTGATCTTGCCTAGCTTCTTTTACAGAGTCAGTGCCCTCATGATAATCTTGAAGAGATTTCCAAATTTCATGAGCAGTGAGTAAATGACAGACTCTATTGAATTCTTTTCTAGCAAGTCCTTGAAGCAATATGTTTCTAGCTCTATTATTGTTTTCAACATCTTTTTCAAACTCGATTTTATCAATATCATCATTAGAAGGAAGCTAAATGCGAAATTTTTACCTTGCGCCAAATCGCGTTACCTTGAGCTTGAAGATATGCGATCATCCTGATCCGCCAGTGGGGGAAGTCTGTGCCATCGAAGATTGGCGGCTTGTTTGAGTATTTCTCTGTTGCCATAACTTACCGTTTACTAATCACCTGTTAAGATGGATTAGTAGAACCTTGCTCTGATACCACTTGTAGGACCGGGTAGGCAACTAGAGGGGGGGTGAATAGATGCCGAATAAAATTCAACTATTTCTTTCTGAAAATAAAAGACCCCTAAATAGCGGAAGAATATCTAATAATGAAGAGATCAAAACCCTAGATTAATTAGCGAGACAAGTCGAACAAAAATCAAAACTAGTTCTATCAAAAATCGAACAAACCTTCTAATCAAGAATCAAAGCAAAAAAAATAAGAGAATATTGCATAAACTTATTTTTTTTTATTCCAAAACCATCTTCAACAAGATGACACAAAAAAATCTTCTAATCTTCAATGATTAGAAAACCCTAAACAAAATCTCTAATCTCACAAGATTAGAAAACCCTAAACAAACTAAAGAGAGCACAAAAGCTTTTCTTTGTTGTAGGCACCTTTTGCTTCTTGCCCTTTGCATTGGATGAGTTCTAAGCCCCTAGAACCCTCTATTTAAAGGACAAGAGTCACCCAAAAATCATCACGAATCTGTTTAGACTTAGGAATCCTTTTTCTATTTTTCCCGCTGCCTTCACGCCAGACTCGGTTTGCTTCTTGAGCCGTTGCTCCAATCGGACACGGTGAAGAAAAATTTCCGCTTACCGCTTACTCGGACACACAAAAGAAAACGCCCAGCGATGTACTCACGCACACACGCTCGGCGATGCACTACTCACACACGCTATGCATGCAAACACACAAACATCTCTCACACATGCATGCATCTCACGACTAATGCATGCACACCATGCATAACACACACACACACACTAGCATGCACACACACATGCATGCATTAAATGCATTCACACACACATGCATGTATACTCACACACTCACATGCATGCACACACACATGCACGTACACACACACTTGCATGCATGCACACATATATGCACACACACACTCTAAAAATCGTATACACGCGTACGGCTTCCTGCCACTATGCTGCAACGATCTCGATCTCACGTGCACCGTTCTCTAGTCCGAAACATCTCGCATGACACCCTCGACCCTCACGACCTCAGTTCCTCCCTGAACCTAGTCTCAGTCCTGTCACCGACCACGTTCGACCTCAAGCAACACCTCGTGACGTGAACAAAAAACACAAAAACAATTTCCGAGCCCAAGTCCGCGACTTGACTCAAGTTAATCCATACAACCACTAAATAATCAAACCTCTTTCAAATCTTATCAAATAATCAAATCAATTTCAACTCTTTTCAAATTCTCATCATCAAAAACAATTGGATCAAAAACAATGATCCTTCAGAAGCGATTTCTCAAAAGCAAGGAATACTCACACGGGGAGGAGCTTTCTGCACCGAAAACTTGCCCGGGCAACCTCGGTTGGTAATCTCAGTGCCCGAGGCAAAGAAGTCAATCAGCCGTGCCGCCAAGACATCTCTCGGAAGGTGCGCATTCGTCTCCCTGGTGGGATCCTGAGTCCCACTATATTGGAACCCCAAATGGATCCGCTCCTTCAAAGGTTGCACCCGGCGCTTGGCAAAGCTGACGGCGATCCCAATGGCGATCAAGCCCTGGCTTTTTAGATCATCAATCAGCGCCAGAAGCTCGGTGACTTGGTCCAATCCGCGGCCCTTTGGGGGATCGCTCCAGCATCGAGAGACCGTAGGAGCACGGCCGACGAAGGGAGCAAGAAAAGGATCAACGTTGGCGCAATAGAACCATTCCCGCTTCCAACCTTTGAGGGAGGTTTTGGAGGGGATCGAGAAGTAATGTCTCCTCAGGCCCTCCCGCAGCTGAAATCCGGCTCCCCCAATGGCACTGGGAGCACTCCGAGTTGGATGAGGTTTCAGTAGGAAAAGGGAACGGAACAAGTCAAAATGAGGACAGATCCCAAGATACGCCTCGCAGAGTTGGACAAATATGGCGATTTGAAGAATGGAGTTAGGGTTCAGGTTGGTCAGTTCAATCTCATAAAAGTGAAGAAGCCGCCGAAAGAAGGCGCTCCCAGGAACACTAAACCCCCGCCAAAAGAAAGACTCGAAGACCACAATTTCGTTGGCCCCAGGAGTGGGGTAGGGTTCACCTGCTGCGGGCCGGGCAGAAATCAGTTCGAGAGGAGGAAGAACGCCGGCGGTGACTAGCTCCTCCAGATGAGCCCCCGTAGACACGGAGGCCTCCCATCCTGCGGCCGCCGGACCCGTGTTCGCTTCCGGTGATGAAGAAGAAGACATCTTGGCGGAGTGGGGCTTTTGGGGAGAAGTTTTAGGCGCGAAACCAGAAACCCTAAGCTACCAAGGTCGCCCAAGAAGTT
The DNA here is from genome assembly GCA_036346355.1 of Rhipidocladum racemiflorum. Classification (NCBI taxonomy): domain Eukaryota; kingdom Viridiplantae; phylum Streptophyta; class Magnoliopsida; order Poales; family Poaceae; genus Rhipidocladum; species Rhipidocladum racemiflorum. Next base: position 24,222,201 of record CM070589.1, on the reverse strand, counting down.
TCGGAGATTTCGCGACTGTGATGGTTGAGGGGCAAAGGTGTCTTTTCCCCAGCGAAAGATTCTTTGTTTATAGGAAGTGGGGCTAGGTTTTCGCCTTGCGGAGGAAAAATAGTAGTGGCTCCCGTACATAATGCCGGGCCAGATCTAGGGCATGCCCCACGCTGGGCCATTCACTGTGTCATGCAAGTCGCGACCAGATGTCAAGTCTGGTTCAAAGTTTGGGATAGAGTGCGCCCCATGATGGGCCCAAGTGCCGGTCGCCACGGAAGATTGGGACCGGGCACTTTTCGAACATCCTCTAGCGATACACCCCACAATTTGGGGTCAATTGCTGGTCATTGCTGTACAGCGTGATTGGGTACCGCAGGAGGATTTAACCAAAACGGTCTTGAGGATACGCTCCATGCGAGTCGAAAGCTGTACACCGTAAACGGGTACGGTTATTACTCTGAACGACCATGGTATGCCCCGCAAGGGTCAATTGAGCTCTATGAGCCAATTGCCGCACACCATAAAGGGATGCGGGTACCGCTCGGCCATGTGCCGACCTATTCTAGGTATGCCCCAAGATGGTCAATTGAGCTTTGTGAGCCAATTGCCGCACACCGTAAACGGGTGCGGGTACCACTCGGCCACGAGCCGACCTATTCTAGGTATGCCCCAAGAGGGTCAATTGAGCTTCATGAGCCAATTGCCGCACACCGTAAACGGGTGCGGGTACCACTCGGCCACGAGGCACTCGGCCACGAGCCGACCTACTTTAGGTATGACCCAAGTGGGTCAATTGAGCTTCATGAGCCAATTGCCACACACCACAAACGGGTGCGGGTACCACTTGGCCACGAGCCACTCGGCCATGAGCCCGCCAGTTTTTGATAACTCGAGAAGGTCAAATAAGTGGGTGACAGCGCTACTTGGACATGAACCGGGAAACGCTGACAATGATCCCGAATACTAACAAGTCCTTTATGATCTTCTTACCTGCAGAAGTGTCTTTGACATGACAGGACAAGGTATTCCGATCTTAAAGCACTTGGGGGCTGGTGTGGGATGTCGAAGACTAGGGTCCCGCAAAGAAGCCCATAGTAGGCCCATCCGTGAGCATGTACCGGGCTATAAGCTTGGCAACACCACGAAGAGAATAAAGCCAGGGCCCAACTTTCCCTCCAAGGCAATAGCGCGCTACCTCCCCGACGAAGCTTCGCCTCGCGCTAGGACAACCCCGCGTAAAGGAAAGCCTGCAGTCTAGCGCCTGCAGCCTGTGGCCACCTAACCCTGGCGAATCAGCAGGTGTGGGTTGGGAAAGTAGCAACCAAATCCCTTGGTGGCAGTCGAGTCCGGTAGATAGAGACAAATAGGATACTCATGAGTCCCCTTGGTCCAACGCCAGGTGGCGCCACTTTGTAACGTGCCCTCCCCCCAGTATATAAGGCAGGAGGGGACAACCCTGTAGAGGGAGAGAGAAAAAAAGAAGAGAAAAAGGAAACTCAAATCAACAAGAACACAGGACTAGGGTATTATCTCCACCGAGAGAGCCCGAACCTGTCTAAAAAAGACCACCCTCGCATCATGTGTTACCATCTAGCTTTGATCTCGCACGAATCCCCACGAATCACAAATCTCATTGCCGACGGCACCAACCATCGACAATAAGCCAGTTTGATTTGTAGTATTTTTCCGAATGTGTGTTTATACGTTGTTGTGAGTGTTTATTTGGTTCTTTGTCTGCTACGCATAGACGTCGAGTTGTGTGACACTATCGGAAGTGAAGATCGGAACCAAGACCAAGATCTAGACCAAGATCAAGTTGTGCTTTGACCATATTGCTCCTACTTTTTGAAATATAGTTTGATTAAAATTATGCATACTATGTTGTTAAAATGATTTAAATTAATTTGGGATAAAGTAGCTAATTCACCTATTTGTTAATTCCACCCTTGATGTTAAATTTTGTATGCCATGTATCCATTGTCAACTTAAGTTGGGTTCAAAATAGTTGGATGAAATAATTGTGCCAACACGGGGGGCTAGACCGTGAATAGTTGCTTAGCCATGCTTAAGTGGAAATGTGTTTCAAATGGCAAAATAATATTAATTAATGATATATGGAATGAATTTTGGAAATGGTGTAATCTTGCGACGTGATGATGTGTAACATCGTCATTTTCGCCTTCTGGAGAAAAACCTAATTTAAATAAATTAAATTCAAAATTTTGGAGTTTCTTTGGTGTTTATATTAACCTGGCATCCATTTCCATCCAAAATCGGGATTTAATTCCCCTCCGGTCAAAAAATTGGATTTTCCAGTTCCCGCCAGTACCCGAAATTTCACCAGAGTCCAAAAATGCTCCAAAAATCCCCAAACCACTTCAATTGCGTTCCAAATATTCCAAAATGATTTTAGGAATCATTCCCCGGATTTTTGGACCTCCGTTCCTATTTTATCTCGCGCGGCTTTTGTTTAATGCCTGCGATCCGCGCCCGAATATTTAATTCCACAAAAATCATCCAAATTCTGCGAAACCAATTTTATTGGGTCCCAAATATTCTAAAATGGCTCTAGGAATTTTTCCGGAATTTTTAGGCCATTTTTCCAAATTTTTCTCTAGGGCGAATTAATTGAGTAAAGGAGGACCAATGGAAGAGTGCCACGTGGCAATGAATAGTACTCCTTCTTATACCTTGGGCCATGGCAAACAACAGAGAGCTTCAAGTTTGCCTCTAATGGCTAGGGTTCCATTCAAATCCTCCTAACTCCCTCAAATCAACTCCAAATCGCGAAGCGTCGGTTCCGTTGGATCCGCAACGTCGATATCTTGCCATTCCCCACCATCACTCGCCGTCAACCTCACGGAAAGCGGCCGCATTCAAGAAAAAGCGAAATGCACTTAATCGCCATTATCTCGGCCGTTTCTACTCCCAAGCGGCGCACCACCACCTCCATTCTCTCAGTATAAGAACCCCGTCCGGTGGTGTGAGCCTCTTTTGGCATCTCCTGCTCGTTCATCCACTAGATCGAGAAACCGACACCGGTGCACTTTTCCGGAGTTCTTCACGCTCTTGCTTGTAGATCTCTCTTCGGTGAGTCATTCTTCGTGCCACTTGGTTCCTTGTGACTGTGAGGTAGTCTAGAAGCTCACTCAACAATCAATTTTAGGTTCTCTCAAGAATTGGAGACGAATTTCGCTTTTTTCTCGGTTCGGCCGGAGCTCCGTTCGTCGCCGAATTCGTCGCCTCCGGTGAGATTCAACTCGATTCATTCCTCCCTTGTGTCCCTAAGGATGTAATCTAGATGATCTATGCTTTTGTTTGATCAAAATCCATGCGAAAATCGGGCAAAAATCCGATTTTTGGAGATGAGAGTGGGCTCTGTCATTTTTTTGGCCTTCTCTATTTTTGGGAGCCACTTCGCCATGCGCTGGAGCTGCTTCGCCGGCCGCCACCGCTGGTCGCCGGCCGCCGTCGCCGTCACGCCCCTGCCGTGCCGCACACGCGACGCTGTCGCGCCGCCATCGCCAGCCGGCGCTGGCCTTGCCACAGCCGACTCCCTCGCCGATTGGTTCCTTCCTCCCTCCACCTCCCTTCAAGCTTCATCCACACCATCCATGGCCATGGCTAGGCCAAAGCAAGAAGAAGGGCTCCACTCAATGACAAATGGGACCCACTTGCAAGTGACCCCATCTATATCCAAAATTCAGAAAAAAGAAAAGAAAATAGAAAAGGAATAATCCAAGGAATATTCCCGATTTTCGATTTTTTGAATTTCAAACTTCTAAGCTCTTAACTTCTCCATCCGAACTCCATTTGACTCCATTCAAATGTCTAAATTCATCTAAAATCAAGATCTACCTGCCAAGGTATTATTTTTGTAATTGGTAGATTTTATTTATTTTCTGGTATTTATTTATTGCCTTGATTTGCGTGTAGCCGAAGATTCACCGCGATCGCCGATCCGCGAAGCTTTCGAGTTAGACTCCTCACTTGTGACCAGAAGGCAAGTCTCTTTGACGCATATTGAACCTACATTTTTAAACGTGTTTTAAATGTTTTATCACTTGCATGCTATGTTGATAACCGTATGTCAAATATAAGTACTAGTTATGCCGAAATTGTTGATTCCTCCTTGGCATTGTTACTCATGTCCATTGTAACCCTAGAACATTGCTTATACTTATATGGTATCCTTTGTTACATAGTGCGGTAGAATTGCTTAGGATCGTTATCGAGGAAAACAACCCATGGGTGGGATTACTCAAAATTTATGATTTCCAATATGATTCAGAAATTATTATTATGATTTCGGTATTGTTTTTCTAAAACCAAAGAAAAGGAAAAATGATTTGGACTTGGGCGGATTGGATTGTCGGGTGGGTGCGGATGGAGCACTAGTTGTCTTGTGCAAGTACTGCCCCAAGTCAATTAAGGACCGACGCTTGTGATTGTCCATTCTAAGCATAACCGTACTACCACATGTCTATAATGGTACGACCTGGCCAACTAATTTGTAAAAGCCTAGCTTAGACTCACCACTCGGTTGAATGTGAGTGCCGGATAGAGGCATTGTCGTTTTTCTCACACGGCGCAAGAGGGGGCTTCTGTACTGGGCGGATGGAACCCTAACAGCAGTGAAACCTCAGCGGGTGGGTCAAGTTAGGTAGATACATTATAACGGCCTTGTCATGATCTCTCTGCCGGCACACCAAAGGAAGTGTGTTAATAACTTGGCATTAAGAGTTGATCATGTCTTGTGGGTAAAGTTGTACACCTCTGCAGAGTGAAAACTATTCGAATAGCCGTGCCTACGGTCAAAGGCAAAGCGAAGAATGCTTTCATATTGGTAGACTTTGATTTTGGTTTAAAAACTGAAAAGTGTTTTGTTTTGGGATTCGGGAGTGGTTAGAACTCTCGGATGTTGTTTGGCGGATAGAGCCAACCAGGTGGAAAGAACCTATTTTACCCTTGACGGATGGAGTCACATGATTAACTTTGATCTTTTAAAAGTTGGCGGATAGAGCCTTTATACTAGTGATGGTGGATAGAACCTCACTGCAATATTATATACTTCAATTGTTAAAAAGAATTGTAAAAAGATGCTTTGTGAAATATTATTACCTAAGTAGGGTTTAACAAAATGTGGCTTTATGCAAACCAACCCTATTAAGCTTCCTTTGGAAAGCCCCACATGATCATACTTTCCCCGACTTGCTGAGTACCTTTGTACTCACGTGCTACTTCAACATTTTCATCATCAGAGAATTATCAAGGCCTTGATCGAGGAGGGCGAGTTCTACCAGGAGGAGTACGAGGAGGATTGCCAGGAGAACTAGTTGCGTTGCTGGTCGTCGCCTGTGGCGTTTTGGTGTTCACTTGTTCTTTCTTTCGTTTTCCGCTGCTTTGTCTCCGGTCTTTGCACCGAGTATTGTAATAAGTGGCCATGTGGCCCATACTTGAATATTTATGTTACAATTTTCGTTATGTTCGGCAATGAAGTATCACTGTGACTGTGTGTACTAGCTACTGATCTGGGACTAGTACGAAAATACACAGAAGATTTCGGATAGCTGATCCGGGGTCTCACAGCGGTGGTATCAGAGCCAGGTTGACCGTAGGACGTGACCTGGTTAGCATGGCAAAGCCTTAAGGACTTATATTTTTATAAAAATATACTTACAAAAGTTTAAGTTCCTTTGCTTCTATCTCTCCTATCTTAGTGTCTTGTGCTTATCCTCTCTTTTATTTAAAATTGGTTACTAATCCCATCTTATTTCAAAATTTGTAGATGCCAGCTTTCACCACCGTTGCCGCTCAGGCTGGAGGCTTTTGTGAGGAGTCATCAGATGCTCCAGGAGTTGGGGTTTCCCCATTGCCCTGAGTATCGCTACCAGTCGGTTCCTGGTCTTGGCCAGGACTTGTGGTAGGTTCGCTTGCTGGTCTTCGCGAGGAGTCGAGTTCGCGATGAGGACCGGCTGTTCTACTTCACGGCCGAGAGGCCGATTCTGGCGTACGCGCTTCAGGACGCGGCTAGAAAGGCTATCCTCATGTTGGGGCAGAGCTACCGTGATCTGCTGGAGGACTCCCCGTACCGTCTGTTTCCCCGCTTCCAGGTGGGGCGGATGTACAGCCAGTTCCGGAGTTTGGAGCAGGAGGCTGACCCGACCGTGGTGCACATGGGTTTTCTCATCCAGGCTTAGGATGAGGCCTACGTGCGGATGGCCGACGAGATGCAGGATCTGCGTCGGGCCTTGACAGCAGAGAGAGAGGCGAACCATCGGCTCGAGGAGGAGAGGAGGAACACCCAGTCGCTTCCACCACCAGCGCCTGTGCAGGAGGCACAGCCCGTGGCGCCACCGCCACCAGCCCCGGTCTTGGAGGACCCGCCGATCCGCGACATCCCGATGGACGCTCCGCCAGCCAAGCGTCATCAGGGCCTGATGCTTCGTTCTACCACCCGCAAGTCTGTTCGGCCCCAGTCGCCGTTGGGTGTGTCGTTGGACTTCTTGGCTGCCCCTGGAGGTGCAGGACCGTCTTCAGCCGCTACGCCTTCCCGCAGCAGGAGCGAGGAGGAGGAGGAGGACCCGTCCCCGTGTGGCTTTGCAAGTGACGTGAGCGATTAGTGGTCTAGCCTGGAGGACCTTTATCTTGTTTTGTGTCGAGTAGAACGATGAATAAGTGATTGTTGGATTGTATCATGCCCTTGGGCATTTGTGATACAGCCATCTCCAAAACTATTTTGTTTTAATGGAAGTTCAGTTGGTTTTCCCTTCTGTTGTGTGCTTTTGTGGTTGTGCGCTTGTTGTTGAGGATGTGGTTTAGTCACGGACTCTTACATGCGGTTCCCTCTTTCCTTCTGCTTGACCGCCTTGTTGCAGATGGAGAACCCTGGTCGTGGTCGTGGCCGTGGAAGGCCCGGAGGCCGCGGTAGAGGCCGTGGACGTGCCCGTGGACCAGTGCACTTTCAGGAAGAAGAATTTGTGGAGACGCAGAAGCAACAGGGACACGAGCAGGTGCAGCACCCGGCAGCTCAGCATGATCCGCCGCCACCCCCACCTCCAGTTCAACCGCCTAATCTGGAACAGATGATGGCAATGCAGATTCAGCTTCTGCAAGCCCTAGCTCAGAATGTCCTTAACCAACCTCAAGCCGCTGCAACCCAAGCTCAAGCTCAACCGCCCCAATCCAAGTTTGGGGAATTCATGCGGACGCGACCCCCGACCTTTCCTGGATCTGTAGACCCGTTGGAGGCGGACGACTGGCTCAAGGAAATTGAGCGGAAACTGCACTTGGCTCAGTGCGATGAGATAGAGAGCGTGCAGTTCGCGTCTCACCAGCTTAAAGGGACTGTAGCTAACTGGTGGGAAAACTACTGTGCCGCACATGCTGACCCTCCGCACATTGCCTGGAATGAGTTCGTTGAGGCGTTCAGAGCTACTCATATCCCAAGGGGCATCATGGAAATGAAGCGTCGTGAGTTTCACAAGCTTCAACAGGGGAACTTGTCAGTGTCGGAGTACCTGAACCGGTTCACCCAGCTGTCTCGCTACGCGACCGCAGATGTCGCCACTGATGAGGCCAAGATCTGGTGATTCATGGAGGACCTTGACCCTAACTTGAAGGTTCAGCTGGTTTCGAGCGACTTCCCGTCGTTCCAACATATGGTCAACAAGGCGCTGGTCCAAGAGGATGCTCAGCGCCAACTGTTTGAATCGTGCAAGAGGAAGATGCTGTTTCAGAATCAGCGCGGTGCCAGCAGCTCTAGGCTCCCGTGACTTTCCAAAGAATAGCACCAAGAGCTCCGGCCCGCCAAAGGCACCAAGGACCCCAATGTCCACCCCGCGCCCCACTGGACAAGCCCCTGTCGGCAATGCAGGAGCTCAAGCTCAGAAGAGTGGGACTGCTATGACAGGAGTACAGTGCTTTAACTGCAGGGAAATCAGGCACTACACCAACAACTGCCCTCAGAAGCGGCAGCCCGTCACCCCAGTGAGGTTCAACCTGGGATCGACGCCAGCCCGCGCTCCAGCGCCGGCTCAAGGAAGAGGAACCCCGCAGACCCCGCGCAAGCCAAGGATTGCCGGGAGACGTGTGAACCACATCACCGCGGTGGAGGCCCAGGATGCGCCAGACGTGGTTTATGGTAAGTTCCATGTGAACTCAGTACCTGCTTCAGTTCTGTTTGATTCTGGTGCTACCCATTCTTTCATATCGGAATACTTGGTTAAAAAGTATAACTGGAATACAATACAGTTAAGAAATCATTTGTTAGTGCAATCCCCTGGTAAGGAATTAAGAATAACTGCAGTTTGTCCGAAAATGGATATAGTAATAAAAGGGGTAAAGTTCCTAGCGAACTTAATACTGTTGGATACTAAGGGTATAGAAGTAATCCTTGGATTGGATTGGTTAACCAAGTATAAGGGTCAGATAGATTGTGCTAGTAGAGCTATCTCTCTTACCAGCCCCGAGGGGATTAGAGTGGAGTTTTTATCTAATCTTGCCTCTAAGGGGGGTAGCACCCTAAACCTTCTGAAAGGTACATCCTTGGAAAACGTACCGATAGTCAATGAGTACTCGAATGTGTTCCCCGAAGAGTTGCCCGGTATGCCACCAGATCGGGATGTGGAGTTTGTGATTGAGCTGGTACTTGGTACGGCTCCCATCTCGAAGAGACCTTACCGGTTGCCTTCCAATGAGTTGGTCGAGATGAAGAAGCAGATCGAGGAACTGCAAGAAAAAGGATTCATCAGACCCAGTTCATCGCCCTGGGGTTCACCAGTGATCTTCGTCACGAAAAAGGATGGTAGTCTGTGGATGTGCATAGACTACAGGTCTTTGAATGAGGTCACAATCAAGAATAAGTACCCGCTGCCTCGCATTGATGATCTGTTTGATTAGTTGAAGGGAGCTCAAGTCTTCTCCAAGATAGATTTGAGATCGGGATATCACCAGTTGAAGATAAGAAAAGAAGATATTCCAAAAACAGCCTTCACTACCAGATATGGACTGTACGAGTTTACAGTCATGTCTTTTGGATTAACAAATGCTCCTTCTTATTTCATGAACTTGATGAATAAAGTGTTTATGGAGTATTTAGACAAGTTCGTCGTAGTCTTCATTGATGATATTCTTGTCTATTCCAAGAGCAGAAAAGAGCATGAAGACCATCTGAGGATAGTCTTGGAGACGCTAAGAGAGCATCAGCTGTATGCTAAGTTCAGTAAATGTGATTTCTGGTTAAAAGAGGTTTCTTTCCTGGGTCTTATCATTTCTGCTGCTGGAGTAGCAGTGGATCCAGTGAAAGTAAGAGATGTGTTGGATTGGTGTCGGGACCCCGAATTTGCAAATCCGGACCCTCTGTGTATTCAGCACTAGTCCAGGAACGCGCTAGTGCACACAGTCTTAACATCGGTAAATATCACAATCATACCATTCGATATTATCAAAGTACTTTATTTAAATAACCAAACTGGTTACTCGACCTTATGGTCAAGTTACAAACGTATGCCTCGCAAGGCGAAACTTATTAAAAGAGAAATAATAGCAGCGGAAAATCAAATAGCTTCGTGGCGCCATCCAGTATACCACAGGCAACTGACTGGGCTCGCTTCCCTAAGTAGACGGATCTTCTTGGAGTTCCTCCTCCAAAGCTGGCGTAGTCTCCTCTTCAACTGATGTTGTGTTGAGGCAAGGGTGAGTACTTGGTACTCAGCAAGTCATGCACAGAATGCAAGCTAATATACTATATGCATGGCTTGGTACAAAGGAATAGCTCAAGGTATATTTGCAGTAAACAGCATTTGACAAGTAATATAAGTAGATTCGAAAGCAGTAGAAATAAGTAAAGCATAAATAACTTTTCAAGAAGTTTAATAAACATTTTCCCCCATCCTAAACCACATTTCCATCATCTTCATTATTAAACCAACCCAACCTTTCAAACCAAAGTTATTTTTGAGAAAATCTAACCCTTGACTGTAATTCCCGAGCGATGTCCAATACCGCGGACACGGCTATTCGAATAGATTCTAAACTCTGCAGAGGTTATGCACTTTACCCACAAGATACAGTCAAACACCACAAAGGCGAAGTTCAGTAACAAAGTCTTTCGGAAACCTCTAACAATACAAGTGGTCCTCCCTGTTATTGCGCACTAACCCTTCCCTTCGCTAAAGGCGAAGTCTAGGCCAATCAACCGTTAGATGGGTACTGGCCTCACCCCGACGCTCCCCGCACAACTTACACAAAGGGTGTAGTTGACCTCACGAGGTCCCACAGCAGTGCGTTATTAGCGACTTAGTCAACTAGGTCCGTCCCATTATAGACATGTGGTTGCACGTTAGACCCAGTTCAAAGGCTTGCAAGGTTAAGTCCTTAGGGTGACCAGGGCAAGACTACCCGAAGAACCAAATCAACACTCCCAATGCCACAACTGGCCCACCTGATTACTCTTGCCACATGCCCCGATCGAAAACTGTTTATCAAACCCCAGTTGATTACCATGCACCACGTGCCATCAACATCACATGATACTTTTCCCAAAACAGGTTCAATATATCATTAAGTCAATATTAACATTTGATTGTCCAAAATCATGTCATGAGCACGTGCGAGTCTAAGCGATACTACAACGGTCTAAACCCAGGTTGGCAATTTAATAATGTCCAACTAGTAATCCACAACTAGGGTGACAAGGGGTCATGGCACATACTTAAATAATCAAGGTGTCATACAGCAAAAGGGTATTTATCTAACCCCCATGTTTAAACAAAGTATTTTTCTAATTGAACTAGCATGCAATAGTTTAAATCAAAATAGATTTCGAAATAGGATCAACATGGTCAAAGCACAACTTGCCTTCAAAAAGTACTTGTTCTTGGTCTTGAGTTGGATCCTGAGTTAATACTTCTCCTTCGAATCCTTCCGGCACTTCAACGTCTACTCGTAAAGCGTGCAAATAGCAAATTCACAAATAAACAATAGGCAAAAAGTGTCCAAACATCCAAATAAAATCCATAAACAGAAAGAACATAATTTTATGGATTTTTAGAAACTGGAATCGTCAAATTTGGAGTTAAGACGCAAAAGTTATGATTATTTAAAGTCTAAATAATCAATTAAATAATTTTGCAGAGAAAAACTTTAGTCCAAAAATTAATTAAAATTCATATTTAGGTAGGTCTCAATTTTATACAAATTTAGAAATTTGAATCACTCAAATCGGAGTTGAAACGCAAAAGTTATAAGCGTTTGAAGTTTTGAAATTCAAATCAATTATTAAACCGATTTATTAAATCATTTTCTTTTTCGAAAAATCATTTATTGCGTCAGCAGGGACACGTGGCAGCCTCTGATTGGTTGGCTGACGTCAGCCGGTCCATGGACTCGGTCCACGCTCGGCTCGGGTCTACCGTGGACTCGGTCCCACGACTCCACGTCTCGGCCCGACATGTGGGACCACTCGGGTAGCGTCATCGCCGACGTCGGCGGGGCTCAAATTTACGGTCTTTGACAGGTGGGACCCACCGATGACGTCATGGGTGACGTCCACGGTGCGATCGGGACGACACGCGAGCCCGCGTGTCGGTGGCTCCACGCCGCGCCGCGTGGGCGGCCAGTTCGGCTCCTGGACACGTGGCACGATGCGTGTCCGTTGATTTGAAATTCAGCGGCCGTGATTAGATCCGGGGTTAACACGTTGAAACTACTCGATGATCGTGGGCGTTCGATCTAGATCGGACGGTCCGGATCTAATCTATAACAGCACTACTACGACGCGTGGCGATTGTGGGCGTTGGATCTTGATCCAGCGGTCGGATCTAATCGGGTTTGGAACACGTGAACTCACCTCAACCGCCACGATCAAGATCGGACGGTCCCGCGAGCTTCGCGAGGTCGATGGCGACGCGGCGGAGCAAGACCACCGGAGATGAGAACGACGACGAGCCCGGCGGCGTTTGAGGTTGCTCGGCGAGATGAGTCCTCCCTTCGGTGCGTCTGCGTCCGCCACGGATTCGGATCTGGGCTCCTTCTCGGCGGAAGACGACGGACGGCGGCGAATCGTGAAATCAGCTGCGCAACAGGGTTCCAACTCCGGTGAGCTCGTGCGGAGCAAACGGGCGGCGGCTCAGGCGAGATGGCTTGGGAACGGGTGCGCCGCGGATGAGGGCAACCTCGGGGGGCGTCTCACGCTTTAAATACGGCCTCGGCGTGCGTGCAATCGGAACCCTAGCCGTGTCTGCTCGGTCCGCGGCCGGAGCTCTCCGGCTTCGAGGTCGGAGCGGAGACGACGGCGGCCGCCTGGCGTCCATTAACGCGATCAGCGGCCACGATCGGCGTGGGCCGCGATCGGATCGGCCGGATCTGGCTCGAGCCGTGCAGGCGGATCTCGGTAGTTGGATCTTGATCCAACGGTCGGGATCGCTAGGGTTGGGAGCTGGTTTGAGTCGAGTCAAGCGGCTCAAGGTCGGACTCGAGTCCGACTTCGGGTTCGACTTTCGGTCGGATGAACAGTACTCGACCGAGTTGATTTTCCAGCGATTTAATATTTAAAATAATTCCCAGTAATTCATTTAATTCATTAAAAATAGCAAAAGACTCAGAAAAATTCTGGAAAAATTCTGGAAAATACTTTGGATCATTTTGGACTCAAATAAAATATTTCCAACAAAATTTTATTTGCAAAGTTTAATTCTTTAATTAATTCAAAATGGAATAAATTCAAATAAATTCCAAATAAATCCAAATAAATTCCAGAAAATTCCAAAAATTCACCAAAGTGCCAAATCACACATGAATTTAAGGAAAGCAAAATTTTGGGGTGTTACAAACCTCCCCCCTTAATAGAATCTCGTCCCCGAGATTCAGGGCTCACTACAGAATAGGTTTGGAAATTCCTTCCTCAAATCCTCTTCATGCTCCCAAGTCGCTTCGCTTTCTTCATGGTTGCTCCACTGAACTCTCTGAAGCAGGTTGACTTATTTCTGGTCTCTCGATCCATTGTGTCCAGAATCCTCACGGGATGCTCCTTATAAGTCAAATCCTCTTGCAACTCAATTGACTCTAGCGGTGTCTGTTCCTCAGGAACTCGGAGGCACTTCTTCAACTGGGACACATGGAATACATCATGCACTCCTGCCAACGACTGTGGCAACTCCAGCTGGTAAGCAACTTCGCCTCTGCGACTCAAAATCTTAAATGGTCCAACATAACGGGGTGCAAGTTTCCCTTTGGCATGGAACCTCTTAACTCCCCTGAGAGGCGTAACTCTGAGGTATACAAAATCTTCTGGTTCAAAACTCAAATCCCTGCGACGGTTGTCAGCATAACTCTTTTGTCGAGATTGGGCGATCTTCAACCTTTCCCTAATCATGGCGATCTGCTCTTCAGCCTCTTGAAGAATATCAGGCCCAAAGACACGGCGCTCGCCGGTCTCATTCCAATTCAATGGCGTCCGACAGGGTCGACCATCTGATGCCTCAAGGTGACATCTGTAAACTAGCCTGATAACTATTGTTGTAACTGAACTCGGCATACGGCAAACTCTTATCCCAAGAAGTAGCATAAGCTAATGCACAAGCTCTCAACATATCCTCCAGAATCTGGTTGACTCTTTCGGTCTGTCCATCCGTCTGTGGATGATAAGCTGTACTGAAGTTCAAACGGGTTCCCATGGCTTCATGCAACTTATTCCAGAACCTTGAGGTAAATTGGGTACCTCTGTCCGATACAATCCTCTTTGGCACTCCGTGCAAACAGACAATCCTGATCATGTACAATTTCGCTAATTTATCTCCGAGTAAGTGGTCTTCACGGGGATAAAATGGGCTACTTTAGTCAAGCGATCCACTATAACCCATATGGAGTCATAACCTCCTTGAGTCTTCGGCAAACCGGTAATGAAATCCATTCCGATTTCCTCCAACTTCCACTCAGGTATTTTCAGCGGTTGTAGAAATCCTGCTGGTCTCTGATGCATTGCCTTGACTCTCTAGCATACGTCGCACAATGCAACATGCTCGGCAACTTCACGTTTCATACTCGGCCACCAGAATCTCTCCTTCAGATCCTGATACATCTTGGCGCTTCCAGGATGAATTGAGTACTTGGAGTCATGGGCTTCTTCCAGAATCAGTTGCTTTAACTCCCTCTTGTTAGGCACACAAATGCGATCCTTCATCCACAACGTGCCTTGCTCATCCAACTTGAAGTCCTCTGCCTTGCCTTCCTTCTTGATGAACTTAATCCTGCGGATCTTGTCATCATCCTTCTGTCCTTCTCGGATCTGATCCTCTAAGGTAGGCTTTACTTCCAATGTGGCCAAGAATCCGCTAGGTACAACCTCAATCTTCATTTTCTGAAAGTCCTCACATAACTCATCCTGACTTGTGGCTAGCAACGTACTCACGGTATGGCTTTTTCCGACTCGAGCATCGGCTACTCGTTGGCCTTCAGGGATGGTAATGGATTCCAACATTGTAGTCCTTGATTAACTCTAACCATCTCCCTGCCTCATATTGAGATCCGATTGGGTGAATATGTACTTAAAACTCTTATGATCATTATATACTTCACATCTGTTTCCAATCGGATAGTGACGCCATATCTTCAAAGCATGCACTACGGCAGCTAACTCTAAGTCATGTGTCGGATAATTTTCCTCATGCGGCCTCAAGCGCCTTGATGCGTAAGCGGCAACCTTTCCATCTGCATCGACACACATCCAAGTCCTTGGCGCGATGCGTCACAATAAATATCGAAGCTTTGAGCAACATCAGAGTAGAACTAACACCGGTCTTGATGTCAATCGCTTCTTCGACTCCTGAAATCCTTTCTCACATTCTCAAGCGTCCATGCAAACTTCTTTTCCTTCTTCGCCGATTGCGTAAGAGGTTTCGCAATTGTCGAGAAGCCTTCGATGAAAGCAGCGGTAGTATCCTGCCATTCCAAGGAAACTCAGAATACTGGTCACCGTCTTTGGCTGTTCCCAATGTAACACAGCTTCTACTTTGCTTGGATCTCTGGCGACTCCTTCTGCGGTCATTACATGTCCAAGAAACTCCACCTTGTCCTTCCAAAACTCACACTTGCCGAACTTGGCGAAAAGTTGCTGTTCCTCGGCTTTTCCAAAACTCGCCTTAAGTGTTATACATGTTCAATCTCTGTCTTGTAGTATATTAGGATATAGTCAATCAACACGAAGACAAACTTGTCCAAATATTCCATGAACACCTTATACATCATATACATGAAATAAGTGGCGCATTAAATCACCCAAAGGACATAAGCGTAAACTCGTAATGTCCATATCTTGGCGAGAATGCGATCTTGAAATATCTTACGATCGGATCTTTAAGCGATGGTATACCGATCTCAGATCAATCTTTGAGAAAACTCCGGCTCCTCTCATCTGATCATACATTTCATCCATCCTGGGTAGCTGATACTTATTCTTCACGTTGACTTCATTGAGTGCTCGGTAGTAAATTCACATCCTGAAACTCCCGCCCTTCTTCTTGACAAACAAAAGCGGTGCTCCCCATGGCGATGAACTCGGTGCTGATAAATCCTTTCTCCATTAACTCTTCTATTTGTTTCTTCATTTCTACCAACTCCTCGGTGGACATCCGATAGGGTCTCTTTGCTATCGGTCTTTGTGCAGTACAAGCTCTATCACAAACTCTATGTCCTGTCTGGCGGCATACTGTAGATCTTCAGGAAAAACATCTGGGTACTCATTCACTACTGAGACATCCTCTATGCTGATTGCTTTGGTACTGTTAACCATCAACTGTCTATCTCTAACGGCAGTGGCTTGAAATTTCACTTTCTTTCCACAAGGGCTCTCAACTGAGATAGTCCTTCGTCCACAATCCAATACGGCCTTGTGCTCGGATAACCAATCCATTCCCAATATGACGTCTAAGGTCTGGGTCTCCAAAATTATAAGGTTTGCTAGGAACTCTATTCCATCTATTAGTATTCTCACCCCGGAACATCCTACTTTCGTTCGGAGTTCGGAACCAGGGGTTTGAACTAAAAGCATGCACTTAAGTCTTGCAATCCTGAGTTAAGTCCCTTCATAAAACGAGACTGTCTGGATTTATCTGTCGCTACATCCTCAGGTGCGTAGCGTGCTAGCTGTGTGAACTTGTTCAGGTAGTCGACCATGGTGATTACCTTGTTTGATGCTCTGAACTCCTCCTTCTTAAGGTCCATGATTCCTTCAGCACGTGATAATCTTGTCGAATGCAGTGTGAACTCTTCCCAAGTGATATCTTGAGGGTTCTCTTGCGTGGCATGAAGTTCTCCCACCATTCTGGCATCAGTCCCTTCCAACTGATGAGAAGCGTAGAGTACCTTCTCATTTCCTATGCATTGAGCTATGTGTAGCTTCCTCTCGATTGATCTTAACCAATCATCGGCCTCCAATGGATTGGCATTCCCAGAGAAAGTGGGTGGGTGAGTTCTCATGAACTCTGACAGTCTTGTATTCTGCGTGGTCCCCGATTAACTTGATTAGTCGTGGCCTGGCGGTGGCGTGTTGCATTTGTTGCATCATAGCATGCATCAACTCGAGTGCAGGCAGCAAGAAAAGCTCAAATTCTGCATATCCGGTGGCGGTGCTTTGGTGCTCCATCATTGGGGTTTTCTGCTGGGCGAGAACCACTCCCATTGCTTCCAAAGTTTCCACGGGTGTTCACCATCTGTCGGTTTGCTCTAGGTTTAGAGATGAGAGGGAGACAAGAATAGACAAGTAATATGGAACTTATGCGGGGCGAAAGGTGTAGCTTTAAGGTCCAACTTTATTATTAATAACTTGGTATGGCTGCTTACAATGCCTAAGGGCCTTGCAACACATACTGCACACTCAGCAAACAAAGCAAATCCAAATCGAACTAACTCTGGAGTCTAATGCCTAAAGGGTGACTCTTTATTCTATAAAGCGACTCGGCGAAGGAGTCTCACTATAGAACCTATGCTCACTCATCGAGAAAACCTCCACGGCCTGGGTGCAGGTCTTTGTGGCATAAGCGTAGCGATCGCCATGTCCAGCAATCGTGTCCTCTCGTGGTAGTCGGCTAGCAAAGCGATGTCCTCATCGAGATCGACTCCTCACGGATCGGCTCGTGTAGCTCAATCTTGGCTCTGGGTCCGTCCGTACAAGGTCATCTCCAACTCGTCAATCCTTCGTAGAAGGTGTGCCACATACTCTTGAGCTTCCCGCCATCTGTTCTTCTCTGTCGTGATTTCCTTGCGGGCCTTCTGTAGCTCCTTGCTTGTATTATCTAGTACATCCTCCTGGGCGACAACAAATCGTGCCAATCCGTAACCGTGGCATCCTCATCTGAATCGCCGGGTCAAGAAGGTTATCGCTGCGCGGATGATAACGGAACACCGTACTCTCCAACTCTCTGGCGTAGATACGGGTAATGTGCCGCATTGCTCGTCGTGATACTTCTTGGATACCCATCTGCATTGTAGATCTCCTGGCAGTGCAGTGTATCGGGCGATTGCCTGGGCCCTTTTTTCTAGCAGGTACCTCAATCTTCACGTCACAAGCCTTGATCAATCCCGCTTGTCTGATCACTTCCACTTGGTATTGGGGCTTCTCCAAAATCTCCGAGAGTTTGTAGCATATGCCAAAGTTCCGCGGCGTAACCAACTCCCAGATCAACGTAGTTGAACTCTCCCTCCATCTGTCACAAGAGTGCTTTACGTAAGAACTCGGAATTTTTAAAGTGTGACAAGGTAAGGGAAAATTTCAGCAAGAGACAAGAAAAGAGAGAAGGGGATAAGTCGAGATGTCATTTCTTATCTTGACAAATTTTTAGCTTTTAGAAAATAGGTTTTATCCTTACTACGACCATTCTAGCTAGGGTGGAGCCTACAGTCAAGTATGGCTCTGATACCACCTCTGTCGGGACCCCGAATTTGCAAATCCGGACCCTCTGTGTATTCAGCACTAGTCCAGGAATGCGCTAGTGCACACAGTCTTAACATCGGTAAATATCACAATCATACCATTCGATATTATCAAAGTACTTTATTTAAATAACCAAACTGGTTACTCGACCTTATGGTCAAGTTACAAACGTATGCCTCGCAAGGCGAAACTTATTAAAAGAGAAATAATAGCAGCGGAAAATCAAATAGCTTCGTGGCGCCATCCAAAGATACCACAGGCAACCGATCGGGCTCGCTTCCCTAAGTAGACGGATCCTCTTGGAGTTCCTCCTCCAAAGCTGGCGTAGTCTCCTCTTCAACTGATGTTGTGTTGAGGCAAGGGTGAGTACTTGGTACTCAGCAAGTCATGCACAGAATGCAAGCTAATATACTATATGCATGGCTTGGTACAAAGGAATAGCTCAAGGTATATTTGCAGTAAACAGCATTTGACAAGTAATATAAGTAGATTCGAAAGCAGTAGAAATAAGTAAAGCATAAATAACTTTTCAAGAAGTTTAATAAACATTTTCCCCATCCTAAACCACATTTCCATCATCTTCATTATTAAACCAACCCAACCTTTCAAACCAAAGTTATTTTTGAGAAAATCTAACCCTTGACTGTAATTCCCGAGCGATGTCCAATACCGTGGACACGGCTATTCGAATAGATTCTAAACTCTGCAGAGGTTATGCACTTTACCCACAAGATACAGTCAAACACCACAAAGGCGAGTTCCCGTAACAAAGTCTTTCGGAAACCTCTAACAATACAAGTGGTCCTCCCCGGTTATTGCGCACTAACCCTTCCCTTCGCTAAGGCGAAGTCTAGGCCAATCAACCGTTAGATGGGTACCTGGCCTCAGCCCCGGTACGCTCCCCCGTACAACTTACACAAAGGGTGTAGTTGACCTCCTGAGGTCCCACAGGTACTTATTAGCAACTTAGTCAACTAGGTCCGTCCCATTACAGACATGTGGTTGCACGTTAGACCCAGTTCAAAGGCTTGCAAGGTTAAGTCCTTAGGGTGACCAGGGCAAGACTACCCGAAGAACCAAATCAACACTCCCAATGCCACAAGCGGCCCAATTGATTACTCTTGCCACATGCCCTGGCCGAAATCGTTTATCAAACCCCCGTTGATTACCATGCACCACGTGCCATCAACATCACATGATACTTTTCCCAAAACAGGTTCAATATATCATTAAGTCAATATTAGCATTTGATTGTCCATTATCATGTCATGAGCACGTGTGCGAGTCTAAGCGATATACTACAACGGTCTAAACCCAGGTTGGCAATTTAATAATGTCCAACTAGTAATCCACAACTAGGGTGATAAGGGGTCATGGCACATACTTAAATAATCAAGGTGTCATACAGCAAATTGGTATTTATCTAACCCCCATGTTTAAACAAAGTATTTTTCTAATTGAACTAGCATGCAATAGTTTAAATCAAAATAGATTTCGAAATAGGATCAACATGGTCAAAGCACAACTTGCCTTCAAAAAGTACTTGTTCTTGGTCTTGAGTTGGATCCTGAGTTAATACTTCTCCTTCGAATCCTTCCGGCACTTCAACGTCTACTCGTAAAGCGTGCAAATAGCAAATTCACAAATAAACAATAGGCAAAAAGTGTCCAAACATCCAAATAAAATCCATAAACATAAAGAACATACTTTTATGGATTTTTAGAAACTGGAATCGTCAAATTTGGAGTTAAGACGCAAAAGTTA
Source organism: Rhipidocladum racemiflorum (assembly GCA_036346355.1). Taxonomy (NCBI): domain Eukaryota; kingdom Viridiplantae; phylum Streptophyta; class Magnoliopsida; order Poales; family Poaceae; genus Rhipidocladum; species Rhipidocladum racemiflorum. The sequence continues at coordinate 24,202,517 of CM070589.1, read as the reverse complement.
TGATTATTTAAAGTCTAAATAATCAATTAAATAATTTTGCAGAGAAAAACTTTAGTCCAAAAATTAATTAAAATTCATATTTAGGTAGGTCTCAATTTTATACAAATTTAGAAATTTGAATCACTCAAATCGGAGTTGAAAGCATAAAGTTATAAGCGTTTGAAGTTTTGAAATTCAAATCAATTATTAAACCGATTTATTAAATCATTTTCTTTTTCGAAAAATCATTTATTGCGTCAGCAGGGACACGTGGCAGCCTCTGATTGGTTGGCTGACGTCAGCCGGTCCATGGACTCGGTCCACGCCGGCTCGGGTCTCACTGTGGACTCGGCCCACGACTCCACGTCTCGGCCCGACATGTGGGACCACTCGGGTGACGTCATCGCCGACGTCGGCGGGCTCGACCACGGTCGGCAGCAGTGGGACCCGCAGATGACGTCATGGGTGACGTCCACGGTCTTGTCCGGCCGACACGCGGGCCGGCGTGTCAATAACCCACGCGCCGCGCGCGTGGCGCGGCGGTTCGGCTCCCTGGACACGTGTACGATCGTGTCCGTTGATTTGAAATTCAACGGCCGTGATTAGATCCAGGGTTAACACGTTGAAACTACTCGATGATCGTGGGCCGTTCGATCTAGATCGGACGGTCCAGATCTAATCCTATAACAGCACTACTACGGCATGTGGCGATTGTGGGCCGTTGGATCTTGATCCAACGGTCCAGATCTAATCGGGTTTGGAACACGTGAACTCACCTCAACCGCACGATCAAGATCGGACGGTCCACAGAGCTCGCGAGGTCGATGGCGACGTGGCAGAGCAAGACCACCGGAGATGAGAACGACGACGAGCCCGACGGCGTTTCGGGGTTGCTCCGGTGAGATGAGTCCTCCCTTCGGGTGCGTCTCGTCACGGGGATTCCGGATCTGGGCTCCTTCTCGGCGGAAGGCACGGCGGGCCGGAATCGGCGGTAAACGGCTAACAGCGAGGTTCCAACTCCGGCGAGCTCGTGCAGGCAAAGCGGCGGCGGCTCGGCGAGATGGCAGAGAGGAACGGTGCGCCGCGGATGAGGGCAACCTCGGGGGCGTCTCACGCTTTCATACGGCCTCGGCGTGCGTGCAAATCGGAACCCTAAGCGGTGTCTGCTTTCGGTCACGGCGGAGCTCTCCGGCTTTCGGTCGGGCGGAGAGCGGCGACGCCTGGCGGCCCACGTGGCACGATCAGCGGCCCGCGATCGGCGTGACGCGATCGGATCGGGCGGATCACGGCTCGAGCCGTCTGGCGGATCTCGGTAGTTGGATCTTGATCCAACGGTCGGGATCGCTTAGGGTTAGGGAGCTGGTTTGGTCGAGTCAAGCGGCTCGGTCGGACTCGAGTCCGACTCGGGTTCGACTTCGATCGGATGAACGATGCTCGACCGAGTTGATTTTCCAATGATTTAATATTTAAAATAATTCCCAATAATTCATTTAATTCATTAAAAATAGCAAAAGACTCAGAAAAATTCCAGAAAAATTCTGGAAAATATTTTGGATCATTTTGGACTCAAATAAAATATTTCCAACAAAATTTTATTTGCAAAGTTTAATTCTTTAATTAATTCAAAATGGAATAAATTCAAATAAATTCCAAATAAATCCAAATAAATTCCAGAAAATTCCAAAAATTCACCAAAGTGCCAAATCACACATGAATTTAAGGAAAGCAAAATTTTGGGGTGTTACAATTGGACACAGCCTAAGTCAGTCCCGGACATCAGAAGTTTTCTTGGATTAGCTGGTTATTATCGGAGATTCATTGAAGGTTTCTCGAAAATAGCCAGACCTCTTACTCAGCTTCTGAAAAAGGAAAAGAAGTTTGAATGGACTAAAGCTTGTGAGCAAAGTTTTCGGGAGTTGAAGAAGAGATTAACCTCAGCCCCAGTGCTTGTCCTGCCAGATATTCATAAGGACTTTGAGGTGTACTGTGATGCTTCAAAACAAGGACTTGGATGTGTTTTGATGCAAGAAGGAAGGGTAATAACCTATGCTTCGAGACAACTGCGATCTCATGGAGAGAACTATCCTATTCATGACTTGGAATTAGCCGCAGTGGTGCATGCGCTCAAGATATGGAGGCATTACCTGATCGGCAATAGGTGTGAGATCTATACGAATCATAAAAGTTTGAAGTATATCTTCACCCAGTCTGATCTCAACTTGAGGCAGAGAAGATGGTTGGAGTTGGTGAAGGATTATAATGTGGGAATTCATTATCACCCTGGGAAAGCGAATGTTGTTGCGGATGCTTTGAGCCGGAAAGTCACTGCAACAATGTTATGGTACGAGAAAGCCAACCAGCGCTTCATGAAGAATTCCGGCGTCTTAACCTGGAATTGGTAAGGGAAGGTTGCATTTACAATTTGGAGGTAAAATCAACCTTAGAAGATCAGACTAGAGAGGCTCAGAAGAATGATAAAGGTATTGCAGACCTGAAAGAGGGCCTGAAGAAAGGGAAACATCCAGGATTTTCAGAAGATGACCAAGGCACGGTCTGGTTCGGGAAAAGGATAGTAGTCCCTAACCAAGAAGAAATCAAGAATGTGGTCTTGAAAGAAGCTCATGATTCGGTGTATTCCATCCACCCAGGAGGCACCAAAATGTATGCAGATTTGAAAGAGAGATATTGGTGGTCCAATATGAAGAAAGAAGTTGCGGACTTCGTGGCGCGTTGTGATGTGTGCCAGTTGGTAAAAGCAGAGCATCGGAGACCCGCCGGCCTATTGCAGCCTTTGCAAGTTCCTGTCTGGAAATGGGAAGAAATTGGCATGGATTTTATAACCGGACTTCCCAAAACTAAATCCGGTTATGATTCCATCTGGGTTATCGTGGACCGATTGACTAAAGTGGCCCACTTTATCCCAGTGAAGACGACTTATTCTGGAGATAAGCTTGCCGAGTTGTATATGGCTAAGATTGTATGTTTGCACGGTGTGCCAAAGAAGATCGTGTCCGATCGAGGTTCCCAGTTCACCTCGAGGTTCTGGTAGAGATTGCATGAGGTATTGGGCACAAACTTGAATTTCAGTACTACGTATCATCCCTAGACAGACGGCCAAACAGAAAGAATCAATCAGATCTTTGAAGACATGTTGCGAGCATGTGCTCTAACATATAAAGGTTCTTGGGATCAGAATTTACCCTATGCGGAGTTTTCCTATAACAACAGTTATCAAGCCAGTCTGAAGATGGCACCTTTTGAAGCTCTCTATAGAAGAAAATGCAGAACACCCTTGTATTGGAAGGAAACCGAAGATGGGCAGATAATCGGACCGGATGTTCTGAAAGAAGCCGAAGAGCAAGTTAGACAGATCCATGCAAATCTGAAGACAGCCCAATCAAGACAGAAGAGCTATGCGGATAACCGTCGACGGGAATTAAGCTTTGTACCTGGTGATCATGTGTACTTGAAGGTATCTCCGTTGAAAGGAATGAAGCGGTTCGGAGTTAGTGGAAAGTTAGCACCCCGCTACATCGGACCATTCCCCGTGGTTGCCCGAAAAGGAGAAGTGGCTTATAAATTGGAGTTGCCTCCGCAGCTGTCAGGAGTGCATGATGTCTTTCATGTGTCTCAGTTGAAGAAGTGTCTCCGAGTACCTGAGCATCAGATGCCGTTGGAAGAAATGGAGCTGAAAGAAGACTTATCGTATTCGGAGTATCCAGTCAAAATCTTAGATGAAGCCGAGCGTCGAACCCGCAGCCGAGTGATCAACTTCTGCAAGGTTCAGTGGAGTAACCATTCTGAGAAGGAAGCTACCTGGGAGCGTGAAGAAGATCTTCGAGCAGAGTTTCCTAACCTCTTTCTTTCTCCGTCTGAATCTCGGGGACGAGATTCTCTCTAAGGGGGGTAGGTTTGTAACATCCTCATTTTCGCCTTCTGGAGAAAAACCTAATTTAAATAAATTAAATTCAAAATTTTGGAGTTTCTTTGGTGTTTATATTAACCTGGCATCCATTTCAATCCAAAATCGGGATTTAATTCCCCTCCGGTCGAAAAATCGGATTTTCCAGTTCCCGCTAGTACCCGAAATTTCACCCGAGTCCAAAAATGCTCCAAAAATTCCCAAACCACTTCAATTGTGTTCCAAATATTCCAAAATGATTTTAGGAATCATTCCCCGGATTTTTGGACCTCTGTTCCTATTTTATCTCGCGTGGCTTTTGTTTAATGCCTGCGATCCGCGCCCGAATATTTAATTCCACAAAAATCATCCAAATTCCGCGAAACCAATTTTATTGGGTCCCAAATATTCTAAAATGGCTCTAGGAATTTTTAGGCCATTTTTCCTAATTTTTCTCTAGGGCGAATTATTGCGTAAAGGAGGATCAATGGAAGAGTGCCACATGGCAATGAATAGTACTCCTTCTGCTACCTTGGGCCATGGCAAACAAGAGAGAGCTTCAAGTTTGCCTCTAATGGCTAGGGTTCCATTCAAATCCTCCTAACTCCCTCAAATCAACTCCAAATCGCGAAGCGTCGGTTCTGTTGGATCCGCAACGTCGATCTCTTGCCATTCCCCACCATCACTCGCCGTCAACCTCACCGGAAACAGCTGCATTCAAGAAAAACCGAAATGCACTTAATCGCCATTATCTCGGCCGTTTCTACTCCAAACGGCGCACCACCACCTCCATTCTCTCCGTATAAGAACCCCCGTCCAGGTGGTGTGAGCCTCCTTTGGCATCTCCCGTTCGTTCATCCACTAGATCGAGAAAACCGACGCTGGGTGCACTTTTTCGGTGTTCTTCGCGTTCTTGCTTGTAGATCTCTCTCCGGTGAGTCATTCTTATTGTTCCTTGGTTCCTTGAGACCGTGAGGTAGTCTAGAAGCTCACTCAACAATCAATTTTAGGTTCTCTCAAGAATTGGAGGCGGATTTCAAGTTTTTCTCGGTTCGGCCGAAAGTCCGTTCGTTGCCGAATTCGTCGCCTCTGGTGAGATTCAACTCGATTCCTTCCTCCTAGATGTCCCTAAGGATGTAATCTAGATGATCTATGCTTTTGTTTGATCAAAATCCATGCGAAAATCGGGCAAAAATCGGATTTTTGGAGTTGAGAGTGGGCTCTGTCATTTTTTTTGGCCTTCTCTGTTTTTGGGAGCCACTGCGCCCGTACGTGGAGCTCGTCGCCGGCTCGCCGGCCATCTCGCCGGCCGGCCATTGCCGTCCGCCGCCATAGCCATGCTGCCGCTTGCCGGTCCAGCCGCTGCGCCCGCTGCCGCGACGAGCACGCAGCGTGTGCGCCGCCCGCCACTGCCGGCCACAGCGCCGCAGCCGTCGCCCCCCTCGTCGGCCGGTTCCTTCCCCCTCCCACCTCCCTTCAAGCTTCATCCACACCATCCATGGCCATGGCTAGGCCAAAGCAAGAAGAAGGGCTCCACTCAATGACAAATGTGACCCACTTGCAAGTGACCCCATCTATTTCCAAAATTCAGAAAAAAGAAAAGAAAATAGAAAAGGAATATTCCAAGGAATATTCCCGGTTTTTCGATTTTTTCGAATTTCAAACTTCGGAAGCTCATAACTTCTCCACCGAACTCCGTTTGACTCCATTCAAATTTCTAAATTCATCTAAAATCAAGATCTTCCTGCCAGTATTATTTTTGTAATTTGTAGATTTTATTTATTTTTTGGTATTTATTTATTGCCTCGATTTGCGCGTAGCCGAGGATTCCGCCGCGACCGCCGATCCCGCCGCCGAGCTTTCCGAGTTCGTCACCTCCGCTGCGACCGAAGGCAAGTCTCTTTGACGCATATTGAACCTACATTTTTAAATGTGTTTTAAATGTTTTATCACTTGCATGCTATGTTGATAACCGTATGTCAAATATAAGTACTAGTTATGCCGAAATTGTTGATTCCTCCTTGGCAATGTTACTCATGTCCATTGTAACCCTAGAACATTGCTTATACTTATATGGTATCCTTTGTTACATAGTACGGTAGAATTTCTTAGGATCGTTATCGAGGAAAACAACCCATGGGTGGGATTACTCAAAATTTATGATTTCCAATATGATTCAGAAATTATTATTATGATTTCGGTACTGTTTTTCTAAAACCAAAGAAAAGGAAAAATGATTTGGACTTGGGCGGATTGGATTGTCGGGTGGGTGCGGATGGAGCACTAGTTGTCTTGTGCAAGTACCGCCCCAAGTCAATTAAGGACCGACGCTTGTGATTGTCCATTCTAAGCATAACCGTACTACCACATGTCTATAATGGTATGACCTGGCCAACTAATTTGCAAAAGCCTAGCTTAGACTCACCACTCGGTTGAATGTGAGTGCCGGATAGAGGCATTGCCATTTTTCTCACACGGCGCAAGAGGGGGCTTCTGTACTGGGCGGATGGAACCTCAGCGGGTGGGTCAAGTTAGGTAGATACATTGTAATGGCCTTATAATGATCTCTCTGCCGGCACACCAAAGGAAGTGTGTTAAAAGCTTGGCATTAAGAGTTGATCATGTCTTGTGGGTAAAGTTGTACACCTCTGCAGAATGAAAACTATTCGAATAGCCGTGCCTACGGTCAAAGGCAAAGCGAAGAATGCTTTCATATTGGTAGACTTTGATTTTGGTTTTAAAACTGAAAAGTGTTTTGTTTTGGGATTCGGGAGTGGTTAGAACTCTCGGATGTTGTTTGGCAGATAGAGCCAACCAGGTGGAAAGAACCTGTTTTACCCTTGATGGATGGAGTCACATGATTAACTTTGATCTTTTAAAAGTTGGCGGATAGAGCCTTTATACTAGTGATGGTGGATAGAACCTCACTGCAATATTATATACTTCAATTGTTAAAAAGAATTGTAAAAAGATGCTTTGTGAAATATTATTACCTAAGTAGGGTTTAACAAAATGTGGCTTTATGCAAACCAACCCTATTAAGCTTCCTTTGGAAAGCCCCACATGATCGTACTTTCCCCGACTTGCTGAGTACCTTTGTACTCATGTGCTACTTCAACATTGTCATCATAAGAGAATTATCAAGACGCAGTCGAGGAGGGCGAGTTCTACCAGGAGGAGTACGAGGAGGATTGCCAGGAGAACTAGTTGCGTTGCTGGTCGTCGCCTGTGGCGTTTTGGTGTTCACTTGTTCTTTCTTTCGTTTTCCGCTGCTTTGTCTCCGGTCTTTGCACCGAGTATTGTAATAAGTGGCCATGTGGCCCATACTTGAATATTTATGTTACAATTTTCGTTATGTTCGGCAATGAAGTATCACTGTTACTGTGTGTACTAGTTACTGATCTGGGACTAGTATGGAAATACACAGGAGATTTCGGATAGCTGATCCGGGGTCTCACATGATGTGAAGTTTAGGTACCTTTGTGATTCTACATGGTAATTGATATTATTGTTGGCATGTGTTGCACAATAATCAAACTGGGGTGGGAAAAGATTTTAGTCTGGGGCAAGTGGTAAGAGGCTTCATGCCAGGTGGGCCCTCGTGACAACTGTCTTTGGGATAACAGCCTTCGAGGCAACAACCTTTATGGCAATGGGATGAGTGATGTGAGGGGCTTTATGCCAGGGTTTTGAGAGAAGGATGTCTTGCCCTAGACAGTTAAGGACTTCACCTTGCAAGCCTTTGAACTGGGCCTTTCGTACAACCGCATGACTGGAGTGGGACGGTCTTAGTTCAGTAGGATTTTGAAATCTTACCTTTGATACCTCAGGGTGACAGTTACGTCGGGGTAACTGTGTGGGGGAGCGTACCGGAGCTACGTCTTGGTACCCTATCCAACGGTGATTGTCGGTCCTACACTTCGATCCTTCGTGGGGGAAGTGATAGTGAAGGCAGTACCGAAGAGGGTCATAGGTGGAGATCGAGGTTTCCGAAAAGCTTTGTTATGATCACTCATTGGCATACTCTTGTATGGCGATTCACGGCTAACGTGGTGTGTTGATTATATCTTGTGGGAAAAGTGTACAACCTCTGTAGAGTGTGTCAAAACTATTCGAATAGCCGAGTCAACGGTACTGGACAAAGCTCGGCGATTACAGTCAAGGGTTAGATTTTCCAAAATAAAAATGTGGGAATGGGTGGCTGTAGGCCAGAGATAATTGCGAAGGTGATATAGGGCTTTGTGCCAAACTGCTTGAAAAGAGATTAATAACTTATTATACAATATGATTTAATTGCTTTTGAATCTATTAAGAGTATTTAACAAAAGCAAAATGCTGTTTAGTGCAAAATAACCACCAAACCATTCCTTTGGAAGAAACCATGCATATAGTAATAGGATTGCACCTCTGTGCATGACTTGCTGAGTATGTTGTATACTCACCCTTGCCATCAACAAAACATCAGAAGGAGAGTCAACACTCGCTTAGGAGGAGGAGTATATCGAGGACTGGGAGAACTAGGGTGCAAGCCACATCAGTTTCCTGTGGAATGAGATGGAGCCATCAAGACTTTTTTTCGCTGCTAATGTTTGTTTACTTTTGTTATAGTAAGCCCTGTGTGGCTGAATTTTGTAAGGTGACCTTAAGGTCTTGCAACAGTTTACTTTAATTAATGAAGTACTTTATTACTAATTCTGCTGTGTATGATTGTGGTACTTCATCCTTGTTATTACTGTGTGCGCTAGCGTGATCTTGGACTAGTGCAGAATACACAGAAGGTCCGGATTTGCAAATTCGGGTCCCGACAGAGGTGTTATCAGAGCCATACTGACTGTAGGTCTTGACCTTAGAAAGATTGGCCATCGTTAGGAGCTTCAAAATTATTTTCTAAAGAGAAAATTTAACTTGAAGGAATAATGAGTTCTTGACTTATCTTATTCTTTTACTCTTTTCCCCTTAGTTGGAATTTCTATCCTTTCCACTGGTTTAAATGGAAATCTTACCTGAGTCATTCTGAATAATCAACGATGTTTCACACTTCAGGAGAAAGTACTGGATGTCGTTGTCAACCCTGAAGATCATGAAGTAAGGAATCATCGAGCTCAAGGAGAAGTGGATCGATGTGGTGTTTCTGAAGCTTGAAAAACCAGAGCTTTAGTAGTCAGTTGAGACTCATGTGTGAGAGTTGCGTCTATTAAGATAGGAGGGTTACCCTTTTAGCCGCTAGATCATTGTGTGCTTAGGTTAATTTGGTTCTTTATTGAATGCTGGGTATGCAGTATGCGTTGCATAGCTTTTAGGCTTGGATAAGCAACCATACCATGTTATTAATAGTTGTTTTTATACGCTTTTGAGTTAAACCTGCTCCCCTGCACTAGGATTCTTGAACCGTACCTCTGCTCTTCCCTCTCAACTAAACCTTGGCGTGTCAACAGATGGAAGGGACTGACCACACCAGTGTTTCTGAAGCAGTTCAAGTCAATACAGTTGCTGCTACCGTTGATAAAGCAGAGACAAACAAGCAGCTATCCCCCATACCGGCAATAACTAATCAGTACTTGGATCAGTTTCTCATCGCTTAAACCCAGCTTATGCAGATGGTGATGCAACGGATGGAAGCTAATGGTGCCAAAACAAATACCCCTACAACTGCAGACACAACAGCTTGTCCACAACCAAAGTTTTCCTTGTTCATGAAGACTAAACCACCCACATTTGATGGATCAGCCACTCCCGGAGATGCAGAAATTTAGCTTCGCATCATAGAAATTTAGGTTCGCATCATACCGTCGACAGTTGGAGCGCCAGGTAGGGGCGGCGTGTGAAGATCTCCGTCGAGCTTGATGGCTGCAACGAGCGGAGTTTCTACAGTTTTTCCCCCGGATCAGGTTTTCCGTTTTGGAAGCCTGATCTTCGTCGCTGATGACCTTGGGAGCCTCTCTCTCTTTGAGGCGGGCGCGCCGCAGCACGGAGAGGCCTCCGGGGAGTCATCATCGCGACCATCGCCTGGGTCGGGGAGTATCGCCGACCGGGGTGATCTCGCTGGCCACGGTGACCTCCCCGCTGGATCTGGTAAGCGGAGGTGGCGAGGAGGAGATAAAGATGCGTGTGGGACTGAGCATGGCATGGACACCACGGAGGGCTCAAGAGGGACGACACCCATAGTGCGCAAAGAGCGATCGGTCGAGGAGACATGGAGTCGATCGGACAGAGGAACAAGGAGAGGGGGAGACCGACGGCGGGCGACGGTGGGTTGAGGTCTATGAGGAGGTCAGGAGGTGGCATGAGGGTTTGGGCAAGGGCGAGTGTGCGAAGGATGTGAGGAGGAATGGAGGATGTGCGGGGAGGCGGTTTGAGGGACTGGGTGAGGCAGATGCAGCCCAGAGTGATCTAGCCCATCCGTTCTGGTTCCAGCAGTCCTATGTCCTTGTAAGGGCCATGCAAGTCGTATGATGGAGATCCAACAGTTCCAGCACAAAGCAAGAAGCAAGGGTGCAGCACCGGATAGTATTGTTGGGTCTTTTTGCAAAACAAAACTATGGGAGGATTCAGACATAAGTTTGGAATTCCTAGGGGGCTTCCCACGAGACGGATGATGTGGCAGCCCTGGCTTCCCGGGGATCTCTTCCGCTATTAGATAGTAGTTACATACAACTTATAGGCTAACACCCACTCGATTCCCATCATACTATGATGGTCGGAGTATGCTTGTCATGTGCATTCAAGGATGGAGGGTGTTTACTTCACATGTTTAAAATTATATAACTGTTGACATTGTTTTTACATGTGTTTTACACTCTACCATAGCGTCTTCTTTCAATACAACTCTCATTGAGAGGGTTGAAATGCATATAACATATGCTTTATTCAGAGTTTGAGCATGAAAGTTATAGTACAAACACCGAGCTTTCGATGGGTTAGTGATATAAAAATTATATAGATATCAATTTCTAAGAGAAATCAATGGTGGGATCCACAATTGAGTAGGAAAACTTGTTCTCTTAGTTCCAAATGCTTCCATACAATTCTTGAAGAAAGGAAAGCCATAGATATATGGGAATTGGGAGATTCTCTATCTGCCTGTGATGCCTTAGAGCGTCAGAACGATTCTAGGGTTCCTTTTTCCTGGTTTTGTTTCGGGAGGAATGAGGAAAATTGTTGGGGAATTAAATAATTGAAGTTTATGCGGCGTATTAATATTAAATTTGGAGTATTCGGGCTAGAAACAGTGGGCCGAGGAAAACTTGGGCCTGGGCCGGGAATTCTTCTCCCACCTCCCCCTCCCCACGCCCTAAGTGGGCCGGCACACCTCCCCCTAAAGGGGTGGCGCCTCCCCATGTGGCCGGCCACCCCACCCCAAACCCTAGGGCACCTCCCCCTCTCCCCCTAGCAGCCACCCCACTCCACCTCTTCCTCCCCTTGCGTGGTGGCTCAAGATCCACCGCGAAACGCGAAGGAGAAAACGAGAAGAGGATCCGTGGAGGCGAGGAGGACGAACAGATTTCCGCTCCGGGGATCGTCGCGTGTTCTTTGTGGGTTCGCAAGGGGGAACTCAAGGTAAAATTCCCAATCTTTTACCCCTGTTCTACCTAGGGATTAGGAGTGTATTAGATCTGGTGGTGAGTGGTTTGGATGGATCTTGATGGGGGAGAAGGGTAGATGTTCACGTGGTGCTGTTTTTGGAAGGGGAGATTGTGCAGCACGGATTGTTTCACGTTTTACGTGACCTAGACGATTTTTCCTGCCAAAACCTCTAACTAGAAAGTTGTAGATAACATCGATATCTAGCTTCTGTAATTTTTTCAGAATTTTTAGGACGACGGTCTGAGAGTTATAGCTGTTGGAAGTTGACGAACAGAATATGGAAACAGATTTCGTCTACTGTGTTGGACGTCTGTTTAGGCATAATTAACAATGGAATTGAAATTTATGATCTTCATGAAAGTTGTAGATCCCGTCAATATCTAGCTCCTGTAATTTTTTTATATTTTCATGATCTGTATAAAAAAAGATACGAAATTGTGAAGAGAGGGTGCTGCTGTTTGATCCGGACAGATCGGGGTTTCGGTGTTTTAAAAGGAGCGGGTTGTAGGAAGCAGCGTGTTTGAATTGTGTGATCAATTGTGATGTTATTATATACTGAAAGAATGCTTGTTCAGGTGGTGCCCCTTCTGGACGCAACTAGGTTCGTAATCCACGTTGGTAAAGGCAAGTGGAAGTAGCGGTCTTGCTAAACTATAACTCGCTATTTGTTTCGTCTTCAATATAAACCTTAATTGCAGCACACCTACATGGTTTAACTACTTGTTGATGAGATTGCAATATCCTATCCTGCATTGTGATGTGGTTGTTTGGCTGTTGAATCATGAGTAAGAATGAAGAAAGATGTTGTCTGCAAGATGAATTGTTGAGATATTCTATCTCAATGATGTTCGCATTTTATCCATGTTATTTGATGGTATGCAAGCATGTGAATTCAGAGTGGGAAGTTATGAATGTATTTATGCATGAAGCATTAACTGCATAATCATGCATTGGAAGTTTGTCGGCCTTGACGTCTTGGCGCAAACTGCAGTACAACATCGTGTGTTCTGAGAAAGAACACGGTGAGGAGGATCATGGCATAAGCATGTGCACAATCAGATGCATTCTCCTGCGGTTGTGTGGACTCTGTAATGTGGTATTGGACATGAGGAATTTGGTATGCTAGTTTTTCTTGTGGCTGTGTTATTTGTTAGAAGTTGTTAAAACTTCTTGAGATTACCCAATCTCACCCCTTGTTATTTTGTTGTTTTCAGGTAGTTCTCGCGAGTCGTAAGCTTAAAGGGTGGGCTTAGTAGCACAATCAACCCTCCGGGGTCATCACGAATCACATGGACTAGTGCATTTAATAATTCATTAGCTTGCTGAAATTTTTATTAATCATAGACCTGTTGATGTCCTCTTTGGAGCTGTTTTACGTTTATGTTTGTTTTCTGGTTGATTTAGACTTGTTATCTCTAGTATTGATGCTTTTATGTTATTCCTGTTTGTAATGTTTATTACGAATCTTGTTGTCGCTTCCGTTTTGTCCTAATTTTAGGGAGATCTGTCGAAATTTTCTTGTCTGACAGTTTAGATTTGTAAGTGTTACAGATTGGTATCGAGCGGGCTTGAGTCCGTGGTGTATGAACTTAGTGAAATACCATAGGTTCAACTAAAATGTGATTTTGGATAACTTAGAAACATGGCTTAGGTTATACTTAAAAAATTTGCCATAGGATAGCAACATTAAAATTTGTGTTAGTGGAATAACTAATTTAAAATTTGACACACATGGATGCACAGTAGGAAAGGGTATGGGTATCGTTGCCTCATGCTTAAAGGTTGAATTTAAGCTTTGTTGTTGAATGCTACGTTTGATAATGTATGTTACTATGATTTTGAGATGATTGATTGAGTTGTTCTTGTTATCGTGATAAGGGAGGTTGTGGTGCCGAAGGGTTTCGGTCACTTTTTGTTTGTAGTGAGGCTGTGGTTTGACGGTGTGGCCAGGTAGAGTCACCACCGAAGAACTATTAAACCCCTGTAGGGAAAGAGTACTTATCCGTGTCTGTCGTAGATCGGGTAGTGACTGGAGTCAAATAGAAGAGGTTGGTGATGGATTCCTTCGGATGTTCTTTACCGTGCTGACGGTCGGTTTTGGTTGGTTTTCTGGGTATGTGGTTGGTTCTAAACCGAGGAAAATGCTTAGTTTTGAGCACTCGTTGATTGTCCTTTTGGCGGTTTGTGGTTTTGTCTCCTTTGAGTGAAGACACAGAAGAAGAGTTCTACGTTAGCGTCTTTTGGTCACAATTTTGCTTTGGCACCTGATTTATTGTTATGGACTGTCGTTGGGAGGAAATTTACGTGGTTGTTGTTTCCCGATTTTTTTTTAAAAGAAGGGGTTGGAGTTTCTCCTGTTGCAGTTCAAGCTGGATGGAGCTAAGTTTGAATCTTTATCGGAAAAATTTGGTTGGACATTTGGTCTTCCCTTATGCATCCGTCTTCCTTTGTGGAAAGTGAAGGTTTTGGATTTCTTGAAGAGTTTTGGCTACTAGGATTGAACATTTGAGGTCGAACTCTCTTGCATTTATGTTTGGATTTTGCTTTTCTTCCTTGCACGAAAAGAAGAAATTTTTATCGGTGTTTGTTCTTGATCTAGAACTGTGTTTGTTTTTAATGTTTGGGATTGCCTCCTGTTTGTCAAGGGTAGGTGACCCATGACGGTGTTTAGAAATTTTATGTCTGCGTATTACGTAGTATGTAACAATGTGGTTTATGGAATGATGTACTTCTAAGTTAATTTGTGAGTTGAATCAATTAAGATGTAATTGTTATCTTTAGCTTGAGATTAAATAAACTTCTAGTATTGTAGATTGCTCTATAAGCGATAATGATTGAATGTGTTAATGTGCATGCTTAGGATTTATTGCATTATTTTAATGTGCCCTTGACCATAGACAATGTTTAAAGCTTTAAATCTTGATGCGTAGTTAGAACATTAAGATGATGTAAACTCTTTGTGAAGGTAATAGAAAATTGGTGGGTTATTTAGAGACATTTTAATATAAGGTCGGTAGAACAATTTAATTGTAATGGTGGACTACCGATATTGTTAAAGAAACCATCTTTGGTTGTTTAAAGATGTTCTAATTTAACGTGTTAGTAGAGAAATTTAATCGTGTTGGCTAGTGACTTTAACTTGGAAATTGATTAGAGTTGATATTTATGACGTTGCAAACTATTAGTAGATTCGGAAGTATGCAGTTGTGTTCCAATAATGCTAGTATCGATATCAATTGGGAAGACATAAGTTTTGCCATTGCCGTAAGAGCTTTGTGATGATTTAACCTATTCAGTTCACTTTAAAAAAAAGGCTGGAGTATGTCTTGGAGTGGCAATTTTGCTATAACCCGTGTATAGGGTAGCTAAAAAAAATTTAAATTTAATTTAACGTTGTTGTTTTAAGAGCTTTTGATGGCTTAAATTATTCAATCTATTTTACATAGTTGGAGTATGTTGTGTAGTGACAGTTTGTCATAGCCTATGGATAGGGTAACTAAAAGCAATGTTGTTGTTTTACAATTATGCCAATTATTGATATTGATGACTTAGTAGTGGTGGTAACTGTTTAGATTAATTGTTGAAAACCTTTGTTAAAATGGGAAATTGTAACATGTTGTGATGGAGTGAACCATGGATAGTTAGCATGACGCGTGATTTTGTCCTTAATAAATGTATGTTTTAAAGTTCTATTTACGATTAAATTGCCTTGTTGAGATAATATTTACTTGTTGAGTCATCTTTTAGGTGAATAAATTTCCATTGTCGAGATGTTGGCCGTATGTGGTATGGAATTTATAGGTTCATCATGTTGAAAGACTTGTTGAAGCACTTGCCTTTCAAATTTAGAATATGATGTTATAGGTTAGGCTGCTCAGTGGGGATCTTGATGAGGTAGTGTTGGTTGGATGTGTTTTTGATAAGCACTTTGTGAACTTTATTTATAATTGTGGAAAAGGTAATAAGAGTAAGAATTTGTTGTGTAGTTGTTGTTAAATCCTGATGGGCCTTCTCAATGAGTAAATAGGGAATATTGAAATCTAAATGGTAAGGGTAGTGGAATATTATAGATGGCGGGAGTTATGCTGAACTTATGATTAAAAATTCATATGGATTGGTTTGTCTGTTTGATATTTGGGTTGAATACTTTCGGTCCAAGTATTCTTTGTCTTTGTGTTTGAGTTTCCCTAAACTTAGAATGATTCTGACAAATGTGGGTTAATTTCGAGGCTTAAAACAAGGACAAAAGAATGATTAACCTTGAAGTAATTTGTGGAGATTTTGGAATGTTATTCTATTAAATATCGTCATTCATTCGTCTTTGATAAGAAAACTAGCTTAAGTTATGAATGCGAAATTTATGCTCAAGGATGTATGCTTTGATTTGTGTCCGTAGTTTTCAAGGTCGAGTTATCGGTTGCATTGTTGATTAAAAGAAGTAGCTAATCCAATGTAAGTTTTGGAACTTCATGATCTGGAAATATTTGTATTTCTATTTTGGGCTAGAGTTGTGTTGTGTTGTGAGGTGTTTGACGGTTTTCGTTTAAGAGACGATTCTTACGGTTGTGATATGAATGTTATTCGTGGTTGACACAATTTTTATGTTGGGAAGTGTGTTTGTTTCCTTTTAAGGGAAAATAGATGGTGGTTGTGTGTAAGCATTTAATTCCTTGATCGGTTTCTTTTTACGAATTGCTTGGCCTTGGATAAAAGTGAGATGATTTGTTTTGGTAAAAGTGAAATGCATTTGCGAGAAGACTTTGTGGTGTTTCTCTTTTGAATAGAGCTTCTCCCGAAGAATTTTTGGTGTTTTGGTTCTATGGAGTTCCTCTTCCAAGTTGAGTTCCGTGTATGTGAATTTCAGCCTTTTGGTTTAAAGGTGGTGATTGTCGTTCGTTGTGTTAGTGAGAATTAAGATTTCTTTTACGTTCAAGCTTGGGGTAAGAAAATGAATGTTTATGTTATGGTTGAGTATATTCAAGGATTGTACTCCTTGCCTGGTCCTTGGGTGGAAGAATGTGAAGGCGAAACCTTCTTACAAGGGAAAACTAGTGTGGGTCGCTGATCGTAAGTAGTTTAAAAGTGAAGAGTAAAGGAAGGTTGTGTATGACTCAATTCAAACCTTTTTGGAGAATTGTTTTCATTGATGTGTTCCTCGGTGGGGTTGCTTAATTTAGTAGTGGACAACTTGGAAGTTGCAGGTAATTACATTAATTTTTGGAACTTTTTGTCACTGGGTTCAAGCGAGTTTGTGTCAACCGTAGTGATTGTGTTCGGTTGTTATTGTTTCTGCGGATTTACGGACCCTGGTTGTAAAGTAGGCTATCTCTGTCGTTGGTAAGGGTGGATATTGGTTCTTTTTGTAAAAGATCAATCACTTGTAGGAGATAGGAGTTTGTGTTTGGGTTGATTTAGAGACTTACCTAGAGCGTTGTGTCTCACATGGTTCGCGTCGTCCAGAATGCGACGAACTGTGGTAGAGGAGTTGAGATTGGAATGCGGAGTTTCGCGATCGAGTTGAAGAGAGAAGTGGGAGTTGAGATTCCAGATCGATACCAGATTTACCTAATAGGTGTCCTTTATTTAATAGGGGAATAGTTCGTGTTAGTGTCCAATGAAAGATTTGTGGACCAATTAGTCTGAGCGGGATGCAACTTGGAAACTTGAGGACCAGATGCGGAAGAAGTATCCTACACTTTTTGAGGATGTTGAAGGTAAAGTGTTGATTACCAGTTTGCCTTCTTTTTTTAAGGTTCCGTAGCAAAGAGGAGTAGATTCGGGGACGAATCCTTTTAAGGAGGGGAGAATGTGATGCCTTAGAGCGTCAGAACGATTCTAGGGTTCCTTTTTCCTGGTTTTGTTTCGGGAGGAATGAGGAAAATTGTTGGGGAATTAAATAATTGAAGTTTATGCGGCGTATTAATATTAAATTTGGAGTATTCGGGCTAGAAACAGTGGGCCGAGGAAAACTTGGGCCTGGGCCGGGAATTCTTCTCCCACCTCCCCCTCCCCACGCCCTAAGTGGGCCGGCCCACCTCCCCCTAAAGTGGTGGCGCCTCCCCATGTGGCCGGCCACCCCACCCCAAACCCTAGGGTGCCTCCCCCTCTCCCCCTAGCAGCCGCCCCACTCAACCTCTTGCTCCCCTTGCGTGGTGGATCAAGATCCACCGCGAAACGCGAAGGAGAAAACGAGAAGAGGATCCGTGGAGGCGAGGAGGACGAACAGATTTCCGCTCCGGGGATCGTCGCGTGTTCTTCGTGGGTTCGCAAGGGGGAACTCAAGGTAAAATTCCCAATCTTTTACCCCTGTTCTACCTATGGATTAGGAGTGTATTAGATCTGGTGGTGAGTGGTTTGGATGGATCTTGATGGGGGAGAAGGGTAGATGTTCACGTGGTGCTGTTTTTGGAAGGGGAGATTGTGCAGCGTGGATTGTTTCACGTTTTACGTGACCTAGAAGATTTTTCCTGCCAAAACCTCTAACTAGAAAGTTGTAGATAACGTCGATATCTAGCTTCTATAATGTTTTCAGAATTTTTGGGACGACGGTCTGAGAGTTATAGCTGTTGGAAGTTGACGAACAGAATATGGAAACAGATTTCGTCTACTGTGTTGGACGTCTGTTTAGGCATAATTAACAATGTAATTGAAATTTATGATCTTCATGAAAGTTGTAGATCCCGTCAATATCTAGCTCCTGTAATTTTTTTATATTTTCATGATCTGTATAAAAAAAGATACGAAATTGTGAAGAGAGGGTGCTGCTGTTTGATCCGGACAGATCGGGGTTTCGGTGTTTTAAAAGGGGAACGGGTTGTAGGAAACGCGTATTTGAATTGTGTGATCAATTGTGATGTTATTATATACTGAAAGAATGCTTGTTCAGGTGGTGCCCCTTCTGGACGCAACTAGGTTCGTCATCCACGTTGGTAAAGGCAAGTGGAAGTAGCGGTCTTGCTAAACTATAACTCGCTATTTGTTTCGTCTTCAATATAAACCTTAATTGCAGCACACCTACATGGTTTAACTACTTGTTGATGAGATTGCAATATCCTATCCTGCATTGTGATGTGGTTGTTTGGCTTTTGAATCATGAGTAAGAATGAAGAAAGATGTTGTCTGCAAGATGAATTGTTGAGATATTCTATCTCAATGATGTTCGCATTTTATCCATGTTATTTGATGGTATGCAAGCATGTGAATTCAGAGTGGGAAGTTATGAATGTATTTATGCATGAAGCATTAACTGCATAATCATGCATTGGAAGTTTGTCGACGCCAGCGTCTTGCGACCGTGCACCGTACAACATCGTGTGTTCCTGAGAAAGGGCACGGTGAGGAGGATCATGGCATAAGCATGTGCACAATCATATGCATTCTACTGAGGTTGTGTGGACTCTGTAATGTGGTATTGGACATGAGGAATTTGGTATGCTAGTTTCTTGGGGCTGTGTTATTTGTTAGAAGTTGTTCCGCTTGCTGAGATTACCCAATCTCACCCCTTGTTATTTTGTTGTTTTCAGGTAGTTCTCGTGAGTCGTAAGCTTGAAGGGTGGGCTTAGTAGCACAATCAACCCTCCGGGGTCATCACGAATCACATGGACTAGTGCATTTAATAATTCATTAGCTTGCTGAAATTTTTATTAATCATAGACCTGTTGATGTCCTCTTTGGAGCTGTTTTACGTTTATGTTTGTTTTCTGGTTGATTTAGACTTGTTATCTCTAGTATTGATGCTTTTATGTTATTCCTGTTTGTAATGTTTATTATGAATCTTGTTGTCGCTTCCGTTTTGTCCTAATTTTAGGGGAGATGCTGTCGAAATTTTCTTGTACGACAGTTTAGATTTGTAGGGTGTTACACTGCCATGAAACAATTGGGATAGAACCTATCATTCATTTTGCAACATGATTTCAGCCACATAAACTACTTCAAATAGAGAACTCATAACTACAAAGTTGCAGAGCACTTTGATTAGTCTAATTTAGAGTCATCATTGATCTAATTTGGAGTTCTTAGCACTACTATAAGAATATACATCACAATCGGTTCTTTTTCGTCAGCACAGTTGGTTTTGGTGGCGATAGAAAGTCCAACAATAGTAATGAGGAAGCTCTATCACTGTCGGTTCCCGTGCGATAGTGATAAATGATCATCATAATCGGTTCCTTGTGGGAACCGATTGTGATGAGATCGTCATCACAATTGATTCTTTGTGGGAACCGATTGTGTTGAGTTTGTTATCACAATCGGTTCCCAGAAAGAACCGATTGTGATGAGCTATATATCACAATCGATTCTTACATAGAACCTATTGTGATGAGCTATATATCACAATCGATTCTTACATAGAACCGATTGTGATGATTGTGTCACCACAATTGGTTCTTTATGACTTTATGAGAACCGATTGTGATGAGGTGGTTATCACCATCCGTTCTACACGGGAACCAATTATGATGATGTTACTATTCATCATCCAAAAATAACCCCTACACAATTTGACAATATCACATAACATTCACAATATGACAATATTACAGAACATTCACAATACATAGCACAGAACATTCACAATATCCAACACAATATCACATAACATTCAAGCATATCACATTCAGTACACATCACATTCACATTAATATTGTTTACATTATATGGACTAGTAAGAGCCTGTCAGGTCTAAATCTACCATCCTCCACTATAACTTCTGTTCAGTACCACTGGCATATGTTGTCTCGTAATTTCTTGATATATTTGTTGCTTAGGCTCTTTCGGGGGATATCAAGGTCCCACAAAATAGAAAGTAGTGCACTAATATATTTAAGTTATAAAATTTGATTGTAAAAGGTTGATAGTATTATGCATGTAAACAAATATCACATTCGTAGTATTATATTGACAGTAGTGCAATAATCAATTCTATACCTTAGGGAAATGTTGTGAGCCGCCGACCAGAATCAGCATGTGATGCATTATGTTAAAGCCACACATGTCATCGCACCTCTATTGCTGACAATGTGAACAAAGGAACTTAAATTTGGAGACGAATAATAGATGTCAGAAAAAAAAAATCCTATGATAGACACTTGTACCTTGAAGCGCTTTCACTCCAGTTCGTCACCTCGTTTGTCATTGTGTTGCCCACCTTTAGCAACGTAAAACCAGAAAGCCCTACATACATTGGAGAGATGCCATTAAGGTAAACAATACCTAACATAGTTCAATACGTAAAGTGTTAGGTTAGAGGAATGTACTTACTTCTACAAAATAGGCTTGATCGTGTAGTCCATCGGTCTATTTTCGAGTGAGTTAAACATGTAGACATTGTTTTCACTTGGAACATCCATGAGTAGAACCCAATGGTTGCTTATTAAATGGTACGTGGTGCATGAAAATAAGTTCATATACGGTTTAAGTGTATACAAGTAATTGAAGGGTAAAGTAGTACTTACTCCTGGTGGTATGGGAAGGGAATGAATTCCTTTTTCGTCTCAGCATGCAATGCCTGCTTGATGTAGTTGACAAGGAACTCTGATTAAAACCTAGCTATGGTTGCAAACACCATCTCGGGGTCAACAAACCCGACAAGGTGTCGACCTATCACAACTCGCTGTCTCATTATCCCGCAAATCATATCAATTGTTAAAAAACATAATACAAAATCAGTAAACAGTCATAGCGATGAGTTTAGTGCAATACTCATAGCGTTCAGGATCGTACAGTAGAAATATCGATGGCTTTCATGCTGTACAAAAAGAATATATTCTCAAAACTCACTGGAAATATCCCATCCTCTTGGTGACGGAATTATCCCCCTTGATACCTCACATTGAAATCGACGTGAGGCTTAGCCTCATGCACCTTGTCGATGTACCATCCATGCAGCAAGCGAGTGCACAAATCTAAAGCATTCAATTCATTACTTGGGACAAGGGGCTTTCCATGTATGAACCCCTTAGAATCTTTAGGGGGCTCTGTGGCCTCTAACAACTTTGCCTTCTTCACAGAAGGATTCTATGAGCTCTCCTATGGATCTTTTGTCAGCGTGCTAGTAGTCCTTTTGCGCACCAGCTCTGCACTCTGTTTACGAGCCGAAGAAGTTGTAGGTGCAGCTGCAGGAGCAGGAGCAAGTATAACAGCATGAGAAGGTGCAGAACTTTTAGCAGGTGTAGGAGTAGGTGCAGAAGCAGGCATAGGAGCAGGTGCAGGAGCAGTAACCGGTAAAGCACATGGATATGTAACATGACGTATTGCAGTATTGAAATGATGGACTCATGTAGGGTTTCATACCTTCTACAGTATGACACCCGTCGTGGGCCACTTGATGAACGACATCCGTGCTTGCCCGAGTGTGGTGATATCTTCGTTCGGGGGGAACTCCAGCACATGAGATAGGAAATCATCTTGGACATAGTCCACCTACACCCTCATGTAGCCCTTCCCCAAAGGTCTACCATGCGCCATGTCATCCTCCTTGCTTGAAAATGCAACCCCGCATCCAGCCTGAATGGAAAATTCGTCTTCGATCAGGACTAGTTGGCACTTGATAGGAGCTTGCAAGAAGTGGACAACTTGATCGTAATCATTGTTAAGCTTACTCCTATACCTCTTAGTCAGAAACACTTATTACCTTGAGGTGGGGACAGGGCTGATCATTTCTGAAAGCACAGTTGCTAGGGCGTATCACAGGCGACGCTACATGACTCTGACTCTGGGAGATCATCGCCATCATCTCGGCCCTCAGGCGCTCCTCATGTGCCACCATCTCCTCCATCAACACCTCCCTCATCTCCTCCTTCACCTCCTTCTTCACATAGGCCCTCAGGCGCACCTCACGTGCTTCCCAAGATCTTGATCTAGCACTAGAAGTGCTCTCCTCTTGGAAGAAGGACCTCTTCGTATGCCACGCACCTGCGGCAAGCACCCAACCCTTATGATTGGCTTCCCGATTGCCAAAAACAGGATGTCCCTTGACCCTTGGCTTTGAAACGATCCCTGCTGGCTTACCTCCTCCTGCAAGAAGAGAATATAAGTTAGTGCTAAAATACAATTGGAAGGGTCAGCTACAATGTACTATGTTAGATGTCTTACGATGATGGATACGATCTGTACGGTCGTGGGGTTTGGAACCACAACTGATCGTCAGAGGTTTTCTTCGTCCTTGCTAATACCCAGTCGCATGCTCGCTCCTCACATATGTGGGAGTAAGGCATCGCTGTCCTAGGGTTTGCACACTCTTTGGCTAGTCGCGCCCACTCTGCCTTCTTCCCTACATAGCCACCAAAACTGAGGTGGTGCACGTGTGTGTTACGCCTCTGTATAGTGATGTTCCTCTCTCTCACCTCCTCCACATCGAGCATATTCCTCATCCGGTGAACTCCTCCCAAACCTTGGGAGTAATAAACGGATACCTCTAGAAGGGAGTACAGTCTTTCAACACGTACTCAGCATGCATGACAATCCTGAAATGCCTCAAAGCCACACCCATTCTCTTAGAGGCGTACAGTCTCTTATTTATTTCATCTTCCTCTGGTATAATCCATTTCCCCTTAACTTCGTCCCACAACCGGTTCTTCTGCTCGGCGCTAAATTCCTTCCTCCAGTCTTTAACTGAGATCGGCACTCTCTCCCTCACTAATTTGCCGAGAAAAGAGGAGCAGCACCCCTTACACTTGCCAAGACCCGTGCAAACCCCTGTGGTATCAAAGTGGAGAACCTACAGAGTTCTCCCTATGGCCCCTTTATTCGGTCCTTGGCCCTTTCTAACCTTACTCGATGGGGCCTCAGCAGCACCTTCTTCTCTCTCGGGCATTGAGCCGATGCTCTCTCTTTATGACATTTTGAATATATATATATATGTCAAACCTAAACTTCATGATATAAAGCAATTCATATATTTGACATGATTATATTTCACATGAGTGAAAGCATATTGTAGTAAATCAACAAATTAAGGGATAATTGATACTATATAATTGTACAAGCTAACATATTAATGTGTGATGTTAAAAAAACGTCTATCTGTTGACCAACATAACTCAGTACATACCAATGATGACTTCTAATCTCTAATCAGGTTAGGCCCTAATTCCATTCGAGGATATGTGATTCGGGCAAGTTCCTAAGCTGTTGTACAACTCCAGAGAAAATTTTGGTAGCATCCCCACGCTGTTCTCCAAATACACGTCTCGACAACAGGTCAAGAGGGTGTGTATCCAGAGAACACCAAGGAGATGCTGCCGAAATTTTCTTTAGAGTTGTACAACAGCTCAGGAACTTGCCCAAATCACATATCCTCGAACTATCCAAAAAACATGGACAATTCGGGACTGCTTGCTTATAAATATGCCATTTCAGCATATTTATTGTCGGGGATTAACTATCGATAGAAGACCGTTGTACCCCTAGAAGATCCTAAAGCTACCGACCATACAGCACCAGCAGAAGATGCTCGGGAAATCATCCGGGCAACATAACTCCTGAGCATGCGTATCTACCCATTCGACTACGACCATACCGGACGATCCCGAGCAACCATGCTTGTGAAGGCCATGCCGATACCCGGGAAGATGGTCGGGGGACCCGGTCGTGACACTAGAAAGTAAGATGGCAATCAATCCGCCGAAAATCAAGGGCGGTTGCACCAGAAATTCAAATTATTCGCCCAGATCAAGGGGCCCGGATCGTGAGCGCCACGGTTATGGAAGCATGGCATAAATCTAGGGGGTAATTACCTTGTGTACAGCGTGAGGCTCTGTATTTAATACCCCTGAAAAACACCTGTAAGGGGGACTCCCTTGTTTTTTTACCAATTATAAACACAATACACTGGAGTAGGGCTGTTATCTCGGCAGTGAGAGGCCGGAACCAGGATAAACACAGCGTGTTCCTCCCATCTTGGCATTGCTCGAACGTTCCCCCCTGCTCGTACGAGGGGGCCTCTGTTGATCCCTCATTCAACAAGTAAGCTCGACGGGAGCCCGTTCTCCAATCGTCGACAGCTGGCGCCATCCACGGGGATACGATAGTGTGATTCCCGTATGAATTGGGATCCTCGAGGATGTCAAATTCGGGAGATACCAGGAGTCGTTGTGCCTTCAACGACGTTGATGATGATGACATGTACTACGCCGGCGACGGTGTAGCCGGTGTGACCGATCCCGCAGGCCACACCGAGTCCGGGAGCTTTTCCCCAGAATCTGGAGCACGAGGACGGGTTCCCCGTTCTCCGTGCATTGCCCTCGCTGATGACGAGGATGACTATGATGGACTCTATGATGGTTTGTACATACCGGACCATCTCGAGTTCGACCACGAGACGGCGTCCCAAGGAGACATGATGATGTCCCCATCACGATCGTCTCATTCTTGCCACGTCAATATGGCTGGGAGCCGTATCGAGCCCGAGGTGCAATCCTCGGGGGCTGCTAAGCGAGATCGCTACGAAGCGGCCATGCACCACCTGGAAGCATCTTTGGGTAAGACCCTTGCGAGCATACGCCGCCAAACAAGAGAAAGGAGGGTTTCCAGGGAAAGAAACTCCTCCCGGGGAAACTCTCGCGAGTGTCGTACTCCCGACCGCATCCCAGAACACCATCGGAGCTCTCCGCCGCCCGTTTGCCAAAACCGAGAACGGTTGCAGGCTTTGGTGGCGGTCGTGCGCGACCTTCGCAAATTCGCCGATCAACTGGACTTAGAGGCCGTAGGCAAGGTCGTAGCCGAGGATCTAGAGAAGCTTGCCGCCGACCTAAAGGTCCCGGATCCTCCTCGCGACCAGGATGCCCGGAGTGTTCCCCGGGACCGTCGAGGGCACACACCCGTCCGCTCGCACAGAGATGAATCTCGAAGCCATGCTCGAAGGCTACCCCAGACTGCTAATCCGGTCCGCGAGAAGCCTCGGAGCGACTCCCGAGCAACCTCAGAATGACATGCTTACATCCACCCGGATTACGAACATTCCGAACGCTCCTCGACCGAGCGGTCGTCAGCACACCGTCCTCGCGAAGTCTTCTCCCGGCTTGGCCCACACGTGGGGCGATGGACGAGGGACGCTCGCAATGACCATTATGGCCGAGGACACCACTGTGAGACCTCGAGCTTTGGTTGCCAGGCCTTCACGAGCTCTCTTCGGAATGTCACGTGGCCGAACAAGTTCAAGCCCGGGCATATTGAGAGATTCAATGGGACCCAGAACCCGGACGAATTTCTCTCGATCTACAAAACCGCCATCCTGGCTGCCGGCGGCGATGAGGGGGTGATGGCAAACTATCTCCCAACGGTCCTGGATGGAGCCGCTCGCACTTGGGTCTTCAACTAAAAAGAAGGATCTATACGATCTTGGGGTCAGCTCAGCGCAGCGCTCCAAGCAAATTTCCAGAGCTGCTACACTCGCCCGGGAAGGGAGCGCGACCTCGAGCGCTTGATTCAGACGGAGGGTGAGACCTTGCGACAGTTTGTCCAGAGGTTCATCCAAGTTTGGAATTTGATCCCGAACATATCAGACGAGGCCGTCGTCCGGGCTTTTAAATTCGGGGTGCGAGATGTGCGTTTCACGCAGGACCTGGAAATCCATCCAGACCTAACGGCCAACGAGCTATTCCGCATGGCCGACAGGTATGCCAATGCCGATGAGGCCGTCCAGTGGAAGAAAATGCTGGACGAAGGAAAGCTACCGCCTCAACCCGGATAAGAAATCCCCGCCAGCAAAAAGGGCTCGAACTCTGTGGACAAGAAGATCAAGAAAAAGAAGAAAAAACCCTCGCCGGGCATAGTCGCTGCGGTAGAGCAGCAACAGCCCCGAGCATCCCAGCCGCAGCGCAGGGGGTTTAATGCTCAGGGGAGAGGACAACAGAACCGGCCCCCCGATCGAGGCGACCAGGCAGAGCAACGGGGCGGCCTCTACTGTCCACTTCATCAGGCGTACGGGCATGTTTTACGGAATTGCCGGACATGGACCTATGGCTTGGAGCAATTTTACAACGGCAAGGGTCCCATGCCGTCACTCCCAGAGCAGGGCAAAAATATCAAAGGTAAACAACCCATCGAGGATAACGAGGAGGACATGGAATATCAAGAACCCCAGAACCATATCGCGTTTATCTTTGGGGGCTCCTCCGCCTACAAATCTTGGTGAGATTTGAAGGACGCTGCACGGGAGGTACACCATGTTACCCAGGGAAAGCCTCCCGTACAAGAGCTCAAGTGGTCCGAGCTATCTCTTACGTTCTCCAAGGAAGATTGTCCCCTTGGAATGACAAAACCACAGAAGCTTCCAATGGTCGTAAGCCCGACCATCAGCAACACTATCGTTAGCCGGGTCCTTATAGATTCTGGAAGCTCCTTGGATTTAATTTTCACCAAGGTTTTGGACGAGATGCAGATCCCTCGCTCCAAGATCAAAAGAATAGCGGTTCCCTTCTTTGGGATAGTCCTGGGCACCTCGATCAAGCCTTTGGGCTAGGTCGTTTTGCCCGTCACCTTCGGCAGTCCGAGCAACTTCCGTACAGAGTTGATCACCTTTGAGGTGGTCGACTTCGAGTCGGCTTACAACGCCATTCTTGGCAGGCCAGCCTTGGCCAAGTTCATGGCCGCCACGCACCACACGTACCAATGCTTAAAGGTTCCTGGACCCAATGGGGTCATAACCATGAAAGGGAGCCACAAGTCTGCGTTAAGTTGCGACGAGAGGGCGTTGGACATGGTCGGTCAAATGCCTACACGCGGCCCCGACCAAGAGCCGAAGCACTCCCGGCCTAAAGTTGCCCTCCAGCCCGGAGGAGAGACCAAGGCTGTTCCGCTCAGCGAGTCGAAACCCGCCAAGGTCGTGCATTTGGGATCCTCTTTAGATCCCAAATAGGAACTCGAGCTCATCACCTTCCTCCGAGCAAACCTGGATGCGTTCGCCTGGGAACCGTCCGACATGCCCGGAGTCCCAAGGGAGGTGATCGAGCACAGGCTAGCGGTTCAGCCTGACAAAAAGCCAGTGCGGCAAAAACTTAGACGTTTTTCCCCAGAAAAATAGGCGATCATCCGGGAGGAACAGGATAAACTCCTTAAAGCCGGCTTCATCAGAGAAATCGAGCATTCAGAATGGCTGGCTAACCCAGTCATAGTCAAGAAGAAAGGAGGCAAGTGGCGCATGTGTGTCAACCACACGGGCTTAAACGCAGCATGCCCAAAGGACAACCTCCCGCTACCTCGCATAGACCAGTTGGTCGATGCGACGACGGAGTCACTAGTTATGAGCTTCCTGGACGCTTATTCGGGGTATCATCAGATTAGCATATCTCGTGAAGACGAGGGGAAGACCTCCTTTATCACCCCGTTTGGGACATTCTGCTACACGACCATGTCCTTCGGTCTGAGAAATGCTGGAGCAACTTTTCAGCGCCTCATGCAGAAAACCTTTATGGATCAAATAGGTCGTAACTTGGAGGTTTATGTAGATGACATAGTCGTCAAGAGGAAGCTTGCTCCAAGTCATGTAGCCGACCTAGAGGAGACGTTTTGTAATCTCATTAAGCATCGAATAAAGTTGAACCCGGAGAAATGCGTTTTCGGTGTAAAAGCCGGCAAGGTGCTTGGCTACATGGTCGGTCCGCAGGGCGTTGGGGCAAATCTAGATAAAATTGAAGCCATTGAAAATATGAGACCACCTACATGCGTGAAGGAGGTACAGGCCTTGACCGGTCGGATGGTCGCCTTAAGCCGTTTTATTTCTTGGCTGGGGGAGCGAGGGTTACCTTTCTTCAAGGCCCTATGCAAACACGATGGTTTTTCTTGGACGGAGGAAGCTAATCGTTCCTTCGAGGAACTAAAGCAGTACCTGTCCAAGCCACCCATCTTGGTCACACCCAAGAAAGAAGAGAACTTGCTATTATATCTAGTGGCCACTCCGCAAGCTGTAAGCGCAGTTTTAGCAGTTGAGAGGGATGGGGCCCAATGACCTATCTACTATGTTAGTGAGGTGCTGCATGGACCAAAGGAGCGTTACCCCGAGGTCCAGAAGCTCCTGTACTCACTACTAGTGGCATCCAGAAAGCTGCGCCATTACTTCCAAGCCGACAAAATCATGGTCCCGACCAGTTTCCCACTCAGGGAGATCCTAAGAAATCAAGACGCAAGCGGTCGTATAGCCAAGTGGGCCATGGAGCTTGCCGAGTTCGAAATAACATTTTGGGCTCACACAACCATCAAGTCCCAGATCCTGGCAGACTTCGTGGCAGAATGGTCGGCTCCACCCCAGTCAACAAGCGAGCCCGCAAGGACTAGGGAAAATCATTGGACTATGTATTTTGACGGGTCCCGAGCGTACGAACGCTCGGGGGCTGGTATCGTGTTGGTCTCCCCAGATGGAGAACGACTCCAGTACGCCGTCTGATTGCACTTTGCCGCGACCAAAAACGCGGCAGAGTATGAAGGCCTCTTGGCCGAACTGCGAGCATTCAAGTCGCTTGGAGTCCAACGGCTTATTGTGATGGGCGATTCGTAGTTGGTCGTGAACCAGGTCAACAAGGAGTATCAGTGTTCCGATACCTCAATGGCGCTTTACCTGGTCGAAGTAAGGAAGATGGAGAAGTACTTCAAGAATTTCGAGGTACTCTACATCCCCAGGAAGGATAATGCCTTGGCCAATAAATTATCAAAGGTCGGTTCCTCCTAGATAACCGCTCCGGCGGGGGTGCTCGTTGAGCACCTGTACAAGCCCTCCATTCCCTCTTTAGAGGAGGCACCAGAGACAGGCAGTACAATCTCTCTCCTCGAGCAAAGCGCGAGCTGGATGACACCATTTGTCCAATACCTCGCGCACAGGACATTGCCCGAGGAAGAAGCCGAGCGTTCCCAGCTTACAAGGCGATCTTCTCAGTACAGACTGATTGAAGGTGACCTATACCGCAAGGGCGCACTAGGAGTCCTCTCCAAGTGTATCTCCCAAGAAGAGGGCTAGTACCTTCTTCAGGATATCCATGAAGGGATGTGTGGAGCTCATTCGTCGTTCAGAACGCTTGTGAGCAAGGCATTCCGGTTGGGTTATTATTGGCTAACGGCCTTGGCGGACGCACGGTCGATCATGACAACTTGTCAAGCATGCCAGTTTCATGCCCGCAAGGTCCATCAGCCAGCGTATACGCTACAAACCATCCCACTTTTGTGGTCGTTTTCGACCTGGGGGCTCGATATCCTAGGGCCTTTTCCCCGAGGTCAGAAAGGCTGCAAATACTTGCTTGTGGCCATCGACACTTTCACCAAGTGGATAGAGGCCGAGTCCGTGTCGGCCATCTCGGCCCAAGCAGCCAAGAGGTTCCTCTGAAGCAATGTGAAAACCCGGTTTGGGGTACCCAACCGTCTTATCACAGACAACGGGACCCAATTCACCAGTGAATTGTTCCAAAGTTATTGCGAGGACGTCAGGATCAAGGTCTGCTTCGCCTCTGTGGCACATCCACAGAGCAATGGGGCAACCGAACGAGCAAATGGGCAGATAATTCAAGGCATAAAAAAGAGGGTCTTCCAGAACCTCAGCCAGCACAAACAGGAATGGGTGGACGAGCTACCTGCTGTTCTTTGGTCGGTTCGCATAACCACGAGTCGGGCCACGGGTGAAACCCCGTTTCAACTGGTTTACGGTGCAAAGGCCATTTTGCCCGCAGAAATTGTGCTGGGTTCCCTGAGGGTGCAGCTGGTCGATTCCGTCGACCAGGAAATCGAGCGATTGGTCGACCTAGACCTCGCAGAGGCAACACGAGAATGGGCGTCACTCCGGTCCGCGGTTTACCTACAGGCGCTTCGTAGGCACGCGGCCAAGTCAGTTCGACCAAGGACCCTGCAAATTGGCGACTTGGTCTTACGACGGGTTCAGGACCTATCAAAAGCCAACAAGCTAACCCCCAGATGGGAGGGAACTTACACGGTTGTATCTGTAACACGCCCGGGGGCTGCTCGCCTAGTGATGGAGGATGGTCGAGTGCTCGCCAGCACCTGGAACATCGCTCAACTGCATAAGTTCTATGTCTAAGTACCTTCTTGATTCAAGTATCTGCTCTTCGATACGAAACAACTGATTTTCTCGCTCATCCCCCACCCTTTCTGAAAAATTTATACCCAAGCGCTTCGCTTCGAAGTTTTAAGTGAAGCGAAAAAGCACGGCCAACAATGCACGTGTACCATTCCCCTTGAAGCCAAGCTCGAAAACCCGCAGGCCGTTTGCTCGTGCAGATCTCCTTTCGCAGTAGCTCTATGCTGCATGAATGATCGCGCCAACGCATCCCCATCCTCGGTTCAAGCTCGGCTCCAACCTGGGCTCAGTGGTCCATCACGAGCATTGGCGACGCTGTGCCTGTTAGCTTCAAGTCACACGCGCGACTATGCTCGCAAACTAGAGGCACGGCTTGGCCGTGCCACGAGCAAAACACGCTATGCGCGTACGACCTAAGTTTTCGAATACGGCTATTGGTAGTTCCGGTCGTCTAATGAACAAGTGCAAGCGCGACTTTTTTGTTTCTCCTATGAACAAATCCGTGCTCGCAACTTTAGGGGCACGACCTTTGTCCATAGCGGGGGCTCGTACGTACATGTGAGGACTAACTTTTTCCAAGTTTTTTTGCCCTTGTACTTTCCCGTGGTTGCTTTCCTTTTTGCAGACGAACAAACATAAGAGCATCCAAAACAAGGGGGGAAGAGGACAAGATCGGCCTTTTTTCTATTCCAAGGATATATACAAAAGTTTACAGGTAAAAAAGCTATCTACGGGTGGTCCCGACGACCGTCCTGGAAGGCGGCAAGCTCTTCCTTAAGGGAATCGAGCTCGGCTTCCAGGTCCAAGACCTTCCGCCGAGCCGCACGATCTTCGGCGGCGCTCTCTCGGAGGCGCTGCACCTCCCTGAGCTGAGCTTCCTCGCGCTCCTGAGCTTCTTGCACGGCGCGGCGAAGTTCGGGGACATCCTACCGAAGCTTCCCCAACTCCTCCTCGAGGTTAGCACACCTTACCTCCAAGGTGGCCTTCGCCGTTTCGCTTTGGGAGAGTTTGTCCCGAAGCACGGCAACGGAGCCCTTCATCAACTCCAGCTCCTTTTGGTCGGTGGCGTGCACGTTGGAGACCCGACGCTCAAGATCGGCGATCTTGGCATCTTGCTCGCGGTAGTACCCCGCGAACTCCTCCGCAGAGACCGTGGAGGCGTCGATGTCCTCCTTGGCCATGGCCGCAAACTGCAGACAAAAAAGAAAAGGTCAAACCACCTTGAGGGTCTTGACGCAGAAGAAAAGGCGAAGTACGGCTCAGAAGTAGAAAGCTCACCCGAAGAGCGCGGCTGACCAGCTTGTCTTGGAGCTTCTGGCGCTCGGTCGCGCCAGCTCAGAAGAACAGATTGACCCAAGTAGGGTCATGCTCGATCCGAGCAGGCGCGTCGCCCGGGTAGGGGTCTTGCTCCTCTTGGGTACCTAATGTACCTAGGAGGGCAAGGGCGGCTCCTTCGTCGATCAAACCCGGAGGACGCTCGACCTCCGGGACCTGCTCACCCTGAGGATGAACTTCACCCAGGGCTTGCGGCACGTGGCGATCATCCCCTAGCTCGGCCTCCACGCTCAGGGGCTGAACATTGGCCTCGACCGACTCTTGGGCCTCGGGGCACGTCTCCTGAACCTCCCCGGTACTCGGAGCCGCGCCCGTCCCCTCATAAGGGACCAGGGACATAGCCTCCTCGGTCCCTTGCGAGCCTTGCTCCATTGGGACCGGAGGGAGCTCGGCTGCCGCAGGAGATTGCTCGGAAACCCCTTGCTCCACGGAGACTGGAGGGAGCTCGGTGGCCGCGGAAGTTTGCTCGGAAGCCCTTAGGAGCTCAACCCTTGGAATTTCCACCAAGCCCTCGCTCATCACCAGGTCGACGATGCGTTCCAGCTCGGCGTCAACTGCGGAGTCGAGAATCCACTCAGCCATTTGCTGGAGATCTAAGGATAGCAGCCGAGCTATCACGCCCACACCAAGCGGAGTGGGGTTATGTCGGGACCCTTTGTGTATTCAACACTAGTCCAGGAACGCGCTAGTGCACACAGTCTCAACGTTGGTAAATATCACAATCATACTCAACGAATTAATAAAGTACTTAAATATCTAACCAAACTGGTTGCTTGACCTTATGGTCAAGTTACAAATATACGCCTCGCAGGGCGAAACTTAATAAGAGAGAAATAATAGCAGCGGAAAATAAGATAACTTCATGGCGCCATCCAGTATACCATAGGCAACTGACTGGGCTCGCTCCCTAGTTAGACGGATCTTCTGGGAGTTCCTCCTCCAAAGCTGGTGTAGACTCCTCTTCAACTGGTGTTGTATTGTGGCAAGGGTGAGTACTTGGTACTCAGCAAGTCATGCACAGAATGCAAGCTAATATACTATATGCATGGCTTGATACAAAGGAATAGCTCAAGGTATAATTGCAGTAAACAGCATTTAACAAATAATATAAGTAGATTCGAAAGCAGTAGAAACAAGTATAACGGTAATAACTTTTCTAGGAGTTAAGTAAACATCTTTCCCAATCCTAATCCACATTTCCATCAACATCATTAATAAACTAGACCCAACCTTTCAAATCCAAGTTGTTTTCAAGAAAGTCTAACCCTTGACTGTAATTCCCGAGCGATGTCCAATACCGCGGACACGGCTATTCGAATAGATTTTACACTCTGCAGAGGTTATGCACTTTACCCACAAGGTACAGTCAAACACCACAAAGGCGAGTGTCCGTAACAAAGTCTTTCGGAAACTTCTAACAGCACAAGTGGGCCTCCTCGGTTATTGCACACTAACCCTTCCCTTAACGAAGGCGAAGTTTAGGCCAATCAACCGTTAGATGGGTACCTGGCCGCGGCCCCGGTACGCTCCCCCGTACAACTACACAAAAGGTATAGTTGACATCCTGAGGTCCCACAGGTACGTTATTAGCAACTTAATCAACTAGGTCCGTCCCATTACAGACATGTGGTTGCACGTTTGACCCAGTTCAAAGGATTACAAGGTTAAGTCCTTAGGGTGACCAGGGCAAGACTACCCGAAGAACCAACACAACGTTCCGATGCCACAACTGGCCCACCCGATCATTCTTGCCACATGCCCCGGTCAAATCTATTTAACAAACCCCCAGTTGATTACCATGCACCACGTGCCATCAACATCACATGATACCTTTCCAAAACAGGTTCAATATATCATTAAGTCAATATTAACATTTGATTGTCCAAAATAATGTCATGAGCACGTAGCAGGTCTAAGCAATACACTACAACGGTCTAAATTCCCATGTTGGCAATTTAATAATGTCCAACTAGTAAACCACAACTAGGGTGACAAGGGTCATGGCACATATTTAATTAACCAAGGTGTCATACAGCAAATTGGCATTTATCTAATTTCCCATATTTAAATAAAGTATTTTCTAGTTAAACTAGCATGCAATAGTTTCAATCGAATTAATTTGAAATTGGGATCAACATGGTCAAAGCACAACTTGCCTTCAAAAAGTACTTGTTCTTGGTCCTGAGCTGGCTCCTAGGTCAACACTTCTCCTTCGAAGCCTTTGGGCTGTTCAATGTCTACTCGTAAAGCGTGCAAATAGCCATAAATAAATAAACAGTAGACAAAAAGTGTCCAAACATCCAAATAAAGTTCATAAACAGAGAGCATAATTTTATGAATTTTTAGAAACTGGAATCGTCAAATTCGAAGTTGAAACGCAAAAGTTATAACATTTTGAAGTTTAAATAATCAATTAAATAATATTACAGAGAAAAAATTTGGTCCAAAAATTAAATAAAATTGATCATTAGGTAGATATCAATTTTATACAAATTTATAAATTTGAATCACCCAAATCGGAGTTAAAATGCAAAAGTTATAAGCGTTTGAAGTTTGAATCAAAATCTGAAATCAATAATTCGAATTAATAAATCATTTTCTTTTTCGAAAATTCTTTTATTGCGTCAGCGTGACACGTGGACCAATCGGGTGCCACCACGTCACCTCGGGTCCATGGACCCAGCGCACGGGCGCGGCTCGGTCCACCATGGACCCGGTCCACGGCTCACGCGCGTCACAGCGGCGAGTGGGCCCGTGGATGACGTCGGCGATGGCGTCATCACGCACGGCCGAGGACGGTGGCGATACCGGCCCCACCGTGACGTCAGCGTGACATCATGGTCCAGTTGGCTAGGCCGCTGACGCGTGGGTCCCACTGACACGCGGGCCCCGCGTGTCAGAGACATGCACCCACGCCACGGGCGCTACCGCGGGCCGATCGACTTGCCGCCTCCGCCACGTGGCGTTATCTCGGCCGTTGATTTGAAAATCAACGGCCCAGATCGGATCTGGCTTAACGCGTTAAGAAACTACTCCGCTGATCTGGACCGTTCGATCTTGATCGGACGGTCAAGATCCAATCTAACGAAAACAACGTGGGTTAACGCTAACCGTTCGATCTAGATCTAACGGCTGAGATCTATTCTAGCTTGGTGCAGTTTCGGCTACGTGGCACGATCTAAATCGTTGGATCTAGATCCAACGGCTAGAAATAGATCTAAGGAAAGCACGTGGGATCTCACCGGGGTGTGACATGGCGCGATCTGGACCCTTGGATCTGGATCGGATGGCTGGTGGAGCTCGAGGTCCGGCGATGGCTTGCGGCGGGGCTGGTTCACTGGAGACGAAGACGGCGACCACGGCGACGGCGTTGCGGGGCTCCTCCGGTGAAGTGAGTGGTCTCCTCTGGCGCGGCTTGACCTCGCGGTTCCGGATCTGGGCTCAACGGCGGCGGAGGACGGCGGACGGCGGCGAAAACTGCAATTGAACGCGGCGGAACGCTCCTCCAACTCCGGCGAGCGATTGCGGCGCAACCATGGCGGCTCTGGCGGCGTGAGCTAGGGCTACGGGTGCGCACGGAAGTTGGCGTCACGGCAGCGGTGGTGTAACACCCCAAAATTTTGCTTTTATTGAATTCATGTGTGATTTGGCACTTTGGTGAATTTTTGGAATTTTCTGGAATTTATTTGGATTTATTTGGAATTTATTTGAATTTATTCCATTTTGAAATAATTAAAGAATTTAATTTTGCAAATAAAATTTTGTTGGAAATATTTTATTTGAGTCCCAAATACCCTAAAATATTTTCCAGAATTTTTAGGGGAATTTTCATAGTATTTTTGTATTTTTAATTAATTAAATGAATTATTGTGAATTATTTTAAATATTAAATCGCTGGAAAATCAACTCGGGTCGAGTACTGTTCATCCGACCGAGTCGGAACCCGAGTCGGACTCGAGTCCGACCCGAGCCAGTTGACTCGACCAAACCAGTTCCCAACCCTAAGCGATCCCGACCGTTGGATCGGGATCCAACGGCTGAGATCCGCCCGTACCGGTTCGAGCCGCGTCCGACCCGGACACGATCGCGCCCGTGCGATCGTGGCCGTTGATCGCGACACGTGGACGGCTCCCAGTCGTCGTCTCCGCCGAGTCCGAGCCGGACTCCGCCGCCGCGCCCGCCGCCGTGGAGAACTAGGTTTCCGTGTCCCGCACGAACGCCGAGGCTATTTAAAGCCCTGGTCACGCCCCGAGGTTGCCCTCATCCGTGCGCACCCGTGTCCCCGAGCCATCTCGCCTGAGCCGTCGCCGTTTGCCCGTACGAGCTCGCCGTAGTTGGAGGAGGTGTCCGCCGCGGTTTGCGCCGTTTTCCGCCGTCGTCCGTCGTCTTCCGCCGAGAAGGAGCCCAGATCCGGGATCCCCGCGACGAGACGCACTCGAAGGGGGGACTCATCTCGCCGGAGAGGCCCCGTAGCGCCGCGCCCTTGGTCGTCGTCCCCGTCTCCGGTGCACCAAGCCCCGCCGCGACGCCATCGTCACCCGCGAAGGTTCTCAGCCGTCCGATCAAGATCCGACAGTCACGGTGAGCCCACGTTCTCCCCCAAACCCTAGAAACCCGATTAGATCTGAACCGTTGGATCAAGATCCAACGGCCCACGATCGCCACGTGCTGTAGTAGTGTTATTATAGGATTAGATCTGGACCGTCCGATCTAGATCGAACGGCCCACGATCATCGAGTAGATTCAACGTGTTAACCCTGGATCTAATCGCGGCCGTCGAATTTCAAATCAACGGCCGAGATTGCGCTCCGCGTGTCGGGAAGCTTTGGCCGTCGCGGTCGGCCCACGCCGCAGCGTGCGTGTAGACGCCCGACACGCTGGGCCCGCGTGTCGAAGGCCCACCTGTCGGCCGATCGCGCGTGGCGTCACCCATGGCGTCATCGGATGGACCCACCTGCCGGGCCTGTGGCCGAGCCCGGCGACGCCGGGCCGATGACGTCATCCGAGTGGTCCCACATGTCAGTCTCACGTGGAGCTGTGGACCGGGTCCACGGTAGACCCGAGCCGAGCGTGGACCGAGTCCATGGACCGGCTGACGTCAGCCAACCAATCAGAGGCTGCCACGTGTCCATGCTTTGGCGCAATAATTAATTTCGAAAAGAAAATGATTTATTAATTCGAAATATTGATTCAAATTTAGATTCAAACTTCAAACGCTTATAACTTTTGCGTTTCAACTCCGATTTGAGTGATTCAAATTTCTAAATTTGTATAAAATTGAGATCTACCTAAATATGAATTTTATTTAATTTTTGGGCTAAAGTTTTCTCTGCAAAATTATTTAAATGATTATTTAAACTTTAAATAATCATAACTTTTAAATCTTAACTCCAAATTTGACGATTCCAGTTTCTAAAAATCCATAAAATTATGTTCTTTCTGTTTATGGATTTTATTTGGATGTTTGGACACTTTTGCCTATTGTTTATTTGTGTATTTGCTATTTGCACGCTTTACGAGTAGACGTTGAAGTCTTGGGAAGGATTCGAAGGAGAAGTATTAACTCAGGATCCAACTCAAGACCAAGAACAAGTACTTTTTGAAGGCAAGTTGTGCTTTGACCATGTTGATCCTATTTGAAATCTATTTTGATTTAAACTATTGCATGCTAGTTCAATTAGAAAAATACTTGGTTTAAACATGGGGTTAGATAAGTACCAATTTGCTGTATGACACCTTGATTATTTAAGTATGTGCCATGACCCTTGTCACCCTAGTTGTGGATTACTAGTTGGACATTATTAAATTTCCAACCTGGTTTAGACCGTTGTAGTATCTTTGCTTAGACACCTTACGTGCTCATAACATGATTTTGGATAATCAAATGTTAATATTGACTTAATGATATATTGAACCTGTTTTGGAAAGGTATCATGTGATGTTGATGGCACGTGGTGCATGGTAATCAAGCGGGGTTTGATAAACGATTTTCGGCCAGGGCATGTGGTAAAGAGTAATCAGGTGGGCAGTTGTGGCATTGGGAGTGTTGTTTTGGTTTTTCGGGTAGTCTTGCCCTGGTCACCCTAAGGACTTAACCTTGCAAGCCTTTGAACTGGGTCTAACGTGCAACCACATGTCTCAGAATGGGACGGACCTAGTTGACTAAGTTGCTAATAACGCATTACTGTGGGACCTCGGAGGTCAACTACACCCTTTGTGTAAGTTATGTACGGGGAGCGTCACTGGGCTGAGGCCAGTACCCATCTAACGGTTGATTGGCCTAGACTTCGCCTTAAGCGAAGGAAGGGTTAGTCTTGCAATAACCGGGAGGACCACTTGTATTGTTAGAAGTTTTGAAAGACTTTGTTACGGGAACTTCGCCTTTGTGGTGTTTATTTGTATCTTGTGGGTAAAGTGCATAACCTCTGCAGAGTTTAGAATCTATTCGAATAGCCGTGTCCGCGGTATTGGACATCGCTCGGGAATTACAGTCAAGGGTTAGATTTTCTCAAAAATAACTTTGGTTTGAAAGGTTGGGTTGGTTTAATAATGAAGATGATGGAAATGTGGTTTAGGATGGGGTAAATTGTTTATTAAACTTCTTGAAAAGTTATTTAAGCTTTACTTATTTTCTTTGCTTTGAATCTACTTATATTACTTGTCAAATCTTGTTTCTGCAAATATACCTTGAGCTATTCCTTTGTACCAAGCCATGCATATAGTATATTAGCTTGCATTACATTGCATGACTTCTTTGAGTACCAAGTACTCACCCTTGCCTCAACACAACATCAGTTGAAGAGGAGACTACGCCAGCTTTGGAGGAGGAACTTCAAGAGGATCCGTCTACTTAGGGAAGCGAGCCCAGTCAGTTGCCTGTGGTATACTGGATGGCGCCACGATGTTACTTTATTTGATTTTTCGCTGCTATTATTTCTCTTTTAATAAGTTTTGCCTTGCGAGGCATACATTTGTAACTTGACCATAAGGTCGAGTAACCAGTTTGGTTATTTAAATAAAGTACTTTGATAATATCGAATGGTATGATTGTGATATTTACCGATGTTAAGACTGTGTGCACG
This sequence comes from Rhipidocladum racemiflorum, assembly GCA_036346355.1. Classification (NCBI taxonomy): domain Eukaryota; kingdom Viridiplantae; phylum Streptophyta; class Magnoliopsida; order Poales; family Poaceae; genus Rhipidocladum; species Rhipidocladum racemiflorum. Next base: position 24,163,618 of record CM070589.1, on the reverse strand, counting down.
AGCGCGTTCCTGGACTAGTGCTGAATACACAGAGGGTCCGGATTTGCAAATTCGGGGTCCCGACAGAGGTGGTATCAGAGCCATACTTGACTGTAGGCTCAACCCTAGCTAGAATGGTCGTAGTGAGGATAAAACCTATTTTCTAAAAGCTAAAAATTTGCGAAGACAAGAAATGACATCTCGACTTATCCCCTTCTCTCTTTTCTTGTCTCTTGCTGAAATTTTCCCTTACCTTGTCACAATTTAAAAAAAAATTCCGAATTCTTACGTAAAGCACTCTTGTGACAGATGGAGGAAGAGTTCAACTACGTTGATCTAGGAGTTGGTCACGCCGCGGAACTTTGGCATATGCTACAAACTCTCGGAGATTTTGAGAAGCCCCAATACCAAGTGGAAGTGATCAGACAAGCGGGATTGATCAAGGCTTGTGACGTGAAGATTGAGGTACCTGCTAGGAAAAAGGGCCCAGGCAATCGCCCGATACACTGCACTGCCAAGAGATCTACAATGCAGATGGGTATCCAAGAAGTATCACGACGAGCAATGCGGCACATTACCCGTATCTACGCCAGAGAGTTGGAGAGTACGGTGTTCCGTTATCATCCGCGCAGCGATAACCTTCTTGACCCGAAGGCGATTCAGGATGAGGATGCCACGGTTACACAGTTGGCACGATTTGTCGTCGCCCAGGAGGATGTACTAGATAATACAAGCAAGGAGCTCTGAAGGCCCGCAAGGAGATCACGACAGAGAAGAAACGGATGGCGGGAAGCTCAAGAGTATGTGGCACACCTTCTGCGAAGGATTGACGAGTTGGAGATGACCTTGTACGGACCGGACCCGAGCCGATTTCGAGCTACACGAGCCAGATCCGGAGGAGTCGGATCTCGATGAGGACACCGCTTCTTCGACTACCATGGAGGACACGATTCTTTGGACATGGCGATCGTTTGGCGCCTATGCCACAAAGACCCGCATCAGGCCGTGGAGGTTTTCTCGATGAGTGAGCATAGGTTCTATAGTGAGACTCCTTCACGAGTCAGCGTCATAGAATAAAGAGTCACCCTTTAGGCGTTAGACTCGAATTAGTTCGATTCGATTTTCTTTGTTTCTTTGAGTGTCTTTGTATGTGTTGCAAGGCCCTTAGGCATTGTAAGCAGCCATACCAAGTTATTAATAATAAAGTTGGACCTTAAAGTTACCCCTTTCGCCCCGCATAAGTTCCATATTACTTGTCTATTCTTGTTTCCCTCTCATCTCTAAACCTAGAGCAAACCGATAGATGGTGAACACCCGTGGAAACTTTGGAAGCAATGGGAGTGGTTCTCGCCCAGCAGAAAACCCCAATGATGGAGCACCAGCACCGCCACTGGATATGCAGAATTTCGGAGCTTTTCTTGCTGCCTGCACTCGATTGATGCATGCTATGATGCAACAAATGCAACACGTCACCGCTCAGGCCACTGCTAATCAAGTTAATCATGGACAACGCCAGAATACAAGACTGTCAGAGTTCATGAGAACTCACCCACCCACTTTCTCTGGGAATGCCAATCCATTGGAGGCCGATGATTGGTTCAGATCAATCGAGAGGAAGCTACACATAGCTCAATGCATAGGAAATGAGAAGGTACTCTACGCTTCTCATCACCGGAAGAGACAAGCCGAATGGTGGGAAAACTTACTGTGCCACGCAAGAGAACCCTCAAGATATCACTTGGGAAGAGTTCACGGTGCATTCGACAGCGTTATCACGTGCCTGAAGGAATCATGGACCTTAAGAAGGAGGAGTTCGAGCATCGAAACAAGGTAATCAGCCGGTGGCCGACTACCTGAATAAGTTCACACAGCTAGCACGCCACGCACCTTTGAGGATGTAGCGACGGATAAATCCAGGCAGTCTCGTTTTATGAAGGGACTTAACTCGGGATTGCAAGTAGGGTTGATCACCCACACCTTCCCAGATTTCCAAGAGTTGGTGAATAAGGCGCTTATTCTTGAGGACAAAGCGCAAGGAACTGGATGAGAACGAGAAGCGCAGATGCAACGGCAAGGATCACGCCAGGGAACGCCATACGGCGCTGAGAGTTGCACCAAATCAATTCTTGATTCCAACCACGAGAATGCAACAAGGACACCATCCTCGGCACCAAGACCTGTCAATCGTAACTACTGGACCCAGCCCCGCTAGAAACGCTTACTCGAGCGATCGGCAAGGAAACGGTGAGGCAGCTGCTACAAGCGCAACGAGCGAGACACTTTGCCAACAGTTGTCCAAAGAAGACAGCAGGAGTGACCGATTCGCTTCAATCTAGGAACCACCCCAGCTAGGGCGCCCGGCACGGAGCCGCACCCAGGCCGTGGTGAGAGGCCGAGTCAACCATGTCACCGCAGATGCACTGCGAGAATGCTACGGACGTCGTCTTGGGTAAGTTACTTGTTAACTCGATACACCTGCTTGATTTTGTTTGACTCTGGAGCTTCGCATTCGTTTGTTTCGCAAGGCTTTGCTACTAGAAATGATTTGAGGATTGCAAGACTTAAGTGCATGCTTTTAGTTCAAACCCACGGTTCCGAACTCCGAGCGAAAGTAGGATGTTCGGGGTGAGAATACTAATAGATGGAATAGAGTTCCTAGCAAACCTTATAATTTTGGAGACCCGGACCTTAGGCGTCATATTGGGAATGGATTGGTTATCCAAGCACAAGGCCGTATTGGATTGTGGACGAAGGACTATCTCGATTGAGAGCCCGTGTGGGAAGAAAGTGGAATTTCAAGCCACTGCGATTAGAGATGGACAGTTGATGGTTAACCATACCAAGGCAATCAGCATAGATGATGTCTCGGTAGTGAATGAGTACCCGATGTTTTCCCGAAGATCTACGGTATGCCGCATGACAGGGACATAGAGTTTGTGATAGAGCTTGTACAGTACAAGACCGATAGCAAAGAGACCCTATCGGATGTCTACCGAGGAGTTGGTAGAGATGAAGAAACAGCTAGAAGAATTAATGGAGAAAGGATTTATCGGCCGAGTTCGTGCCGTGGGGAGCACCGGTTTTGTTTGTCAAGAAGAAGGACGGGAGTTTCGGGATGTGCATTGACTACCGTGCACTCAATGAAGTCACCGTGAAGAATAAGTATCCGCTACCCAGGATTGATGATTTGTTTGATCACCGAGAGGAGCCGGAGTTTTCTCAAGATTGATCTGAGATCGGGATACCATCAGTTGAAGATCCGATCGAAGATATCCGAAGGCGCATTCTCGTCAAGATATGGACATTACGAGTTTCTGATTATGTCTTTTGGGTGACGAATGCGCCCGACTTATTTCATGAATATGATGAATAAGGTGTTCATGGAATATTTGGATAAGTTTGTCGTCGTGTTCATAGGCGATATCCTAATCTACTCCAAGACAGAGTGAACATGCCGAACACTTAAGGCGAGTTTTGGAAAAGCCGAGGAACAACAACTTTTAGCCAAGTTCAGCAAGTGTGATTTTTGGAAGGACAAGGTGGAGTTTCTTGGACATGTAATGACCGCATGAAGGAGTCGCCGTAGATCCAAGCAAAGTAGAAGGCGTGTTACATTGGGAGCGACCAAGATCGTGACCAGTTCGAGTTTCCTTGGAATGGCAGGATACTACCACCGTTTCATCGAAGGCTTCTCGACAATTGCGAAACCTCTTACGCAATCGAAGAAGGAAAAGAAGTTTGCATGGATGCCGAATGTGAGAAAGGATTTCAGAGTCAAGAAGCGATTGACATCGACACCGGTGTTAGTTCTACCGGATGTTGCTCAAAGCTTCGATATTTATTGTGACGATCGCGCCAAGGACTTGGATGTGTCTTTGATGCGAGGATGGAAAGGTCGTAAACTTATGCATCAAGGCGATTGAGGCCGCATGAGGAAAATTATCCGACACATGACTTAGAGTTAGTGCCGTAGTGCATGCTTTGAAGATATGGCATCACTATCTCGATCGGAAACAGATGTGAAGTATATCACGGATCATAAGAGCCTTAAGTACATATTCACCCAATCGGATCTGAATATGAGGCGAGAGGAGATGGTTAGAGTTAATCAAGGACTATAATGTTGGAATCCATTACCATCCGGGAAGGCCAACGTAGTAGCCGATGCCCTGGTCGGAAAAGCCATACCGTGAGTACGTTGCTAGCCACAAGTCGTGGGGAGTTAAGAGGTTCCATGCCAAAGGGAAACTCGCACCCCGTTATGTTGGACCATTTAAGATTTTGAGTCGCGAGGCGAAGTTGCTTACCGGTGGAGTTGCCCGCGATCGTTGGCGAGGAGTGCATGATGTATTCCATGTGTCCCGATTGAAGAAGTGTCTCCGAGTTCCTGAGGAGCAGACACCGCTAGAGTCAATTGAGTTGCAAGAGGATTTGACTTATAAGGAGCATCCGTGAGGATTCTAGACACAATGGATCGAGAAACTAGAAACAAGTCAAGCGGGGTTTGATAAGCTGATTTCGGCCAGGGCATGTGGCAAAGAGTAATCAGGTGGGCGGTTGTGGCATTGGGAGTGTTGTTTTGGTTTTGGGTAGTCTTGCCCTGGTCACCCTAAGGACTTAACCTTGCAAGCCTTTGAACTGGGTCTAACGTGCAACCACATGTCCGTAATGGGACGGACCTAGTTGACTAAGTTGCTAATAACGCATTACTGTGGGACCTCGGGAGGTCAACTACACCCTTTGTGTAAGTTGTGCGGGAGCGTCATCGGCCGAGGCCAGTACCCATCTAACGGTTGATTGGCCTAGACTTACGCCTTAGCGAAGGGAAGGGTTAGTCTTAATAACCGGGAGGACCACTTGTATTGTTAGAAGTTTCCGAAAGACTTTGTTACGGAACTTCGCCTTTGTGGTGTTTGACTGTATCTTGTGGGTAAAGTGCATAACCTCTGCAGAGTTTAGAATCTATTCGAATAGCCGTGTCCATGGTATTGGACATCGCTCGGGAATTACGATCAAGGGTTAGATTTTCTCAAAAATAACTTTGGTTTGAAAGGTTGGGTTGGTTTAATAATGAAGATGATGGAAATGTGGTTTAGGATGGGGAAAATGTTTATTAAACTTCTTGAAAAGTTATTTAAGCTTTACTTATTTTTACTGCTTTCGAATCTACTTATATTACTTGTCAAATCTTGTTTCTTTATAAATATACCTTGAGCTATTCCTTTGTACCAAGCCATGCATATAGTATATTAGCTTGCATTACATGCATGACTTCTTTGAGTACCAAGTACTCACCCTTGCCTCAACACAACATCGGTTGAAGAGGAGACTACGCCCGACTTTGGAGGAGGAACTTCAAGAGGATCCGTCTACTTAGGAAGCGAGCCCGGTCGGTTGCTGTGGTATCTTTGGATGGCGCCACGATGTTACTTTATTTGATTTTTATTGCTATTATTTCTCTTTTAATAAGTTTTGCCTTGCGAGGCATACATTTGTAACTTGACCATAAGGTCGAGTAACCGGATTTAGTTATTTAAATAAAGTACTTTGATAATATCGAATGGTATGATTGTGATATTTACCGATGTTAAGGCTGTGTGCACTAAGCGCGTTCTGGACTAGTGCTGAATACCTGAAGGGTCGGATTTGCAAATTCGGGGTCCCGGCAATTGGCGACGCATTAAATAGGGCCCTCGGCGTCTACGAAACACGTGAAAACCGAGGCCACTCCGTTCTGCGGCGGAATCAGAGTTGGATTCGGATTTGGTGGCGTGGCTCAACGTCACCGTTGAATCAAGATCCAGCGGTGCGAGGAGTTTGGGCTCGGTCTGGCTCGGGCTAGCTGGTGGCTCGGTCGGACTCGGGCTCGAGTGGCGTGGCTCAATCGTGGCCGTTGGATCAAGATCCAGCGATCACGCGATTAGGAGTTCGACCAGCGGGTTCGGCCGAGCGGTTGGCTCGGTCGGACTCGAGTCCGACTCGGACTCGGGTCGGTCGGATGAAACGATAAAACCCACTCGCTATTTTCCAGCGATTAAATAATTCAATTAATTCCCAGAAATTCATTTAATTCATTAAAAATAGCAAAAGACTCAGAAAAATTCCAGAAAAATTCTGGAAAATATTTTGGAACATTTTGGACTCAAATAAAATATTTCCAACAAAATTTTATTTGCAAAGTTAAATTCTTTAATTATTTCAAAATGGAATAAATTCAAATAAATTCCAAATAAATCCAAATAAATTCCAGAAAATTCCAAAAATTCACCAAAGTGCCAAATCACACATGAATTTAAGAAAAGCAAAATGTTGGGATGTTGCAAACCTCCCCCCTTAACAGAATCTCGTCCCCGAGATTCAGGGCTTTCTAAAGAAATAGGTTCGGAAACTCTTTCTTCAAATCCTCTTCGCGCTCCCAAGTTGCTTCACTCTCCGCGTGGTTGCTCTATTGAACTCTGCAGAAACGGGTTGACTTGTTTCTCGTCTCTCGATCCATGGTGTCCAGAATCTTCACGGGGTGCTCCTTGTAAGTCAGATCTTCTTGTAGCTCAATTTACTCTAGCGGTGTCTGTTCCTCAGGTACTCGGAGACACTTCTTCAGCTGGGACACGTGGAACACGTCATGCACTCCTGCTAGTGATTGTGGTAACTCCAGTTGGTACGCAACTTCACCTCTACGGCTGAGAACCTTAAATGGTCCAATAAATCTCGGCGCGAGTTTTCCTTTGTCATGGAATCTCTTAACTCCTCTGAGTGGCGTGACTCTGAGATACACGAAATCTTCTGGTTCAAAACTCAGGTCTCGGTGATGGTTGTGAGCATAACTCTTCTGTCGTGACTGGGCTATCTTCAATCTCTCCCTGATCATGGCAATCTGTTCTTCGGCTTCTTAGAGAATATCTGGCCCAAAGACACGGCGTTCACCTGTCTCGTTCCAATTCAACGGTATCAGAGCCAGTCGACCAGTATAGTGCTTCAAATGGCGACATTTGCATACTTGGCTTAGTAACTATTATTGTAGCTGAACTCACAGACTGGCAGACTTTATCCCAAGAGGTAGCATAATCCAATGCACAAGCTCGTAGCATGTCCTCTAGAATTTGATTAACTCTCTGTTTGCCCATCCGTCTGCGGATGATAAGGTATCTTGAAGTTCAAACGGGTTCCCATGGCTTCATGCAGTTTATTCCAGAACCTCGAGGTAAACTGGGTACCTCTGTCCGATACAATTTTCTTTGGCACTCCGTGCAAACAGACGATCCTGGTCATATACAATTCAGCTAACTTATCTCCCGAATAAGTGGTCTTTACTGGAATAAAATGGGCGACTTTAGTCAAGCGATCCACTATAACCCATATGGAGTCATATCCTCCTTGAGTTTTTGTCAAACCGGTAATGAAGTCCATTCCGATTTCCTCCCATTTCCACTCAGGTATCTTCAACGGCTGTAACAATCCTGCTGGTCTCTGATGCATTGGATTGACTCTCTGGCATATGTCACGCAGCGCAACATGCTCGGCAACTTCACGCTTCATGCTCGGCCACCAGAATCTTTCCTTCAAATCTTGATACATCTTGGCACTTCCAGGATGAATGGAATACTTTGAGTCATGGGCTTCTTCTAAAATCAACTGCTTCAGCTCCTTCTTGTTCGGCACACAAATGCGACCCTTCATCCATAACGTGCCTTGCTCATCCAACTTGAAGTCCTCTGCCTTGCCTTCATCCATGTTGGATTTAATCTTGCGGATCTTGTCATCATCCTCTTGTCTTTCTCGGATCTGATCCTCCAGGGTAGGCTTCACTTCCAATGCTGCCAAGAATCCTTCTGGTACGACTTCAATCTGCATTCTCTGGAAATCCTCACATAGCTCCTCCTGACTTGTGGCTATCAACATGTTCACGGTATGGCTTTTCCGACTCAGAGCATCGGCAACTACGTTGGCCTTCCCGGAATGGTAATGGATTCCAACATTGTAGTCCTTGATCAACTCTAACCATCTCCTCTGCCTCATATTCAGGTCTGATTGGGTGAAGATGTAATTAAGACTCTTATGGTCCGTGTATACTTCATATCTGTTTCCAATTAAATAGTGACGCCATAATTTCAAGGCATGCACTACGGCAGCTAGCTCTAGGTCATGTGTCGGATAATTCTCCTCATGTGGCCTCAACTGCCTTGATGCATAAGCGACGACCTTCCCATTCTGCATCAGCACACATCCAAGTCCTTGGCGCGATGCGTCAGAATAAAAGTCAAAGCTTTGATTAACATACGATAGAACTAACACCGGCACTGATGTCAATCGTTTCTTCAGCTCTTGAAAACCTTTTTCACACTCTGGCATCCATGCAAACTTCTTCTCCTTTTTCAACAATTGCGTAAGAGGTTTCGCAATGGTCGAAAAACCTTCAATGAAACGGCGATAGTAACCTGCCATTCCAAGGAAACTTCGGATCTGGGTCACGGTCTTCGGCTGTTCCCAATGTAACATAGCTTCTACCTTGCTTGGATCTACGGCGGCTCCTTCCGCAGTCATTACATGTCCGAGGAACTCCACCTTGTCCTTCCAAAAGTCACACTTGCTGAACTTGGCGAAAAGTTGCTGTTCCCTTAGCTTTTCCAAAACTTGCCTCAAGTGCTCTACATGTTCATCCTCTGTCTTGGAGTAAATTACGATATCATCTATGAACACAACAACAAACTTGTCCAAATATTCCATGAACACCTTATTCATCATATTCATGAAATATGCTGGTGCATTCGTCAGACCAAAGGACATAATAGTAAACTCGTAATGTCCATATCTTGACGAGAATGCGGTCTTCGGGATATCTCCTGATCGGATCTTCAACTGGTGGTATCCCAATCTCAGATCAATCTTGGAGAAGACTCTGGCTCCTCTCAGCTGATCAAACAAATCATCGATCCTGGGTAGCGGATACTTATTCTTCACGGTGACTTCATTGAGTGCACGGTAGTCAATGCACATCCTGAAACTCCCGTCCTTCTTCTTGACAAACAAAACTGGCGCTCCCCACGGCGACGAACTTGGTCTGATAAATCCTTTCTCCATCAACTCTTCAAGCTGCTTCTTCATCTCTACTAATTCCTCGGTGGACATCCGGTAAGGTCTCTTTGCTATCGGCGCTGTACCAGGTACAAGCTCTATCACAAACTCTATGTCCCTGTCTGGCGGCATACCAAGTAAATCTTCAGGAAAAACATCCGGGTACTCATTCACCACTAAGACATCTTCTATGCTGATTGCTTTGGTGCTGTTAACCATCAATCATCCATCTCATGCTTGGTAGCTTGGAATTCCACTTTCTTTCTACACGGGCTCTCAACTAAGATAGTCCTTCGTCCACAATCCAATACGGCCTTGTGCTTGGATAACCAATCCATTCCCAAAATAACATCTAAGGTTTGGGTATCCAACAATATAAGGTTCGCTAGGAACTCTATCCCATCTATTAATATTCTCACCCCAGAACATCCTACTTTCATTCGGAGTTCGGAACCAGGGGTTTGAACTAAGAGCATGCATTTAAGTCTTGCAATCTCCAAATCATTTTTAGCAGCAAAGCCTTGAGAAACAAACGAATGCGAAGCTCCAGAATCAAACAAAGCATTGCAGTGCGAGTTAACAAGTAACTTACCCAGTACGACGTCCGTGGCATTCTGAAGTGCATCTGCGGTGACATGGTTGACTCGGCCACTCACCACGGTCTGGGGTGCTGCTCCTGGCTGTGCTGTCCCTCGATTGGTTCCTAGTGCTGGCGTCCTGGCTGGTGTGGATCCCAGATTGAAGCGGGTAGGGTCACTCTGCTTTGTCTTCTTAGGGCAACTGTTGGCAAAGTGTCCTGGCTCGTTGCAGTTGTAGCAGCGTCTCACTGTCCCCTGTTGACTACCTGAAGCGGCGTTTCTGGTTGGGGCTGGAGTCTGATAGTTCTGATTGACGGGTCTTGGTGCTGGTGACTGTGTCCTTGTAGCATTATGTGGCTGGAATCTGAAAAACTGATTTGGCGCAACCCTCAAACGTTGCTGCGCTCCCTGACGCGATCCCTGCTGTTGCATCCTTCGCTTCCTGTTGTCGTCCAGTTCCTTGCGCTTGTCCTCAAGAATAAGCGCCTTATTCACAAGCTCCTGGAAATCTGGAAAGGTGTGGGTGATCAGTCCCACCTGTAGTCCTGAGTTAAGTCCCTTCATGAAGCGAGACTGCAGCTTTATCTGTCGCTATGTCTTGGTGCGTAGCGTGCAAAGGCTGTGTGAACTTGTTCGAGTATTCGACCACTGGTGGCTGCCTTGCTTGATGCTCAACTCCTCTTTCTTGAGGTCCATGATTCCTTCCGGCACGTGATCTTGTGAAATGCGGTATGAACTCCTCCCAAGTGATATCTTGAGGGTTCTCTTGCGTGGCATGAAGTTCTCCCACCATTCGGCCGTCCCTTCTAAGCGATGAGAAGCGTAGAGTACCTTCTCATTTCCCATGCACCGAGCAATGTGTAGCTTCCTCTCTATTGACCTTAACCAATCATCGACCTCCAGCGGATTGGCATTCCCGAAAAAGTGGGTGGGTGAGTCCTCATGAACTCGGCAGTCTTGTATTACGGCGTTGTCCCCGATTGACTTGGTTAGCGGTGGCTGGCGGTGGCGTGTTGGATCTGTTGCATCATAGCATGCATCAAGCGAGTCAAGGCAAGAAAAGCTCCAAAATTCTGCATGTCAACTGGCGGTGCTGGTTGGGGTGCAGGTGCTCCATTATTGGGGTTTCCAGCTGGGCGAGAACCACTCCCATTGCCTCCAAGGTTTCCACGGGTGTTCACCATCTGTCGATTGCTCCGAGGTTTAGAGATGAGAGGGAACAAGAATAGACAAGTAACAGGGAAACTTATGCGGGGGAAAAGTGTAACTCAAAATCCAACTTTATTAATACTAATAGTAATAACTTGGTATGGTTGCTTACAATGCCTAAGGGCCTTGCAACACATACTGCACATTCAGCAAACAATGAAAATCCAACGCCTCTAAAGGTGACTCTTATTCTATAACGCGACTCAACGAAGGAGTCTCGACCTCAACGCCTACGCTCACTCGTCGAGAAAACCTCCACTGCCTGGGTGGGGGTGCGACGGCATCGGCGCGAAACAATCGCCATGCCCCACAACTGCAGTTGTGGTTGACGACGCGGCGTCCTCCTTTGGTTCTGGATTTGGTTGTGTAGGATCGAAGTATACGAATATAGCAATCAGAGGGGGGGTGAATGATTATGCGGAAGCTAAAACAAAATTTTCGATCTACTGGAAGAACACCCCAACTCGGATTCAAAAGATTGCCTCGTAATCAACAAAAACAGATTGATAGACGCTTGGTAAAAAAAGAATTCCGGGAGATCCAACCGTCGAAACGATTTGAAATTTGGACACAAGAAACTGTATTCCAATACGAATCAAACCCAAAAAGAATCAGCTCGATCGGACTTATGGATCAAAAGTTATGAGCTTCGCAAGCTTTCTGATCCAGAACTTGACGAGAATTGATCTAACGTAAACTAGAAAGTTTTAACAGAACCGACAAAAGATTAATCAACTAGACTTTGAGGAACTCTAAATCAATACCCTAGAAAGGTTTTTGATGGATCAAATCAAGATGACACTCAAGGATCAAAAACCAATCTAGATTTAGAGCAAGCATGCAAACAAGAACCAAGACAGGAAAAACAACCTTTGTAGCAACGAGGTTCTTGTAGCATAAAAATCTTGAAAGAATTGATCTTTATTTCTTTTGTCTAAAGTACTCTCATCAAAAGAGTACAAACCCTAAAACTTGCTCAAGGCTTGATGCCCTTCAACAGGAGACAACCCCTCCTATTTAAAGGACCAACCCACAAGGAGTTCTGAATACGATTCCTATTCCCTAGAAGGAATCTATATCCAATACAACTCTACTTGGCCCAACTTGGCCGAGTACAACTCTTGCACGCGTATGGCAACCCTACCATACTCACATGACTAACACTTTGCACGCGTATGGCCACCTGCCATACTCACGTGACTAACACTTTGCACGCGAATGACCTCCTGCCATTCTCACGTGACTAACACTTTGCACGCGAATGACGTCCTGCCATTCTCACGTGACTAACCATTCTTCATGTGCACCATTCTCTTAGCTCGAACGTCCCGCATGACATCTTTGACCACCAAGACCTCAGTTCCTCCTGAACCTAGTCCCGAACCTCAGTTCCTCCACGAACCTAGTTCCGGTCCCGTCAACGACCACGTTCGTCTTCAAGCAATACCTGCACATGATCAAACCGCAAAAACAAATCCGAGCACAAGTCCACGACTTGACTCAACATTAGTCCATGCAAATACTCACACGAGCATTGCATAAAGTCCACATTAGCTCAAAACCCTTAACCGTGCACAAAAACATCCAAAGACGGACCAAAAACCACCCAGCGCACAAATGAAAAACTTACTGTTTTTAAGAACTTGGTCCCGCGCAAAAACCTCAAAATCACGTTTATGACGGACCAAAAATTTGGTCCGTTATACATGGGAAAATCGAGGTCGCCAAAATCATGTGTATGACAGACCAAAAAATTTGGTCCGTCATACATGGGAAAAACGAGGTCGCCAAAATCATGTGTATGACAGACCAAAAAATTTGGTCCGTCATACATGGGAAAAACGTGATTTCTTGTACAAGCGTAAAAGCATCAAAATCACGTTTATGACAGACCAAAAAGTTTGGTCCGTCATACATTGGAAACAGAGACGCGATTTTTGATCAAGCGTAATGGCATCAAAGTGACGTCCATGACAGACCAAAATCTTTGGTCCGTCATACATGCGAAAAACGCGATTTTTGGTTCGGCGCAAATGCAAGGTTTCTTTTTTTGAATGTTCGGATGTTTGATCCATCACACAAACAATTTTGCAAGATTAATCCTAATCTTAACCAATTTTTCAGCACAAGATCAAACCAATTTTTCATCACATGATTCACAATCTCCCCCTTGATGAAAACATTGGCAACACCATTTAGACATGAACATTTGGCAGTTTTTTTTAAAAAGAACAGAGAACAGTGAAAAACTGAAAAATGTGTGTGGTTTGTGCAATGTGCCAAAAACCGAACTTCTCCCAGATTACTCAAAAACCGAAAGATACTACTCCCTCTTTTTCAACTCTTCCCAAACTTCTCAAAAACTTCTCCCCCTTTGACAATGGATTCATCAAGAAAACAACAAGAGAACATGTTCAAACTTTTTTCTTGTATCAATGGTTTCATAAACAGAAGCAAGAGAGTGCCAAGATACAAAGGATAAGCTCATTCGATCATATAACCTTATATATCACATAATATGCAAAATACATGATCTTGATGTGATTTTAACAAGTTAGGGAATGACATGCATCTCAACCTCAATTTAGTCAACTATAGCCAAGTACTAAGCAAGATCTTAGCAGAAAAAGCAAGGCTTTAAAAATTGAAGGAACTAACAACTTAGGGCGAGCAAGTAGTTTCAACTCCAATCTAGTAGACCAATTTAATCTTTAAACAATAAATTGCATGTGGCATGCTTGAAGCATACTTCTTTTATTTTCTAGGAGTGGCATGCTTGAAGCATACATCTTATCTTTGAGGGAATGGCATGCTTGAAGCATACATCTTATTTTTTTTAGGGAAAGCATGCCTGAAGCATATAACTTGAAGCTTTTGCTTTTAACAGCCCCCTTTTTTTATTTGATTCCCTTTTCTTTTTCCTTTTTCTTTGATTGTAAACATGCAAAAGTGATTAAAGGTCTTATGAAAGAGTAAAGTTGAAAACACACTTGCTTCATAACCCAAATTTGTCAAGAAGATTCAATATCAAGCCTAGAAGAGTGAGATATCACAGAGTATTTAGCTATAGGTAATCAGTCCAGGGAATTCCGCAATGTCATTTTTAGTTCAAGTGAGATAATTAGATTATCATATATTAGCTCAATTACATAACATATAAAGAAATATGATAAAGTGAGCTCATTAAGTGAAAGAACTTGGCAAGGAAACTCCCCCTCAAAACAAACCCATTGGATGAACAATCCCAAGTTCTCCCCGAATAAAAGCAAAACGAGAAGAAGATAAAGGTTTTGTGAAAATGTCTGCCAATTGATGTTCAGTATCCACATGATGAAGCATAATGTTGCCTTTTTCAACATGATCTCTAAGGAAGTGAAATCTGATGTCAATGTGTTTTGTTCTAGAGTGTTGCACGGGGTTCTTAGCAATGCAGATTGCACTAGTGTTATCACACAAAAGAGGAACACTATCCAAATTAACCCCATAATCTTTAAGTGTAGCTACTATCCAAAGAATTTGAGAACAACAACTAGCAGCAGCCACATATTCAGATTCAGCAGTTGATTGTGCAACAGAAGATTGTTTTCTAGATGACCATGCAATAAGAGAATTGCCCAAGAAATGACATGTACCAGATGTACTTTTTCTATCAATTCTACATCCTCCAAAATCAGCATCAGAAAAGGCTCTTAAACTAATGCATGAGGAAGCAGAAAGCCAAATGCCAAAATCTTGAGTTCCATGAAGATACCTGAAAACTCGCTTGACAGCTTGTCGATGTGAAGCACGTGGGGAAGCTTGGAAACGAGCACACAAGCATATAGCAAATTGTATATCCGGCCTTGATGCAGTGAGGTACAAAAGTGAACCTATCATGCTTCTATATTCCTTTTGATCAACTGGCTCACCATTTTCATCCGGATCAAGCGTGTAATTGCTTTCCATAGGTGTCATGATTGGTTTGCTGTTTTCCATCCCAAAACGATGTAGCAAGTCTCTTGTGTATTTGCTTTGATGCACAAAAGTACCATCCTTCGTTTGCTTGATTTGAAATCCCAAAAAGTATGTCAACTCACCCATCATACTCATCTCAAACTCCTTCCTCATTGTTTCGAAAACTTCGAGACACTAAAACATGAGAGGAACCACCAAAGATAATATCATCAACATAAATCTGAACGAATAGTTGATCATTGCCTTGCTTGAGTAAAAAGAGAGTTTTGTCAACCTTTCCCATTGAAAACCCTCTTTCAAGTAAAAATGTTTTTAGCCTATCATACCATGCTCTAGGGGCTTGTTTCAAACCATACAAAGCTTTTGATAGTTTGAACACCTAATTTGGAAACTTTGGATTTTCAAAACCAGGTGGTTGCTTGACAAAAACCTCCTCATTTATGTAGCCATTAAGAAAAGCACTTTTCACATCCATTTGATACAATTTGAAACCTTTGGATGCAGCAAAAGCTAAAAGGATTCTAATGGCTTCAATTCTAGCAACAGGAGCAAAGGTTTCATCAAAATCTAAGCCTTCAATTTGAGTGTAACATTGAGCAACCAATCTAGCCTTGTTTCTAACAACAACACCATCCTCACTTTGTTTATTTTTGAAAACCCATCTAGTTCCAATAACATTAAAATCAGGAGGTGGTGAGACAAGTTTCCAAACTTTATTTCGTTCAAAATTCTCTAATTCTTCATGCATGGCATTGATCCAAGATTCGTCAGATAATGCATGAGATATATCTTTGGGTTCAAAAGAAGCAACTAAAGCAGAATGAGCATGAGTGTCAGAATGAATAAACCTGGATCGAGTGACTCTCTTATTTAGGTCTCCAATCATTTGTTCAGATGGATGCATTTTTTGAATGTGCAAGGGAGCATTGGCTTTTGAGACTTCTCCTTCTCCTTCTTCATTTTCAGCATGTACAGATGATGTTGTAGCTTGAGGATGGTTAGCTGTAGGTGATGTAGTAGTAGGTGCCAAGGGTGCTACAGCTTGTTGTGCATTAGGAAGAGTCAAGACCTCATCTTCATCTTCAACATCATCATTATCTTCAAAGATTTTCTCCCCCTGAATGTATGCGCCTGTACCTGCATCACTTGGACTAGTGCCTGGACTAGCCTCATCAAAAGTAACTTCACAAGTTTCCACAATTTTGTTAGTCTCCAAAACAAGCACACGATAGCCACGAGTATGAGCAGGATATCCAAGAAAAATGCCATCAGTTGATCTAGCTTCAAATTTATCAATATTTCCAGATTTCAAGACAAAACATTTGCATCCAAAAACTCGAAAGTGAGAAACAGAAGGTCTATGTCCAAACCGAAGCTCATATGGAGTCTTACCCAATTTTGATCTCAGAAACACACGGTTTGAAACATAACAAGCAGTTGAAATCGCTTCAGCCCAAAAATTTCGAGGAGAGTGATGCTCATCTAGCATAGTTCTAGCCATTTCAACTAACGTTCTATTTTTCCTTTCAACTACACCATTTTGTTGAGGCACTCTTGGAGAAGAAAATTGATGATCAATTCCTTTTTCAGCACAAAAGAGATCAAAGGAAGCATTTTTGAATTCAGTTCCATTATCACTTCTAATAGCTTTGAGAGCTCCTGGATGGTCAACAGAAAGCCTAAGAACAAGACTTCTAAAATGACTAAAAGCCTCATCCTTAGATGCCATAAAATACACCCAAGAGTATCTAGAAAAACCATCAACAATCACAAGCACATACCATTTGCCTCCAAAGGATTGAACTCGAGATGGTCCAACTGTATCAAGATGTAGAAGCTGTCCTGGAGCGTTTGTCATCACCATGGTAAGAGGTGGATGTGAACCTGCAATCATCTTACCATGTCTACAAGAAGAACATACTAGATTGCTATCACCCTTAAGCTTAGGCAAGCCACGTATAAGATCTAAACCACTTACACGAGTAAGATGATCAAAACCAACATGACCAAGTCTACGATGCCAAAAGAATAAATCTTTAGAAACATTGGCAATTAGACACCTATGCTTAGAAGAAAGTGATGCATCAAAATCAGCTTTAAAGACTCTTCCAAAACGAGAAATTTTGAACACAAGATCACCTGAAGCATCTAGCACTTTGCATTCATTTTTCTTAAAGCTTATCTCAATATCTTCATCAAGCATTTGTGAGACAGAAAGCAAGTTATATTTCAAATTTTCAACAAGAGCCACATCTTTGAACATAAACTTGTCACTTACCTTTATTGTACCTTTTGCCACAACAGAAGAGGAAGAAGCATCTCCAAAAGTAACACTTTCAAAGACGAGATGCACGCAGTGAGGAGGAGAACCAATTCTTATCATCGGACATGTGGCGTGAGCATCCGGAATCCACTAGCCATATGTTCTCTTCCTCGCGAGAAGCCTACATAGCAAAACATGTCGAGGTCTCGATCGGGTTAGGAATGAGATTTTTGGGAATCCAAGATCTTGAGACACAGGACGCACAATAGTAGGTACAACACGATAACTTTTATGCACACAATCAGATTTGCCTTTTCCCATGTTTCTAGGAACAGAAGGTGTTTTCATCACTCTAGGCGCATAAAAATGTGCTTTGCTGAAATTTGACCTAGCCTTAGTTCTTTCCTTCTTTTGTTGTTTGGCCAGTCTAAAGCAAAAATCTACTAAGTGTCCATCTCTACCACAATGTGTCCAAGTGTACTTGACATGATGTTTAGCTTTAACAGTAAAGGCACATTTTGCATTCATCATAGTAGAAGATAAAAAACCAGCAGATTGAAAAGCAATTTTTTTAGGCTCATTAGATAACTCAATTTTGCAAGGAGCCTGAACAACAGTGCGAGGTTTAGTTTCATATGTGGCATAAGGATCAAAACCTAAACCTCTCTTATTTGTGCTAACCTTAGATTGATCCAAAATCATGTTCAACTTTTTCTTGCCATTAGTGAAACGTTCCAAAGAATTTTGCAAGTAATCAACTTTCTTAGCAAGAGTTAAACAATTATTGCAAGGAATATTGACCTTCCCTTTCTGTTTATGACAAGTAGAGCATGAAAGAACCTCATGAGTAAGCAGATTATCAGTCAATTGAGAAACCCTAGCATTTGCATCTTTCAATTTTAATTCAAGAGTTGAGCATTTAGAACAAGAAGTTGAACCATGCAAATCATCAGTGGAACAGCTAGCATGTTTAACATGTTTCTCATTTTTCTCATTTAGATGCAACAGAAGAGCGTGTTCTTTCCTAAGCAAGGTGAGCTCATTGTAAATTAAGTCACATGATTTACAAGTATCATCATCAGGAATCAATGTCTTAAGTCTAGCAATTTCAGCATTCAATGTCTCCACAAGAATATCATGTTTCTTAATTTTTCTATCACGTTTGTCAAGTAATTTTCCAAGGCAGCAACAGCATTGGCTAATTCATCATAAGAAGGATCTACCTCATTGAAGTCGCTGTCATTGCCGTCCTCGGTGAAGCTATCCTTGCTGCTTGCCATGAGACACAATCCCATCAAATCATGCTTGCTTGGAGTTGCATCATCTTCGCTGCTCTCCGAGTCCACATCGCTCAAATTGACTTGTTCAAGAGCGGAAAGAACTCGGTGAACCACCTTGCGGTTGATGAAGCTCTTCTTCTTCCTATCATTTGTGAGAACCTTTTCTTCTCATTCCTTCTGCCGTTGTCCTTCTCCTCCTTTGATGTTTTTCCTGCAAGCTTAGGACAATTTGTGCGAATATGGTTGAGGTCACCACACTCATAGCATCTTGGAGGACCACCTCTCTTTCTCATTCTCCACGTTACGCAAGGCTTTGTTAAAGCGAGAAGAGAGTAGTGCGAGATCTTCTTCAGAAACTTTTCAAGTTGCTCATCTGTTAAAGAAGTCATGGAAGACAAGGCAAAGCTAGAAGAAGAATTTGTATTTGACATGTTAGGGTTAGAGATCAAAGCAATTGATTTAATATTCCCTTTCCTGGCAAGAACATCTAATTCATGAGTTTTCAGTTTAGAATAAAGAACATCTAATGTAAGTGTGCTCATGTGATAGATTCCTGTATAGATGTTACTTTCATCTCCCACACCGACATGTCCAAAGCACTAAGCAATTGTCGAGCATTTGCAGCATCAGTGTAGCTAACTCCAACAGCACGTAGATTGCTAAGAATTTTATTAAAACGTGCAAAGAAGTCATCTACAGATTCACTAGGTTTCATCTCAAAACGCATGTATTCCTTTTTGTAAATATCTTGGCGAACCTCTTTGACAGTGTTAGAACCCTCATGGTAATCACAAAGAGATTTCAATACCTCATATGCGGATCGAAGATGAACCACGCGGTCGAAGTCACTTCTTCCTAATCCTTGGATGATCAAGTTGCGTGCCTTGCTGTTTGCTTCAACATGTGCGCGATTTGCGTCGTTGACGTTGTCGTTTGCAGGAACTTCATATGGCTTGTAGACCTTCTCCCAAATTGCAAAGCCCTGCGCCTGGATGAACGCCTCCATCTTGGCCTTTCAAAACTGAAAATCAACACCATCGAACACACATGGTTTTGTCGAATAACGATCCATTGATCTAATCACCGGTTAAGATAGATTAGAAAGACCTCGCTCTGATACCACTTGTAGGATCGAAGTATACGAATATAGCAATCATAGGGGGGGTGAATGATTATGCGGAAGCTAAAACAAAATTTTCGATCTAGTGGAAGAACACCCCAACTCGGATTCAAAAGATTGCCTCGTAATCAACAAAAACAGATTGACAGACGCTTGGTAAAAAGAGAATTCTCGGAGATCCAACCGTCGAAACGATCTGAAATTTGGACACAAGAAACTAGATTCCAATATGAATCAAACCCAAAAAGAATCAGCTCGATCGGACTTATGGATCAAAAGTTATGAGCTTCGCAAGCTTTCTGATCCAGAACTTGACGAGAATTGATCTAACGTAAACTAGAAAGTTTTAACAGAACCGACAAAAGATTAATCAACTAGACTTTGAGGAACTCTAAATCAATACCCTAGAAAGGTTTTTGATGGATCAAATCAAGATGACACTCAAGGATCAAAAACCAATCTAGATTTAGAGCAAGCATGCAAACAAGAACCAAGACAGAAAAACACTTTGTAGCAACGAGGTTCTTGTAGCATAAAAATCTTGAAAGAATTGATCTTTATTTCTTTTGTCTAAAGTACTCTCATCAAAAGAGTACAAACCCTAAAACTTGCTCAAGGCTTGATGCCCTTCAACAGGAGACAACCCCTCCTATTTAAAGGACCAACCCACAAGGAGTTCTGAATACGATTCCTATTCCCTAGAAGGAATCTGTATCCAATACAACTCTACTTGGCCCAACTTGGCCGAGTACAGCTCTTGCACGCGTATGGCAACCCTACCATACTCACGTGACTAACACTTTGCACGCGTATGGCCACCTGCCATACTCACGTGACTAACACTTTGCACGCGAATGACCTCCTGCCATTCTCACGTGACTAACCATTCTTCATGTGCACCATTCTCTTAGCCCGAACGTCCCGCATGACATCTTTGACCACCAAGACCTCAGTTCCTCCTGAACCTAGTCCCGAACCTCAGTTCCTCCACGAACCTAGTTCCGGTCCCGTCAACGACCACGTTCGTCTTCAAGCAATACCTGCACATGATCAAACCGCAAAAACAAATCCGAGCACAAGTCCACGACTTGACTCAACATTAGTCCATGCAAATACTCACACGAGCATTGCATAAAGTCCACATTAGCTCAAAACCCTTAACCGTGCACAAAAACATCCAGCACAGACCAAAAACCAGTCCAGCGCACAAATGAAAAACTTACTGTTTTTAAGAACTTGGTCAGCGCCAAAAACCTCAAAATCACGTTTATGACGGACCAAAAATTTGGTCCGTTATACATGGGAAAATCGAGGTCGCCAAAATCATGTGTATGACAGACCAAAAAATTTGGTCCGTCATACATGGGAAAAACGAGGTCGCCAAAATCATGTGTATGACAGACCAAAAAATTTGGTCCGTCATACATGGGAAAAACGCGATTTCTTGTACAAGCGTAAAAGCATCAAAATCACGTTTATGACAGACCAAAAAGTTTGGTCCGTCATACATTGGAAACAGAGACGCGATTTTTGATCAAGCGTAAAGGCATCAAAGTGACGTCCATGACAGACCAAAATCTTTGGTCCGTCATACATGCGAAAAACATGATTTTTGGTTCGGCGCAAATGCAAGGTTTCTTTTTTTGAATGTTCGGATGTTTGATCCATCACACAAACAATTTTGCAAGATTAATCCTAATCTTAACCAATTTTTCAGCACAAGATCAAACCAATTTTTCATCACATGATTCACAGGTTGCTGTTGTGGCTGTGGCGCGGGTGCAGGTGGTGCCTCTTCTGGTTCCTCCTCTGGGTCTGGAGCGTCCAACTCCAACACTGGATCGAGACCCTGGCCATACAGTGCGGTCTCCAGCTCTGCGATCCTTTCCGCAGCATAAGCGACGTACTCACGGGCATTCTCCAAGTGCTTCTTCTCCTCAACCTGTTCGCGAGCCTTCTTCAACTCCTGAACTGTGTCTTCGATCAGCTCCTCCTGAGTGGTGACGAATCTGGCCAAGTGAGTGACGGTAGCATCCTCATCCTCTATCGGCTTCCGCTGAGCTCTGCTGTCTCGGCGTGGGTGGTGATGGAACACTGTGCCTTCCAGCTCCCTGGGGTAGGTGCGAGCGATCTGCTGCATTGCTCGACGCGACACCTCCTGGATTCCAATCTCAAAGGTAGACCTCCTGGCGGTGAAGTGGAAAGGGCGACTGAACTTTGTCTTCTCTCGGGCATACACCGTGATCCGGACGTCCCATCCTATGACCAGTCCTGCTTGCACAAGTGTAGTACCTCGGTAGAGCGGCCTCTCAAAACCTCCAAGAAACTGAAGCATACGCCACAACTCGGCGGCATAGCCTCCTTCACGCTCGACGTAGTTGTTCTTCATCATCATCTGTCAAAGGATATTTGCGTAAGAACGCAACACTTTAAAAATTAAGGTGGAAGATGAAAAGAACTGTCGGGACCCGAATCTGCAAATCCGGACCCTCTATGTATTCAGCACTAGTCCAGGAACGCGCTAGTTCACATAGTCTTAACATCGGTAAATATCACAAACATACCACTCGATACTAATAAAGTACTTTAATTAAATAGTCAAATTGGTTGCTCGACCTTATGGTCAAGTCACAAATATACGCCACGCAGGGCAAAACTTATTAAGAGAGAAATAATAGCAGCGGAAAATAAGATAACATCGTGGCGCCATCCAGTATACCACAGGCAACTGACTGGGCTCGCTCCCTAAGTAGACGGTTCCTCTTGGAGCTCCTCCTCCAAAGTTGGTGTAGATTCTTCTTCAACTGGTGTTTTATTGCAGCAAGGGTGAGTACTTGGTACTCAGCAAGTCATGCACAGAATGCAAGCTAATAGACTATATGCATGGCTTGACACAAAGGAATAGCTCAAGGTATATTTGCAGTAAGAGCGTTTAACAAGTATCATAAGTAGATTCGAAAGCAGTGGAAACAAGTAAAGCATAAATAACTTTTCAAGGAGTTTAGTAAACATCTTTCCCATCCTAATCCAAATTTCCATCAACATCATTATTAATCCAACCCAACCTTTCAAGTCCAAGTTATTTCTGAGAAAGTCTAACCCTTGATCAGTAATTCCGGCGATGTCCAATACCGCGGACACGGCTATTCGAATAGATTTTACACTTTGCAGAGGTTATGCACTTTACCCACAAGATACAGTCAAACACCACAAAGGCGAGTTCCCGTAACAAAGTCTTTCGGAAACTTATAACAGTACAAGTGGTCCTCCCCGGTTGTTGCACACTAACCCTTCCCTTAGCTAAGGCGAAGTTTAGGCCAACCAACCGTTAGATGGGTACCTGGCCGCAGCCCCGGTACGCTCCCCCGTACAATATACACAAAGGGTGTAGTTGACACCCAGAGGTCCCACAGGTACATTATTAGCAACTTAATCAACTAGGTCCGTCCCATTACAGACATGTGGTTGCAAGATTGACTCAGTTCAAAGGCTTGCAAGGTGAAGTCCTTAGGGTGACCAGGGCAAGACTACCCGAAGAACCAAAACAACATCCCCAGTGCTAACCGCCCACCTGATCATTCTTGCCACATGCCCGGTCAAAAGCTATTTATCAAACCCGCTTGGTTACCATGCACCACGTGCCATCAACATCACATGATACCTTTCCAAAACAGGTTCAATATGTCATTAAGTCAATATTAACGTTTGATTGTCCAAAATCATGTCATGAGCACGTAGCAGGTCTAAGCCATATACTACAACAATCTACCAACCCCTGTTGGCAATTTAGTAATGTCCAACTAATAATCCACAACTAGGGTGACAAGGGGTCATGGCACATATTTAAGTAATCAAGGTGTCATACAACAATTAGGCATTTATCTAATTACCCATAATTAAGTAAAGCATTTTCTAATTTAAACTAGCATGCAATAATTTGAACCAAAATAGGTTTCAAAATGGGATCAACATGGTCAAAGCATAACTTGCCTTCAAAAAGTACTTGTTCTTGGTCCTGAGCTGGCTCCTGGGTCAACACTTCTCCTTCGAATCCTTCCGGCACTTCAACGTCTACTCGTAAAGCGTGCAAATAGCAATACATGAATAAACAATAGGCAAAAAGTGTCCAAACATCCAAATAAAATCCATAAACAGAGGGAACATAATTTTATGAATTTTTAGGAACTGGAATCGCTCAAATCGGAGTTAAAACACAAAAGTTATGATTATTTAAAGTTTAAATAATCAATTAAATAATTTTACAGAGAAAAAATTTAGTCCAAAAATTAAATAAAATTCATATTTGAGTAGATCTGAATTTTATGAATTTTTAGAAATTTGAATCGTTCAAATCGGAGTTGAAACGCAAAAGTTATAAGCGTTTGAAGTTTTGAAATTCAAATCAATTATTAAACCGAATTATTAAATCATTTTCTTTTCGAAATTATTTATTGGCGCCGATGGACGCCGTGGCAGCCTCTCGATTGGGCGGTGGCGTCGGTAGGCTCATGGGCTCAGCCCACGGCTTGGCTTGGTCCACCGTGGACTTGGTCCACGGCTCACGTGAGACTGACAGGTGGGACCACTCGGGTGACGTCATTGCTGACGTCAGCGGGGACTCAGCCCGCTGCGCTGATAGGTGGGACCCACTGGTGACGTCATCGCTGTCGTCACTACACGGTTGGGGTGGCCGCTGACGTGCGGGCCCGCCATGACGTCGTCGCGACGTCATGGTGCGGTTTGGTCGCGTCGCTGACACGCGGGCCCGGCGTGTCAGCGTCACACGCCGATGCGCGATCGGCGGGTCAAGCTCCTCGTCACGTGGCGCAATCTCGGCCGTTGATTTGAAAATCAGCGGCCCGGATTAGATCTGGACTCACGCGTTTGGTTTAACGCGTTTGATCTGAACCGTTGGATCTAGATCCAGCGGTCGAGATTGAATCTGGGATTTTAGGCAGGATCTCACCGACGGTGGCGTGGCGCACCGACCGCTTGATGAAGATCCGACCGGTGGCGAGCTCAAGTCCAGCTGATGGCGAAGCGGCGGCTGGGTCACCGGCGCAGGGGACGACGACCTAGCCGACGGCGTTTCGGGCGCGCTCCGGCGAGGTGAGTTGGACTCCCGGACGCGTCTTGACCTCCCGGTCCCGGATCTGGGGTCAACGGCGACGGAGGACGGAGGCGGGATTCGACGAAAATCGCGGCGGCTCCTTCTCCTTACTCCGACGAGCTCTAGCGGCGCAACCACGGCGGCTCAGGCGAGGTGAGTTAGGGCTACGGGTGCGCAATGAAGTGGCGGTCCTGACACGGGTGGCGGCGCAATAAATAGGGCCCTCGGCGTCAGTAAACGCCGCGGAAACCGAGGCCAGCTCCGTTCTTGTGGCGAGTCCTGGCGACTTCGGATTGGGTGGCGTGGCTCAATCATAGCCGTTGGATCAAGATCCAACGGTGCGAGGGTTTGGGCTCGGTGCAGCTCGGCGGTGGTGGCTCGGTCGGGCTCGGGCTCGGGTGGCGTGGCTCAATCGTGGCGCTCGATCTGAATCCAACTGGCCACGGTTAGGGCTCGGCCGTGTGGGTTGATCGAGCCACGTGGCTCAGTCGGACTCGAGTCGAGTCCGAGTTCGACTTCGTTCGGATGAACAAGATTTGACCCGACTTCGATTTTCCAATGATTTAATATTTAAAATAATTTCCAGTAATTCATTTAATTCAAGAAAAATAGCAAAATACTCAGAAAAATTCCAGAAAAATTCTGGAAAATATTTTAGGGCATTTGGGACTCAAATAAAATATTTCCAACAAAACTTTATTTGAAAATTTAATTTCTTTAATTATTTCAATATGGAATAAATTCAAATTAAATCCAAATAAATCGAAATAAATTCCAGAAAATTCCAAAAATTCACAAATGTGCAAAATAATATTTAATTTCATGAAAAGCAAAAATTGGGGTGTTACAAACCTCCCCCCTTAATAGAATCTCATCCCCGAGATTTAGGGCTAACTAAGGAATAGGTTCGAAAACTCTTTCCTCAAATCCTCTTCGCGTTCCCAAGTCGCTTCGCTTTCTTCATGGTTGCTCCACTGAACTCTACAGAAACGGGTTGACTTATTTCTAGTCTCTCGGTCCATAGTATCCAAAATCTTCACGGGATGCTCCTTATAAGTCAGATCCTCTTGCAGTTCAATCGACTCCAAGGGCGTTTGCTCATCTGGCACTCGAAGACACTTCTTTAGCTGGGACACATGGAACACGTCATGTACTCCTGCTAACGACTGTGGCAACTCCAGCTGGTAAGCAACTTCGCCTCTGCGGCTCAAAATCTTAAATGGTCCAACATAACGGGGTGCAAGTTTCCCTTTGGCATGGAACCTCTTAACTCCCACGAGGCGTAATTACGAGGTATACAAAGTCTTACGGTTCAAAACTCAAATCCGGCGATGATTGTCGGTATAACTCTTCTGTCGTGATTGGGCTATCTTCAACCTTTCCTAATCATGGCAATCTGCTCTTCACTTCTTGAAGAATATCAGGCCGAAGACACGCGCCACGGTCTCATTCCAGATTTAATGGCGTTCGCGGTGGTCGACCATACAAAGGCCTTAAAAGGTGACATCTCAGAACTAGCCTGGTAACTATTATTGTAATCGAACTCGGCATACGGCAAACTCTTATCCCAAGAGGTAGCATAAGCCAATGCACGCGCTCTTAGCATATCTTCCGTAATCGATTGACTCTTTCGGTCTGTCCATCTGCCTGCGTGGATGATAAGTCAGATCAAGTTCAAACGGGTTCCCATGGCTTCATGTAGCTTATTCCGTAACCTCGAGGTAACCGGGTACCTCTATCCGATACGATCTTCTTTGGCACTCCGCAATGTACAGACGATCCTGATCATATACAACTCTGCTAACTTATCCCCCGAGTAAGTGGTCTTCACAGGGATAAAATGGGCTACTTTGGTCAAGCGATCCACTATAACCCATATGGAGTCATAACCTCCTTGAGTCTTAGGCAAACCGGTAATGAAATCCATTCCGATTTCCTCCCACTTCCACTCAGTATTTTCACGTAGCAACAATCCTGCTGGTCTCTGATGCATTGCCTTAACTCTCTGGCATACGTCGCACAATGCAACATGCTCGGCAACTTCACGCTTCATGTTCGGCCACCAGAATCTTTCTTTTAAATCCTGATACATCTTGGCACTTCCAGGATGAATGGAATACTTTGAGTCATGAGCTTCTTCTAAAATCAACTGCTTCAGCTCCTTCTTGTTTGGTACACAAATACGATCCTTCATCCACAACGTGCCTTGCTCATCCAACTTGAAGTCCTCTGCCTTGCCTTCCTCCATGTTGGACTTAATCCTGCGGATCTTGTCATCATCCTTCTGTCCTTCTCGGATCTGATCCTCCAGGGTGGGCTTCACTTCCAATGCTGCCATGAATCCTTCTGGTACGACTTCAATCTGCATTCTCTGGAAATCCTCACATAGCTCATCCTGACTTGTGGCTAGCAACATACTCACGGTATGGCTTTTCCGACTCAGAGCATCGGCAACTACGTTTGCCTTTCCTGGATGGTAATGGATTCCAACATTGTAGTCCTTGATCAACTCTAACCATCTCCTCTGCCTCATGTTCAGGTCTGATTGGGTGAAGATGTACTTAAGACTCTTATGGTCCATGTATACTTCACATCTGTTTCCAATCAAATAGTGACGCCACAATTTCAAAGCATGCACTACGGCAGCTAGCTCTAGGTCATGCGTTGGATAATTCTCCTCATGTGGCCTCAACTGTCTTGATGCATAAGCGATGACTTTTCCATTCTGCATCAGCACACATCCAAGTCCTTGACGTGATGCATCACAATATATATCAAAGCTTTGATTAACATCCGGTAGGACTAACACTGGTGCTGATGTCAATCTCGTCTTCAGTTCTTGGAATCCTTTCTCGCACTCTGGCGTCCATGTAAACTTCTTGTCCTTTTTCAGCAATTGCGTAAGAGGTCTCGCAATTGTCGAAAAGCCTTCAATGAAACAGCGGTAGTAACCTGCCATTCCAAGGAAACTCCGGATCTGGGTCACAGTCTTCGGCTGCTCCCAATGTAACACAGCTTCTACCTTGCTTGGGTCTACAGCGACTCCTTCTGCGGTCATTACATGTCCGAGGAATTCCACCTTGTCCTTCCAAAAATCACACTTGCTGAACTTGGCAAAGAGTTGCTGTTCTCTCAGTTTCTCCAGAACTAGCCTCAAGTGTTCTGTGTGCTCTTCCCTTGACTTGGAGTAAACGAGAATGTCATCTATGAATACGACGACAAACTTGTCTAGGTACTCCATGAAAACCTTATTCATCATGTTCATGAAATAAGCTGGCGCATTCGTCAAACCAAAAGACATGACAGTAAACTCATAATGTCTGTATCTTGACGAAAACGCGGTCTTTGGAATATCTTCTGATCAAATCTTCAGCTGATGATATCCCGATCTCAGATCAATCTTGGAGAAAACTCCGGCTCCTCTCAACTGATCAAACAGATCATCTATCCTGGGTAATGGGTACTTGTTCTTTACGGTGACCTCATTGAGTGCACGATAATCTATGCACATCCTGAAACTCCCGTCCTTATTCTTAACAAACAATACTGGCGCTCCCCATGGTGACGAACTAGGTCTGATGAATCCTTTCTCCAATAACTCTTCAAGCTGCTTCTTCATCTCTACCAATTCGTCGGTGGACATCCGGTAAGGTCTCTTTGCTATCGATGCTGTACCAGGTACAAGCTCTATCGCAAACTCTATGTCCCTGTCTGGCGGCATACCAGGTAGATCTTCAGGAAAAACATCTGGGTACTCATTCACTACTGAGACATCTTCTATGCTGATTGCCTTGGTGCTGTTAACCATCAACTGTCCATCTCTAACGGTGGTAGCTTGAAATTCCACTTTCTTTCCACACGGGCTCTCAACTGAGATAGTCCTCCGTCCACAATCCAGTACGGCCTTGTGCTTGGATAACCAATCCATCCCAAAATAACATCCAAGGTCTGGGTCTCCAAAATAATAAGGTTCGCTAGGAACTCTGTCCCATCTCTTAGTATTCTCACCCCAGAACATCCTACTTTCGTTCGGAGTTTGGAACCAGGGGTTTGAACTACAAGCATGCATTTAAGTCTTGCAATCTCCAAATCATTTTTAGCAGCAAAACCTTGTGAAACAAACGAATGCGAAGCTCCAGAATCAAACAAAACTGTCGCAGGTACTGAGTTAACAAGTAACTTACCCGATCACGTCCGTAGCATTCTGCAGTTGCATCCGCGGTGACATGGTTGACTCGGCCTCTCACCACGATGCAGGGTGTTGCTCCTGGTCTTTGGCGTCTAGCTGGTGTGGATCCCAGTTGAAGCGAATCAGTCACTCCTGCGGTCTTCTTAGGACAAGCTGTTGGCAAAGTGTCTCGGCTCGTTGCAATTGTAGCGCGTCTCACTCCCCTCGTTGTTGCCTGAGCGGCGTTTACGGGGTGGGCTGGGTCTGATAGTTCTGATTGACGGGTCTTGGTGCTGGTGACGGTGTCCTTGTTGCATTCTGTGGCTGGAATCTGAAAAACTGATTTGGCGCAACCCTCAAACGTTGCTGCGCTCCTGGCGCGATCCTCGATGCCGCATCCTGCGCTTCTGTTCTCATCCGGTTCCTTGCGCTTGTCCTCAAGAATAAGCGCCTTATTCACCAACTCTTGGAAATGGAAAGGTGTGGGTGATCAATCCCACCTGCAGTCTTGAGTTAAGTCCCTTCATGAAAGCGAGGTATCGGCTTTATCTGTCACTACATCCTCAAAGTGCGTAGCGAGCAAGCTGTGTGAACTGTTCAGTATTCGCCACCGCCGATTACCTTGCTTGATGCTCTGAACTCCTCCTTCTTGAGATCCATGATTCCTTCAGGCACGTGATACTGACGGACTGCAGCTGTGAACTCTTCCCAAGTGATGTCCTGAGGGTTCTCTTGCGTGGCACAGAAGTTCTCCCACCATTCAGCGGCTGTTCCTTCCAACTGATGAGAAGCGTAGAGTACCTTCTCATTTCCTATGCATTGAGCAATGTGTAGCTTCCTCTCAATTGACCTTAACCAGTCATCGGCTTCCAACGGGTTAGCATTCCCGGAGAAAGTGGGTGGATGAGTCCTCATAAACTCCGGCAGGTCTTGTATTACGGCGTTGTCACGATTAACTTGATTAGCAGTGGCCTGAGCGGTGACGTGCTACATCTGTTGCATCATAGCATGCATCAACTGAGTCTGAGCAGCAAGAAATGCTCCAAAATTCTGCATGTCCAGTGGCGGTGCTGGTGCTCCATCATTGGGGTTTTCTGTTGGGCGAGAACCACTTCCATTGCCTCCAAGGTTTCCGTGGGTGTTCACCATCTGTCGATTGCTCCAAGGTTTCAGAGATGAGAGGGAAACAGGAATAGATAAGTAATATGGAACTTATGCGGGGCGAAAGGTGTAACTTAAAGTCCAACTTTATTATTTTAATCATTAGTAACTTGGTATGGTTGCTTACAATGCCTAGGGGCCTTGCAACACATACTGCACACTCAGCAAGCAATGAAAATCCAAATCGAACTAACACTGGAGTCTAACGCCTAAAGGGTGACTCTTTATTCTATGACGCGACTCGGTGAAGGAGTCTCACTATAGAACCTACGCTCACTCATCGAGAAAACCTCCACGGCCTGGGTACAGACGCTGCGGCATAGGCGCGAAACGATCGCCATGTCCAGCAACTGTGTCATCTGTGGTAGTCGAAGAAGCAGTGTCCTCCTCAAGCTCCGGCTCCTCCGGGTCTGGCTCGTGTAGTTCGAGCATTGGCTCCTGCTCTGGTGCGTACAATGCCGTCTCTAACTCTCCAATCCTTTGCAGAAGGTGTGACACATACTCTTGAGCTTCCCGCCATCTGTTCTTCTCTGCCATGATTTCCTTGCGGGCCTTCTGTAGCTCTTTGCTTGTATCATCGAGTACATCCTCCTGGGCGACAACAAGTCGTGCCAACTGTGTAACCATGGCATTCTCATCCTGAATTGCCTTCGGGTCAAGAAGGTTATTGCTGCGCGGATGATAACGGAACACCGTGCTCTCCAATTCTCTGGCGTAGATACGGGTAATGTGCCGCATTGCTCGTCGTGACGCCTCTTGGATACCCATCTGCATTGTAGACCTCCTGGCAGTGCAGTGTATCGGGCGATTGCCTGGGCCCTTCTTCCTAGCAGGTACCACAATCTTCACGTCACAAGCCTTGATCAATCCTGCTTGTCTGATCACGTCCACTTGGTATTGCGGCTTCTCAAAATCTCCGAGAGTCTGTAGCATACGCCAAAGTTCATGGCATGACCAACCTCCAGATCGACGTAGTTGAACTCTCCCTCCATCTGTCACAAGAGTGCTCACGTAAGAACTCGAAATTTTTAAATCGTGACAAGGTAAGGGAAAATTCAGCAAGAGACAAGAAAAGAGAGAAGGGGATAAGTCGAGATGTCATTTCTTATCTTGACGAACTTTTAACTTTTAGAAAATAGGTTTTAACCTCTCTACGACCACTCTAACTAAGGGTTGAGCCTACGGTCAGTATGGCTCTGATACCACCTCTGTCGGGACCCGAATCTGCAAATCCGGACCCTCTGTGTATTCAGCACTAGTCCAGGAACGCGCTAGTGCACACAGTCTTAACATCGGTAAATATCACAAACATACCACTCGATACTAATAAAGTACTTTAATTAAATAGTCAAACTGGTTGCTCGACCTTATGGTCAAGTCATAAATATACGCCACACAGGGCGAAACTTATTAAGAGAGAAATAATAGCAGCGGAAAATAAGATAACATCGTGGCGCCATCCAGTATACCACAGGCAACTAACTGGGCTCGCTCCCTAAGTAGACGGTTCCTCTTGGAGCTCCTCCTCCAAAGCTGGTGTAGATTCTTCTTCAACTGGTGTTGTATTGCAGCAAGGGTGAGTACTTGGTACTCAACAAGTCATGCACAGAATGCAAGCTAATAGACTATATGCATGGCTTGACACAAAGGAATAGCTCAAGGTATATTTGCAGTAAGAGCGTTTAACAAGTATCATAAGTAGATTCGAAAGCAGTGGAAACAAGTAAAGCATAAATAACTTTTCAAGGAGTTTAGTAAACATCTTTCCCATCCTAATCCACATTTCCATCAACATCATTATTAATCCAACCCAACCTTTCAAGTCCAAGTTATTTCTGAGAAAGTCTAACCCTTGACTGTAATTCCCGAGCGATGTCCAATACCGCGGACACGGCTATTCGAATAGATTTTACACTTTGTAGAGGTTATGCACTTTACCCACAAGATACAGTCAAACACCACAAAGGCGAGTTCCCGTAACAAAGTCTTTCGAAAACTTATAACAGTACAAGTGGTCCTCCCCGGTTGTTGCACACTAACCCTTCCCTTAGCTAAGGCGAAGTTTAGGCCAACCAACCGTTAGATGGGTACCTGGCCGCAGCCCCGGTACGCTCCCCCGTACAACATACACAAAGGGTGTAGTTGACACGCAGAGGTCCCACAAGTACGTTATTAGCAACTTAATCAACTAGGTCCGTCCCATTACAGACATGTGGTTGCAAGATTGACTCAGTTCAAAGGCTTGCAAGGTGAAGTCCTTAGGGTGACCAGGGCAAGACTACCCGAAGAACCAAAACAACATCCCTAGTGCCACAACTGGCCCACCTGATCATTCTTGCCACATGCCCCGGTCAAAAGCTATTTATCAAACCCCAGTTGGTTACCATGCACCACGTGCCATCAACATCACATGATACCTTTCCAAAACATGTTCAATATGTCATTAAGTCAATATTAACGTTTGATTGTCCAAAATCATGTCATGAGCACGTAGCAGGTCTAAGCCATATACTACAACGATCTACCAACCCCTGTTGGCAATTTAGTAATGTCCAACTAATAATCCACAACTAGGGTGACAAGGGGTCATGGCACATATTTAAGTAATCAAGGTGTCATACAGCAATTAGGCATTTATCCAATTACCAATAATTAAGTAAAGCATTTTCTAATTTAAACTAGCATGCAATAATTTGAACCAAAATAGGTTTCAAAATGGGATCAACATGGTCAAAGCATAACTTGCCTTCAAAAAGTACTTGTTCTTGGTCCCGAGCCGCTCTGGTCAACACTTCTCCTTCGAATCCTTCCGGCACTTCAACGTCTACTCGTAAAGCGTGCAAATAGCAATACACGAATAAACAATAGGCAAAAAGTGTCCAAACATCCTAATAAAATCCATACACAGAGAGAACATAATTTTATGAATTTTTAGGAACTGGAATCGCTCAAATCGGAGTTAAAACACAAAAGTTATGATTATTTAAAGTTTAAATAATCAATTAAATAATTTTATAGAGAAAAAATTTAGTCCAAAAATTAAATAAAATTCATATTTGAGTAGATCTGAATTTTATGAATTTTTAGAAATTTGAATCGTTCAAATCGGAGTTGAAACGCAAAAGTTATAAGCGTTTGAAGTTTTGAAATTCAAATCAATTATTAAACCGAATTATTAAATCATTTTCTTTTTCGGAAATTATTTATTGCGTCAATGATGACGCTGCGTGACGACCTCGATTGGGCGGTGGCGTCGGTAGCTCATGGGCTCGACCACGGCTTGGCTTGGTCCACCGTGGACTTGGTCCACGGCTCACGTGAGGCCCGGCGAGGTGGGACCACTTTCGGGTGACGTCATTCTTGGCGTCGGTGAGGACTTCGGCCATGGCGTCTTCGTGGCGTCATGGTGCGGTTTGGTCGCGTCGACATGCGGTCCGGCGTGTCGGCGTCATTACATGCAGGTCTTGGCGCCGATCGGCGGTCAAGCTCCCTCGTCACGCGTGGCGCAATCTCGGCCGTTGATTTGAAAATCAACGGCCCAGGTAGATCTCGACTCACGCAGCGTTTGGGTTAACGCGTTTGATCTGGACCGTTGGATCTAGATCCAACGGTCGAGATTGGATCTGGGATTTTGGAACGGGATCTCACCGACGGTGACGTGGCGCAATCTGGACCGCTTGATGAAGATACGACGGCTGGCAGAGCTCGAAGTCCGGCGATGGCCAGCGGTGGCGCTGGGTCACCGGCGCAGGGGACGACGACCTAGCCGACGGCATTTTGGGCGCGCTCCGGCGAGGTGAGTTGGACTCCCGGACGCGTCTTGACCTCCGATCCGGATGCTGGGTCAACGGGCGACAGAGGGCGGCCAGATTCGACGAAACCGCGGCGGCTCCTTCTCCTTACTCCGGCGAGCTCTAAGCGGGCGCAACCCGCAGCGGCTCGAGCGAGGTGAGTTAGGGCTACTGGTGCGCAATGAAGTGGCGGTCCCGACACGGGTGGCGACGCCAATAAATAGGGCCCTCGGCGTCAGTAAAGCGCCACGAAACCGAGGCCCACTCCGCTATGGCGGCGAGTCCCAGCGACTTCGGATTGGGTGGCGTGGCTCAACCACGGTAGTTGGATCAAGATCAAACGGTCGCGGGGTTTGGGCTCGGTCCGCTTTCGGTCGGGCTCGGGCTCGGGTGGCGTGGCTCAATCGTGGCATTTGGATCTGAATGCCACGGTCACGCGCGGTTAGGGCTCGGCCGAGTGTTCGGGTCGAGTCACGTGCTCGGGTCGGACTCGAGTCCGACTCGGGTTCAACTTCGATCGGATGAACACGATGCGACCCGACTCGATTTTCCAGCGATTTAATATTTAAAATAATTTCCAGTAATTCATTTAATTCAAGAAAAATAGCAATATACTTAGAAAAATTCTGGAAAATATTTTAGGGCATTTGGGACTCAAATAATATATTTCCAACAAAACTTTATTTGAAAATTTAATTTCTTTAATTATTTCAATATGGAATAAATTCAAATTAAATCCAAATAAATCCAAATAAATTCCAGAAAATTCCAAAAATTCACAAATGTGCAAAATAATATTTAATTTCATGAAAAGCAAAAATTGGGGTGTTACAAGAACTCAGCAAGGGGTATGAACAAGAAAGAAAAGGGGTAAGTCGAGAATTCATTCATTATCTTGACCACTTTTAACTTTAGAAAATAGGTTTTATCCTCACTACGACCATTCTAACTATGGGTGAGCCTACGGTCAGTATGGCTCTAATACCACCTCTGTCGGGACCCGAATCTGCATATCTGTACCCTCTGTGTATTCAGCACTAGTCCAGGAACGCGCTAGTGCACACAGTCTCAACGTTGGTAAATATCACAATCATACTCAACGAATTAATAAAGTACTTAAATAGCTAACCAAACTGGTTGCTTGACCTTATGGTCAAGTTACAAATATACGCCTCACAGGGCGAAACTTAATAAGAGAGAAATAATAGCAGCGGAAAATAAGATAACTTCGTGGCGCCATCAAGTATACCACAGGCAACTGAATGGGCTCGCTCCCTAGTTAGATGGATCTTCTGGGAGCTCCTCCTCCAAAGCTGGTGTAGACTCCTCTTCAACTGGTGTTGTATTGTGGCAAGGGTGAGTACTTGGTACTCAGCAAGTCATGCACAGAATGCAAGCTAATATACTATATGCATGGCTTGATACAAAGGAATAGCTCAAGGTATAATTGCAGTAAACAGCATTTAACAAATAATATAAGTAGATTCGAAAGCAGTAGAAACAAGTATAACGGTAATAACTTTTCCAGGAGTTAAGTAAACATCTTTCCCAATCCTAATCCACATTTCCATCAACATCATTAATAAACCAGACCCAACCTTTCAAATCCAAGTTGTTTTCAAGAAAGTCTAACCCTTGACTGTAATTCCCGTGCGATGTCCAATACCGCGGACACGGCTATTCGAATAGATTTTACACTCTGCAGAGGTTATGCACTTTACCCACAAGATACAGTCAAACACCACAAAGGCGAGTGTCTGTAACAAAGTCTTTCGGAAACTTCTAACAGCACAAGTGGGCATCCCCGGTTATTGCACACTAACCCTTCCCTTAGCGAAGGCGAAGTTTAGGCCAATCAACCGTTAGATGGGTACCTGGCTGCGGCCCCGGTACGCTCCCCCGTACAACTACACAAAAGGTATAATTGACATCCTGAGGTCCCACAGGTACGTTATTAGCAACTTAATCAACTAGGTCCGTCCCATTACAGACATGTGGTGGCACGTTTGATCCAGTTCAAAGGCTTGCAAGGTTAAGTCCTTAGGGTGACCAGGGCAAGACTACCCGAAGAACCAACACAACGTTCCCAGTTCCAGAACTGGCCCACCCGATCATTCTTGCCACATGCCCCGGTCAAATCTATTTAACAAACCCCCAGTTGATTACCATGCACCACGTGCCATCAACATCACATGATACCTTTCCAAAACAGGTTCAATATATCATTAAGTCAATATTAACATTTAATTGTCCAAAATCATGTCATGAGCATGTAGTAGGTCTAAGCAATATACTACAACGGTCTAAATTCCCATGTTGGCAATTTAATAATGTCCAACTAGTAAACCACAACTAGGGTGACAAGGTTCATGGCACATATTTAATTAACCAAGGTGTCATACAGCAAAATGGCATTTATCTAATTTCCCATATTTAAATAAAGTATTTTCTAGTTAAACTAGCATGCAATAGTATCAATCGAATTAATTTGAAATTGGGATCAACATGGTCAAAGCACAACTTGCCTTCAAAAAGTACTTGTTCTTGGTCCTGA
Source organism: Rhipidocladum racemiflorum (assembly GCA_036346355.1). Lineage (NCBI taxonomy): Eukaryota > Viridiplantae > Streptophyta > Magnoliopsida > Poales > Poaceae > Rhipidocladum > Rhipidocladum racemiflorum. Next base: position 24,127,379 of record CM070589.1, on the reverse strand, counting down.
GCTGGCTCCTGGGTCAACACTTCTCCTTCGAAGCCTTCGGGCACTTCAACGTCTACTCGTAAAGCGTGCAAATAGCAATAAATAAATAAACAATGGACAAAAAGTGTCCAAACATCCAAATAAATTTCATAAACAGAGAGAGCATAATTTTATGAATTTTCAAAAACTGGAATCGTCAAATTCGAAGTTGAAATGCAAAAGTTATAGCATTTTGATGTTTAAATAATGAATTAAATAATATTACAGAGAAAAAATTTGGTCCAAAAATTAAATAAAATTCATCATTAGGTAGATCTCAATTTTATACAAATTTAGAAATTTGAATCACCCAAATCGGAGTTAAAATGCAAAAGTTATAAGCGTTTGAAGTTTGAATCAAAATCTGAAATCAATAATTCGAATTAATAAATCATTTTTTTTTTCCGAAAATTCTTTTATTGCGTCAGCGTGACTCGTGGATCAATCGGGTGCCGCCACGTCGCCTCGGGTACATGGACCCGGCGCACGGGCGCGGCTCGGTCCACCGTGGACCCGGTCCACGGCTCACGCGTCACACTGACAGGTGGGCCCCTCGGATGACGTCAGTAGTGACGTCGTCACGCAAGGCTGAGGACGGCTGACAGCTAGGCCCCACCATGACGTCAGCGTGACATCATGGTGCAGTTGGCTGGGCCGCTGACGCGTGGGTCCCACTGACACGCGGGCCCCGCGTGTCAGAGACATGCACCCACGCGCGGGCGCTGACCGCGCTGACCGCGACGGTCGGCCTCCCGGCCACGTGGCGTGATCTCGGCCGTTGATTTGAAAATCAACGGCCCAGATTGGATCTGGCTTAACGCGTTAAGAAACTACTCCGCTGATCTGGACCGTTCGATCTTGATCGGACGGTCAAGATCCAATCTAACGAAAACAACGTGGGTTAACGCTAACCGTTCGATCTAGATCTAACGACTGAGATCTATTCTAGCTTGGTGCAGTTTAGGCTACGTGGCGCGATCTAAACTGTTGGATCTAGATCCAACGGTTGGAAATAGATCTGAGGAAAGCACGTGGGATCTCACCGGGGTGTGATGTGGCGCGAT